>CM028136.1:321524000-322875500 GCA_016271365.2 Neoceratodus forsteri
ATTGTTTACAGTCTGTTAACTTGTGACAATTGCATTGTGTTTCACAGTAGGTACAGGCTGTTACTCACATAGAAGGCCTCGGCCTGCTGCTGGATTCTTTTCCCCTTTCCTGATGCAGTTCTACACAGGTCTGGCTGACCCTTTCCTGCTCATCTTATCCCAAAGCAGGCAGTGTGAGCAGAGTTATGCAAATGCAGAGGTGGATTCCATAGCAAAATCCCGAACCTACTGTTTTTCTACTGTAAATCTTCTGCATAAAACAATATTCTGTAAACAATGCCGCTCATCATAGATACATTCATTGTGATGTCCACGAGTCACGGCTGTGTGGAATTCTTTAATTTTAATCTTTATTAAATTTTCAGCACAATACAAGCTAAAATAAAACATTCTCAAACAAGAACAAAACAGAGCTATTCCAATATTACACACATGAGAATTTCACAAGAGCATCTCTCTCCCAAATATATTCAGCTCTCACCTAGAGATACCCCAACTTTAACATTAAACTTGAAGAGGGTACCCACCCTGAAGGAGCTGAGGAGATGGTTGGGCAAATCCCCCATAAAACAGTTGTAAATGCTCCGGTAATGAATTATAGCATTACATAAATCAATAGGAGATCTACTCTGTGCCCCTGTTTATCATTTAATGGGGTCAACAGAGAAACACTTTATATAACACTCTGCCGAACCAAAAGACTATGTAAAAATAATTCTGGTAACTTCACATTATTCTGGATCACTTTAACATTGAAAATAAAGGCAAAACAGTGATGGGGGCTCATTAGACTGTGTGGAATTCTGATTCACTGCATTATACCAATGTTATCAACGTTAATGATTGTGACGAGTGGATCGCCTGATCACTGAGACACAGTATAAAAAGCCCTTGTGGCAGTAGCAAAAGCAGTCTGAGCTAGGAGTCGAAGGAGGAAGGACGTGTCCTAGGAGCTAGACTCAAGGAAGGAAAATACTGTTAACTGCTGGTGTGTGAGTAAACTGAGCCTCTGTTTGCTTACCCGAGATACCAGAGTTACCTGAACTGGTTGAGTTCTGATCCTGTCAGCCGCCCTACCCGATCCAGTACACAAATGTCTGATTGTCTACGTATGTGACTTTTAATAAAACAATGCTGATCCAGCATCTTGTATCTTAGTTCTGTCTCCCGAGTTCCTGTTTACACACCAACCTTCCACAAGTATAATTACACCATTTGCATGCATTTCACGTCTTCTAAAAAAGGACACAGATAAATCAGCCAGCAACATCAATGAATTTTAGAGCATGTAAGCAATTGTAAAATATGGGTTTTCAACTAGATATTCCATAATGTAAAAAAAGGTTGACAGTGTTCCTTTAAATGCAGATGAAGGCCTAGGCCTTGAAGCAACACACCCGCTAACTCCCTTATCTTTACTCAATAAAGAAATTAACTACAAAAAGAAAACAGGCCTGTGCAAGCAGTGTGGTTCATTTATTAGCGGTGAGCAAAGAACTGTGTGATCATAGCTTCTAAAATAACCACCATAGTGACTGACTCCTTTTGACTGTGACCTTTGGCAAGTTCTTTCTGTGCATCAGTTTTTCCGTCTGTAAAACTGGATAGTAGCAGAATCCCACCTGTAGCACCCCATATCCGGCTACTGATTTTAGAGCATGGCTCATGGTGAGGGGTATCTATATTGAATGTTTATATTTAGCCAGGTCTGGGGAATTCTCAACTTACCAACTGGCATGGAATGGCCCAGGGTATTCTGTGTCTGGATCTACTGGTGCAGTCTGGTAGATTACTTTTGAAGGAATAGACTGGAGATGCATCTGTGGTACATCACATACTTTACTGCAGGTTCAAGCACATCACTCCTGCACAGCAGCACCAATTCAGTGAACAATTACAGCAGGCGCAACAGCAGCACCTGTTCAGTTCACAATTACAGTAGGCATAACAGCAGCACCTTCAGTTCACAATTACAGTAGGTGCAACAGCAGCACCTGTTCAGTTCACAATTACAGTAGGTGCAACAGCAGTACCTGTTCAGTGAACAATTACAGTAAGCACAACAGCAGCACCTGCTCAGTGAACAATTACAGTAGGCACACATCAGCACCTGTTCAGTGAACAATTACAGTAGGCACAACAGCAGCACCTGTTCAGTGAACAATTACAGTAGGCACAACAGCAGCACCTGTTCAGTGAACAATTACAGTAGGCACAACAGCAGCACCTTCAGTTCACAATTACAGTAGGCACAACAGCAGCACCTGTTCAGTGAACAATTACAGTAGGTGCAACAACAACACCTGTTCTGTGAACAATTACAGTAGGCACAACAGCAGCACCTGTTCAGTTCACAATTATAGTAGGCGTAACAGCAGCACATGTTGAAGTTACAGAAGTGTCACACACACATGCTAGGCATTAAAGCAAAATAATTTGATCCAGACCCAAATTTCCCCACTAGAGAAATCTTCTTAGCATTTTACAGGTACAGGTGGACAAGACGACCCTGGTTCACTAGGGACTGAGCAGGGGGTAGGTTCAGCATTTTTTTCAGGGGATTTTAACCCCAGAATTCAGTGGACTCCAACCACATTTTCCTCATAATTAGGTTCTTTCTCTCTCTCTTTCTTTTGTGCTGCTCTGTGATGGTGTGAGTCCCTCCCACAAGGAAATAGGCCTCTAGCCCTCTGGTCCAAGTGAGCATTTGGAACCCACTCTCACAGAGTCCCCAGCATCCAACACCACAACATGGCTGTTGGCTCTGATTTTTTTTGCTGTGTAGATCCTCCCCCGAGCAGCTTACCTATTTAGCCCCCAAGGTTCTAACTCTCTAGCTTAACTTTGTACAGAACCAAAGACGATTATAATAAGTATCATCCTCTCCATTGTGGAGGGGAAGGAGTGATACACACCCCACTGCTGTCCACAGCAATCACAGGGGGTGCTACACATTGCAACCAATCCTTTATGTCTGTATGGGGTAGTTGAACCAACCATGGGCCCATGACCAGCATAACCACTACAGACTAGACTTAGAACTAAGATCACTCCAAACCAGCCCCAAAGGAGTCTTCCTTCTCTTCTACTGTCCACCCAGTGCCCAGCAGGACACTCTGATCTAGCGTCAGAGCCCCCAAACAACTGTATGGGGTATAATGACCTTAAGTCAAATATACCGCATCTCAAATTCTGGCATGGACCAGAAATAGTCACACCCTACTCTGCAGAAGCTGGACTTGCCTGACATTCACCCAGATCAACAACACCTTTGATATCTACGCATACTCTGTACGATGTGCCACTCCTTCATTAAAGTTCACTAGAGGGCTGGGAAAGTTATGCTGTGGGTTGAGTCCATGACCAAACGCTCTGAAGATATTTTAAATAAATCTTTATCTCTACCTAACATCTAGGAAACAAATAATAATAAAAAAAACTCTCTCTCTCTCTCTCTCTCTCTGTCCCTCTCTATTTTTGCTCTCTCCTTTGGGCTCTGAGGAGCACTCTAGGATTGTGTTGGGATGCGTGCCATAGTGACAAAAGGACCAGTATCAAAGCTGTTGTGAGAGATAGCTATAAAGGGGCTTCTGTGACTAAGTGCAACAGAAACAGCACTTTTAGTGCTATTTTTATGTATTTTATTCCTGCTTATAAATTGTTTAGGGGATTGCCGAAACTGGAAACGCTGTGACTGGGCACTTCTGGTTTTCACAGTATAAAAGTCGGGGCCAGAGTGAGTGTCACTGAGCAGTGGGCAGAGGTGACACTAGCAGAGGCTAGTGTCTGTCAGTGTCAGCCAAGTCACTGGGGGAGGCTATACAAATAGGTAAGGAAGTACAAATATCAGCCTATCACCCTTAATTGGTCAGAAGATTTCAAGGATGGATTCTGAAAATTATGTTTTGGGTGAAAAGCTTGTTCAGTATATTGTTTTCAAAATGTTTGATCATTTTGACAAGTGGGTTATAACCACCTTCAAGTGCCAGTACCATCTTGTCTATTTATTTAAACACACTGGTACCCTGGAGAGGCACACTGAGCCGAGGCTAGTTTCCAGGTGTGACCCAAGGGAGGGGAACAGGAGAAGCACAGTACAATATGTGAGGCAAATCAATAGAGCAACATTTGGTAATTACATTGGTACAAAAATGAGTAGGCACAAAATTAAATTATATAGGCAAGTAAAGTGTGGTCAAAGCACAAAATGAGATGCTAGATTCAAATACAAGGGAAAATGACAATCCACAACATGCAGTTACTGACGCAGGCGAGAAAGACCAGACAACACACTTAAGACTAACCCTGTGCAGATGGAAGAATGGTGGTGGTGAGGATGTGCAGTCAATAGGGAGGTAGAGGAGACCCAACTGGAGAACCAAACCATGGATGGTTAAGGTAAGACCATGGGGGGAAGGGGTGGAATTAGGAGGAAGGGTAGAAGGAGCAGGTTGGGTGTGCTAGGACTTTAAACTGGTGCCTGATGGAGCCAAATGAGGAGAAGAGATGGAAGGGGAGTTTATTCCAGAGTAAGGGAAATCAATAGGAGACAGCAGATTGCACAGCAGAGCAGCAGGCATGAGGAGTAGAGAAAGTGTGATGATCTCTGGAATGGAGGGGGCAGGAGGAAGAGGGTAGCTGGGAGAACAGAGAGCAGAGGTAGGAGGGAAGGGAACCAAACCAGTATTTGGATATGAAGGAGGTACAGTGAGCCTGATGACATGAGGGCAGAGGGAGGATGGAAAAGGAGAAGTAGAGGGAGCAGTGGTGAGTACAAGGGAGGTGAGAGTCTGTAGCAAAGCAGCAGAATAAGTTGGAGAGGGTGTCCAGTCTGGTGAGGGAAGTGGAGGGTGCAGAGCTATACACTATGTCTGCATAGTCAAAGACAGAGAGCACTATTTTGGTAACAAGATCCTTGAGAACACACAGAGGTAAGCAGTCTCCACTGCAGTGCAGGGCACCAAGCTTGGGATGGAGTTTAGCATGGATGGTATCAATGTGGACAGAGAAGACAAACTTACTGACTGTTGAGCCACACACCGAGGTAATTGAAAGACTACACCACTTCAAGGTGGGGTGCCATACAGTGTGTTAAAGAGTGACTGGAGGGAGGGACGTGAGTCTGGCCAGTTTCTGATGGGTTCCAAAGGTCATGGACACTGTTTTTTAGTGTTGACCTGGAGTTCGTTTGATTGGAACTAGTACAGAACATTGTTCAATTGTGCTTACACAACTGGATGAGATGTATGCTTGTGTGACATTGATACATTGTGGCTGTTCACCTCTCTATCCATGGGATATACCACCCTGTATGGATATGATGCAAGGAACCCTAGAGAATGTGGACCGAACTCATGAGAGGTGAGAACAGCAAAGCCTGGGCCAGCTACACAGGTAGCACGGAGTTGACTTGGATTGGCCGGACGACTGTACCTGAAGACTGGAGTTTCCACATACAAGCACTTGAGGAACACAGGACTAGTATTGTATTTGTATCTAAATCTGAGAACAAACAAAGGCTGAGTCATAGAGTGCAGGAGAATAATTTACAAGAAAATCATGAGATGAGCAGATGGGACTAGGATAATATGAATACTCATGCAATGAACATGTAGTGAGTACAAGCACTGCCAATGCCACAATGAAGGATAATACTGTATACTGGGAACTGAGAATCCCAGTGACACTGTGAATAGTTCCCAGCTGGTAAGCAATACCGAAAATGAGGTCAAACAAAGTAATGAAACTCGGAAGGGCACTGAGAATAAATGACATTTGCTCATACTCGAATCAATGTGTTGCACTGGTAGCCAGGCGATGAATAGTGGGGTTCAAGAAGAGAAAGTGGAAATGGGAGTACCTGAACCAGGAAGACGGTGAAGACAGCAGCTGAAGCAGGAAAGGGATACGAGGAGCAAATTACAAACACCACCTCTGAATGAGACGACCAGCCGATGCCGGAATCGAAGCAGGATGGGGGCACCGGCAGCAGCAGGAGGCAACAGCAGTCCCGGATTGGGAAGTCCTCCAGAGGAACGAGGATCACAGTGCAGCACGCCATGCGGGTGAGGAGGCAAAAAAAAACAGCATAATGAGGAGAGAGAGGGCATGAACTCGGGAGTGTAGCATAGCCCCATATCCACACTGCAAACAAAAGAGTGATGGTGCGAGCCGGGGGTGAAACAAAGCACCAACACCCGAAAGAGAGAGGAGACCCAAGAGAGCAATGCCAGAGATAGGAGCTGCAGGAGTAGAGGAGGACTGATGGGAGTGGAAAAGGAAAGCAGCAAGGGGACGAGTTGCCGGCAGCAGAACAGGGAAAAAAAACCCTGAAAGCGGTATGGAGACAGGATGGGAGGGGGGGCACGCAAACACGATAGGAGACAAGACAGACAGTCATGAGGAAGCAACAGAGGAGAAATGATGAGAAGGAGTGGGGAGAAGAAAATGAGAGAAATAGCACTGCAGCCAGAGGGAGAAGGAGCCCAACAACCAAACAGGAGCCGTAGAGGTTGACAGGGGACAGGCATGCGAGCGGAGCCGAGACAGGGCATCTGGCTGCAACAAGAAGCAAATCCTGGAGCAGGCCTTCAACAGCATGGTATTATACCTATATAAAGGAACTGTGTGTATTCTTTGGCCACGCCCCTGAGGAAGGCACATTGCCAAAGCACTGGGGCAGTGTGGCGTGTGCTGTTTTGTTGCACTTAGGAAATAAATCCATGAACTTTCTTTAAATTTATGTTTCCTTTATCTGTTTTTTTGAAACACTAGTCCTTTTTTGAATGGATATACATAACAGGTCAGTAGTTAGATACAGGATACAGATAAGTACTCAGAGGCACTTGGTTCTATACAACTTGGACGCTATTCACAGGCAAGTACAGCAAGCCAGAGTAACAGATAAGCTAGCTCAAGCAAGCACAGGGACTGCTAACAAACAGATACTCCTCCATGGTGGATCTGCAGGATGCAAAGGTCAAGCATTCCATGACTTTAGGGGGGAGACTGTTTCATAGCCTTGGTGCTGTAGTCCCAAAGGATTGCTAACCAGCAGCAAAGAGTTCCCTCAGCACAGTAACAAGTTTCACTCCATTGGAATGGAGGGGTCTTCTAAGTGGTTTGAAGTCCATGATGTCAGACAACTTTCTTTAGGGGGAGTAAAGGAGTTTGTGTGCCATGGAAAGCACAGGGATATGAAGCCTCCCCTCCAAGGAGGGCCAATTTAGCTCGGAGAGTGCCTTGCAGTGATGTTCTTAGCTGCAGACCCCAGCAGCAAAATTCACTATATGATCGTGGGCAAACTTCAGTTTGAAGAGTTCAATTTCCTTGAAGGATGGCAGAAGTGGAGTCCTATAGGTGATAACAGGAAGAAGGACACTGTTGGTGATCGAGTGCCAGGCCTGTATAGTAAAGTAGGGGGCACTCAACCTGTACAGCAGGCCCAGTTTCTGAATCAGGGTTTTAACCCCTACGTCAGCATGAGGCCTGAAGGAAAGTTCTTGGTCAACTGAATTCTGAGATACTTTATCATACCAACTGTATCTATATGTGCTCATGACAGAGTAGAAATGTTGAGTCAATTTTGTCTATCATGATCTAGCCTACAGGTAGTAGCAGTAGTTGTAACTTTGTTTATAAGGGGACCCTTCCCAAATAACACCATACAGAGTACACACAAGAAAAACATAAAAATATCATAAATAACAGATATAAATATGAAATGAAAATAAAATGCATACTTTTTAATGGTAGCAAATCAATCCCTGAAAGCCTAGTTAAACAGGAATGTTTTTCCCCATTTAAAGGTCTCAACTGAGGGGGGCCTCCCTCAGTCCCCTAGGAAGTGAGTTCAACAAAAGAGGGCCAACCACCTCAAAAGTACCAAACAGCATGTCCTTCCCTTTTTTGGCATTCAAGATTAGCAAGTTTGCTTGAAACCAGGATTCAAGTGAGGCAGAATCTGTCTCTTAACCAGACTGAATCTGAGGCAGGTTGGTGTGAGATCTGTGCAGAACCATATCATCAGCACATAACAGTATTTTTCAGTTACTACAGTTACTTGGCAAGTCACTGATGAACAATGAAAATAAAATAGGGCCCAGAATTGAGCCCTGGGGAACACCATCGGTGATTGCCCACAGAGGGGACCACCTGTCCCCCACATTTAACAAATTGCATGCACCCTAAGAGGTAATTGTGGAACCGACACAACAGGTGATCAAAGCCCAGGCCACCTAATTTATGCACCAGCAGGTCATGATTAACAAGGTCAGATGCCTTGGTTAGGTCCACAAAGACTGCCCCCGTGGCCTGCCCAGTATCCATAGAATCAAACAGGTCAGTCATGAGGTGTCAAAGGCAGTATCAGTGCCATGCTGTTTTTAGAAGCCGCACTAGACTTCAGTTAAGATGGAATGTAACTCAAGATAGGATTGTATCTGTTTATAGATCAGCCTTTCTTGTATTTTAGTAATGATACACAACAGAGAAATAGGCTAGCAGTGGTCAACCAGCTCTTTGGTCCCCCTTAACACATTGGAACAACAGGTACAATGTTCCATATACTAGGTATGTCACCCTGGAGAAGGGGCATATTGAAAAGAGCTGCTGTGGGTCTGGCAAGGACTGGGTCACTAAGTCGAAGGAGCCTGGGTGCTAGGTTATCATGTCCGGCCGAACTGTCAACTTTTGTGCATTGTAAAAGAGTCAATACCTCACTCTTTGTGACCAATTTGAAGTGAAACTCAGCGCAATAAAGTGTGTGTGTGTGTATGTGTGGGAGGGGGGACCACTGGGAAGAGATGATCAGGGTAAACTTGAAGCTATCCAAGTCTGTGAAGAACTTGTTGAAGGCTTCAGTGGCCAGGGTAGGGTCGCTAAGAATTGTGCCAGAGGCAAGGATGTTGCCTGAAGGGGCCCAGTTCTCCTCTTGATGAAGCAGTTAACTTGTGACCAGAACCTCAAGGGGTCATGTAGGTTGTCAGACTGCAGGCCTCTGATATATTTCATCTTAGCACTTCTGAGATTGCTTCTGCAGGTGTTTCTTGAGGTACGATATTGCTGCAAGTCCTGTACCTGACCAGAGGCTCTATACCTGCCCCAGGCTTGGCCCCTTTGTTTCATCAGCTAACACAGGGCAGGGGTAAGCCACTTGTATTAAAGTTCTTTGACGTGCCTCTGTACCAGGGGTACACGATAGTTAACCACACTCAGGAAGTTACTGATGAAAAATTCTAAATGCCGCATTTACATTGCAGCACCTGTTCAGGTTGTTCCATTGCAGTGAGGCCAGGTCATTGAGGAAGGCATCACAATTAAATGGGGAATAATCTCTTATCAACATAGTCCACTGGGTAGTCTCGCAAAATAATTTCCCCAAACAATCGGTAGGTGAGTGGTCACTAAGTGCATCAGCCAGACTACCAGCTCCCTTGACCCTGTCATTCCTACTGACTAGTTTCCAGTGCTGCAGAGAGTGATTACCTGATTTCACATTAAGGCAAGTAGACTCAGTGATAATCTGAGTAAACTGAGCCTTCACTACAGCTGATCTAAGACTACCTGTATTATAATCTAATCAGTTTATATTAAACTCCCTCAGCATAATTACCTCTCCTTTTTGAAACTGAGCAAGACAGACAAGCAATTCTTCAGCTTTCTAGCCTGACTAGGAGAGATTTGTGGGAGGAGAGTATGGCCTCCTTTATGGCCATAGTACATGAGAGGCACTGGTGGACATAGATAGCAATGCCTCCTCCAGATTCTCCCTGTTCTGCCTGAAAAGATGGTAGTCAGAAAGGGACCTTCTTGAGTCTGGAATCCTGGATGAGTGCCAGGATTCTGAAATACAGAGGATATCAGGATAGTGAAGCTGAAACCACACATAGAGGAAGTTGAGCTTAAGGAGAAGGCTCCTAGCATTCAGATAGATAAAGTTTAGGCCCTTGGGGGTAGTGGAGGGATAATGGGAGGAGGGTAAGGAGAGAGGGAGGCACCAGGATTGGTCTTCACATTACCAGACAGGAGGAGAAGCAGCAGGAAAATGAAAAGAAGGATGGACTCAGGCTTCCTACTCTTGGAGCAGGTAAGTGAGCAGGAAGGGAGGAGAAAAGGGGAGAGGAGGGCATGATAGAGAAACTCCAGGTTAAGGGAGGGAATGGAGAGGAGACTATGGTGGATAGGGAGGAAGGAGGAGAGGGGTAATGGTGGGGGAGGATGTGTGACGGGGGGAGAGAGAGGAGGGTAGGAGAGTTATCCGGGGGAGGGGGCAGAGGTAGAAAGAGGAGAAGGGGATGTGGAGAAGGCAGAGGAGTGCTAGGAACATTGCAGTTTGGGGGTAGAAGACAAGAAACATCAGCAACAGATGCACACTACAGTAAGCAGCTAGGCAGTGCGGTGTACAGCTAAGTTACAGGGGAACTGTCAGCATTCTACAAGTAAAAACATGGGACTGTAGGTCCCAATTAGCTAAAACACACAAGCAGTACATTTTTAAATACCTTACATTGTTAAAATCTCTAAGTTTATCTGGTTGATCCTGTGACCCTGTGCCGGCCATTACTGTCCCAGGATCCCTGTGACCAGCCCTCTGATGACGTGACTAACAGGCTAAGCCATAGGGGAATCCTATCTGCCATTGCAGTTGTGTGAAAATAGTAAGAGATACAAAGCACATATTCACGCTTCTAACACTGGTACTAATTGACTGAGGAAAGCTTATACACTTACATCTGCTCATCTTAGAAGGCAGTGAAAATGTCCACCTACGTTCGGGACAACTGTACTGTTTCTCTGTTTTACTCTGAATTTGGATTTTGTGTCTCAGAATTCTCCTCAGGGCATGAGGCTGTAAAAGCCAGAACAAGGTATAAATACATATCACATTTGAGCAAAGCAGTCGAGGTCTTCAAGTTCCGATATAAATTACCTACCCCCATCGTTCTCCACATGATGAGGTCTTGCTGACTTCAAATCATACTTGGTGATCATAAAGATATGTCAGTGTCTGTTTAGTTGAAACTCAAGCTATAAATGTCTAACAGTAACTATTAGCGCTTCATTCAGGACATAGGGCCAATTTGAAGATGCAGTATCTCCTACCTTTGCAGCAGTTATGCCCTTCTCTTTGTACTCTTTAAATTTCTTCATTTGCCTCTTTTTTGACAGGAGCACCTTTCTACTCATACCCCCCACCAGGATTTCCCTCTGAGCTTCAGGGGACTGTCCTCAGGCCAGCCAGTACTCCCCCTGAAGGGGAAACTCCCACAGTCCCCACACTCTCCCAGTTGTCCCACTACATACTGTTTTTTTTTTCCTAAGTGCGACAGAACAGAAAAACATACACACATCTCTTTGATGAATACTAATTTGGTGGCTCCCAGACTCCTTCTCCCTCGTGTCCCTCATTATTTGCATGACAAAAAAACTCTAACCTACTCCCCTCTTATATGCTAAACTTCTCCCATCCCCACTAACTCTCAAGATGTTTGTCACAAGCTTGCCAGGCCAAGACAGACATGAACAGTGACCCCTTCACCCACTACTGTATAACAGGGGGTTGTTAAATTACTATGCTATGTTACTAAATATAGATGAGGGCTGGGTAAATAATGGATGGGTAAAAACATGGAGAGTTATGAGACATTGCCTGAACACTAAGAATAAGGGCCACTGGATGACATCTCCATTCATTCTTTTGAAGAATCCCCTTAGACTAGCAAATGAATCTGGTAAGCCGGTGAATGAACTGTCTTGAAGAAAAGCACTGTTCAAGCTGCTTTCCAAAGTTTCCCCAGGTACAGCTATGAACCCTATTGTTGCTGTTTGTCTCAATTTAGCCCACAGGACATTAAAGTACTTCTCAGGGGCCCCACCCATCATGATATTTTTAAAAATTCATGTTTATACGTCATGCAGTTAAAACAATATGCATCAGAACCATAGTGTCACGGTATAGGAATCGATACATAAAATAATTGTAATCATTTAACTTAGGAAATAATATTATTGGCTGCCTGTATTACACATAAGCAGGGTGTACTGTAAAAAGCTTAATTATAATTGATCCAACAGTGTCTAAGATCATCTATATGTGGCATGACCATGGACACCAAGTGAAAACAGTTCACTAAAATCACCCCTGAGCAAAATGCTCAAATAACCCATCCTGTGGTGGCTCCACGTCACTTCATCGATGCAAATTCACTGAATGACCGTTACAGTGAACCAGTTTTAGTGACTGCAAATTTAGCAATGTTTTTTTTAGCGAGTATATTTTTCAGCGAATTTCGGCAAACTCAGCGACTGCACTTACAAATGCATCGCTGAAATGACATGGAACCGTTAAGCCCTCTGGAACATGCCTTTCTTCCTGCCGCCATTGATGTTCCCCTTCAGCCTCAAGGACTTGAACTACCTCAGAGGCCAGAGCAAGAGCAGCACAGGAGAGCAATAGGATTTGTCCCTCCTGGGACTCGGCTCGAGTTTGGGGCTCGGATGGAGTGATGAAGGGGCTCGGATGGAGTGATGAAGTGAGAGTGACGAATCATTGGTGGAGCAATTTGTGACACTAGTGACAAGCCACAGTTATTTTGTGCTCAAGTCTTGGTGAGTACCTTCACGTTGTGGGCCCTGTTTTAACAGAATCTCACCAAGGCGATACTACTGTATAGACAATATATAGTATGGAAAGAGAAAAAAATGAAACTGAAAGCTGGGCGCACAGATCCCAGCATAAAAAAGTGCCCAACCCTAGCCTAGGCACTAGGGCAAGGGTTGGACGATGTGATAGTGCCACATCCTTGAGTAATAGTACTACCTCTGCCACAGTGTCAGACCATGGAGAGCATTGTCCCACAGTGGCAGCAGAAGCCAGCAAGCCACAAACAGTAAAAAGACTAATAGGCCAGCCCAGAGGACTGCAAACAGTTAAGTGGACTTAAGAGGACAAACTAGAAATTATGTATTGTTATTATTATGCGACGCACCCTGAATTTCCAGTAAAAGGATATACCATCAGACTCCGTAGCAAATTGCAGCAGAGAGGAATAGTTGCCACAGACAAACTGAACAGTGTGACAGATGCTAACTTTAGATCCCTAATAGGACAAATAAAAACAAAAAAAGTACATAGATGAGATTAACTTGGGCAGAATACAGAAGGAAGCAGATGCAGAGGTAGCAAAAGAGAAGGAAGAAGTACCAGAGACTTTCATAGCAGGAAGAGCAGATACATGGGACACAGCAAAGAAGAGGGATCTGATATGGTGTAACATTTATGCCAAAAAAGAAAGCAGCTCTTACCAGCACAGCAACAAAAATTGCAGATATATTTGAACAGACATATAGACAGAGACATCCAGATATGGCAAACATCACAAAGAAAAGAATAACCACACAAAAGTGGAATGTAATGAAAAGTGCACAGTTTAGTGATCTAGAAAGGCAACACATCGAAATAGAAGTCCTTGAACAGTTAAAGAAAGAAGGATTTGAGGTAGAGACTCAGCCTCCACCACTATCATCTGGCAAGCCGTTACAGCAGACAACTGCTCAGCCAATACTGGTACATAAAACAAAACATGACACACCTTCTAAAGACACTCAGCAAAGTGCACATCAAGTGCCATATCCGAACAAAACAGCTGAAGTTCCAGTTCAACCCATACAGAGAGCGGAAGAGCAGGAAATGCCAATTACAGGAACAATCCTAAACCAAGAGGAAGAAAACATGAGAGAAGACTTGTTGGACTTAATTGACATGGACAAATATATCAAAATACATCAAAGAGAAAGACTGCAAAAATTACGCCTGACATACACAGTTAAGGAATACATAAAACAGATAAACAAAGTTATTGGAACCATCCAGAGGGATCCATATGATGTCACTGAAATAAACAGAATACATTATTGTGCAGCGAGACTAATAACAAATAGAGCAGTGCCAAAAAAGCAAGGAATGAAGAACAAAAAGAGAGGGAAATTCAGCATACCACCATGGAAAAAGCAGATAGAAGGGACAATTATGGAGCTAAGATCAGAAGTATCACTGCTGGAGGAGTTTAGAAAGGGTAATAGATCAATGAAAGTCATCAGGAAAGTGGATGAAATAAAAGAAAAATGCTGTATTAAAACAGATCAGGACCTAAATTTTACCATCTCAAATAACAAGCTTAAGATCTCTGCTCAAGCCGAGAAGCTCAGGATATTCATAGAAAGGAACAATGAAAAAATGCAAAATAGATGGTTTAGAGAAGACCCGAAGAAATTCTATAGGGAGCTGGGAAAGAAAACAGCCAACATAAAAACTCCACCAGTAAAGAAAGAAATTGAGGAATTCTGGAGAAGTATTAATGAAGATCCAGTTGAACATAATAGGGATGCAAAGTGGATACAGGAAATAAAAGACAGCATTAGAAATGGTAGTACTAGAGATATGGAGTGGCCTGACGTAACAGCTAAGGAGATAGAAATGAAGATAAGGAAGGCCTCCAACTGGAAAACCCCAGGTCCAGATGCAGTACCCAACTTCTGGTTGAAAGTACTAATATCTTTGCACCAAGATTTAGCTACCTCAAAAAACTATTTATACTCACATCCTGACTTAACACCTATCTGGTTAACGACAAGGAATACCACACTTCTTATTAAATCTGAACCTGCCAGTCTCCCCAAGAACTATCGCCCAATAACCTGTTTACCAACAACATATAAACTATATACTGGAATCGATGCAGATAGAGTCTACAATCATTTAGACTGCAATAAACTCATGGCAATAGAACAAAAAGGTAATAAAAGAAAATCATATGGCACAAAGGACCATCTCTTACTGAACAAAGCCATTATGGAGAGCTGCAAAAAATGCCAAAATCTTAGTGTAGCATGGATCGACTACAAAAAAGCATTTGACAGTATCCCACACTCCTGGATCACTCAGTGCTTACGGATCTACAGGATACACCCTACACTGATAAACTTCATCACAACAACAATGACAAAGTGGCAAACCACCCTGCAATTAAATCATGAGAAAGGTCAAATCACCATCCCAAATATAAGTATCCAACGAGGATATTTCAGGGTGACTCTTTGTCACCACTTCTGTTTGCCTTGCCCTTAATCCCTTGAGTAACCTAATCAACAACCTAGGCTATGGATACAGCTTGAACCCAGAAACAAAAATAATCAACAGCTAACATCTCACCTTCTATTTGTAGATGACCTAAAACTTTACAGTTCATCTGACAAACATTTGAAAGAACAACTACAAATTGTTAAGACCTTTTCTGATGACACTACGGATGACGTTTGCCTAGACAAATGTGCTAAGCAACATTTGTAGCAGGAAAGTTAATCTGTAAAGAAAACGTGAATCTATGGAGGTTTGTGACATAAAAGAACTTGAGCAAGAGGGAGTGTATAAATTACCTCGGAATAGATGAAGGAGCAACAGCACAACATGAACAAATGAGAGTAAAAGTAAGCAAAGAATATTTTAGAAGGTTAAAGCTAATTTTGAAAACTGCTTGACAACACAAAATAAAGTACAAGCTATAAATCAACTCACCCTTCCAGTGATATCATACAGCTTTGGTGTGATAGACTGGCCACAGAAAGTGTTGAACCAGCTAGATATAAAACAAGAAAAATGTTTCATGCTCCCAATTAATATACAAAAATCAGTGCATGCCAAGATTATACATTCCAAGGGCAGAGGGAGGCATGGGCCTCATTGAGATTGATTACACATATAGATCCACAATAGTGGGGCTACATACATACTTACTGACATCCTTGGATCCAAATATAGCCAAGGTCTTGCATCATGAAGAAAATAAGCCTAAAATGACTTCACTCATCAAATTAGGAGAAGCCTTCAGAAGGGTAGCAGAGATTGATGTCAATCCAAAAGTAGATAAGGAATTGTCAGCAACAGAAAACACAAAGAATCAGAAAAAGGAGTATAAGGATAAAGACCGACAGAAAAGAAAAACAATTGGAAAGTCCATAATTATAGTGGAAAATACAGGGAGCTACTGGAGCAACCACAGGTCGATCAAGCCCTGACCCATGAGTGGTTAAAAAGAGGTGAATTTAGGCCACGAGATGAGAGACTAATAATGGCAGCCCAAGATAGTGGGCTATGCAAAAGATGGTTCACAAAATCCATAGAAAAACAGGAGAAACAGACAAGTGCAGGTTCTGTAGTACAGAATTAGAAACAGTTCCGCATCTCGTGGCTGGATGTAGTACTCATGGCAGAAGGCCTGTATACTGAAAGACACAACAATGTAGCAAGATTGATCCACTGGAAACTGTGCAAACACTATAACATACAGGTAGCAGAGAGACACTGGAAACATGAACCACAAAGAATCACAGAGAATGAAGAAGTAATGATCACATGGGATCACCCAATACCAACAGCCAAGAAAGTGGAAGCAAGAAAACCTGATATTGTAATACAAAAAAAGAGAACAAAGGTAGCATTACTGATTGAAATAGCCACCCCTAGTGACTACAGTGTGCTGCGTACAGAGAGACACAAAATCATGAAATACCAAGATATGCAGTCAGAAACTAAACTGATGTGGAATAAGGACACACAGATTATTCCAGTAGTGCTTGGAGCAATGGGACTAATCAAAAAGAACTTTCAGGCACATTTAAATATGCTACCAATTCTTGTGACACCTTATGAACTTCAAAAGGAAGCTATTTTGGGGACGTTGCGTGTGCTGAGAAGAGCACTCTCAGCAAACATCAAAGATTAATACAGTACTAATTTCTTGAGTTTTGAATATGCCCTGGCTAAAGAATGGGGTCCATTCTTGCCACGGTATTAGAAATCCCTAAACATTTGGAGACACTAACCCCAAGAGAGAGCAATAGGATTTGTCCCTCCTATAGCAAAAGCCCCCGTACACCAACAGAAGCAAACCCCTCTGGCTTTGCTAACTGATCCTAGTGACACAGGGGGGGCTGTGCCCCGCCCCCCACCAGACCCTCCCTGTCTATAGGATTCTAACACCACGGTGCACTTTAGACACAGGAGATAAGTAGCTGATCTTTATTTGCTCTATTTTTCTGTCGCTGTAATTTATGATCGCTGTATTGACTTATTCGCTATTAAATGTCATTCGCTATTACTGTACTCACTGAACTGCATTCGCTGAAACTGAATTGCTGTATTTACATCGCTGTAATGATGTGCTACCTCCCATGGCTGGAAAGGTCCCTGAAACTGAGAAACTGGTAATAATGTCCAAAAAGCTGAGACGAGCTATACAGAGCCAACCCCATAACACTTCCGACAACATCCAACATTAACTTCTAAGCTGCGAGATAAAAAAAAGTTGCTTTTTGGTGAACACTATAGAGAACAGTTGTACAGCATTACAAAATGCAACTTTTTAGAAAACAGGTTATTATATTCAATTATTCATTGCTTATCAGAAGTAAACATATACTGTGGCACAATTATTTGAAAATGGTGATAAAGCTGAGATTTAGGCTTTACTTACATGCCGCATGCAGTCATAGTTAGGCTAATCGCCTGTCATGATTTATCAGAAAAAGAACAGGAGGCACTCTTAGTACAGTACTGAGAATGAAAAATCCACTGATGAGCGACCAAATCATGCCATTCCTTACAAATTTAAACACCTGTTCTTGGCTCTTGTGGTACTACAGTATGTCTTCATGTGGTGATGTCGCTCCAGATCCATGCCCTTCATGATACTAGTTTAAGCCTAAGAATTTCAAGTTTTGTTAACTAGAAAGGTATTTTTTTGTCCAGGACAATTTAAAGGGGACAGGAAATTTGTACTAACTGGCAGCCCTTAGTAATGTTTCTATTTACAGAAATGTAATTCATACATCCAAGTGATTCATATTTAAATGCACCTTAATAAATACTAATGTGAAAATCCATGTTTACAATTATTTTCCTTTAATGGATATCAATTTCATGTAGAAACATAGACTTTGATGGCAGATAAGGACCACTTGGCCCACCCAGTCTGCCCATTTCCCTACCTACTGGATAAGCTGCAGATTCTAGTTAACCAACAGCCTACATCCTGCCACCCCCCACTACAATTGCCTTATGTCTGTCACATGCATGTTTGAATTCCCCCACTGTTTTAGACCCAACAGCCTCCCCAGGAAGGCAGTTCCATGCATCCACCACTCTCTCCGTGAAAAAAAATTTCCTCACATTACCCCTGAGCCGTCCCCCCTCTATCTTTAAATTGTGCTCCCTTGTTCTTACACATATATTTTTCTGAAAGATGCTACCCTCCTGGACTTTGTTAATTCCCTTCAGGTACCTGAACACTTCTATCATGTCCACCCTGTCCCTCCTTTCATCAAGGGTATACATATTAAGCTCTCTCAGTCTCTCTTCATATGGTTTCTGATGCAGACCCTGCACCAAATTTCCTCACATTATCCCTGAGCCGTCCCTCCTCTATCTTTAAATTGTGCCCCCTTGTTCTTACACATCTCTTTTTCTGAAAGATGCTTCCCTCCTGGACTTTGTTGATTCCCTTCAGGTACTTGAACGTTTCTATCATGTCCCCCCTTTCATCAAGGGTATACATATTAAGCTCTCTCAGTCTCTCTTCATATGGTTTCTGATGCAGACCCTGCACCATTTTAGTTGCCCTCCTCTGGACTGTGTGTTCGTATTAGGCAGAGTTCTCATTTTGGATCCAGTAATGTGGAGTTTTTACTATGTCACTGTGTGCAGAATGCTAAGCATCAGCTGTTGACCGGTCAGAAAAGTGCTCAGAGTTCTGTAGTGGAGGGTAGTGGATGCATGGAACAGCCTTCCAGAGGAGGCTGTGGGGTCTAAAACTGTGGGCGAATTCAAGAATGCATGGGACAGACATAAGGCAATTCTTGTGGGGGGTAGGAAGAAATAGGCTGTTGGTTAACTAGGATCTGCAGCTTATCCTGTAGGTAGGGAAATGGGCAGACTAGGTGGGCCAAGTGGTCCTTTTCTGCCATCAAAGTCTATGTTTCTTTACACATGCTATGACATACGGTATGCTGTCCATATAAACAAAAGAATGCAAAATACATTTTTTTGCATCACTTTTTATTCACGTATAGTTACATGTGGATCATTTAAGAGTATGAATACCAACTGCCAATATGAAATAATTTTCTGTGCTCTTAAAGGAGTCTATTTCCTAAATTTGATTACATTAACTGGGTTTATTACAGTCATCCCAGTTTCTTAATCCTGACTGACACCTGGTTGCATTAGGTCATACCTGATTCAACACAGAAACTTAGAATTTGACAGTAGATAAGGACTCCTTAACCCAGTCTTCCCATTTTTTTCAGTCACTCACACAGTGGTAGTGTGGCCCTCTTGGCACCTGAAAAACAAATCAAACTACTGGCAGCGATCATGCTCCACAAACTTCTCAAATAAATGTCAACACAGAAGGAGAACAAGACCCACTCACCAGTTCAACGTTTAGTTTTTTTTATTCACAAACAAGTGTATCTACCAAATTACAGTATGACTATGTTTTGTAGTGTACCCACTACTTCATCAGGACATAAAAGATGTACATACCCATTTTTTTCCCTGCCTATACTGTCACCGCAGACCCCAGTTGACCTCTGCCCCCCACTAAGATTCCCCTGTGCCTATTCCATGCATGTTTGAAGCCCACCACTGTTTTTAACCCCATCAACTCTTCTGGAAGAAGCGGAGGTGGTGGGGCAGTGATCTCCCCTTCTGATTATAACATTTGTAGGAATAATTATAGTTTAGGAGGTGGCAGAATTGCCATCTACCAGCAGGCTAATTTGCCTCAAAAAAGTTTGAGATCTCAGTCTCTTCAGATTGTTGTGCAGCTCTTGTTTTTGTTATCAGTACTATGAACTCTAAACCCATTCTGCCATTTTATGCTGTAGACCTCTTATTTTTCTACCCAGCAATACTAGTGAACTAGTCACTGTTTTAGGTGTCTTTCATGACTGTCAGCAATACAAAGATGATCCACTCACTCTCATGTCTCTTTTAAATCAGCAAACAGTCACAACTGACATGGAGACCAAAGACGCTGTGCTTACCAGATCATTTTTTTATTCCTTTTCAGTGGAGTGCAAACATTTAAAAATACAATCCAAAATCTGGCACCAAACTTACTTACTTATTTTGTTCGCCACTGGAGACCAGATCATATCTTCAGACATAACATCGATAAGACTAATTATTCCCCTCCTATATGCGTCCCCCTGGATTGGAGGTCACAAGGTCAATCACAAATATGCCCACCAAATCTGTAAAAAGACTTTCCTGTCGTAAGCAGTGTCTTTGGTCTTGACGCCAGTTTTTCCTGTCACTGTTTGCCTTTCAAGATTCCCAGAACATTATGCTTCTTGGTGGTTTCAATGTTGACTGGCCTAGTCATGACTAATGCAGCATCAGTGTCTCAGCAGGCTGCACACTCGCCTCTGAAGCTGGAGGATTGGAAGGAAGGCTGTGCATTCCATCTCCACACCAGGAACTTGGTTAAATCCCAATACTGACAGTGTAGTGCAACATGAGGGAGGGTGCTGCACTCCTCAGGTGTCGTCTTTTGGATGAGATGTTAAACTGAGGTCCCATCTGCCTGTTCTGGTGGTTGTTCAGGTGAACATTAAAGATCCCATGGCACTTCTCAAAAAGAGCAGGGAAATTTCCACAGTGTCCTGGCCAAATGTCCCCCAGTCACTAAAAATATCACTAACAGTTTGATCTGGTTCAACTGTCAACTAGTTTCCATCTGCTTTCCATCTGCCTTCCAAACGCCTACTTGAAGAAAACCTGTACTATGTAATCTAAAATGCTATGTATGTCTCAAATGCTATGTATGTCTCAATGTGACGAGGTACCTTCGGAAACGAGCCTCTGGTTCAAAGGTTGTAAACCGATTCTCACAAATAAATAAATCTGTATCCCCCTCCGACGGGATGAGGCTGAAAATAGGCAGAATTGCCTAATCCCCCTTTCCCAGTCAACAAAAACTGCCTTGTTCAGTCAGCTGAACAGCCTGGCCTACCTGCATTATTGTTTTACTTACTGTGCTTTATCAAGCATGAATCTGAATCACCCTCATTCATCTACTCTTATGGATTCCTGCCTTATCTATGGCACTACAGCGTTGCCCTTTTTCTACAGCTATCTCTGTTGGGAATTTCCCTTCTGCTCTGTCTTGCTCCTTTTTCCCTATTTTTCAACTTTTGTGCATGGGGCCCCATACCGGAAAGATGAGGTCTGTGCTATGCAGAGTCCCTGTCCTAAGGCCAAATTGGTGCAAGACCCTAAATTTGCTATATTCGAACAAGTTTTGAGTACTGTGTGAGTGCCCTAAACTTGTTTGACTACAGCCCTCTAGAATGCACCCCTAACTAAGGTACTAACAGGTGTACTTGGCACCAAAGCACAAGCCCCTGCTAACCACAGAGTGGTATGTGCTTACACTGTCCACAGAGGCTGTCAACGAGCAAATGCAGTTAGGGCATCCCAAACCTGTTAGAGCTTTTGCACTAACTTGCTATGTTTGAAAGCTCCCATGCAAATTCAGGGTGCAAAACAGGTTCCCGTCTGCTAAATTTGGGTAGATTTTTCATCAGATGGGTAGAATCAGCTATTTAAACCACCTGCTGGGTACCTTGTGTTTTGTCCATCTTGTGTCATGCCTTTATTTTGGTTCGCCCGCCCAACCATGCCTGGTGCCCAGAGTTCCTATCTATTTGTTGTTTTGTTCCCCATTGCTCTCCAAGTCCAGCCCACCCTCACCTGCCCTAAAATCACATAGACTATCGCATGTGCAAATCACCTGATCAGCACAGACGCTCAGGAGAGTCCAACCATGTGCCAGTTCTGTTTTTTTTCCCAGCAGAGTTAGGAATCAGATGACGATAAACTGCACATGTCATGGGGGGCAGGTCAGCAGAACACAGATGCAGCATTGACTGGACACCGTCATCAGACCATGCCTGGTCTGCCCAATAGAGTGTGCCTCCATCAGTGCCTGCCTCCCTTCCCCTATCCCTCCCCATGCATGCATCAGCCTCCACAATGTTCCACAGTTCAGGAAGTCAGCACCATGTTCTAGAAGCCAGCAGCACTAAGGAAGACGAAGTTGCAGAGGCAGAAGAGGTGTCAGTGGTGCCAATCGCTAACTGAAGCTAGGACAAGCAGGTATGTTATAGATTGTGTGTATGCTTGCCTGCTTAATGTGTGTGGGATTGGGAGTTTATGTCAGTGTGAGTGAGTGTGTGTGTGTGTGTGTGTGTGTTGATGGCGCAGCAATGACTGAGTGAGTGAATGTGTTGTGGTCTCTGTGAGTTGCCATCAGATATGTGCTGCCTTCAGCTGTGGTCAGTCTGGCCATGCACCCTTAGTCCTAGACCCCTATGCTGTCTCTGTCCCTATAAACATCAGTGGGTTAGGTCATGGGGGGGACTTCCAAGCCATGCCACAAGTGATGTATAAATACTGAATTTATTTAAAACATTTTATTAATGTGATTACATAAGAAATAATGTATGGGTGACCTTACACAGCAAGCCTGTGTTTCCATCAAGGGGTAGAGGTAACAGCATGTGGACATTAAGAGTAAAGCTTGAGAGGTCCATGCTGTTACCTCAAACCCAAGATGGAGACACAAGGCAAGTTGTGTATGGTTGCCCATATTTTATTTGCTATAGTTTATGGTTTTAAACATGAAGGACCCCACTCCACCCTCCTTGGAGACACCTGTCATGTCACGGGACAATACCCTGAGCATAACCTACCACACATCCTAAGATAAGAATGTGATTCATTGCCTGTATGTTGGAATGTTTATGCCATGGATGAATTTTTGTAAGATCATCTTATAAAGTCACAAATAAAAGTTAAAAAAAAAAAAGAGAGAGGCTGAAGCTATAATGCCTTTGAATATAACAGTAGTAGCCAGAGTCACAGCTGCAATGGGCACCCTACTGAAAGATGCACAAGGTGGGTATCCTGTTGGGGGCCATGGCGCGTGCCACATATATTTTGTTTAATGTTTTTTTCTATAGTTGGAGCAGAGACCTTCATACCTCAATCAACCTCACCACTTGACTTAAATATGCAATACCAGCAGTAAAAATCACATCCTCCAACCTGTGGCGAGAATTTGAATGAAGTGTACAGTAGATTCAGATATTTCCAAGCTCCGTCAGTGCGCCTCAGTACATGCTACAATGTTTTGGCAGTTGTTGGAGGGGCTGTAGTTATTCGCCAGCAGATGACAGTCATATATTTTGGGCCAGTCCAATTCTAGCCCCATATTAGGAAGAATTATTGGCCCAGTTAGAAGAACCATCAGGGGAACCAATAGTTTACAGCACAATTAGTCTCGATGTCTATCCCAGCTAGGACTTTATGCATACCATCTAGATCACTTCTGTGGATATACATATTGGCAGCTATAAAGGCTATTACTCACCTGTGGATGAAGTCTAAGGCTCCAATGGTAACTACCTGGCATAATATAGTACAGGAAATTTACCAGATGGAAAAGCTTACAACAGATACCCAAGACAGGTCTGAACAGTTCTAAACAGCAACGCTGGGTGTGGTATATTTCAAATATTGATACAGACTTCGTCCCATGGGGTTTAATAACTATCAATCGCTTCCTTCACTCTAACAATAGGGCAGAGAGCAGGGAAACCTCCGAAATAAGTCAACTTCCAAAAGAGGGCCACAAACAGTGGCTGGGGGCTGGTCCCGCATGTTAGGATCTGGAGAATTTCCTGTAGTCTTTAGCAATTAAGCAAAGGGGGAGGACTTCCAGGGCCATATTGCTTCTGTACTATCCTTTACATTATGAAATTGGACGAACATTGTAACATTTTGTAAAACCAACTTGTAAAACAGCGCAATTGTCTCGACTGTTGATATTGCTTCATTAACATTTTTAAATATATAAAAAAAATATTTTTTTCTGTGGGTGTCTGGGGAGGTCTTGAAAGACTCTCCTGTCTTCCCTGACGCCCGCCAGATTTTAAAAAGAAACAGACGTTTGGCTGGCAGCAGCACATGCATGAGATATAGCATGTGTATCCACTGTAAACGCTGACTGGTTGTGCAGTCAGGCCCTTGATTTGCAAAACTGATCAGCACTGCCCTTTTCCTTAGTGTGATTAGTGCGAGGAAGCAGTTCTATTCCTCCCTCTTAGTAGCTGCAAAAAACAGACCCGCAACTCTCCGCAAGCTGGGTAATAAGATATTTAATCCAGACTGTCTTGGCTCTCGATCAGAGCCAAGTTCAGTGGAGAGATGCGATCGGTTCTCTGCTTTTTGCAGCCAAGATTGCAGAGATAAGGCAAAATATCTCCTCCTCAGGTGCTAGTCACCAAGGCAGTGCTTGAGGAGCTGAGGTAATCGAATCTTGGGTGCTGTGGATAGATTCTCGGCCAGTTGATTATGTAGAAATCTACCAGGTGCTGTTGGTGTTGTACAATTCACATGCACCTTAGACCCTGCCCCCCTCTTACTTGATTAAGGTGGGCTGGCATATGCTAGTGTCTATGTTTGTAGAGATTCTGAATTCTTTCTAAATGAGGTGTTTTTTGCTCACGCCACAGCACAAAGACCACCTTGGTCCAGGTCATGAAAGATCTGTTCCTGGTGAATGATTGAGGAGCATTATCTGTTTTAGTTCTTGACATGTCATCCGCATTTGACACTGTGGATCATAAGGAGTTAGTGGAGCGCCTGAGGTGTTTCTGTGGATTGGCTGGTACAATACTACATGGATTCAGATCTTTCCCGGAAAATCATCACCAGACTGTGGTATTGGGTAACTGTCAATCTGCCCCTTAACCGGTCATGCGAGGTGTCCCACAGGGCTCTATACTCTCCCCATTGTTATTCGCAGTGTATATGCGTCCCCTGGTAGAACATATGAACATACGAATCTGCCAGCAGAAACAGGCCTGATGGTCTATCAAGTCTGCTCGAATGTGCAGCTAGCCCCCTACATTGAAGTTGCCCCCACCCTCCCCTCCTCTCCCTCCTTGCATTTACCACCCCCCTCACCCTGTCCCATCCCCTTTTAAAATTGCCCACCATCCTACAGTATACCACCTTCTCGGGCAAAGCGTTCCACTTAGCCACCACCCTCTCTGTGAAAAAATGTCTCCTCAGCTCTCTCTCCTATATCTTCCCCCCTCCAATTTGAGACCATGCCCTCTCATGCCCCTCCCCCTCCTCAACTTAAATACCCCTTCTGTACCTGTCTTGTTTACCCCTGTCATGTATTTAAAGGTCTCAATCATATCCCCCCAATCCCTTCTCTCCTCCAGTGAGTACATATTCAACTCTCTCAGCCTGTCCTCGGAGGGTCTGTCCTGCAAACCCTGGATCATCTTTGTTGCCCTGGCGCTGTACCCCTCCAGTAATCTGACATCCTTCTTCAGAAATGGGTGCCAGAACTGTACGCAGTACTCCAGGTGTGGTCTGACCAATGACCTGTACAAAGGCAGGATCACCTCCCTCCTTCTGGAGGAGATTCCTCTCACAATACACCCCAACATCCTGTTGGCTTTAGTTGCTGCCTTCCTGCACTGATCTGAGTTGTTCATATTCCCCGTTATAACCACTTCTAGATCCTTTTCTTCCTCTGTGGTACATAATTGAACCCCTCCCAACTGGTGGCTCCTCCCAGGGTTCCTTGCTCCTAAGTGCAGTACCTCACACTTCTTAGCATTGAACCCCAACTGCCACATTTCCAACCACTACTCCAGTTTAGTTAGGTCATCCTGTAGCCCTTGCCACCCTACTATGTCATCCACCACCTCCCCCATCTTGGTATCATCAGCGAACAGACTGATCTTACTCCTGATGCCATGTGAGATATCTGATATGAAAATCCCAAACAGCACCGGGCCCAGTACCGAGCCCTGTGGAACCCCAGTTGTCACAGCCCTTGGGCATGAGAGTCACCACCACCATCCAGTGCTGCTTCCCCTTCAGCCAGTTCATAATCCAGGTTACCATCTTTGTCCTCACCCCCACATACTCCAACTTTCCCCCTAACTGCCCATGAGGCACCAAATCAAAGGCCTTGCTGAAGTCCAAATACAGGACATCCACTGCATGGCCCTTGTCCAGTTCCCTCGTCACCTAATCATAATACTCAGCTAGGTTGGTCTGGCAGGATCTCCCTGAGATGAACCCATGTTGCTGACTGTCCTGGAGTCCACTGTCTTTCAAAAAGGTCACCAACCTCTCTTTCAGGATTGTCTCCATTAGTTTCCCTACAGTGGATGTGAGGCTTACTGGTCTGTAGAAGTGATCCAAAAATATAGCTTGAATTTTCACTGCTACACAGATAACACTCAGCTTTACCTTTCATTTAGATCCAGTCAGGGGGATCTGATGCATGTGGTTGAGAAGGCCATCATTGAAATCAAGTACTAGAAGCGTGTAAACTGGTTGAAACTCAATCCCGTAACCAGACTGCACCCCTTCCTTGATCATAGCGATCTTTCAATACCTAGCAAATCGACTACTGCAATGTACTCTACTACGGCATCCCAGCTACTCAGTTACATCCACAATTATTGCAAAATTCAGCAGCCAGATTGCTGACTGGTGTATCCAAATTCAATCACATTACTCTCGCTTTATGGAAATTTCACTGACTCTCAAACAGATGAATTTAAAATTATTTTTCTGGATTGGGCCCCTTTTATGTTTCTGAATTACTGGCAACCTGTCAGGAGGATTATCGGGATACCAGAGTTCTCTGCTCAGATATGCAAGGGGCTTTTATTAGTCTCAGTATCAAGTTTAAAATCTGCTGGGGACTGAGCATTTTCTGTAGCTGCACCACGACTCCGGAATGTTGTCACAAAAATCAGCCATTCTGGGGAGACCACGTAATGCAGCTTTCTAAGTAGCAGCCTCCCAAGTTTGCTCCAACCATCTGACCACCGAATTTGGCTAAAAACCCCTAAAGTCTAGTTTATTCAAGTGCAATTGAGCATTTTTGTATATCGGAATACCCTCTCCTCCTCGGTACCATAAGATATTTGACTGGATGGACGAAGGCATGAAGAAATCAGCGCTCAAACATACGCCGCCATCTACCCCAGAAAAGGCTCCAAAAAAATCAAGGGCTACTGGAATGGCTAGCTCCGCAAGTGCGATGCCCATCGATCCTGAAATGGAACCGCTTACTTTGGCCTGATTCCTGGAAGAATTTAAACCCTTCAGATCGGAACTTAGGGTGATTTCAGAGGAAATAAAATCTATGTCGCAGGCGATATAAGATGTTGCCTCTCATACCTCTGATAATGAAGCCCGATTGCTATCAACTCAATGAAAGCAGCAGAAAATGGAAATGGATTTAACCTCTACCCGACAACGGATAAAAAGTCTGGAAAATAAAGTGGAGGACTTAGAAGGTCGCAGTCGGCGTAATAATGCTGTTTTAATCGGGTTACCAGAGAAGGAGGAAGGTCCCGATGCCATTGGCTTTGCCCAAAAGTTTATAGATTCTGTTGCTGGGCCATCTCCTTTTGGGGATAAATACATTATTGAGTGAGCCCACTGAGCCCTTCACCCACCCCCACCTCTGGGGTCCCCTCCCCGTACATTTATTTTCCATTTTCTAAATTATCAGGAGTGTCAACATTTTATTACTAAAGTGAAAGGGCTTCAAGAAATCAAATGGGCTGATGTGAAAATCCGAGTGGCCCATGATCTGCTGCTTTCTGTGAGGCAAAGAAGAGCCTCATTTCACCAGCTGGTGATCAAATTAATTGCTGCTGGAATAAAGTTTCGGATGGGTTATCCGGCGAGATTCCAGGTCCTTATAGCTGGTAGCTGGACCACCTTCGAAGATGCAGATTCTGCTGCAACTAACTTAAAAATGGCATTTCCTGAGCTATTTCGTGATCGTTGATAAAATGTGGTAATTTCCTGGTGGAATAGGCTCTATATGTGTCTGGTTAGCTATGGATTCGTCTGAGCTTCTTTCTAATCCTCGTTTATAAAGAAATGGATGGGAATAGCCTTTTGTATGCTCAGAAGAATATATTACTTTGATGGTGCTGTAAGTTTTTGTGCCTGAAAAGAATGTTAACTCTAGTTACCAGCCTGAAAGAAAGATGGTGATATTCCCTGTCTAACTAGTTGTTCTTGGGAATGTTGAAAAGTTTGTGGCCAACGCCCCTGCACAGAAGGCACAGAACAAAGGAGCATGCCTTTTCATTCGTGTAGCGTAAACAAGTGAATGCGGTATGTTATTTTCACTACTGGCCACTAGAGGGACCCACATACCACTCTATGGGCATCCCCTTTAATATCTACTGCTTCGCTTGCACATACTTTTTTCAGGACTAAATTCTACAACTGATGGTTTTACTGTTTGAGACACTCATTCGTTCGTATGTGAAGTAGTATGTAGTTTTCTTATTTTTTTGCTTATTTCCTAAGCCACCCTATTTAGGGTGGATTATTTCAGGGTTATAAGATTTCAATTATGCTCTGACTGGGAATTGATGTTTAATTGAAGTAACCTTCTATTTTCTCTCCTTTATTTGCTCCTTCTTTATTTTCCCTTCACCTACTTTGTTTTTATTAGTTTGAGAGCTTGTATTTTGAGATGCTCATAGCTATAATAGTTTGGTAACTTCAATCCTCATTTAATCTATACTTGAGGGGGGTTTCTGGTACCAAGTTACCTGTATAATAAGTTTAATTTTGAGGTTTGCTTTCCCATGTATGATATATAATAGATACAGAGACACCAAGACCCTGGTTAAGCTTCGTTTTTCACTGATGTCATATTATAATCTTGGTGTCCAGGCTAAGTTTGCAATTAGTTTTGGTTGGTCAGGATGGCTGGGTGAGAAGGTTACTGTTTGGTTAGCTGTTTGCTAGGGCCAAAATAGTAAGGGGGGGGTTGTTGGGATTTTGGTAAATTCGGGGTTAGAACATATGTTTCTTTTTTAGGTTTTAATGGTATTAGAAGGACTAAATGGGTGGGGGTGGTCACTTGGGGGGGTACTTACAACACAGCTGTAGGATTGTTAATTGTTTTGTTAAAACAGTGGGTTATTAAGGTATTCTCATATATTTCTTTTCTAACTGGTCTGTTTGAACTGCCATGACTGGTACAGTTAAGTTTGCCACCTGGAATGTAAAGGGAATTAGGCAACAATTGAAACAGAATAAAGTTCTTAAGCATTTGGCACTATTATCTTCAGACATTATTTTTATCCGAGAATCTCATTTGATAGACTCTGAGGCTCTCCGTATGCGGAGACAACAAGTAAACCATGTTTTCTCCTCTGGAGGTACAACCCAAAGTTGCGGGGTGTTAATATTGATATCCAGAAAAATTCCCTTTACACTTATTCAGCAACTTAATGATTCCCAAGGCAGATATGTCTTTATTCATTGTCGCTTATATTCTATTGAACTGATGTTAGGAAGTGTGTATGGACCTAATGCCGATTCTCCAGGGTTTTTTATGCAACTGGTGAATGTTTTAACTCCTTTTCTATCACTACCTATAATTTTGGGTGGTGATATGAATATAGTTTTTGACCCTATGATAGATTGTTCTTCAGAGCATTATAGAGGACTTTCACCTGCTCAAAGGGCCTTCAGAGAATTTATTGATAATCTGGGCCTATTTGATGTATGGCGAGTCCTTAACCCCACCGACAGGAGCTATACCTTTATTTCTCCTGTTCATAAGACAGCTTCTCAAATAGATTACATATTTATTTCTAGAAGCCTATTGGTTGGAGTTTTGGAGACATCTATTCAACCAGGCCCTCCATCTGATCACTGATTGGTAACCTGCCATTTGTCTATAGCCTCTACCCCCGGTAGAATGACATGCTGGAAATTTAATAACCAGCTGTTAAAAGATAATGCTATAGTCACCACTATTACTAAACATATTGAGCAGTTTATTGAAATTAATACTGGATCTATAACTAGGTCTGACTTGTTATGGTGTGCATTTAAAGCGTATATTAGAGGGGTTTTAATTAGCCTTTCCTCTCAAAGGAAAAAGGAAAAAGAACAAGAATCAGCCTCCCTACTTACACAAATACGTTTGTTGGAAGCATAATTAAATCCCTCCTCTTCGGAAGAAGTTAGATTAAAACTGTCTAAATTAAAAAACAGATACTTAGAAATTTTAAGAGAAAAAGCGGAATTTGCTATACTGTGAACCAAGGCCTCTTATACAGATCAGGGAGAAAAAGCAGGACGTCTATTAGCACTCAGAATTAAACAACAGGAATCTGCCAAATACATTCCTTCTATTCGTTCCCTGGAAGATGACACGCTGAAAATATCCCCGGCAGATATAGTCTCAGAGTTCAAGACCTATTATTCCAATCTGTACAGTTCAATGTTAAATCCACCTTCTCCCCAAGACTTGGATTCTTACTTAATGTCTTCTAATTTACCAACTCTTACCAATATACAACAACAGTTACTTGTACTTCCTATCTCTTCTGAAGAGATAGCTAGGACAATTGGAAGTTTACCTTCTGATAAATCACCAGGCCCAGATGGGTATTCTGCTAATTTCTATAAACAATTCCAGAAACAGTTGACCCCCTTATTATTATTATTATTTCAATGCATTCTAATGGGAGCCAAGGTAGATCCCACATTATTTGAGGCCCTGATTGTGCTGTTACTCAAATCTGGTCATAACCCGGAGTTAACCACTAGTTATCATCCTATTTCTTTATTAAACCAGGACATTAAAATTTTGGCTAAATTAATAGCTGTGCGTCTCAATACAGTATTGCCCACTCTTATTGGACCAGAACAAGTTGGTTTCATGAAAGGTCATTCATCTGTGGATCATCTTCGAACGCTATCACATGTTCTTTCAATTTCGAGGGATGCTCATTTCCTAGCAGTCCTTATCTCTCTGGATGCAGAGAAAGCATTTGATAGGGTGAATTGGAATTTCCTGTTTTGTGCTCTCAAAGCCTATAATTTCCCTCTTATCTTTCAACAATGGATAAAGACTCTATATCACGCTCCTTCTGCACGGATTACGGCTAATGGGGAGATGTCAACCCTTTTTTCACTACAATCTGGCACTAGGCAGGGTTGCCCTCTATCTCCCTTACTTTTTAATCTGTATTTAGAACCGTTGATTCACCGTCTCGCTGACTGTCCACAAATTAAAGGCATACCTGTCCATGATCAAGAAATTAAGGTCTCGGCTTATGCTGATGACCTTCTTTTACAAATATCCTATCCAGACAGTTCTATCCCTCCCCTGCTTACTCTTATTGATGAATACAGTCACTTATCCAATTATAAATTAAATGTAGATATGACTATCATATTCCCCCTCAATCATAAAGTTCTGAAAAACTCCGTTATGGTGTTCGGTCTTTCCTGGGCACAAGAATCTTTAAAATATCTGGGAATTACTATTTCTAGAAATCCTGCTCTTTTACAAAAACTTAATCTGGACTCTTTAGTCAGAATTATTAACATGGACCTTGATAGATGATCTAAACTTCCTATTTCTTTATGGGGAAGAATTAATCTGATTAAGATGAATGTCTTTCCAAGGCTTTTCTACCCCCTTTACTTACTTAATATTTGGCTACCCCTTTCCTGGTTCCGAAAAGTACAGGAAATCATTACCAAATTTATGTGGGTGAATAAACAGCCCAGATTGGTATATTTCAAGTTGGCTGCTCCAAAAGATAGAGGAGGCCTACGCCTCCCTCATCTCACTTTTTATTATTGGGCCAGACACATTGCCAAATATTTGCGTTGGCTTTCACCCAGGGAAGAAGTATTTTCCTCTTCTTTCTCTCCTTTGTGGCTTAAAATCTAACTATCTCTCATTGCCGCCCATGGTCTAACTCCAGCAGCACTTTTCTATATTAAGGCTAGCTCATTGCCAGCCAAGTTAAAAGCCACGCCTATTGCAATCTCCATTAAAGTCCATTCACAGTTATGTTATTTCCTTAAATACAATCATACACGGGATTTAATGCAACCTATTGGGAGCAATCCCAACTTGAAAATAAATAGTAATTTACTCTCTACTAATTGGCTTGCACCTGTTAATGACATGTCTCCTGCTTCTTTAATTTCAAATGACCATACTTGGCTCTCCTCCACCGAGATTCTAATTAATCTGAAACTACCTACAACATGTATCTTTAAAATCTATCACTTAAGACACCTTATTGTAAAGGTATTTGGGACATCTCCTCCCCAAAGAAACCCAACAGCATTTAGGAGTGAACTGGATATTTTAATTGGCTCCCAGCAAATGGTCTCTAAATGTTATAACATTTTATATAACTGGGCATATCCAAAGTGCTTTGCCCCTTCAGATTACTGGACTTCTTTTTTTCCCCCTCAAGAATTACAGTAGGAAACTTTGTGGCGGAATTGCCACAAATATGTCTCCCAAGACAGGCTACGCCTTACTCAATTTCATATACTGCACAATTTATACTATACCGCACAAAAACTATTTAAATTTGGTCTCTTAGCTACCTCTACTTGTACCCGATGCCAGAAAGAAGAAGGTTCTATATATCATATTTTCTGGACCTGTTCCAAAGCTGTGGTCTTGTGGGACAATATTCAACAACATACAGACCCTTTACTAGGTCTGAATGATTTATTTAACCCTGAAATTTGTGTATTAGGTGATTATAGCACAACTGCTGTTCCCATCAGATGATAACATATGGCCATTATCTCTATAACTGTTAAGAAATTAATTCTACGACATTGGAAAGATGGTGATGACATTGCTTATTCTGAATGGCTAAATGAATTATTGGCTAATCTGAGGACAGAGAAAACTATTGCCAGTCTTAATAATACACCTGAGAGATACAAGAAAAAATGGGAATCGTTACACACGTTATTCTCACTCTAATATATCCACTGTGCATATTTCTGACTTATTCCTTTTAGATTCACTGGACTTATTTATTTTTCCACTTGTTTGAACTGTGTTGTTAGGGGGATGGATGGGTGGGTGGGGATTTTTGTTATTTTTTGTTTTTGTGTTTTTGGAGTATGTTAGAAGGGGTTGGGGGAGGGTATGAGAATGGCTCCTGTACAATGTATCCCTACTCTTGTTACATTTACAATGTTCTGTTGGATCCTTTCTCTCTTTTATTGTATGTATGTATGTTTTTGTTTGTTAAAAACTTAATAAACTTTAATTGGAAAAAAAAATCATCCATTCTATACCCCCAGTAGAAAGTTTTAAATCTCAGCTAAAGACCTGGCTGTTTAGACAGACCTCAGGAGACTGATACACTCCATTAATATTGTGGATCTATTCAAGTTTAATGTATAATTTTAGGCCTATTGTTGCTGTGATGTATTATTTATAATTTAAATTCCTTGCACTGTAGCTGGCCCAGTGGCATGGAGAGCTGAGGTGCTGGCGTCTTACCTTCTGCCACACCGGCGACCCGGGTTTGGGAATGGACACAGGTCACTCAGGGGTTGGCTGGGGACAGGGAAGAATGAGTGCATAGGCACAGCTCTCCTCCCTCGGGGGAGGGGGGTTACCACGACCCACTGCAATACTGCTACCTGGAGATGTCCGAGTGGCAGTACAGGTCTGGATGTGTCTGCATGCAAGGCCATGGCTAGACATATCAGTTTGTCTCTTTGGAGGCACAGCTCCCCTCTCCCCCCATGAATTGCACAGTCCAGGCCCTAGGGGAAACCTATAACCAAGGTGGAAAACCCTGAAGTCTGATCCTTTGCAGGCCTCAGACTGGTGACCAGGCACCTCGCCACAGTCCAGAATGCTGGACAGCGGCGTGAAGGTAAGTCCAGGAGAAGCCAGATGACAGGGCCGAGGGGACCGGATGGAAGGGGATGAGCCAAGGGCAATTAGAGGGCAAAAAATGTATACAGAAAAAAAAATCACTAGCACTGTAAAGCACTTTGAGCTCTGGAAAAGTGCTACAGCGGATTCCACTTAAATGCGATCTTGATAAGTGCACACTTTTTCCATTTCCCAATTTTTTTACATAGAGAGCCATATTAATAATTTCAGTTTAATGCACACTGGTTAAGTGCAAATTTCATTTATGAGCACACTTACACACTATCAACATACCATCAGTCCAGTGGTAGTTGTTCCTGATAAGTGCACAGTGAGGTGCTAACAGATGCAACGAGGTGCTAACAGTTGTAACTAGTACCTGTACTTAACAGCCTGTCTCAAGTCTCATCAGAAGGAAGTTTGAAACAATGGAGTGTGAGAAACTGTTTAACAAGTGAGAGAAGTGGGAGAAAAAAGGCAGGAACCACCAATGTGGAATGCCCACTGTGGTTCCCAGCTGTTTCACGTTTCAGTATACAGAGCATACAGACCTGACCTCCCGGCCTCCTGTGGTCTCAATCAGCCCCTGCTAGGCATAGAACAGGGTTTACAGCTGCCTGATGTGAGCAATCAGATGGGAAGGAATACAGATCAGCTGTCAGTGAAGTGAGAAGGTAGGAGGCATGGTGCTAGCTCAGAGACACGGCCGTATCTAAATTTTTAAAAACATTAATGCAAAAATGTAAATCTCATCTGTACTTATTTCACCACTAGAAATTACTAAAATGCATTTTAAATGAGCTGATGATTTTAAATGATATAATACTATTTTGACTTAAACTAGTGTTTGCATCGTTTTCTATGCTGACCCTTTATTTATAACATAATTTCGATTAAGTGCAAATTCCGCTTAAGAGCACATTCTGGCCTGACAAATTGGGTGTGCACTTAAAGTGATTTTGTCATGTTTGCCATAACAAATAATAGTAGTAACATGTAGGAGCTGTGAATCAATCTCCTACCATTCAAACTGCCAAAAAGTGCTGTTTTCCAGGAAAAAAAATGCCTTTTATTTCTGTGCTCTGCTTCATTTGCATAGCCCTGAACCTTTTTTCCTCATGGCTGCAACCTCCAACCGTGACATCATGCAAGGGAAACAAAGTTTTTAAGCACTGTGTTGAAACAGAGACCTCTGTTGGTCAGTCATGGTATTGCAGACATCCTTTTTGTTTCACAATTTTGGTCTCATAGCAGAAGCTGGACACCAAAGAAAAAGAAAAGTAGTCTGACCCATAATTACACTCCTGAACTACTTATAGTCATTCAGGCCCTATAACATAAACATAGAAAAGTATCATCACGCTCCCACATTCTGACAGGAGCCGCCACTTCAGACCTGTCACTTCACCAGCAGGCAGTAAAAGTCAAACAACATCTACACAGACTGGCAAATTATCTTTTTGGCCTGTCTGCATCATAAAAACAGTTTTCCAGAAACCTATCTACAGACTGTGCTGCTGTAAACACTACTGACATAAGAGACTGCACTTTGATGAGGGAGACAGAAAAATCAGCTATGTACTGTACCCACAATGCCTTGCTACACACATATATATATATATACACACATATGAATGTTGACAGCAGATAAAGGGCCTACGGCCCACCTAGTCTTCCCATGTGTGCACGTACTTAGCTTCTTCAAGCTTCTCTAGAACTAGGTTACATGTCTACATATTAGGTGCTATTCTGCAGTGCCCACTACCAAAGTAAGGGACTGCACCTTGAGTAACTAACATTTAAGTCAACTTTATAATTTACCCAGAATTCCTTGTTGCTGTATGTAAAACACTGACAGTTCCCTTGGATGACATCATTCTGGGGTGTGGCCACACACAGAAAACTGGAGGGCGGGCAGAAACAAAAACACAAAAAAATGACTTTGACAGATTTTTTTTACAAAACAAATTGCAGCTTCAACATCTGAAGCATGGGTGGCAATGGCATACTATGTGAAACAGGCATTTGCTGAATGTGACTAAATCACTCTAAGCAGAATCCACTGTGTGTGTGTATATATATATATATATATATATAAAGCTCCTATCATCAGCTAATCATATAGCCTCCCCCTTACCTGAGCAGCCACCTCCTTTCCTAGCAGCATAAAACAAGGCTACTTGGAGGGTTCAAGTGCAGCTCAGCAGTTTGTCAGTTCAAGAGAATGAGTCCTCAGAAGTGGGGCAGAGCCAGAATAGCTTCACAAGGGGAGAATACAGTGGGAGCTGCAGCCAGAAGTTGGGGGGGGATGCACACTGCAGGAGATGAGTGTCCTACCCACCTGGCAGCCCTCCATAGGGATCACTGATCTACAATGCTAGGTAGCGCACTGGACTCAGGTGACCAGCAATGGGGTCTGGCACCACCCAGCAACTCCTCCAAGTGCTCTGCAGGCTCCCAGGAGATTCTGATGGTAGGTTGGACAGTGGGGGGGGGGACCAGGCCCTTGCCAGTTGATTCCAGAGGAACGGTCTGAAGAGTGCCAGAAGAGAAGTCAGAGGAAATTGCGGTTGGCATCTGGGTAAGTTTGGCTGGAGGAGGAGTCCTGCCTGATAGCCCTTGATGGGGCTTGCTATGTGAATGATAAACTGTTATTTTTATCCAGGAAAAACAATTTAGGTACACAGCCCTGTTTACAAATCATGCCCTGTACAGTGAGACTTAAGACTCCAAATGTAATGTATATACAAGCAGCATTCACTTTACACACTAAACATTAACAAGATACAGAAACATGGAAAGGAACATAATCAGTTGAGCAAAAGCTCAACACTTTTGTATCCTTTGTAATATAAATCTTTCATCTCTTGCTGGAATGCTGTGTCTGACTTTCTGTTTAATAAAACTTGGAATTTCATTCCATGTACGTGCTAAAGTAGTAATCAAGGTTAAATCGCCAAATCTGTTTTTTACTCTGGGCCACACAATATCAAGGGAGGCATCTCTCAAACCATGTAAGTTCTCTCTATTACATGCAGTTATCAAGGCCTTCAGAGGATGAGTATGATCTGCATTCATTAATTTATAGCACCAAGTTGACCACTGAATCTCTCTTTTTAGTTCTGGGCCCACCCATTTTAGTTTATCATAAACTTTCCAATGGTGTTCACTGAATTTACTTCCACTGGCAAATCTCACAAATCTATAACAGGTTTGATCAGCTTTTTTCAACACATTTTGGGGGGCATTTCTGCACACAAAAACCTCATAGTTTAAGACAGGAAGTAAGAGATGGTTCACCAATTAAATCCTAGAGGATTCCCCAAGGAGGGCAGAAGTCCTCCTTAGGGCACCCAATTTTTGATTGCATTTTTTAACTGTTAGTCTAACATGCTCTTCACATGTTAATCTCCTGTCAGTCATTACCCCAAATACTTATACGTGTACGTTTTTAGTATCTGCTGTTTATTTTTAAAACACAAATTTAATTCATCACCTGTTGTTTTTCTTTTATTAGTTGTGAATGTCATACACTGTGTTTTCTTAAAATTCATCATTAATCTGACTTCATAAAACCAGTGTTCCATAGTTAGTATGTCTTCCTGAAGTTTTGCATCCAGGATGGTATGGTTGTTCACAGATGCCACCAAAATGGTGTAGTCCATGTGCAAATGCACCACTCCATTTCTTATTACATCGGGCAGATAATATAACTATTGAAGAGAAGGGGTCCCAGTATTGAACCCTGGGGGACCCCTCTCCTCACCTCCCTCAAGCCTGATAAAGATTTACCTACAGATACACACTGTTTTCTTTGGAATAAGTAGGAGCTGAATCAAGACAAGGTTTCTTCATGAAGTCCAATTTCATGCAGTTTTCTTGCAATGTTGAGAGGCCAAGTAAGTCAGTGTACTCTGGCAGCGAGCGATACATGGGGAGGGGGCTTGTGCCAGCAGACAGCTCATCCTGGATCCTTGAAAGCTCTCTAAAGGATTGGCTGACAGGTAAACCAGCAGGAACGGAATGGGAGATGGAGGTGGTGGAGTCCAGAGAAGGTGGCTGGGGGTTGTCTAAAACCAGGCACCCATAGGCCAATTAATGCTGACTCGGCCAGTAATTTGGCAGTGGCAAAGGGCCAGCAGTCCCAAAGGGTAAAGACTGGAGTGCCAGCCTAGCACAGGCAGGCCCCAAGTAAGTTTGTCAGGCAAGTTGGCCAGCGGTGAAAGGGCAGAACCCGACAGGGGTGGTCCTGATATTGGAGAGAGCCAAGCAGACTCAACTGGTAAGTAATCCAGCGGTGAGAGGGACAGCCCAAGCGGGACTGCCCTAAGATGACAGAATCCAGCAGACTTTGCTGGCATATTGACCACTGACAGGGGTGCTGGCCTAACAGAAGGAGGCCCCAGACAGGACTACCTAATAGGTCATCCAGCACTGAAGTGTGGTCTGACACCAGGCACCAGCTGGAAAAGGAGGCTAAGATATCAGGTTGATAATGGCGAGGAGCAGTGGAGACTCAGCTTGCCAGTTGGCTAATGGCAAGGAACAGTGGAGACTCGCATACCAAGTCCACTGGTGGTATACCATATCTACAAATGCTTGTACCCTTTACAAAATTAGCAGCAGCCAGTCCCTGGTGGGTGAGTTGTAGCACCTGGAGAGGGATTCCTAGGGAGTTTGTGTGGCATACTGTAGTGGTACTAGTTAATTAAGGTACCCTTATTCTAGCACCAAGGTGTGCTAAAAAAAGACATCCCATGTCTGATCAGTTGATCACTGGACCAACTGACCATTGGGGCCAGACTTTTCAGGGTGAGTCTGATCCCTCACAAAAGCCCTTCTCTGGGCAGGAAACTGCCATAGACACTACAGTCAGCCTCCATTTACTGGGCTAATGGAGGTAGGATGTTGCCCTTTTTCTATCCTTGTGTGGGCTTTGGGGGTGGCCCTCAATTTCTGAGTGAGAAGCTTTATTGTCAGTTTTAGAGTAATAAACTATCACAAGTTTTAGAGTGACAAGCATTATCCTAAACTTTAGAGTGATAAGCATTTCTATTACCTAATTAACTGCACAGTTACATTTGCAAATTGCACCATATTATTTACTGCTAACCTCTGTTTATTAGATTATTTATTTAGTTAGTAAAGTCTTCTAAATTCTTAAGACGTTTGTGTACCTGTGGTTATTTCTTAGTATGTCTTGGTGCCTCCTTTTAGACAATTTCTCTGAGTGGTGGCAGCAGTGTTGTTTCTGAGGGAAGAGTGCATTCTCTTACTAAGGTAATTTTCATTTCTATCAGTGACTGGCTTGCCCCATATCTGGGCATTCAGCCTTTGAGACAAACAACCCGACATTGCTTCCTTAGCCAGTTTAAGCCCGCAACTTGTGACTGAGGGCAGCACAGCAAGGAGCACCATCTTGGTGATATCGTTGATGCAACTTTAAACGAAACTTCACATAACCTTTCAGCCCAGAATGTGCTCCTGTCAAGGAGTAGGTGTTTTTTCTGCTTATTGATAAAAGGGGCGTTACAGGAGGCATTATCAACTGACTTTCCTCTGGGTTAGGTTTGGGCCCTGACCTGAATGCAGCCCATGCAGCTGATACTTCAGAGAAATGTGGTTGCAAGTGCAAGTGCTGTGCGTTAAGGCACACTCTAACCAACAGGCCCGCATGGAGAAATGCAGCTTGTCTGAGGGCAAACTATTGCAACAAATAGTACAGCCAACTGCTAAACTCGAGAACAAACATGGGCCATTTCAGGAGCTGGTGATTCTGCTGCTGAGCATGTTCACTGGCATTAAGAACATGAGGAACACAGAATTTGTTGACTGCAAAGGACTGCTTGGCCCACCCAGTCTGCCCAGATGGTCGCTGCCTAGTCTGTCTCTGCAGACCCTAACTGGTTTCCAGCAACCCTCCCTCCCTCCTCTCTGCCTATTTATTAATATTCCTCTGTGTCTGTGCCACACATGATTGAAGCCTCCTACTGTTTTTGCCTCCACTGCTTCTGCTGGCAGTCTGTTCCAGATGTCTATAACTCTTTCAGTGAAGCAGCACGTCCTCACTGGGGGGTTGTTGATCCCTCTTAACCCCCCAACCCTGCTTCAGCACATGCTGTCTGGTCCTGGTGCTCTTTCTCATTTTATTTATGTATTTTATTTGCGTATAAGAAAAAAATCATACACATCATCATCAGATAATACATTCAATGTATTTCAAAGTAGAAAAAAACATATTTGAAATTCAAAATTCTTATCTATTGATTCAATAAATATATTGGTCAACAGAAAGCTAATTTAAATACATAATGTATAATATGTACAAAAGTAAAAAATATGGAACAAGCTAATAGGACACCAATGTTTTCTACCCAGGAATATGTTTATACTCATATTATTGTCTACTACAACAAATCATTATCCAGGGCACTTTGTACTGGTCCCCAAATTTCCTGGTATTTTTTTAATATTCTTGACTGTAAACTACTGTTGTTTTTTAATTCTCATATATAGAACATGTTTCCGAAGTTCTCACGCAGGGGCTATAGGATCTTTCCCGATTCTAGCTATGCACCATTTTGCATTAATAAGCATCATTTTCAGTAGTTTAAAATTTGCTCCTTTTGGAAAGTTTTGTATGGTAGATGATCCTAATAAGCATAATCCCACCTTTATATATATATAAGTTGATGTAAAAAATATTAATCTATCTAAAAATATTTTGCCAGAACGTGTAAATCTTAGGGTATAACTGCATAACACCATTACATGTGACAACAAATTTGCCACTTAAGTTTTGCACCACTGACAAACTGAAGGAATATTTGGATTGAATTTATTTAACAGATAAGGGGGTATAATAAATCCTGTGTAGAATACAGAACCGAATCTTTTTTAATCTATTGTTCATAGACAATTTCCATGAAGAACATATCATGTCCCATTTATCCCATTGCCATTTGAACTTGCAGTTCAGCTTCCCATTTAGTTTTCAACACCCTGAGATCAGCAAATTTAGATTCAATGATATAGCCATAAAGTTTAAACATCAGCTCAGTTCCTTTGGGTGCTAAATATACCATTAGATAATTAATTTCCCCCTTTGACATAACATCACTTCCTAATATTTCTTCAAGGGTTGCTCTTGCCTGTAAATAACTGAAAAAATATTTAATAGGCAAACCAAATTGTTCCATTATTTGCTGAAATGACTTAAAGGTATAGCCCTGATATAAATCTCCTATAAGATATTTGCTGAATTGCTCCTAAGATTTACATTATCCACTATTGAATTTTTATGAAAATTATTCCTCCATATGGGAGAAAGTTTATTCATTTCTCTTTTAGTTTTACCCTTCTTAGTAATCATTTCCTATGTGAGTAACATAGCTTCAAGAAATACAATCTGATAGCATATAGTGGCCGCTATATTCAAAAGGTTAGCACGGCACACACCAGGTTTGCACCCCACTAACCAGGAATGGTGCCGGCTGTCGGGGGCCTGGCCACATTCAAAGGCCAACTATGTGCACTGCATCCCTAATAGCACCATCACACACAATACCGTGCTGCACCCATGTAAATAAGGGCTCCCCCATGCATACGTGGCACAGCACAATATTGAATGTTTTCAGAAGTGCTAAACAGCTGCTAGCGCAGCACAGTTTAATGTTTTTGAAACCCAGCCCATAACAGTGTGCAGAGGGGATGGGTGCCCCATCCGTGCACTGTCAAGGGCTGGGTACCCTGGTGGTTTAGTTATCCCTCCCTAGCCCCAATCCCCCTTTTATAAAATTGGAATAATTTCCCTGAGAGTTCAGTCTGCGGCCATCCATGTTGGAGAGCAAAGGGCTGTGCCAGTCGCTGGCTCTTGGAGTTGGGATGCGGGAAGCAGTGTGGTGAGGCACTACCTGTCAGGGTAGGGGGTCCACTTGACCACCGGAGATGGAGTTTTGTATGATACAGGCAGGTCAAGGTTTGGGAGTGGGGACCACTGGACCATCAAAGAGTCATATAAGGTTTCTTGAAAGGGGATTGGGGCTGGGGAGGGACTGCTAGACCACCAGGGAAATTGTTCCAGGTTTATAAAAGTGGATTGGGGCTGAGGAAGGACCACTAGACCACAAGGGTGACTTTTACATTAGTATACAAGGAGATCGGGGCTGAGGAGGGATCACTAGACCACCAGGGATTACTTATAGTTATCATGTGAGGGGATTGGGTTAGGGGGGACCTGGCCTGATGCACGCAGCCAAAACGAGGCATGCAGATGGGTCCATAATGAGCATACAAATGGCCCATTAGTGCCGTGCATGCCCAATGGGCTCATCTGCATGTTTGGGCTGAATATCACCCATAGGGGCTGTGGTGCTAACTAGTGTATGCCGCAGTTTCCCCCTATTGGTGGTCTTTGGCCCAGCACTCTGGTAGTGCAGCACACAGCATGGTGCCTGCTTGACATGTGCTATGCTATCATGGCCTGAAATTTAGACAAATAGTACGGTCAGTTTGGATCACGCCCTCTGTTTGAAGACTGCCCCAGAGCCATCTGGCCCTATTTTTTTGCACAGTGCCCCTGTGTGCACTGGCAGCCGGACAGCTCTGAATATGAGGCCCAGTGTCTCTTTTTGCTAGGGATCTAATAAAAATTATAGCTTCCTTTTTTTAAAATGGAATATTTTTAGTTCTCTAAACAGTGGTGGCTTATTAGTTACTCATTCTTTAAGTGGCTCCAGGAGCATGTCTATATGGTAGGATTCAAAACCAGGTAATTTTAATCCTGCTCTATTATTGGGTGATAATAATTTTGCTTTTTTTTACCCTTGTTCTACCACCCTTCCATATACATTTAGAAATAATTTTATTCAATTCAGTAAAATATTGTTTGGGAATAATAAGAGGTATAGCCTGAAATAAATAGAGCAATCTGGGGAAACAGTTCATCTTTACAATAATGTTATGTTCCAGCAATGTCACAGGAAGAGCTTTCCTGCTATCTAGATCCTGGCCAATGGTAGCCAAAATGGGTTTAACATTTAAATCAATTCATTTAGCTTGGTAACTGAATCCCAAGATATTTTATAGAAATATTTAGATTTTTTATTGGAACTGAATCTTGTATAATATTGAATTCCCTAGGATTTATAGGCAAAGCTTCTGATTTATCCCAATTAATGTGATAACCTGATACTTTCCCATATTCCTGGACCTTTTGTAATATAGTTTTTATGTATGTTTCTGGATTTCTCAAGTATAAAAGTACATCAGCAAACAGTGAGATTTTTAATGATTCATTCCCATACTAAAGACCCATTATGTGCTGCATTTTCTTAATACTATTGGCTAATAGTGTTATAGTCTATAGTGATAATGGACATCTTTGCTGAGTTCCTTTTTGAATTGGTCAGGATTTTTTGCATATGGTTTACTGTATGCAACTTTAATCCAAGAAATGAATCCCATTCCAAAATTTGCAGCATCTAGAGCATCAACAAGGTTTGCCCACCCTACTCTATTGAAAGCCTTTTCTGCGTCCAGGAACACTACCAAAGAACTCGGGCCAGTGGCTAAATTACTAAAGTTTAATGCATTCCTTATATTGTTATGGCTCCTCCTTTCCTTAATAAAGCCCATCTGATCTGCATGTATTACAGGTGGTAAAACTAATTCTAGCCTTGATGCTAGTATTTTAGTAAATATCTTATAATCTCCATTCAGAAGTGATATCAGTCTATAGGATGTATACTGTGTTTTGTCGTTACCTTCCTTAGGTATGACCAGTATCAGGGCTTTATCAAACAAAGCAGTGAACCCATTTTTAATAGAGTTGAATACTTATGCTAAATATGGAATCAATAATTTCTTAAAAGCTTTAAAGAAATCAGTGGAAAAGCTGTCCAGTCTCAGCGCCTTTCCAGATTTCAGTTCCCTTATAGCTTTATCAATTTCATGAGATGTAATTGAATTTTCTAACATATATTTTTGATATTCACTTAATGTAGACATAGCATTAATTATTAACTGTATCTGGAATACACTGAGTCTTGTATAACATTGTATACTATTCCACAAAGTCATTATTTTTTTTTTGTTACATATTCTTTCCTGCCTTACCGCCTCATCAGGGGTGATCATATGGTTCACCTTTCTGGTCTGCCCATAGTGGCCCCTGCACCAGGTGCCATGCGCAAGCTCACTTCCTCACCCTCTCACCTATTCAGGCCATGCTGCACACCCCGCAGTATGGAAGACCTTCGGGGAGTCAGGATCAGAAGAAGCACCCTGGGAGCATCCAGTGCAGTGCTGCGGGGGCCATCCATCATGAGTGCTGGAGGACTGGGGCTATTCTTTTTACAGGTACCCCCCCACAGCGTGGACATGCAAGGATGTCAATGAAATTGCAGTGCATACGTCCACACACTGCATGTCCAACGTTAGCCTGCGCTGACCCCTCCAACTCACCATGGCTTGCACCGACCTTCAGCCACTGTCAGGAGCCAATGGTTGTGCCTCCCTTGAGGAGGAGAGCAGTCCCTGGGATGCTCAATCCTCCTCTCCCTGGCTGACCCTCCAACACCCGAGGTCGCTCCAGACCCCAGGTTGTCGGCGTGGCATGAGGTGTGACGTCCAGTACCTCAGCACTACTGGGCCAGTGGTAACAAATTCATTATTGATTTCTTCGCGATCTGAAATGTAACTCTTTAGTTGGCTATTAATACTCATAGATTCTATTATTCTTTGGAATTTTTTCCTTTTGAATTAAAGATGCTAGCAGTTTTCTATTTTTGTCAGCATGTGCATAATATTTATCTTGTGCGAAAAGCATTAACCTTACAACCCTCTCATTTAGTTTAAATATGTATTCATGTCTTAACTTCTCCAATTTTTTGAAATGCATCTTTTTATTATATAGTGAATGTAATTTTTGTAATTATATTATTTGAGATTCCAGTTCTTCTCATCTTTCAGATTATTTTTTCCCTTTTAGCAGCATAAAAAATAATGACCCCCGGTATATATACTTTCCATGTGTCACATACTATATTAGTAGCAGCACTCTTACCAATATTATATTAACAAACGTTGAGTTTTTTTTGTTATTACTTCTCTACAGTTTTTCTCTTTTAGAAGTAAAGGGGTCAAATCTCTACATATCCTGTCTGGTGGTGTCCCTGGATGCTATATTGAGGCTAATAGGAGCTTAATCAGAAATTGTTATAGGGCAATATTTGATATCTACAACTTGAGAATATAACAATTTTGATTCAATAATCATGTCAGTACGAGAATATGTAAGATGCCTAGCTGAATAATAACAAGAATATTCTTTCACCCCTGGATAAAAATTACACCAAAGATCTATTAAAGTTAAACCACTCATTCTATTAGATACAAATTGACCTGCTTTGTTTAATGTTCTGTTTGTGGCTGTAGTATCTACAGAAAGATTTAAAATCAGGTTCAGGTCTTCTGTTACAATGGTTGCTGAAATTCCATTAACTTAAGAAAAAGTCACTAAAAAAGAAATAGAGACGTTATTGGGACATAAACTGGTGCCAATGTATATATTGTTTTATTAAATAGAACAGTTATAAACTTATGACAATGTATATATACATTGTTTTATTTAAATATAATAGTTATAATAGGAAATCTTCCTTGAATATCAATGCAAGTTTTTAATATGTTCATTTTGCAACCTTTTTAAACATTACCAAGGCCCTACATGATTTGTTGTTCAAATTAGAATGAATAGTTTCCCCATATCTTATCAAAGTTAAGTGAATTTGACCATATTTAGGTAAGTTTCTTGAAGCATTATATCTACTGCAATGTTTTTCATAAATTAAGTGATTTTTTTCCTTTTCATTGGATTATTAAATCCATTAATGTTTCTTGATAATATGTTACGTTCTCCAAGTGTTTTTGTTTAAATAGATCCTTTTGGTATTATCTCAAGAAAAACTGTTAACCACTAAACACACACAAAAAAAGTATAATACTGTGCTTTTGAAATGCATATATACACAATTCCTCCCCTATAATTATACTCACCCCCAAAATCTATCCCTCTCAGGCCTTCACCAGAACTCATATTTTCTCAATCTACTGTATACCATGAGTGACAAAACCCACCGCCCTTTGTCATTTTCCTTTTAATTAACTTTAGTTTCAGCCTTTATTTTATAGGTCAATACCATGATATAGCCATTTTCCAGACAGCAATAAGTCAAAAGTCTCAAGTCCTGCCTGTCATAGCAGAGTGTCCCAAAACCTCTACAGCTGTAAGGGGAGGTTCCTTTCTGTTCATTACTTTCTCTTAAGTCTTTTTGCATCAATGGAAAATCATTGTCTGGAAACACCTTTTGGGGGCTCTTATGCTGCCACAGTTATGAAGTTTCTTGAGTTGTCAAGTTCTCAGGTGCTACTTCTTTACTTAAAGATTGATGTGGTTTTTGAAAGTTTGATTCATTCCATCTGGAAGTTTCAGTCCAGTGACTTCCTTAATGAATGGTGTCATATCAATTATGTTGTTAAAAGTGGTTTCTTTCTCATTAAAGAAAAATTGTAATATGACTGGCATTAAATACTGAAATTTCACCTTGTTCTCTCACAATAAGGAATTTAAGGGACCAGATGCCTTCCTTTTGTTATAAATATTAGTTACAAAGTCTGGAAATACAAGGATCTGTTTCCTGTTCAACTGTAAACCATTTTTTTGGAAACAAACACTTCCTACAGAAACACTTCCTTTCTATCTTTATATCTGAGAAAACACACATATAGTATTCTAGGATAATGATGTTTAGTATTAGGAAGCCTTCCTGGTGTTCTGTGTACTCTTTCAAGCTCTATTGGATGTTCATGCTTTCTGTTTAAACTTTTTTGTAGCCAGTCTGCCATGAAAGAGATAGGATCCACTCCTATTCCCACTGGGATGCTAAAGATCATGAGCAACAGTTTCTACATATTTTTAATAAACGCTTGAAAAAGCTTGAATTCAAGTCCCTGTGTCATGATTAGCATTTCCTGAAAATGTCATGCTGTTTCGGTTTGTGGTTTTCTTTAAATCAGCATTTGTTAACTTGTTCTAAAGTGGCTGAAAACAGTGGAGGTATTTCTGTCCCTCTCAGTCAGGCTTTGAGAATGGTTACATCATCTTGGAGTATCTTGCTGCTTCAGAGTCCCAATCAGAGCAGCAGTCTGTAGAGTTAATGGTTTGCTCTCCAGGTTTCTTACAAACCCAGTCTCTGATTTGCGTTTAGATAGATTAGCTTAAAAACTATCATCCTCTTCTTATAAAAAGTTGATCATCTGAGTTTCAATGCTGAATTAAAGTTGTGGAAATCTTTCTCTGTAAGAAATCAGCTTGTCTGTATCACAGCTGTCAGTTCTTCCTCATCAAAACTCAGATTTTTTTCTAACAATATAACATAGGGTTGTTTAATGAATATAAAATAAATCTACATTTTGTTCATTCATAGAATTAGTTTGTCTTTGATGCAGCCTTCATAAATACATTCATGTAAGAACATTCTTTTTTCAGGTTTGATTGAGAAACAGGTGCCTGTCACGCTCTCCTATTTCAAGCACATGTACTGTCTGAACTCACAAATTTCAGTTCTTTGGTGGTTTCTGTGTGAAAATACATCATGTATGTGTATAACTAGAAACACTATATATCATCCCAATGCATTGTGTCTCTGCCCCACAGTTGAGGCAGCTGTGTTCTGCTGCCACCTGTCCCCTGCCCCACAAGCCACCTGCCGTCTGCTCCACATTTGAGGCTGCTGCACCCTGCTGCCCACTGTCTGCCACATGGTCAGGAATTGTGCACCCTGCTGCCTCCATCCCATGTCTAAAGAATCAGGGTTGCTGCCCCCTTCTGCCTCCTGCCCGAACAGTTGGAGTTGCTGTACCCTGTTGCTCACTCTCCCCCACAGTCAGGGACACTGCATCTGTTGCCCCCTGTTCCTGTCTCCACAGTCAGGGTTGCTGTGCTCTGTTAAGCCCTAGAGTTCCAGGTCCCCTACCTGCACAGTTGAGGCTGCTGCACCACGCTGCCCTAGGCCAGCAACGGTGGGACTTTTTCTGCATCCTGTTACCCACTTCCATTTCCCCATATGGGCAGGTCTGCTGCACCACATGCACCCTATCTCACAGTCAGAGCTGCTGTACCTGATGCCCCCTACACGTTGCCCCCACAGTTGAGGCTTCTGCACCATGCTGTCCTTTGTCCCTTCTCACCACAGCCAAGGCTGCTGCACCCTGCTCCTGTCTAGCCTAGAGTCCCATGCCCCTTGCCTCTACAGTTTGGGCTGCTGAACCCTGCTACATACTTCCATTATCCCAAGTGGGCTGGACTGCTGCACCATGTGCACCCCGTGCCATGGTCAGGGCTGCTATACCCTGATGCCCGCCTGTGTCCTGTCCCACAGTCAAGGCTTCTGCATCTTGCTTTCCTCTGTCCCCTGCCACCACTTTGCCCTGCTGCACCACAGAGCCCCTTGCTACCACAGTTAGGGTTATTGCACTGTGCTGCTCCCTCTTACCAGTGTCAGATACTTTGCAACACTTCCCAATCTGCTCCAAATAAAAAATGGAAAAATACTTTTGTTTTGTGTTATTGGGTGGGGGAAGAAGGTGCAGGGTGCAGCAGCCCCGACTGTTTGGGCAGGAGACAGGGGAGGCATCAGGGTACAGCAGCCCAAACTGTGGGACAGGGTGTAGCAGCCGTGCCTGTTTGGGACATTGGACATGGGCAGCAAGGTGTAGCGAAGGATCTGACTCTTGCAGCAAGAGGCATCAGTGTGCAACTGCCTCAACTGTGGAGGCATGCAACAAGGTGCAGCAAATGCCCCGACTCTTGTGGCAAGTGGCAGCATGGTGCAGCAGCCCTAACAGTGGAGGCATGGGACTCTAGGGCACAGCAGGCCACAGTAACCCCAACTGTGTGGACAGGAGTAGGATGCAGCAGCCCTGGTTGTTGTGACAGGGGACAGAGGACAGCATGGTGTAGAAGCCTTGACTGTGGGACAGGACACAGGGGGGTCAACAGGGTACAACAGCCCTGGCTGTGGGACAGGGGGTGTGTGTGGTGCAGCAGCACTGCCCATTTGAGGCAATGGGACTGGGTAACAGGTGCAGCAAAAGCCCAATATCTGATGGCCTGGGGCAGCATGGTGCAGCAGCACCAATTGTAGAGGCAGATGACCTGGGATTCTAGGGTGTAGCAGAGCACAGCAGCCCTGACTACAGAGACAAGAACAGGGGGAAACAGGGTGCATTATCCCTGTCTGTGGGGGTAGGGTACAGAGGGATGCAGGATGCACCAACCTCACCTATTTGCACAGGAGGCAGCAGGGTGCAGCACCATTCTACACAGTCAAGGCTGCTGTGGCCTGCTGCACCCTAGAGCCCCATGCCTCTGCAGTTAGGGCTGATGCACCATGCTGCCATTTGCCACATGAGTCAGGGCATCTGCTGCACCATGTCCTCTGCTTTCACAGTTGGGGCAGTTTATCCTTGCTTCCCCCCTGCCACCAGAGTCAGATCCTTTGCTACACTCTACTGCCCATGTCCCTTGTCCCAAACAGGTGTGGCTGCTACACCCGGTCCCACAGTTTGGGCTGCTGTACCCTGATGCCTCACCTGTCTCCTGCTCAAACAGTCAAGGTTGCTGCACCCTGCGCCTTCTTTCTCACAGCCCATAACACAAGTTGAAAGTATTTCCATTTTTTCCTTTGAGTAGTTTTGGAAGTGCAGCAATGTATCTGACTCTGACAGGAGGGAATAGCATAGTGCAATAACCCTAACTGTGGAGGCAAGAGGTGCTACGGTGCAGCAGGGCACTGTAGTGATGGCAGGGGACAAAGGACAGCATAGTGCAGAAGACTTGACTGTGGGGCAGAACACAGGTGGGCATCAGGGTACAGCATCCCTGACCATGGCATAGGGTGCACATGGTGCAGCAGCCCAGCCCATGTGGGGCAATAGAACTGTAGCAGGGTTCAGCAGCCCAAACTGTAGAGGCAGGGGGCATGGGACTCTAGGGAGTAGCACAGCACAGCAGCCCTGACTGTGGAGACAGGAACAGGGGACCACAGGTTGCTATGGCTGTTACTGTGGGGTGGGGACAAAGGTCAGCAGGGGTACAGCAGCCATGACTGTTCAGCAGAAGATAGGGGTGGCATCAGGTTACAGGAGCCCAAACTGTGGGACAAGATACAGTAGCCATGCCTGTTTGGGACAAGGGATGTGGGCAGCAGGGTGTAGCAAATGATCTGACTCTGGTGGCAGGGGGACAGCAGGGTGCAACTGCCTCAACTGTGGAGGCACGCAACAGGGTGCAGCAAATGCCATGACTCTTGTGACAAGTGGCAACATGGTGCAACAGCCCTAACTGTGGAGGCATGGAGCTCTAGGGAACAGCAGGCCACAGCAACCCCAACTGTGTAGACAGGAGTAGCAGCAGCTCTGGCTGTGGAGACAGCGGACAGAGGACAGCATGGTGCAGAAGCCTCGACTGTGCGGCAGGAAATAAAGGAGCATTAGGGTACAGCAGCCCTGTGAGATGGGGTGAGCTTGGTGCAGCAATCCTGCCTATTTGGAGCAATGGAAGTGGGTAGCAGGGTGCAGCAAAAGCCCCGCCTCTGGTGGTCTAAGGCAACAAGGTGCAGCAGCCCCATCTGTGCAGGCAGGGGACCTGGAACTCTAGGGCTTAGCAGAGCACAGCAGCCATGACTGTGGAGACAAGAACAGGGGTCATCGGGCACAGCGTCCTTGACTGTAAGGGTAGGGGAGAGAGGGCAACAGGGTGAAGCAACCCCAACTGTTTGGGCAGGGTGCAGCAGCCCTGATTCTTTAGGTAGGGAATGGAGGCAGCAGGATGCACAATCCCTGACTGTGTGGCAGAAGACAGTGGGCAGCAGGGTGCAGCAGCCTTGAATGTGGAGCAAAAGGCAGGGATCTTGGGGGGCAGGAGACAGGTGGCAGCACAGTGCAGCTGCCTCAACTGTGGGGCAGAGACATGGTGCATCAGGAAGCCATATAGAGTTTCTAGTTATACACATACATGATGTATTTTCACACAGAAACTACCAAAGAATTGAAATTTGTGAGTTTAGACAGTACATGTGCTTGAAATAGCAGAGTGTGTCAGGCACCTGTTTGTCAATTTGACATGAAAAAAAATGTTCTTATATGAATGTATTTATCAAGGCTATATCAAAGACAAACTATTTCTATGAATCAATAAAATTTAGTTTTATTTTATATTCATTACACAACCCCGTGCTATATAGTTAGAAAAAAGAGTTTTGATGAGAAAGAACAGACAGCTGTGATACAGACAAGCTGATTTCTCACAAAGAAAGATTTCCACTACTTCAGTTCAGCACTGAAACTCAAATTACCAACTTTTTATGAGAAGAGAATTATAGATTGTAAGCGGATCTATCTAAACACAAACCAGTGACTGGGTTTGTAAGAAACCTTTAGAGCAAACCATTAATGCAGACTGCTGCTCTGATTAGGAATCTGAAGCAGCAAGCTACTCCCAAATGATGCCATCGCTCTCCAAGCTTGACTGAGAAGGACAGAAATAACTTACTGTTTTCAGCCACTTTAGATCAAGTAAACAAATGCTGATTTAAAGAAAATCACAAAACCAAACAGCATGAAATTTTCAGGAAACACTAATCATGACACAGGAACCAGAATTTCCCCTTTTCAAGCTTTTATTAACAATATGTAAAAGACATTGCACATGATCTTTAAGAAATTTTAAGTTATTCCTCCTGGATTTCCAGTCCATGTCTTGAAATTTCTCCTTAAAGGAACACTGTCAATCCTTTTTGCATCGTACTATGTTTGAAAACCCACATTTTATGAATTCTTACCCTCTTTAAAACTCACTGATGATGCTGGTTGTTGTATATGCTTTCTTTCTTAGTAGAACTGAAATGCATGCTAATAGTGTACTTATACCCAGCCTTGTTTTGTTTCAAATCCTTGATCTACTTTTACTGCATACTTCCTGAATATTAGGAACACCCCCAAACAGTGCAGTGAGTCAAGATGCAATAGTCTCCTCTCCTGGCTGCATCTTAAGTGGCTAGATAGTGTTGGGGCATTCCCAAGTCCGGGAAAGATTCAGTGGGTGTTGATCATAGAATGTAAACAAACATGTTTTGGTGTGGTAACACCAATATGGCGAGCAGTTTGTTTTTCACATTTTAAAAGGAAAAAGGAATTTGAATTAAACTATGATATATATCAGCAGTCTCTACAAAATGTGCCCAATCATAAAATGTTTTTTTTTTAAACTTGGAACACTTTGAGGTGTAAGGGGGGGGTTGACAGTGTCCATTTAAGTTCTTTTAATTCCCTAGCACTGTGATTTGTATTTCCATTTGAGGGAAATGAGCTTCAATTTCAGAGACTCTGTTCTCAACTTCTTTAACCCTTTGATGGATACCTTTAATTTACTCTCTTGCATTGGGCTACTTGATTAGCTACTTGCTCAGTTTGAGTACTGACGTCTTTAAAGAATGTTCTCATTTCATTCAAGAGGGCGTTTTAATCAGAGTTTAATAAATGAGTCTGATTTAGAAGATTTACTTGTTGATGCATTAAAGTTTCTGTTTTTGGGTTCTGGAAGGGGGAATATTCTGAGCTCCAGTAGCAACATTTGCATACTGATTTCCACTTCCTGGCTCAGACTCTTTCTGCTGTCAAGTATAATTTGTGAATACATTTTTTAGCATTTTTACTCACAGCCCCCCTTGAGTTTCTTCCGAACCTGTGCTTTTGTTAAGGGGGAAATTGAAGCTGTCTGGAATTTTTTACTTTATTGGCTGAGTTTCAATTCCCTTTTCACCTTCTGTATAATTATATTTGATTTTACTATTTCTAGTTTTGAGATGAGATGAAAGGGTTAGCAGTAAAAACTGCACTTTTGGAAACATTATTAATCATGCCACTTGTTTACTCTTGGTGCATATTCTTATGCTATTTCTCACTTGTGGAGCAGCAGTCTTCCAGAAGATGTTCTGGAGGATGCAGTGTTGTCCCATCTGCAGGCACCTCTCTGGGCTGAGGGAGGAGGTTGCTCATCTCCAGGCTGAGTAGGCCAGGATTTGTGGGACCTCCTCTCCCACCCAGGGACCACCAGAGTCACTGCCATTGCCTCAGAGGTTGCCAAGAAAGAGGAGCGGTTGGACCACAGTGGGCTCAGGGAGGGTGAGGGTGATGGAACAGAGGCGCACCCCTCCAGTTGTACCTCTCCACAATTTCTATGCTGTTCTGGAAAAGTGTGGTTCCTTTATGGAGGCACCCACATTGGAGACCAAGGAGGATGCTGGGAACCTCCACAAAGGAGACCCACAGGAGGGTGGCATGGGACCCCACAGGGGAAGGAAACAACTCCTGGTGGGGGACTCCATTGTTAGGAAGGTAGACCTGGGGGGGAGGAAGGGGAGAGGGAGGTAAGGTGCCTACCTGGCACCATGGCTTGGAGGGACAGGGAGCAAATTCTCAGGATCACAGGAGCAGCTGCACAGGGGAGGGAGCTGGATGTCATTGTCCACCTAGGGACAAATGACCTGGCTAAGAAAGGGATCAGAGCAGTGCAAGAAGCATTTGTGGATATGGGGAGGGGTCTTAGACAAATGGCACACACGGTAACCTTCTCGGAGGTGCTACCTGTCTATGGCACAGATGAGGTTAGGGTGCTCCACACCATGGGATTCAATCAGTGGTCGAAAAACTGGTGCAAAGCTCAGGGATTTGGCTTCATTGGGGACTGGGGTCCACCTGGATGGATACAGGCCTATACTGGCATGATGGTCTGCATCTGTCCAGGAGGGGAACCAGGATCCTAGGTGATAGGTTTAAATACTTCATTGGCAACCATTTAAACTAGCCAAGGGGGAGGCACTGGAAAGGAGTAGGGAATCCTAGCCCCCAAAACAAATTAGGGTACTAAGTGAGGTAGACACCAACATAGAGATGTCAATAGGGAGAAGTGCAGGGGTAAATGGAGAAAGTGACAAATGCATTAAGGACAGGGATGGGGCAAAAAGGGGTAAGGCATTCAAGAAATGGAGGTTAATGTGTACCAGTGCCCATAGTCTGGGCAACACGCTCCTGAACTGGTGGCCTTGATGGAAGAGGGATGCCTGGATATCATAGCAGTCACAGAAACATGGTACACAGAGAACCATGACTGGGATGTTAACATACCAGGGTACACAACCTACAGGAGAGACAGGGAGGGCAGAAGGGGGGAGTAGTTCTCTATGTAAGGGAAGGGATAAAAGCAACTGAACAAAAAAGTAAACAGGGAGGAGAGGAGGTGCTGTGGGTCACCTTACAGACTGGAAATGGCACCACACTCTGCACAGGGGTTGTATACAGACCCCCATGTCAGGGGGGGGAATGGACAAGGATATGATAGAAGGCATACTTAGGATGGCAGAGAAAGGGGAGATACTGTTGATGGGGGACCTTAATATGCCAGATGTTAACTGGAGCACCTTTGCTGCAGCCACATCCAAAAGCAGGGCCATTTCTTATACCCTTCAGGTGGTATGCCTCAGACAGCTAGTTTTGGAACCTACTCGTGAGGGAGCAGTCTTAGACCTCATACTCTCAAATGGGGACAGGGAGAGGATCACAGATCTAGAAGTGGGTAGCCATTTGTGAACAAGTGACCACCAAACAGTGTGGTTCACGATAAACTCAGCTACAGAGTCAAGTCATACAAAAGTGAGGGTTCTGGACTTCAGGATGGCTGACTTTGGCAAGATGGGAGAGTGCCTTAGAAAAGCACTAGCAAACAGGCTAGAGGGAGGGGTGGAGCAACAATGGGGAAATATCAAAACTGCCATCACAGAGGCAACAAGTCTTTGTGTAAAGCAAATAAACAAATCAAACCAAAAGAAAAAGCCACTATGGTTCTCAAAAGAAGTGGCGGTGAAGGTTAGGGAGAAAAATATAGCATTTAGGAAGTATAAGGAAGCACACAAGGAGCAGGACAGACAGCTGTACCAGTTAAGGCAGAAGGAAGCAGGGAAGGTAGTCAGAATAGCAAAGGCACAAACTGAGGAAAAGATAGCCAACTCGGTTAAGAAGGGGGATAAAACCTTTTATAGATATATCAGGGAGCGTAGAAAGACAAAGGGAGGGATAGTGAGGCTGAACAGAATGGATGGTTGGTGGGCAGAGAGTGACAGTGAAAAAGCAGGGATACTGAATGAATACTTCTGTTCAGTATTCACAAAAGAGGAAGTGGGGGAGGTGCCTAATCCAATTAACAGAAGCACTCTGGAGAGGGGGTTGATCCCAGTCCTTTCACAGAAGAAAGGGTTCTGAAAGAACTCCTAAAACTGAAGGTGGACAAAGCAATGAGGCCAGATGGAATTCATACTAACATACTATTTGCCAGCAGATTAGGCCTTACAGTCTATTGAGTTGGCTCGAACCTCAGATCCCTAGTTGGGTGCCGAGGCCCTCCCCCCCCTTGTGTTCCAGAAACTCCTATCATCCATCCCCAACCCCCTGGGGCAGGCCATCATCTGATACATCCACTTTCTGTGTCTGTCCCACCCTCTCTTGAAGCCCTCCACTGTGGATCTCTGAACCAGCTCACCAGGCAGTGCATTCCAAGGGTCCGCCACCCTCTCAGTGAAAAACCTCCCCCTCTTTCCCCCTCACCCTTCCCCTTCCAACTTCAAACCATGCCTCTGGTGATACCTCCCTGCTTTAGTCTAAAGATTCCTCCATGTTTACTCTATTTATTCCTTGAGGTACTTGAATACCTCAATCATGTCCCCTGTCTCTCCTCTCCTCCAATAAAACAGGCAGAGCTCCTCAAGTCTGTCCTCATCGTCAAATCCCTAGCCTCGTATCATCTTAGTTGCCTCCTCTGTACCCTCTCCAGGAGCTGTATGTCCCTCTTCAAGTGTGGTCTCCAGTACTGTACACAATACTCAAGGTGTGGTCTAACCAGTCCATTGTACAACGCAGAATCACTTCCTTGCTCCTAGAGGTGATCCCCTTACAATGCATCCCAACATCCTGTTTGCCTTGCTAGCGCTCTCCTGCACTGCTCAGAGTTATTCATACATGCATCCACCATGACCCCTAGGTCTTTTCCCTATTGAGGCCTCCAGTGCCTCCCCTCCCAGGGTGTACCTGTGTTTAGGGTTTCCCCCAAGATGTAACACCTTGCACTTGGTGATATTGAAATTTAATTTCCATGTGTGAGCCCAGCTTTCCAGGGTGTCCAGGTCCCCTTGCAGGGCCAACCTCCCCTCTTCTCCCTCAACTACTGCTCCCATCTTGGAGTCATCAGCGAAGAGACTCATTTCACACCCTATACCCTCCCTGATGTCCGATATGTATGCATTAAACAGGATCGGACCCAGGACCGAGCCCTGCGGTACCCCACTACCAACCTCTCTAGGGTTCGAGAGCTCCCCACAGACCACTACTCTCTGGGTGCATCCAGCTAGCCAGTTTTCAATCCATCTGACCATCAACGGGCCTACTCCTAACCCCATCAGTTTCTCCACCAGACCACTGTGGGGGACAGAGTCAAACGCCTTGCTGAAGTCCAAGAATAATACATCCACAGGCTTTCCCCAGTCCAGTTCTGATTATCCACCCCAGGATTCTAAAATAATTAAGCAGAGAACTAGTGACACCACTGACTACCCTTTATAACAAATCATGGGAGGATGGTGTGGTACCTGAGGACTGGAAGAAGACTGATGTGATTCCCCTTCACAAAAGTGGGAGCAAGACAGAGGCAGGAAACTACAGACCTGTCAGTTTGACCTCTGTGGTAGGGAAAGTGATGGAATCACTTCTGAAGGAAAGAACTGTTGAGTACCTAGAGGCCAGTGGGGCACAGGACCCAAGATAGCATGGGTTCACAGTGGGAAGGTCATGTAAGATGAATCTAATTGATTTCTTTGACTGGGTGACCAAAGTAGTAGACCAGGGAGGGGCTGTGGACATGGCCTACCTAGACTTTAGCAAGGCATTTGACACAGTCCCACACAAAAAGATTAGTAGTCAAATTAACCAGCCTTGGAGTGGGTCCCAGGGTGGTAGCCTGGGTAAAACATTGGCTGAACAACAGGACACAGTAATTGTAAATGGAGTCCAATCTGAAGAAAGAGGAGTTACTAGTGTGGTACCGCAGGGTTCAGTACTAGGTCCAGTCCTTTTTAATGTCTTTATGAGTGACATTGCAGAGGTACTGGAAGGAAAGGTATGCCTCTTTGCAGATGACACAAAGATCTGCAACAGGGTTGATACACAAGGAGAGGCGTGGAAAGGATGAGAAGGGACTTGGTAAGGTTGGAGGAATGGTCAGAAGTATGGCAGCTTGGATTCAATGCAAAGAAGTGCAAAGTAATGCACCTGGGAAACAAAAACCCAGGGGAAGATTACATAATGGGGGGGAGGTAGTAACAACAATAAAAATGGAAAGGGACCTGGGGGTAATCATATCAGATGACCTTAAGGTTGCCAAGCAATGTGAGAAGGCGGTAGAAAGGGCTGGGGAGATACTGGGATGTATAGGGAGAGGCATCACCAGCAGAAAACAGGAAGTTGTTATCCCCCTGTACAGACAGTTGGTGAGACCCCATCTGGAGTACTGCGTCCAGTTCTGGAGACCCCATCTCCGCAAGGACATAGACAGGATGGAGGCAGTTCAGAGGAGGGCAACTAAAATGGTGCAGGGTCTGCAAGAGAAGCCATACAAGGAGAGGCTAAAGGAGTTTAACATGTATATCCTTGAGGAAAGGAGGGAGAGGGGGGACATGATAGAAACGTTTAAGTACCTCAGTGGAATCAACAAAGTCCAAGAGGGTAGCATCTTTCGGAAAAAGAGATGTGCAAGAACAAGGGGACACAATTTGAAGATAGAGGGGGGACAGCTCAGGGGCAATGTGAGGAAGTATGTTCTACAGAGGTGTGGTTTCATTGGAACAGCCTTCCTGAGGAGGTTGTGGGGTCTAAAACTGTGGGAGAATTCAAGAATGCATGGGACAGACATAAGGCAATTTTTGTGGGGGGTAGGAAGAAATAGGCTGTTGGTTAAATAGGATCTGCAGCATCTCCTCTAGGTAGGGAAATGGGCAGACTAGGTGGGCCAAGCGGTCCTTATCTGCTGTCAAAGTCTATATTTCTGTGTTTCTCCCCTCCTGCAGTCTGTTTACCCATGTGAGGTACCTGTAGGTCTCTATCATGTCCCCTCTCATTCTCCTTTCTTCCAGAGTATGCATGTTGAGATCCCTCAGTCTCTTCTCAGAGAGTTTCGATGCAACCCTTGCACCATCTTGGTCAACATCCTCTGGATTGCCTCCACCCTATGGGACTGGACACAATACACCAGGTGGGGTCCTACCAGCGAGCGATATTGTGGCAACACCACCTTCCTCCTGCTGGAGATACCACTCCCTTTGTGTCCCAGCATCCCACTGGCCCTACCCATGCTTTGTCATATTGCCTTGCCAGTTTGAGGTCATCAGATATGATAACCCCAAGGTCCTTTTTCTGCTTAGTGACTATCAGTACCTCCCCCTATCCTATACTCAGTTGCTGGGTTCCTATGCCCTAGGTGCATGATTCTGCTCTTTTTGGTACTGTACCCCAACTGCCATGCTCTTTACCACTCCTTGAGCTTCCCAAGATCCCTACCCATTGTCTCCATCCACTCCTGACTGTCCACTCTATTACAGATTTTGGTGTCATCTGCAATAAGGTATACCTTCCTTTACAGTTCTTCTGCAATATCACTTGTGAAAACATTGAAGAGGACAGGTCATGATACTGAGCCCTGCGGCACTCCGCTGGTCACTCTCCCATCATTAAAGTGAGTGCCATTAACCACCACCCTCTGTCTCCTATCCATTAACCAGTCTGCAACCCAATTAACCACTTTGGATCCCACCCATGGGCTGCTCAATTTCTTTATCAGTCTCCTGTGCGGCACTGTGTTGAAGGCCTTGCTAAAGTCCAGATAGGCCATGTCCACTGCCCTGCCCTGATCTATTTTGCTGGTCACCCAGCTGAAGAAATCAGATGTGTCTAGCATGACCCGTTCTCATTTATCCATGCTGCTTGTGGGCTTGCAGTCCATTGGATTCAAGATACTCTATCAACCTTTCCTTTAACAGGAGTTCCATTAATTTCATCAGAGGGTTAGCAAGCTCTACCACTGCTCATCCACCAAATTTAATCATATATCTTTTAAATTCCTACGTTTTCTAAGGGTGTGTTATTGTTTTATGGCCTATATCAAAAAAAATCATCGGTGTCCAGTGCACTTCCACCTTGACTGCTCAAAAGGGCCTGCAATTTTTTTTAAAGTGTATATTTCCTTACATTCTTGTCACTCCATGATTTTCAAAGGGGGTTTCTTAGTTTTCTGCTGCCAGCTGATATTTGAAATGATCCCACCCACCAATGACAAGGTGAAACACATGGATGGGTAAATGCTCTAACAATTTCATTTAATTTCACATAAAACCCTTTAGGCAGCGTCTATTTTCAAAGGGTTTAGAGTCAAGCACAGCAGAAGTTACACAGGTCAGAAACAGAGTTGCATAATAGAAAAACATATTGTAACTGTAAGATATACAGTGGTTATAACATAAGTGACAGACACAGAGAGACATGGCTGTACGAGTGTTGCTAGTACAATTTCACACTACATGGGCATAATGTTTACTTTACATTATGGATAAAATGCAGTGTACATACCACACATTTGAGGGGAAAAAATGGTTGGTCAATGATATGTTCCTGATGGAGCAAGTGTGCTTAAGATCAGGGACTTAAACAATTCAACGGAGCTATTGGGTTTTAGCACGTCAGACAGGCCATTCCAATGTTTTGCAAATCGATATGAGAAACAGTTAAACTACAACTCTCTCATCTGAGCTGGAGTACTTACTGCTTCTCCCTATGTGAGGCTCCTCTTGAACTGCCCCATGTTCACTTTTGTAAAGAAAGCAGATATCTTGAAGCTTATAGCTGGTGTGTGGGGCACTTGCTATGAGAATGGGCCACATCTCTCCTAATTAATGATCACATTAAGAGGGCTAGCATGCTCTACTCCTGTTTGCTTATTCACCAAATTTAATGGCAATTATTACAAGCCCCTGCATTTTCTAGGGGTGTGCTACTGGTTTGTGGCCTATATCAAAACAATCGTTGATGACCAGTGCACTTTCTCCAACTGCTCTAAACAGCCTGCAAGCTAGACGCTCAAGAGGAATGACAAAAACGTGAGTAAGAAAGTATAACATTTAAGAAACTGCAGGGCCTTTGGAGCAGTTGCGGGGTAGTGCACTGGACAATGACAATTGTTTCCATTAATTTCCCCACCACTGAGGTGAGACTGACCAGCCTATATTTGCTAGTCTTCTCCCTGCTGCTGCTCTTAAGTAGAGGAACCACATCTACTCTCCTCCAGTCCTAGGCCTGTTTCCAAAGAGCAGTTGAATAAGTTCATCAGTGGAGCAGACAGCTCCTCCATAAGTTCCTTTAGTACCCCTGGGTGTATTACGTCTGGTTACGTAGCCTTGTACACTTTCAGAGCTGCATGTCCCTTCACAACTCCTTCCTCTGAAAATGGACTTGTGTCCACCTCCGTATTCCCTCTTTGTTCTTGCTGCTCCCAGGTGGTCCTTCCCCCATCCCTCCACTGTGAACACTGAGCAGAAATACCTGTTTAGGCTGCCTGCTTTTTCTTGGTCCTCTTCTTTGCAGCCCCCATCCGCCACCCTCCGTATCCTCCCCCCTTGCTCTCCTCTGCTCTCTTGTGTACCTGAAGAAAGTCTTATCCCCTTTAGCTAGCCTTTGGCTGTCCTTTCCTCTGTGCCTTTACTCCCTTCACTGCCTTTCCTGCTTCCCTCTATTTTACTTGGTACACTTCCCTGTCATCCTCCCTCTACATTTCCTTAAACCTCCTGAATGCCATCCTTTTTTCCTTCACCACCTGGGTCACTTCCCTAGAGAACCATAATGGTCTCTGTTTCCTTCTGCTTTTACTCACTTCCTTCGCACAGAGGCTGGTTTCATTAATTATGCAGTCTCTTACTTTTCCCACTGTATCTCTACTCCTCCCTGGCAACCCCCAAGGCAGTTTCTGTGGCAGTCTCCCATTTGTTTAAAATCTGCCCTCTTAAAGTCCAGGAGCCTTGTCCTCATGTTATTTACCTCTGTTCCCACCTTAGTGTTAAACTACACTGTATGGTGATAACTGGTAACTAGTGGACGTCCCGCTATGACATCTGTAAAGCCATCCCTGTTTGTAAGTACCAAGTCCAGCACTGCCCCATCCCCAAGGGGTTCAATTACTAGCTGCTTGAGAAAAGCCCCTTGTAGGGAGTCAAGGATAGCCTTGCTCTTTGCTGAAGCTGCAGTTGGAAGGCTCCAGTCCAAATGGCACATGTAAGAGAGGAGTGAGAGGAAGGGTGTGCAGATGCTGAGTCTCCCCTTCTCACCCCATGTCATCTGCTTTTGAGGATGACACTGAAGCTGGAACTTTGTTTTACTTGGAATGACCTATGTGAGCAATAACTGTGTTAAACTTGAGGGAAAGGACTAAGACATTGGTGATGGAAAGTTAATATTCTTGGAGTACCTTTCCTAAGTTCCCGCATGGACATCGGTTTCAGTATACAGGGAATGGCATCTGCATACAGGAAGTTTGAATTTTCAGTTCGATTACTGTGAGTCACAAAGTGCCATGTCATTCCGTTCATATTTCTAGTGTTCAGATTTGAAAACCAGCCACAACAGAAGACTCAGACTTTTTGGAAAATATTTTAACCGAAACAAGGATTAGGTTGGCAAATATGAAAACAGACCACCTAAAGTATGTACAAGGCTGACCCAAAAGCAGCTAACTACACAAAGCATCAGGGAGTAACTTTGGTCTGGAAATATAAGGCTTTTCTTCTGATTACAATTTTTTTAAGCCTACAAGTTTGGAGGAGGAAAAAGGTATATTCCAGTCTTTAATTCTAAAAAGAGGTGGCAGCTCTGTAAGTCGGTATATAGTACTATGTTACCATACTAAGCAGGTGAAAGAGCTCAAAAGCAGATCCATGTGAGCAACTGCCAGCTTGTTAGTCTCTCCTGCCTCCGGAGAAGTGATTTACAGTGCTTCATGAGGAAAAAGTTCGGGGACTGGTAACTGCAATAAAGGATACAATTGTGTTGCTCCAAAAAAATCCTCAAACTAATCTTTAATCCAAAAACATGTACTGCTTTTATTTAAGGTGCGTAGAATATGTAAAACGCTAGTACCCACAAAGTGTAACAGGATAAGAACAGAGTCCAGGAAAGTCCAGCAAAGTCCAAATGTCCATAAAAACAAATGAGTTGTGGCTCAGGCTGGTATGAAACCTGCAGCAGCAATTCAAGAAACAGTCCTGCCTATTGACATCACCTGACGCATTTCACACACTTGTGCTTTATCAAAGGTTAATGTAGGACGTCTAGTGTCTCTCTTAAATAGTGGTTCCTTAAAGTGACAGTGGAAATTATGTGCAGTGAAAACGACACTTCTCAACAGTACTAGATACTAAAAATGACAGTATTTCATACCACTTACCATTATACAAATGCAAACAGCTATTTAATTATGTCCTTTACTGCAGGTACCAATCCCCAAACTTCTTCCTCATGAAGCACTGTAAATCAATTCTCTGGAGGCAGGAGACACAAACAAGCTGGCAGTTGCTCACACGGACCTGCTTTTGAGCTCTTTAACCTTCTGCTTAGTATGGTAACATAGAACTATATACCACTTACCGAGTACTGTTGAGAACAGTGTTGTAGCTCCTTTTGTAAATATGTTTCCATGTAAATATGTAACATTGAATCTGTACAATCCCACATGTAAACTGTTACAACTACTGTGTCTTTGACTGACCTACCTGTAACATACTTCCTGACCCTAGATCCTTTGAAGACAGGCCTTGCCTAAAAGATCTTGAGTGTAATAAATAAATAAATAATTCAACTAGGCTTCAGCCCAAAGATTATAAAATGGGTTGGAGCCTGGCTGAACCAGAAAATACAAAGGGTTAGCATCAGAGGCTTCTGCTCTAGGTGTGGACAGGTGTCCAGTGGGGCTCCCCAGGGGTCTGTGCTGGGACCATCCCTTTTCAACATCTTTATGTCTACTACAGTATGCAACCATCCCCCAACACTTGGGTCTGCAAATTTGTTGATGACACGAAGTTGGGCAGCATAGTAGAAAATGAGGCAGCTATTTTGGGGCTTCAGGAAGATTGAAGGAAATTGGAGACATGGGCTAGGGAGCATAAACTGGAATATAATGTGAGTAAGGGCAAAGTAATGCATTTCAGGGTCAGAAACGGCCTGGCAAAGTATTATTTAAAAAAAACAGAACTTGAGACTACTGACAAAGAAAAGGATTTAAGAATATTTATACTTACCTTATAATTTATCATTTGGTGTACATATACGAAAGGTGGTAAGAAGGGGCAACAGAATGCTAGTATACATAATAAAGCATGTCAGAAGTACAGCAGGAGGGTCATCTTGCCCTTGTTCTGTTCTCTTGTTAGGCCCCATCTTGAATTCTGTGCTCAGTTTTGGGTGCCAAACCAAATGTGGTATAGCATTATTGGAGGGGGTGCAGAGAAGGGCAATGAAAAAGATTGTTGGAATTTCATGCTTATACTATGGCGGGGGGAGACTTCAGGAGCTGGGTCTCTTCTCCTTGGAATATAGAAGACTAAGGGGGATTTGTGTTTAATATACAAGGCTTTTAGAAAAAGTGATCTCTGAGAGTGTATTGGCCTAGTTAAAAACATTACATATAGGAAAACCAGGAATCACAGATATTAGCTGAGAGTTGAACTATATAGGACTTCTAAATGAGGCTCTTGGATAAACCAAAGGGTGGTGACTATTTGGAACAGTTTATCTGACAATTTGGTGTGCTGTCAGGGTATGGATTTGTTTAAGGCAGAGCTGGATAAATATCTGCTATGTAATCATAAATAGCTGTCCATTGCAAAATGGTGAGTTACTACTGGCTAATGCTACTGACTTGTAGTATTCCTCTGATTCCTACTATCATTTGGCTGAACAAACAAACAATACAGAATACTCAGGAACAACATTGCAGGATGTATCTAAGACCAATTTGTGGCCCAGTACTCCATCCCCTATGTTGTTGATTGAAACCCCTTAAAGTATTGAGGTGGAAGACTTAAAAAAAAGAAACAAGCCTTTTCTATCCCACACACATCTGATGTTCATTTTGTGAAGGATGCTGAAAATGTTATATTCGGCAAAAAGGATGATTTAGTGGTCCCAGAATTAATAAGTATTGAAAGTCACAAAGAGGAGGTGAAACTAAACAACTAGGATCCGCTAACAAGGACTGTAGGGGGATTCTGGCACCAGCAGATTTTGAATTTTCCTTTACTCATGATCTTTCTACTCAAAAGCCTAACAATGTAAATCATGCAGAGGAAGTACAAAAAGACAGTAGTAATATAGCTTCAGGTAATATCGGGGCTAAATCAAAGCAATTTCCTCTGGATACAGAGGTGTGGTTGCAAGGAAGCAATCTTAAAGAGGGCAAAAAAAAACCCAACATCTCAGAATCCAATTCCAATACAGAGTTAACATCAGTCATTACATAAGAACATAAGTAGCAGCCAGCAAAAAGGAGACCACCTGGTCTATGGTATATTATAGAAACTAGAAAGGGGTTTATGGACCTCATTCTAAAATTGGAACAAGTTTCTTCTGTTATTAAAATCACTCATGAAGAAATAAATATTATAATAAAGTTACAGATCTGGAAGAGAGCATTTCTGAGGTTGGGATTATGTACCACAACTGGATACAAGGGTAACTGAGCAAACTAAAAATGTCAAAGAGTTGAAGGAAAAATTGGAAGATCTAGACTGGCAGTCACGTAGAAATAACTTAACATTTTTAAATCTGCCTAATCTGTCTCCAGAGAGAGGCTTTTATGGGAATATGACTTAACGAATATATGGGAAGAGATATATAAAAAAAACAATAAAACTGAAATAGACAGAGCAAGTGGGACTCCAGCAAAAAGTAACCTAACTCAGAAATACCCAAGGATCGTTTATGTTAGATTTTTGAGATTTTGAGACAGAGAAGAGGTTTTGTCGACAGCAAGATAAAAAGAGTTCTCCTTAAATGGAAAACAAATCTTGGTATTTCTGGATTTAGACCTAAATGTATATATAAGAAAAGGAAGTTATTTAGTAAATTGAAAACTTTGCTGTGAAAAAATTCATTTTCAGCATTTTATGCCCAATACTCTAAACATTTTCTTTCAATGAAGATATTCTATTGTTGATAATGTTGAAAATGTGGAAGAGGGATGCCTGGATATCGTAGCAGTCACAGAAACATGGTACACAGAGAACCATGACTGGGATGTTAACATACTAGGGTACACAACCTACAGGAGAGACAGGGAGGGGAGAAGAGGGGGAGGAGTAGCTCTCTGTGTAAGGGAAGGGATAAAACCAACTGAACAAAAGAGTAAACAGGGAGGAGAGGAGGCACTGTGGGTTACCTTAAAGACTGGAAATGACACCACATTCCGCACAGGGGTTGTATACAGACCCCCATGTCAGGGGGAAGGGATGGACAAGGATATAACAGAAGGCATTCTTAGGATGGCAGAGAAAGGGGAGATACTGTTGATGGGAGACCTGAATATGCCAGATGTTAACTGAAGCACATTTGCTTCAGCCACATCAAACAGCAGGGCCATTCTCGATGCCCTACAGTGGCATGCCTCAGACAGCTAGTTTCAGAACCCACTCATGAGGGAGCAATCTTAGACCTCATACTCTCAAATGGGGACAGTAAGAGGATCTCAGATCTAGAAGTGGGTTGCCATCTGGGAACAAGTGACCATCAAACAGTGTGGTTCATGATAAACTCAGGTACAGAGTCAAGCCATACAAAAGTGAAGGTATTGGACTTCAGGAGGGCTGACTTTGGCAAGATGGGAGAGTGCCTTAGAAAAGCACTAGCAAACAGGCTAGAAGGAGGGGTGGGGCAACAATGGGGAAACATCATAACTGCCATCACAGAGGCAACAAGCCTTTGTGTGAAGCAAATAAATCAAAATGAAAGAAAAAGCCACTATGGTTCTCAAAAGAGGTGGTGGGGAAAGTCAGGGAGAAAAAGATAGCATTCAGGAAGCATAAGGAAACACAGAAGGAGCGTGACAGAGAGCTGTACCAGTTAAGGTAGAAGGAAGCAGGGAAGGAAGTCAGCATAGCAAAGGCCCAAACTGAGGAAAAGACAGCCAACTCAGTTAAGAAGGGGGATAAACCCTTTTATAGGTACATCAGCGAGCGTAGAAAGACAAAAGGAGGGATAGTGAGGCTGAATAGAATGGACGGTGGGTGGGCAGAGAGGACAGTGAAAAGCAGGGATACTGAACTAATATTTCTGCTCAGTATTCACAAAAGAGGAGGAGGGAGGTGCTAATCCAATTAACAGAAGCACTCTTGATAGGGGGTCGATCCCAGTCCTTTACAGAAGAAAGGGTTCTGAAAGAACTCTAAAAATTGAAGGTGGACAAAGCAATGGGCCTGATGGAATTCACCCCAGAATTCTAAAAGAATTAAGGGAGAACTAGTGAAAAACTGACTACACTTTTAACAAATCATGGGAGAATGTGTGGTACCTGAGGACTGGAGGAAGGCAGATGTGATTCCCCTTCACAAAAGTGGGACAAAGACAGAGGCAGGAAACTACAGACCTGTCAGTTTGACCTCTGTGGTAGGGAAAGTGATGGAATCACTTCTGAAGGAAAGAACTGTTGAGTACCTAGAGGCCAGTGGGGCACAGGACCCAAGGCAGCATGGGTTCACAGTGGGAAGGTCATGTCAGATGAATCTAATTTATTTATTTGACTGGGTGACCAAAGTAGTAGACCAGGAAGGGGCTGTGGACATGGCCTACCTAGACTTTAGCAAGGCATTTGACACAGTCCCACACAAAAGATTAATTGTCAAATTAACCAGCCTGGGAGTGGGTCCCAGGGTGGTAGCCTCGATAAAATATTGGCTGGACAACAGGACACAGAAGGTAATTGTAAATGGAGTCCACTCTGAAGAAAGAGGGGTTACTAGTGGGGTACCGCAGGGTTCAGTACTGGGTCCAGTCCTTTTTAATGTCTTTATAAGTGACACTGCAGAGGGACTGGAAGGAAAAGGATTCCTTTTTGCAGATGACACAAAGATCTGCAACAGGATTGATACACAAGGAGGTGTGGAAATGCTGAGAAGGGACTTGGCAAGGTTGGAGGAATGGTCAGAAATATGGCAGCTTGGATTCAATGCAAAGAAGTGCAAAATAATGCACCCGGGAAACAAAAACCCTGGGGAAGATTACACAGTGGGAGGGGGAGAGGTAGTAACAACAACAAAAATGGAAAGGGACCTGGGGATAATTATATCAGATGACCTTAAGGTTAGCAAGCAATGTGAGAAGGCAGTAGGGAGGGCTGGGGTATACTGGGATGTATAGGGAGAGGCATCACCAGCAGAAAACAGGAAGTTGTTATCCCTCTGTACAGACAGTTAGTGAGACCCCATCTGGAGTACTGTGTCCAGTTCTGGAGACCCCATCTCCGCAAGGACATAGGCAGGATAGAGGCAGTCCAGAAGAGGGCAACTAAAATGGTGCAGGATCTGCAAGAGAAGCCATATGAGGAGAGATTAAAGGAGCTTAACATGTATACCCTTGAGGAAAGGAGGGAGAGGGGAACATGATTGAAACTTTTAAGTACCTCAGTGGAATCAACAAAGTCCAAGAGGCTAGCATCTTTCAGAAAAGGAGATGTGCAAGAACAAGGGGACACAATTTAAAGAAAGAGGGGGGCAGTTCAGGGGCAATGTGAGGAAATATTTTTTCACAGAGAGGGTGGTGGGCACATGGAACAGCCTTCCTGAGGAGGTTGTGGGGTCTAAAACTGTGGGAGAATTCAAGAATATGTAGGGCAAACATAAGTCAATTATTGTGGGGGGTTAAAAGAAATAGGCTATTGGTTAACTAGGATCTGCAGCTTATCCTGTAGGTAGGGAAATGGGCAGACTAGGTGGGCCAAGCGGTCTTCATCTGCCGTCAAAGTCTATGATTCTATGTTTCTGAGAGATGTTATTGGTTTATCGATACACTACAAACAAAAATATACAGTAGTCATACAAAAAATGGATCTATATGCAGATACTCGGGATGCTTCTAAAGAACAGCATGCCAGCAATGGAGTAACAAACAGCACATTGTTAAGCGAGACTGAAAGTTTACATTCTGATGTATCTGTAATAAGTAATCCTAATGAACTAACCTGAAACCAACCTATACAGGAGAAGTCTCCTCTAGACCATGTGGAAAATGTGTCAGATTTAGAGCCACCAGACACTTCTGGTATACAGAGCTGTTACTATTGTGTTTAGTCTGCGATATAAATAAGAAGTTCCACAGGTTAAATTTTGAGGCATGAGAGCAGGGGGTGAGGGGACTTAGAGCCACTTTCCTCAGAGGAGACACTGCTGTGATTTCTTAGATTAGGTGCTATAGTCCATACATTCTTGTAGAGGACTCTAGCTGAGCATTCCTAGGGAATGAGGGGGGCTCAGGTATGTTTATACTATTTGGTATTTTTTTCTATGAGTTATGTGGGGAGGGTAGGTTTAAGAGAGGTGAATTTTTTATAGGTTATAGCAATGACAGTAAGCAATTTAATTACAAGGAATTAATGTATTGCTCTTCATTCGGTATTGTATTCAGCATGCCTTTGTTAATTATACCAAAATGGGTAGTAATATGATTGAAGGCATCCACTATACATTATGTCCTGAAATATTAATATTGTAGGTTCAATAATCCCATTAAGAGTAAAAAAAAACTGCTAAATATGTACAAAGGCAAAAAGTCAATGTTATCTGTTTTCAGGAATCGCACTTAACCGAGATTGAGGTGGAAAAACTAGACAAAATTTGGGGATCAAAGGGATTTTATTCAATGTTTACAACCAAGTCTAGAAGTACCTCTATTTTGTTAAGAAATTTTAAGGGACTAAGCTTGAAAATTATTACTTAGATGAACATGGACAATATACGATAATTTCTGTTACAGTTCAGGATAGAATTATGTCCATCACTTCACTGTATGCTCCAAATAATGCTACCTCAGCAATGTTTTCAGAGTTTTTTTTTCTAAGTTAGCAGACTCTCCTTGGCCCTATTTAATGGGGGGGGGGGGTTAATTTAATTTTAGATTCTAGCCTGGATGTGTCATTCTTTGACAGAGAATATGATAAAAATGGGAAGACCTCATATTAATAGATCTATGGAAAAGTACATTTTCAAATACTAAGTAATTTTTAATTTTCTCTTTTAGATTTAAGACATATTCTAAGAATTTACCTTTTTGGGATTTAGAACTTTCTATCATGATCTTATAGATATACACTACAGTACAATTCCATTACAATATCAGATCATGCACCCCATGTCAGTGGGTCTGGCATCCAGGGACACCACCAAGCAACAAACCTGGAAATTAAATCTGTTACTGCTAAAAGATATTGCATATCATTATACGATGGTAGCAGAAACAGAATTATTTTTCCAAAATAATAATTCAAATGAAGTATCACCCAACATATTCTGGGACGCATATAAAGCCTGTATTCATAGACTGTCTTTTTCCTGGGTGGCTAATAAGAAAAAAACAAACAGGTTTAAAGAGCAGCTGATTCAGTAAAAGAAACTTCTTCCATTCAAAGGTTGCACAATAGAAGCAATCACAATGTATATAGTCATAAACTGGAAAAACTTAAACATGAATACAGTTCAGTACAAAACAAGAAAGTGGAGAGATTGATGTTGTTGTCATAAACCAAATATTACTCACAAATAGACCAGGGAATTCAAAGACAGGATGGCAGTTACTTGTTTTGCCTTTGTAAATAATCTGTAGAGCAGGAGTTCCCTGATCATGGAAACTGCAAGGACCACTGACACTTGCCTCTTGTTCCCTAATCTGGAAACCTCCACCTGCTTGAATCCAGTAGTTGCCATTTTCCACTGGCTGCATGGCACCAACTGGACTCCGGTTTCATCAAGGTTCACTACTAAAGCTGGTGGTATCAGTTCTTGGCTACTGGCTGTAGCTACTCTTTCAAGAAATGTTGCCTTTAGTTGTGGAAAGTCCATTGGGGTTTCACAAACTGCTTTGGTGGCCTTCCTTTTGGAGTACCCATGCGGCTCAATAATTTCCATGACGACTGCCTGCTGAAAGCTAGCTGCCCACCATTCTCTGACAGGAGGTCAGGATTGTGAGCTTTCACCACACCTGAAGCTACTGCAGAAACAACACAGGCATTAACAACCACCCCTGCTGAATGCAGACTTCTGATAATTTCCCACAGCTCCTGCTCTACATCTTCAAGGAGCGATGCTGGTCATCCTTGTGACTTGGTGGGGAGCTCAGGCACAAGTGTGCTGGGGTCTGGGGTTTTTGTAAGCTCTGCTAGATAATCTTTCTTGAAGCAATGTACAGTGCTCTCATTGATGGTGCCAGACAGGGCTAGAAATTATTTTTTGTGGATGGTTGTCCAAGGGATAGGTGCAATATTTATTTGACTGCCCCGAAAAATTTGTACCTGTCCTGTTGATTTTTGTTTACTAATTCTACATTTCTGTTTCCAAATACCAGCTAATAATAAGTGTGTCCCCTGGCTAGCACAGTGCCCTGAAAACGTGCTTAGTAGCTGATGGGTACCCACTGTAATGAGTCCTGAAAAGGGCCACTAAATATTACCCACTGGCTGATACATGGTCCTGAAAAGAACTTAAGTGCGCTGCCAGTTCACTGCCCTGATAAGGGCTTTTAATTTACTTTCCCCTCCTGCTCTGTAGTAGCCCCAAAGATGGTGCTTAATTAACTCCCTTCTGCTCTGCCCTGACAAGCCAATCCACTTCCTCGCTTCCTACGTAGATCACCCCTACTTAGTAACCCTGGCAAAGGCTTTTTTCTTTAACATAGTTTTTGCTTCCATTGCTGGCACTGGTGGCAGATATACCTGCCTATCTGGGCCTGCACAGCTGTGGTTCATCAAAGGGCCTGGCACTGGGGGATATCCCCTTAGTTTTCCCCTTGTGCCCCCTTCCCCAGACATGCTGGGACGAAGGAACTACAGGCTGGTGACATGTTGACACAGGTCTCAGCCAAGTGTCTGAAGGCATTCACTCCCCCCACAACGCTGTCCTTGCACTGCCACCCATGCATCCACAGGTGGCAGTGTCAGAGCAGTGTGACAGCCCTCCCTCCCCAGAGAAGGAGAGCATCCCCTGGGATACTCAGTCCTCCTCTACCCAGTCAGCCCCCAACTCGGGCCGCTGGTTTCATGAGTGGTAGTGCTGCCACTGCTCCATAGGGCCAGTTCTGACAAAGGGTTTTACACAGCCTCCCCATCTCCTGTTTCTAGAGCCCTTTCTGCCCTGACAGGGGGTTTTAAGTGGTTGTCTCAGCCCTTTAACTTTCTCTCCTAATTTCTAAATACCAACTCATCCCATCTCTCTCTCTCTCTCTCTCTGCCTTGACTGCCCTGAAAAGTGCTTTCATATACTGTTTTCTAGGCATGACGAGGGCTTTTTTTTTTTAACTCAAAAGTTTTTTATTGATAAAAGTACATCTAACAGTAGATTTTGTATTACATATCATTACAGATTTAAAAACAAATTATATCATAAGCTGCCATGTTCTATAATATAATAAACTTCAAAAGTGATTCCCAATTTTCAACTGCTAGAGACCTGGGAGATGATACACTGCGTAAAGTCCAAGACTTTGTGACGATGGATACAGTTTTGTGCAGTGACTTATTGGTCCCTGTTGTTTAGTCCATGAAAATAATTGTCCAATTAGGAAGAAGCAGTAACATTGCAATGACAGAATAAAAGAGAACTTTGGAAAAAAGAAAAATTGAGAGTAATTTTTTTTATGTATATTTACAAACATAAAATATTTGGCGAAGCTCCTCCTATCCCATCCCCTCCCCCCTTCATCTATAGATTTAGAACTGGTAAATATCTTTTCTGAGTTAAAACAGCTTACTCTATTATCTTTGGACAAACACTCCAGTCACTTCTAAACCTCTCCCTCTTTTTCTCCATCCCCGGCAATAGTTTCCTCTCTCACCTGTGTCCCCCACCAGGCATGCCAAGGACGCCATAAGTCTAAAAATGTATCTTTCTCTAATCGAAGTGTGTATGTAATATTCTCCATCCTTTCCAGCTCTTCCACACTAGATGTCCATTGGCTCAAAGAAGGGGGGTCTGGTGCTAGCCACTTAGTGGTGATACATTTCAGGGCTGCAACCTTGAGAATTTGACTTGGTTCCACTACCTTTCTTTTCTTAGAAGATAGGGTCGGGAGACCTAACACTAGGTCTGAGGAAGTGAAAGGAAGGGGAATCCCACTATCTGCTGTATGATTCTGTGAACTTGGCACCAAAAAGCCTTTAGTTTAGTGCACCCCCAAAACATATGATAGTGCGTGCCTATGGTCTCACCACAGAGCCTCCAACAGGCTTTGGTGGCTTGTGGATTAAAATGTTTTGTGATAGTGGGGGGTCCTGAAAAAGTGGGTTGTTATTTTCCAACTGAACTCTCTCCAAACCAGAGAGGATGTAACTTGCAAGCCTCATCTGAACCTATGAGCCCAATTTGCCCCAGATATTACCTCTCCACACTCCCTCTGCCCCCAAATCTCCTCCAATATGGGCACGGACGTGGTGGGGGGATGACAGGAGTTATATAATATCGATATATATCTACAAAGAGAAAAACATTCCTGAAGTGTAGCAAAAGCAACACACCCTGATCTACCTATGAACTGATGGAAAGTGGTGAGATCCTTATGTTCCCAGTAAGCGTATCCATTATCTAATCTAGGGGAGACAAACAAGCCTTCGTGGCAGATAAGGGAGAGGGGACCCAAAGTGATAGGGGTAAGGGTTAGTTTACAAAGACGGAGAAGTATTCTTAAAGAGTGTTTAACCCAAGGGTTTGAAGTGAGGGACCAGGTATGGGGATCGATGGCACGTGTGGGCAATGTCCACAAAGCTCCTCCCACCAGGGTTTCTTCCTCTATTGGATACCAACCTGAGTCTGTCCTTTGCTTTGCCCAAGTGCATAGCTGGGCTCTCTGTGCTGCCAGATAGTAATGGTGCAAATGAAGGAGACCCAAACCTCCCCCATCCCTGGACCTCCTCAGGATCTTGACCGATATCCTGGGATGCTTACCTGCCCAAAGGAAGGTCTGTATATCCTTGTTCATCTTGTTCCAAAATTGGATGGGGATATGAATCGGGAGAGTCTGGAAAAGAAACAAGAGTCTCAGAAGCACGTTCATTTTTATCACGTGCATCCTACCATATGAAGTGAGTGGTAAGAGTTTCCAGTGCGCAAAATCTGCCTGAAGAATATCATATAGTTTAATATAATTATTTTTAAATAGCTTTGATGTGTCCACTGAGATTTGGATACCCAAATATCTACAGGTGTTCTTTTTGACCCACATAAAAGGGAAATTCTCTTTAAACCATCTTGAGGGTGTGCCACTCACGACCATGACCTCCGATTTAGAGAGTTTTATTTTGTAACCTGCTAGGTCACCAAATCTTTGCAACACTTTCAGAAGATGAGAAAGGGAAGTCCAAGGGTCACTTAAGAAGAACAAGGTGTCGTCTGCATAAAGAGCAACTTTTTGTTCGACCCCTCCAGCTCTTACCCCTTTAATGTTGGGATTATTGCGGATCCAGATTGCCAATGGTTCTAATGTTAGGGCAAAGAGCAAGTGGGAGAGGGGGCAACCCTGTCTGGTGCCTCTCCTCAGGGGTATGCGATCTGACATGAAGTCATTTACTTTCACCCTCACCTCTGGTCTATGGTAAAGAGCAGATATTGCTGAGACAAAGTTATCTCCTAGCCCTAATTTAGATAGAGTGGAGGCCATAAAGTTCCAAGCCACTTTGTTAAATGCCTTTTCAGCTTCCATGCTTACAGCTAATTGGAAAGAGGTGGAGTGGGTTGGGTTGAGGTAATATTTAGCAGGCAACAGATATTGTCCTGGAGGAACCTACCCGAAATAAAACCTGTTTGATTGTGATATATTAAGCTGGATATGCAGCCCTGAAGTCTGTCTGCTAAGATTGCAGTGAAAATCTTCATGTCCACTGGAAGCAGTGAAATAGGGTGGTAAGAACCACAAGATTCCAGGTTCTTGCCCAGTTTAAGTATGACTGATATCTGTGCTAGGTTCCACGAGTGTGGCACTGCTTTCTGCTCTGCCAAAATTTCATTGCATGTTGCCACAAGTAAGTCAATAATCTGGGGGTGGAGTGCCTTATAGAATTTGGCTGAAAAGCTGTCCAACCCTGGTGCTTTCCCATTTTTAAGCGGTTTTATTTTGGTAAGCACCTCTTGTTTAGAAATCTCAGCATTAAAGGCAGTTTTTGCAGAGTCATCTAATGTATGGATAGGGAGGCTATATAAGAATTGTTGCACTTTAGAATGATGGTTTTGTGAGGTATTCGAGTCACAGAGGTTTGAATAAAACTTAGCAAATCATTTTACCAATATGAACCACAACTTTACTTGCTGCCTCTTTACATAGCTGCCAAGCCAGCAATCTCCATGCTTTTTTACCATCTCCGTAATATTTTTGTCTGGCATATCTCAGCTGTCCCTCTATCTGCACGTCTAATAGGTGGTTCAAGTCTCGTCTCTTCTTACCTAAGTGACAAGAGCTTTTAATTAGCCTTACCCAGGCCCCTCTTTGTTAGGAGACAGCCCTGAAAAGAGCTTTTAAACTGTATTGCTAAAACTGTTGCAGGAACAGCAGACAAAGAATTGAAGTGCAGAAAGCAAAAGGAAGATGGGCAACTGCTCATACATGACAAAAAGGAACACTTCTGCAGTCTACTCCAACTGTGGCACTGTTTTCATTTCTGCTGCTTGATGAAACCACCAACTGCACAGAACAGCCCATCACAGGATGCTGGGTGGGTTGAATGGGCATCTCTCAACATAAGACGTCGTGATGTTGGGACGCTCAAAGCCCAAACTTACAGGTGGCAGCATCTCCTGGGTCTTGGTTCCCATTAATGCTTTTTCTCTTGGTGCCTATCCCAGAGACAGGCAGAAAAATGAAACCAACTGTCCCTGGTGAAAACTGGGTGTCTGGGACAGGCAGACAGGTGGTTATGTGACCCCTGGTGCCAAAGTATTTTTTGTTGCAGTAACACACGGCGTTCATAATGCCACTTTCAACAACATACTTTCCAATTTCAAACCGTACAGCTGCTGACTACTTAACATACTCTGTCCTGCATTTTTTAACAGGAGGCTCTGAAAGTTCAGCAACAACAGCCTCAGCAACTCTCAGGGGGGCTGCCGCAATCTGGCTCAGACTGTCTGCTCTGAGCGGCTCCCCAGATAGGTTTTGCTTCAAAGCAGGCTTCTTGCTAAGCCAGGACAGAAGCGACATATTAAGCCAGTAGCTCAGTTGTGCAGCAGGCAGTTGTGCATAATCTATAAACAGCAATGAATACAGGCATCAGTATTCACTGCCATTTGTAGTTCATTGACAGCTGACTTCTGAGATAAGTAATTACCAAGGATGCGCTAATATGAAGTAATGCAAATACATGGGGGGGGTCTGAACCACACAGAATTTAAGCTATGCGGTAATACTACATTATACAATATATATACATATATATATATATATATATATATATACACACACCTATTATAGTAGTACAGCAGTCCCACTATAGGTAGGGTTGAGTAGACTGTTTAATATTAAAACCCTAACTTTGCACTTTAATAGCTTTGTCCTGTTCAATGGAATTGCACTTAATTTTGCATGTGTGGTCTTGTGGGCAAGGTCTCTTGATTGGCCAAGTTTTGATCTGGTTAGATGTGCGGATTTTGAGATCCAGATAGTGCAATCAGTGGAAAAATCTGTTTGTTTGTTTGTATGTTTTTTGTCATCGCCCAGTGCTCAGATGGTTTGGAATTTTGGTATGAGATTTTTAGGGGAGAAAGGGCTTGCCCCAGAATGGTGCGTTTATTGGTTTGGTGAAAAAATATTCATCCATTCCAGTGTTATAAGGATTTGAAATTTTGGCTCTGAGCATGCTCATTGGGGTCTTTTGGATAGCTGTTTGATACAGATGAAGAACTTGGTCATACAAAAGAAGATTTCTCTTTCTTGAGGGGGCAATCCTCTTTCATGAGAGAAAATTCTTCTTTTGTATGGCAGCCATCTTGTTTCCTTTTTCCAAAAGAACAAAATTAAAAACCCATACAAATGATATCCTGCAGAGACACCAACACATGTATCTTGCTAAATGGGACCCAGTTAACTGGATTCTGGAGACAGTTTTTCCAAAAAGGACCCAGAATTGTGGCTTTAAAACATTTTAAAAATCATGTTTCCTGTTTTCTTCTTTCTTATGGCTGATGAAAAAGGAATAGGGCCATTTGAAAGAAGAAGTTGGACTTAGTTTTTTTTCACATTTTTCTTTTGCATGAACCAATCCTCTTTTGTGAGCTCACAAAAATCTCATGAAAAAGGACTGGTTAATATGAAACAAAAATAACTTTATTTTCATATTCTTCTTTCATATGAACCAATCCTCTTTCATGAGCTCATGAAAATCTCATGAAAGAGGATTGGGTCATATGAAAGAAAAAGTTGGACTTAGGTTTTTTCACATTTGATTGTTAACAAGCCATAACTCCATCAATATCTGCAGTTAAGGGACAATATATATCTCACAAGAAAGGTCTCAACGAGTACTACAAGACTAACACATACTACTCTCCAAATAATTCAGGGGTCATATAAAAATGAAAATATTTAATTTCCCATGGGACAACACTGCACATTTAACCAGCTACAACACAGTCAATGTTTGGAGTTAAGGAACAATCTATATATCAAAACATAGGTCTCAGTGAGTACTACAAGACTAATACATATAGTACTCCCCAAAAAATTCAGGGGTCATATAAAAACATTGAAATAAAAAAATGATATCCCCAAAGAATAACATTGCAGCTTTAACAAGGGATAACTCTGTCAATATCTGGAGTTAAGGAACAATTTATATAGCAAAAAAAAGGAAAAAAAAAGACTCAATGACTACTACAAGACTAAGTCCCTATGAAATACCAACTAAAAATAAACATATACATAATATAAAAAATTCAAACATGAAAATTCAAATAGGATAACACTGCAAATTTAACAAGGTATACGTCAGTCAATATCTGGAGTTAAGGGACAATCTATATATCAAAAAAGGTATCAATGAGTACTATAAGACTAACACATAACCCCCCACAAATAAAATTCATGGGGTGCACACTGCATCCCCAAATTACCTCCAAACTTCACCATGGGGCAAAATCCACAATGTCCGATCATCACCAAAATGCATCAAAGGTGTATCTCATCCTGCATTACCAGCTTAGCAACTTTCAGACCAAACTGACAGAAATTTACTGAGTTATGGGTAACAAACCAAAAAACAAATTTTTGCCCATATACAATCAACTACCAGAAGAAACACACTTAATATATTTTTCTATGAAGTGAGCACCACAAAAAAAAAAAAAATACTGTTATAACAAAGCAGCTCAATTATTTTCCTGGAGGCATGGAAGCACAAGGGACAAGGCACAGAGAGCACTGCACTTCTGTAGCCAGATGGATGTGTGCATCTATAGAGGCTTGGAAGTACAGGGCCTGCTCCTACAGCCAGATAGATGTGTTCACACAGGTACAGAAGGCGCTTGCGTGAATGAGGATACCATTTTACTATCTCAAAAAGGAAGAGAATTCTTTTCAAAAAATTACAATGATGCACCACTTAACATTCAGATTAAAGAGACAAAAGTAGGGAAATGAGGATTATTTTTTCCTTTTGCTGCTTGGGGAGGGTGGAGGTGGGGAGTTAGGGTTGGAAACCCTAACACCACATTTCCCTACATTTGTTGTCTTATTCTAAACCCTAACTGGTGCATTAACATGGTTGCTGGTGCATTAACACAGTTTTTTTTTTCTTTTGTGAGGAGATAAAATCTTTTTTCATGAGATTCCTATATTGTGAGATGACAAAATCCTTTGTCGTCATCACGAATAAGGATTAGGGTTCTCTTACCAGATGGCCCTACCACTAATCCTCTTTCATGATAATAACAAAAGATTTTGTCACCTCACAAAAAAGGAATTATTTCATGAAAAAGGATGACAGCTCACGAAAAAAGATTGTTTTTTAAAATTCTTTTTCGTGAGCTGTCAAAATCCTTTTACGTCAGACGATTCCTTTTTCATGAGATGACGAAATCTTTTGTCACCATCATGAAAGAGGATTAGGGTTCTCCAACCAGATGGCCCTTCTGCTAATCCTCTTTTGTCAGCCAAATTCTTTTTTCGTGAGCTGTCAAAATCCTTTTTTGTCATGATGAAAAAGGATCGGAAGCAAGTCGCTAAAAAGGATTTAAAAAATAAAAATAAGCATTCTGAGGCCACATAAAAATAAAGTAAAGGCACAACAATACAGGACATCTGGAATAACCAGATACATACTTGAATGTATGCAGAAGACATCCCTGGGCATAGTTATGACAGCTTGGGATAAAAAAACAAAAAAGGAATTTTTTCTTATGAGAAAAGGATTCTAAGGATCCTTTTTTGTGAGCTGCAAAAATCCTTTTTCATCAGACCAAAATCCTTTTTTAGTTCCATGCAGCCATCTAAAAGACTGAACTGAGCATGCTCAGAACCCAAATTTCAAAATGTTATAACTTTAGAACAGATTAATATTTTTTCACCAAACCAATACTGTTTTATTCTTTGGGGCAAGTTTTTTCCACCCTGAAAATTTCAGAACATAATTCCAAATGGTTTGACTGCAGTGTTATGAGGAAACAGCCAAAAAAGGCGAATTTTAAGGTTTTTTCACAATGCACAGCGCAAAATCCACCAATCCAACTGACACAAAACTTGGTATGTCAAGAGACCTACCCCACAGGACAGTGCATACCAAATATTGTGCAAATCCATTAAATGGTTGCAACATTATTAAAGTGGAACATTTCAGGTTTAACACTAAAGTGCCTACTCAACCCTAACTATAGGGGCATGCCCCTATAATATATATACATTTCGATATATGTACAACATGGGGGTGCAAATACATTTGGAAGATAAAAGTTGTTATTTTCACTGCAGAGATAGCTAGTGTACAAATAACATGTTATTTATACAGTAGGTATATTATTTGCATTGTAGCCACAACCATTGCTTTTCACACAGTGGTGCTGTCATTTTAACCATAAAAGTAAAAAAGCTTAACTTAGTATTATTAATAATGTGGAAGAGAAAGAAAATCTGTAAAAAGATAATCTGCTTACATAACACGTGTTTTTACTTGCAACAGACACACACACACACAAGGAAAAATGGGAACTCACATGGTATACATCGGATAGCCTATAAGGTAGCTCCAAAATATGCATGTTATTTGGTTTGAAATGTTGTTGTTATTGCCACTGTGCAATAACACCAGCATTCCAAACCGAATACATGCATATTTGAAGCTACCTCATGGAATATTCCCTATATACCTACCACTTCAATCTGGGTACTTAATCTCCTGTCTGTCAGCAATTAAAGCACATCCAGCCCAGTGTTATGAAGAAGATGGTTGGGGCACACTATTGGGAATGGTGCTGACTGCTAAGCGCCTGTTTAAAAATCTGCAGGCAAAATACACAAACCCACCATCTACTCAGCAGCACCACAACCTGCAGATTAGAGGGACATGGCAGGAGAAAGAGAGCAAGATCTCTGGCAATGTTCAAGAAAACGACAGTCTAAAAAAAGAATAGACAGAGGAGATGATCTTGACCTACTGAGTCCTGCTGAGGCAGAAGAATTGGCACAGATGGCTGCAGTGGGGAGAGAGCCATGTGAAGAGGTGGCACCAACTAAATTAGTCCTGCCTACCAGATGCCAGAGGGAGCTATACAGTTGTAAGGCTTTCAAAGTGTGCACTGCCCCTTTGTGACTGAATACTGTGAGCTCTGCTTTGCGGTTGCACCTGGTATATACCCATTGCATGCTGCCTCTTCGTATTTCCCTATTATGACAGGGATACTGTTGGCTGTATACCATACAAACAGCCTCAAGTCTAGAGGACTGATACACCCCGCTGATTAATCACTGCTGAGTAATACTCCACCCCACCAGCATGGAGTGCACACTACAGATTTTGAACAACTGACTTATGGTTTATATGCAGCAGTTTTAGACAGAGCACTGTTAGTGGTGGCACGATAGTGGTAAACTGTATCTAACATACTAAAGCACTGACTGAATCCCAGACTGAGACCAGATGGGGGCTAGACACAAACACTGTAGAGGTGAAGTACCTGTCTCCTAAGGAGGGAGTTGGAGTAAGCCCTTCTAGCCAACCTAGGAGGGGACTGAAATTGAAGGCAGATGCTTGCCCACCCTCCAGGCTAGAGGAAGGGTGCAGATGTGTCAACCCTGACTCTCTGGATGAGGGATAATGGGGAAAACCAAAAGTGGCAAAAGCCACAGGGGGCTGTTTTAGTTGAATCAAACATGTGCTTGTCTACTACGGGGTAGGTGTGTGCAAATACTTTATTCCGAGTATTCAGGCCGCATATTATAATCAGGCCCCAAAATATTCAGGTATTTGATATTCACGGTTTAAAAAAAAAAAGCCTTCCTCCCACCCCTACTTATTTTTAAATGCCCCACCCTGCCCAAACAATCAATAGGTTACCCCGTCCTCCCGCCCACTGATTGCACCCTAATCCCACCATTCTCTCCCCGAGTTCCCACAACATGTGTAATAAAATCAAGATTATGAACTGGATAAAAAAATTGTACAAAGCTGATTGGCCAAGAGGTATTTGAAGCTGTGATGATATCGAGCTACATCATCATGGTTTCAAAAAATCTCCAGCCACCAGCGCCCTCACTCACAAAATCCTCCAAACGCAACGTTCCCATGTCCCTTACTGTGCTGCATACAACCACTGCAGAATACCAACCGTGGCCCAGATCCATTCAAACTTCGAGACTGCTGCCGCTAAAAAAATTAAAGAAACAAGCAAAATGCATACCTCTCACAAAACAGTTTGTTTACTGAGAAGACCCACTCTCCACACAATTCAGCACACACAGAGTCCGCGTGGTTAAACTCGCAATCAGTGGAACCGCGGAACACAAAACTAAACCAAACTCTGTACGCCATCAGTTTAACCCCTAATCACAGATCCTGTCCCACATGCAGTAAACACAAAGCAAACAAATACAGTGTTGTAAAAAAAGTACCGTAATAGTCAAACTGCCACACTGCAGAATCGTCCTACATGACTCTCACTATATCTCATAGGCAACCGCGTTCTTATTTCAGGACGGCACCGCTTGCTCCACTTACTGAACTCCACGGTTTCGCTCCCGCTGCCAGATGTACATATGCCCAAATAAAAATATCTTTAAATCAGTACTCCAGAGCTATTATTTCTCCAACTAGGAAGAGCAAGAAGACAAGGACACAACAGTTCACATCCGGGATAAAAGAGGGACAGACTTCACACTGTCACAGGAGCTCCACCTATTCTGTTAGCTCCAAGAAAAACAGTGCCACCTGCTGACCACAACCTTCCAAGAACTATCTTCTTAAGTAGTACTGCTACACTAGTAAAAAAAACTCATTTTTAATGTTTTAAACTTTTTTTTTAAATGTATAAACTTTAAATCCTGTTCATAATAGCAATAATGCACTCCAGGGTGTGGTATATCATGGGATATTGTCACTTCTCGGGTGGTTGGGCGCTTGCCAGCGCAAACGCCTAACCACCCAAGGCGTGATGATATCCCATGATATACCACACCCTGTCATGCATTATTGCTTAAATAAAGCATACACTGCAGTGGATGACTGCCACAACTCGTCTGCCACCATGGCTGAACACCATTGTGTATAAGTAAAAGTGCTGATTTGCACTAATTCCAAGGTCTTCCTCTTCCCCCTCACCCTAGCAGCAGCACTCTTATCCCTTCCTCCCCCTTGCACCCAACTTAGCAGCAAAGGGTAACTGGCACAGTTTGCCCTCCTTCATGGACAGCTAACCCCTCTATGAATAAAGTTTGAGCAGTAAGGGTACAACCATCTGATCATGTGACTCTTGAAAAGATGCAAGAACAGCACAAAACATCTGTAAGATAGGTAGGGTGGCCTGTTGTTACTGCTGTTTCTAGATTTTAATGCTGTTTTCTTGTGAAGTAAACAATTTTGCACCAGGAAGATTGAGTGGGATGCATTCTATGACCGAAGGGTGAGTGCCAGACTTTTTTTCTTCCACTTTGAACAGTATCACATCTTAATGTACTACGTTTGGCAGGCTCAGACTCACAGGTGAAAAAAGCTCATTCAGTATTTATTTATTTATTGAAATGTTTCACCAGGCACACTGAACAACAAGTTGCTCATCTCCCGGTGCATCCTGGGGGGGAAGGGTCATAGGGAGAGTAAACAAACTCACAATACATACATCGAGCAAAATTACAACATTTGGTACAATATTACAGTGATGCAAGACAGAATAAACAGTGCAAAAAACAACAATATATAACAAAATACAACAAGAGATGAACAATGAAGTGCTGTATCACGTAACAAAAAGGAACAGAGAAGTGCAACCATCATAGCAGCAGCTTGCCAAGTAGGATACATACCACTTGCCAGTTAACGAGTGGGAAATGGACTTAGTTACAGGTTCAGATTTACCGCTAGAAAGTTTCTTAGAGCTAAGGAAATAGAGTGGGGGAAGGAGTGGTGAATCTGTGAAGGAAGGACATTCCAAAGCTTCGGGAAGTGATGCAAGAAGACCAACTGTCCTACTACAGTAGACCACTGAGGAACTACCAGTAGTCGAGAGTCCAATGACCTAAGGGAATAATCCAGTGGGGGGAGGAGAGTAGACAGGGAGGAGAAAAGATAAGGGGGTAGTGTACCAAATCAAAATTTAGACGTGAATTTGGCATAGTGGAGTTGGTGGCGATATTCTAAGGAGGAGAAAGCCAGGGCCTGGTAGAGTGAGCAGTGGTGGGTGCATCTAGAGTGAAGTGACAGAAGGAGTTAAAAAGGTTATCCAATCTGGTTAAGAAGGACCTGGGAGTGGCACTATAGACTACATCACAGTAGTCAAAGATAGGTAATATAATCTTCTGGACTAGTTCACATCTGGCCGGTAGTGGAAGGCAGCTACAGTTCCTGTACAATGCACCAAGCTTGGGGCGCAGCTTCTTCAGGTTGGCATCAACATGTCCAGAGACGCTGAGGTGTTGGTCGAGCCAAACCCCCAAGTACCTAAATGAGGCGGTATTCTCAAGGACTGTCCCATCTAGGGTGTGGAGGGAGGGGAGCCAAGAGAGTCTCTGCCTAGTGCCAAAGGTCATTGAGACTGTCTTCTTGGCATTGAGGGAGAGCTGATGGGAGTTGAACCAGAGCTGAACTTTACTGAAGTCATGCTGAAGTCTGGTTTCAACATCAGTGGGGGGCTAGCCTGAAGTGAAGAGAACCGTATCATCGGCATATATGTGGATAAAAGGTGGATGAGCAGACTGAGGGAAGCTCATTTAGGAAAATGGAGAAAAGGATAGGGCCCAGCACTGAGCCCAGGGGTACGCCAGTGTTGATGGGGAAGATACAGATTCTGCTATTCTGACTGACTAGGTCCTTCCTACTAGGTAGACTCTGAACCAGCTAGTGGCAGAGTCAACTGGCTGCCATTTTTAAAGTTGATTACTGTATATGTAACCCCTTGGAATAATACGCCCACTGATAAAGGATTATTTTTGTGGTGTGGGGGCATTTATATTTCTAAGGTTATCAGGACATGCAGTAACTATGATATTCCAATTACGAACATATGAACTTTGCCAGCAGATAAAGGCCTAGAGGTCTATCAAGTCTGCTTGAATGTGCAGCTAGCACCACTTATTCTGCAGCTGCCCCTCCCTTCCACCCTTCCCCTTCAATGACCCTCTCTCTTGTCCTGTCCCATCCCCTTTTGAAGCAGTCCACTGTTCTACTGGATACCACTTCTGCAGGTAACGCATTCAACCCAGCCACCACCCTCTCTGTAAAAAAGTGTCTCCTCATCTCCCTCCTGAACCTTCCTCCCTCCCTCCAGTCTCATATCATGGCCTCTGGTGTCCCTCCCCTCCCTTACTTTGAACAGCCCCTCTGTACCTGTCTTGTTTATTCCTTTCATGTACTTAAAGGTTTCAATCATGTCCCCCCTGTTCCTCCTCTCTTCTAGTGAGTATATGTTCAACTCCCTCAGCCTCCTCTTGTATGACAAGTCCCCCAGCCCCTTGATCATCTTTGTCGCCATGCGCTGCACCCCCTCCAGTAACCTAATGTTCCTCTTCAGATATGGGCGCCAGTACTGCACGCAGTACTCCAGGTGCGATCTAACTAATAACCTATACAGTGGCAGAATCACCTCCTCCCTCCTCAAGGATATACCCCTTGCAATACAACCCAGCATTTTGTTGGCTTTTGCAGCTGCCTTCCTACATTGTGCCGAGTTGTTCATTGACCCTGTAATGAGCACCCCCAGATCCTTCTCCTCATCTGTCTGGGCTAGCTGCACTCCCCCCAGCTGGTAACTCCTCCTTGGGTTCTTCATTCCAAAATGCAGCACCTTGCACTTTTTGGCATTAAACCCCAGTTGCCAAGTGTCTGACCAGGTTTCAAGCTTTGCCAGATCATCCTGCAACCCCTGCCATCCCCCTAGGTCATCCACCACTGCTCCTACCTTGGTATCATCAGCAGACAGACTGATCTTGCTCTTGATGTCCAGTGATATGTCTGAAATGAATATCCCAAACAATACTGGTCCAAACAACGAGCCCTGTGGAACACCGCTAGTCACTATCCTTGGGTGTGAGAGCTCCCCACCCACCACCACCCTCTGTTGCCTTCCCTGAAGCCAGTTCCCTACCCATCTCACCAGCTTTGCACCTGCCCCTGTGCCTACTAACTTACTTCCCAGCCTTCCATGTGGCACTGAGTCAAATGCCTTACTGAAGTCCAGATACAGGACATCCGCTGCATGGCCCCTGTCCAGTTGCCTAGTTAACCAGTCATAGAACTCCATCAGGTTGGTTTGGCAGGATCTGCCCCATATGAATCCATGCTGTCTGCTGTCCTGTAGTTCTTTGGCCTCTAGGAGGGCCATCAGCCTTTCCTTCAGGATAGTCTCCATTAGCTTACCCATGATGGATGTGAGGTTCACTGGTCTGTAGTTTCCGGTTCATCCCTGGGCCACTCTTGTGGAGGGGCATCCATGAGCCATCCTCCAGTCCAGAGGTACACCGAATGTAGTGAGGCATTAAATAGGTCTGCCAAAGGTCACTGCAAGGACCTCTGCCAGCTCCTTCAGCACCTGGGGTGGATGCCTCTAGCCTGGCGACTTATCCACTCAGTGCCTTCAAACCCTCCTGAACTCTGCCCTCATGATTTCCCATCTGTCACTCCTCCCCCATTTCTGCTATTTCTCCCCTTGGGTGTCACCCCCTTCTCTTTAGTAAATACTGAACAGAAGTACTCATTTAGTGCTTCTGCCTTATCGCATCCTGCTTCCACCCAACCCCCCCCTTCCTAATCCTTACTATGTGGTCCTTACAGCTCCTTTTCTCCCTGATGTACCTAAATAAGTCCTTCTCCCCCTTCTTAATGCCTTGTGCCAACCTGAGTTCCGTAGATGCTTTGTCTCCCCTTACTGCCCTTGTCATCTCCTTTGACTCCGTCAAGTACTCCTCCCTGTCCTCCCCTCTCCCTGTTTTCTTGTACTTCCTAAAGGCAACTCTTTTCCTCCTTACCATGACCTCCTTGCTCAACCAGCTCGGTTTCTTAGCCCTAGCCTTCTTGCTCTGGGCCTTGCAGCAGGTTTTGGTTGCCTCCACTATCCCCAGCTTTATGAGCTCCCACCTCTGGTTAGTGTCCATACTAGATTGAATTCTGGCCAGGCACCCCTTCCCCCATCCTCCCAAAGTCGGCCCTCCTGACGTCCAGCACTCTTGTGCCAGATTCCACTCCTTCCTTGCCCATATCCAATGTGAGCCATACTGAGTGGTGGTCACTCCTGACAGCGGTTCCTCCACTGTAAGTTCTCTCACAAAGTCCCCATTGCCAGCACAAGGTCAAGAAGGTATTCCTAACCTGGTTGGTTCACTGACCATTTGCAGCAGGAAGCTGTCCTGGAAGGCATCCAGCAGTACCTGTTTCCTTCTGTTCCTGGTTGTTGGGGTACTCCAGTCCACTCCTGGCATGTTGAAGTCCACCACCATCACCACACTACCCTTCTCGCAGGTCCTCCTGATCTGTCCCGCTAGTTCCCTGTCTAAGTCCTCTGTCTGAGATGGCGGCCTGCACACCACTCCCGTTCTAAGAATCCTATTCTTGGAATCCTGGATTTGCATCCAAATTGACTCCGTACTACCCTCCTCCCCTTCCTCCTTTACACACTTCAGTCCTTCCTTCACATATAGTGCCACACCCCCTCCTTTCCCAATCACCCTGTCCCTTCAAAATAACCTATACCCTGGTACAGACAGGTCCCAGTCATTGTATTGGGTGGCCCATGTTTCTGTGATGGCTGCAATGTCCACCTCGCCATGAGCACCTGTAACTCTGCAGTTTTCCTCCCAAGGCTCCTAGCATTAAGGGTAACCACCTTCTCTCCCCCCCCCCCATCCTGCCCTCCTTTACTAGCATCACCAGTAGTACTTGCCATTTGTCCTTTGTCACTTTTATGGGGTAAGCTCATATGGTTTCCAACCTGTGTCTCTGCATGTCTCTTGCCCAATTGCCACCCCCGCCTCCTAGTTTAAATTCTACTTCCTCTGTGTACTCCTCCATTCTCTGTTTCAACACTTTCTTTCCCTCCTCACTCAAGTGTAGTCTGTCCTTAGTTTCTTTCTTTTAGAATTTTTTTTTTCCAGAAAAGGCACACTGAGTCCAAACTAGTTTCCAGGTGTGACCCTGGTATACAGGGAGGTTAAGTGACTTGCTCAGGGTCATACATTATGGTATGCATGTGGCAGTTAACGGTTTAAAATCCAGGTCTGCTGGGTCTCCATGGTTCACAGCTTGGGGCTGCTTTAACCACCACAGGAGGTTTGTGCTGTGGGGCATTGATATGCAGCTAGCTATGATACCCCCGTTATTTTATTTATTTTTTATTTTGGATTTTTTGGCCAGGAAAGGCACAGCAAGACAACACTAGTTTCCAGGGGCAACCCTGGTTGGCGTACAACGGAGGTTAAGTGACTTGTTCAGATTCACACAATATGGTATGTATGAGGCGGTTAATCCAGGTCTACTGGGTCTCCACGGTTCACAGCTTGGTGCTGCTCTAACCTCTAGACTGTCTACAGGATACAAAGCCTCCCCAAAAAGCCCCTATCCTGACTTTTAAAGCCTCCTTTTCTTCATGAGGTTTAAATAGGCAAGCGTTTCCCATCATTACATGCTCAAACAGTATAGTGTAAGGCATGAAAGGTTCTGAAGTGTTGTGGACCGGTATCGACACTTTGCTGAATACTTTTACATTTTCACTTCAAGCACTACGTCCTTGTTAGAGGTTGGCGTTGGAACGTAAACCAAGAGGTGGGGGGAGTGATCTCCCTAAGGGCTGCATAAACGGCTGCAATAAGCAGATCACACCACAGTGAATGCATTTGTGTCCAGCATTTCTAGGGTTACTCAGACCTATGCATGAAACCTTCCATTCTGGTGGCAGAGCTGCAAAATGGGCAGCTTGAAACCGACAGCAGACAGTTCCCCATTGGTGGAGCCTCCAGCCATAACGTTCCGTCCATGGGACGCCACTCCCTCCGCAGCAGCACGGATCCCGGAAGGAATCTTTCTTCCTGTTGCATTTTTTTGGTGTTCACTACTTACTGTGTTGCTGAGATAGAGTTACATTGTTTAGCCTGTTTCAGATTTTGAAGGTGTGCGTTATTTTTTTACTTTTTGCTACGATTTATCACCCACAAGAAGCTACTGAGTTCACGGAGCGTCTTTAGTTTAGCATGTATTTACCGTAAACAGCTGCAAAGGGGTTGCACAAACATATTGACGATCCAATCTAGGCAGCTCTGATGAACCTTTCTGTTACTTTTCAGGAACGCTTCTGAGGAACAGTCCTGTTCGAACCTTCCCTGATGACCAAATGGGTCACGTGCAGGCTTGTTTATCTTAGTGCTGCACAAGGATATTGACTTCGTGTTTTACGCATTGCATTTTGAAAATTCCACCCAGTACAGCTTAGAAGTTGTGCAGAAATTTAGGTCAATCCAGTGTGAAAAATAATGGTAAACGTCATGGGTTAATGTAAAACTGGAGGCTTAACATTTCAGATGTCGGTTTGGTTAGATCAAGCAAACACTAAATAAACTAATGTAAAAGAAAAGCATTTTTGCTACAGCCGATTATGAGCCACACTCGCCCTTTAAGAGATCATGGTGCAAAACAAGCTATTTATTATGCAAAACTACTTCCAAAAATACGGGGCGACTCTTCTTTCTCTGGTGTCCTACTGTTCTGACCCAAAACACAATACTGCCCTCTGGAGGAAATGTGGGAAAATGACTCCTTCACAACAAGGTCTTACTGAGCTGATCATTGTTTCCTTCTGTAAGATGCTCAGCCACAGAGTGAGACATGGAAACATACAAGTTGTGGGGTAAAGGACCATCCAGATGTCCTGATTGGTCGCTGGTGAACCTCCCTCCTCCTTTCCTGTTTTCTGGTACACCCTTATGCCATTCCCACCCATCCTTCTAGCATTTGACTAGAACCAGTTTCAGTCCTAGTAGATCCTCCAATCTGCAACTTTGCAGCATAGTACACTTGCAGGCAGAAACATTCCCTGGTGACGCATACCTACATTTCACTACCCTGAAGTGACTTACCTTTTTACAGTTAGGCATTTCACCCTGTGCCCTTGAATAAAACAGCAGGTATCTACTTGGCCACTAGATTATTGTTTGTATTGTGCAACAGTTCATTTACATATATTTGATACTTGATAGCGCTTGATGATGATGTCTTTGCACTGTTCTTTTGTTTCCCAGCTGTCCCACGGCAGCACACACACGATCTGTTTTATGTTGGCAGCTTTTTTTTTTTGTCAGTTAAAATCGGCAGATCAGATAGCCCTGCTCACTGTACAAAATATGGTGCAGGCAATATTATTGAACAACTCATCAGCGATGTCAGTGACGTACTGCCAAATTTGTAACAGGCTCTCAGGATTTAACAACTGGATTTCTACCCTGCCTTTCTCATTCATTTTAATGCAAGTTCCCCGGGTGTCTAGGGGTATGCCAAATGATACAGATGATTTTGGGGGGGGGGTTGCTATACAGCCAGAAAATACAGTCCAGAAAATAAATGTGCTCGTTACCTGGTTCATCAGATGATGTGAGATGGCTTCGCATGCAGAGGGAGCAGGCACTTTGCTTCACTTCGGTGAGGACAGCTGCAGGGAACAATAAAGGAATAATGCCAGATAGGGTGGGTGTTATGCTGGGATAATATCCCACCTTGGGTGGTTGTGGCCTTGTGCGTCCAACACTCTAGAAGGGATGTTATCCCAGCATAACACACACCCTGGAGGGCATTATTCCTATTATACAATGGCTTATTGTTTTATAATAAAAAAAAAAAATTAAAGAATGTTTTTGTTAGTCTGTAAAAATATTTTTGTTTCTTAACAGAAGGAGGAACGCATCATCCAAATCCAACAAACAATCAGCAGGGATGTTATGCAAGGATAACATCCCTGCTGTGACAGCCAACTGACCAATCAGAAGCCAGGATTCTTTATTGCCATTGTATAATGTTCATTAAACTGGCAACAAACATGAAAACAGTCATCGTTTAAATCCAGTGTCCACACCGGAATCAAAAATGCAAAGAATTGATTTAATGCAACTGATCAAATTAATAATTCACTCCATGGAGCGTGGGGTACATAACGGTGAGGGCACTTTGCAGGTACAGAACCTGACTGTAAGTCTGCAGCAATCTCTTTTTCTGACTGAGTGTATTTTATTCAGTAGTCATCTCTGAGCCAAAAAGGCTACAATTCCTGGCAGCAGCACTGTTACTGAGGGCTGAAAAGGCAGAACTAGATTTATACTTTGACTTAGCAGCACTTCCTTTACGCACTCTTTGCATGTTACAACTTTCCACTCATCAGCACATTTACTTGAACTTCTTTCCCTTGGTCAATTAAAAACTTAACCAGAGGAAGTAAACCGGCACAGCACAAGACACTTCTACTGCCACAGTCCCCTTCCTAGTTTGCTTTTTTAAAATGGGGAGCACTTTTTCTCAACAGTGATATTACTTCAAGCATGAACAGTACCGCCAAAAGCCCTCCTGCTGCCCAATCACTGATGTCATATGCCTGCTCCGAGCATCCCAAGGAGTCTCCTATATCCCTGGCAATCCCCAAAACCCGAGGCACTTTCCACTCATACAGTGATTCCAGTCCAGGATTGCCTTCACCCAGGGGCCTGGCTGAAGTGCCATACAGAGCACCCAGGTGGCCTGCCATCCTGTCTGGGGTCCCAAGCAGCCACTCACCATGCAGAACTCCTCATGCTTTCACAGGTTGCATTACCTCGAGAGCTCCAACACTGCAACTGCGCTCGGTCTGGGAAAAGGGGATAGGCTGCCACCACTGTCCCACCAACAATCCATTCTGCCACTTCTGGACCGTGCCCCAGATCCCATCTGCCATGCCCTTCTGCAGTCAACTCACAAGCTCTCAAGCTGCACTCACCCACGGGTAAGAGTCTTATTGTCCAGGACCCCCTCTGGTGCCTACCCCAACCAAGGTGCCAGAGATCTCTTGGTGGGCTCCATTACTTTCCTTTCCTGGGCTCCAGCTCCCACGAATGGCACCAAAGTGACCCCATTTGTTTGCTCCATGCCACTCTCTCAGCCCCGAACCACCACACACCTTGTGGATCTTTGAGGTAGTAGGGACGGGGTGGTGGACGGTCCAACCCAGCCCTCATGGTCAGACTTACAGGCCGATGCTACGACTCTCTCGCCTCTCTCCCAAGGTCCTCAAACCTTTTGTTGGTGCCAAAGCCCCCTATTTATCCCCGCCAGGTGGGGTCCTCCTGCTGTCAGCAGACAGGACCACATCCTAGACCTCACAGCATCACAACTTCCTTGCCTAACTGCCATAGCTGCAGAAAATTTAACTAGTAGGCTGCCAAAGGGGTGCGTACATTAATTTAATATTGATGTTGTCCAGGTATGTGACTGTGTTAAGAAACAGCATACAAAAAATGAAATTGTAACGAATGACAGTAAAATCATGGTGTGTGTAATTGACAACACTTTCACTGATTTTTTTACCCCATGAATCAGTATTAATAAGTATACACTATACGAGAATAAAATACTTGAAAACTTACAAAACTCACTGCTACATGTAAAAATGATGTATTTATAAACTTGTCGCTGTTTGTCCAGATACTCGGACAGTATTTTCTACAGGCATGTCAGCCCAGCAGTAGTGCTACTGTTTGTGATGCCAGCGAGCTGGGTTCAGAAGCAAGCTCAAGTTGTTGGGGCCAGACCAGGGAGGAGGATCCAGCGTCCCAGAGGATGCTGTCCTCTCCAGGGAAGGAGTGTCGCTGCCTTTGCTGCAGTGTGGCAACCTAGCTGACCATGGGTGGCAGTGCAGCAGAGGTAGACAGGTTAGGACATGGATATCAGCCAGCTTGCATGCTGCATGTCTTTGTGCATTTATAAGTACACCTGAGCCCTTTTGTGCTGGCATCCACTGGGAAGAAAACAAGGAAGAAGGATCGCCGTTGCGCCCAAGGTGACAGGACCCTGGAACATCCGGGCCCTTGCCAGGTTTGTTGCAAAAGCTGTATGACAATACAAGGAAATTCAGGTGTACATCCCCCTTCCCCTGACTTTGCCAAGGTGGGCAAACCATGGCACTGTGTAGGGGCAGCAGGGGGCATGTCGCAGCTTAGTATGCCTGTACTTGGTGTTCTGAGAGGGAGCTGAGAGAGTAGTGGCACAAACTGTTAAAAAAAAAAAAAAAAAAAGTTTTCTACTTTAGTATGTGTCACAAATGTCTTGAACCAAGTGACAAAAGGCAGGGGTTCTAGTCTGCGACACAGGGTTTGTGATCCTTTCAACAGCTTAGTGTTTTTTCCATATTTTAAAATGTAGCTGGGAACAGGGGTGGTTACCCAGTGTTGCAATGCTGGCAAGTGGGGACAGGGGAGAGATTGGCAGTAGTGATTGACCAGGTCAGGAATGTAAATACCATCATGCTGTGTCTAATTGGTTGCGTTTAGAATGGGTTGGAAATTTTCTGCTTCCTGACTGGCTAAATAAGTTCCAAGACCCATGTAGCATGTTAATTCCCCAGAAATATCCTGGATGGAATGAGTTCAGGAAGTAGGATTTGATATTTGGGCAAATAACATACAGAAATCATGATCCACTTCACTCATCCCTGATTTCCATCACAAAAATGGCTACCAGTTTTACTTAATAAAAAAACTTAAACAAGGCCCTAAACAGTAAAACTACCTTATATTTAAAAAAAAACAACTAAATAATTACATATTCTTTCCTATCATAATCTCCTCCATACACTCAAAAAAATCTATAGCGTGAAATACTGTTACAATTTAAATTTCTGTTATAAAATGGGTAGGAACAGTCTTGAATCGTGATTGACTGATAGACTACTCTAGCCATGTCTTTGTTTTAGTAAACCACTGATTAAGTAAACCACTGGTTAAAAAGACCCAGTATCTGTGAACTTACAACCAAAATAAATCAATGTGGTGTCTCACAGAACTTATCAAAACATTTTTGCCGCCATGTTGTTGCCTCGCGTTTACCCCCAAAAAAGAAAATAGCACTTTGAAGAATTCTTTTGTGTTTTAATTCTCTCTCTCATTCTCCTATCCAATTCTCTCACCAGCCTCCCAGCAGTGGTGGCATTCAAAACAGTTTGGGATAGACACAGAGGAACCCTAGCAGTTCAAAAGAAGAAGTGAAGCTGGAGATAAAGTAAGAATCTGCGGCTTTTTTTTTTTTAGTAGTAGTAGTTAGGGAATAAAGGGCAGACTGGATGGGCCGGTCAGTCCTTATCTGCCATCTAATTCTGTGTTTCTATACACTCGCTCTTGGTCCCGATGCTCAGACCGCAGACACTTATCCCTGAGTCGATCACACACTCTTGTTGTACCTCCTGACCTGCAGAATGAGAACATTAGTACTTTTGTAAAAGTCTCTACCTTAGATGGTAGGGTGCTGCCAGTAAGACCAAAACAAAACTGCAGTCTTGCCAGTGGCCTAGCGTAGCAAGCTGGCAAATCAGTTACACATAGGGAGGCAAAGCCCAGTTCCCCTAGTGACAGCTGATTAACGTAGTGGCAAGCGGAGGGACTATTTATTGTGAAATTCAATATTTATTTAATATTTTACACATTTAAAAAAAATATATAAATGTTTTTCAACATATACCCATTCTGTATGCATAATGACACACTTTGGGGTGTTGCTTAATGTGTGATAAATGCCCTTCTATGGGAAGTAAGGCACTATACCCTTAGACATGTGTTTATCATACACTAACCAACACCCCATCGGGTGTTATTGCTTACGTCTTTCATAGGTGACCATGAAAAATTCCCCTGATATAGCAGTGAATAAACTGAGTAAGTAAATCATGTTATTTTGGAATTAATATTTTCACTAAGAACAAATGTTTCATGTAGAACATGTTATTTCCATTTAGAATCCAGAAGTAAAATGCAGAAAACAGTGCATCAGAGAGATAGTTTACAGTGGAAAGAAAAGCAGTTTAGTAAAACAAGGTAAACCATTAATAAAATAATTAAAATAGTGTTGTGTATATCAAAAACATAATGGCAGTAATATTCGAAACTGTTGCTAACTGCAGCGCAAACAACAGCAATCGCAAATATGTGCCCATCGCAAAACAGTGCTATATTTGAACAATTGCGAACCAATAGCATTCACAAAATGTGTACCAATATAGCAGGCAGTAGCAACAGTCACAAATGTAACCACAAAAGCTGCCACAAAGCTCTCAGCAACCCCCCCATGTGATCACAAAAGTTCACAACAAAACTATAGTGAGAACATGAGTGACCTTAAGGTTGGCAAGCAATGTGAGAAGGTGGTAGGGAGGGCTGGGGGGATACTGGGATGTATAGGGAGAAGCATCTCCAGCAGAAAACAGGAAGTTGTTATACCCCTGTACAGACAGTTGGTGAGACCCCATCTGGAGTACCGCGTCCAGTTCTGGAGACCCCATCTCTGCAAGGACATAGGATGGAGGCAGTTCAGATGAGGGCAACTAAAATGGTGCAGGGTCTGCAAGAGAAGCCATTTGAGGAGAGACAAAAGGAGCTTAATATGTATACCTTTGAGGAAAGGAGGGAGAGGGGGGACATGATAGAAACGTTTAAGCACCTCCGTGGAATCAACAAAGTCCAAGATGGTAGCATCTTTCAGAAAAAGAGATATGCAAGAACAAGGGGACACAATTTGAAGATAATGGGGGGACGGCTGAGGGGCAATGTGAGGAAGCATTTTTTCACAGAGAGGGTGGCAGAGACATGGAACTGCCTTCCTGAGGAGGTTGTGGGGTCTAAAACTGTGGGAGAATTCAAGAATGCATGGGACAGACATAAGGCAATTTTTGTGGGAGGTAGGAAGAAATAGGCTGTTGGTTAAATAAGATCTGCAGCTTATCCTCTAGGTAGGGAAATGGGCAGACTAGGTGGGCCAAGCGGTCCTTATCTGCCATCAAAGTCTGTTTCTATACCATAAGCAGTGCAATAACTCCCCTAACAATGGTGCAAAAAAGCATAGAACCATGAAGAACCACAGACACAGGTATGTATAGATGTAACCCCCAGGAGGCGCTATCCCAAAGGGCTACTACCCCTGCCTGATTTGCCACTAACAGGTTGAGGGGCCTGGATCCGATGGCGGGTGCCTCTACCCAGAGGTTGGGGTTACGACAGTCTGATATGACTTGGTCACAACCCTCTGGGTCACTGCAACCCCCCTTTCTTCCCACTAGTGGCCCACACAAATCAATCACAGTACCCTTGCAATATACACTTACCCCCAGGACTGGTTCAATCAGCGTGACTCTGGGGACTCCCTGTAAAACAAGATGATACAGTGCAAAGATCACAGTACAATACGTTAACATAAACGAATACCTCAGGCAGTGTAACTTTGCTGAAACAAACAGATTTGATTTATTTAGGGGGATATAACAAGGAGAGGGGGAAATCAGGTTAATTAGTTTAAACGCATTAATAATCACAGTACTGTGCACATATTTCAGAATCCCAAATGTCCCAAATGTCACTCTTACTGGGTACCCAGGCAATAAGAGGATAGCCTATTTGATGCAGCTGGTTGGGGCCCTGAAGTGGAAAATGCATGCACAATACCCAAATTGTAATCCGGAGCTGGTAGGTTCAGTTCGTGGAGAAAGAAAGGAAAAGTAATCAGATGGAACACTTGCAATTAGATGATGGCAGGGAGTTTCCCTGATTTGTACTCACAAATTCAATGCTGAAACTGAATGGAAGGCAGATTGTCCTGGATTGCCAGGAGGAGCAGACCATGTGGACAAGGTCCTTGTGACTGGAGCCCACGGCAGTTCAGAGCAAATGGATGTAGTCTGGATTAAGCTGGGGGTTTACTTGCAGCTTCATGCACTAAATTCACTGTACAGGAGATTTGAAACGCGAGTCCCCACAAGCACTACACACATTTATATGGAAAAAGAAAGTACTATACCAGGCAGGCTGCTTCTCTATCCCGATCGCAATTACTGCACAATACCTGGGAGAACACACAGCAGATTCAGTTCCTGACAGACCGAGCGCGATTCAGCAATTTCTCCAGTCTTCTGCAGGGTGAGCCTGCTTTCTACTCTTCAGATCTCCTTTGATTCTCTTCACAGGTCGGATTCAGTCTGAACAAGCAATTGCACAAGCTGCAGACCGAAACTTGGGGCCTTACACGCGTTTCCCGACTAAAACTGCGCACCGAAGGAGCACAGGGCTCCTTTCCTCTTCACTGCCAGAGCTAAACTGAAACTCCAGTAGACAAAACCGGGCACTTCCCTTTGAGTTCCTCCCAGTTCTTGGCTGGATTGGCTGTCACTCACAATAGCCTCCCTCAGTTGGTGCAAAAAGGCACCGAAGTCCAAACTACATTTCCCAGAGTCACTGCCATTACAATCCTCTTGTGGCTGGCTCAGATTACAAGTCCAAGTTCTGATTTGTCCACAGGCACCATTTTAGAGCTCCCTTAACCCACACTGATTGGTCCAGTTCAGCAGTTCAAAAGTAGAATGGGGAACTAGGCAAACACAGTTCTGATTGCAAAGAAAAGCAGGTTAGACAAACTGTATTTTCATCACCACTCCAAATGATTTCTGGCAAACAGTTACATCTTTCAGATAGGTTCCCTTTGCACTCCTAGTGACTGCAAAAACGGAGTGAATTGGCAGCAGCTCGAGTGGGACTCAAGCAGAGAAACACACAGTCCCCCCATACAAACTAATTATGTTTGCAAGCAGACTGCTCTTAAAGAGACAGTACCAGAGGCTCTAAAAGCACTCACAGATAAACGGCTTAAACGCCAAACACCATTCAGGCTCGGAGCATCCAAGCAAGCTCCTGGAAGTCTTTTGGGAACCCCCATTTGCAGGGGGGTTACATGAACATGGCACTTTAGGGGTGTGACTTGGCCACTGTGAAGATGGCTGCTTAAGGAAAAGCAGCCCAAAATGTGGGCTCCCTCCCTCGGACAGCTTACCCTCTGGTTTAGCTCTGACCAGCAAGAGTGGGATTTTCGTGTGCTGCAACTTGCTGTATTTACATTTTTAAAACTCGGGAATCCGGAAGTATGGAGGAGGCAGGGATGCTCCATTTGCTGAAACTGTGCGGCGACACACTGCTCGCTCCAATACTTTTGTATTAAAGCGAGTGGTGCGGCCCCGCACCGTTTCAGCAAATGGAACCCCCCTGCCTCCTCCATACTTCCGGGTTCCCGAGTTTTAAAAATGTAAATACAGCAAGTTGCGGCACATGAAAATCCTGCTCTTGCTGGTCAGAGCTAAACCGGAGGGTAAGCTGTCCGAGAGAGGGAGCCCACGTTTTAGGCTGCTTTCCTTTAAAGAGGAACTTCCCCAGTCCTTTTGACTTTCACGCATAAATTACCACTTCTTGCATTGATTCTGGAATTGTATTTCATTACTGTCCACTGCACTTAGCGTTTGCACTTTGAGTTGCTAAAAACTGCAGGATGTACCAGAGCCTCTATAGCAAGCCTGGTGTTGCTGTGGGACCAGGGTTGTACTGCTGACATCACTGTAGGGCAGAGTCAGTTTCATAAAAAAAAACATACTGACAAAGCATTTGGATTTTGGCATAATGTATTGCTAACAGGGAGTCTTGGGGAAGAGGAAACAGTATGTACAATGAATACTGGTAGGTTTCCCTTGCAACATTGTTGTAATTGCATGGTACTGCACAGTGTGAGTCAGTCCTCTACCCTACAGTGATGTCATCAGGAACTAGCAGCCCAGCAGCTGAACAACAAAGGCAAGTGCAGCACGGCTCACAAACAAATCCAAATTATGGAAGGCAGAGTAAACCTTGGCAAAAAATAACAAATGCACACACCTTTTCAGGTCTAGTACTGCATATAATGACTATAAGCTGTAACATTTTGGACCATCATGAAAGTTCCTCTTTAATATTGCCAGCTCTCCCTTCCCTCAATCTTGATCCACTACAACTGCCATCCTAACACCATTATTAGAACTTGAAAAAAGCCACTGCCTGATAGCCACAGATTCAGGCACCCTATAACTGCAATCCCTATTCTCCTCAGTCCTCCTGCGTCACTGCCAGTACTTGTGCAGTTGCTCCTCGTGGCCCTAGTCTTGACAGTGGGAATGCCGCTCTCTGATGCAGCTCCTCCACCAGCCCAAGTGGATTTGTTGAAGATTAAGTAAATGTTTAGCAAGATACTGCTGGACATTAGCGATCTAAAAACTACAGTGCACAGCAGTGTAGACAGTGTTGAAAGCCTGGCACAAAGAGTCTCCTATGCAGAGCTGCAGGCCTTTCATCAGGAGGCCTACTTTGACAGGATTACAGCAGCTCATTTAAGAGAACAAGCTCGTATGATCAGAATGCTGTGGGATGGACTGGAGGATGTGGAGCGCAGGGCCAAATGCAATAATCTGTGCTTTGTGGAATTCCTCAAGGGGGTGGAAGGTAAATATACTAACGGTTTCCTTCAGAATGTGTTCCTGGTTCTCCTTAAACATCACTGGCCGACCCCCTTGGAGTTGAGCTCATCACTTCCTCACTCCGCTACCAAAACCTGGACAAAAACCAAGGCCCATTCTTACAAAATTTTTATGGTTCCCTGTCAAGGTGGATCATGACTTTAGCAAGGGAGTAGGGACCACTACTATGGCAGGGTCATCTCATCCAGACATTCCTTGATTTCTCTGCAGCTCTCACAGAAAGACAGAGGACATTTATGCTGACTCACAAAGCTCTACAACAGCTGGGAGTCCCTTACAGCCTCCAGTACCCAGTCACCTTCGGCCTGGCTCATAACGGCATCTTCCATTCATTCCTGACACCTGAATCGGTGGGAGACTTCATTAAAAGATCCTGGTTCCAAGCTGTAATTTATGATACACCTCGTCACCCACAACTAACTTCCATGGACACTACACTTGTCCCAAACCCCCCATTCAGTAGAAATTCAAACTAAAGCACCCAATGAACCCAATGACATGAACGGTAGGAATTCAAGCCAGAGTACCCAATAGACCCAGTGACACTGGTGAAGAATCCTGGCAACCTGCCTTCCAGCAGAGAGGGGGAGGGGCTGGGGAGGAAGCTAAAACTGCTAGAATGGACTGTCCTCATGCATACAGCTCACGAAGTAGAAGTTGCAGAAAGGAAAGGGAGGTTCTGTTGGACAGCTCCAGTGACTGGGCCTCGAGGAGTAGATTCGATCCACTGAGACAGGCAAAGCTCCTAGGCCACAAGACCCATTTCTCAATGCTTGGGGCCTCCCTTAGGCTTACACCAAACAATACCTACCAACAACTACAGCTACAAAAATCCATCCAGATGCTACTCCTTTGCCACAGTCCTCTCCTTCGGTTGCTGAGCCTGCCATACTCCGATCTTACGCCACTGCAGCGGCTTCTTCCTCCAAACCAAAGGAGATAATGGTGGCAGGATGCAAGCAGCGAGGTTTGATGTACTTTCTGGTAAGTATGAAATATTTTTCTTATATCTCCCCCTTTATAGTGACCAGCCCCTCCTGTGTACTGATTTGTTGTGCAATTAACTATGCCACTCTCATTTTAACATGTTTAAAATGGGTCATCCCCAGTGTACTTTCTAGCAGTCTGTCAGTTGTATCTGTTATAATGGTGTACAATCTGTGCATTTTGCCATTTCTTTTTTAACAACTAAGGACCTAATCATCTAAGTTCTTTTCAGGTTTGGTGTGCATGTATTGAGTTAGCACAGTCACATTATACTGAGAATATGGGGGGGAGGGGAGCTGCTGCAGGCTTAAGGCTGTGGGTCACTGTCGCCACCACTCATTTATTTTGCAGAGGCTGTTTCAGGTGGGCCTGAGGCTCATCAGGCCTGCTGTTGTAAAATACTGGTCGATATTTTGAGCTGGACTGACTGGAGGCTCCCACCAGAGCTACGGGTTCACCCAGTCGATCTCCAAGGATTCCTAGAATGAACAACACTTTGTGTAGCATCATGAAACACCCTGTCCTATGTGCTTCACTCTACACTAAGCACTGTTTCATGTAATAGGGGACTGTGACGCTTGGCCAGCTGGTCATGATTGCTGTATGATATTTGTAATATAAAAATGTAGTGTGTGATTGTCTCCATAAGGCAGCTGTGCCATGGGTGACCCCTCCCCCCAGGTTTCAGTTAAAATGACAGGATATATATTAAACCAGCAGCCCTCTGTAATGTAATTAACTTCCTTGAGACATTGCATTTTATGGCCTGTTGCTTCTTTGAAGCAGAAACGAAATGGGACTTTAAGAGTCTGCCAGAGGATGCAGATCATAAACTTTTATGATGTCTTAAGAAGAATAACATTTTATATCAGCTGGTGTTAAAAGGATAAAACTCCTTTGATGTGCCCTGGGAAGAGGAACTACTTGAGATCAAAGAGGGGATGTTAATTAAGGAGTCATATTGGGAAATTATTTTTTGCTAAAGTCACAATATTTAAAATACTTCCTGACAGGAAGATCATTGTTTGTATAATTTTTATATTCTAAAAGGAGGAGCTAGATGACATCATAGAAGGGGTGGAAACACAGAGTTTAAACTGTATTCTGAGTTTCAACTGAGCGACATTTCTTTTTGGACTCTTAAGAAACATGATCTCTAACTTAGGCACTTAGAGATAATACATTAGTTAGAAAAAATCTAACTGTATGTTGGTAGGAGTTTGTAGTTTTCTTTGCTTTTCTTTTAAGTGTTCATATGCTTTGTGATATATTGTTCTGTATTTACATTTTACATATTTTTATCCATTTTTATATAAACCTTTCATTTGAAAAGACTGTCTGAGTGTGTCTTTGAAGTTCTTTTTGCATGTGACATATAGAGGGTTAAGACTGATAAAAACTGTTCAGAGCTTGATGGTGTTATTAAACTGGGAAAAGGTAAGGATATACCTAAGGTCTTTTACAGAGTTTTAAGTGTTCATTTTTGGATACCTGGTTAGGTGCCCTTAGGCGAAAGATATCTGGCATCCCCCTGAAGAACAGATTATCTGAGCCTGTACATTTGGGTACACTAGCATAAGGTTCACAGTTTGAATCCCTCCAGAACTTGAGACTAAAGGTGATTCAGACCCACAAGCAGACAGGAGGGTTACCGTGTTCTGTTACCTGTTCACAATACTGTGCTTGGAGGTTGGCACTGTGGGAGCAGAGGGCCTGACCTGCTGAATGTGGTTGTGATAGGGACCTGTTTGTTTATTGATTGTTACAGCATTAATTGATTTGTTATGTACTGTGGAACATGGTTGGAGGGAGGTCAATTTTGATCCCAGAGCCAGCTACCTTCACTTGAGTGTTTGCAGCTGTGGTACACTCATGGGAGCTGGGTTGCAGGTTCTGTCTGTCAGCATAGTTTGGACTGTTCTTATTCTCATCCCAGTTTTTATTGCTAGTTGCACTTAAGATAGTTGTACTGAGGGCTGGCCCATTGGCATTGAAGGTTGAGGTGCTGGACTCCACACCTCATGCTGTGCTGGCAGCCTGGGTTCAGGAACGAGCCCGGGTTGACGGGGGGCAGCCAGGGGATGGGAGGGATGAGATGGAGCCACCACAAGGCAGATCTTTCCTCCTGGGAGGGACTGGAGGCTCCCCGGTCACTGGCTGCCACCCAGTGGAGGACTGACGGTGGCATCGACCACGGGGAGGGGCAGAAGGGGCTGAGCCAGCTTCACAGGGCATGCATGCGCCTCCACACATGCATGACGCCCATGTGCTGGGACCGGAAAAAACGGGGCAGAAAAAAGTCCAAAAATTGTAAATAAAAATAATAAGATGGCTGTACTGCTAAAAGGTTCTAGGTTAGCCATTGTTGGGCTCCTTTGCAGTCTAGTGACCCACACTTTTGAGATCACCAGGTATCAGTATCACCAGTTATCAGTATGCACTGAGGCATATCCATTGAGGAACTTGGAGGAATGCTACCTGCACCCCTGCTGTATATGCTTTTTCCAAATAGACAGTACTACTGCCCCTTGAATCTTGGAGGGGGCACCCTACAACTACCCTATGGTTTAAAATGGCTGACATTATATTTCTCACATAGAACATCCAGGACTTGAATTCCCCTCTCAAGAGGAAGAAACTATTCAATCACCTTAAAAAGCTGGAGACAAGAGTGGCCTTTCTCCAAGAGACCAAATTTCTGGATGATGAGAGAAACTGAAGAGAGTGGGTGGAGGGATCCATCACTCAGCACAGACCACAAAGCAGGGAGTGTCAATACTATGGTGTAAATCACTACTCTGGCAGCTCAGCCACTCCTTGAACTCTGAAGGGTGGGAGTTGGGTTATGGGGAAATTTTCCACTCCTCAAGGGCCCATTATTATGGTCAGCTCCTAGGCCCTGAATGAGGACACCCCAGTATTTTTCGTGCAGATCTCACAGGCTTGGCTGACAGGGGGGCTGCTAACACCCCAGTGCTGTGGGGGAGGGGAGATTCCAACCTTACACACGGTCCTTTTCTAGACAGGTCACCATCACCCCCAGAGCCTCATGTATGCTCACAGGCAGCCCTGGCCCAAGTTCAGCAAGAACATGCCCTGATAGACACGAGGCTTGTGCACCCAAGGATTAAAGATTACACTCATTTCTCCCAGGTACACCAGTCATGTAGCAGGTTGGCTCTTTGGCTGTCATCTCCTCAAGTGACACAAACAATAGTGAATACTAGTATCCTCTCTATCACCATTTCTGACCATGCCCCACTTTCTCTGAGCATCCTATGGGGCCCTCCAACTCCCAAATCTACCATGTGGAGATTAGACCCTCTGTTACTGAAGGACCCCCATTTCATCCAATGGGTGAGGTTGGAGCTGAGAGAATTTTTGGAGCATAGTGATAATGGAATGGTGTCTGACTCCACTCTATGGGAGACATGGAAGGCCTTTTTTTATGGACAAGGGTTATTGGTTATGTGGCCCAGAAACAGATTGAGACAGAGGAGCTATAATCTAAAATACTTTTATACACGCTCTGTAAAATGCAAGCAGATTCTTCCAGTCCTCTCCAAAGTCTTCAAAAAACTGATTTATGCACAACTAAAGCAACACATGGAAACCTTCTTGCTCCTGAACCCAGTTCAATCTGGTTTCCATTCCAGCCATAGTACTGTCACTGCTCTCGCCAAAGTAACCGATGACTGGATCACTGCCAGAGACTCTAAGAAGATTACGGGGGCTGTCTTCCTAGACCTCAGCAAAGCATTTGATACAGTAGACCACTCCATAATCGAACACAGCCTTGCCAATATAGGTGCTACTCCAACAACCGTATGGTGGTTTAGCAGTTACCTTTCAGGGAGGACGCAAAAAATCAAAGCCGGTGGCACGTTCCCCTCACCCCTACCTGTCACTAGAGGAGTCCCACAAGGCTCTATATTAGATCCAATCCTTTTCTCCATATACATTAATGAACTCAACCATCATATAACTAAATTGAAACTCCACTTCTTTGCCGACGACATGGTTCTCTATACTTCTGAAGCATCTCTATCTAAGGTTAGGAAGATCCTCCAAGCCGACTTTGTCCAACTCAAAACTAATCTCATTAATGCCAGACTTCTCTTAAATGCTAAAAAAACCAAAGCTATGATCTTTTCTTCTAAAATGGTGCCCTCATTAACTTCCACTCTGCCGAAAGAATTCTTAGTTACATCCCTAGGCGAACCTCTGGAAGTCAACCCGAAATTTAAATACCTAGGGTTCTGGATTGACAATAAGCTCACCTTCTCAGAACATACTGATGACCTTGCCAGAAGGCTAAAAATATGCCTAGGCTTCCTGTTCCGAAACAGGACACTTTTTCCACTTGACATCAGAACCAGACTTGTACAGGCCACGTTCCTAATGCCCCTTAACTATGGGGACCTAATTTACACCTCGTCTCCAACTTCAAATCTAAGGAAATTGGACATCCTTTATCACTGGGCCTTGCACTTTATCATGAATTCCCCGATACAGACGCATCACTGCAACTTGTATGCAACCGTAGGCTGGATGTCACTCACTACCAGACATATTCTCCACGCCGGCACCTGGACCATAAAACTCCTTCTCAACAAACTCCCTAGTTATCTAACTTCCCTTATCCTGACTGCTTACAGCATCTACTCGCTCAGGAACTTAGACTTTATAACGTTAAAGATCCCAATATCTGGGCAAACGTGCCTTCTCATCACCCTCCCCACCATCTGGAACCAGTTACAAACATCCCTGAAACTTCCCAAGCTAGTCTCACCCAGCCTTTTCAAAATGCTATCTAATGCAAAAATAAAAGACGTGTGTAACTGCCGCTAATATCTGAGTTGTCTGGGTCTATTTAATCCCACTGGTCTAAAATGTCAGTATTAGCGTGCTTGATAGGCAATTCGATGCACTGTTATCTGTTTAGCACTTAATATATGCACTAAGCACTTACTGTATGTGCATCGGAGGTGCTGCCCATCTATGGCGTAGGAGAGGCTAAGGTGTTCCGCACCATGGGATTCAATCAGTGGTTGAAAAACTGGTGTGGAGCTCAGGGATTTGGCTTCATTGGGGACTGGGGGTCCACCTGGAGTGATGCAAGCCTATACTGGCATGATGGGCTGCATCTGTCCAGGAGGGGAACCAGGATCCTAGGTGATAGGTTTAAATGCTTCATTGGCAAGCATTTAAACTAGCCAAGGGGGGAGGCACTGGAAAGGAGCAGGGAAATCCTAGCCCCCCCCAAAAAAATCACGGTAGTAAGTGCGGTAAACAATATAGAGGTGTCAATAGGGAGAAGGGCAGGGGTAAATGGGGAAAGTGACAAAGGCAAGAAGGACAGGGATGGGGCAAAAAGGAGTAAGGCCATCAGAAAATGGAGGGTAATGAGTACGAATGCCCGTAGTCTGGGCAACAAGCTCCCTGAGCTGGTGGCCTTGATGGAAGAGGGGTGCCTGGATATCGTAGCAGTCACAGATACATGGTACACAGAGAACCATGACCGGGATGTTAACATACCAGAGTACATAATCTACAGGAGAGACAGGCAGGGGAGAAGAGGGAGAGGAGTAGCTCTCTATGTAAAGGAAGGGATAAAGCAACTGAACAAAAGAGTAAACGGAGGAGAGGAGGCAATGTGGGTCACCTTGGAGACTGGAAAGGGCACCACAATCCGCACAGGGGTTGTACAGACCCCATGTCAGGGGAGAATGGACAGGGATATGATAGAAGGCATTCTTAGGATGGCAGAGAAAGGGGAGATACTGTTGATGGGAGACCTGAATATGCCAGATGTTAACTGGAGCACATTTGCTGCAGCCACATCCAAGAGCAGGGCCATTCTCGATGTCCTACAGGTGGCAGGCCTCAGACAGCTAGTTTCGGAACCCACTCGTGAGGGAGCAATCTTAGACCTCATACTGTCAAATGGGGGCAGTGAGAGGATCTTAGATCTAGAAGTGGGTTGCCATCTGGGAACAAGTGACCATCAAACAGTGTGGTTCACGTTAAACTCAGCTACAGAGTCAAGCCATACAAAAGTGAGGGTACTGGACTTCAGGAGGGCTGACTTTGGCAAGAAGGGAGAGTGCCTCAGAAAAGCACTAGCAAACAGGCTAGAAGGAGGGTGGAGCAACAATGGGAAATCATCAAAACTGCCATCACAGAGGCAACAAGCCTTTGTGTGAAGCAAATAAACAAATCAAAACGAAAGAAAAAGCCACCACGGTTCTCAAAAGAGGCGGCTGGGAAAGTCAGGGAGAAAAAGATAGCATTCTGGAAGTATAAGGAAACACAGAAGGAGCAGGACAGAGAGCTGTACCAGTTAAGGCAGAAGGAAGCAGGGAGGGAAGTCAGAATAGCAAAGGCCCAAACTGAGGAAATGATAGCCAACTCTGTTAAGAAGGGGGATAAAACCTTTTATAGGTACATCAGCGAGCGTAGAAAGACAAAGGGAGGGATAATGAGGCTGAATAGAATGAACGGTGGGTGGGCAGAGGGGGACAGTGAAAAAGCAGGGATACTGAACGAATATTTCTGCTCAGTATTCACAAAAGAGGAGGGGGAAGTGTCTAATCCAATTAACAGAAGCACTCTTGATAGGGGGGTCAATCCCAGTCCTTTCACAGAAGAAAGGGTTCTGCAAGAACTCCTAAAACTGAAGGTGGACAAGCACAGAATTCTAAAATAATTAAGGGGGGAACTAGTGAAACCACTGGCTACTCTTTTTAATAAATCATGGGAGGATGGTGTGGTACCTGAGGACTGGAGGAAGGCGGATGTGATTCCTCTTCACAAAAGTGGGGCCAAGACAGAGGCAGGAAACTACAGACCTGTCAGTTTGACCTCTGTGGTAGGGAAAGTGATGGAGTCACTTCTGAAGGAAAAGAATTGTTGAGTACCTCGAGGCCAGTGGGGCACAGGACCCAAGGCAGCATGGGTTCACAGCAGGAAGGTCATGTCAGATGAATCTAATAGATTTCTTTGACTGGGTGACCAGAGTAGTAGACCAGTGAGGGACTGTGGACATGGCCTACCTAGACTTTAGCAAGGCATTTGACACAGTCCCACACAAAAGATTAATAGTCAAATTAACCAGCCTGGGAGTGGGTTCCAGGGTGGTAGCCTGGGTAAAACATTGGCTGGACAACAGGACACAGAAGGTAATTGTAAAGGAGTCCACTCTGAAGAAAGAGGGGTTACTAGTGGGGTACCGCAGGGTTCAGTACTGGGTCCAGTCCTTTTTAATGTCTTTATAAGTGACATTGCAGAGGGACTGGAAGGAAAAGTATGCCTCTTTGCAAATGACACAAAGATCTGTAACAGGGTTGATACACAAGGAGGCGTGAAAAGGATGAGAAGGGACTTGGCAAGGTTGGAGGAATGGTCAAGTATGGCAGCTAGGATTCAATGCAAAGAAGTGCAAAATAATGCACCTGGGAAACAAGAACCCAGGGGAAGAATACACAATGGGGGGAGGTATTAACGACAACAAAAAAGGAAAGGGACCTGGGGGTAATCATATCAGATGACCATAAGGTTAGCAAGCAATGTGAGAAGGCAGTAGGGAGGGCTGGGGGGATACTAGGATGCATAGGGAGAGGCATCACCAGCAGAAAACAGGAGGTTGTTGTCCCGCTGTACAGACAGTTGGTGAGATCCCATCTGGAGTACTGTGTCCAGTTCTGGAGACCCCATCTCCGCAAGGACATAGACAGGATAGAGGCAGTCCAGAGGAGGGCAACTAAAATGGTGCAGGGTCTGCAAGAGAAGTCATACAAGGAGAGACTTAAGGAGCTTAATATGTATACCCTTGAGGAAAGAAGGGAGAGGGGGGACTTGATAGAAACTTTTAGGTACCTCAGTGGAATCAACAAAGTCCAAGAGGGTAGCATCTTTCAGAAAAAGAGACTTGCAAGAACAAGGGGACACAATTTAAAGATGGGGGGGCAGTTCAGGGGCAATGTGAGGAAGTATTTTTTCATAGAGAGGGTAGTGGATGCATTGAACAGCCTTCCTGAGGAGGTTGTGGGGTCTAAAACTGTGGGAGAATTCAAGAATGCATGGGACAGACATAAGGCAATTCTTGTGGTGGGTAGGAAGAAATAGGCTGTTGGTTAACTAGGATCTGCGGCCTATCCTGTAGGTAGGGAAATGGGCAGACTAGATGGGACAAGCGGTCCTTATCTGCCGTCAAAGTCTATGTTTCTATGTATGTAGTATCAGCCTTGTCTGTAGCTATGTTTCAGGACCTCCTTGTGAATGAGCTTGCTCAATGTAGTTTTTTTTCCTGCAGTAAACTTGAACTTGAACTTGTGGAGGTAGAGAAGGCTGTCAAACTGTTCTGTTCTGTATTCCTCACCCAGATATATATCTAAGGAATCATTACAACCAGCTGTACTCCCCAAAACAGAGCTATCTCTCTTATGGTCCTGCCACAAGTTTTGGGGGGGGGAGATGAGAGCCTTTAAAATACTTTTATACAGGCTCTGTAAGATGCAAGCAGATAGGTACATCCACAGACTATGGGATGCTAATGGCAGTCTACAAACTAAAGCTATAGAGATTAACCAGGTAATGAGGGATTTCTACCTCCATCTGTAATCTCCCCCATCCACAGACTGGATCAGAGATTTCTTGGGAGGCCTGTGACTCTTGTGGGTCCCCCAAGAAATTCTTAGGAGGCTGGAATTTCCTCTGTCACTAGAGGTGGTCAGAACAGCCATGATGGGCATGAACAAAAATAAGTCCACAGGGGAGATGGGCTTCCCGTAGATCTCTGTTAAAACCTGATGGACAAAGTGGCCCCACTACTACTCTGGATGTTTCAGAACATCCTTGACCATGGCACCCCCCTTTCAGTATTGGAGGCAGTCATAACTGTTCTCCCCAAGAAGGGGAAAGACCCTGCCCTACCAGGAAATTACTGCCCAATCTCGCTTCTTGGTGCTGACACTAAGATGCTAACTAAAATCTTGGTGAGCAACCTCAACCCCATTCTCCATCAGTTGGTACTCCCATCCCAGGCAGGTTTTGTGAAGGGGAGAGCAGGTTCAGACCATCTTAGGTTGTTCATAAACCTACAATACCTGGCAGCCTTCCTCCACACAGCAGCTGCTGCCTTCACAACTGATTTCGAAAAGGCATTTGACTCTGTGGGGTGGAGTTACCTTTTCGCGGCTATGAAACAGGGGATTTGGACCTTACTTCGTGCATGCAGTGGGCACCCTGTGGGGTCTTGGATTTGTTTCTTGTCTTTGAATAAACAAGCATAATTAACTTCCCACTCCTGAGTGCTCATTTCATCTGTACTCATATAACTTTGAGGCTTGCACCTAACGTAGTGAGCACCCGCTCGTGCAGTCTGCGTGGTCTTTACTTTGTTTTTCATTGGCACCCTGTATAAGTCTCCTCAGGCCAGAATACTTATGAACAGTATACTGTTAACCTCCTTCCCCCTCCACAGAGGAATACTGCAAGGCTGTCCTCTCTCTCTTCTACTCTTTCTGCTGGACACTGAGTCCTTAATGCTTGCCCTGAGAGCAAACCCACACCTGACCGGTATCAGATCAAGCAAGGAGGAACACAGAGCTCTTCTGTATGTAGATGATGTTCTTATAGTTCTGGCTGACATCCCATCTGCTATCTCTTCCTTACAGATCCTAACCTCTGAGTTCTCTGAGGTTCCTGGTCTGCATATTAATCACTACAAATCTGAGGTGTTACCACTTAACCCAATCTGCACTCTGCAGTACCTGGCTGGTGCTCCCTAGCAATGACGTGAAGCAGGTATCACCTACCTGGGTTTGAAACTCCCCCCCTAAATCACAAGACTTATGTAAAGTAAACTTTACACCACTGCTTGACTCCTTAGTCGTGGATCTTGAAAGATGGAAACTGCTAAATATGTCCTTAACTGGCAAGATTGTTGTTATTAAAATGGCATTAGTTCCTAAGGTGCTTCACCTTCTCCCTCACCTCCCTATCAAAATTCCCAATATCAGATTTGCCAAAACTGATACCTTAATAGGCGCCATCCTCTGGGAAGGCTGTCTGTCCAGATACAACAGGGCCAAATTATTTATTTATTTAGTTAAACATCAGTTTAGAAACCTTTGAGCCAGAGGCTCATTTACAAAGGTACCTCGTCACATAGAGGACATCAGAACAGTAGTACAAGGGACAACAGAAATTACAGAAACAAGAAAGTTACAATTCAGGCAACACTGGTCCGGGGGGTGGGGATTGGGCCTCCCAAACCTTGCTCACGCTGCCTTTGTCCTAGCCCAGATAGTTAAGTGCTTTGCTCCTATCACTTCCTCTTCCTCCTGTGGGTAACCATGGAAGGTCATACCTGTCAGGCCCACACCCCTCAGATTGCCTTCTATGATAAAACAAAGATGATTATGGCACACACCACCATCTCTGTTTCCCACGTTTACTGGTCAAAGGTGACAACCTTTTTGAAGTTGCTGGAACTTCTCCTCCATTATGCCCCACTTTGAGAAAACAACTTTCTCAGGATAGGAGAGTCCTCTGTTCCATGAGGTCAGTGGCACAAGCTGAGCATACGCTTTGTTCAGGACCTCTGCCCTTCTGACCAAAATTATCTTCATTTGTTTACTGAGTTAATGGCATGGTACCCTATTCCTAAGAAAGATTTCTACCTGTTCCTACAACTAAGGCCCATCCTATCCCCAGGACTCTGTTGTTAGTAAAATGGGTGACCCTCACTCTCTTAAAGCCTGGCTCACCCTCCCAAGAGATGTGACAGGAGTGATATATAGAACTCTTAGAGATGCCCCCTCGCTACCCCTACAAAAACACAGCAGAAATGGCAGGAGTTAGGAGTGATTCTACCTGACTAGCAATGGAAAAGTGCCTGTTATTGGGCTCACACAGCACATAGGGATACCAAGGCTCATCTTGTACAGATGAAAATTCTCCACAGTTGGTATAGAACACCTCAAGCTATGAAATTCATGAGTCTACTTAATTCAGACACCTGTTGGAGATGAATTGGCCAGTGTGGCTCCCTCTCACATTTCATGATCTTGCTAGGTCATCGCCAAGTGCTGGAGAGTGGTCCTCAGCTTTTGCAAGAAGGTTTGTCCTCCTGACATGGTCCTGGATACTCTACTGTTTCTGTTAGATATATTACAAGGTATGCTGTCCAAGAAACACCGTCTTCTCAAATGGGCTATAGCTGCAACAATCAGAGCCAAGAAGCTACTGTTACAGAGATGGAGCTCGATATAGGTACCATCCTTTAATGAGTGGATTCTGGCCATGGAGCATTTAGCTGTAATGGAATGCCTGTCTCTTGTCTCCCTTGCTAAGATGGACACCTGTGATAAGATGTGGTCCCCCTTTTTGAAGCTGCAGCACCCCCCCCAGCAGATAGTGCTGAGCAAAGGGGGTCAGTACCCTCTCTCACTCTAGACAGCTAATACTATTTCTGGCTTTGGAGCACTGGAGGCCCGTTTCTACCCATCCTCTTAGTGCCCCCTTGCAGGGGTTGTGCACTGTAGTAATGTTATACAGGGTACTTTGCAGTGTCTGCATCCTTAGTGATATGTATGTGCAGCTTCTTTTTCGACAGTATCTATTGATAGTTTAGGGATCAGGATTCACACTTGTGTTTCTGCAATGCTGTTGGTTATCCATGTTTTGTGTACTTTTCCACTGGTTCTCTCTTTGTGAATTGCTTCTTGTCAATCATTAAGTGCAAATGATCTCATTGTTTGTGCCTTTTCCTGTTATTTTGGAAATTCTTCAATGAAAATGTTAACATTAAGCAGAACAAGGCACTTTTACTGGTGCACAGACACTACCAACATAAAACAACTGAATGGAAATCATATGTCACTGGAACACTGTCATGAAATATAATAAACTAAATTCACTGGCACCCCCCCATTAAACATACAAGCTAAAACTACTGCTGTACTGGCAGTAAACAGCATGAAAGACAGCTGGCCGATAGAATAGCCAGAAAAATCTAGGGCATTCATATAAATGGCCTGCTGGCTACTGCCATCACCCTGACACCCTGTGGCTGCCCCAAGACTGGACTTGCACCCTCAGGCATGCTGCAGTGTCCTGCAGCAGCCCTGTTGTCTCCTCAAGCAGCATGTTTATTGCCCGGGCATAGTGGGGGGGGGCCCTCTGGCCAAGGGCAGGAGCGTGCTATCCCCATCCTGGACCTGCAGCCATGGATCATTACCTGGAACAGAAAAAGGAAACAGCATGTGTGCCACACCTGCCACAGGGACAGGCCTGTGGCAGATGAGCTAAAAGGTGCAACCAGTATGTGTGCAGTACACGTGCCTCCCTGTGGGGCAGCACACAATGCACGTGCAGGACAACACACCTGTGCAGTGCAGAGTGGCACAGTTGGATATGGCAGGGCAAGAAATGCACATTGCAGGTCCTGGCAATGACTGTGTGTGAAATAAGGACATGCCCCTCCCCCCACATGGCTGTGGTACTGTGGGTAATTGCTGTGTGTGACACCATGGGCTGCCACCCCATGTGGCGGTCACCAAGGTAGCACACAGATGTGTCCAGAGATCTCTGGGCACTGTGGCGATAGTGTACAGTATATGCATGTGCCAATATTATGCTGTGATACCCATGTGACACTGGTGACAGTGATAAGAGTGTGATGACTAGTGCACTGTGCACCACAATATACAGGTCACCAGACATGTACATGGGCAACAGCTGAATGGTACGGTGGAGTGTTGCCACACACGGCTGCCACACTGTACATTAACATACCCCGGGACACACATTGTGTATCAGCAAGCACATCACCAGATACAGCAGGGGCACATAAGCACTGCAGACTGTACACTGGTAGTGACCTAAATGTTGATTACCCCAAGGTACTGCTGATGTAGTCAGATTAGGCACTTCTGTGTTGTTTGCAAATGCTAGCAGCCACGTGCAATCGCAAAGGTGAATGTTTGTGAAAAATGCCTAACATCATAACTAGCAATAGCCCTGATGTCATCGAGGCATGTGGCTGGCAAAGCATGTGTTTGTGGAGAATCTGGCACAATCATTAACAGTCGCTAATACCTGAATGCCAGTCACAGACAGCCATATATTGGAAGATAACATGCAAATGGACCTACTCTAAAATGCAAGGTGCAAAGCATAATTTACTTGTCATTATGTGCTCATTACTGCCTCATTAGAACAGTGGACCTCCCCCAAGGGTCACAATCCACAGTGAATACAACTGCAGTCAGAAACAGCAGCAGTAGCAGCAGGTTGATAGACAACTATCTATTGGAAAAGGGTGAAGTGCAACAATACAACTAACATTTTTAAACCTCTCCCTCAGGTGCTGTGCACAGTTCTGTTACTAATTTGTATTGTGCTTATATGTTGCAGAATGTCGTCATCCACGAAGTGCAGGGAACTGCAGGTAGCCGACTATTGGAACCCCTACAGTAGTGTACAGCATTATTGATTTTTAGTTGTAGCTACATGACTTTGTTTACCCAGGACAGGGCTCAGTGCCCTGATGCTCATTTACAGGTGGGTCTCAGGTTAGCCAGCATTACATTGTACAGACAGCAGCATCTGACTTTCCTAACATGGGTTGCTGTCTGTGGTAACTGGGTAAAGCCCAGTAGGCAATCTGTAGTCAGGGGAAGCACGGGGGTGGGGGGGAGTTATGTGGCCTGCACAGAGTTACACAGTATGCAAGTGGATGTTTTGTCAAACAAACTCAGGCATGCTGGATGTAATAAGCTCATTATCCACAGATCTGAATTCTAATGTTGTTTTTAGTGCCAGAGCACATTATACAGATTATTTGTACGCAGACCTCACTCAGATGTCCCGAGCACATACAGCGCTATCCACCAGTAGTGCATGTCTGACCTATTGCAGATTGCATATGACCCCAGGCAGTGGTGCATGTATGGTGGGGAGTGTGGGGGCACATGCCATGATGCATGGCTGTACAGGGAGTGGTGCTGCCTCCACCACAGCCTTGTGTCACCACTTGCCTCTGTGCCACAGCCACCTGCAGGGTGATACATATGTGGCTCACGGCATGTGCATGGGTAACGGCAACCTCCCCATACCTCTGTGTGCAGTGTATCAATCCACACTGCATGTGTACATTCCGCACTGCAGTAGGCATGCAGGCGCTGTGCAGCATCTATCAACACCTGGCTGGACATGCCTGCTGCTGGCTAGCATGTGTTGACAGACCCATGGTGATGCATTCTCACACCAAGTATGTTCAGTGGGGGACCGCAGCACTGCCCATGTGACTGAGTCTGGCCAGAACCTGTCCTATCCACAGGCCATGCCCCACAATTGGACGTGGCAGCATGCACAGGATTACAGGGGGCACATCCCTTCACAGAGTACTGTGGGTGATGATGCCATTCGTAGTATGGGACATACTCATAACTTTTTGTCCAAACAGGTGCTTGCATGGGAATACATTACCAGGGAGGCCAACTTCCACAAGGGTGTCCCATCCCAATGCAGGGCAGCATCATGGAGGGAGGTGATGGAGGCAATCAGTGCAAAGTGTGGCAGGGGGCGTTTGGAGGAGGAGGAGGTAAAAAAGTGATTCAGTGGCACACAAAGATGGACTAAGGGGAAGCTAATGGAGGCATGGCAGGCACTATAGGCCATTGATGGTGGCTCACCAACACAGACCACCCTCACAATAGCAGAGGAGCATGTGGTTGGCACTCTGGGCCACCGTGTGGTGGAGGATGGCATCAACACCATGGCCCTCCCCCACGGACCAGGTGCACTTTATTGACTTTTGTTCCTTCCCCTGTGCTGCCTATCCCCATACCATGTTCCACCCCCCCCCATGCCAAGTGAGCTCTAGCAGCAACCAATGCAGGGGCATGGTGTGTGTCAGGGTGTGTCTTACACAGGGTGCCTGCCTTTTGTAGTCCCCTGCACAGGTGTTCTGCATCCCTATGTTGATTTGTGACTGGATACTGCTTGCTTTTTCGAGGCGTTCTGTTTGCAGTCATGTACAAATGCTTTGCACAGGAACTATGCCTTGAATATGTGACTGCGCCTGATATGCATGACCAGGGCCCTCATTTGCATGTCGATTGTGTGTGGTACTATTAGCAGTCGCTACCATTTCTGCGGTTGCTATTCCCCCAGGTCTAATATGGGGCATGAACACAATCACATTTTAACACTCGCTAATCCCATTAGCAATTCACAAAATATTTGAATATCCCCTCAATGGGTTGTGGTAGAATAACACATGTATCTCCATGTGAAAGGTAATACATTCATAGCTAACTCGGGGCTTCACCACTCATCAGTCGTGGTCTTACCACTTGATAGTGCAAGTAAATGTTTCATTCCACTGCAACCAGTTCTGTATTCCATATCTACCCTTACCAGCTTGCCAGGGCAAACTCTGCTGCTTACAATACCATGGATAAAATGGAGACTGTGGCTTCATGTAAGGCCTGCTGTTGTACGTGAGGGGGATGAATATTTTGCCAGAGGAATTCTGCACAGGTTTGAAGTCCTATATTTCATGATAAACAAACATTTCATCAACTGAATATGTGAAAAGATAGGTGACTGACAGGTGGGAAGGACTACTTTTCACTAGTTACTTTTAACTAACAAAAGAAAATATTGTAAATATTATAAATAAAATGTTACCATTTTTGTTTACATTGTTTCTCAGTTTTCCCATTTTATAAGCACAATGGGGGCTATTCTCCACTGTGCCCAATTTATGCACGATGCACGGGGAACGTGCCTGCGTGTCTACGTGGCAGTGGACAGGTATAGGGTGCACAGATCCACGACCGCAAGCACCCCAGGGCACCTATTCATTGCCCCACCCCCCTGGCATGCAGGGCCATGGGGGTGGACAGGTTTGGAGCTGTAGACTCAGGCAGACATCTAATTGGATGTCCGTCTTGGGCCCCAGAGTGGCTCCCTTGCGCTGCAGGTGGGGGAGTGTGGGATGGCATGGGTTCAGGATCATTAAATGTATGGGCAGTCGCCCCAATGGCTGCCCCAGCCCACCCTGGCAGCCTAGTGTGCTGGGGCAGAAGTGTGTAGGGGGGCCCTGTTGCCGCAACAGCCTGCCGATGACTGTTGGGGAGCAGCATGGACATGGCAGGGTCCCCGAGACATAACTTTTCCCACACCATCCCGGCACTCCATGCCTTTGTGAATGGCACAGAGTGCAGGCATGCCCCCGAGACACCCCTGGCCTGCATCAGGTGCAGAATGGAAAGATCGGCTGGGAGATCCAGTGTGCAACTGGTGGGTGGTGCATTGGTGCATGCTGTTGGACCCCTGCTGCATGGGTATTTCATGTAGGGCTGCCTACCCGATGCAGATATATGGTGTGTAGGCACTACACCCTTTTGCAAATAGGTCCTAATAAGCACATTACATCAGTATGACATCTGGCATGTTATCAAAAGTAAGTAAAATAGGTTAAAATTGATTACTTGAGTTGGGTGGCAAAACAATGCAGTGTTATAGGGTTGGTACACAAATTGGTGCTGTGGATGGCAAATAAAATGGTGGTGTGCATAGGCAGGGGGACCCATAGTAAATGGAGGGAGGTTATTCTGCACCTGTACAGAATGTTGATGCAAAACAAGTTATGAACATGTGAAAACTGCCAGCAGAAAAAGGCCTTACGGTCTACCAAGTCCGCTTGACTGTGCAGCTAGCAGCCCTTATTCTGCAGTTGCCCTCCCTCCCATGCCCCCGCCTCCATTGACCCTCCCTTGCCCTGTCCCATCCCCTTTTAAAGCTTCCACTGTTCTACTGGATACCACCTCTGCCAGTAATGTGTTCCACCCAGCCACCACCCTCTCTGTAAAAAAGTGTCTTCTCATCTCTCTCCTGAACCTTCCCCCTCTTGTCTCATATCATGGCCTTGGGTGTCCCTCCCCTCCCTTAGTTTGAAAAGCTCCTCCATACCAGACTTGATTCCTTTCATGTACTTGAAGGTTTCAGTCATATCTTCCCTCCCCTCCAGTGAGTACATGTTCAATTCCCTTAGTCTATTCTCGTAAGGTAACTTTTGTATAATGAGTGATATTCAGGGTTTTGGAGCATTAATGAAGGGTGTTAGTGACTGGGACGAAAAAAAAGGAATGCAGTTCTAAAAATAAAAGTTCCAGTCCATTCACATATGTGCATGGATGGGAATGTTGGTTATGAGGCTTACTTGCCATTTTGTTGTAAGTCTTTGTTGGAGCTAGTTACGAACATAGGCACAAACTGGACAACTGGATTGCAGGATTTTTCCTGTGAATTTTATAATTTACTTTAACATTCTCTGACAAAACCAAACACTTAGAAAGGATAAGCTCCCATGTTTTTTTTCTGATAGCTGATTGGTTGACATCATGCAAATGATTTATGAAGTTTCATTTTAGCCTATCACATTTCTACCATTTATTATAAACTGCGTAAACACCACAACTTGATAGGTCCACAGCTGTTCTGGCTGATACAACTACCAAAAGCAAAAAGAAAAAATCCTGTCCACCCGAGCACAGTATGGGCGAAATTAATATGTTAACAACTCTTTTGAAAGTTCATGTTTTAAATAGCAGATATGTTCTTTTCCTGCAAACAACTAGCACGTGAACTGTATACTTGCCGGCTCCTCCTACTGTACCCAAGTAGCGGAAGAACTGTTTTTCCACTAACTTTAATTTAATATTGATCTAAATCGTACAGTTTTTTAAAAGTTTTACTCACCTAATTACCAATTTTGTTAGTGCATTACTGCACTTCAGGGTGTTGGTACAGTAGCTGTGCTTTTGGCCTCATGCCTTGTGACACCCCTTGAGTATGTAGGGGTGGCACAACTACTGACACCCTATCATGTCATGCTGCATACTTATGCCATCCTTTCCAGTTTTTCTACCTGTATGACTTTATCCAATATCAATCCATCATATATTTAAATGCTGTCTTTATTGTGTAATAATTACTGACTAGTCCATTTTATTACTGGAAAACCAGTTGATTATTTACCATTATAACTCGGTATAGCACAGTGGTCTAAGGCTCTGAGCTGCAAATATGGTGACATCCAGCAGACCAGACCTGGGTTTGAATCCCACAGCTTCCATTTGCACACTGTGTGACCCTAAGCAAGTCACTTAACTTCCTTGTGCTCCCAGGTCACACCTGGAAACAAGCTCCGGCTTAGTGTGCCTTTCCTGGTTAAACAATTTCCCCTTCCCTTCCATAACTGGTATAATGGGATTAACAAGACAGCTCTCAAGCTGTCTCACACACACACACTGAGCAGCACAAACTACACTATAGCTGTCTCTCCCCTGTGCAGTGCCAAAACAGTAGGTTTCAGTTTATGCCCATTAGCAGAAGTAGTGCCTTTTAAAAAAAAATGTAAAAAGTTGAACTAAGAAATAAGCCTGCAAACGAGTAACTGTACTAACCGTGAGTTGCAGTGAGAGTCCCAATAGTGCCTAATCAACAGTCGCTGCTAGGCAGTTTCAGCAATTGGACATAAACCACAGCTCTAGTGGGGAAAAGTGAATGTTTTTTAACAGTGTACTATGGGTTTGTGATTCTTCTAAGTACCAGGTTCTGCCAGCAAAGAACAAATACACTCTAAACAGAAGAATGCCAACACAATTAGAAACAGAATAGGATATCAATCTCTTTAAAGGGTTTTTGTCTAAGTTTTCAATGCAGCAATTATTTTTGGGACAGTTTTTGTTAAAGTGAGCAATTATGAAAAACTGTGTATAGGTAGGGGGTGATTTTTCTTTTTTACGCACACTCTCAATGTGTGATGCTTAATAATCCCCTTTTGTTTCTAGGGTTTTGCATCACACACCTTGGGAGTATGTAAAAAAAAGATTGTGTGTAAAAATAAATAAATAAAATTACACGGCCTTACCTATACATTATTCTCTATGCAATTACTAGAGAGCATTTTTTAATACATGGATAACATGTTGTTAAAATTGCATTACAACCACTGCCTGTCAGTCACACTCAAGTTCTACTAGCAGAAGTGTCACCGAGCATAGACAAGTTTATCAGTTTTGGTGCATTATCTGATAATGGTAATTTTTGATAGTGCATAGTGAGTTGTACCAAACAAAGTGTCCTGTGACCTTTATTCGCTCTCGGGTTGGTTAGACCTGGATAACAGAATTCGATACCAGTCATGTCTACCAGACAAGAAGGCAACCTTGGGTCTTGCTCCAATTGGGATTCAGACTATGCTTTGACCGGCTGCACCTTCCAGGCAGACTAGGGGGCAAATAGCAATCCCTATAAGATCCCTTTTCAGCGAACTCACAAGGCCAGAGATCTTTCGGATTCCATGCTCCCTATCAGCTAAACTCCCTCCCTAGTGACCTACTCTCAGAGACCAAAATTTGACTTTTTAAAGCTAAGCTCCACTTCCACCTCTCAAGTCTAAAGAAGTGCAACTGTTTCCACTAACCAGTTAAAGCATTCTAGATTTAGAATCGACTATCACAGCACTTTATCCCCCTTCCCCTTTTTGTACTGAGTACTCACAGCACTTTACTCTCCCCATCTGCTACCTTTTACCCCTCTATCTCCTTTTTTAACAGTCCTCTCATGGCTCCTTCCCAACCCTCTTCACTGCTCTGCTTCTGCCCTAGCTTCTACCTACACTTCCCTCCCCCCACCCCACACTCCCATGACAAAATCACTGGCTTCACTAGTCTCCTGCATTCAAATCTACAACTTTCTCTGCTTTAGTCTTTTCAAGTAACTGTACATGCTTCTAATAAGATTCCCGCCCTATGCACACAGTCCCTGTGCACACAGTCGAATTGTATAATTCTGTTTTTCTAAATTACAAACTCTACTTGTGTTATTGTGAGTTTTGCAATGTTCAAGAACTACCGTAATCTCCACAATTATTGTATACATAAAGTGTTGTACTGTAATTGAATGTTTATGACATGGAACCTCTGCAAATGAGCTTCTAGCTCAAAGGTTGTAATTCAAGAGTGTAATAAATTAATTAAATAAAGTAAATAACTTTTAAACATGAGCAGTCAAACATATTTATTTTGCTGTTTGAAAATGTACAACCACAACTCCAAGCATGCACATCGGTGTCAGTGCTAATCAGCATGCTTAGAGTCATGGCTGTACTTCTCAAATGTAAATTAAATATGCTAGACCACTTGTTTTTAAAGCTTATTTTCTTTTGCATAACTCACTGCCTACTATCAAAAATGACCAGATACTGAACCAAAACTGATAAACTTGTACACATCGCACTGTGTATCAGCTTCAGAATCAAGTGACAGGGGTAAGAGCAGGTCTCATAACATACTATTAAAAATGCTCCTCATAATTATAAAAAGCATGGGTGGGTGGGTGTAAACCAGAATTTTACACACTCCCTCAGTGTGAGATGCTTTTATAACCCCTCGAGTTTTGTTCTCAGGATTAATGTAGCATTTAACACCTCGGGTGTATGTGAAATTTTGGTTACACCCACCTGTCGTCAAGGCACAGGTCAGGAAACATAGGAAAACCAGGAGCAGTAGTAGAATTCACCAAAAATTATTTATTTACACTAGCAGTTTCATAAAATAAACTTGTTCAGTATAACTATTTACAAAGGCAAAACAAAATATAGTTTTCTTTCAGTTTCTGTGTCACTTGTTCTTCTAATCTCTTTTGCAGTTGCAGCTTTGCTCCTTTATAAGTGTTTTCCACCCCCATCCTTAGCAAGCATCCTGTTCTTGTAAGTTTCAGGAGCTGCTAGAATACAGAGTGCTTCTTGAGGCCCCCGTTGCACAGCTTTTGCAAAAGACTCAAACATTTGCACTCAAGTAACATTTAGCTTCCAACAGCCTTTTGCAGCCATCTCAAATTATAATTATATACATTTCAACAGTAACACTATATATTTTCTAAACAAAAGAGATCCCAACATCAGTTTCCTTTTAACACAATGATTTGCATATATTTTTATATTAGCAGATATGCAAGGGGGAAAAAACAAACAACAAGAGAGGACTGAGAGACAGTGAGAGGCAAATCATTGCGAGATTGTCGGGGTGATCAAATCCAAAGTCTCACAGGAAAATGTTGTTGCGCAACTGGACAGAAAAATAGACAGGAAAGAACAGATCCTTGTATTTAAACACTTTCTCCATAACAACTGGGACAGGGTCCTATTCTACCCTGTCACACCATCCACCCATGTATTATTCTCTATTGCATCCGAAATAACACTCTAGTGCCATGGTGCACTCTGACATTGTTACATAATACACCTGTAAAATATGGGTAACATACATGATAACAGTGTGCACATCTATCCATATAATACTTTTTTGGGGGTGAGGAGTTGAAATTAGGAACTATAAAACCAATATGTGATGCACAAGGACAGGAGCTACGCACCCATCATTCATCCTTTTCTGTATCGCTCCATGTTGTCAATGGGGAGGTATTGACTCTTATTAGCTGATCTTTCTTGGATGCTTTTTTTATATATTTTTTTTATTTATTGAAGTCTTGGATGACACCTGTGAGCGGATACTTGTTGACAGGTTCCATGTCAGATATATTAACACAAGAAGACACAATACAGTTACAGTAAATTATACATACAGAGTACAAAAAAATTCAACAGTACATGGGTTGCAATGGCAAGCAGTTCACAAATTGTGCTAAGGCATTGTACATGGTATGCCAGCATCCTGAGGAAGAGAGAGTGAGGCAGAGGCAGACTGTTAGGGTGAGGCAGGGAGAGGCAGTGGGAGCTGGGATAGGGAGGGCAGAGGGAAAGAAAAGAGGCAAGGGGTAGGGGATGGGAGGCAAGTGCTAGAGCATTGGGAGTGGGAGGCAAGTGCTTGGGCAAAGACTTAACCTGGCAGGCCAGGAGTTGGAAGTGCTGAGGCAGACTAAAGCTGCAGGCGCAGACTAGCAGGGGCAGCTACATGTACAATTGTCGGTGAGGTGCTGACGGAGTTTGTGCTCAAAGGAACCAAGGGTTGTGGCTCCGGTGATGTCAGATGGTAGACCATTTGTCCACAGAGGGGCCTGGTGAGCAAAGGATCACTGGACCATAGTTGTGCGGCACCTAGGCACATGGAATACTTGTGTAGTTGAGCTCCTGGTATGCCTGGCATTTATAGGTGGTGATAGAAGGCTCAGACCTCCTTGAGGAAGTAGGTTCAGTGAGACCTTTTTTGCGAGTAGGCAGGTTTGATAAAATATTCTGTCCTTCATTTCAAGCCAGCCCAATCATGCATAAAGCTCACATGTGTGGGTGAGTTTTGGGGCATTAGTGATCAGGCTGCAGGCTTTGTTTAAGGCTGTTGAGAGGCACTGGAGTGCTGTGTCAGTAGTGGAGCCATAGACAGCTTGGCCATAGTCAATCAAGGTGATGAGTGAACTGTTAATTACCAAGTTCAGTGCTTCATAGGTCAGGCAATGTCTGTGCCTGTAGACAATACTGATTCTGGTGTTAAAGGCTTTGGCCATGATGTCAGTGTGCTGTGTATAAGACAGGGCAGTGTCCAGTGTGATTCCCAGGTACTTGAATTGGGGGACTAGTTCCAGTTACCATAGTCATTCTGAATTGCCAGGGAATAGCCTTTTAGCTTTTTTTGGGTAGTGACAAAGACCATGGTCTTGGTCTTTTTATAGTTCATGACCAATTTTTGCTCTTTGGATCATTTTTCAGCTGCTGCGAAGCCGCTCTGGAGGTTACATTCCAGAAGTGTGAGGTTGAGGTTGCTAGTTAAGATCACCACATCATCTGCCTAGAGGAGCATAGAGAGATTGTTTAGGAAGGCACTGAAGAGTAACAGACCGAGCATGGATCCTTGTAGTACCCCTGATCTGACCGGTCGATTTTGTGATAGGATGTCCCCGATCTTTACTTGCTGTGATTGCAGGCTAAGATAGCAACAAAACCATGCTACGGTTTCTAGGGCTAGCCCTGTGTCCGAGAGCTGTTGAAGGTGGATGGACCATGCCAAATGCCTTTGATAGGTCAACAAAGGCCACCCCTACAATGTTCCCTTTGTCAAGAGCACTATGTATGAATTTGGTAAATTCCAGGAGAGCTGTGATGGTGCTATGGCTGGCTCAGAAACCATGCTGTTCTGGGCATAGGAGCTGATATTGATTGAAGTACTCCACCAGCTGGTCAGCCACAATCCTTTCAAGGGCCTTGGAGAATGGGGGAGTATAGAGATCGGCCTGTAGTTGTTTTGAAGAAACCGGTCACCACTTTTGTGTACCAGGGTGACTGTGGCAGCTTTCCAGATTTGGGGGAATTTGGAGTGGCAGAGGGATAGATTAATTATCTTTGTCAGTGGACCAAGTACTTTGTCTGGTGGTAGTTGAACAAATTTTGAACAAATTTTAGGTCCAGAGAGTCCCCACTGTGTCTTGATTTGCCAAGGGCTTTTTCAAGGTATTTTCTAGCAGTGGCTTTGGAGACCAGTTTGAAGTGGAATAGTGGCCGGTTTGGTTGTGCTGGGGTCTTCTCACTGACCCCTGGAGCAGGGGTATTGAAGAATTTCATTGGGAGCACACTGCTGAGATCTGAGAAGGTGAGGTTCAGAGAGTTAGTGATGAGCAGATGGTCCAAGGTAGGGACGTTGTCAACATTTAGCATGGCTGGGGCTATTTTAGGGTCCTTTCCAGTGATATAATTTAGATTTGCCCAGAACGATTTGCTGCTATTCCAGGTGTTAGTGAATGCTTCCTTGTAGAATTAGCTTTTTGCCTCATGGACTGCCTTTGTGCACTCATTGCGGGCCTTTTTATACCTTTGGATGTTAGTTGGTGTGCTATGTGCCTGCGCTGTTTGCCAGAGTTGGTCTCTTGCGTTTAGTTGCACCAGTAGTTCTGGGGTAATCCAGGGGTTTATAGGTCCTCTGGTTTTTCTCTCTGTGATGGGAGCATGGTTGTCACAGGCTTCATTGAATTTTGAGCTAAAGAGATCTAGTGCAGTGTCCACATCCGTGGTTCCATACAGGTCCGACCAGTCCTGTTGCTTTAGATCGTCCTTTAGCTGCAGAAGGTGGCCCTTTAGGAGTAGGCCTTTTTTTACAATTCTGGCAGGGGAGTTGTGGTAGCTGTTGTTCCAGAGGAAACTGACAGGGGAGTGGTCACTCAATGAGTCAGGGAGCACAGTGAGATCTGTGATGTGGGAAGGGCGGTTCGAGAGAACCCAGTCCAGAACTGTACTGGTGCTTGTCTTGTAATTTATTTTTTATTTATTTATTTGAATCTAGGATTACAAGTACCTTTGAGCCAAGGCTCTTTTACAAAGGTTCCACATCAGTTGAGGTACAATTCAAACAAGACATTAAATAACAGTAGCACCCATGCTGAGTGTAGCTTTTGGACCCCTGGTAGGGGGAAGTGATTGAGACATACACATTAAGGACTGTCTCCTGGTGGTTTAGATGGGAGGAAGAAGGCAACCTGATGTATGGAGGTCCTGTTTGGGATAACAGAGTGAGTATGATGATGTATAATAGGGTCCCAGAGGTCCTAATTGACATTGTGAAGCACAAGCCTCAGGAATGAGGTACTACCCCTTTAAGAGAGAGTGAAATCTGAGAGAAGTAGGGGTGGGTCACTGGGAGAGAGAATGTAAAAATCACCCAGAAAGCTGCACAGAGAAAGAGCTGCAGTGATCCCAGCTCCTCACCCTGCTTAAGGGCTTTCCCCAATGTAATGAAATAAAAATAGGGACAGTCTGGGGGCACTGCTCCGTTGGAGAGGCAATCTGTTAAGCTTCCTTGAGGTCCAGTAAAGCAACTTCAGTTCCAAATTGCACCGTACCTTAGGCAGTGGGGAGCAGGCAGGTGGCTGATGCCTGGAGGGATGTGGAGGAGCTGACCCATTCAGGATGCAAGGATCCCCTTAGGCAGTGGGGAGCAGGCAGGTGGCTGATACCTGGAGGGATGTGGAGGAGCTGACCCATTCAGGGTGCAATGATCCCCTTAGGCAGTGGGGAGCAGGCAGGGGGCTGATGCCTGGAGGGATGTGGAGGAGCTGACCCATTCAGGATGCAAGGATCCCCTTAGGCAGTGGGGAGCAGGCAGGCAGCTGATACCTGGAGGGATGTGGAGGAGCTGACCCATTCAGGGTGCAATGATCCCCTTAGGCAGTGGGGAGCAGGCAGGGGGCTGATGCCTGGAGGGATGTGGGGGATACTGCCCCTGACGTTAACACTGGACTGGATCTCTTTATCACTTCCTTCACTTCTGTTCTCAACAAACACGCCCCCATGCGCACGAGTAGAGTCAAACCAAAGAAATCCCCATGGCTCACCAGCAACATCGGCACACTCATGCGGAAAAGGGACGTGCTCAGGGCCAAATACAAACAGTCTCAACTCACGTCAGACTGGCAGGACTATAGGACCCTGAGAAATGAGTGCAAAAAGGAAAGTCTTAGGGCCAATCCAAGTACCTAAAAGACCAACAGCTCACTAATTTGGATAACCCCAAAAACGTTTTGGCAATCAGTAAACTCCATAATCAGCAATCACTCCCAACCCCCAACCTCCACCATCAACCTTGATGGTTTCAGACACACTGAACCCAACACTATTGCAACAATGTTTAACAACTGTTTCTGTGACCTGTCCAAATATAGATCCAAAAGCCCTCCAGCTCTTAACCCAGACATGGGCAAAATCAACCCCCTCAAACCCCAATTTTATCTAAAAAGGGTAACAGCTCGAGATGTTCTTAAAACTTCTTGCTGTAGTAAAACCGGATAAATCTACTGGCCCTGATGGTCTGTTACCTAAATTTCTCAAACTAGCAGCTCCACAAATTGCGTCCCCTATCGCTGAACTCCTCAAGATGTCCTTCTCATCAGGGATAGTGCCTATGCTATGGAAATCCTCAATTGTCGTCCCACTTCATGAAAAGGGCAATAAAACATCTCTTGATAACTATCACCCGATCTCACTTCTTTCTGCTGTTGCAAAGCTACAAGAAAAAATAGTGCCTTGGCAGCTAGTGAACCACTTGCAGCAATATGACCTTATCTGTGCTGAACAGCATGGTTTTCACAAAGGGCACAGCACCAATACTGCTCTAATAGAATTCACTGATGCCATTTACCATGCCATGGACAAAGGCCTCATAACAGGTGCAGTGTTCGTGGACCTGACCAAGGCCTTTGATCTGGTCGACCACAAGAAACTAATAGATCGACTTAATGCTGTCGGCCTAGGGCCACCAGCACTTGCCTGGTTCAAAGATTACTTGACTGACAGAAGTCAGGCTGTCAGGATTGGAAACATATTTTCAGGAGTTAATAACACCACAAGTGGCATACCACAGGTTCTATTCTTGCCCCCCCCCCATGTTTACTCTTTTCGTAAATAATTTGCCTGCAGTCACTCTGCAAACCTGTACGGACCATCCTATATGAAGATGACACAGTTCTCTTTACACCTAGTAACAACATTAATCCCTTTAACCTTTCACTCAGTTCCTGCCTAGTCAGGCTTCAAAACTGGTTTGTAATGGAAAATATGGTGCTCAACCTTCCCAAGACACAGTCCATGCTATTTGGGACTCGGCACAGAATAAACAAGGTATCCTCCAGTTTCTGTGTCCTTACCAGCAATGGTACACCCCTAGCTAAGACACTGTCTTTCAAGTACCTTGGGGTTCATCTTGACCATACATTTTCCTTTGAATCCCATCTCCAACACACCACCTCTCTTTTACATCAGAAGCTAGGTGCTCTCTACCATGTTTGACATTTCTGAACTCCTGAGACCAGAACCCGTATTGCACTGGCAAACCTAGTCCCATCGTTAGATTATGGATCTGTTGTAATTGATTCTGCTAGTAAATCCACACTACAGCAAAAACACACTGTATACTACAAAATACGTAAATTTGCCTTAGGTTGCAGGTCCAGTGTTCACCACTGTACGACTCTCAAATCCCTTAATTTGTTTCCCCGGACATCAAATCCAATCTAGCTGTTGCAACACTAGTAAAGAAAACTATGCATATTGGGACATCTGCCTACCTCAGTAGCCAAATCTCTCTCATCAACCTTCCTTCCTCCCACTCTGCAACCAAAAAAACATAATACCTAAGTTTTGCACAAATATGGGTCAGCGCTCTTTTACTTATCGTGCAGTTTCAGTTTGGAACTCCCTACCTCCTTCTGTCAAAACATCCTCCTCTCCCTATGCCTTTGCCAAGCTCCTAAAGTCACACTACTCCTCAGCCCAAGCCTGCTCTTGCTTCCGATAACCTCCCCCTGTCATAACCTCCCACCTTATACTAACTAATCGCACCCACTGACCAATTTCAGTCACATTTTTCATTCTCCTCCTCCATCTTCCTTCTCCTTTCTCAATCCTCAATTCTGCCTTTGTTTGTTACATTACAAGCACTTTTGTATATCGCATTGTCTATCACATTGTATATTTACAAGTATTAGCACCATATGTGCTCATGTTTGCCTACCCTTTCACTGTAATTTGTTTTCCTGTTTGTCTGTGCTTCTGCACCGAGGTCGTACCTGAAAAAGGTACTTGCTACCAGTGCACTCACCCAGTAATGATATCAAGATGGTGACCGGTGTGGGTCTGTCTTGAGTTTTGCTGCAGCAGCAGTTTAATTTTTTAAAGTTTTTTCAGCTCTGTTTTCATTCTAGTTTTGGTTTTGTTTTAATTTTGTACTTGTATTTGATGCTTTCTGATTTTGGATTTGGACATACTCCCACTCCCGCTATTGTGGGCTGTGCGTTTTAAGCACTGCTTTTTTTCACCGAAACAAGTTATTTGAATGCGGGAAATACAAGTTGTGCGATACTGTGAACTTACCAGGTTGCTGAGAGATCGCTCTGAGAGCTTCTTGAGGATTGTGTCAGAGGAAGATTTTCTGGGACTACCTGGGTGCTCTGGAGTCCTGTGTGTGTTTGTGGTGTTCTTCCTTGGTGGTGTCCTGATCTGGAAGGAGGTGCTGAGCTTGCCTGAGACAGGCATCTGTTCTTTAGCATCTGCAGACTGTTGGGAATATGAAAAACTGTGCTGGGCCGAGACTTGTTGCTGCAGCAAGAAGGAACACTCTATCTTCGCTCCCAGTGGGTAAGGGAGTTGGTCAGAAGCTCACTGGAGGGTGAAGTCTTTGTCACCCCGGGGGGCTTGCAGTTTTGGAGCAGTCATTGGGCCACTCTAGGTCTGGGGCCCCGACCCTGGGGAGTGGTGGATTTGGGCAGCTCCAAGCCGGTGCTGTCTTCGGGGTTCTTTTCGGCCTCGGCTGCTGTTTTCTTCAGGAGATGGCACATTTTCCTGGACTTTTTGGTACCATGGGATTAAGAAGAAATTTGCTGGATTTGACAGGGGACTGGTGTGTGGCCTGAACGCTCTGTGGGGGGTTCGGACTGTCGCTAGGGCCGGACCCGATTTTGGGGTATGGCTGGAACTTGCATGTGCTTATCACTTGGACTGTGTGGCACGCTACTTTGAGTACTGGATTTTATTTGATCATCTGGACTGGGGGAAAGACATAAGTACTCTGGTAACTTAAGGGCTTAAATATCAGGTGGCTCTTTGGTGAGGTCGTGAGAGGGCCTCTGATTTGCATATTTTACTTTTAGTCTCTATGTACTGTTGTGAGAGAACAGCACATTTTACTTTTAGTCTGTATGTACTGTTGTGAGAGAACAGCACATTTTACTTTTAGTCTGTATGTACTGTTGTGAGAGAACAGTGCTTGGACTTTATTGGTGATGGTGGGGGTGAGAGACTCATCTTTAAAAAATGTTTTATACTGATGTACTTGTTATTTATCTGTCACTGTATATTGTAATTGTATTTGGAAAGTGTTAGGTGTGGGTTGGGTGTTTTTATTTTATTTTATTGATATTAGTTTGTTTAAATTGTTTGGTTAATTTGTTCATTTTTCTGTTTATTTATTATATGTTGGCAGGGGTCTCTCCCCATCAGGCTCTACTCTCCTGTTGAGCTCTGTGGCCTCCGCCCCTTTGATTGCCCTAATTTGCCGGCTGAAGTTTATACTCGATGCCATGCATTGGGGATTGTTAGGAGAAGGTATAGAGGTGGGAGCCGTGAACCTCTCAGGAGAGTGGAACCAAAAGGCCGGATTGGAGTGGTGGGGACTAGGAGACACCCTGGGGTGAAATGGGTTCACAATAGGGGTTTTCCCTGTCTGGTTCCCATACCCAAGGGCTCCACTTTGTGTGGGCGGATGACTCAGTCGACTTTGGGGTCTCATCCAACTCAGGTGGTGGTGTTATGCAATGCCAGGTCTATTAAAAACAAGATGGCAGTGATGGCTGATCTTGTTGGATCATCAGACCTGGCCTGCATCACCGAGACCTGGTTGGATGAACATTCTGGCCCAGTTTTGGAGTCAGCAATTCTAGCCTGGTTTTCGGTGATACACCATCCGAGGTTGGATTGTAGGGGCAGGGGAGGGACCATTGGTTTCAGATCGGAATTGAGCTTTGTGGAGGTGCCAGTGGGGGAGACTCAGTCCTTCGAATGTATCATTGGCGCAGGTGTGGGGTGCAGGTTCTTCTCATCTACTGTCCACCCGGGGATGACAAGCAATTCCTGCAGGAAGTCCCGGACTTCATCATCTACATGGTGTTGGAGTCCCCCAGATGGATGGTGCTGGGGGACTTCAACACCTGAGTCAATGACGAACTCTCGCAGTTTGGTCAAGACTTCCTCCAGCTGATGAATTCGCTGGGCTTCTCACAGGTGATTGCCTCTGTGACCCATAGTCACAGTCATTTCTTGGACCTAGTTTTCCTTCTGGGTATGGAGACCTCTGATTTGGTGATGGAGCCAGTCAGCTGGTCGGACCATCACACCATAAGGTTCAGTTTCAAGGTGCCTCCCCCATATAGGCCTACCCCTACGGAGATGGTCAAGTACCGCCCTTTAACTGGTTTATCCCCTGATGGCCTGTTGGTGGTGCTGGACCTATCGGGGCTACCGAGGAATAGCGATGACCCAGATGCCCTAGTCTGGAGTTATAATGATGCTGTGACTGGGGCACCGGATTGTCTCACTCCTGTCCGTGTTCGCCCCCTTACCCAGTGCCCTCGGTCCCCTTGGTTTGACGGGACCTTGAGGGAGCTGAGGAAAGTGGGATGAAGGCTGGAGTGTCACTGGCAGAAATTGGGCCTGGATGACAACAGACTTAGATTGTTAGCCTATTATAAGGACTATCAATTGGCTATCTCCCATAAGAAGGCAGAGTTCCCATCCAGGGAGATTGCTGTGGCACAAACTCGACCGGCTCAGCTCTTCTGAACTATAGGCAGACTGTGCAATCCAGCCTGTCTGCAGTCTCTGTGAGCATTGTCACAAGAGAAATGCGACGAGTTCACTTGCTTTTTTGCCGACATCAGGTCTAAGATTCACACAGGATGCCCCAATGGGGCAAACGGTTATTGGTGGGAGGTGGCAGCTCCTCAGTCTGTCTGGTATGACTTCAGCCAGCTGGTGATCAGAGATGTCATGAAGATTATCCAGTCTCTGCAGCCGGCCTGCTGTGGTTTGGACCCTGGCCCAATGCGCCTCCTTGTGGGATGTGTTAAGACCATCAGCCCGGTCCTTGCTGAGATACTCTGGTGCTCATTAGATTCCGGGGTGTTTCCTGACACCCTGAAGGAGGCGATAGTGATACGCCTTCATAAGGAACTCTCTCTCGACCCAGACTGTCTTGCTAACTACAGACCTATCTCTAACCTTCCCTTTGTGGGTAAGGTTATTGAGAAGGTGGTCGCGCTGCAGCTGGAGAATCATTTGACCATCCACGACATCTATGATCCTCTCCAGTCCAGTTTTCAGAAATAGCATAGTACCAAGACGGCCCTTGTTTGGGTCCTCAATGATCTCCTAACAGCAAGAGATCAGAGGAGCCATTCCATCTTGGTTCTTCTTGATCTCTCCATGGCATTTGACACTGTGGACCATGGAGTGTTGGTCGAGTGCCTGCAGACAATCTGTGGACTGTCTGGTACAGTCCTCAGATGGTTCCATTTGTAACCCCTAGATGGCGCTATCCCAGGGGCTACTACCCCTGCCTGATTTGCCACTAACAGGTTGAGGGGCCTGGATCCAATGGCGGGTGCCTCCACCCAGAGGTCAGGGTTTGCAATAGTTAAACTTACTTGGTCACAGCCCTCTGGGACACTGCAACCCCCCTTTCTTCCCACTAGTGGCCCACACAATATATCAGAATTACCTTCACAGTATACATTTACCCCCAGGGGTGGTTCAGGCACTGGGACCTCCTGTAAAATAAGATACAGTGCAACAATCACAGTACAATACTTTAACATAGACAAATACCTCAGGCAGTATAACTTTGCTGAAACAAGCAGCTAGGATTTATTTGGGGAATATAACAAGGACAGGGAAATCAGGTTAATTAGCTTATCACTTTACTATCTACCTATGGCTCTGTGCATAGCCTATCCCTACCAGTTACTGTCCCTGGGTACCCAAGCCCTAGTGGCTAGTCCAAACCGTGGCAGCTGGTGGGGCCCTTTCACACAGTGAAAGAAAATTAGCTTAAACAGTCAGCAGTACAGTGATTCCATTTGGATTTAATGTGGCAATTCAACAGGAGCGACCCCTGAATTAGTACTCACGACCTCCAAACAAGATAGGGTCCTTCAACGTCAGCAGGCTACTCTTTAAGCTCCACGAGACTCTTTCACATTTATATGGTAAAAAGAAAGTACTATACCAGGCAGGCTGCTTCTCTATACCGATCGCAATTACTGCACAGTACCGGGAGAACACACAGCAGATTCAGTTCCTGACAGACTGAGTGCAATTCAACAATTTCTCCAGTCTTCTACAGGTGAGCCTGGTTTCTACTCAGAGATCCTTTGATTCTTTTCACAGGACGGATTCAGTCCTAACAAGCAGTTACACAAGCTGCAGACCGGAACTCTGGGCCTTATATTACGTTTTTTGACTGAAACTGTGCACTGAAGGAGCACAGAGTTTCTTTCCCTTCACTGCCAGATCTAAACTGAAACTCCAACAGACAAACCGGCACTTCCTTTGAGTCCTCCCAGTTCTTGACTGGATTGGCTGTCACTCACAATAGACTGCTGCTGTTGGTCCAAAAAGCGCAAGTCTAAACTACATCTCCCAGAGTCACTGCCCATCAATCCTCTTGTGGCTGGCTCAGATTATGAGTCCAAGTTCTGATTCGTCCAAGGCACCATTTTAGAGCTAGCTTACCCCACACTGATTGGTCCAGTTCAGCAGTTCAAAACCAGAATGGGAACTAGGCAGGCACAGTTCTGACTGCAAAGAAAGCAGGTTAGACAAACTGTAATTTCATTATTACTGTAAATGATTTCTGGCAAACAGTTACATCTTTCAGATAGGTTCCTTTGCACTCCTAGTGACTGCAAAATGGAGTGAATTGGCAGCAGCTCGAGTGGTACTCAAACAGAGAAGCACACAGTCCCCCCATACAAACTAATTATGTCTGCAAGCAGACAGCTCTTAAAGAGACAGTACCAGAGGCTCTAAAAACACTCACTGATAAATGGCTTAAACACCAAACACCATTCAGGCTTGGAGCATTCAAGCAAGCTCCTGGAAGTCTTTTGGGAACCCCCATTTGCAGGGGCGTTACACATTCTTTTCTCACTGGCAGGTTTCAGAGAGTAATCTGTGGGGTTTACTCCTCTGGCTAAGGTCTCCCTGCCATGTGGGGTCTCATGGGGCTCTGTACTGTCCCCCATGTTGTTTGCAGTGTGTATACTGCCGTTGGGAGACATTATAAGGCAGTATGGGCTGAGTTTTCACTGCTATGCCAGTGATACTCAGCTCTACCTGTCCTTTGTGCCCGATCAGGGGGAGCTATCGTGAGTTTTAGCAACTGTCTTTCCAAGATTGAGGATTGGATGAGTGCCAGCTGGCTGAGGCTGAATCCGGACAAAACTGAGGTTTTGGTAGTGGACCCGGGTCATCGGGTAGGGGAGCCATCAGAGGGGCGAGCTTCGGGGCTTTGGCTCGGAGGTCGCCAGCTGATGACCCCTGAATGGGTACAAGATCTGGGTGTGATTCTTGATGACAGATTGATGCTTAAACATCAGGTGTCAGCTGCTGTCAAGACTGCCTTTTACCATCTAAGAAATGTAGCCCGGATCAAGCACTTAGTTCCGCCCGACAACCTACCAGTTTTGGTTCATGCCTTTGTAACCTCATGCCTTGATTACTGTAATGCCCTGTACCTAGGGCTTCCGGGGTTGATATTCGCCACTTGCAACTGGTGCAGAACGCAGCAGCTAGGCTGTTGACTGGGCTACCTTGTAGCTGTCATGTCACACCGGTGCTGCGTGATCTGCACTGGCTGCCTATTCGGTGGCGGATCACCTTTAAGGTCGGTTTACTGACCTACAAGGCCCTCCACGGACAAGGACCGAGTTACCTGTAAGATCTTCTTCATCCGTAGTGCCGTTCCTGGCCACTTCGCTCCACCAATGAGGGATTTCTAGAGATTCCCAGGGTTCATTTAAAGTCATCTGGGGCCCGTGCATTTGAATTTGTGGCCCTGTCCCTATGGAATTCTCTACCTCGTCGGATTTGACAGTGCCTGATGGTGGAGAGCTTTAATCTGCGTTAAAACTCACTTATTTACTTTGGCGTTTCCTGATTTTATCTGAGCTGCTGCAGTTGTTTTCATATGAACATTTTATTGTTGTGTACTAGCACTATGGTTTTGGAATAGCGCTATTTTATAAATAAATGATGATCGATTGATTGATTGATAAACAAAATTAAATAAATAATTTTGTTTCTATGGGTAATGTGCTCCCTTACTGGGAACAGAGGTACAGCCCAAAAGCTATGACCTCTGCCTACAACCCCAGGGATATGAACATTACAAGTACAGCAGTTACCTCAGTTTCAGCTGTACCTTTTGGGAGGTAACAGCATAGATAGAGCTGTCTGGAAGAAGTGTATTTTCTACTTATTGTTGTTATTTTTTTATCAGGAATTGTGCAACGCTGAGGCATATTGGGACATCCTGGTATCATGGAATACGCCCGCATGTAGAAAACCATACATGTTAGCTGAGTCTTTCAGATTGACTGATCTGATGGCCAACTTTGATTTTCAGTGCCTGAACGGGGACCACTTGACATTAGCAGGGTGTTTTTATTGTAGGTCTGCAAACATATCCAGTCTGGTGCCTCAGGGAAGTGTGGGCATTTCTGTTTTGTGGAAACTTAGTTAGATATTTATTTATTTGTATTTATGCTATTTAAAGTTTGGTGACCGGGAGATGCACACCGAGCTGAGGCTTGTTTCCAGGTGTAACCTGGGGAGGGGGAAAAGAGAGGTAAAATTACACTATACAGGCAAGGTACAAATAGCCTGGTTTTAGGCAAGAAGTACAGAGTCAATAAATAGCATAAAAAATACAAAATAATACCAAAAAAGTAAATAAATACATACAGTACAAATGATATATAATGAGCATGTACAAGTGAGCATGCATGATACAATGTGGTGGAACACAGCAGGCAACAATGACACACAATTGTGCAATTAGCTAAGCAAAAAAAATGGCAGGCCAGCAGCAAGAAGAGAGAAGGCAAGGGACTAGACAAGCATATAACAAGAACAGGGGGGAGTGGGAGAGGGCACATTTAAAGGAGTATACGGACGGTGCCAGATGGAGCGAGGAAGGAGTTCCAGATAAGGGGAAGGTGGTAAGGGAAGGCCACCTGCCCAGAGTTAGAGGAGGGATGGGGTAGGGTGAGGGTGCAAGGGTCTCTGGAGCGAAAGTGGTAGAAAGAGTGTGAGGTGGGGGAAAGAATGGCGGAGTGGTAAGGGGTGAGGGACCCAAACCACTATTTGGCTATAAATGTGGAGACATGGAGCTGACAGCAGGAGAACAGGGAGAGGGGAGAGAGAGGGAGGAGTAAAGGGTGCAATGGTGAGTACAGAGGGGAGCATTGTTGGCAAAAGGTGATGAAAAGAGACTCCGGTCTGGAAAGGGAGGTGGAGCAGTCAGACCCATAGACAACGTCACCATAGTCAAAAATAGGTAGGATAGTTTTAGTGAGAAATTCATGGTGGACAGGGAGAGAGAGGACATCTTTATTTCTAAAAATGGCACCTAGCTTTGGGTTGGTTATAGATTATGTTACGTTGCTATCTATGTTTTTTCCTTCCCTGCCTCAGTGTCTCTCAGTGCAATGTTTGCACCCTTTTCTTGGTTTGGAAAGGATTTCCCAGAAAGGTTTGTGGGGTCTGCTTTTCAGTGCTATGTGCTTGATAGGTTTCCCTTACTGTGTATTTGTCCTTTTATGTTTCCCCAGCATGTTTTGACACTTGCATGTTATCTTGTGTTTTTCTTTAGGACCAATGAGGTCTGCATTCTGAGTATGGTACTTTGCAACATTTTTTCATGCTCTGTTTACAGATTCTGGCTGCCAGCCAGTTCCCTATTGATATAGCACTTTGCTGCTGTAAGAGTCAGCTAATCACTCATCTTGGGGGGGGGGGGGTGTAGATCCATGCATGTGCATGGGCCATGTGTGCCAACATCTTGGCTTACATTTGATGTCAGTGCGCACAGTGGCTGCTTACATCAGAAACATAGAAGTTGATGGCAAATAAGGACCGCAAGGCCCATCCAGTCTGCCCATTTCTTTTTCTAACTTATGAATGTGCCTTTGCTCTGTCGATGGCCTATCTATTCATACTATCTGTATTGCTCCCTTATGCCTATCCCATGCCTATTTGAAGCCATTCACTGTATTCATATCCACCACTTCCTGAGGTTGGCCGTTCCATGCATCCACCACCCCTTCTGTGAAACAGAGCTTCCTCACATTACCCCTTAATCGGCCTCCCTCTAATCTCATGATGTGTCCTCTTGTCCTGCTATTTTTCTTATATTGAAACATGTTAGACTCTTTCACCTTGTTAATGCCCTTAAGGTGTTTGAATGTTTCAACCATATCACCTCTCTCCCTCCTTCGCTCTAGGGTATACATATTGAGCTCCGTTAATCTGTCCTCATATGTTTTCTGATGCAGTCCCTGCACCATTTTGGTTGCCCTTCTCTGGACTGCCTCAGTTTGGTTAATGTCCTTGTAAAGGTACAGCCTCCAGTACTGCATGCAGTACTCCAGATGGGGCCTAACCAGTGTCTTGTAAAGAGGGATTATTACTTCCCTCTTACGACTTGTGATACCCCTACTAATACACCCCAACATCCCCCTAGCCTTACCTACTGCTTTAGTGTTCTGCTTGGATGATTTCAAGTCATCGGTGACGATGCCCAAGTCTCTTTCTTCCCTTGTGACTGCCAGCAACTCCCCTCCCAGCCTATAGGTGGCTTCAGGGTTTCTCTTCCCTATGTGCATGATCTTGCAGTTCTTCGTGTTAAACCCCAGTTGTCACTCTTCCGACCATTTTGCTAGTTTATCCAGATCTCTTCTCATTCTGCCCACCCCACCCCACCCCATCTGGCAGAAGCTTGGTTGATACTTCTCTTCCACAAGCCCTGTTGCTTCATATGACAGTGCTATTAAGCAGCCTGAGTGATCCTTCAGGATATATGCCATTTGATTTTCATGCATGGCACTGTGAAGTCTGTGTTGTTCGGTCAGATGGATCTGCAGCTGATCCTGTGAGTAGGCAACTGTTTTCAGGTAACCTCACCAAATGACAAAGTATCTCCTAGAGAATATCATCTGAGGATATAGAGATGTTCTCTTTTTATTTATGTGTTTCTTTCCTGTGTGATGCTGACCCCCTTTAGCCCACCCTCCACCCCACCCCCGCTCACAGCCTGCACTCGCCTCTCCAGGACTTACCGGCCTTGCATACCCCTTGGATTACCCCCCATGGCAGGGGCCAGGAGGGGATGGGCCATTATCCCCCCCTCCCATAGACACAGTCCGGCAGTGGCTTTGCCCGGGCAACACTGTGGGTCTGGAGTGGGGCAGGCCTCATCTTGCCACACCACACATTTTCATCCTCTGTTTTCTCCCCTTAATGACCAGTGGCATACAGTGGTGCAGACACGCGTTCAGTAGAGCCATGTATGCACCAGGCATTGGCCACCACTCCCCCATTCTGACTACTGTTGCTGCTGATCCTCTACCACCCCTCCACCTGATGGCAGTACAGGAGTGATGCAGTATAACCCTTCCCCCAGGAGAGGAGAGCTGTCAGGCGGATAAACAATTCACTTCTCCCCTGGCTGACTCCCAATGACTGAGACTCATTCCTGGATCCGGGTTGCCGATGTGGTGGGAGGTGTGGCAAGCAGTGCCTCAGCCATCCCTGCCCCAGGGACAACTTATGTAGAGGTGTTCTTAATGCCTGTGGATGTGAAGATTTTTGAATGATCTGAGAAAGAGAAGCATGGAACAGGTTAAGGCAGACTTCTGTGCTCTGGCAAAGGTAGTGAAGGAAAGAGCAAGAGAGGTAGCGGCCATATCTAAACCAAAGGGACCAGTTCTACTTGTTCCAGTTCAATGCACAGCTAAAGGATTGATGCAAGAATGATGGATTTCAGTTCCTCAGAACCTGGGGCCCAACTTGGAGGGGTTGGAGGTTGTTCAAAAGGGATGGTTTGTACCCCAATAAGGAGGGTAGTAGGGTTCTGGGAGAAAGGTGGGCACAACACATAACTAGTTTTAAACTAGCGAGGTGGGAGTCAGAGTGGCAAGACACTCATAAAATGTTACAAACAAGGGGGGCCTGATGACCTTCCCCCACTGAACTCCACAGGATCAAGTAAACTTATGGAAAAGGGAACAAAGGGAGTTACAGGAAAATGTTGAAAAAGGGTATGTGCCAACTCTAGGAGTCTGGGCAACAAAAGGCCAGAAATTCTGACACTGGTTATGGAGGAGGAACATGATCTGGTGGTGGTAACAGAGGCATGGGCAATCTCAAAACCATGACTGGGACATGACCATACCAGGCTACATCCTATTCAGAAAGGACAGGGCAAAGAGCAGGGGAGATGGGATAGCACTAGATGTTGAGGGGATTGAAGCAATAGAAATAGGTAGTCTAGGGGGCTGGGTGAGTTGGAAACCCTGTGGACACTAGCAGGAACAGGGATGGGGAAACAAATCTGGGTTGGGGTGGTTTACAGACCACTGTGCCAGGATCAAGGGATAGACAGGGCATTAAGAGAGACACTTAAAAGAGCAGCAAGTCTAGAGGAAGTGGTGGTAGTTGGGGATTTCAACATGTCGGACGTGAACTGGGAAGTTCCAGTCACAGCTAGTGCTAGGAATCATGTTCTGGTGGATGCCTACCAGGAGGCATTTCTAGAGCAGTTAGTTCACAATCTGACAAGGGAGGAGGCCCTGCTGCATCTGGTGCTCACCAGCAGTGATATTTCATTTAAAATCTAAGATGTTGATATAGCTAATAATACATGCATGAGTATCATTACCTTTAGCACAGACAATACACTAACACATTCACGTAAGCAGAAGCCAGCAGAAGAAGGCCATTTGGTCTTTCAAGTCTGCTCATATTGCAGGGTCCACAGCTTGAGCTACTGTTCCTGCCCTCCTTCCCCACTCCTCCCATCATCCCTACCCATGATACTTACCTTCCCCCTATGCATATCCTAGCCTCTCTTAAAGCTTCCACTGTCTACAATGAGACAACCTCTTCCTGCAGCGCATTCAAAGTGTCCACCACCCTGTATGTGAAGAAGTGTTTCCTGACTTCCTTCCTAAACCTCCCACCCTACAGCTTAAGACTATGCCCCCTCGTGTTATGGTTGCCACTCAGCTTAAAAAGACTTTCCTTATCAACCTTATTTATCCCTTTCAAGTACTTGAAAGTCCCAGTCATGTCCCCTCTCTCTCTCTCTCTCCTGTCTTCCAGGGAGTACATGTTCAGTGCCCTCAACCTCTCCACATACGCCTTACCCTGCTGACCTGCTATCACTTTTGTAGCCCTCCTGTGGACCTTCTCCAGCAGGATAATGTCCTTTTTTGAGGTGTGGACACCAGTACTGAACACTATACTTTTGATTCGGGCTTACCAGTGACCTGTACAAGGACAGTCTAACCTCCTGTCTCCTACTACTGATCCCCCTAGATATGCATCCCAGCATCTTGTTTGCCTTTGCTGCTGCTTTCTTGCACTGTTTGGAGTGTTTCAGGTCACTAGTGATCATCACTCCCAGGTCCTTCTCCTCCTTCTCTGATGCAGATACTCGGACTCCACCCAGGTTGTATTCTGTCCTGGGATTCTTGGCTCCAATATGCATAACTTTGCATTTCTTGGCATTAAAAGCTGCCAGATCCTGGACCACCTCCCCAGCTTTTCCAGATCTTCCTGTAGGTCCTGTATCCCTTTAGCAGTGTCCACTTTCCTGCAGAGCTTGGCATCATCCACGAATAGGGGGAAATTTTACCCTTAATGCCATCCCCAATGTCACTGATGAAGACATTTAACAATACCGTCCCCAGCACCAAGCCCTGCGGGACCCCACTGGTTACCTCTCAGGTGCCAGATAACTCTCCTCCCACAACCACCCTCTGGATTCTGTCTCTCATCCAGTTTTCCACCCATCTAGCCATTTTTTCCACAGCCCCAAGATCCACCAACTTTCTGATCAACCTTTTATGGGGCACAGAGTCAAAGGCCTTGCTGAAATCAAGATAGAGGATGCCTACTGCTTGGCCCCTGTCTACTGTCTTAGTGACACAGTCAAAGAAGTCAATCAGATTAATTTGACATGATCTCCCCCCATGAACCTATGCTGCCTCGCATCCTGGAGACCATGCTCCTCTAGATATTCCACCCGCTTTTTCTTTAGTATGGTCTCCATGAGCTTGCCCACAATGGAGGTCAGACTGGCTAATCTGTAATTCCCTGGGTCATCCTTGGGACCACTTTTGTGAAGGGGCACTACATGTGCTGTTCTCCAGTCCTGCAGTACCACGCCTGACTCTAGTGAACAATTAAATAGGTCTGCCAGTGGCCCTGCCAGCTCCTCAGCCAGTTCATTTAGTACCCTTGGATATACTCTGTCCTGGCCTGGTGATCTGTCCATCTTCAAGGCCAGCAGCCCCTCCCTCACTCTATCCTTCTCTATCACTACATCTATGTTCCCCTTCCTCCAACTCCTCTTTTCCCTCCTGAAGGCACTGGTCCATCCTTCTTCCTGGTGAAGATGGAACAGAAGTATTCATTTAGCATCTCCTCTTTCCCCCCCATTATCCTCCACCCATTCCACCCCTTTCTTAAGCCTAACAATCCCTTCCTTCTTGTCCCTTTTCTCACTTATATGGTGAAAGAAAGCCTTCTCCCCCTTCTAAATTCCTTCAGCTATCTGCAGCTCCTTCTGTGCCTTTGCTCACCAGACGTCTTTACTTGCCTCACTAGCCAACCTTAGGTAATTTTCCCTATCCACCTCTTTCTTGGTCTTCCTGAAATTTCTATAGGCCAACTTATTTTCCTTTAAAGCCTGTGCAACCCCAGAACTGAATCAGCTGGGCGCTTTGGCCCTTGTGTTCTTCCCCCTGAGCCTAATGCACTCATCTGTGGCAACCAGTATTCCTTCCTTAATGATGGACCACCTTTGGTCCACCCCCATATCTGCTTTGATGCCTGACAGATTGCTCCTTAGCACTTCGCCCATTTTTCTGAAGTCCGCTCTCCTGAAATCCAAGATTTTGGTCTTAGCCGGGATGCTTTCCCCTACACATATTCCATTGGAACCACACCGTGCAATGGTCATTTCCATTCAGTAGCTCCCTGAGCATTATTTCCTGTACATGCTACCCATTTGTAAGCACCAGATCAAGAATTGCCTCAGCTCTTGTTGGTTCAGTGATGCCCTGAGTCAGGAACCCTCTCTGCAGGCCTTCCAGGATGGTTCCATGTTGCCGCAGCGAAAGGAATGTCGGCGACCTCCCCTACAGCATCACATGGTCGCCAACATCCCTGAAGCTGCCAACTCCGGTCCCCAACCAAAAAATGCACCAACACACTATCAGTGTTCATGTGGAGAGGGGGATCTCGGGGGAGAGCGACTAAACTCTGGAGTCGATGACTCCGGCATCGCTCCAGCAACCCAGTCGACACTGCGGGCGTCGGTGGGTTGCTGCCACTGTAACAACATTGCTGTAAAAGTGTCGCTGTTACAATGGTATACCTTCCAGGATCACCCGACTCCTAGCGATGGTTTGCTCCAGTCCACCTTGGGCAAATTGAAGTCCCCCCACAATTACCACCTCTCCCTGCCCCGCAGCTTCCAATATTTGTGAGCTCAGTTCCCTATCCCCTCTCCTCATCCTGATTGGGTGGTCTGTAAGCCACCCCCAACCTTACCTTTCTCCCTCTATTGGACCTTAGCTGAACCCATAATGCCTCCACTTCCTCTTCCTCTGACTCCTCCCTCGTGCAAGTTATACCCTTCCTGATATAAACTGCCACCCCTTCCCCCTTCCCAACTACCCTGTCCCTCCTGTATAGTTTATATCTAGGGATCGCAAGGTCCCAGTCATGGTGTGATGTTGCCCAAGTCTCGGTTACTGCAGCTATGTCCACCCTCCTGTCTCCTAATAGTTTCTGCAGGCCACCCGTCTTGTTTCCAAGTCTTTATGCATTCAGAGACACCACCCTCTGCCTAGAATCTGACCTTCTTTCTCTTCCCTCTATTCTTCTATTCGGATTTATCCCCTCTGTGTGCACCCCTCCACATACTCTTGTTATGTGTTCCTTAACCCCTCCACCCTTTGCTAACTGTGTTCTCGCCCCTTCCACCTCTTCCATCACTGTTTGGGGAAGGTTCACTATGGGTCACCCTGGAGACAGGAAATGGCACCACAATCTGCATGGGGGTTGTGTACAGACCCCCATCTCAGGGGGAAGAAATGGACAAGGAAATGATAGAAGGCATCCTTAAAATGGCAGAAAAATGGGAGATATTGTTGTTGGGGGACCTGAATATGCCAGATGTTAACTGGAGTACCTTTGCTGCAGGCACATCCAAGAGTAGGGTCATTCTTGATGCCCTACAGGGGGCATGCCTCAGACAGCTAGTGTTGGAACTCACTCAGGAGGGAGCAATCTTAGACTTGGTACTCTCAAATGGGGAAGGAGAAAGGATCTCAAATTTAGAAGTGGGTAGCCATCTGGGAATAAGTGACCACCAAACAGTGTGGTTCACAATAAACACAGCCATAGAGTCAAGACATACAAAAACAAGAGTATTGGACTTTAGGAAGACTGACTTTGGGAAAATGAGAGAGTGCCTCAGAAAAGCACTAGCAAACAAACAAGAAGGAGGGGTGGAGGAACAATAGGGAATAATCAAAACAGCCATCACAGAGGCAACAAGCCTTTGTGTGAAGCAAATCAACAAAACAAAATGAAGGAAACACTATGGTTCTCAAAAGAAGTGGCAGGGATGGTTAAGGAGAAAAGGATAGCATTCAGGAAATATAAGGAAACACAAAAGGAGCAGGACAGAGAACTGTATCAGTTAAAGCAGAAGGAGGCAGGGAAGGCAGTCAGAATAGCAAAGGCACAAACTGAGGAAAAGATTGCCAGCTCTGTTAAGAAGGGGGATAAAACCTTTTATAGGTACATTAGGGAGTGAGAAAGACCAACAGAGGGATACAGAGAATTAATAAAGGGGAAGGAATGTGGGCAGAGGGTGACAGTGAAAAAGCAGGGATACTGAACGAATATTTCTGCTTAGTATTCACAGCAGAAGAGGAGGAGAAGGTACCTAAACCAAACAAGGGAGAAACACTGAATAGGGTGTCGATACCGGTCCATTCACAGAAGAAAGGGTTTTGAAAGAACTCTTGAAACTGAGGGTGGACAAAGCAATGGGGCCTGATGGGATTCACCCAAGAATTCTAAAAGAACTAAGGGTAGAACTAGTAACACCACTGACTACTCTCTTTAACAAATCATGGGAGGATGGGGTGGTACCTGAGGACTGGAGGAGGGCAAATGTGATTCCACTTCACAATAGTGGGAGCAGGGCAGAGGCAGGAAACTACAGACCAGTTAGTTTGGCTTCAGTGGTGAGGAAAATGATGGAATCACTTCTGAAGGAAAGAAACTGTTGAGTACCTAGAGGCCAGTGGGGCATAGGACCCAAGGCAGCATGGTTTCACAGCAGGAAGGTCATGTCAGACGAACCTGATAGATTTCTTTGACTGGGTGACCAAAGTAGTAGACCAGGGAGGGGCTGTGGATATGGCCTTCCTAGATTTTAGCAAAGCATTTGACACAGTCTCACACAAAAAAATAATATACAAGTTAGGCAGCCTTAGAGTGGGTCCCAATGTGGTAGCCTGGATAAGAAACTGGCTGGACAACAGGACGCAAAGGGTAATAGTAAATGGAGTCCACAGTGAAGAAAGGAAGGTAACTAGCGAGGTACCACAGGGTTCGGTCCTGGGACCGGTCCTTTTTAATGTCTTTATTAGTGACACTGGAGAGCACCTGAAAGGAAAGGTATGTCTCTTTGCAGATGACACAAAGATCTGCAACAGGGTTGATACACTAGGTGGAGTGGAAAGAATGAAAAGGGGCTTGGCAAGGTTGGAGGAATGGTCAAAAATATGGCAACTCACACTCAGTGCAAAGAAGTGCAAGGTAATGCATCTGGGAAACAAAAACCCAGGGGAAGAGTACACAATGGGGGGTGAGTTAATAACAACAAAAATCAAAAGAGACCTAGGAGTAATTATATCAGGTGACCTAAAGGTGGGCAAGCAATATGAGAATGCAGTAAGGAGGACTGGGGGGATACCAGGATGCATAGGGAGAGGCATCAACAGTAGGAAAACAGGAAGTTGTTATCCCTCTGTACAGACAGTTGGTGAGACCCCATCTGGAGTACTGTGTGCAATTCTGGAGACCCCATCTCTGCAAAGATATAGACAAAGTGGAGGCTGTTCAGAGGAGGGCAACCAAAATGGTGCAGGGTCTGCACCAGAAGACATACGAGGAGAGACTGAGGCAGCTTAATATGTATACCCTTGAGGAAAGGAGGGAGAGGGGGTACATGATAGAAACTTTCAAGTATCTCAAGGGAATTAACAAAGTACAAGAGGGTAGTATCTTTCAGAAAAAGAGATGTGCAAGAACAAGGGGGCACAATTTGAAGATAGAGGGGGGACAGCTCAGAGGTAATGTTAGAAAGTATTTTTTCACGGAGAAGGTTGTGGATGCACGAACAGCCTTCCTGAGGAGGCTGTGGAGTCAGGAACAGTGGGAGAATTCAAGAATGCATGGGACAGGCATAAGGCAATTCTAGTGGGAGGTAGGAGGAAGTAAGCTGTTGATTAACTAGAATCTGCAGCTTATCCATCAGGTAGGGAAATGGGCAGACTAGATGGGCCAAGCGGTCCTTATCTACCGTCAAATTCTGTTTCTATGTTTCTATGTTCATTGTCCTCCTCCTCTCGGAATCTGTTGACCTGCATGCCCACTGCCCCCCAGTAGTTTAAATTAAGTGTAGTGGTAATGTATTCCCTCAGTTTGTCCCTGAGTACCCTCAAACCCTCCCTACTGAGGCATAGCCTGTCTGGTGAAAAGAATGCATTGTTTGACCAGGTCTCCTCCCAGTCCCCAATACAGATAAACATCTCCTCCCTGCACCATTTCCTCAGCCAGTCATTAAAATCCTCTATTCTTCTTTTCCTGGCTGAGCTGGCCCTTGGTACTGGTATCACCTCTGAGAAGGCCAGCAAACTTCCTTCTTCCCTGCAGATCTTCCCTAACTCCCTGAACCTACGTTGCACTACCTCAGCCTCCTCCCCAGCTAGGTCATTGGTTCCCAAATGTATAACTAAATTAGGTTTTCCTCCAACCACCCTTACTATGTCCCTTATTCTTGGGCCCACCTTCCCCGCTGTCATCCCTGGCACACAAACTACCCTCCTGCTTGCATTTGGGTCCCTTTCCTTCCCCAGTGAATATCCCTAATTATGCAGTCCCCTATGACTGCCACCCTTCCATCCCCTGCACCTGTGCTCCCTGTCCTTCCTTTCTTACCTTTGGTACTAGCTGCTTCCCCACCTAACTGCTCCCTCGGCACCCTTGTGAACTTATCTCCACATCCACAATTTATCCCCTTAACTGTTTTTCCATCTCCCACTCTGCCCCTCCCCTTCTGACTATCTGTATTTGCTTTCAGTTTTCCCTCCCCTCTTCCTTTCCTCCCCCCCATCCTCCACTCCGTTTTGCCTGCCTCCTCTTCCCTGCCCACCCTGATTAGTTCCGGCTCCCTTCCCCTGTACTCCTACAGTCAGCCCTGGCTCAGCCTAACCTCCTACCTCACCTAATGCTGCCCCCTTCCTCCTTCCACACGGTGTTACAAATCTATTTAATGAAGACACCCCTTTAGAATTTCCCACCCCGATGCTACTTTCACATTCCCACCCCTTCCCCTTACCACTTGCCATTCCTCCAGTCTTGGCTCCCTAGTCCTCTGAGGAAGACAGACTCCTGTATACTGAGTGCTTCTCTCCACTCCCATCCCCTGCCTGATGCCCTCACTCCCCTGGGCATCACACCTCTGCTTTTCCATCCACTGTTCTGCTCCTCTAACGTCCCACACCATCCTCCCCAGCATCCCTCTGAGCAGCCTTATTTCAGCCCTTAGCTGCTCTAGGCATGTACACACGCAGGACATCCCCCTTTACTCCACATCACCCCCAGAAAGACTGCTGCCCTACAGCTATTGCAGTTTACCACTCTCCTGCTTCCCATACGTGCACCTATTCCCCTACATCCTCCCAGCCCAGCTTCTCCTAGCCTCCAGTTATACATATGAAAAACATAAACCATATGTTTATAACATAAACATAACTCACCACACATGTTCCATTTGAGTGGAAGACCAACAATAGGTATATTCAGTTCATTCCAAAGATCTTAAGTGTATCAGTTTACATTACACATACACTGTACAGTTTAGCAGGGTTACTTCTTTTTTTTTCCATTTAGCCTCCAACACTAATTAATACCTGTTCTACTGGGGATAATGTGGAGACAAAGGGTACCCACTGGCGTTCAAACTTTTTTAACCAGCCTTTTAGTTCATATGTTAGATGTTCCTAAGGCAGCACTTTTGTAAGTAACTCTCTCCACATTTGCATGGTGGGCTTAACATGAGAGACCCAGATATTCTAGTTACATTTTCTGGCTATGAGTAACACAATTCGAATGATCCTGGGATATACAGTAGGTCCCATCCATCTTGATTCCTGGCTTTTACCCCAAGCAGGAGAGATCAGGGCTCATCTACTATATGCACCTTTGTGATATTTTAAATACATTGTGCTATCTCTGTCCAGAAGGGTCTAAGCTCATTGCATGTCCAAAAATAGTGCATATACATTCCTCATTCTGTGTTACAGCTTCCACGTAGTTGGGACACCCCCACATTGAAATTACTGACAGTATATGGTGGCATAAATAGCCTTTTCAGGAATTTATATTGTGCTTCCTTATGTTTATTACAGACCAACATGCCCATATGGGACTCACATAGCCCTTTATTTATTTATTTATTGAAGTCTCAGATTGAAAACACCTTTGAGCTGAGAGCTGATTTACAAAGGTTCCACATGACAAACACAAGAAACAGCAAAACAAGTGAACATTAGTGCAAAACTACAATAGGTGCAAATAATACAATAGGTATCGATTGAAGTACAATAATGCAATAGGTAACAGAGGTTGAACAGTCAGAGGAGATACAATATGTAACAAGAGTTAGGTGCAGGAAGGTAATAGAGGGAAAGGTGCTGGGGAGCAAGAGGGGTAGCAGTCATTGGGAAGAGGATGGACGATGGGATAAGGAATAGGTATTGCCATCAGGGGGTAATGAGGGAAAGGGGAAGAAGGAGAGGTGAGAAAGGAGCAGCCTAGGTGCCTTGTCAGAGGTTGTAAGTAGGAGAAGTGTGGTAAGATAAGAAGACCAGGTATGACCAGGGGTGATAGGCCTAAAGGTAGTGACAGAGGGGAAGGGACGGGGTAGCGGCTAAGGAAGTGTAAGGAAGAGGATGGTAGGGTGAGGAAGTGAGAAAAGGATGAGTAAGTAAGGTATTAGGTAGGCAATTCAGGGTGAGATTGAAAAATCTAGTAGTCACAGACTCTAACCACTGTCAGGTGAGAGCGACGCTTTAGTTTAAAGGAACCAAGTTTAGTTTCGGATTGCAATTCCTCAGGAAGGGAGTTCAGCAAGCTGGGAGCCCCAATAACCAAATGATCGCTGGCCTTGGGCAGTACACTGAAAGGCTACATTGAGGGGCTTGCAAAGTGAGCCCCTGGTAGATCTGCAAATGTCAGAGGGGCGAAGGAAGTCTTGGATCCCTCTAGGCATTAGGCTGAGGGGTGGACTTCTTGGCTAGTATGCATGCTTGATATTGAATACGAACATTGAGATTAAGCCACCCAGAGTGGGAGTAGAGCTCACAGGTGTGGGTGAGGCGATGAGCACCCAAGATAAACCTGCAAGCTTTGCTGAGTGTGAGTCTAACCCTTTTCAGAGCAGTGTCAGTTGCAGTGCCATAGATAACCAGTCCATCGTCTTTGATGGATAAGACGGAACTATTTATTATGAGTTTTAGTGCCTCATCTGTGAGGCAGTGTCTATGCCTATAAAGCAGACTAATTCTGGCACTGGTAGTTCTTGCCATATAGTCAGTATGTTGCAGGAAGGTGAGGTAACTGTCCAGGATAACCCCAAGGTACTTGAAGTTTGGGACCATATCTAATGCAACATTGTGGTTGTTGAGGATAGTTAGATGGTATGACTTGTGTGTGTTAGGGAAGGAGGCAAACAGCATGCTTTCTCAGGGATTTGGCACCTGATGTCTCTTTCCCAAGGGCTTTGACTTTTAGGGATAAGTCTTGGTATTTTCCTTTAGTGAATGGTAAACTTTTGCCAGAGCTCCTTAGGGTGAACCCTAGCCTGAAGGATACAGCTTTCCAGTCTGTGCAATGTGGATTTAAAGGGGTTCAGTCTCCCCATATGACAAATCCAGTTCCTGATCTGGAAAAAAATGAAATTTGTGTGTCTTGGGCACCCCCATTTTATCTACGATCCATTGAAAAGCCTTAAAGCCCTGACTGTTAAAGAGATGTACCAGGCATTTTATCACCCCGCTTCCCATATCTGGAATCCATCATCCTCTAACCCCGGGAGAAACTCTGGGTTAGCATGCACAGGAGCAAGTAGTGTGCCACACTTCTGGTCCTTCAGTTGTCTGCACAGCTTCTGAACCTTCCAATAGCATCTTTACCAACTCACTACCCATGCCCCTCCTCCTGTAAGGTCGTAGTCCCCCAGGGTTAAAGTATGCTGTTACCTGATGGTTCACCCTACTCTGTCCAGGGACACCAGGTGTGCTCCTCCCTTCCACTTCACCCATTCCATAAGCAGCCTAGCCTGATTTGCCAGATGACAGAGGGAGAAATCTGGTACCTTAATCCTATATTATCCATTGAGCTTTTCAGTCTATTTAGGCTTATTCTAGAGCATTTCGACCTCCATACAACTTCTGAGCAAGTCTTCTGAAGTGTTTGCAAATCTCTTCTATTACACCCTACAGGCAGTATTTGTATTAGGTAAAGTACTCTGGAGAGCACATTCATTTTGATCACATTTATTCTGCCCATCCACAAGATGGGTAGCCCCTACCAATGCTGCAAGTCCCTTCCAATCATATTCGGCATGGGTGCCTAGTTAAGGTTATATCTCCCACAGCTCTGTTGAATTTTATAGGGAGTCCATCTGGACCCGCTGCTTTGCCTTTCACAAAGCTTGCTGCTGCCTCTCTCACTTCCCCCAGAAGGCTTGGTTCCTGCATTTGCTCCTCAGTTGGCTTAGGAAGGTTCATATTCTGCAAGAAGATCTCTGTTTCTCCCTGGTATGCCTCACATTCTCCCCTATAGAGTTTGGAGTAATAGTCAGCAAAGCTGTTTTGGATTGCCTGGATCTGATCGGAGGGTACTTTTTCACTATTTCTAATGGTAGCAATCTGGATTTTCTGCCAGGATAGCCAGGAAGGGGCTAGGCTTGTTGTCCCACTCATCAAACCTTTGACTGACTTGCAAAAGTACTACTGTGCGCACCCCACTGTAAGCTCTGTGTTTATGGCCTCACTAGCAGCTCTAAGTGAGCTTAGTGTTTCATCCGTAGCTTCCCTGAATGCTTTTAGCTTCAAGTCCTTTGTTTTTTGTCCAAATCTAACAACCTTTCTTTCTTTTATTTATGCTTTGCAGCCATGAGTGCCACCACAGCCCCCTCATAAAGGCCTTCCCTGTCTCCCAGAATGTGGGCTTACAAGGTGCTGAGGCCTCATTTCTGCTCACATATAGCTACCAGCTATTGACCAGATGCTCTTTAAACTGCCCTCATTGCCCACTATATATGTCAGGAACCTCCAGCTTCATTTTTGCTTGTGCGTTTGTTTGGGTTTTAGTGTTATCAGTATCCACACATGGTCTGATATCATTATAGGACTTAGATTCACATTGCAAACCCTGTGGTATCATGCCCTTGGTATCATCAAGCAATCAGTGCATGACCAAGATCAGTGAGGATTGGAATACAAAGTAAATTCCTTTGCTCAGTTGGCCTCCCTCCAAACATCAGTCACATCTAGTTCAACAAGTCCCTTTCCCTAGCTGCCAATAGCAGGTTCTGATCTGTTCCCTCTCCTCGACCTGTTAAGATGCGGGTACAGGGCACAGTTAAAATCACCACCTAGGATCAGGTTAGGGAATTGTTCCTTATGAAGTAGGGCCAGTACCTGGTCATAAAATACTGGATCATCCATGATCTGTCGGTGCGTACATATTGGCCAGTGTAACTGGTTCCCCATCGATCTTGCCTTGCACAAAGATGCACTTCCCATTGGTGGGGTCAGCCAGCATCCCTTCTTTCACATAGGGTAGGCTTTTATGCAGGATTATAAGTCTAATTAATTATTCATGAGCCTAGCGATGCTCCAGATTGGCTACTGGTTGGTCATTAATGTTTTGGAAATGACCAATCCAGCTGCAGACTGACACTGTGTGGCATGCACGGCTCGTGCGACACAGCTAAAACTTAAATAAAACCATCAAAAATGAAAGTTGTTAGTGCAGTTAGACTTATAATCACAATAACAACCTTGAAGCCGGTCATTTCCTTGGGTTAATGACCAGCTAGAGGGACGTGGCCCTCAGCTGTGCCTCAGGCCACCAATTCCCCCAACCAGTCATTAATCCTGCAGTAATGACCAACTTCTCAGTCGTTACTGCTTAAGTATTGCTACCTCCTCTTATGACCATTAAAGGCTGCAGTATAGCACTGCCCCTCCCACTCTCTGGTGAGTTTACCATACTCCTTCTTTGTCATATGTGTTTCTTGTAGCACTGCTAGTTGCAACCCATGCTGTTTAAGTACAGTGTATATCTTTTGACTTTTACTGAGGTGGAAATGCCCTGAACATTCCAGGTGTTACTCATCATTTTGTATTCTTTCGGGGTTCTGAAGGTGGGCACCTCCAACATGACACAGATCCAGAGCCTCTACCATCTTAGTGTTCCTCCCCTTTCCCATATATTCTGCCCTCAGATGTCATTTGAACCAAAGTCGAACATACCATTCATGTGTCATGAAACAAACATCTAAAACCTTAATAAATTAACCATAACATAACTGTGTTGCCTCCTGAGGGGTCAGGTGACAGGGTCAGCACACTCCTTGAACCTCTGACCCCTGACCCTCCCTAGACAATGGTACACATTCGAAAACCTTCTTCTCACAGGCTGGAGGGAATCAGTCCCTCTCCTGCACATCTTATTTGTGGATCTGCAACCCCCCCATCCCCTGCACAGTATCCCATCATATGAGCGAAGCAAATTGAGTGACTCAGATATGAGCTATTCAGTTTGCGCACCCGATGGAGTAGCAAGTGTGGAGGCATAGCGATAGGAGGGAATAGTGAGTATGGAGGGACGTTATAGTGAGGGAGAACAATGGGGGAGCTGTAGAGTGATGCCGGCCAAATACAGGTATAAAGCCTGCTGCTGCCAAGCTTCCCGCCTGGCATGGCGGATGGGGTTACCATCTAGTATGGTCCCAGGTTTGGGACTGCCTGTAGGCAACAGGGGTGAGGGGGCATAGCCCCCCACATTAGCATTAATTTTAACGTCCCTCTGTTGTAACATAGTTCTATCACCATAATGGCAGTCGGTGAGGCGAGCTGAGTGCCAGTTTTGTATTCAGTGAAATATACTCACTCTTGTGTGAGTTGCCTTAGTAGTTTCGCCGTTATGACATGGAACCCCCCGTAGCATTAGTAAACAGTATTTGAAACCTTTGTTTCCCCTTTTTTCACCAGCATTACTTTACCTTACTTCCCCTCCAACACCATTCTTAGTTACAGGACTCCCCCAGTATCTTAAGTCCTGAGGTGATCTTTTACCAAACTTTCTGCATCCGACTAATTATTCATCTCTACCGCATGTCCATTACCCTCTGCCTCCCATCCAGGTCCCTGAACAAGCCAGCAAACCCCTTGTTCTGCCCTCCTTCTCCAAGCCAAGATGTTCATGTTGTGCTATTGTTAAGATTGCTGTTACTGTCACGGTTTGGCTGGAGTGTCCACCCTTAGACTGAGCATAGCTGTTATTAGCCTCTTGTAGCCCACCTGGGAGCTGCTCCCCCAGCTGATATCCCATTCCCACTGGCATTTCCCAATCTTCCTATAAAGAAAAGACACACAGTTATAGTATTGAACCCATTTTGTTCATATTGTAGTCCATAGCTGGCAAAATGTACCAGGTGTCTATTTGGTTCCAAAGGTAGGGTGCAGTGGATGGCTGTGACAGCAATTCTCAGCAGCATGAGAGAAGTTCGGGAGGTGGGGGGTTCCCTTGCTCAAGACAGTCTCTGTTCTGCACTTTTAGCACTCCTTCAGTCCAGCATTAATACCCAAAAGAAAAGACATTCAATCAGACTCAGTCCTGGCATTTGAAATGTCCATGCTGCAGGCATCCAGGGAACTTGTCTCTTGCACAGCCAGGCTTGGTGGTCCCAATGGTGCAGTTAAAAAATGAGCCTATGTGTGATACACAAGCACACTTGACACACATGGCACCGGGAGGGACCCCACCCCCAACATGCCCCCATAATTCTAGTATGCAGAAGTTAGTCAGAGTTAATATAGAGTCTTATGCCACAAGGTACCCTTAATCCACCAATTTTCTTTCTTTGCAGAATTTCTGGGCTTTCTCTAACTCCCATAATGGGAGGACTACCCCTCCAGCCTAATGGTAAGTACCGCAGGGTACGCAAACCTGAAGTTGACCTCCTTCGTTCACAGCATGTTCATCAGTGAGACAGAAGCTTTCCTTCTTTGTTGGACAGTCCTCAAGAAGTCTTGGAAAAAGAAAGTTTGGGCTTCTCCAACCTCCACTGAGCCAGCCTCATGGTATGCATTCATTAAATTCTGTTTATCTGGAAAGTGATGCAACTGGATTACTACTTGCCTCAGAGGCACGTCATGCAGGGCTTTCAGGCCTATAGCTGTGTGCACCCTGTCAGTCTTCACATGTCCTTTGGCACAGTCCAGCTTCAGTATTTGGCATATTTTTCTGCATGAATTCAGCCATGTCCGGGCCTTCCAGGTCCTCCAGCAGTCCCCCTGATCCTTATGCTGTTGCAGCACTGGTAGTGCTGTTGGGAACTGAGATGCTCTTTCAGGCTGAGAGTTTGTTTTCTCATTTCACCATGTGGCCCAGAAGCCCCAGCACCTCATCCTTAACAGCTAATATCCCGCCTTTCGTCACTGTGAGCTTGCCTAGCATGGTCATCGTATTTAGCAGCCAGAGCATCAAGTTTTGTGGCTATAGTCTCCAGCTTTGGCAATACATTGGCCAGGACTTGAGCTACAACAGTCTGGCTTAACACCTCCATCGACTCCTCTGAGGCGTCCTGGCAGGCGTCAGCATCCACTTCCAGCCCAGCCTTAGTCCTCCTGGCCTCCACTTTCCGAGCTGCTATGGTAGATTTTGTACTTGCTGCCACCAGATAGTTGTCCATGATACCTGAATGTATCTTTCTCAACCTTGTCTGAGCTGTTTTATTTGTGAATGGATGCCGATTTTAATGTTATTTACTGCGGCAGAGCAGGACCATTCAGAAACGCAACTAGGACCATAGCCTACGTATGTGCAGTCCTTGGACATGGAATTTAAAAAAAAGGCAGACCAACAAAATGTGGGAAAACTGTAGAATAACAAGGACATAGTGAAGGTAGGGGACACAGAAGAAACGTGGGCATTATTTAAAAAGGCGATGACAGAAGCAGCAGATAGCTCCATTCCAAAGGTATCCAAGGGTACAATGCAAGTCACATTAAACTGTTCCTTCAGCTCACTGCTCTTTCATTTTTTTGTGTGCGCTGAAAATGCAGTGGCAATTCTAAGTGATTACAATATAAACTCAATTTCAACCAATTATCAGTTCACATGCAGTTCTTTTTCAACCATTAACAAATTCACTTCAGCTTCCTCTTAATGTTGATTCAGTGCATTTTCAAATGCAATTTAAATGCAATAATAATTCATTTACAGTTCTGTAAGAATGTATTGGGATTCCAAGTTCATGAACGGACCCCAATCTGCCTAATGCCATTAAAGTGTGGCTGGTTTTTAACCAGTGTAATTCCAGATAGCCTGACCTCATTGCCTGTGAGTTCAACCACAGATTGTCATCCTGCAGATAGACTCACGCACGAGTTACGAATTTCTTATGCCTCCTTATATTTTTATTGTTTGTGAAAATAGGCAGATTTCTAAGTTGAAATGTGCTGCTTACATCTAAAAACAAGCACACTAACCCATAGAAGGAATGATAAGAAACTGCAGAATCTTTGGCTCCAGGTATGCGTGATGTACTGTATACACAATGCACATACCCAGAGCCAAGGATTCGGCAGATTCTTATCTTTCTTTCTACAGATTAGGGTGCTCATTTTTAGATGTAAGCAGTATGTTTCAGCTAACAATGTTGTCTAGCTTCACAACCAATAAAAATATCAGGGGGCATAAAACATTCATAACTCATGAATGCATGAGTCTAGCTGCAGGATGAGCTCGGGCTGTCTGGAGTTCCGTTGTTTATAAAAAAATGGCTCTAACGCTGGCAGTCCCCGATCCTTATGCACTGTAGCGGACACTGTGGTGCTATGGACAGACAGAGGCTATGGCTCTCGCACCCCCTTGTTAGTCGTCTGCTTGCTGGGCAACCAGCATATCCTCCAAGTGAAGCAGTCGCTCCGCTCAGGGGACTGAAACAACTACCCTCGGCTTTCTGGTGGGACAGAGGACAACTGTACTGGTACGCCAGTATACACAGACTGAGCCACAAAACCACTGGCTCTCAGAGGCAGTTCTGAGAGGGGCGACAGGGCCATTTGCTACATATTTCTAATTTCTGCACAGCACAAGCTTACCTGGACCACTGCAGGGTGAGCACCACGGACTGACAGGGTGGCTCATCTCGTCATTTGCAGCAGTTCTGGGACAGCTGGCAGGGTAAATTCCTGCCAAGCAGTCCAACTGCTTTTTCCTCGACGGCAGGGAAAACTTTCCTGATTGTTTTTTACTCGGCGGCAGGGGAAACATCGCACACTCTAGAGGAGTTCACTGAAGACAGGCAAGGAAGTAAACATTTTTTTTGTTTTCAATTTTCTTGTCACTCTAAACTTCTTCTATTTGCTTCGTCCTTACTTTCAGCCTAGGAACAAGCAGGTAAGCTCCTATCTTAGCCAAACTTTTCCTTTAATCCACACTTCTTCCCCAGGAAAAAACAAATAAAAAAAAACTTTTCTTTTTTGTTCGTCCACTTACTTCTTCATCCATATTTCTGTCGTCCTCATACTACATTCGTCCATACTCAAATGGAGCTCATAAACTGCAACACCTACGAACATACAAACATATGAAATTTGCCAGCAGATAAAGGCTTAGAGGTCTATCAAGTCTGCTCGAATGTGCAGCTAGCACCCCTTATTCTGAAGCTCACTCTTCAAATTCGATGGTCTGCACCTAAACAAACAAGGAACTCGGGCACTCAGACAATAACTCAATGTGCACATAGACCATTTAAACTAGTGAGTGGGGAGGAACAGCAAGAGCACCTCGAGGCAGGAAGGGTGTCAGGAGCCCCTTCCTCACCAACAGCTAGTTCAACACAGGTCTCTTTTAGGGGTCACGGCAACAGTAGTTGTCAAAACACTTCCCATAACAGGCAAAGGGATAAGCGTAATAGGCACATGCAAATCAACACTGATACATGGCACAACCTTTCTACTACTTCACCGCACAGAACAAGGATGGAGGACTATGTGTGTCAATGCACGTAGTCTGTCAGATAAAATCCCTGACCTCTCTGCTTTCATGACAGAAGCCAAATTAGACTGGGTAGCAGTCATGAAAACCTGGTTTACAGAGAACCATACCTGGGACGTCGCTATACCAGGTTACACACTTTTTAGGCAGGACCGCGTTGGAAAAAGGGGGGGTGGGTTAGCATTATATGTAAGGGAAGGAATCTCAGCAACAGAAGTTCAAGCAAAACAGGGAAGACCAGAAGTTCAATGGGTCACCCTAAGAGCAGGGGACAAAGCCCCCATCCGAGTGGGAGTCATATATAGACCTCCCTCCCAGGACTCTGACATAGACAAGGAGCTCCTGGAAGACATTTTCTTGATAGCCGACAAGGGGGAGCTGTTGTTAGTGGGGGGTTTCAATCTACCTGACGTAGATTGGTCCTCATTCACAGCATCGTCTGAATGCAGAAAAGCATTCCTACTTGCCCTGAAGGGGGCAGGACCTAATTAGCTGGTGCAGTCCCCTAGCAGAGAACAGACTATCTTGGACCTGGTGCTAACAAGCAGCACCAAAATCTTGGACGTAATCATAGGGGTAAATCTGGGAACCAGCGACCACAAGTCAATCTGGTTAACAGTGGAAAGGATAGCGGAAGCAAGACACACAAAGCTCAAAATACTTTACTTCTGCAGGGCAGACTTCAAAACCATGAAAACCCAGTTAAGAAACTTGCTGCCAATCAACAACACATGGGACGTGGAGAGAAGCTGGGAAGCCTTAAAGACAGCTTTACTTAAAGTTACTGAACAGTGCACAAAGCACATCAGCAGGTCAGAAAGAAGAAAAAAGCCACTGTGGTTCTCCAAAGAAACGGCAACAATAGTAAAACACAAGAAAAGGGCTTTCAAGCAGTATAAGCAGACAATGAAAGAAGCAGACAGGGATCATTACATATCAAAGCTGAGAGAGGTGGGAAAGGCTATTAGCATAGCCAGAGCCCAGACAGAAGAGAAAATAGCACAAGGAGTAAAAAAGGGGGACAAAACATTTTTTAGGTACATAAGCAAAAGAAAAAAAGTAAGAGTGGGATAATCAGGCTAAAATCAACTGAAGGACAGATAGTTGAAAAGGATGAAGACAAGGTAGACATGCTAAACAAATTCTGCTGCTCAGTCTTCACAATTGAAGACCAAGGCAGTGGCCCTACTATGGGAAAGACAGTATGCAACAGTAGAACAGCAGATGACATCTGTTTCTCAAGAGAAAGAGGCTTAGGAGAGCTTAGCAAACTAAAAGTAGACAAAGCAATGGGACCCGATGGAATCCAACCTAGGATTCTAAAGGAGTTACAGGAAGAAATTGCAACACCGCTCACTGACCTTTTTAATAAAACACTGGAAAGTGGCATAATACCACTAGACTTTCGGATGAGACGTTAAACCGAGGTCCCATCTGCCTGGATTGGTGGTAGTTCAGGTGGATGTTAAAGATCCCATGGCACTTATCAAAAAGAGTAGGAGAATTTCCCCGGTGTCCTGGCCAAATTTCCCTCATTCACTAAAAATACCACTAACAGCTTAATCTGGTTCAAGATCAGTTGGCATTCATCTGTATCCCCCTCCCCCGGGTCGTGCCTGAAAATAGGCAGGATTTGTCTAGTGCACTTACCCGGTCAACAAAAGCTAAATAAATAAAATAAGACTGGAAAAAGGCTGGGTGGTACCCTTGCATAAAAGTGGAAGCAGGGAGGAGCCTGGGAACTACCACCCAGTCAGTCTGACCTCAGTGGTGGGCAAAGTTATGGAAACCCTGCTGAAAGATAGAATAGTGGATCATCTAAAAGAATCCGGAAAGTCTGACCCCAAGCAACACAGATTTATGGCATGAAGATCATGCCTAACAAGCATGACAGAATTCTTTGATTGGGTGACCAGAACAGTGGATCAGGGAGGGGCGGTGGATGTGGAGTCCTAGACTTCAGTAAGGCCTTCGAGACCATACCCCATAGAAGGCTTCTGAATAAACTGGAGAATGCAGGACTAAGTCAGAAGGCATTCAACTTGTTTACAAACTGGCTCAAGGATAGGACACAGAGGGTCTAGTTAATGGAGCTCAGTCAGGGGAGGGCATGGTGACTGGTGGAGTGCCGCAGGGGTCAGTATTAGGCCCCATCCATTTGCCAGAGAAGGGCTACAAAGATGGTGCAGAGTTTGCACCAGGAAACCAGACTGGTCAAATGAGAGCTGTACTCACTTGAGCAGAGAAGAAATGGAGGGACATGATAGAAACGTTTAAATATATGAAGGGAATTAACACAGCATGGAAGGAAAATCTGTTTCAGATAAAATCAGAGAGTTGTACAAGAGGCCACAATTTATGACTGGCAGGAGGTAAATTTAGGGGAAACATCAGGAAGTACTTTCTTTCCAAGAGAGTGGTCAACCCTTGAAATGGCCTGCCGCAAGAGGTGGGAGACATGAAAAATGTAAGGGAATTCAAACTCATGTGGGATAAACACTACGTGCAAATACGGAAATAGTCTAAGAGGAGGGGGGGTAGGTATTCTGGGCAGAATAGATGGATCAAGATGTCCCCTTCTGCCAGCAAGTTCTTATGTTCTTAACTCAGTGGTTTAGCATTTTCATTGGTTTGCTTAATGTGTGCACTACTCATTGCACTGAATTGATAAACATTTCCAGAGAGCAGCAAAGTACCTGAAGCTGAATAGCAGCTAGAGGCAAACCATCAGAAAACTTTTATCAATTCATTGCAATGAGCAGTGCACACATTAAGCAATCCACTGAAAAATGCTAAGCCAGTGAGTTGGAGGAACAGTTTAATGTGAGTTGTACAGTACTGTAAAAGAACTAAGGGGGTAATGTGGTTCACAGCCAACATAAAGACGGCAGTAAGATCCAAAAGGAGGGCATTTTCCAAGTATAAGGGTAGTCAAAGGCAGGAAGGCAGAGTGATGTATCTGGAAGCAACAAGAGAAATCACCGGTAAGATGACAGAGGCCAAAGCAGAGATGGAGCTCTGATTGGCAACTGGGTGAAGATGATATAATGAGTTCTTCTGGTACTTCTACAAGAAGCACATGGTTAAAACCGGTGTAGTGAGACTTACAAACAATGAGGATTGGGAGGAAGGGGACAGGGGTAAGGCAGAGATATTGAACAGTTATTTTTGTTTGGTATTTACAAAGGAAAATTAAGGGTCACTGCCAGACTGTAGGGTTAGGAAGGGAGGAGGAGGGAGCAAAGACATTGGGGCAAAGGTCCAGATAATGGAGAAAGGGGTGATGGAAAAGTTAGCAGGGTCGAAAGTAAATAAATATATGGGACCAAACAGCTTACACCCGAGGATGCTATGTAAGGAAGCAGGGGCTATAGCAGGACTACTAGCAGAAATTTTCAGTAGCTCTCTAGCTACAGGGTTGGTCTATAGGTACTGGAAGGCAGCTGAAGTGGTTCAGCTTCACAAGAGTGGGAAGATGGATGATCTAGGGAACTATAGCCCTGTAGCTGGATGGCTATAGAAGGAAGATCATGGAGTATCTACTGAGGGAGGACCTAGCAAACTTCCTAGAAGGGAGCGGGCTGCAGGACCCCAGACAGCATGGATTCATGAGGGGAAGGTCTTGCCAGACTAATCTTGTTGAGTTCTTCAACTGGGTTACCATAGCAGCAGACAATTGATGTGGTATACCTTGACTTCAGTAAGGTCTTTGACTCAGTTCGCCCCCCCCGGGGGGCTGGTCAAAAACATTAGAGACCCTGGGGTAGAAGAAGAGATGGTGAATTGGGTAGAGAGCTGGCTGGGGGGGTAGAACACAGAGTGTGGTACATACGAACATATGAAGAAGCCAGCAAAAGAAGGCAATTTAGTCTACCAAGTCTGCTCGTATTGCAGGGTCCATAGCTTGAGATAATGTCCCTGCCCTCCCTTCCCACTCCTCCCATCCTCCCTGCCCATCATCCTTACCTTCCCCCATGCCTATACCATCCTCTCTTAAAGCTGCCCACTGTCTTTAACGAGATGACCTCTTCCGGCAACACATTCCAAGTTTCCACCACCTTCTATGTGAAGAAGTGCTTCCTGACCTCCCTCCTAAACCTCCCACCCTACAGCTTAATACTGTGCCCCCTCGTGTTATGGTTGCCACTCAGTTTAAAGATACTCTCCTTATCAACCTTATTTATCCCTTTCAAGTACTTGAACGTCCCGATCTTGTCCCATCTCTCTCTCTCTCTCTCTCTCTCTCCTATCTTCCAGGGAGTAAATGTTTAGTGCCCTCAATCTCTCCTCATATGCCTTACTCTGCTGACCAGCTATCATCTTTGTAGCCCTCCTCTGGACCTTTTCCAGCAGGTTAATGTCCTTTTTGAGGTGTGGGCGCTGGTACTGAACTCCATACTCTAGATGCGGCCATACCAGTGACCTGCACAAAGGCAGTATAACCTCCTCTCTCCTACTACTGATATGCATCCCAGCATCTTGTTTGCCTTTGCTGCTGCTTTCTTGCACTGTGTGGAGTGCTTCGGGTCACTAGTGATCATCACCCCAGGTTCTTCTCCTCCTCTGATGCAGATACTCGGACTCCACTCAGGTAGTACTCTGTCCTGAGATTCCTGGCTCCATTATGCATAACTTTACATTTCTTGGCATTGAAGCCAAGCTGCCAGATCCTGGACCACCTCCCTAGCTTTTCCAAATCTTCCTGTAGGTCCTGTATCCCTTCAGCTGTGTCTACTTTCCTGCAGAGCTTAGTGTCATCCGTGAATAGGCACATTTTGCCCTTAATGCCATCTCCAATGTCACTGATGAAGACATTGAACAACACCGACCCCAGTACCAAGCCCTGTGGGACCCCACTGGTTACCTCTCTGGTGCCAGATAACTCTCCCCCACAACCACCCTCTGGGTTCTGTCCCTCAGCCAGTTTTCCACCCATCTGGCCATCTTTTCCCCAACCCTGAGATCCACCAACATCCTGATCAACTTTTTGTGGGGCACAGAGTCAAAGGCCTTGCTGAAATCAAGATGGAGGATGCCTACTGCTTGGCCCCTGTCTACTGTCTTAGTGACACAGTCAAAGAAGTCAATCAGATTTGTTTGACATGACTCCCCCCCCCATGAGCCCATGCTGCCTATCATCCTGAAGACCATGCTCCTCTAGCTATCCTACCAACCTTTCCTTTAGTATGGTCCCCATGAGCTTGCCCACAATGGAAGTCAGGCTGTCTGGTCTGTAATTCCCTGGGTCATCCTTGGGACCGCTTTTGTGAAGGGGCACTACATGTGCTGTTCTCCAGTCCTACGATACCACACCTGACTCTAGTAAACTATTAAATAGGTCTGCCAGTGGCCCTGCCAGCTCCTCAGCCAGTTCCTTTATTACCCTTGGATGTACTCTGTGCGGGCCTGGTGATTTGTCCACTTTCAATGCCAGCAGCCCCTCCCTCACTCTTTCCTCCTCTGTCACTACATCAGTGTTCCCCTTTCCCCCTGCTCCTCTTTACCCTCCTGATGGCACTGGTCCATCCTTCTCCCTGGTGAAGACGGAACAGAAGTATTCATTTAGTATCTCTGCTTTTCCCCCATTATCCTCTACCCACTCCACCCCTTTCTTAAGCCTAACAATCCCTTCTTTCTTGTCCCTTGTCTCACTTATATAACGAAAGAAAGCCTTCTCCCCCTTCTTAATTCCTTCAGCTATCTGCAGCTCCTTCTGTGCCTTTGCTCGCCTGACTTTCTTACTTGCCTCACTAGCCAACCTTACATACTTTTCCTTATCCATCTCTCTCTTGGTCTTTCTGAATTTTCTATAGGCCAGCCTCTTTATCCTTACTGCCTGGGCAACCCCAGAACTGAACCAGCTGGGCGCTTTAGCCCTTGTGTTCTTCCCCCTTAACCTAACGCATTCATCTGTGGCAACCAGTATTCCTTCCTTAATGATGGACCACCTTTGGTCCACCCCCATATCTGTTCTGATGCCCGCCAGATGGTTTCTTAGCACTTCACCCATTTTCCTGAAGTCCACCCTCCTGAAAGCCAAGATTTTGGTCTTAGTCGGAATGCTTACCCTGTCCTTATCCAACTAGAACCACGTTGTGCAATGGTAACTTCCACCCAGTAGTCAGAAGGGAGTTTTCAGAGGTGAGAGACGTGATCATTGCGATACCTTAGGGGTCAGTACTAGGACTGGGCCTCTTCAATATTTTCATCTGTGACATACAGTAGGTGAAGGTATCAAGGGTAGGAGCTGCCTCTTTGCAGACAACACAAAGATCTGCGCAGGGATATACACGGAGGAAGGCAGAAGGGAACTAAGGGAAGATCTGGGTAGTTTGGAAGGCTAGTCCAAGATGTGGCAGCAGATGTAATACTAAACAATGTAAGTTAATACACATTGGGAAAAGGAACCCAAGGGTGCAATATGAAATGAGAGGGGTGGTGCTGAGTAGCACTCCGGAAGAAAAGGATTTAAGAGTAATGATATCAGAGACTCTAAAAATGTCTGTCCACTGCATCAGGGCAGTGTGCAAAGAAAACAGAATCCTGAGATGCATAGCAAGGGGGATAAGCAGTAGAAGGTGGGAGGTGATCCTCCCTGTGTTCAGGTTACTGATGCAGCCACGCCTGGAATATTGCAGAAGGTAGTGGAGCCCACACCTGAGGAAATACTGCAACAAGGTGGAGGTATCACAGTGCAAGGCAAATAAGATAGCGCATGACCTTGGAAATTTGACAGATGAGGATAGGCTGCAGACTTAAATATGTACACCCTGTTGAAAAAGAGGAAAAGAGGTGATGCGATTGAGACCTACTATACAGTTACCTGCGTGGGATAAATAGAGTAGACGCCAAGGAACTATTCTCCTTGAGCTGACACACAGAGATGAGACTGAGAGGGAATGCACTAGAGCTGGCAGGGGAGATTCAGACAGGATGTCTGGAAGCACTTCTTCATGAAGGGTTGATGGATAAGCAGAATAAGCTGCCATAAGTTTTCTCAGGGCTGTGCAAACCTGCGGGCGGTTTCAATTCATTGAATCAGTTAATTCCTCTGCAGCTTCTATTAAAAATTACTTTCTAAAGTTAGTTTAAAACCCTTTATGCTCTGTGGACTTTTTTAATTCCGTGGATTTAGAATTTTAATGTGCTCAGTTTTAGATTTTTAATGTGCCCAGTTAATGTCATATTACATAACTACTTAGATAGCCGTTTATTTCATGTAACTGTGCTGATATTACAGTGTTCTTTGTTAACAACTAAGTGCTTAAGAATTGTTAAAGTTTGCTAATTTCCTGCCTTTTGGTGCACTCTACTCAAATGTAAGTATATGTCCTTCTATCCTATCCCTTCCTTTACCACAGTCTTATCTCTTCCTTTGCCACAGCCCTTCTTTCATCCCATTTTACTGCACTTGCTTTCTCAGTTTCTTCTCACCACAGCCTTTCACCCTCCCCTCCTCCATCTTACTTAGGGTTGCTCAACACTCGCACTTGTTCTGCCCCTCCTCTCCCTCAACACACATTTTTGATTTAGCCTGAATTCTTTCTTTCTTCCACCAGTGTTGGAGGCATGCTTCTCATCTCTAAACCCTACCTCTTACACACCCACTACTGCAATTTACCCTCCCCCTGTTTCTGACTGCCTCTCTGCATATAAAATTCGGTGTACTAACCTTTTTCTTTCCCTTCTCCTGAAGGCTCCTACTGTTTCCAACCCCTACCCTGCAAGCCGCTCCCATTTTAAGCCCTCAGCCGCAGGATTCCAGATGCCAAAAGAAAGGTATGACAGCCGCGCTGCTGAATCACCAATTTCAAATCTTGGCACCATTTTATGAGACTCTGCTGATATGCTACAGCATAGGACACTCCTTGGTTTTCTCAGGGCTGTGGAAAACTGCGGGCAGTTTCAGTTCTTTGAATGAGTTAATTCCACTGCAGCCTCTGTTAAAAATGACTTTCTAAAGTTAATCTAAAACCCTTTATGCTCTGTGGATTTTCTTTTAATTCTGTGGACTTAGATTTTTAATGTGTTAGGTTTTAGATTTTTAATGTGCTCAGTTAGTGCCATATTACATTATAACTAATTAGATCGCTGGCTTCCGATGCCACTATGAGGCGTCTCCCCACCCATCCCCCATCACACCAACCGTTGGCCATGCTTTCTTATATAGGCACGGATATATTGTATATGTGACATTTTTCTATCACCCTAGTTCCTCAGTGGCTGTTTATACCCAGATGTTGATAGGTGGCCCCGTAACTCTTGTTGATCATCTTCTAGCTAACCTTTGCATGCAAGCGTCAAATTACCCTAGTATTAGTTGGCCCCAGGCTTATATATTTATTTCACTATACCATAACTATCTTCTCTCTAGACTCAAGATTTATTTGCCTCAATTTAAATGATCTCTTACTCAATTTCCAACACAGTCTCTCTCCTTACTTAAGAGCAGGCTAACAAACTATTTCAGGTTTTTGAAACCATTGCTAAGCTCCACTGATTATACTTTGACTCTGACAATCCGTTGCTCAACTGTACCTCCTCCTGCTAACTGTGTCAGTCTAACTATTGCAGCACCTCTCTGAAGCTGACAGTACAATTTTCTTTTTGCAGCACTTCTACTAATTTGCGTCAGCAACACAAAGTTTCTTCTATGACTGTTAGTTCACCTTTTTTTCCTTTGTCTCTCTTTCCTAACCCTCCACCTCCTCCAACCATGTGACATACTGGTTATCTCATAGCCCTGCTATATATTCTCTCCTTTATTCTCTCAGATCACTTGATAGCTCTAGGAACCACTGCTACTCTCACGGGTCCTACATCCTCCCCTCTAATAATTCCAATAATGGAATGCCCCAAACCTCTACCTATTCTCCTACCTGTTCCTTTTCTCTCAAAGAAATCAACCTATTCCCTTGGGTCATGATATGCCCATAACCTATCTTGGCTCACCTCCAGCCACACATTCGCTAGACTATTACCCTTACTCCTACTGCTTATTATGGCTGGTGATGTTGAGCTGAACCCTGGACCCACAGGTCCACAATTTGCTCCCCCCACTCCACTAGTCCACCCAACCCCCCTTCACTAAGGACCTGAAGATAGCCCACTTAAATGACTATAGTCTGTGCCCTAAAATAGCTTAGGTAGAGGCATGGGTCACACTTCATAATCCTGATGTGTTGAGAATAACTGAAACTTGGCTTAAACCTGGCATCCAACTGCATAAAGTCACTTTAGTTGGCTACTCTTGCTTCAGGTGGGACAGTCAGGAAAAAAAGGGTGTGACGCCCTCATTTATGTTAGGTCCAGCATTGCAGCTTCTGAAGCTGCTTGTCCTGCCACAGTCCCTCCCTTAACTGAATGCATCTTCCTTACCTTAACACTGGGAAATGTCAAACAACTTCTTATAGGTTATGTCTACCTTTCCCCAAAGGAAACTAATAACATCCTCCCCTCTCTTATGTCTTCCTTCTCTGACCTCCCCAGCATGATCTCATACTATGTGGGGACTTCAACATCGATGGGCTGAACCAAATAAAAACAAAGCTTATTCGACACTAGCTGACGCCAGCCTTATGCAACATATCTCCAAGCCCACTAGTCTGAATTCTAAATCAGGCAACCACCCATTACTGGACTGGACAGTCTCCAATTGACCTCATTGGGTGCAATCTGTTAATGTCCTTTCTGATTGCATTAGCAACCACTCTCCAATTGTCTGTCTCTGGAGTAACAAATGTCCGAACCCACCACCCAAAATTACTGAAACTAGGAATATGTCACTCTTTGACCTATCAACCTTCCTGCCATCTCTCTCCACTGCTGATTGGGGCCCTATTAAAGCCTTGCCAGACATCAACCAGGCCCTGGACTATTTTATAAAAACACTGCAAGTTATAATTAATCAACATGCTTCTCTAACTAGCAGAGAGGTCCCAATGGGAGTATCCCTGGGTTGCTTAGGTAGTTTAGCATGTGGTATGTGGATCAGTGCTGTAGGATTGATATGGAACTGGTGGATCTCTCTGAGATGGCCGGGTGAAGAGAACACCATGCATGCCTGAGTGAGGAGCTCCAGCATTGTGCTGGATGAAAGAGTCCCTGCTGTCTGTAAAGCTCATAGGAAGGCATGACAGGCGGAATAAGAAGTGCCGTTCATGAGAGTTGCGACTGCGGTTGTTTTAATTGTCTCTTTTCTTTAGGCCAGTTGCTGAAAAGTATGCTCTTTTCATTGCTGAGACTCCGTGTAAGCTGAAACAACTATTTTTATTTTATTTTGGCTTTCAGTGTTTCTAAAAATGTGAAACACCTTAAAGAAATTGTGAAAGCCCGCGGTGCAGATAAGAAGAAAAAATACACCTGTGCTACATGCGCCTCGGCGAAGAGCAATTTGCTAAATAATTGAGAATTCGTAGCATTCTCTGAACTGCCACAACAGCTTCTTTCTCCACTAATAAGCTCCCCCATGCAAAGGGGGCCTCAAGGTAAAATGTTATCTTTCCTCTTTAAAAAGCTGTAGAGCCACTGGAGGGCAGAATGGGTGCAGAAAACAAGGGAATGGATCCCTCATAGGAACATCTGACAGGTGGTGAGAATCTGCCAAAACCAGTAATCTCATCTAATATGTCAGGAAATGAAGATCAGTGTAAGGTCCCCTTTTTTCCCCTTACTGTAGAAGAACACCCTCTTTCGTCACAAAATGTTGAACTAAATCAAAGCTCTGATAAAGAAGATCAACCTCAGGGTATAAGTATATTACAACTTCATAGACCAGCTGTAATTTCTGAAATTATTGAAACTCCAGTTAATTTTCAACAGGTACTAACTGTGGGTGATTCTGAAGCTATTACTTCTAGTCTTTGTGCACATGGGGCCGAGGGTACTCTATGTATTGAAACTGAAGTTCTTCAAGCAGTTTCAGGCCTCAGAAAAGAAATGTTTGAGGCTTTGGGGATATTAAAGGTTCTCTGGCAAGTGTGACCAGGACTCTGGAGGAAATGAATAGTAAATTGAATGCATTGTTGGATAGAATGGAACAACTGGAGGGGAGGGTCTCTCAGGTAGAAGATTTCTCAAATAAGGCCCCAGAACAAATTCTGAATTTGGAGTGTCAATTACAAAACCTTCAGCTAAAAATTACAAAGCAGGAAGATAGAGCAAGGAGAGCTAACATCCATTTATTTAAGGTTCCAGAGGGGGTAGAGGGGATAGGAGATCCAGTCCTTTATTTTGAAAAAGCATTAACTCTGGCTTTAGATAGGAAGTACCCCAAAGAAAAAGTTATTATTAACAGAGCTCACAGGGCTGGCACCTGTAATAATGGCAACTCAGAATTCCCTAGAACTGTGTTTATAAAAACATTGACATTCCAAGACAGAGAAGCCATATTACAAAAAGCAAGACTTACCAAGGGTTTGAACTTGAGAATATTCATTGTAATGTTTATCCTGATTTGTCACCTGGGACTATGGAGAAACAAAAACAGTTTAACTCCATAAAACAGCAGTTATATAAAAAGGCAATCAGATTCTCAACATTATACCCTGCAAGGCTGCGGTTTGTTGCAAATGGTAACCTCCATACATGTGATTCAGCAGAAGACACAATGGAGGCATACAAGCTGGCATATGAAGAAACTATATCATGAATTTATTGAAGGTGGTTTTCTTAGTCCTTGAAGGGATTGATGGAGGGAAGGGCTTGAGGATTTGTGCTTTGGGTAGTTATTTCTTTCTCCTGTTGTTTTGAGGAGGGGAAGGATGTAAGAGCTAAGAGTGCTGAAGTTCCCTCCTCTTAGAATGGAAGAAAAAGGGTAAAAAAAGAAAACATGGGGCGACTGGATAGGATGCTCCATTGGCATAACTGTTAGGTCCTTGCTTTTGAGTAAGAAAGTTTGAGGGGTTACGAAGAAGAAGTAGCTGAATATGGCTGGAAGGGGGAATTAAAAATAAAAAGGGAAAAAATGTGGGAAAAAATATGTATGACAAATAAAAAAATAATAAATATTTACATATTTTCTTTAGGGAAAGGTGACATAGGCTTTAACAAAGGCATTTAGAGAGTAAGCTTATGAGGGGTTTATATTTAAGGGGCTTAGAGGGGCACTATTTTTCTATTTTTATATATTTGCTGGTTTTTCTCTGCTCAGGTTAGGTGTGCTTTTATGGTGTACCGAGTTGGCTGTACAGCCATCTTGGGGTTGAGGGAACCAGTGGGGGATAGAGGAGTGATTGTAGTAAAGGGAGGGGTTTGGGGAGGGGGGTACAGGGTAAGTGTATGTTGATTTTATGTTTTTTGTTTTCTTTTCCAGACTATTAGATTGTTTTGTTTCATAATGGGATATTATACTTTAACTTTAATTGGATTGATAAAGGGGATCTAGGAACCAAGCATTATTAAAAATTCCTGTTATGGAAGATAGCTTTAAAATTGCCACATGGGATGTTAAGGGCCTACAAGAAAGACCAAAAGTAATTAAAGTAATTAAACACATGGATAATAAAAATATAGCCTTGGTCATGTCTCAAGAAACTCACTTAACCAGAACAGATATTGACTGGTTTAAGAATAGATGGGGGAATCTTCATTTTTCAGAATATTCAAGTAATGTTAGAGGTGTTTTAATTGCTTGCAATAGGAAAAAAATGAAACCTCAAATAAATAAAGTTGATATAGACAAAGGAGATAGATGTGTTATCTTACAGCTACAGCTGTTTAATATCAACTTTACATGTGCAACAATATATGTACCTAATTAAAATTGCCCTAGATTCTTTTCTTGTTTTTTTCTTTACTTTATCTTCATATGAAGCTCCTTTTTTAATAGGTGGAGATTTCAACTTAGTTCTTAATCAAGTAGATAAGACAGGGGGTACGGATAAAACACATGCAATGGCTAGAACAGTAATTAGATCATTTATGTCTGATTTGGAGTCAGCAGATCCATGGTGGGAACTATTTAAGACAGATAATACATTTTCATATTTTTCAGCTGTTCATCAGACTTACTCAGGGATTGATTTTTTTTTTACATCAAACACTTTACTTCATATGGTGCAGCAAGTGAGTTATTCAGGGTTAGTGATCTCCGACCACTCTCCTTGTCTGCTGACATTAAAAATTTCAGATATTTCCACTCACCCAAAAATATGGAGCATGGATGCAGCTGTTTTAAATAAAAATAAAATGGGCAATCAAATAGTAAAGGCCTGCAGGGAATTTTTTGAGTTAAATGAAGAGGGAGACACAACACCATAATTATTTTGGAGGCTTTTATGGTAACCACAAGATGTTTACTTCAGAAAATGTCATCTTCTAATTATAAAATAAGAGAAAAGTTAATTACTAAGCTAGAAAAAGATATTGGTAGGTTGCCACAGATTCATAGTGACACATTTGATCAAAACATTTATAAAGATATGCTTTCTAAAAAAGCTCAATATAACCAATTGATTAATGAAAGGACAGATTCCATCATTCATTGCGTTAGATCAAATTATTACTTTAAAACCAACAAGCCCTTGAAGCTCCTAATGTGGCAAATTAAGAAAGATCAATCCCAAAATTCAGTAATAGCCATAAAAAACTCAGCAAGTGTAATTTGCAAAAAAACAGCAGAGATTACTAATTGTTTTTTTTACAATTCTATAAGCTATTACACTCTGCAGAATATGAAGGTGATAAAAAGGATATATATTCTTTTTTAGATACTATTTCTATGCCAACAGTTACAGAAAATGTAAGATTAAGTTTGGAACTCCCCATCTCTGAATTTGAAATTCAAACAGCTATTTAGGATCTAGCTATGGGTAAAGTCCCAGGACCAGATGGTCTCAGGGCAGAGTTTTATAAATTTGTTAGCTCTTTATTAATTTCTCCTTTGACGAGACTTTTTGGATTGTTTTTGGAGCTTCAGAAGATCCCAGAGATTTTTAAAGAGGCCATTATTCAGGTTTTTCTTAAAAAGCACAAGGACCCACCGAGTGGTGCATCTTATAGGCCCATCTCCCTGTTAAACACAGATTATAAAATCTTTACTAAAATTATTGTCAAAAGACTTGAACTGCTTGTTCCATCATTAATTCATCAAGATCAATTTTGATATCTCTTCATTAGCGCTGGAAACGGAGATGCAACCATACCCCTCTTTAGTTAACATACTGTACTCTATTCATCTTATAGGCAAAACAATATGCAAAATTTATTGATTACGACTCGTGCTACTTATATATCTTGGCTTCGTTACAAAATCTGATGGGTGAATGGGTGAAAAAAATGCATTTCGGAATATACTCCCTTGTATAATAATTATGATTTTCAACCATCTAAATCAGCTATTTATAAAGAGTGGCAGGGTCAAGGACTAAAACAAGTGGGTGATTTGTGGTCAGATGATAGTTCGAAGACATTTGATCAATTGGTCGAACAGTATGGGATATCTCGAAACCATGCTCTATGCTATAATCAATGCAAGAGTTACATATGTAAAAATAAAAAAAGTAAGAATTAAAGAAAAACCAATTTTGCTAGATGCATTACAAAAAAAATTAGAAGCTAAGGGTTTGATATCACTATTGTATCATGTTTTACAGGATAAAATTGGAGGAAATATTAATAAAATTAGGACTAAAAAGGAAAGAGATTTGGGCATAGCACTGACAGATGAACTATGGAGTGAAGTTATTGATGCATATATTAATAATTTAGCTTCCATTAGGATGCAACAGATTCAAATGAATACAGTACATAGAATCTACTATGCACCTAAAAGGTTACATCAGTTTAATAGTGTTATATCAGATAAATATCCAAGGTGTCCAAATACCACAGGGACCCTGGTTCATCTCTTGGCATCTTACCCGTACCTGTCAAATTTTTGGCCAGAAGTAGAGCAGTTATATAATTTAGCCCTAGGGAAGGATTTTAATTTAACATTATTTGTTAAATTGTTAGGAGTACATCCAAATCACAATGTATTTAACAAATATCAGAAACATTTTTTGATTGTCTGTGGTTGTGGCCAAAAAGTGCATCCTTCCAAAGTAGAAAGATGCGGATCCCCCTATCATTAAGGTATGACTTAACATGATGATTGATATTGCAAAATTAGAGTAAATTCATTATGAGAAGGAAAGGAAAAAGGAAGAGTTTGATAAAATTTGGGCGCCATTCCTACTGACAATTATGCAATTTAATTTGTGATATTTAAGTTACTATAAAATGTTTAAATATCATTTTTGGTAATTTAGAAAAGGTTCCTGGATCCCCGTCTCAGTTAAAATGATGAATGGATAATAGAGAACTAATCAGAAGACTTTCCTATGATGGAAAAAGGAACTCTGATCCTTTCTGAACTGAGGGTTAAAATAAAAAAAAAATAGTTCTGTAACTAAAAGGAGGTCCAAAGGTCTGAAAGCACCTTGGCTAAACAGGGACCTGAAGCACCTCATGTCCCGTCGAGACCTGGCATGGAAAAACTTTAAGAAAAGCAGTAACCCCTATGACTGGCAGATCTACAGGCAACTTGAAATTTATGCAAGCTCTACAGTGCAAAATACAAGTATTACAGCTCCTTGCAGACTGAACGTCTCATTAATCCCAAAGTGTTCTGGAAACAAATCACCACTTTAATTAAAGGTACTACTCCAGTCTCCCCCCAGCACCATAACTGCTGGTGGCACCACGCTATCTGACCCCCCTTCTATTGCTAATGGCTTAAACCACTTTTTCTCTGATCTCAATAGCTATACCTAGTACTTTGCACCCATTCCCAACTTTTACCCTTCTTCTCTCTTACACAGGCATCTTCCTTCATGCCCTGAATTTCACCTCAAATTAGCTACATGCAAAGAAGTGTTGCAGTTATTATTAAAGTTAAAGGAAGATAGTTCCCCAGGATTTAACTCCTTAGAACCTTGTTTTCTTAAACTAGGTGCCTCAGCCCTAGCTGCTTCTATCCGCAATTTGATAAATAAGTCTCTTACTGCTGGAAGAGTGCCAGTTAAATGGAAAGTTGCAATAGTTGTTCTGCTGCATAAGGGTGGTGCAGACATAGTTGAAAACTTCAGACCCATAGCAGTCCTCTGCCCAATAGCAAAGATTCAAGAATGAATTATATTCAACCAATTTCAATCCTACTTAGAATGTCATCACCTCCAGTCCAACTGTCAGCACAGCTTCAGAAAAAAGTATAGCAGCCTCACTGCTCTTACCAAAATAACCTCAGACATATTCGGCTCACTCGACAAAGGGCTTCACGCCAGGGCCATTTTTGTAGATCTTGCCAAAGCCTTTGATTTGTAAACCATAGCCTTCTGCTACACAAGCTTCATTTCTTGGGTCTGGACCGACTATCACTCTCCTGATTCCAGAATTACCTATCCAGACACTCCCAAGGAGTAAAATGGTCAGGGGCTCTCTCTTCCTTTAATACTATAACCTATGGCCTTACCACAAGGCTCAATCTTAGGGCCCCTACTATTCTCCCTGTTTATAAACAATTCATCCCTAAATTTCGGAGGGTCCCTGGTTCAACTTTATGCAGACGACACTGTTCTATTCTGGTCTTCTTGCGATACCCAATGGTTCAATCACAACCTGGAATCAGATTTCCACACACTTGAGAAATGGTTCCTTGAGAATCACTTACTCCTTAACATCAAAAAAAATAAATCAATGCTATTCTCTAACCCTTCTGAAAAAGTGACACCCCGTAGCTCACTTAATATTCAGTCCCTCAGGGAAACCCTTAAATCTGTGCAATTTTTCAAATACCTGGGTATCCTGTTAGACCCCTCACTCTCTTTCGAGCAGCATGTGGCACAAACTACAAAAAAACTTAATCAGAAACTAGGATTGCTCTACTGCCTTTGTCCTCTCCTCTCTCATGCCTCTTGTCAAAGGATTTCCACCTCCTCCTCCTCCTCCTCCCAATATTCTTCTATGGTGCCTCTCTATTGCAATCTGCCAAAGTGACCACACTTTCTAGGCTGCAAATGCTATACTACAGGGTGGGACATTTTTGGTCTCAGAACCAATTCATGCTGCCACCACCATGAGGTTCTAGCATCTCTAGATTGGCTTGACTATGATCAAAGATTGCACTTCTTCTCCCTTTGCTTCATTTACAAACTTACCTTCCTCTCTCTCCCCCCTACCTGAGTGACCTACTGACATGTTTACTCTGGTTATCCTCAGCCCCTTTGTTTAACTTTCCTTATCCCCGTCTTGGTATAGGTAAACGTTCATTCACCTACTCTGCACCCTCCATTTGGAATGCACTCCCGTTATCTTCACTCTCCCTCTCCTCACTTACCATATTTAAGCTCTTCCTCTCTGCACATCTACTGCAGCTGAAGCCTTGTATCTGCTTTGGTTAATTCTTCATAGTACCCAGCTGCATATTTGTGTTTATACTGTGTATTTGTTTGATTTTGTGTTCTGTATTATTAGTGTTTTATTGTGCTGTTTATTCTATTGTTCTTGCTAATTTTTGGCTACTTATTGACTCTTGTATTAATGCACCATATCTTGCCATGGGTCGCCCCTGAAAAGGGACTGTACTGTCTCAGTGAGCCTACCCGGTCACCAAAATTCAAATAAATAAATAAATAAGTTGTATAGGCAAAATCTATCAGCAGCTATAATCAGGGATAGAACAAGAAGGTGGGTTTAGTTTGAAATAGTGGGGACAGTAAAACAAGGGTAGTATTGCCACTAGAGCAAGGCAGAATGGTTAGGTAGGGTGGAGATTTGGGCACTCACCACCACATTTAGAAGGACACCAAACAGCTTTTGTAATTTTCATTTCTTTGTACCTTTATTCATGAAGACAAAACAGCACAAGTGTAACAGACACCCTTATTTGCGCCCAATTGACTCTGTTTCAAACTACTGTCCTTTATCAAAGTAGTCTGAAACACATCAGGCGGGTGCAGATAAAGGTGTCTGTTACACTCATGATATTGTGTCTTCGTTAATAAAGTGACAAAGAAATGAAAATTATGGGACTTCTGGTGACGTCATGAACTAGAGAGCAGAAGACTGTGATAGCTCTGATAACCCGATCTAATATAACTATGAATTAGCCTGCTAATACCCTTTACAAAGCGACCAAAAAACGCTTGCAGTGCAGTGGAATGACCAGTCATCAAAAGGGGGTTCAGTAACCCCAGACAGCAAACTGAAACAGCTACTAATTGAAGACAGAATGAGCACAAGATCTTCAAGGCCCAGGATGTCTAGATCTCAGTCCCTCACCTCGATTTCTTCGGTGGACATAGAAGGGGACTTTGATGAGGATGAGGAACAAATAACAGTGGAAGATGCTACGATTGGAAAAGTAATCTCCACAGTCCACACTATAGAATCTGTCCTAGTGGATCTTAAAATGCACTTGAAAACCATAGACAAAAAATTGACAAACACACAGCAGTGAGTGGGAGAAATCACAGACACCCAAGGAGCACATAGCAGATTGCTGTTATTTCTGTTGAATCAGGACAGAGAGACCCAAGCACAGATGGAAGACGTGGAGAACAGGGCAACACGCAACAACTTCTGGATTCGGTCAGGGAGGGAGCAGAAGATTCATTCAATTCCATGCTGGAGTTCATAAATCATTTATTAACATCAGTGTTAAAACTGGCAGCTGATCTACCACTAACAATTGAAAGGGCTCACAAATCACTGGGTCCAAAACCTAAGGAAGGGACATCCAGACTGCGATTGATCATTATTCATATGCTACATTAGCAAACAAAGGAGACAATCCTGTCAACTGCCTGGAAACAACAAAAAGTGTACTTTGACGACCAACAGATTTTCTTTGATCAGGATTTTTCCCCAGCCCTACAAGCCAAAAGGCAAACTCTGAAATTGATTACCAAACAGATTAAAGAAAAAAAGAATATGAAAGCAGAGGTGATTTATCCAGCTAAAATAAAAATATTTACAGAAAAGGGAGTGCAGATTTATGACAATATAGCGGTGGCTGCTACACTCCTGAAGAAATGGGCGATAGATTGTCCCAATGTACAAATGGACACCATAGAAGCAGAATTGCAGCAGACTGCATGGCAGCTGACAGGCTGGAGTCAGAAAAGGCAGAGATCTGACGACGATATACCATGGCACCTGAAGCAGGACTTACATGCGGTGATGGAAGAGTACAGAAAATAGACCGGCAATAAAAAAGCAGAAGGGCTCTGAAGGCAAAGAGTTGAAAATCCAAAATGAACTTAATTATCTTGTTTAAACCTGCTGCCTGGAGATGCGACAATGAGGTTGCCAAGATTTTGACTGCCAAGCAAGTAACATTTTTCTTTTTTTTTCTATAAAGCAAAAGGGTTTTAATCTGTAAGGAAGGTTACTCGGTATTACTCTGTGTTTTTTTTTCTCTATCCTTTATTTATCCTCCACAACAGGACACACTTATATCGGCCAGCCTTACCATCTATCGGGGTCGTTCAGGAACTTGAGTGCTATGCACATCCCGGTGGATCCCTGGAGCCAGCCTGGAGGTGTCATCCTTGCACGACCCCCTTATTTCCTCTTTTTTGCCCCTTTTACTCAGGGCCCCAGAACGCAGTAGCGCATGCGTGTAGAGGCGTGCATGCGCTCAGTGGCTCCAGTAACAGCCCTTCCACTCTCCCCGGCCTAACACCAGGGCTCCTCCTGCATGGCGCTGCCACCCAGTCACCACCAGGGGGCAGCCAAGCATTGAGGAAGCCCTTCAAGCCCTCCCAAGGAGGAGAGCTGCCAGCCAGCAGCTCTATCGGCTCCTCCCCCTCCCCCCACGGCTGACCCCTGGACCCCTGAGCTTGAGCCCAAACCCGGGTTGCCAGCATGGTGTGAGGTGTGGTGTCCAGCACGTCAACCCTCAGTGCCACCAGGCTGGCCTTTTCAGAAGGGGGCACTAGGCCCATTGAGTCTGCCTTCCCCACACAGTGTGGGGGAGATTAGCCATGATTACCTATAAGATACTTCTCTAGTTCCATTTTGAATTTTGGAAAATCAGTGATGTCTATTAAATACTAGTTCCACAATTTGCTCACCCTGATGGTAAAATAATCATTTCTCTTGTTTGTTGGTGCCCATGGTATACATAGTTGTTTGTTATGGCATCATAGGTTTCCTGATTTTTTGTGCTCTGGTTATGTTATACTCTTTTATAAGATCTACATCTTTCATGATATTGAATAGCATGAGTATGTCTCCCCTATCCCTATGAAGTTGTAGGTCATACAAGTTTAGAGCTTGCACTCTGTCAGAGTATTGCATTCTCCCACTCTTGGTATAAATTTAGTGGTCTTTCTTTGGATATTCTTAAGTATATTTTTATCTTTAATTAAATGAGCGACACAGCACGATGCTGCATAGTCCAAGTGGGGCCTTATGTAGGATTTATATAATGGGATAATACATGTTTCGCCTCTGATAACGAATGCCCTCTGAATGGATCCCAGGAGTCTGTTTGTAACAAGTGCTACCTTTCTGCAGTGTTCCCCAGGGGTTAACATGTTGTTAACAATAATACATACTGTAAATCTGTTGCTGTTCTTACTTGTTTTATGTTGATACCATTCAATGTATAATCAGGTTGTGGATTTCTTATCCCCAGATGAACGACCGAGCATTTTTCAACATTAAAGGCCATTTTGTTAGCCAAGGCCCAGCTCTCAATGTGTTTCAGATCTTTTGATAATATGTCAATTTTTGCATCAGTATCCACCTCTGAGCTGATCTTGGTGTCATCTGTGAATTTGCTTATATTGCTCTGAACATGTTTGTGTAGGTCTTGAGCGGCAGCTTCCTGTGGCTAAGTGCAGCGAAGTGTGGAGTCAGATGGAGTGTGGCAGGCTCCCCTGACCTTCATCTTTGCCATCTGATTTGGTTATTGCTACAGAGGAGGGCCGAAGGAATCCGGAGGTGGTAAAACACATTGTTTTGCCGCAGTCTGCTGTAGTGAAGGGGAGTGAGTGAACTCTACTACCTGCTTTCAGTACTGCACCCGAATGATTGATCAGCTGTATTTTTAACTAACTGAAGATGAAGTATTGCTTTATCTGTTTCTGCCCTGAATATGCTGCTGTTGTGATTGTGTGCTGTTACATTGCTTCAGTCATTTTAATTGTTGCTGGATGTGCGATGAACTGTGCTGAATTATTGCAACTGCACTTTAATTGCTGCTGGATGTGTGACGAACTGTGCCGAATTATTGCAACTGCACTTTAATTGCTGCTGGATGTTTAGCGAACTGTGCGAGTGTGCAACTGCACTTTAATTGCTGCTGGATGTGTGACGAACTGTGCCGAATTATTGCAACTGCACTTTAATTGCTGCTGGATGTTTGACGAACTGTGCTGAATTATTGCAACTGCACTTTAATTGTTGCTGGTTGTGTGACGAACTGTGCCGAATTATTGCAACTGCACTTTAATTGCTGCTGGATGTTTGACGAACTGTGTCGAATTATTGCAACTGCACTTTAATTGCTGCTGGATGTTTGATGAATTGTATCTAATCTGCTGCTACTGCTCTTTAACTGCTGCTGGATGCTTGATGAACTGTTCATAATTGTTGCAACTGTATTTTAATTCAATTTGATCTTCGATACTGTGCAGAAAATCATTGGTCTCCTGGCCCTGAATGTTTACCCAGCCCCAAATTTAGTTGGCTTCATTCACTACGCTAACTTGCTCATAGCCCCGGCTGCCTGTGTTGCCAAGCAACAGTCATCTTGCTTGTTGCATGGAGTCGCACCCCCTTCCCCGATTGCTGGTGGCAGCCCAATGTGGCAGGCAACGGGGATTTAAAATCCAGCATTCTCAAGACGCGGCGGCATCTTCAGAGATGGCTTCCTGCAGCTAAGTGCTGCCAAGAATGGAGTCAGAGGGGGTCTGAGGGAGCTGTGGGAACTGGGGCACATTATTATAGTTGAAAACAGGCTAAAGTGACAGCTGACCTATGAGAATGATGGGCTTTCTGGTAACCAGGTAGAACTGTGCAATATTAGTTTGCTTAGTTCTACTTAATAATATTCCAATAGGTTGCTCTGAAACTGAGGAAGGCTGGGTAAATGTTGAGTTGAATTACAGTATGTCCAATATATTAGTACATAAATTTAGGGTTACTGATATCTATGGGCTGTTACTACAATTTGAAATTGGTTTGAGGGGTTGTGGTTTTTATTTTTCACTTTTGGCCTTGTATTATTTTCAAAGGGGTTTGCTTGAAATTCATTGCATTTTTAAGGATTTGGCATTGTTCCATTTATTGTTGATATTATCTGGGGACATTGAATTAAACCCAGGACCCTCCACCGATTCTGTTCCAGCTGTTGGTGGGAAGAAGTGGTGGACAGAACATGGACTGAAGTAATGCATTTAAATGTAAGAAGTTACCTGCCAAAAAAAAACAATATTGAAATTAATTTTTTGAACAATAACCCTGATGTTTTGGTTCCATCTGAATCTTAGTTGAAGCATTCTACACCAGATAACAATTATCTAATTCCTGGGTATAAAGTTATTCGGGCTGATAGGAAAGGATGTAAGAAAGGGGGTGGGATTATATTGCTGTTTAAGGATAATCTACAGGTATCTGTACTGGACAGTTGTATTCACTTTGATTCCCTGAATGACTGGTTATTGTTAAGATTTCTTCTAGGAGGTGAGAAATATGTTACCTTGGGTTGTATTTATAACCCCCCTACCAGCGGGCTGGGTGGGATAAGGGAGTTCTTGGACAAAGCTTCTGGTTATTTTGGTTCATCAGATTTTCTTCTGGTGGGCGATATAAATCTGAACTGGTTGCAATCAGTTGATTTGGGGTTGGACACACTTTTTCACTCTTATACTTTGTCTCAGCTGATTACAGAACCTACTAGGCTCAATCATCTTACTGGAAATCACTGTATTCTCGATTGGATTGTTACCAATAGAGTTGATGTTATTTCTTCTGCTGGGATGCTTGCTGAATCCACTAGTGACCACCAGGCCACTTACTGTGCTGTGAATTTTAAAAAGGGAAAGATACCCCCTAGGATTATTCAATCACGAAATGTTAAGAATTTTGATTCCCAAAATTTGGCCCAGTCTTTCACTAATTAATTGGTCTGTTTTAGACTTAATTCCAGACCCTGATCGTGCAGTAAACTATTTCTGTATGCAACTTCTATCAGTTCAGGAATTTTATTTCCCTTTATGTAAATTAACAGTAAGAGGTTTAGTGAACAGGTGGTTCACTGGGGAAATCAAAGTGGTGGATTAAGGCAAGAAATCTTGCTTGGCAAAATTACAAGCAGTCACCATCAGGGGTATGTGTGTATAGGTATCATTCCTTAAGGAATAAGGTTAGTTATTTAGTGAATAGTGTCTAAAAATATTTTTATAAAAAACAACTAAGTGAAAACTGGGCTGTTCCTAAAAAATTTTGGAATTCTGTAAAAAATGTGATTACTCCCACTGAAAAGTCAGCTATTAAGATAACATCTCTGGATGGAATTCTAACTGATCCTTTAGTAATAATGGAGAAGTTTAATAGTAAACTTTCTGACTTTTTCTAGTTATGGGCACAATTTTTCTAATTTCTCGAAAAACCCAAGCATCAGTGAGGTTCCAAGTGATAGACCTAAATTTTATTTTAAAAGGATCACAAAGCCAGCAGTGGTAAAATTAATTGCCAGCCTGCCTAACAAGTTTGTTGATTGTGGCGAAGGAGTAGACAGTCATTTTCTTAAGTTGATTGCACCTCAAATTGCTTTCCCTCTTTGTTCCATCTTCAATTTATGTCTTATCTCTGGTCAATTCCCACTAATCTGAAAACAAGCTAGGGTGGTTCCAATTCCCCAAAAAAATGGTGCCAACTCTTTTGATGATTTTAGGCCCATATCAATTCTCAATCCTTTGAGTAAATTGCTTGAAAAAGTGGTAGCAAACCAAATTATGGAGTATTTGGAAAAATATCTTTTACTCTGCCAGGAGCAACACGGCTCTTGGTGAAACCATGGAATAGAGACTGCCTTGGTTAGGTTCTTGAGTGCCATCTTCCAGGGCTTTGATAAGGGCCTGTTAATGGGGGCAGTGTTCGTGGACCTGACCAAGGCATTCAACCTTATTAATCACTCTTTGCTGTGCTCTAAATTGGGCTATAATGGTTTCTCCAAAGGTCATTTGTGCTGGTGCAGAGATTATTTATCAAACAAGTCCCAGGTAGTAGGTATAGTGCTGGTTACTTCTTCCATCAGACCCATGAATTTATGTGTTCCACAGGGGTCCATCTTGGGTCCTCTTTTATTTTCATTGTTTGTTAATTCTGTTCCTTCTATTTTTAAGGTCTACAATTGTTTGCTTTATGCAGACAATTTGATAATTTATTCTCAAGCATGCTCTAATTTTCAGCTTGCATCTGTACTGCAATCCAATTTCTATGATGCCTGTAGCTGGTTTTCTAGCAATCACATGGTTCTTAATGTTAGTAAGATAAAAACAATGCTGTTTGAAACCCTCTATTTGTTGAAGAGGGACCCTATTTTGTTGATTTATAATACTGGGGGGGATTGTTGTTGAATTTGTAAAAGAATTTAGATATTTGGGAGTCCTTTTGAACAGTGTACCATTGCTCCAGTGAACTCCCTACCACGAACACCATCACAGTGACAGGAATCGTGCAAAATCCTTGCGTCACTGTGATGGTCTCTGCTGGCACCAGGACTGCCTCCCCCGGTGTATGCCCCCTTCCCTGGGACAACTCCAACTCAGAGATGTATCCCTAGAGACCGGGGGGTGTGGGGTTCGGGGCACAGCTCCCCGACAGAAACAGAGAGGCATCCCGACAGTGCAATGCCAACACTCAACATTGCAGCTGTCGCTGTCAGGGATGTCGATGAGTAAGATGTCAGAACGGCATGGTAAAACCTCTTGGACCCATGTTTAACATGTTCCTTGCAGGTAAAAGCCATAAGTAAAAAAAGTTAACCAAAAATTGGGCATACTATTCAAAATGAAGAAATATTTTCCTGAAGATATAAGAAAGTCTATTGCCATGGGAATACTCTTGCCCCACTTTGATTATGTTGCAAGTCTTTGTAATAGGCTTTCAGTTGGTGAGCTTAAAGTGCTAACTGTGACTTATAATAATGTCTGCTGGTTTGTTTTGGATTGTCCTTATCGACCTCATCATTGTTTAATGTGTTCCAAGCTTGGCTGGCTAGTGTTAAATAACAGGATTACATTTTATTTTGGTTGTCAAGTCTTCAAATATATCTTTTTATGTACTAAGTACCCAACCCGTTATCAGATTTGGTAGAAATAAGGCTCCCTACCTGTCACTTATGTTCTTATTTGTTAACTGGGTAGGTACACTAGCCAAGAAATTACTATTTTCAGGCATGACCCGGGAGAGTACAACAATCAAAAACAGGTACATAGCATAAGTACAATTAAATTACAATAGCATAAGTCAGAACAGTTAGTAGTTATGAATACGTGCAGCCAGTACAATAACAATCAATACAATTCACATAGAAATTTTAGGCAGAGAAAACCTACACAGTCTAGGAAGAGGTACCACAACTTAGCAGCAAGAAATATTGTTAAAATTCATCACACCAGTGAAGATTCAAATAAGCAGCAAAACAAGGCAAGGGCAAATTCCTGACTGGGCAAGATACATTATCACGGCCTCTGAAACAAGGCTCAGGTGTGTGTGTGTGGGGGGTTGGAGTTGGGGTAGATTAGCTGCCAAGGAGATAGTAAGGGTAAGAAGTGGTATGAGGTAGGAAGGTTAAAGTTAGGCCAGGCAGCATCTGGCATGTGAGTGGATTAGGGAGGATTAAAACAAGCGCAGGGTTCAGCAAGGGATAGATGAAAGTGCAGCTCCTTTTTGAAGCTGTCATGGAATCCAGATATTCTAAATGCTTGGGGGTGAGAATTCCAAAGCTTAGGAGCACAGTGATTGAAGGCAACAGAGCCTTTTGATGTTTTACATCTAGATACATTCAGCAGGGATTTATCTACTGATCACAGTCTATAGGAGGATGTTTGAGGTACCAGCAATGTTGCAAGTGCTGAAGGGGTCTGGTTTCTGAGTATAGAGTCAATCAGGGAGCCCAGAGAGTATTGACGGCAAGCTGAGGGGGATAACCAGCCCAGGTCCCTGTACCGTTGGCAGTGGTGCTTAAGCCGTGGTGACGAGGAGGCGTATCGACAGATATTGTTATAAGTGACATCCCACTTATGAAGGATGGTTTTGTGTGTGGCAGAAAAGGTCAGCATGCTATAGGCGAGGGCAGGGAGTAATATGCCTCTGGCAATAAGAAGTTTAGCAGAGGGAGTCAACATGAAACTGGATTTGTAAGCAACCCCCAGTTTAGAATTCACTGCCTTTCAGGCAGATTGTATATGCAGGCTGAAATCCAGAGATTGGTCCAGAAGAATTCCGAAGTACTTTTTCATTTTTTATTTGTTAACCGGGAAAGGACCCTGGGATAAGCCCATTTTCAGTTCTGACCCGATAGAAAACAGGAACAACAAAGAAAATCACTTAACAAATTACATTTAAGCAAAACACTTATAGTAGCATTAGTGGCATTATTCTAACAAATGCCTCTTTTCACACTAAGGTGGGTGCAAGGTCTTTCTCAAAGGTGGCACCTCAATGTTGGAATGCATTGCCCCTTGTAGTCCACTCTTCCACTTCTTTTTTAAATTTTAAGCATAATTTAGGGCTTATTTGAATTCAATTGAGTTTTGTAATTGTTTTGCTTAAATGTAATGTGTTAAGTGATTTTCTTTGTTGTTCCTGTTTTCTATTTGGTCAGAACTGAAAATGGGCTTGTCCCAGTGTCCTTACCCGGTTAACAAATAATAAATGAAAAAATTAAATAGGTCACTTATGAAGATTCCAAAGAGTGTGGGCCCCACCGCAGAGCCCTGTGGGACCCCACTAGTGACCTCAATCTCCATGGTTAATGTGTCAGATATCTTGACTTGCTGTGTTCTGTCAGAAAGCCATTCCTCTAATCATTTTGTCGATCAATTGTGCGAAACCATGTCGAATGCCTTTCTGAAGTCTTAAAATACCATATCAACTAGAACTCCCTTATCAATACTATTGCTTACATTTCCATAAAAGGAGATTAAGTTAGTTGCACATGAGCGACCTGACATGAACCCATGCTGTGTAAGATTCAGTCCCTTTTCTGTTATTTCATTATCAAGCCTGTTCTTTAATAGTTTCTCCAATAGTTTGCACACTGCTGATGTCAGGCTAATGGGTCTAAAATTCCCTGCATTTGTTCTACTGCCCTTTTTGTGGATTGAAACCACTGTTGCTCTTTCACAATCTCCTGGGACTATAGCTTCATTGTATGATTTGTTGTAGAGGATTGTTAGTGGTAGAGTCAGCTGATCTGCAGTTTCTTTAATAAAGTATGTATTTATATTATCAGGCCCTGGTGAGCAATGTGTTTTTAAAGTTCTAATAGCTTTACCAACCTCTTTGCATGTTGTACCATGGAAATTAGATCTATTGATAGAACTGATTGATTTTACTGGATCTTTTGTTGTAAATACTGACCCAAAAAACCTATTCAAAACTTCTGCTATCTCTATTCTCTTATTCAGTTCGACCCCATTTTCTACTATTGGTCCTATATTATTGACCCTTTTTTAATTATTAATGTAGGCAAAGAATGCTTTTTGGTTATCTTTAGAAACTGAAAGTTTGAATTCCAGTTTTCTCTGTTCCATCCTAATAAGATTTTTTAATCTACTCAGTTCAGGCTTGTTTATACATTTATTATGTTCATTTGCAGTTTTTTTATATTTTTAAAATCCCTTTCTTTTCTTTGATTTTTGGGGTCAACCATGGTGGCATCTTCCCTCTACTGTTTTGAACTTGTTTAAGGGATATATACAGATTTTCAAGTTCTTTTATAATTGAGTTACATATTTCCCAACACTCATTTACTGGAGAATCATACATTAATGTCTCCCATTCATATGGCTGCAATGCTGATTTCATCTTTGGGTAGTTACCCTTATAATAGTTGTACATATAGGTTGAGTGTCCCCCACTGACTTTTGGTTTGGTGATGGTGAACACCACACAGTTATGATCACTGTTCATTATTGGAGTTGTGACTGCAAGGTTAGTCAGTTCAGATGGGAGGTTGGTCAGAATGATATCAAGGATATTCCCACCCCTAGTTGGTTCTGTTACCAGTTGTTTCAGCCCTGCCATTATTGTAATGTCTAGAAATAAAGATTCCACAGGTGAGCTAGCTGTCAGACAATCCCAATTTGTACCTGGCAAATTAAAGTCACCCACCATTACTATATCTGTGGTGTTGGGGATATCAGTGAGTAACTTACATAGGCTCTGGCAGTATTTTGTAGATAAAGATGGTGGCCTGTAGAAATTCCCTATTAGTAAAGTTTTCCATTCTGTTGTCTTAACTGGACACACACTCCTTCAATTTGACTTTCGGGTCTTATAAGGAATGAGCACTCTGATGACTCTATTGTATTTTTAACATATATACAAACCCTCCCCCTTTTCTGTTATTTCTATTGTTATAACATAGGGTGTATCCTGGGGTTTTATTTAACCATGATGATGCTTCATCCCACCATGTTTTGTTAATGGTGGCAATATCAATTTGCTTTTGGATTAAAATGGCATTTAGCTCACTTATTTTAACCAGATTCAAACTTATAGTGTTGGTGACAAAGAATTTATACCCACATTTTATGGAAATAGGTTTGTTAGATGTAAGTCCCATTTGCCCCCGGTAGCTAGTTTAAATGTTCATCTATTGATTTGGCTATGGTTCTCCACAGAATGGAGCTGTCCCTTCTACTTAAGTGGAGCTCATCCCAGCTAAACAAGCTTTGGTTATTGGAGCATTTTTCCCAGTGTGTTATACAAGTAATGTGTTTCCTCAGGGTCCATTTCCTCAACTATTCATTAATAGTTTTTATCTTTGGTTGTTAGGCCTCACTTGCTCTAGGGACTTGCAAGATTTCAAACAGACAAACTTCACATCCTCTACTCTCCAGGGTTGAAAATATTTTCCTGTTCTCTAATTCCACTGCAGAGGAGTGGGGAGGATTCTGGGAGAATGAAGGAGGAGTGAGCAACTTGCAGTGTTGAGAGTCAGCACCAGCAGGACTGAGCAAGGTGCTTTATAATCCTATGGCAGGTATGCCATTATTGCCTGCCAAAAGCTAGGACATTTGTGGGTTTTTCCAGGAGAATGTATTTGCTCAGGTTTTAAGTCCTCCAGAACTACAGCAGAACCATGCACCTGTCTGAGGGGCTTAGAGTCTAGTAGTGGCAGAGCCCGTTCCCCCAGACAGGTGTGGCGGCAAGCCCAGCAGCAGGTATACTGCTGTAGAGTGGAGGTTAAAAGTCAGTATTCATCCAGGTTTTATGGATGGTGGAAACAGTATTTGACTTAGTATTTGCCTATTTATTTTTAATTTTTTAACCTCCAAAACCTCCTGGAAATCCTTAGGATAGTGCAAGGCTTGTTTTTCCATTTTTACTCCCAGTAAATGTGTTTTGGGAAAGTAAAGTAGTGCTTAGTTTTAGCAACTAGTTTAAGCAACTGTTTTAGTAACTGTCATTGGTAATAGAATAGTGTTTTTAAACATAAAAAAAGTTAAAATTAACTTACTTCTAGTTGGCGGTTTAAGGAGGCATGGTCCTTCCTCGTACAGGTCAGGACGTCACAACGCCATATACACCTGTGTAGGTGGAGTTAGGGTAACATTAAAAGAGGTCGAGGAGGAGGAGCAGTAAGTTAGAATACTAACTGCTCCATATGAGAACTGCAGTAGCAGTTGCTTGGCAGAGCACAGACAGAGAACGCCAAGCGCTAAATTTATTTATTTATTTATTTATTAGCTTTTGATGACTGGGTAAGTGCATTAGGCAATAGACCTGCCTATTTTCAGACACAACCTGGGAAAGTACAAAATACAGTAAATTACAAACAGACTCAGGTACATAAATACAGTCTTATAACATTTACAACTGATATCCTCGCAGGGATAGACAGGTATTATACATCAAGCAGAACCATCCACGCAGGGATGAGCTAGGCAAGTTAAGACAATCCAGGAGATATATAAGGAGTCCAGTGAAACCAAAAGTCTAGGCAGTTAGGATAAGCAAGGTTCAGTACAGTCGCAAGTCTCAAGTGCTAAAAGGTGAGAGAAAAGTGCTGTTTTGAAGGAAGAGTGGGATAAGGGGTGCTTTAAACTTGGGGGAAGGGTGTTCCAGAATTTGGGAGCAAAATGAGTGAATGCTTGCTCACCCATTTTAGTTGAGCAGCATGAGACACAGAGTAATGGAGAATGTGAGGACCTCAGAGGGTGGGAGTGAGGCACAGGGTTAAACATAGCTCCAAGAGAATTAGGGCAGGGGACTCTGGTCATGGCGTATATGAAGCAACCCAGTGAGTAGAGGTGACAGAATTTGGGAGTCAGCCAGTGCAGGGAATAGTAGAGAAGGCAATGGTGAGTGAGGCACGGGGCCGATAAGGCAAACCTACGAATGTTGTTGTACAGCAGTAACCACAGCATTGCCACCTATTTCCCAAAATGTCTGTGATATTTCTAGAGAAATCTCCTGCTTTCTGCATTACCACAGTAGGGGCAGCAGAGAGAAACTCTTTAGAAATTTTGTGAAATATCTGGAAATAGCTGGCAATATCTGTGGCTACTACTGTAAGTGGTGTCCCACTTTCAGAGATTACCAGCAGTAGCACGGGAAAAGATTGGAAGAGCATAAAGGAGCCTTAGGAGCAGAATACCTCTAGCCACAGAGATCCTGGCTGCAGGAGTTAAGGAGTGGTGCACATGGTAGGCTGCCCAGATCCTCATGTTAATGGATCTGCATACCTCATTTATGTGACAGAAGAAATCAAGTGCAGGATCCAGCATCACCCCAAGGTACTTGAAGGAGCCCGTGGTCAGGACAGCTGACCCATCATGACACAGCACATGAAGCTTGGGGGACAAGGCCTGGACTTTTCTAGAAAACTCAAAGAGCATGGCCTGAGTTTTAGAAAGGTTGAGGATTAGGGAGTTAAGGGAGAACCAGGTCTGAGGATGTTGGATTGCTGATGACAGATGAACATTAAGTTCAGCGATGGAACAAGAGGCAGAATATAGCACTAAGTCGTCAGCATACATGATGGAGCTACAATGGGGTATAGAAGCAGGAATATCATTAACAATGATAGAGAAGAGTGGGGACCCAAGAATGGACCCTTGTGGGACGCCACTGGAGATAGGGGTAGGAGAAGAAAGAACCTTGCAGAAAGAGACAGATTGGAAACGGCTATGAACACTGAACCAGTAAGTAGGCCTTTATCCATATTGGACTTAACCTCACTGGTAAATAGGGTGACAGCACTGGTGATGCTATGTCCAGCCCTGAACCCACGTTGAAAAGGGGGACTGAAGGTTGAAATTAAGTAAATGAGCAGAGATCTGGCAGTGGATAAGTTTCTCCAATATCTTGCTGAGAGTAGGCAGTAATGCAATGGGACGATAGTTAGATAGGATTCTGGGATCCCCTTTCTTGAACACCGGAATAGTCCTAGTGGATTTCCAGACTGAGGGCACTTTGGAGGTGCTGATGGATGGGTTAAAAAGCTGAGTAACAGGAGTGGCTAAAAGAGGGGCAGCAAGTCTGAGGATCCTGGGTTCCACTCCATCTGGACTGGCACTGCCATGAGAGGGGAATCGTTCTTAGCAACCTAAGTACCTCCTGATGTGTGACAAGGGATAGCACCAAGGTAGGAGATGACCCAAGAGGAGTCGGAGGGCTGGGAAAGAGGCCAAAGGATGCAGGAGGGGTGATCTGGGGAACCATGGTAAAGAGGGTGTTAAAGGTGTTGGCAATAGTGCAGGGGTTATTGCAAAGGATATCACTGATTAGCATATTCGGTGCCTGCGGCTTGTTATTCCCCAGGATCTCATTAATCTGGGTCCAGTATCTCTTAGGGTTATAGGCAGAGGAGTTTAGGAGTTCACGGTAGTAGGCACTTTTGGCTGCATGAACCTCCTTCTTGCAGGTATTGCGTAAGGCATGATCCTCCTGAAAATCAGCCTGGAGAGAGGAAGATTTCCATTTAGACCAGAGTTTATCACGATGCATAATCTATTGCAGGAGAGGCCATTTCAGCCACTTGGTCACTTTCCCTCTGACCCTACATGTCGAGAATGGAATGTGCCTGCTCTGCAAGGCAAGAAAAGTTTTGTTGAAATAATTAGTGGCCTGGTTGATGTTGGTGGTAGTAAAGAGGGGAGACCAGCCAGCATGTTTTAGGTCATTAAGGAACCCGTCTGGTCAAATTTGGAAAAGTTAGCAAAGGATAACACTTTGGGAGGATATGAGGGAGTGGAGGCCCACCTCACATGGTAGACTGGGCAGTGATCACTAACAGAGTTGGGTAAAACCCCAGCGGGGGAGTAACCGTCTTTCTGGTTGGTGAGGATCCAGTCAATCAGAGTACAGCTGGACCCGTTCTGCAAGCAAGATCCTAGTAGGAGATGAGATGAGTTGAAAGAGGTTAGCCTTGCTGATGGTAGAGGCAAGAAGAGAGGGGTTAGGACCGAGCCAGTTGAGGTTAAAATCGCCCAGACAGATCACCTAATTTTTCTTGAATTCAGCAGGAATTAACTCTGTAAGCTCTTCAAGACCAAGTTTGCTATTGCGAGGTGGAATGTATACTCTAAGGATGTTCAGTTTTTTGGCACCACCAAGTAGAAGGAGAGAGTGTAATACCTCACCATTATTTAGAGGAGGTGTAGGCAGAAGAGAAACAATCAGATGAGACTTATAGTACAACACCGAACCACCCGTCTTTTGGAGGAAGGTCAGTCTGCCCAGTACATTTTATAGCCTAGTATTATACAATTAACTTCAAAGACAGTAGGTTTTAACCAGGTTTTGGAAAAGACAAGTATATCAGGATTATTGACCTGTACCCAGGCCTCAAGCTCTGGAAGATTGGATATAAGACTTCGGATATTTAGATGGGCAAAGGTCAGGCTCAGCACCTGGGGCGGGAGATGTTTGGAGTAGGAATTAGGTTAAGACTGAGCACCGGGCTGGGGGTGGAATCAATGTCCCCAGCTAGGGTAAGAGATAACACAATAACCCATAGTGTAACAAGTACAATGGAACAAGATTGGTACATAGGGGAGTTAAGTTTCCTGTATACAAAGAACCTAAGGAGAGACCCTATGAGTTTGTAGCTAAGGTACACTGGAGTAATTGGCATGGAGGAAATATAACCAAGCATGTTGGAGTAGGTGAAATTGGTACGGGGGCCCCCTCAGACCTGTGTGTGGGAGTTCCTGTAACTAAGGAGAAGGAGTGTAGGGCAAGTAGGGCAAAGAATGAGTAGGGCAGATAGCACAAAGCCACTCCAGACATCCTAGTGGGGAGACAGAGCAAAGGTTGGCAAGAATAAATAGTAATGCAAGCAATTGAAAAGGTGCAATCTAAGTAAGTGTGCTAAGGGACAGGGGGAGGGAGGGTTAAAATGGAATACACTACCAGAAGGGTATTATGAATCAGGATGAGCAAGCAGTGACCTCAAAAAGGTGGGATCCAAAGAGAGAAGAAAGAAATAAGAAATACTCAGGAGGAGAAGAATCAGAACCAGAGACTGGGATCAGCAAACCAGCAGAAAGTGTGTTGGGCAAGTCAATAAGGTGGAGACATCTAGTGGAGGAATCAGATAATCTGCAGATGAGAAACTGAGCAGATAGAAAAAAAGAATTAGGCATGAGATAGTTATATAAAGAAAGTCAGCTAAGGGTTGGAGAGTGCAGGGCGGGCAGGAGCAGCTGCACAGTGGCTGCGGGAATACCTAAGTCTGCCTGCACAGCAGTGAATACTACTAAAGTAGTTTTAAGTAGTTGATAGAACTGTGAAGTGGTGTTCGGCAGCTGATTTTAGTACTGGTCGAAAGCTTTCCCAGCATTGTGTTTAATTTTAAATAGATAATTTACTGCATGCAACCTTGTGTAGACTTAGAAATCCACGGAGGAGACCAGGTTGCCCCAGAATGAGCCCTGAACCTTGATCCCAGAAAACACAGTGCAAACAAGCCACAGGTAGAAAAAAGTACACAGCGTGGTAAAAGTCTGAGCAGCCTGAGCGGCAATGGACAGCATTGCAGGAGCCAAGTAATCTGCGTGCACTAGCTAACAACCAAGAGTGGAGAGTGGAAAGTACATTTTGAGAAAAGATTTTGAAAATGACAACTAAGAGAAAGAAATATTAAATAATTAACAGGGTAAGGTATTGAGGTAAAGCATGAAGTTACATAAGTTGCATAACTATCTGAAGATTCATAAAAGCAGTAAAAATAATCTTTTTAAAGCTACAGGATTTTACTTTCAAGAAGGACAGAGAATAAGTGAGTTGTCTAAACAACAGATTTTAATAGTTTAAACAAGTAAATTAGGTGAATTAAGCGTAGAAAGTCACTTGGATCTATAAAGGCATAGAAATTAATAGCACTTAGTAATTAAATAAAATAAGAAACAGAGAATACCTGTTACCCCCACACATGCACACACACACACACACACACACTTCTGTGTTTTGTTTTGTTGTTTAAACCATAGTGCCTTCGAGCACAGAGAATAAAGGGATAAAACATATGGAACAGACCCTAGAGCAGCATTCTTGCCCTCCATACGGTAATCAAACCTTAACCTGCAGAGCAGACGAAGAAAGGTGATCCAGAAGAAAGGGAAAGCCAGAATAAAAGTGGAAGGAGTGGAAGAAAAAGAAAGAGCAAAGTGAAATTAATCAGAATCCCAGGGGACCATAAGAAACAGACTGAGGTGTGGAAAAGGAATTATAATATTCCTAATGGACTACAACTTACATAACCTCTAAAAAGATTGATTATTAATTGGTTATGCTGGTCACAAGTGATCACTAATATAAACAATATAAATATAATTATAGTTAGGAAGCAATAAAATGTTTTCACTGATTGCTATCTACTACAAGTTGGTCACCTGATATATTGTTATATACTGTTATTGTGGAAAGTTAAGTGACACAGTTATTGTAACAATTGATAACTGCAGTTAAAGAAAGCAATAAGAGTGTTAGGGACTGGCAGCTGCTTTTGCAGTCACGTTTAATAGAAGATTACTGTAAAAACTTTACCAAGTGGTAATATAAAGAGACATAAAGGTATAGTAAAAATATGTCTGTGACCACACAAAGTGGGAAAATAGTTTTAAAGATGGACCAAACCTCCAAAATAAAGAGGGTAAAAATGAATAATCTAAGGATAATAATATTGTAATGAGGTGCCCTTAAGTTGTCAGGAGAAGAAAGCAAAGAAAGAACATAAGGAAAAGGGACACCAAGACAATATCAAAACAGCACGGGACAAAGAAATGAGAAAGTATGGGAAAAACAAGACCTCCACGCCAACACTAACAATTGCAGACTTTTTATTTCCAAATAGTATTGGTAAAGAAAGAGATCATGGTGTCAAGAGTCAGAAAAGAAATAATAAAAGGGAAAATACAGCATCCCAATCTAATGGGAAGTTCTCTGATATATTTGAGGATTTTTTTTTCCAATTATTTTTCCCTCCGGTCATGGTCTGCGGGGCCCCTCTCAGGCATCCTGCCTGTTCCTGCCCTGCCTGAAGTCCTCTGACCTGTGTCTACTCACTCCTTCTCCTCATCCCACAGACGGTACCCCCAGATTAACCCCTCCGGGGTGGGCCTGCCCCTCCTCTTTGGATGCTCTTTCACAGTCAGTCTCCAGCTGTGGGCGAGGGCCCGGGCGGAGGAACCTGGAAGGTCAGGCAGAATGCACCCGGCCATGGGCATGGGGGCAGGTACCATTGTCTACCCTGTAGACCAGGCTTTTCCATGTTCTGGTGCTCGCTCCCCCCTTCCCACACATGGTGCATGCTGTGATGCAACAGCTCACAGCAACCCTGCCAAGTGTCAGCCACACTGAGTACATGCTGCCTTGCATGCTGCAGTGCCTCCAGTCTCCACCGGGAGCTGCTGGCATGCCGGGTGGTCCCAAACCCCTCCGGGAGGAGAGCAGCCCAGTGGGCGCTCAATCCTCTACCCACCCCTGCCGACCCCCGGTGTCCAAGCTCGCTCTCAAACTGGCTGCCAGCATAGCGTGAGGAGTGGCATCCAGCGCCTCAACCCTCAGCGCCACCAGACCAGCTTATTTGAGGATATTAAAGAATTAAATAAAGATATCTCTAATATGAGGCATTCTATAAAAGGGAGATAAATATTCCTGAAGAGAAAGGGGAGGGGAACGAATAATAAGCAGACTAAAGAGACAGAAAAATAGAAACTAGACACAAACAGCATTAATTTATTTCAGAACAAAGAAAAAATGATCAGGAAATTGGGATGGATCTATCAGGGATACTAAATTATATGGACACATGCAAATTAGATAAGGAAGAGTCCAGGGAAACCTCGGGACAGACACAGGTAATGAGCCCAGTATCTTTAGAAATCCCAGATGTAGAAGGTATAACCAGAGACATTCATTTAACTTTAAGAGACCGGTATATGGCAAACATACTAATTTATAAGGAGTTAGTGAAAATTAAGAAGGAAACTTCATTTTTGAAAGGAATAAGTTCAGAAAACTGTAAGAGGTTGGAAGGAATAGGACAGGATAGAAGAAATAAAGGGAATCCAGGTAAGGAAATATAATAAGATATAACAGGTTTGGAAGCAAGGGACAAGAAGAATAGCACCTGGTCCCCATTGTCTATGAAGTCAGATGTTTCTAAAACAAATGAGCTAATTATGCTTCCTGAGGGAAGTAGGAGAGATGATAGCATAAGTAGGGAGTTGAAAAGAACACATGCTATATTATGGGGGAAAGGAGAAAAACACAGAAATAGTAGCTTAGAAAAACTTGAGAGTAAATGGATAGAGGATGAAGAGAACAAGAAAGGAAAAAAGAAAAGGAAAACAAAAGAAAAGAAGCAGGAGGGGAATATAAAGGAAAAAACAGGAGGGAAACCTCATATAAAGCAAGAAACTAAAGATACAGGAACAGAAATTAAACAGCCATGACCAAAATAGTATACCAGGCCCTTCACCCTCCAGTGCTGCCCCCATCATTCTATCTCTGAATCATCTCAAAGACTAAGGCAAAAAAATACCTGCTGAAAGTGCTAGGGAAAACCAGGCACAGTGAGGATAGCCTTGACCTAAAGCTCAGTACTGTCACCATTGACGTAATGCTAGCACCTCTAACAAGAATATTTAACCTTTCCCTAACTACGCGTCAATTTCCAAAAATGTGGAAATCAAGCAGTGGTCACCCCAGTGTTCAAAAATGTTGATAAGACTCTCCACACAAACTACCAGCCAATTTCCATATTACCCCCAATTTCTAAGGCCTTAGAGAGAATTGTATACAATCAGTTAATTGATCACCTTGATAAATATCAACTACAATGCAGGAAGCAACACAGATTCAGGAAATGTCATAGCACCTCTACAGCACTTGTTAAGTATACGGGGTTTATCCATGACTTCCTCGATCATGGGCACTTAGTGGGGGCTACCTTTACTGACCTCACTAAGGCCTTCAATATAGTGAATCACAAGCTCCTGTTAGCCCCAACTAGGTGATGCCTCTGCATCTGTGACAACACTGTGCTGGTTTCAGAGCTACCTCCCTGGTCATGTCCAGTAAGAGAAAACTGGCCACACTCTCTCCAACAGCCAAAGTGTTACCACAGGGGTCCATCCCGGGCCCACTCTTGTTTAGTCTTTTCCTAAATCACTTCCTGCAAGCCTGCCATGACCACATCCTCCACTATGTGGATGACACTGTAATTTTTTCAAGCCACTCGGACATTGCATCCCTTGAACAAAGCATGCAATGCAGGTTCAGCCTAGTTGAGGACTGGTTCATAAGCTCATACCTAATGCTCAACTACAAGAAAACAAAATCCATGTTGTTTGACTCTATGCATAATAGACACAAATCTGCCAAACTTGTCATTTGCAACAAACAAAATGACACTCTCGACATGATTAACAATTTCAAATATCTAGGGGTTGTGCTACACAGCTCTCTATCATACTCACTCCATTGCAACCTTGTTCAAAGTCAGCTAATAGAGAGACAAGGCAATTTTACAGGCATAGGCACTGTCTAACTAAAGACACACTCAAACTCACCTTAACAAGTTTGGTTTTCTCTGTTATTGATTACGGGCTTGTTGTATACAGTGCAGTCTCCAAGACAGCCCAAAAAAGAATCACCCTGACTCTTAATAAGGCCTGCAGGCTATTCTTGGGTGTCCCATGTCTAACCCACACCTGCGATCTATATTCTCGCACAGGCTGGCTTGACCTGGACAACAGAATTAGTTCCCAGCTTGGTCTCCTGGCCAAAAAGACCACCCTTAGCATGACACCCCCTGGGATACAGAAGCTGATAACACCCATTGCACAATCTAGACTAATTCATGGCACACATACAAACCCCTATAAGGTACCATTCCGCCACACTTCCCTAGGCCAGCAGTCATTTGGATACCATGCACCTCACCTGCTTAACTCCCTACCTAGCAATCTTCTTGCTGAAACAAGAATTGGCCCATTTAAATCAAAGCTTTGCACCCACCTCACTAGTCATATGAAGAGTACCTGCCCCTTATAGCAAAATCTTACAACAGAGACCCTGTATGGACCATTCACTGCACTGAATCTCCCCCTTCATCTATTATCTGCACTTAAATCTCCACCCTTCCAATCATCTGCTATCTGTACTTTACCCCACCCTTCCCACTCCTATCCTTTTGTAACTGCTCTCCTCTACAAAGCACTACAGCCATCCATCTCCACCCCACTTTCATCTCAAATTTTGACTCACTCCTTCACCCCCAACTCTATCCCTTCCTCCTTAAGTTTCTCCAGTCTCTTATCCCCTTGTAGTAACCCCACCAGCTTCCTCAATTGACAGTGGGTTCTGGCCGGGCTAGTTCCCAGCTTCCCTCCAGCCTGTCTCCTCCTATCTGTCACTGGAATTCCTCCTGTTTATTGTTTTTCAGTTGTCATCTAACAATAATAAGTATAATAACTATCCAGCCTAAGTTGTTTGCCTGAATCTTGTATTCATGTTACTTCATCAAAAGGTTACCTATTTGTAATCGGTGTTATGCTACCTCTGTGTATCCTATGCATTGTTTTATTGTCCTGCTTGATGTGGGACCTCTGTAAATGAGCTGTTAGCTCAAAGGCTGTAATCCAAGACTTCAACATATGGAAGGGGAAGGGGATATTATTATCCAGGAGGAAAATAATAAATTAAGAGGAAAGGGAAATAAACTAAAGAACCAGGATACCCATATGGTAAACAACAGGGGTAGAAATACAAAAAGGAAAAACAAAATGAGGGGTAAAAAAGAAGGTAAGAAAAAGGGAAGGAGGATAGTTGAAAAGGCAGAAGATACAGAATTGGAAAGGGAAATGGAAGAGAAAAAGACTAAGAACAAAAAGCTTGAAGAAATAAGGGAAGAAGGAAAGAAGGAATAGGAACTGATTCCCAGACAAAATCTAGAGAACATGAGAAGAATGCCCCAACAGGAGACAAAGAAGATAAAATAAGAAACAGGGATATAATGAATAATATATATAACGTATTTATGGCACAAACCAAAGGCTCTGGGGTAGGAATTCTACCTCAGGAAAACCTATAAGAATTTAATATGATGCTGAAATATTTATTGAGCACTCTGCTGACTGAAAATAAACACATTCTAGAGTACACCAGTGTGGTAAGGCCTATACAGAATGAAGGACTGATCTTCACAGTTTCAGATTAGTACTACACACTGAAGGCAATATGGAAAAAATGTAGAGAACTTAAAGAAATAGGAATGGAAATTGAAAACATTCTTACATTAAAAGAGCTATTCCCAGAAATGTATAACAAAGACCAGAAAAGAAAAGTTGGTTTGTATATTTGGATTGAAATAATTCTATAAGGAAACTAAAATAAATTAACATAAAATTTTTGAAACACTAGGATTATTACTCCAAACTGAAATAAGAAAGACAGATGTCAGCAGGGTGGTCAGATGGGAGGCTGAGGGGCATATCTCAATGTGGATAAATGCTAATAAATTATATGAAATGTTGATTGAAAAAAGAAAAATGTTGGATGAGTTAGGAATATTCATTTATGATGAGACTAATTCTGACACCAATGTTAACAGCAACCAGAAAGGTGAAAAACATAATTTGAAATGGGAAATAATAGTCAAAACAGCAAACAGGTATGGAGTTTTGGAAAATGAGGCAAATACTCAATGACATCAAAAGGAAGAGCATGGAGGAAGGAGGTCACATGAATATATATATAAAAAAATAGTTTTATGACCACTGCAGGCTTCATAATAAAATTATTATCATGGGACATCTCTGGCCTTGTGAATAATTTGGCAGATGCAGAGTTTCTAGAATATTTGGAAAAATTGTAATACTGTATATAAATTTACAGGAAACATGGTTTAAAGTGAATATTCATACTAATGGGTTTAAGACATACACAAAGGATGCACACAAGCATATAAAATGTGAACATCATGCATGAGGGTTAGCAACTATGTGCAAATTAAATGATACAAGAATTACAAATGAGTTAAATCCTGAAAATGAAAATATATTAGCAATCAAAATTAAAGAGACTAATAGAGAAAGTATTCTTATAAATGTTTATAGACCACCAGATGGAAGCAGATAGAAAGACTGTAATGTAAACAAGGATCTAGAAACACTTATAAACAAATACACACATGATAACCCAGAACATGGACTAATTATTGCAGGTGATTTTAACTATAGAATAGGTAACATTACAGGTTTGACAGAAGATATCATTGATGATATAAGCATCTTAAATAATGATACAGTGAGATTAAACGGGGCTTCAAAAGATAGCAAAATAACAAAGAAAGGAGAAAAATAATATTGGAATATGACAAATAAAAATCTAATATTATTAAATGGTAGAACAAAATCTGATGAAAAAGATGATTTTACATATATGGGAGGTACTGGCTCATCAACAATAGACCATGTATGGATAAACAAGAATATTGTGGAAGTTTGTACAGATTTACATATAAAACCAAAAGCAGAAAGTGCACACTCTGGAATATAACTAAGGACACAACCACAAAAAAATAAGGAAAAAGAGAGTTATATCCCATTAGAGGTTAGAAATAAAAAAGTATCAGTTGGAAAACAATAGAAGGAGAGGAGTTTCAGAATATAATGGAAGAAGAAGGAATATGACCACTGCAGGCTTCCTAATAAAAATATTATCATGGGACATCTCTGGCCTTGTGAATAATTTGGCAGATGCAGAATTTCTAGAATATTTGGAAAAATTGTAATACTGTATATAAATTTACAGGAAACATGGTTTAAAGTGAATATTCATACTAATGGGTTTAAGACATACACAAAGGATGCACACAAGCATATAAAATGTGGACATCATGCAAGAGGGTTAGCAACTATGTGCAAATTAAATGATACAAGAATTACAAATGAGTTAAATCCTGAAAATGAAAATATATTAGCAATCAAAATTAAAGAGACTAATAGAGAAAGTATTCTTATAAATGTTTATAGACCACCAGATGGAAGCAGATAGAAAGACTGTAATGTAAACAAGCATCTTGAAACACCTATAAACAAATACACACATGATAACCCAGAACATGGACTAATTATTGCAGGTGATTTTAACTATAGAATAGGTAACATTACAGGTTTGACAGAAGATATCATTGATGATATAAGCATCTTAAATAATGATACAGTGAGATTAAGCAGGGGCTTCAAAGATAGCAAAATAACAAAGAAAGGAAAAAATAATATTGGAATATGACAAATAAAAATCTAATATTATTAAATGGTAGAACAAAATCTGATGAAAAAGATGATTTTACATGCATGGGAGGTACTGGATCATCAACAATAGACCATGTATGGATAAACATGAATATTGTGGAAGTTTGTACAGACTTACATATAAAACCAAAAGCAGAAAGTGCACACTCTGGAATATAACTAAGGACACAACCACAAAAAAATAAGGAAAAAGAGAGTTATATCCCATTAGAGGTTAGAAATAAAAAAAGTATTAGTTGGAAAACAATAGAAGGAGAGGGGTTTCAGAATATAAAGGAAGAAGAAGGAATATGGAACAAGATGGAAAATAGTGTAGGAAACAATGTAATAGATAGGGTAATGCTACAAGAATACCAAAAAAAATAATGGAAACAATGCTGACAATAATAACTAAAGAAATACATATGCAAATAAAAAAAACAGAATGGTACAATAAAGAATGCAAAACAGCAAAGAAAGCAGCGAATAAACACATAAGGGTAGTTAAAAAACAGGACACCACAGTAAGCAAAAGAGTGCTTAATAAATTAAGGAAATAATACAAACTCATAGTGAACAAAAAAAAACTATATACACTAAACAACTATGGCAGAAATTGGAGAAAGTTGTGGAGACCAAGGACAACAAAAAATTTTGGTTAATGGCAAATAAAGGTTTAGGAGAATTTAAACAGGAACCAGAAACAAATATAGAGCCACATCAATGGGTCGGGTATTATAAAAATATATATTTCAAATAAAAGAAATGGGACTTAATTCACAATACTTAAAGGAATGGATAGAGGTGGACATAAACATAGATATATTAGAGATACAAGTGGCAATAATATCCTTTGCATCACTCAAAGCACCTGGGCCAGACGGGGTCCCTGTAGAAGTTTTGAAACAAAATATCAAAATCTGGACACTATTATTGCAGAAATTATTTCAAGTGGTAATGAGAAAAGGGAAATTACCAGAGAGCTGGAGGTGTAATGTAATAGTTCCATTATTTAAGAAAGGAGAGAAGAGTAACCAAAGTTGCTACATACCAATAAGTTTAATTGATTGTACCCAAAAAGTTCTTACAAAAATCATAAACAATAGGATCACAGAATGGATAGATAGTAAAGGTAAATTAGATGAAGCTCAGGCAGGTTTCCATACAAATTATTCAACAATAGATCAATGTTTGATCTTAATGCACCTAATTTACAAATACAAGAAGATCAAAAAACAAAGCTTATACTGTATCTTTATAGATTTAAAATCAACCGTTGACAGAGTAAGTAGAACAAAACTATGGGATACACTGAATAAAATAGAAATAGATAAAGGAATGTTAGCGATAATCAAAACACTATTGTATAACATTTATACACAATTATACGAGAGGTATCCTCTATCAGCCAATCAAAACACAGAACCACCATCAGTTATACCAGCACAACCTTCCAAAAAATGCCTGGAGAGTCATTTATCCACATAAACACCACCCACAGTCGTTTAATCACACAGAAACCACGCCCACAATTGTTTATTCAGACCTTGAGCATCACAAGACAAAAAACAAAATGGAGTCAGAACAGCCATCCACAGCAGAGCAGCTCTTCACACTGCCAAACAAGCCACTATAATGCTCAACAAATTTTCCAAAATTTCTGTTCAAAATCTTAAATTCTTCATTGAAGTAGGATTAGCCGAACCAGGTTGTTTTGTGCAGAAGGTCTGAAACATCCTGAATCGAACTGTAATTATGGCATGGAACAGTAAAAGTATCTTTTGTTTCAGTCACTCTGTGCCGCTCATATCTTTTACTACTTCACTGTTGCCTACAATCTCAGAAGACCCTAACAGGTCTTCTCAAACACAATAGATGGACAAAAAGGTGCAGCAAAAAGTATCTAGTCAAAGGTCATTAATGACATGGAGTTAGTACAGCATGGACTAGAAAAATGCTTCCTTTTGTTTCAGCCCATACTTGTATGTTTTACATGCTCCTTAATGTCCACCCATTGCCACTCTCCTCAAAACCTGTCATTTGCAGCATTCCAAATAGTAAAAACGACATTTGCAAGCAACACCAACTCATATAATAGTAATAACATTCAGTGAGTTGGAGTATACTCGCAATAACCAGCTCCTATGGTGATTAAACACCTTTGCTTCACCTCGGCATTTAACCATCCACAGAAGCTGGTTATTGTTTCGTATACTCCAACTCACTGAATGTTATCACTTAAATAAGATACAGTACTAAAGGAGAAAAAAGTATGCCATTTGAGTCAAACAATGGAGTAAGGCAGGGATGCACTCTGTCACCTATACTATTCAATGTGTATTTAAATCAAATACTGGAAAAAATGTTTGACAGTACGTTCCATATGCCAAGAATAGGTAATCAGGCATGCCCATATCTGGCCTATGCTGATGACATAGTGTTAATGTCAACCAGTTATTTTGGAATCAAAAGAATGAAGAAAAATTTGTGAGAGAATACAAAAAAGCAGATCTCCAAATAAATTATGAGAAAACAAAAGTCATGATATGTGGGAAGATGAATAACAAATACACATACTGTATAAAATGCAAGGTAACAAGATAGAAGTAGCTAACGGATTCTGTTATCTAGGGATTACAGTAACAAAAGAGTCAAAGTGGGGGAAGGCATATAAAAGGAATAGAAGCTAAAACAAAAAGATTCCTCCCAGCAATGAACACATTTTTATATAAATATGGAGGGCACTCAGTAATAGGATTTTTAAGAGTGGTTAATGCTAAGATATGTAGTCAGCTCCTGTATGAGGCAGAAATCTGGGAAGAATGTGAAGATAAAGGTGTTGATAGATGTTTAAATATCCACTACAAAAACTTCTGGGGATCCCTAATGGTACCCCTTCAACAGTAGTAAGGGCAAAATTAGGATAATTCACTATAGAAAGCTCAATTAAAATAAGACATATAAACTACTGGCTAAAAGCATATGCCATGACCAAGAACAGGCTACCAAGAAAATGCATAGAAGAATCCATTGAGTAATGGGCTTATGCAGTGCCTAACAGATATATTCAGATTGCCCATGGAAACAGTGAGGGTAGAAATTAAGATAAGAATACAAGATATAGAAGCTCAAAGGGATCTACAGTTCAGAAAAAAAATTAAAAATATATATGGATGGCAAAAAAACTAAAGAAAGCACAGCTTAGAACAATATTTAATACAGATCAAGGATCCAAGAAAAAGAAAAAGCTTCACAAGATTCAGATTTGAAGTCTATGAAAGTTATTGGCAAAATGCAAAATACAAAAAATTGGAAGATGACAAGAAAATATGCAAATGTAATATAGGAAAAGATGATTTAATTCACATAATGCTATTGTGTCCTTTGTATGAGAAAGAAGGGGAAACATTCCTTGGTGAATTACTAGGGAATCTAAGTTACAAACCTAAGGACACAGTAACATATCTATTAAAAACAGAAAATCAAATAGAAATAGATCATGTGGCTTCCTTCCTCTGCTCCATAGAAAAAAAAGAAATCACATATAAAGAATGCTGACTGCTGAGTGGTGGAGTTTGTGAGAGGTCCGGAAAAAATGAAAGACAAATTATGCCATTATATGGATACAAGTAAGCTTAGGGGAATTGAGCAATAATGATGATAGAAAGAATAATAAATTATGTAACTTAGAATAAATACTAGTTAAAAGAAATTATACTATAATAAATAAACATAGGTGATAAGTAATAGCTTAGGACATTTATATATAAATATATATGTGTGTAATTGGATGTATGTGTGTGTAACTGTATTTATGTATATATTTTAGATAAAAAAACTCTTGTAACACTTGTGTATGGACAAGAAAATTGTATGATATGTTGTATGTAAAATGATTTGAATGGCAAACTGTATTGTAAAGAGATTTATTTGTCAGCCAATAAACATTGATTTGAATACTCTCCAGGGTTGTAACAAATGAGATAAAGTATTTTTGTAAATCCTGTGGTATAGATCTATTTATATTGTTGGTGCCTGCATGAATTATTACCAATGGATTTGCACCAGTTTTGTTTTTTTTAGAATATTTGGAGCCATATGCTCTACATCCCTGAGTCTGGCCCCTCTAAAGCTGGAACATGTGCAATTTTCCTTGTCCTGATTACAGATGTGACCGTCTGTTTATTTTAGGATAGAATCCCCTAATACAAGCACTTGTCTGACCTCACTAGTTGTCTTCATACCATTATCCTGTATTTGGGTTGAGTATGTGTGGACCTCTGCACAATTCTCATCGATAGTATCTCTTCACTGCTGGTTTTCTATTGGAATATCATTTGTAGTCTGGTTATCATCAATAATCTAGTGTTGTTATTTATTTTGAGTGACTCATCACTTGGCTGGGGCAGTGTGTTTGTTTCTATGCTAATTTCCTGATCTAGGGAGGAAGGGGGTCAAAACTGTTATGAATAGATAATAAAAAGTCCATGGCTCTTTGGTCCTTCTTTCGTTTGTTTCTGGAGGTAACCGGTATCCAGTATGACTCCTCACCACTGTCTTCCTCTCTATTTCTCTTTAAAGACTCTTCACTGGGATTGTTAATAAGTTTCCCAACTTGTGTTTTGTTATGATCAAGTATGTAATTGCCTGGAGTAATTTGGAGTTGTTTATTGTAAGCAAACTAATTTCATCTCCCAATTTAATCAACCCTTTTAAATTTTGAATCTCTTTACATTGATTGCATTTCAGCCCCTCAAACCATGTGTCAGTTTCAAGGCTAAAGTTGTTACAGGGTATACATGTCATAGCCACTTCCCCAATACTTAATGTTATAAATCCCTCATTTATATCCATCTTGTATATTTAGTTGGACCAATATGTACTGCATCCCTTTCAATTTCTGACAATTTGCTGAGGAGGAAGTAATTAGTCAGAAGAGTAAAGTACTATCATTTCCCAGTCTATTTACCTTGACTAAGAGTATTTGGTCCCCATATCCCCATCATATCCAGTGGATGCAGCAGATACACACAGACACACTTGTCTCTGTGCACAGCCCTGTGCATGCTCACCCCACTCGCTAGTGGGGGACTGTTTATACCGTCGCAACCAGAAATGCCACCACTTCCTACTTCCAGTTCAGTGCTCCGTTGGCCAGCAGTTAAAAGTAATACACATGTGATATAACCACCACCAAAATGTGGATTTGACGTCAGTGGCTACCTTTATTATGGTGGATCACTTCCTGGGGCTGAATTCCCATTGGTGTTATTGCAAGTAATACAGGAGCCTATGGCAGCCCTCCTGTATCCCAGGTGCCCTAGTGCTGGTCATCTACAGCCTGGATAGGCTAGAGAGAAGGGGCTCAACCTGCCACAGTCCTCCTCCAGAAAGTGCTGAAGTGCACAAAGTGCAAAATTCTGCTGTGCAATAAATCAAGTAGTGCCTCTCACCAGAGTCTAGACAATGTAGTTCTCCTTCCAAATCTCGTCCCACTCACTAATGGGGGACTGTTTATACTGCCGCAACTGGAAGTGTCGCCACTTCCTACTTCCAGTACTTCTGGTTTGGCGCTCTGTCGATCAGCAGTTAAAAGTAATAAAAATGTGATATATAAAACAGTAACTACCACCAAAAGGTGGATTGGATGTCAGTGACCACCTTTATTATGGTGGATCGCTTCCCTTGGCTCAATTTCCACTGATGTTACTGCAAGTAATAAAGGAAGCTATGGCAGCTCTCCTGTATCCCAAGGTGCCTAGTGTTGGTCACCAACCGCCTGGGTAGACTAGAGAGGATGGAAAGGTTATGTGTAATTTTAACAACAATCAGGCTCCAAGAGAGACGATTAAACTCTGGAACTGAAGGTAAAGTAAATAAACCAGAAAAGGGAAGGATCCAGAAAACACGGAAAACTTTCTAAAGATCGGGGGGGAGGGGGAGTCCCTCAACTGACAGGGAGCCTGCTGTCAACTAAAATGTCAGCTCAAGGTGAAATTTACAAATAGCAAACACAGATACTGATGGTGGTGGTGCAAACAGCAGGCTCATTGTCATAAGCGCCCCTTTAAATATCAAAATACTTTTATTTCAGGAAAACCACAGAAGTAAAAGTATCGAGGACAAGGGGGAAAGAAAGTGGAAAAGAGATAGGGAGAACTAGCAGCAGGTTTAAAGAAGCAAGGGTTGTCACGAGGAAAAATGTACAGGGGACAATGGACTTCTTGTGCATTAAATAAATGAAAATAGAAAATAAGGTACAAAGATGCTAGATAAAAAGTGCAGAGGGAGCAAGGTGGGGAAAATTAAGGGAAATAGAAACTCAGTAAAATCACTAAAGATTAGGGAGGAGGGGGAGTATCTCAACTGATAGGGAGTCTGCTGTCATCAAAACTGTCAGTGCATGGTGAAATTTACAAATAGTGAACACAGATACAGGCGATGGTGCAAACAGCAGGCTTACTGTCTTAAACATCCCTTTAAAGATTAAAGTAAATTTATTTCAGAGAAACCACAGAAGAAAAAATATTAAGGAATGGGGAGAGGGAAGTGGGAAAGAGATAGGGAGAACTAACCACAGGTTAGAAGGAGCGAGGGTTGTCACAAAAGGAAATGTGTAGAGGGAAGATGGACTTCTGGTGCATAAATGAATGGAAGAAAATATGGTAAAAAGATTCCAGATAAAAATTGCAGAGGGAGCAAGGTGGGGAAAACGAAGGAAAATAGAAATGTGGAAAATTCACTAGAGATCAGTGGGGAGGGGGAATGTCTCAACTGACAGGGAACATTCTGTCAACTGAGCAGTCAGTGAGTAGTGAAATATACAGCTAGGGAACTCAGACACTAGTGGTGGCACAAACAGTGATGTCACTGTCTGGAGCGCTCCTTAATAATTAAAGTAAATTCCTTTCAGGAAAACCCTAGAAGTACAAATATTGTGATGGGGGGGGGGATGCAAAATAGAGAAAAGAAAGGTAGAACTGGCAATGGGTGGCAAAGAGCGAGGGTAGTCACGAGGGGAAAGTTCTACATCTCTCAAGGTAAACACTGTGGGGGAAAATAGGGAGAAAACAATCAATACCCGAAAAGACTTTGAGTGTTTTATGCAGAACAAAATGGGACAGATAAAGAATAACTGATGGTTGGAGGTGGAGGGGGTGAAAATAATTCTAACAGTTTAAACCCATGGGGTGGGAACATAAGAAGTAACTCACAGGAGGGGAAATGTACACGGGGAAGATGGACTTCTGGGGAAGGAAAGAATGAAAGCACAAAACGAAAGATCAAGAGGCTACACAAAAAACTGCAGACAGAGCAAGATGGAAAAGGAAGATAGACAGAAAATCGGAGGTTAGATTGGAAAACTTTTTTAATCAGAAAGGTAATTACTAATGTCTGGTTTTTACTGTGAAATGCCATGTAACAGAGATGAAGTGAAGCAATCGGTGCCTCTGTGTTAGCTTTCTACAGGGAGTCCTCAGGAGGTTTGTAACTCCTTATAGACACAAATTTTAGATGGTGGAAAGATATGGGACTGCAGGACAATGTGAGCACAGATAGTTCTGAGGAGATTACAACATCAAATTTAATAAGTTGCCACTTTACACCTCATTGGTGAGCCTTCACCTTCACTATTGTGCCCAGTCCTGGGCACCATCAAGTAACACAGAAATTCATATTCAGGAAAGGGAACAGAGGAGGGCAACATGGGTGGTTAATGATCTAAAAGACCTAGCATACAAGGATGAGTTGAGTAGTTTGGGTCTATTTCTCCTAGAATATCATAGATTGAGGGCAGATATGTGCCTCCTATTCAGAGCCATGACAAGTACTGATTTGTGTGACTGTGTAGGTCTTGAGATGTATGATCAGCCCTATAGTACTCGATCCCACCCTTTGCAGTTGAAAGGTGAAGTATGTCACACAAACAGGAGATCGAGTTGGTACAGTCAGTGGACAGTGGCTTTTTGGAACTCATTGCCATTAGAAGTGGTTGGTAGTGGTAGCATGTCTGACTTTAAGTAAAAGCTGGATGATTACTATATTAGCCATGGCATAATAGGCTACAGATAATAGCATTTGGTGAGCTAAATGGACTCATGTCTGCTTCGCTCTGTATCTACCTATGACACCTATGATGTTGAAAGAGCAGAGAGGGGATGGGGTGGGAAAGGGGGAAGACTGATCTTTTAGATTGACCCAGCATGTATGGAAATGATTTCTCCTTGGGTTCACAAGGATTATAAGTGAAAAGGGTTGTCAGACTGGGGCTGCTTTTTATTTCTCTTGAGTTTTTGAGAGGTTTTGTTGACTGTCTTCAAAATAAGAAGAGCCAACCTCACTATACAATTGTGATGGTTTACCCAGGTATAAAGTCAGGATCATATCGGACCCCAAAGTCACTTTGAAGCAGAGGTTATTTACAATAAGCAGATGGAAACTGAGGTGGAATGGTGGCTCAAAGGTGTATGATGGTTGTAAATAGTTACTGTTGTAGAGGTTATCATGTTTGTAAAGTGTTAAAAAAGTGGGGCACAGTTTTTCCAAATGTAAGCACTACTGAGATGTACTCCAACAGGGGTAAAAAGATCAGACTAAATCAAAATAATACCAGTCAACATGGGGAACAATAATAATACATCACTTAATGTCAAGGTGATAAACTCAGTGGTCAAGAGAGCCAAAGTGTTGTCAGAGTTAAATAAATTACTGTACATAGTGACATAGTGTTTTTACAGGAACCCCATTTATCAGATTTGGAACATAGTAAACTGAAGAGAAGCTGGGCGGCGCAGGTAAAAGCCTCTTCTCACCCAAATGCCAAAAGAAATGGCACAGGAATATTATTTAGAAAAGGACTGGGATTTGAAGTGATTAAGGTAAAAAAAGACACAGAAGGCCGGCCCAGTGGCGCTGAGGGCTGAGGCGCTGGTCGCCTTACCTCATTCAACACCGGTGACCCATGTTCAGGAACGAGCACGGACCGCCGTGGGTCAGCAGGGGCGGGGAAGGATTGAGCATCTGATGGACTGCTCTCCTTCTCTGGGGGGTTCAGTTGCCGGTGCCTGGTTGCCCTAGCAGAGGCTGGGGACATGGCTGCCATGCTGCAGACATGGGAGGAGTCGGGGCAGACGCTTGGATGGGAGCATGCCCGGACATGTGCGCGATCCACTCCACAGGTGTCCTTGCACTTCCCGACCCCTAGGGGAAGGAAACAGACAAATACACACGCCGTAGCAGTGTGATGGAGGGCACTTCGCATGCTCCACTCCTGGCCAGCCACGTCACTGGTCCCTTGAATCCAGTCTCCAGTGGGGGTTGGAGATCCCTGATGGCCCCGTTGGGAGGGGCAATGCCTGGGGCTGGGTCAGTGCTGGATGGTGGACATTGGGGGAAGGGTCTGGGGGCGCCCTGTGGAAGTAAGCCGGCGAGTAAAAAACTAATAGCTGCAAAAAAAGACACAGAAGGTCGATGGGTAATGGTCTCGGGAAACATTGAAGGTTCAGTGGTTCATTTGGTAAATGTATATGTCCCAAACACTGGAGTGGCCCCTTTTCTTAAAAAGGTGTTACAAGAGATAGCACAGTTACCAGCAGGATGTGTTCTAATTGGAGGAGCTTTCAATTGTGTAAGTAATCCACAATTTGACAGGTCTTCCAAAATAAATATTCTAACAGGAGCGGTAGTAAAGCCTTAAAAGAATGCATGATTGAACAGGGGCTGGTAGACATTTGGAGAAAACTGCATAAAGGGGAATGAGATTATACTTTTTTTTTAAACCCCAATAGGAGTATTCAAGAATAGACATGTTTTTACACACAAAGCAGATCTCCATAAAATACATAAAAGCAAAATCCACCCATCCTTATTTCAGACCATGCCCCAGTCACTATAGAATTCTATTTAAACCAAACCAAAAAGAACACCCTTTGGAGATTTAACACTTCTTTATTGAATGACAATATGTTTAAAGAAAAAATTCTGGAGGAAATACAATCATGTAGACAACTAAATGAAGGGGGGGGGTGGTCAATGAACCACAGCTATGGAACGCCATGAAGGCGGTCTTGCAGGGACATATTATAAACTGGTCGTCATTGAAGAAACATCAAAGAATGGCCAGACAGGAAACCCTAGAAAAAAATTAGCAGAATTAGAACAAACCCATAAAAAGTGTACAAGTAACAGGGTTAATCAGGAATTAGTTAAAATATGAAAGGAGTTACACGACTTGATTAATTGGAACATAGAGGGAAAGTTAAGGTCATAAATATTACAAGGTGGGAGGGAAAACAGCAGTTTTATTGGCTTATTGACTATGTAAGGAGGCAGCAGAGAGAGCAGTGTTGAAAATTAAAAACACCAGAAAGGCACAAAAAAATTGAAACAAATCCAGACAAAACAGCACAATTATTTGCAGATTTTTATACAGAATTATACAAAGAAGACAAATAAACAACATTAGTGACGGACAGAGCACTGACATTTTTACAAAATCTAAACCTCCCTAAACCATCAGCAGAAGATGATGAATATCTGGAGGCCCCAATAAGGGACACAGAGATTAGCAAAACAATTTTGGACCTCTCATTTAACAAATCTCTGGGCCGAGATGGATTTAACACAGACTTTTATAAAGCTTTCTGTAAGGAGCTGACGCCTACACTGGGCAAACTTTTTAAGCACTGTCAGGAAGAGGGAGTAACTCCAGGTGCATGGAATGAGGCAGCAATTGCAGCTCTCCCCAAGCCAGGAAAAGAGCCGGAGTTATACGAATCATATAGACCAATATCTTTGTTAAACCAGGATTTAAAAATATTCCAAAACTTTTAGCCACAAGGCTGCAAAAAGTAGCTCCAGTTTTGATTAATCCAGACCAAATAGGTGTTATTCCTGGCCGCCATCTGAAGGATAGTATCAGAAGAATACTTAATATCTTAGAAGAGGGTAAAAAAATAAAGAGTCTCAAATAGCCATCCTAATAGATGCAGAGAAGGCCTTTGACAGACTGAACTGGCCTTTTCTGGACAGTACTATGCTAAAAAATGGACTTTGGGGAGGGTTTTCTGAAAGCAATGAAGATGCTTTACAAAACCCCACATGCAAGACTTAAGGTAAATGGAACAATGTTCTCAAAAATTAGCACAGAAAGAGGCACCCGACAGGGGTGCCAACTGACAGCCCTGTTGTTTACCATCAGCATGGAACTTTTGGGGGAAGCGATAAGAACTAGTCAGATGCTGCAGGGCATCAAAGTAGGGGAAATAGACAGTAGAATTTCACTTTATGCGGATGACACCGTCATTTATTTAAGAGATCCCCAAAAACATGTAGGGCTACTCCTAGAGCTCTTGAATAGGCATGGGGAGGTTTCAGGATTTAAGCTGACTATCTCCAAAACTGAAATAATAGGAGTTAGTGGCACAGTCACAGAGGATATGAAATCTTTGTTACCCGGTAAATGGGAGGGGGATTGTGTTAGGTACCTGGGGATCCAAATCCCTAAAAAGTTGGAAAACGTATTTAAAAATAATTATGGATTCAAGCCGACCCAGTGGCGTGGAGGGCTCAGGCATCTGCGCCTTACCTCCTGCCATGCCGGCGACCCGTGTTCACAGTGTGAGCGGGCCACTGGTGGTCGGCTGGGGATGGATGCTTTGCAAGGTTTTCTTACAAAACATTTATATGATGGATGTGGGTATTTAAACTGAATTGTACCTCAGTGTACCATGCCCACTGACAAAGGGTTATGACCAGTGGCAGTAGTGCTGTGTGGTGAGCATCGAAACACACTTGCATATTGGTTAAAAAAGTTGTTAAAAACTATTATGTTCTATTTCTTCTTAATACTGAAAGCGTCATGGTATTAAATAACATAACATGTTGTGAGAACTGACTTTACTTACAGAAAATGCATTGGGAATAAAAATAAAAAGATTGTATTTACCTTCATGCAGATCATCACAATCCCTATAAGCAATCAACATATAAGGGACAAGACCAGTATGCCCTTAGCATGACAGAATTAATAGCATATAGGCACAGACTTGTGGAGAGAAGAAAAGGAAAAAATAAAATTATTATAATACATGTAATAAAGATTGATGCAGTTCCTCAAACTCAAAATACCTATGTATGAACACATATTTTGCAGCTGTGGTAAACACTACAGGCAATTTAAGCTTTTTTTTTAATTTTAAATATATAAAACACATTTTGCCCCTTATGAATCACCGGCAGCACATCAGTGCCCCACCAGCACCCCTATAAGGACATGCATCCGCCACCAACTGTCCCTCTTTCACCATCTATTTTTTGTAATTCTTAAAACACATTTAAATAAAAAGAAATTGAATGTACAGTATACCTGCTTCTGTACTGTACTTTGATGTATTCATGACCAGGTCCACCTTGCAAATGAGCCTTGCTCAATGGTGCTCGTCTGGATAAATAAATATTTTGATTGATTGATTGATTTTGATATTCAATAATTGAACCTGTTTGAACAAGGGAATGAAAGTATTAATAACCTTACAAAACACAATGTTGAAAAATAAATTACTTACCTTCATGCACTACACTGTGAAGGCCCAGCACCAGTATGGGATGCATCATGTATCCAGCAAGATGAGGTAAATACGAGTGAGACACAGACCTGTGAAGAAAAGAATGAGAATACATTAAGTTTAAGATCTGTCGCCAGGTAAAACATAGTAAACTTTTATTTTGTTTTTTTTTTGACAGTGGTATCTGGTTAAATTCCTGAATGTACTCTTTATGAACTACATTAAAATAAAAGAAATTAGTATCACTGACAATTAAAATTCTTTACATTCTTTACGTTTTGCAGTTGTGGTAAACACATTTTGTTCTTTATGAGTCGTGGCACATCAGTGCCACGTCACCCCTATAAGGACATGCAGCCAACGCCAGCTCTCCCGCATACACCATATATAATTCTAATGAACTACACAGTTAGATACCTAGAGCTTTACTGTATTCAATATTGATACTATACCTGGCTGGGAGAAGGAAGCCAGCTAAAGATAATGCAGTGCAAAATACAGCAATTCTATTTCCCTTCAGGCGCATGATTACATGATGTAACCACGGCTCCCAGAGGAGAAGAGAACAGGAAGGCCTCAGTAGGGCAGCAGCAGAACAGGCAGACAAATACATACCTGTGCAGAGAACACAAAGAAAACATTACTATGGAAAACCTCGAATTACATTTGTGTTTTTTTTTCCTTTTCACTCACCAGGCAGCAGACGCCGGAACAACCCTCCCTCACTCCCAGCAGCGGTTGGAGATCTTACCACGCCAATGTTTGTGAAGGCAGCAGAAATTGGAACAACCCTCCCTCACTCCCTGTAACAGTCGTAGATCTTATCACACCAATGTTTTGCGAAGGCAGTGGATGCTGGAACAACCCTCCGTCACTCCCAGCAGCGATCGGAGATCTTAACACACCAATGCTTGTGAAGGCAGCAGATGCTGGAACAACCCTCCCTCACTCCCAGCAGCAGTCAGAGATCTTACCGCACTGTGAAGGTACATTTTGCCAATGGACTGCAGCAGTGGGAAGCAGTGTTTAAAATGAACTTTCTCCGTGCCCCCATTTTGATCAGAGGACAGTGACTGATTGGTTCTCAAGCAGTGGGTTTGTAGGACTACTCAGTGGTTTGTGGAATGCTGAAAGGAGTGCTTTAAGACAGTTTAGCCATCAAGGGGACTTTCAGCTGCTTTCCAAAGGGTACTATAAGAGCCTAGCACAGTGTATTTATGTATTGTGTGTGTGACTGCAAGCATACTGGGGCAGCTTAAACAACTGCATAGTTGGACAGTACAGGGCTTTACAGTGCATGCCATCTGCTTCATTAGTACTGTTTCTAAGGGTTAGTGCTTGTTGCCAGGACACAGATTAATCCCCTGAAGTGTACAGGCAGCCCCTCTCCCCTCTGCTTGTGTGTTCCATGACCCCTTACATTTGACTCATTCTGTCTCCATTTTCCTGTTCACTCACCAGGCAGCAGACGTTGGAACAACCCTCCCTCACTCCCGGCAGTGGTCGGAGATCTTACCACACCAACATTTATGAAGGTACAGTTTGTCAACGGACTGCAGCAGTGGGAAGCAGTGGGAACTGTGTTGGCCTGGGCTGCCCCACCCAGCCCCCCTCCCCATTAGGCAGGCATTTATAGGTGTACTGGCTATTCTAGCAACTCAAACCTCCCTTAGCAGTATGCACCACTAGGGTACGCTGTGCCATATCATCCTGGACTGGATCCTGTCCTCACACCCTCATCACGTCTCTGCCGCTGGCACTTGCCCCAACTTATTCAGTGATCACCTCATGATCTTTTGTACTCATATGTTTTGGCTGCCCCGCTCCCCAGCCACCTACCATTGGTTACATCCTATGTGCTCCCTAAGAACCTCCCTTCTCTTCCACGATTTTCTGTCCTCTGACTGGTCCCTTGTCTACACATCCATAGATGTCAACATGGCACTCTCCCTTTCTGCCAGATTTTAAACAATGTCTGGAACAAACACGCCCCCTACATCAACAAAGGTTGAGACATTTTTACCACCTTTGGATTATACCTGACATCATCAAACTCTGCAACAAATGCGACCATGCTTGGGCTCTCTACAAAGTATCCCAGTCCCTTAACAATCTCTCAGCTTACCGGGACCTTAGAAATGCTTGCACAAAAGCTATCAAGACTGCTATGTCACACTACTTCAAGGACACTCTACATGAAAATCTCAACTCCTCCATAGGTTTTGCCACACTCTCTCCACCCTTCTTAACCCCACATCTAGCTCCTCCTCCTCCCCCTTCCTCCTCATTAACAATACCCTAGTCTCTGACCCTTTCACTGCTGCCACCACCCTAAATAATTTCTTTACAACCTGCACCCTACCTTCCACCTCCTCCTCCATCTCCCTCCCACCCTCTCCCCCAACACCTGACCCCCCACACCCCACCACAGCACCTCCATCTCCCACTACCTCAAGGGACTTTCATTTTTCCCTGTCGCAGATCAGAGGCATTCCATGCCCTCAAATCCTTAAACCCACACAAATCCAGTCTCAATGGTGTCGGCCCTCTCCTCCTCCTCCAGATCTCTGCCCCAGCCATTACCCACCACCTGTCGCATCTCCTTAATTTCTCCTTCACCCTTGGCTCCATCCCCCAGGCCTGGAAATCTGCTAGAGTAATCCCCCTTCATAAAGGTGGAGACCGGGCTCACCCAGGTAACTACCGCCCCATTTCACACTCCCTGTCTTGGTCAAGCTCCAAGAATCCCTTGTCCTAACCAGACTTACCAATTTCCTCATCTCCTCAAATTTCCTGTCCCCTTATCAGTCAGGTTTCAGAAAAAAAAATCCACTGTCTCCTCTTTACTCCATGTGACAGATGCCATCCTCACTGGTATGGATCAAGGTTACATTACTTCAGCCATATTTGTAGACCTTGCCAAGGCATTCAACTTATAGGAAGCCACCTGTCAATCTCTTGAAAGTGGGTGGAGTAATTAATCCTTAGGTTTGTTTATTAAGTGTTTGAACTGTTTTCTTTAATGTATTAACATACTTTATGTTCATTTTCTTGTAAGTATATAATAACTGTGATGTTTTCCATGTCCACCAGATTCATCACACTATGTAGTAGTATAGTTTTATAATAATTTGTATTAGATTGGGGTGGAGCAGGTGGATCAGGTGACCAGAGATCCCGATAAAAGGCATCCCTGGAAGCTAGATAGGGTCAGTTTGACCTGTGTTGCTGTGAAAGGAAGACCTCTGCCAGATGATTGTGGAATTGCTGCTGTTGATATCCACTCTGCAGTTAGTTATGTTTTGTTATTTCTGTTTTATTTTCTGTTCTTATTTTCGCTTATATTCAAAATAAACACCGCGCTAACAGTGTATTTTACACTTTAAATGTGGTGTCTGTGTCTCAATACCCAGATCCCACTGTGTCCCTCACTACCCTTCAGGGTTCCCTTTGAGCAATACTCCGCTGGCCCTTTGCCTGATTGGCACAGCATGGGACATTATTTCCCAGACTACAATCCATACCTGGGTTATACTCCCCAGGGATATCACGGGTATCACTACCCTCCACTCTGTGTCTTTCCCCCTCCTCCTCTTCTCCCCCCACCTCCACCTCCTCCTCCTCCCCCCCCACCCCCTCCGGCACCTCAACCAGATGTCAGGTCTATTATCCAGTCCTGGTGGAAGGAGGCATGGGCTGAGCTGGTAACGGATCTGGAGAGCAGACTCCCTCAGTCTCCTTCCTCTCCTAGGTCCTCTTCCCCGGTGAACTCTCAGTCCGATACAGTCCACGTCCGGGGAACTGACACTCAGTATGTACCACTTCTGGATTTTGAACCAGGAGACGATCTGGACTTGGGGGCAGAATCTTCAGGGGAATCATCTGATCATGAATATCTGGTCCCAGTAGGGAAGGATTCTCCCAAATCTCCACCCGAGGATCCTTCTTTCTCAGATCTGCTGAGGTCCATTAAAAAATATTATGAGTGGGAGTTGGAGGAACAGTACCCAATGCAGCAAAGGCTTGCCAAGCATTTGGATCTGGAGTCTTTGTCCCCCATCCCAGTTCCTCCCTGGATTGGAGCTCACCAAGATCTCACCACGACCATCTGGCAACTGCCCCACTCCATCCCATCTGTCCCCAAGAGAGTGGACAGGACTTACTGGGTACCTAAGGAGGCCCCTTTCTTGGCAGCACACCCTAAGGCAGACTCTGTTGTCATCTCGGCTGCTCAGGACCATGCTAATGTACCTAAGTATATAAGCACATCTCCAGACAAAGAGTTGAAGCAGTTTGACCAGTTTGGGAAGAAAGTTTTTTCCTCGGCTACCTGCGCGTTATGGTCCCTGAACTACATAGCCCATATGGTGTCCCACCAGAAAGCCAACCTAGCCAGGCTAGAGGACCGAATCCAGTCATTGCCAGATTTGGAACTCAAAGAGTAGCTTATCCAGGATATTCGCCAGTCCAAGATTTCATGTAGGCATTCTCTTCCGGCCACCTACAACTCTGTTGACTTGGTGGCTCGAACCTCTGCGACTGTTGTCTCCCTTCGGTGGCATGCCTGGCTCCACATTTCGGGCCTCACCAATGAGGTCCAGTCAGCTATTCAGGATGCCCCCTTTCAGGGCTCAGTGTTCTTTGGAGGGGACACAAAAGACATCATCACAGACCTCCAAGAACGTGGCCAGGCTATTAGGTCTGTGAGGTCCATGTACTGACTGGGCAACCAACCTCGTCAGCCCTTTCAGAAGTGGACCTGGAGGCAGCGTAAGCATACCAAGTATCAACAGGATAAATGTAATGCCACAGGGATGGTGTCTACACCCCCTGCCTCCAAAACTCAGCACCAGTCCAGGGGTCTTCCCCCAGCCCATCCCACCACCTCCTGACTCCCTGGCCCCACTCTCTCTTCAGCCACTGGGTGAGGAGCCAGTAGGGGGGAAGGTTGCCTGCCACATGCAATAGTAGAAGAGCATCACTGCCAACAAATGGGTCCTGCAGTTAGTGTCCAAAGGGCACACCTTGGAGTTTCTGGAACCTCCTCCAGAGTCTCCTTCTTGAAGGTCCACCTACTCACCAGACCAGGTACTTCTAGTAAGGGAGGAAATTCAGACTGTTCTGTCAAAAGAGGCAATAGAGCCAGTCCTTCTTTGGCACAGAGGGTTGGGGTTCTACTCCCATTTCTTCCTGGTTTCAAAAAAGAAAGATTATTTAAGACCCATCCTCGACCTCAGCAGGCTCAACCTGTTCAACAAGCACAAAAAGTTCAGGATGCTAACTCTTCAGAGCCTCCTGCCCCTGTTGCAGGAGAATCACTGGCTGTGCGTTCTGGATATGCAGGATGCTTACCTGCACATCCCGATTTTCCCAGGTCACCGCTGTTTCCTGCATTTTACCTTCCAGGGGGAACACTTTCAGTTCAAGGCTCTTCTCTTTGGCCTTTTCTCGGCACCCAGGGTTTTTACCAAGTGCCTAGCGGTGGTGGCTGTGGCCCTGAGATGACAGGGCATAGCAGTTTTTCCTTACTTGGACAACTGGCTGATTTTAGCCCTGTCCAGAGAGTCACTTTCAGAGGCCCTTTCAGTTACCCTGGACCTGTTTTCCAGACTGGGGATTACAGTCAATGTCCCCAAGTCATCCTTGACTCCTTCACAATGGCTTCAGTTTATTAGAGCTATTCTGGATATGATCCAGGGCAAAGCCTTCCTCCCTCCAGACTGGAGGGACACTCTGATCGAACAGGCCACCCTGGTGGCCTATTCCAGACATATAGCGTCAAAAAATCAGGAGTCCTTCCCCCTTGTATTGGAGATCACAACCCAATATGCGGAGACATTTTGCTCCAGACAGAAAAGAAAACTCAGGAGGTAAATACTACCTGGGTTAGGAATATGAGGTCTTTTTCAGAAAATGCACTTCTGATGAGCATAGAAAGTGAGAAGTGGGAATGATATAAACTTATTCCTGATTTAGATTCAACTTTAAGTTTCTTCACAGAAACTTTTAATGAAATCTGTAACAAACACACTCCATACATAAAAAAACAAAACAACAAAGCGAAATTGCCCTGGATAAATGATATAATTTTAAAAAGTATAAGGGTAAAAAAATAGGTGTTGGAAAAAAGAAAAGAAAACAAAGTCAAAAGAAGACTGGGACTTGTTTAAGCTAAAAAGAAATAGATGTAGAGATTAGATAAGAAAGGCTAAAAATTATTATTACAAAAATCTTATAAAAAATGAAAAGGACCCAAGGAAATTTGGGAAAGTTATAAATTCATTATCTAGACCAGGGCAGGGAGTAAAAAACAATTATAACATCAAGGTGGGAGATAGCTTGAAAGAAGACACTCAGGAAATAGTAAATTTGCTGAATGACTTCTTCGTGGACCTGCCAGGTCATGATAGAATGTTATCAAATTTAGACTCACAAAACCAGTACACGATGGGTAATTTTGCAGGACCTCATCCACCTTTCCGGTTCAGAACTTTAAAAGTGTCTGAGGTCTATAAAGGGTTAGCAAGGATAAATGCTAGCAAGTCAAAGGGGTTGGACTTGCTAGAGGGGAGATTCTTGAAAATAGCCACTAAGCAGATTGCACTAATTGTGACTAATATATTCAATAGAAGTTTACAAGAAAGCTATTTCCCAAACAAATGGAGGGTGAGTAAAATCACTCCCATATTTAAAGGGGGATCATCAATCAAATTAAATAATTATAGACCAATTGAGCTATTATCTGTATTGGCTAAATGTTTGGAAAGACATATTATGTATTATACATATTATATACAGTTATCTGAGTACTTAGAGAAATATATTTTAATAACACCATATAAATCGGGCTTTAGAAAAGGCCACTTGACTACTTCAGCTTTGCTGGAGTTTAATGACCTAGTGAATACATCTTTGCACAAGGGCCTGGAAACTGCTGTGGTGTTTGTGGACCTATCGAAGGCCTTTGACCTGGTGAACCACCCCCTTTTGCTACAAACAGCTGAGAAAATGGGGATAACAGAGGGCCCTAATGATTGGTTGAAATTTTATCTGAAAGGTTGTACACAGTATGTTTCAGCAAATGGGGAAAACTCTAAAACACGGGCAGTAACTAGAGGAGTGCCACAGGTGTCCATATTAGGACCCCTTTTGTTTTTGATCTTTAATAACAGCCTCCCACAAGTCATACAGCACTCTAACATATGGCTATATGCAGATGACACTGCTTTAATAACCACAACCCACAGTAGGGGTGAATTAGAATAAAAGTTACAGTCTGATTTTGACAGTATGAGAGGGTAGCTCACCAGGTCTGGCCTAGTAATGAACATAAAAAAAAAAAACACAAAATTGCTTTATTTTGGATCCAATTTAAAGAAAAACAAACAACTACAAATAAAATAAAAAATTATGTTATAGAACAAGTATCTGAATATACATACCTGGGTGTTTCTTTTGATCAAGATATGACATTCGTAAAACGCATAGGAGAGCTAACAGAAAGGGTAAATAAAAGAATCGAAGCCCTTAAAAGAACAACCAAGTGCTTAACTGAAAAAAGCAGGAAAAGGGTTGCTGAGCAACTGATTATCCCAGTTCTGACTTATGGGGATATTTTGTATCATACAGCAAATAAAACATTGTTGACTAAGTTAGATAGAGTCTATCATAAGATTGCGAGGTATGTCCTGAGTTGTAACTTGAGAACACACCATTGTAACATGTTAACTTCATTGAATTGGTCATCTCTTGAATCAAGATGTACTATAAAATGGCAAACTTTAATCTATATGTAACTCTCCTGTTACCCGGAGTTACTAGAACCCTAGTTAGATCTAGTGGCAGGCAGGGACAGGCAGCTAGTGAAACTCCAGTTAAATGGATTTCACTATGTCTTGCTCTGTTTTCAGTCTCTGCTGAGCTGGGGCTATGACATCATTTAGAACTGTCGCAGCTGCATAAGCCACACTGGAATTTTGCAGCAGGGAGTTAGGTAGAACATTGGGGAATTTTCAAAGTCAGTCTGGAGTAGGCTCAAGAGAGAGAAGGATGTAGATCTTGCAGCGCAGTGGAGGGAGGGGGTGCCCTGCAGGGGCCGGCCCCTTCCACCATAAGAGAGGCACAAGGAACCAACTCCCAGGGGCAATCCCCTGGCCTGGAAAAAGGAAGAAGCTGCCTGATGGAGAGTGCTGGGGCACTTCAGTATTTGAGAAATGAGATTCATTCAGAGTTTTGGACACCTGCAATGTGGAGGTTAATGCAGCTTTGACAAAAGGCCAGTGTCATTCATCAAAACAGTGAGTAAATAAGTCTCTGGGGCTGTGGGTCAGTCAGGATGCCAAGTCCAGGGCTAACGGAACAGTGAGATGTAATGACTGCTGTATGTGGAGGGTCTTCAATGGAAAGACAGTTTCCACATTACAAAGCCACGTACAGTCTGAGCTATAGTAGCCAAGGAAGAGGCTTAATGAACAGTGAGATGTAATGACTGTTGTATGTGGGGGGAAGGGTCTTCAGGGAAAGACAGTTAATGCATTACAAGCCATGTACAGTCTGCACTACAGTAGCCAAGGAAGTGTGTGTAGACAAAGGAATGGCCGGGTATGGGTCTATGGAACAAAAGGTGGGAGACCCCCCACCTGGTGTAACAGGGCTCACCTCTATGGATTCACTTTGAGACACAAGATACCTTTCTGTCAGGTATTGGCCCGCGCCTGAAGAGGGTGCCCAGACATTGGAATGGAGTAGAGGGTGGTAGTGTGCCACTAATTAAAGAGTCCTTGACATATGGAATTTTAGGATCCAAGAATGGATATGTGTCTGTGTCATCACCTTATCTGCATTACTAGGAGGGTAGTCCCTTGGGGGTCCATCTATGTTTTTATTCAGAGTCTTGTTGAATAAAGCCACACTTCAGAATCCCATCTCCTGGTATTGGACAATCTGTTATTGCTTCTAGTCTCTGGATTACTTGGGAACCCCTAGCCAGAGTGGCCAAGCCTAGCCAATATGCTAAGTGACATGTTCTCCCCAACCCTAGGTTACATATAATTATCATACGGATACACCCAAGCATTACATAAACAAACATTTATTTGGAGAAAACAATCAAACTAACTTAAGGCAAAAGAGATCGAATTACATAAATAAACTCCCCATTTTAGTTCTTAAAAACAAATATGGGGAAAAGACGTTACAATATCAAGGAGCAAAATACTGGAATACATTATCGAATCTAGCACATACTTTCCCATTGTATAATCAATTCAAACAGGAACTAACTGTTTCAAGTCTTGTAACATGCAAATGTTTTTAATGAATATATACAGTCGTGGCCAAAAATATTGGAGCCCTTGCACTTTTTCAAATAACTCACAATTTCCTCTAAACATAAGTTGAAATTAACAACAGTACAGTATTTGGTCTCCACAATTCTTTATTTCTCTGTTAATATTACAGAACCTTTGTTTTTGATTCAGAATTTAATATATCCTTTAAATCAGAAAATGAAAAGAAATGGCATTGACAAAATTATTGACACCCTAGACTTAGTATTTGGTAGCACAAGCCTTTGGTCAAAATAACTGCAATCAACCGCTTCTTATAGCCATGGATGAGCTTCCTGCACCTCTCTACTGGCAGTTTGGCCCACTCTTCTTGTGCAAACTGCTCCAGTTCTCCAGATTTGAAGGGTGCCTTCTCCCAACTGCTGTTTTCAGATCTCTCACAGGTTTTCAATGGGATTTAGATCTGGACTCATTGCTAGCCACTTCAGAACAGTCCAGCGTCTTGTCTTGAACCTTTCCTGGGTGCTTTTTGAAGTGTGTTTGGGGTCATTGTCCTGCTGGAAGACCCATGACCTTCGACGGAGACCCAGCTTTCTGACACTGGGTTCAACATTGTGCTCCAAAATGGCCTGGTAATCTCCAGATTTCATGATGCCATGCATACGTTCAAGGCACCCAGTGCCAGAGGCAGCACAGCAACCCCAAAACATCACTGAACCTCCTCCATGTTTGACTGTAGGGAAGGTGTTCTTTTCCTTGAAGGCTTCATTTTGTTTTCTGTAAACATACAGATGATGTGCTTTACCAAAAAAGCTCTAATTTGGTCTCATCTGTCCACAGGACATTCTCCCAGAAGGATTTTGGCTTGTTCAGGTGTGTTTTGGCAAACCCCCGTCGGGCTTTTTTATGTCTTTCTCTCAGCAGTGGGGTCTTCCTGGGCCTCCTACCATTTAACCTCCTTTCATTGAGTTGGCGACGGATGGTGTGAGTTGAAACTGTCGTACCTTGTGTCTGAAGGTCAGCTTGAATCTGTTTGACAGTTGATCGAGGTGCTTTCTCCACCATTCGAACAATCCTGCGCTGCAATCTTCCGATCAAGTTTTCTCTTGCGGCCACGTCCAGGAAGGTTGGCTACAGTGCCATGGGCCTTAAACATCCTGATAACATTATGTACGGTGGAAACAGGAACATCAAGGTCTCTGAAGATTGATTTGTAGCCTTGAGATTGTCCATGCTTGGCTACAATCTTCTGTCTGACCTCCAAAGACAATTCTCTGGCTGTCTTTCTTTTCTCCATGCTCATTGAGGTACACATAGTGACACAAAACAGGAGAATGAGTTCTTTTCTCTATTCAAACTGGTTGAATGAGTGATTTTTATATCGCAGGCACCTGCAACTCACCACAGGTGAGTTAAATTCCAAAGTGAAGGAGAATCACCTGCTTGAAATCTAATTATTTCTAACTACTTCTAAAAGGTGCCAATAATTTTGTCCGGGCCATTTAAGGATTTCTGTGTGGAATAAGCTAAGACTTAGTAAATTTTTCTGCTTTTGTGTTTTATTCCACTGCAAACCAAAGAAATACATATGTGGATACCAAAATATTTTTTAATTTCAACAATTTTCTGGAAGGAATGGTGCATTATTAGAAAAACTGCAAGGGCGCCAATATTTTTGGCCACGACTGTAGCTTAAACGACCATCAGGAAGTCTGGAGAATGTATGAATTAAGGTGATCCATCTGTATTTATTGTATATGTTTGTATTATACATTTTGTATCTGTTCTATGTTTTAGGTAATTTTGTAAGGAACAGGACAATTCTTGTAAACTAGGCTAATAAGCCTAAAGATTTGTATACCTGTATAAAAATAAAGTTTTTACCTACCTACCTACCATCTACCAGCCAAAGAAGTTCTTCATCTACTCTGCTTGATGGCAGCCCCTCAGTGGTCCTTGAAGGTTCAGTGGAATCAGCTCCAGGACCAATTGGACCAGCCGGTCCTCATCTCCTCTGCGCTTCAGAGGGACCTGCTATGGTGGAGGGATCCTGAGAACCTGTCCTTGGGCCTTCCATTTCAAGGCTCAGCTGCCCTTGGAGTCCTTACCATGGACACCTCCAATCTAGGTTGGGGGCTCATCTGGGGAACCATCAGACTCAGGGGCTTTGGTCCTGGTCGGAGATGTTATTGCACATCAACATTTTGGAGAAGCGAACAGTCCTGTATGCTCTCCAAGCATTTCAGACTGTTCTCCCCAAGGGACTACTGCTTATCCAGACAGACAACACCTCAGTAGTCTGGTATCTCAACAAGCAGGGGGGGCACTCGCTCCTATCCCCTTTGCAGGGAAGCGATAAGAGTGTGGAACTGTGCTGTTTAGCACTACCTGTCTCTCACAGCAGTGCATGTTCCAGGAGTGGAAAACATCCTGGCAGACAGTTTAAGCAGATTGTTCACCCTTGCTCATGAATGGGAACTAGATCAGGAAGTGGCAGAGTCACTATTCCGGAGATGGGGGCGATCGTAACTCGACCTATTCGCCTCCCCACCCAACGCAAAGCTTCCCAGCTTTTGCTCACTCGTTCCAGAGCATGGTGCTTTCTGGCATGATGCGTTGTCTTTCTTCTGGACAGAGAGATCTTTATATGCCTTCCCCTCCCATCCCCATTCTCCAGAGGGTGCTCATCAAACTTCCAGCAGAGCGAGCCCGAATGATCCTCATTGCTCCTCTGTGGCCCAGACAAATTTGGTTCCAGCTTATTGTTCAGTTGTCCGGGGAATCCCCAGTTCCGCTTCCATTTAAGCACAGCCTCTTAACCCAGGACAAGGGTCAGCTGATGCACCCTGGGCTCAGAACCCTGCATCTTCATGCCTGGCTCCTGCAGACATAGTGATCTCTCACTTTGGGGTCTCTTCGAGAGTTATCCAGGTTATTGTGGAGGCCAGGAAGCCTTCCATGAGATCCACTTATGCCATTAAGTGGAAACGCTTTTCTATTTGGGCGGCCTCCAAGGGTTGGGACCCTTTCACTTGTTCAGCCCCACAGCTGATGGAATACCTGCTTCATCTTTGGGATTCAGGGCTTTCATATTCCTCTTTAAAGGTTCATTTGTCTGCCATTTTGGCTTACCATGTGCTGGTGGATGGTAAACACATGGCCCAGTTGGAGATCTCCAGAATCTCCAGAACCTCTCTGAAAGGGATTCTCCATCTGAAACCCCCCATCCTCAGCCCTATTCCACCTTGGGATTTTAATTTTGTGTTGGAGAAGCTCACTGTCCCTCCTTTTGAACCAGCGATGAGCTGCGATATGTGCTACCTGTCTTGGAAGGCGCTGTATTTCTTCGCCCTTACTTCAGCTCGTAGGATTTCTGAACTTCAGGCTCTTGATTGTAAAGAGCTGTATCTTATTTTTCTCAAGGACAGGGCAGTCCTCAGAACCCATCCTTGATTTCTTCCTAAAGTGGTTTCGGAGCTCACCCTGAACCAGTCAGTTGAGCTTCCAGTATATTATCCGGCTCCAGCAAATAGAGGTGAGGCTGTGTTGCATACGTTGGACGTACACCATATCCTTCGGTGTTATACCTTCCGGACCAAAGAGATGTGTAAGGATGATCAACTCTTTCTTTTGTTCCCAAGTCTTTGGGGAAAGCCGTTTCTAAGCAGTGCCTTTCTAAGTGGCTAGCCAACTGCATTCGCTTCTGTTATCAGAAGTATGAAAAACCCTTGCCGGGGTCTGTCAAGGCTCACTCCACTAGGGACATGGCTGCATCTGCAGCTTTTCTCCGTAATGTTTCTACAGCAGAGATCTGTGCAGCAGCAACCTGGAGTTCTGTCCATACCTTTACCAAGCATTACAGTCTGGAGATTGCTTCTAGGCAAAGAGCTGGGTTTGGCCTAGCTGTTCTGCAGGGCCTTCTGTCCTAGGCTGGTTCCTTTCTGACCTTTAGTTTGTTCCTCCTCTCATGTTTCTCTCTGCCTCTCTTTGGAGAGACTACTTGGGACTCTGTCCTACATGTTATGACCTACTGCAGGAACCCTCTCAAATTAAGATAGTACAGTTATGTAAGAACTTACTGTAATAGTAGATCTTCAAGAGAGGTTCCCACAGTAGATCATGGTTTTCCCTCCCTCCTTTCCCCAAATTTTTTTTGGTTTTTGGGTTTCCAGACCAAGCTTTCATTCCTTCCGGGCTCCGGTGGAAGAACTGGATGGTGGGCGTAGGGACCACCCACTATATAGGGTCACACTGATGCCATCATGTGATGTCCGGTGGGCGGTCCCCCATCAGGCTTTGCTGGAAAAGTCTGCCGTTGTGTCCTGATGCCAGGTGGTGCTAGTCCTACATGTTATGACCTACTGCAGGAACCTCTCTCAAAGATCTACTGTTACAGTAAGTTCTTACATAACTGTACTTTTTATTCATTATGGGCGATCAGAGGTATGGGATGAGGAGGGGGGTACCACTGGACTACCAGGGAATAATGTAGGTACTAGTGTACGGTGCTCTGGGGGGGGAAGCCACCCACGTCCGGTGGCTGCTGTGTTGCACCTTGCATTACAGCAGCTCACCTGTAGGTGGCTTCCACTTGAGTATGGGTTTTCCATGCTCAACTTTGTGCCCATGTATGCAGCACATCTCCGGGACGTGCCAGCAGATGCGCCACACATCTCTGCTGAATATCAAGATGTGCCACATATGCATGGGCACACCCCCTGGAGATGCGAGACATACATTATCTTTGTGCCGCAGCGCATCAGGAATTGTGCAGCACAATTCTCCCTTTTGAATATAGCCCCAGAATGCATTTCTGGGGTTGCACCAGTGCAACTCAGTTGCACCAGGCGCAACCTCTTTGAATATCTAGGCCTTAAAATAATAAAAGAAAAGATAGGGATTGATCATACCAAAGCTATTTGAATTTTACAAGCACATCTTTAGTAGGCTGGCTGATGATTTTTGAGAATTTAGACCAATTTTAGATAGTTGAATATTTACTACCATACAGTTAGGTGAAGCTATTCCAACGGCTTCCCTTAAATTGACACTTGCATCTTTTTTCTGAACATACAGTTCTATAATTGATGTGGGTATTTAAACAGATTTGTAATTATGTGTATCACGTCCTGTGATGTAGGGTTAAGACCAGATGCACCAGGGCAGTAGTGGCGTTTTGTGAGTGTCCAAACATACTTTCATATCGTCAATAAAACCATTAAAAAGCTATTCTGTGACAGTGTGCCCTTTTTTTGAGATCATAAGTGAAGCAACCACTGTACAGGACATTGGTAAGACAGACCGCATTGTGACAAGTTTTGGAGATGTTACCAGCACAAGGATATTGATAGGCTGGATGTAGTTACGAGAAGCGAGACAAAAAATGATACAGTAGCAGGATCACATGGCCAGAAGACTCGGGTAAAGGGATTATATATGTACTCTCTTAAAGAGAGGCGGGAGAGTGGGGACTATGATTGACTCTGTTAAGTACCTCACAGGGAGAAATGGAACAGACTATTAGAAACAAATATACTCAAGAAGTTAGAGAGACCAAGAGTAGATTTTATAATCAGAAATTTTTAAATGCATTTAATGATAGCAAAAAAATCTGGTCTGGAATCAGGTTCTGACTGCTCCTACTTTGGAGTAGCCCTGATCTCAGAACATTATTTACTTTTATTAATGAGTCCAGGACACTGTAAGTTTAAAAAATAAATCACGTTTTTACAGTGACTTTTGTTTGATTACAGTACTGGACTCTAAAGTATGGTGGACAGTTGGTAGCCTATGGCATCAATGTTTCTTACAGGTCTGGTTTTTTTTCTCCTATGTTTCAACTGGAATTCACAACAGTAGAAATTTTTCAAGCAATGATGGGATCGTTGGGGAGGCAGCTCTAAGCTATATCGCGTTTGGTATAGTAATGTTAATTATAACAAATATCGAGATGTTATATGATATAATATTGTTAGCAGCATAACAAGGGGTAGAGCACCATAAGGTGCATAACTGGGATAAGGCATGGTTTTATCTTCACTTATTGATTAGGTGACGTTAGAGAGAAATACACACTATTACTTCTTGAGAATTAATTTGCCATGTAGCTCATGGGCTTAATAATCAGCGTAGGTGGATGTTCTTTTGTTTTAAGTACCATATTGATTCCCTTCTATGATGTATCAAAAAGGCTGGGATGGTGTATAGTGTGCATATTAAGAGGAGTGGCAACCTCATTGATTATTGCATTAATCTGTAATGTCCTGATCTTGTGTATAAACTGTATGTTGTTTGCTAAAACAATAAACATAAAGTTTTTAAAGCTGGGGAACATTGTTCTGATTATGTTAACGTTAATAAGGGGGTCCCTAGAGATCAGTACTGGGGCCCCTTTTATTTCTTATTTATGTTAACGATTTACTTAATTGTAGCTCGGCTGAAACCAATGTTTTGCTTTATGCAGATGACACTATTTTATATACCCAAAAAAGAGATCTTTCATTGGCATTGAATACTAATCAGGGTGGTGTTACCAAGATACAGTATGAACTTATAAATTTATACCTATTATTGAATGCTGCAAACACACAATGGGTACTGTTTTCTAGTAAAACTAAAATTGATTATACTAATTTGACTATTAAGTCTGTAGATGGAACAGAAATCTGTAGATCATCTTTCTATAAATATTTGGGTATATATTTGGATGATTCACTGAAGTTTCATCTGCAAGTGGAAAAACTGTCCATAAAATTAAAGAACCTGCTATCATTTTTACAGAAATAGGACTAGTTTTAGTCTTTCTATAAGTAAACAACTGGTTAATTCTTTGTTCCTGTCGCATTTTGATTATGGGGACTGTATATATACAGTCCCCACCACTTATAATGGGCATATATGTGCAAGCACATTCTGCCCATTAGATGGGATGGGCACTGTAAACAAAGTGGATGTTTTATATGGGCAGAATACTGGTACTGAATAGTCCTTTGGGTTCCTCTTCAGACAGCTGCAGGATCAGCATCTAGCAGAATGAGGCAGCGGCATCAGCAGCTGAGGGTGTAGGAATTGTGCAAATGAACATTTGTACAATACTGTATTTTATTTTTTAAGACTGAGAGGCTGGAGGTTTCAAGATGGGAAGTGGCAGCGCAAGTTCAACAGGCAAGCATAAAGTAAATCAAGGGTTACTTTAACAAGACTGATGTCATCTGAACACAGTGAGGGTGGGTAACTGGCACAGAGAGTGGGGGGGGGTTTAAAATGCGGACTGAGCGAGAAAGCAATCAATCATGGTTTAAGACCGAGAGGCTGGCGGTTTTGAGATGGGAAGCGGCAGCAATAACAGGCACAACTCACAGGCATAAAGTAAAGTAAAGGTAAATTACCTGTATTTTGAACCACAGAACAAGAAAAATCCTTCCTGCAACAAGGGTGGGTAACCGGCACAGAGAGCAGGAGTTAAAATACAGAATGAGTGAGCAAGTATTCATGGCTATAGTACTCTATGCCCTTTCTATTTCAGGCAAATTAGCCATTAATTAGGGTCAGTTCACACTTTGGCAAGCTCAACAAATTGCATGCCGAGGTGTGAACTGATACTAAATAGCAGCTAATCTGCCCGAAATAGACAGCGAGTATGGAACACTATAACCAGCATTTTTAACATTGGCATCTATGGCACTGGAAAACGGTAAATGAAATTTGCCCGTATACACTGACTGCCCGTCTAAACCGAGGATGGTATAAGAGGCATGAACTGTATATATATGAAAGTAACTGACACAGTCCTGGGGGTGCTTGATCCATTACATCACAACTTAGGTTTGTCACCAGGCTTCCATGGAGGATGCATCACTGCAGCCTAGATGCAGCCGTGGGGTGGCAATCCTTGTCTGCCCGAAAACAGACCCACTGGCTAATTTTGCTTACAGATTTGTTTTAAAAACACTACCTACTTATCTGCTGGAACTTGTACATCAAAAACGCTCTAGTAACTATGCTTTAAGATCACATGACCTGCCACAATTTTTTCTGCCTATGTGTAAAACTAATTACGGTAATAATACCTTAACAAGTACTGTTACACAACCCTGGGGTTCTAGCCAAAAAAACTTAAATTAACATCAGTTGTATCCTATTCAAGTTTTAGAAATCGTATTAGAGTTTTTTTTTAATACACAGATGTCATTGTTATAGATGAACAGTTGTATTATGTTTTAATCATGATTATATGTGTATTGGTATATATCATATTCTGTAGTATAGGTTTTGTTTCTTATTTATGGATGCAGTTGTAAATGAGAGTTCACTCTCCATTGCCTTGACAAGATGTTCAGGGTCATTCATGTATGACTGCACAAGTGATGCAGCAGACATATGGCTCGCTGGAAGAGAAGTGGAAACTTTTTCATTGGCACTCCAACTTGTGATAGAACTGCTCATAAAGAATTTAAGGTTTTTCAAAGGTTAGTTTGCTGCTGCTCTCCAGCTACTGACCAACTTGAGGATGTGCATGAGGATGCAGATTTAACGTTGGTAATAGTGGGTGGTGAAGCTGCTCCAAACAAAACAAGTCTGGAGTGGTTTTCCTGCTGCTGCTGCTGTGTCTCATCTCTTTTTTGTTTTACAGTACCATGTGATTTTCCTGCAAAGCCCTATAAGTACCTCAGTTCTCAGATCTGACTCTCCCTCGTCCAGCAGAGACCTGATGCCATGCTTATAACTCTGATCTAGTAAGGTGGCCATCCCACAAACATCAGAATGCAACATAGTGATCAAACAACAGTCACTGTCCACTTGTTGAATCATCCGGTCTGTGAGATCCCTGCCCGTGCTATCATCACTACTGTCAAAATGATCCCTTACATTGACTACAGACTGTCGCAGCACCCAAATTAGCAGAATTGTCTGACTGATGCACTTACAGCTTATGTGGCTTGTTCAAATGGCATCAAGATTTGAATCAATGTGTCCATTATGTGCCACTGGTCAATGCTGAGGGACATAGAATATGTGTCAAGGTCTCTATGAAACATAGTGTAATCCATTAATGCCTTGTACTGTTCCAACAACTGTTCCAACATGTATAAAGTGGAATTCTAACACATGGCCAACTCCTGCTTTAGCCGGTGTATTGGAATCCCATTTTTTGTATGGAGGTTTTTGAGCAGATTTTGGGCCTTGGTGGAACAACTGAAGTGTGAACACAAGTGGAGGGCAGATATAAGCATGGCATCAATGTCACCGTCGCGCTTCAAGAAGTCTTGAACAATTAAACTGAGACACTGTGCAAAGCAGGGCACATGAATAAATTCACTATCCTCTATTGCCTTAACGACATTCCAACCATTGTCACTGCAAATGAACCCTGCTTTCATTTGCTGTGACATGAGCCAATGTTTAATTTGGGCTTGTAGTTCAGTTAAGATATTTATGGACGTGTGCCTAATAGTGTCCATGCATGTCATACTGAGTGTCGCCTGCTGCCACACACCAGCAATTTGAAGTAGATTTGCACAAGAGGGAGACTGCCAGGACCTTGAGAATGACTTAGTGAAATTAGCCCAATGCGCAATGACACACATATATGAGGATGCAGTTCCTGGACCGCTGCTCCACATATCTGTTGTCAGGTGAAGAGTGTCTTCGGCACAATGAGAAATTGCATGAACAACAAATGACTTCAAGTCCCGGTACAGTTCAGGAACCACCTTGATGGAAAAATATGTCCTTGATGGAATATTCCACTTCCATACAGCCCAACTCATAAGAAGTCGAAACCCAATATTTTCAACAAATGAGTAAGGCAGCATGCCCACTGCCAGCATTTGGGCCAAGCATGCATTGAATTCAAGAGCAACAGGGTGATTATGATGATACTATTTCTGGACAATACATCCTTTATTTTTGGTTGCACTAGTGCTGGGTCTGTGGATTGTGAACATGTGTTGACACTTAACTGGGACAACGTATCACTACATAGGGTTTGTATTGAACAATTCACAGTGGACAAATAGCCAGCAATTGAAGTGATCTGACTAGATTGCTTATGTTTACTGACAGGGGTGCTGCTGATACACGGAAACAAAAGGTTACTTTTAACGGAAACCCTGCTGCTGTCTGTGTCCATCTCCATGTCCTCATCCTCCCCTTCCCCTTGAACAAACACAGGCCACTTCAATACTAATTTAACCTCCCTCTCATGTTTCTGCCACTTAATGAAATGCTTCATTTTCATGTGGCTACACTGTCCAGAAGTGCCAAGATGTGATCCCGCTTTGCCATGACTCACTGTAACTTTACATATTTGACACACAGCAAAACTCTCATCTTTGGGATCCATAATAAAAAAAATCCCAAACTAAGGAACTGCTGTGTCCCATTAGCTGCTTGCTCCTAACACTTGTCACTGGCACCACCACATGGTCACGGGACATAACAGGCCCTGCACCGCTGCTGTGATGCCCATGTATGCCCGTACGTGTACCACCCATTCCACTAGTTTCTTGCTGTTGTTTCTCAAAATGCACCTGCTGCCCCTTGCCTTTCCCTTTACTCACTGATTTGCCCTTATGCAACTTTTCAGTCTCATCCTGCCGCACGCTGCCCTCCTCCCACTCCTCACTTTCTACCCTCCTTTTTCTTTTATAGCATGCCAGCCTACCTAGATGCATCCCTGTCTGGCTCCCAGTCAGTATCAAGGGCAGGACCATCCAGGTCTGAACAAACATCACTGCTGCCAGAATCAGTATCAATATCAGCCTGCTCCTTCGGTTCCTGCAAAACAATTTGCACTCATTAATACTATCTCCCTTCCCTCCATCATCTCCTTCCTCAGACAGTGACACCCCTTCCTCCTCCTCCTCCTCCACACCTAGCAACTGTGAATCTTCTTGAAAAGTTATAGCAGCCTGTGAACCACTCTGGTATACATCCCTGACATTGACATGTTGACAGCAGAGTCCCCTACAGCGACAAGAGTGCCACGTTGCTGTAGGGAACCCCCTGGCACCCAGCACTGCCTGTAGGGGGTCCTGCACCCCTCCGACTCAGAGTTGAGAATCGTAAGTGGGGCGTGTATGGGTCTAGAAGTGCAAAGCCCCCCAAAGAAAACAGTTATTGTTTCAGAACCGGGCAGCCGAGCAGCAAATGCAGTCGACCTGCCGGTTTCACTGTCGGTCATTCCCTTGGTGGGGGAAGGGATAAGGAGGGGCTGACAGAAGCCCTCCTCCGGATGAGGGGAGTAGCCTTCAAACCCAAAGGGGAGGGGGGAAACAGACTGGGGGTGGAGGTTTCAGGAGGAGCAGAGGGAGGATGGGAGTATAAGGAACCTGGGTGGGGTTCGACAAAGGGGATCAGGGATAAGGGTGGTGTTAGTAAATGCCAGGAGCTTGGGAAACAAGTTTCCAGAGTTCCAGGCCATGCTGTTTGGGGGGGGTGGATGTGGTGGCGGTCACGGAAACGTTGGCCAACAAAAACCATGACTAGGACCTAAACATGCGGGGGTACACTATGCTTAGGAAGGATAGAAAGGAGGGCAGAGGGAGTGCAGTGGTTATGTTCATTAGAGATGACATAGAAATTGCTAGGGTAGAAGAGGCAGAGGGAAACGTGGAGGCCTTATGGGTCACCTTATGAACCCCAGCAGGAGGTAAGGTCAAGCTGGGTGTAGTATATAGGCCCCCAGGATGGGTGATGATCTGGAGGATGGTTTGCTGGACAACATCATTGCCCAGTGTGGACCAAATGGGAAGGAGTGGTGTTGATGGGGGACCTTAATATGCCAGGTACAAACTGGGGAACCATGTCCTCTAAGTGGCCAAGGAGCAGAGGCTGCTGGACAGCTTCCAGGATGTGTTCTTAACACAGCATGTGATGGAGCCCACAAGGGAGGGGCATGTCCTGGACGTGGTTCTGGCAGATGGGTAACTGTGAGGGACCTGTTTGTAAGGATCCCTAATAGGCGACCACAATACTGTCTGGTTTCAAATAAGCATGGGGAAGGGGTGAGATCTAGGACACGGCAGTGGACTTCAGGGGGCAGACTTTGTGGGCATGGGAAATATTCTCAAGGATCACTTGAAGGGGATTACATCAATGACAAATGTGGAAAAGAGATGGGAGGTCATAAAACAGGGACTTCATGAGGCAGTCAGGACCTGCGCTAAGGTGAAACGTAAGGGAGCAAGGTTCACATAAACCATGCTGGTGGTCCAGTGAGGTTCAGGTAGCGGTCAGAGAAAAGAAGGTGGCCTACAAAAAATATAAAACAACAAGAGGGAATAGGGATAAGGAAATGTACCATTTTGCATCTAGAAAAGTTACCCGGATGGTGAGGGGGGGCAAAGTCCAGTAAAGAGCAGCGGCTGGCACAGGGGATACATGGAGGGGAAAAGGGGTTCTTCTGGTACATTGGGGAGTGGAGAAAAACTAAAGACCATCTCAGCAGATTGAGATCAGAAGGAGGGTGGGTGGAAGAGGTGAGGGACCAGGCAGAGGTATTAAATGAGTACTTCACTTCTGTGTTCACTAGGGAAGGGGATGGGATATCTACAAAGCAAGCCACGATGGGGATAGAAGTGGCAGTGTGTGGGATCGGGGAGCAACAGAAATGGAGCAAGAGGGAGGGAGAGGTACCCCAGGGCTGTCACATCAGGATAAGGATAAAAAGGCCAGTAAGGTGGAGGGGATGGATGATGCTATTTCCACCAAAAGGATGTGGATAGCCCTCAAGGCCCTAAAGAAAGACAAATCTCCTGGGCCGGATGGCATTCATCCGAGAGTACTATGGGAATTGGTGGACATACTGGCTGCACCCCTGGTGGAGCTCTTCAACAGGTCGCTTGAGACAGGGAGGGTACATAGGGATTGGCGAGAGGCACATGTGGTGCCAATCTATAAAGGGGGGGGTCGAGGGAAGTACCAGGTAACTATAGACCCATCAGTTTGACCTCGGTGGTGGGAAAATTAATGGACAGTATACTAAAGGAACGATTGGGTGTGTACTTGGAGGAGGTGGGAGGTCTGGATAGTCGGCAACATGGGTTTGTGCCAGGTAGATCATGTCAAACCAATCTTGTGGAGTTCTATGAATGGTAACATCAGAACTGGACAGGGGAAAGCCTGTAGATGTATTATTCTTGAACTTCAGCAAGGCGTTTGACTCTGTCCCCCACAATGATCTGGTTTAGAAACTGATGGGGTTGGGAGTAGGCCCTTTGATGGTCAGATGGATTGAAAACTGGCTAGCTGGACGTACCCAGAGAGTAGTGGTCGGTGGGGAGCTCTTGAACCCTAGAGAGGTCAGTAGTGGGCACGAGGGCTTAGTCCTGGGTCCCATCCTGTTTAATGACACGATCGGACATCAGGAGGGTATAGGGTGTGAAATGAGTCTCTTCGCTGATGACTCCAAGATGGGAGCAGTAGTTGAGGGGGAAGAGGGGAGGTTGGCCCTGCAAGGGGACCTGAACATCCTGCAAAGCTGGGCTCACACATGGAAATTAAATTTCAATATCACCAAGTGCAAGGTGTTACATCTTGGGTTGAGAAACCCTAAACACAGGTACACCCTGGGAGGGGAGGTGCTGGAGGCCTCAATAGGGGAAAAAGACCTAGGGGTCATGGTGGATGCATGTATGAATAACTCTGAGCAGTGCAGGAGAGCGGCTAGCAAGGCAAACAGGATGTTGGGATGCATTGTAAGGGGGATCACCTCTAGGAGCAGGGAAGTGATTCTGCCGCTGTACAATGGACTGGTTAGACCACACTTTGAGTACTGTGTACAGTACTGGAGACCACACTTGAAGAGGGACATACAGCTCCTGGAGAGGGTACAGAGGAGGGCAACTATGATGATATGAGGACTAGGGGATTTGACGTATGAGGACAGACTTGAGAAGCTCTGCCTGTTTTCATTGGAGGAGAGGAGAGACGGGGGGACATGATTGAGGTCTTCAGGTACCTCAAGGGAATAAATAGGGTAAACATGGAGGGGATCTTTAGACTAAAGCAGGGAGGTATCACCAGAGGGCATGGTTTGAAGTTGGAAAGTGGAAGGGTGAGGGAGGAAAAGAGGAGGAGGTTTTTCACTGAGAGGGTGGTGGACCCTTGGAATGCACTGCCTGGCGAGCTGCTTCAGAGATCCACAGTGGAGGGCTTCAAGAGAGGGTGGGACAGACACAGAAAGGGGATGTATCAGATGATGGCCTGGCCCAGGGGGGTGGGGATGGATGATAGGGGTTTCTGGAACACAAGGGAGTGGAGGGCCTCAGCACCCAACTAGGAATCTGAGGTTCGAGCAGACTCGATAGACCGTAAGGCCTAATCTGCTGGCAATTAGTACGTTAGTATGTTAGTATGTTAATCAACCGTCAATTGACTCTGAAAGTCATCTCCCTCTGACTGGGACAGCATAAACATAACTGCTACATCGCTTACTGTGTTTCTTGTAAAATGGCTATGGCACACAGACTCAGTACAACCACTCCCACTTACTACAGATGGCACAGCAGCTGACTTAGGTTTCACTAGACCTGCAGACAGCATGTCCGCAACAGATGGGTGCGAGCCACTCAGATCACATGCTGGTACTGCTCTGTGACTGCCTGCATATGCTGCTCCTCCTGTGCCACACCCCCTCATGGAACTGACCTTAGCATCATGAACTGATCTATACTTATCCATAATATTAATTCAATAATGTTTGTTAATGTCAAAATATCAACAAAATCAAACGCAAGTTAAGTACTAATAATCAGAAAAACAAATGTCACAAATTGTGGTATGTATGGCACAAGAGCAGTAAATTGCAGATATACTATCACACAAAAAAAGCAAAAGGTTTTGCTTTCTGACACTAAGAACAAAGTTAACTGTCTAATCTCAAATTCTCCTGCTATCTCTTCTTTCTCCTCTCTCCCCTCTCTCCTCCCTCTCCTCTCTCTCTCTCTCTCTCTCTCTCCCTCTCCTCTCTCTCCTCCCTCTCCTATCTCTCTCTCTTTTCCCCTCTCCTCTCTCTTCTCTCTCCTCCCTCCTCCTCTCTCTCTCTCCTCCTCTCCTCTCTCTCCTCTCCTCTCTCCTCTCTCTCTCTCTCTCTCTCCTCTCCTCTCTCTCTCTCTCCCTCTCTCTCTCTCTCTCCCCTACTGCTAGTGTACTTGAGCACAGGCTAAGCACTTCCCCTGATGTTTGTGAGGAAAAATACAGTACAACAGCAAATGTATACTAAATATAAGAAAACCATACAAAAACTACACACTAAACAAACACTAACCACCAATAACAACACTAAGGATAATCCACTATAGTCTTGCAGTACATTAAAACAGAGAAAAGCACTTTTTTTTCACTATTTTGAAGCACAGTTTCTGTAACAACAGCAGCAGATCTTTCTTTCCCAAATGCCCAGTAAAGACTGCACCGAGATGAGGGAGTCACATGGTAACACTGGCTGTGGAATTCAGCACCTTGTTATCATGCTAAGCCCGAAAAAAATCATCCACGGATTTGTATTCGCATTTACAAACTTCCGCAGAACATGATTCCATGAAACATGATGCGTTAGGCCTGATTTAAGAGAGATATAGGTAAAAACAACTTTACAAATAAAGATAACATAATTCATGAAAAGTATACTCATGTTCTGGCCTGCAACACTAAAATTAGTCTATTATTTATTCACTCCCATGAATATATCATGTGTTACCGTCGAAAAATGGTTGTGGAATTTTTCCACGGGAAAAACATATATCTGTAGAATTTTGATCTGCAGAAATGCCCTTAACTGATTCCACAGCAGAATCATGCCATTCTGCTTCCAGCAAAATTTCATGGAAAACTGATAGAACTATAGAAATTCCGTGGAATTTTGTTCTGCCAAAACTTGAAAAATCTGCATAGCCCTACAAAATGCATTAAATAAATACTATATTTATGCATGGATCCAGAGGTTTTAGTCTGAGTAATCTGGTTAACAATGAAGGACACCAAAAGAGAGGTCCCCCACCGGCTCAGGTTGTGTTAGGCTGAAAAAGTTAAATGTACAAGCAGGGAAGCCTTGCAACTCACCCCCAAGTCAAACTATATACAAGGCATAAGACAGCTCTGTGCGTAAGAAAAACTACAGTTCATTAGCTGATATGCTCACGCACCACATAAAATACAGAAGCTGTACAAGTACCATCCCTGCAGTCCCTTGCCAGTAACCCAACGGCATTTCGCTCCTTACCACTGGAGCTTTGTCAAGGGTAATTGTGCTATTAGAAAAACTATGCTTATATCATGTATCATCCATAACATCATTCTGGTGTCCCACCCAGCTATGATCACATGACAAATACCAGCAAAATATATACAATGAACTAATACATATAATTCCTATCTAAAAAAACAGGTAACATACAGAAAAGCGCAAAACAGTTCCCTCAGTTGGATTCCACAAGAGTTGACTGTGTCTCTCTAGGGTTATTATGGAATCCATAGTGTCAGATTTAAAATGGTATCTCTTCTTGCATAAGATCCGATAGAGTTCTCATGGAATCCAGGCTTCTTGATATGACCTGGGCTCAATGGTACAAAATCCTGAATATAAGGATTACTTCTCTGTTGCAAATCAACCAGTTCATATTGGGAGAATCCAAAATCTGATAAGTGCGCTTCCACACAGAAGAGAATTGCCATCATCGTCCCATCCTACAGAGAACATAAAAGATAATAATATTAGTATCTAAATATGAAAACATCATTTTTGTTGCTACAGTAACAAGCAATAACGTTATTTGTATCATACACAGTGAATAACACCAATGACCCATTTAAAACTGAGGTTTAAAAAGTGCAGAATAAAATGCTGATGCTGTGTTAATCAGAAGCTGCAAATATAACTCAGCAACAATGAGATGGCATTTATAAAGGACCCCTTTACTTGGTTTACTTGGTTTTTGTGGGGCATAAGTAGGCATAAGCCCATAGAGAATGCCCCCCACAAAATTTGTCAAACATTATTGTTAGTAGTGAGTTAGCCAAATATCTATTCCCTTTTTAAATACTTCAAATGTACTTCAAAAAATACTTTCTAAATTACAAAAAGACCACCACTTCAAACCTGCCATTAAGGCCAGGGGGTTGTAAGGCACCTAGCGTATAACTGCAAAAAACCTCCCCTCTCAGTGTCAAATTATTAATGTCCCCACCCCTAGGGCCCATGCATACTAGTCCTATGCACATAAAAGACCAGAAATGTTGTCTCAATCCGCTAGTAAACTTAATATGAGCTGCTAAGATATTCTTTAGGTTTTCTCCATCTATATCCCTAATGTGCTCACCAGTGCGTGTTTTAAACATCCTATCGGCCTTTCCAATATAGAATACACCACATCTGCAACTAGCCATGTAGACTACATTTGGTATATCACAAGTGATAAGATTCCTCACAAGGTCCACCTTCCCTGTAGCAGGACTCACAAAGATTTTACTTCTTGTTACATATTTTTCAAACTGCCTGCTGAAATAAATGGGTTTTCAGGGCTGCCTTAAAGTTCTCCATGGTTCTGCACTCTCGGATCTGACAAGGTAGAGAGTTCCACAGGGTAGGGGCACTATGCATAAATGCCTGTGCCCCAGGCATTTTCAGACGAACCCTGTGAACCTCTAACAACCCCTCGTCAGTTGAACGGAGAGGGCGGTCAGGCACTACTCCCCCTTGGAGCTCCGGGACCTCTGCCCTTCAATTGTCCTCCCTTCCTGCAGCATTTTATAGTCACTGCAGAGCTTTGGGTATAGTCAGCAGGAGGCAGAGGTGGGGTGGGGTGGGGTGGGGCCCCGAACCTCCAGGGAGGGGTGAGCTGGGAGGCCGTATCAGGGTTGTACAGACCAGGAGATGCCCTGGGGCAAAATGGTCTCTAGAATGTGGTTCTCCATATCTAGTTTCCATACTCAAGGGCTCCAACATTTCTGGGCAGTTAGCTCGGCCGACCATGGAACCCCGTCCAACTCGAGTGGTGTTATGCAATGCCAGGTCCATCAGGAACAAGATGGCAGTTATCACTGATCTTGTTGGGACAGCAGACCTGGCTTGCATCACTGAGACCTGGCTGGATGATAATGCATGCCCCCTTTTGGAGGCAGCTGTTCCAACTGGGTTCTCGGTGATATACCGCTTCAGATTGGACCACAGGGGCAGGGGTGTAGCCATTTGTTTTAGATCAGAATTGGCCCTTACTAGTGTGCTAGTCGAGGAGACTAGATCATTTGAGTTCACCATGGTAGCAGGTGTGGGCTGCAGGATTGTTCTTATCTACTGTCCACCCAGGGGTGAGAAATTATTCCTGCAGGAAGTATTAGACTTTGTCATCGACATGGCGTTCGAGTCACCCAGGCTGATGGTCCTGGGCGACTTTAATGCCTGGGTCAATAACAAACTCTCGCTGTTTGGACAAGACTTCCTCTAACTCATGAATTTTTGGGGTTCACACAGGTTGTTGCCTCTGCTACCCATAAACATGGTCACTCACTTGATCTGGTTTTCCTCCTGGGGATGGAGACCTCTGACTTGTTGGTGGAACCAGTCGCATGGTCAGATCACCACACCATAAGGTTCAATCTCCAGGCTCTCCCCTATGGGTCTGCCCCTGTGGAGATGGTCAGATACTGCCCTTTGAGGGATGTGACCCCAGCTGGCCCACTGGCGGTATCGGACCTATCGGGATTCTTAGGGGTAGGCGAGGATCCAGGGAGTCTAGTTCAAACCTATAATATGGCTGTTACTGAAGTCCTGGATTCCATCGCCCCAGTCCGTGTTCATCCTCTCTCTCTCTCCATCCTTGGTCCCCCTGGTTTGATGGGACCTAAAGGGAGTTGAGATGAGTTGGACAAAAGTTAGAGCGTCACTGGCAGAAATTGGCCCTTGAAGCTGACCACCTTGGATTGATGGACCATTATCAAATCTATCAATCAGCAATCACTCACAAGAAGGTAGCGTTCCTGTCCGGGGAGAGCTCTGCTGCTCAGAATCGACTGGCTCTGCTCTTCTGAACTGTAGACAGGCTGTACAACCCATCATGTCTGCAGGTCGAAGTGCATTTTCACAAATTAAGTGTGAGGAGTTTGCTTGATTCTTGCAGATAAGATGGCTAACATCAGGGCCAAGATCAGCCCAGTGCTCTCTATGGGGTTGATGATGGTCAGTGCTTGGTCTCCTCCCCTCAGTTCTCTTGGACATCTTTCAACCGACCGGAGATTGTTGATGTCGTGTGGACTGCCCAGCATTTGCAGCTAACATGCTGTAGTTTGGATCTGGGTCCAACATGCCTGTTATTGGGGTGTATTGAATCTATCAACCTGGTCCTTGCAAAGATTGTGCGGTGCTCTTTAGAGTCAGGCTAGTTTCCTAGCTCCCTGAAGGAGGTGGTGGTGACACCACTCCTTAAGAAAGCTGCTCTGGACTCAAACTGCTTTCCTAACTACAGGCCTATCTCTAACCTTCCCTTTGTTGGGAAGGTGATTGAGAAAGTGATTGCACTGCAACTGGAGAACCACCTTATCACCCATGACATCTGTGATCCCTTCCAGTCAGGTTTCCGGAAGAGACATAGTACCGAGACTGCTCTGGTTTGGGTGCTCAATGAACTTCTGATGGCAGGAGACCAGAAGCACTGTTCTATCTTGGTGCTTCTTGATCTCTCTTCAGCATCTGACACTGTGGACCATGGGGTGCTGCTCGAGTGCCTGAGGGTTATCTGCGGCCTGGCTGTTCCAGTCCTCAGATGGTTTCAATCCTTCCTCTCCGGCAGATCTCAGAGGCCAGTGTCAGTTTTTTTTTTCCTCTAGCCCATTCTTTCTGCCATGTGGGGTCCCTCAGGTCTCAGTGCTGTCTCCTGTGTTGTTCACAGTGTACATGCTACCCCTCGGAGACATTGTAAGATGATATGGGCTGAGGTTTCACTGCTATGCAGATGATACCCAGCTCTATCTTTCTTTTGCACCTCACCAGGATAGTGCGGTCTCATTCTTTAACAGCTGTCTAGTGGAAATCCATGACTGGATGAAATCCAGTTGGCTGAAATTGAATTCTAAGAAGACTGAGGTGATGTTGGTGGATACAGGTCACTGAATAGAGAGGTCGGCGGTGGGGTCTCCCTCAGGTCTTTGGCTTGGGGGTGCCCAGCTGCCTGCCTCCGAACAGGTGTGTGACCTGGGGATGATTCTTGATGATGGGCTAACACTGCATTCGCAGGTGTTGGCAGTCATCAGGTCTTCCTTTTACCATCTTAGGAACATCGCCAAGATTAAGCACCTTGTTCCATCCGGTGGCCTGCCTACATTGATCCACACCTTTGTGACTTTGCGCTTAGACTATTGCAGCTCCCTCTACCTGGGGCTGCCAGAGGGTGATATCCGTCACTTGCAGCTGCTGCAGAACACTGCGGCACAGTTGCTGATGGGGACTCCTCATTGGAGTCACATCACTCCCATGCTGCACAAACTGCACTGGCTGCCTGTACAGTGGTGGATTACCTTCAAGGTCGATCTTCTGACCTATAAGGCCCTGCACGGACTGGGTCCGAGCTATCTGCAAGAACTCCTGACTTCCTACAGCCCTGGCTGCCCTCTCCGCTCAACTGACCAGGGGTTGTTAGAGGTTCCCAGGGTTTGTCTGAAAATGTCTGGGGCACACGGGCATTTATGCATAGTGCCCCTACCCTGTGAAACTCTCTACCTTGTCAGATCCGAGCATGCAGGAAAATGGAGAGCCTCAAGGCAGGCCTGAAAACCCATTTATTTCAGCAGGTATTCAGTGATTATTTTATCTGATCTATTTGCACTTTATATCATTAGTATTTTATGGACTGTTTATTTGTTATTTATATGTATTTTAATAATGTAAAGTGCTTTGGTTTTAGAATTGCACTATAAAATAAAGTTTATTGTTACTGTTAATTACTACATAGTATGCAACCAACGGGTGCACTGTCCCCTATGAATCTCTGAGTATGATGTCTGGCTGCAACAAATGTAGCAATGCATCCCCCTGGTTCTGTGCCCATCTGTACACAAATTGTGGGGGACCGTTAACCACTTTTCCCAAGATGGAGTCTGCCTCAATTATATCCCAGTGCCTCAATAAAGTCTACCTAATGCTACCAGCTTCTGTAGTGAATGTTGTTAAAACTTTGACTCTCTCGCCCCCCTACTGGTATTCCAAGGTTCCCTAGCAGTTAAAAGACTAGCTCTATCTTGTTCTACTGCCCATTTTAATGTACTGGCTACATTGCTTTTACTATAGCCCCTTGCCAGAAAAATTTTCATTTCACTGGCTCACTTTTGGTACAAATCCTGTGTGGAAGAATTCTGTCTCAGATAGAGGAACTGGCTACAAGGAATATTTTTTATGAGGTGACAGGGGTGGTAACTGTTTGCAAGCAAATACCGAGTTCCTAAAAGTGCGTTTTTGATAAAGATCTGAAACCACCCTCCCCTCCCTTTTTGTTACAACAAGTAGAGAAAAAAAAACATTTGACATGTAGTTATGTGTCACAGAGAACGTCAAATTAATATTTGAGTCCTGTAAATATTTCACAACGCCACACAGTTCTTCTACCATGCCTGTCCAGATTAAAAGCAAATCATTCTCAGATTGTGGTCTCACTTTTTCTCTACTTACATTATACTCTCTTTCTCTTCACTATTTCTTCTTCTTCTCTTGTTATTCTTAATCCTTTCTATACAAGTTTTAGTAGCATTCTAACGATATATACATTGTAGTAATGTACAACTATGACTATTCATATCTCCTCTTTCACCTTCTACTTCTTCTATTTTCACTCTGTATTATGTAGTGCTAAGCCTTCTTTTTCATTATAATATTGTAACTGTCTAGGTCGTTAATCCATAATTATTATACAACCATTGAATAGTCTTTTTTTCCTCCTTTGTTAGATGTTATGCTACTTAGTTTATTATTTATATAACCTTATATAGTATTGTTATAGGGTAGAATTGTTGTTTGTTTATCTTTTAAATACTTCAATAAAAAGATTAAATGCAAAAGCAAATCATTAATAAAGTGGTGGTACATCTTAATCAAATCAAAACAGGGATTCCTACCCAGGTCTTGTATCACCAGCTTCTCCCAAAAACCTAAATATAGGTTTGTGTAACAGGGACCTAATGATGCCCCCACTGCAGTGCCATGCATCTGGAGACAGTGATTACTAAGGGAAACAAAATTATTACATTTCAAAACCATTTCTGTATACTTTATCAAAAAATTCAGTGAATTCATCTGACAAGTTTCCCTCCTGTTGAAGATAATACCTCATGGCTTCCAGGCCACCCCTGTGCAATATGTTTGTATATAATGCTTCCACGTCGAAGGTGATCGGGAGTCATGATTCTTCCACCTCCAAATCTTTAAATTTAGCCAAAATGTCAGCAGAGTCACTGATATATGAGGGTAATTTAAGTACCAAAAACTTAACAAAACTATCCATGTATTTGGATAGGGGGTTCTGTAAGAGAACCAGTACTTAGCACAATAGGCCAGCCAGGTGGATGCAGCAATGTTTTATGTATTTTCAGCAAAACATACAGGGTGGCGAGTATCAGGTCTTCCACAGTAAGCATTTTTCTAAGCTCCATGTTAGTCACACCATTCTCACAGGTTTGTCTTAAAAAAATTATCAACCATTTCTTTGAAATCCTTGGTCAGATTACTTGTAAGTTTTTAATATTCTTTTATATCACTCAGCTGATGCCTGATTTCATTTTCATAGCTGGTTGTATCCATTACGACCACTGAGCCTCCGTTATCAGCCGGTTTTATTGTGGTCTCTTCATTCATACCAAAGGATTTTAAGGCTTCTCTTTCTTTTTTACTGATGTTAATAACACATTTTATCTGTTGATTTAGCAAAAGGTTAGTAATCTCTCTTTCACAAACTTGTTCAAATGCAATAACAGCCGAAGAAGCGGGATGACAAAGTGTTGATTTACATTTCAAAACATTGCTATTGTCTCTCCCTTCCCTCTCCCATCTCCATCACTATTGTAACCATTATTATCTGGTTTGCTAAAATGATGAATGAGATTCAATTTCCTAGTGAACTTGCATAAATCTAACATACAAGTAAATGGAGATATTGAGGATGTGGGCACAAAGGACAATCCTTTCTTTAAAACTGACAGTTCAGCATCATTTAACACATAACTTGAAATATTTACCACATTATCTGTTGCTGCTACTTCTTCCCTCTCCACTTGGGCAGATATTTCCTCTCTACTGGTAAACTGGCTGTCTCCTCAGTTTCTAATGCCTGTTGCTCCACCTCAAGTCCTCCTCTCCTTCTTCCTTGTTTTCTTCTTTGATTCTTCCTCTCTTTCTTCCTGGACTGATGAATTTAGTGTGATTGTTCTGCCACTGTTTCTCCTGCCTGGTGATTGTTCCATTGAAAAAAAACAGCAGAGCCAGTGCTCTCCAAATCAGAGTCACTAGTAACATCATGTGTTTGTCTTGATTGATTGTTTTTCAAAATGTATTTAGGTGTAAATGCTGAAGGGGTTTGCTTACTTCAATCAAACATTCTGCCTAATTCATAATCTCGTTGATTTCTATCAAACTTTTTTTGTTTTGCAGCATTGATTTTAATGTCCTGCTTTTCAGTAGATTTTTCCAGATTTTCTAGATATTTTGGAAATCTGGAGAGTCTGACAATGTATGCACTATCCTTTCCTTCTCTTTTAACTCCTTCTCCACCTCTTGTTCTAGTGCCTTGGAGTCTTTAAGTATTGCTTGCATTAGCAAAGTTCTTCCTTGAAAGAGTGCTTCATTCCAGGTAGTCATTGAGCTCTCTCTATCGATTCCAAAGACAGGTATCTTTAAAATGTTTAGCCTTCAAGGCACTCTCCCCACTGTTAAATATGCTTGTAAGGTTGTTTGCTGCCAATAGATACACCTGAATTTAAGGGCATTTTTTTTCTAAGGTGGAAAATGCTGATCTTATATCTCCATCTCATTCCCGTATACCCATATTATTGCTGTCTGTCCCATTATCTCCCAGGAGGGGACTGAATTCTCCCCTGTGGGAAAATATATCTTTTAGCAGACTACAGGGAGTGGCACCATCAGCCACATCGCTTGGTCCAGGGATGTCTACTGACAGTACTGGATCCACTTGGCTCATATTAGTAATATTATTGAGACGAGGGGGCCTGGGTGTAAACTCTAAAATTACAGTCAAGAAACACCAAAAGAGAGGTTACTCATTGGCTTAGGTCGCATTAGGCTGAAAAAGTTAAACGTACAAGCAAGGAAGCCTCACAAGTCACCCCCCGAGTAGCAATAAGGAGACTAACCTGTCAAAAATCATAACAGACAATGTCCCTTGATGAGATGACTAAGCAAGTAAAGAGGTGAAGGTTCAAAATATGCTCTGTAATTTTTTAATCTATTTTATTTAGTATTTTGCACACCAGGATTGCCTTATTTAGGTGAAACACCTATTTTTCAACAGGGTCCTGGGGACTGATACACTGAGCTATGACTCATTTCCAGATGCATACTGGAGGGTGGATTATGTGAACTTGTTTTATTGATAACACAAATATTTTCCATGATACTAGGGATTTCCTGTTCTCTTCCTGGATAAGTGCCATGGGATCTTTAATTTGAACCAAGACAGTGACCAGAGATGCGCAGAAGAGACTTCAGTTTAACTTCTCGTTTGAAGGATAGCACCGTAACAGTGCAGCACCACTTTATATTGCAGTATGGTGTCAGTTTTGAAAACATATATGAAAATTACTTAGGAATTATTATTAACAGGGCTCCTAGGCCAGATGGGTTTCATCCAAGAATACTAAAAGAACTGTTTCAGGAGTTAGTCAGCAAAATCTCTTACACTAATATTCAATCAGTCAGTTAGGGTAGGGTGTGTACTGGATGACTGATGGGACGGTGGTGTAATACCCGTACAGAAAGGTTTTACATTAGAACCAGGAATTCAGAGACTGGTAAGCTTAACGTCAGTACCATGGACAATGATGCAATCGATGGATCAGTGATAGCATTTTTGATCACTTAAAAAGGTTAACTTATATTCAGTGTTCAAAATGGATTAAGAAAAAGAGAAATCATGCCAAAAATGTTTAACTTCATTATTTGAGGAAGTAATTAAAAACAGGATGAAGGGAAACACGTAGATATATATCAGGACTTTAGGAAAGGTTTTGATTCTGTGTCACAGAAGTGGCTAGTCCATTGAATAAAAGGGCAGGGAATTAAATGTACAGTAGTACAAATGGTTAAAGGCTGATTGGACAATTGAAGACAGAGAGCAGTAATAAATGGTAGCATTTCTAAATGGAATCAGTTTATGACTGGGGTAGCACAAGGATAAGTGTTGAGACCCACTCTTTTTAATATAGTCATAAATAACCTAAAGGTAGGGGTGAATCGTTTTTTTTTTTTCCTTAAAGAGCTGCTGTCATCATTTACCTACCGGCTGCTGAGTACTGTAATGCTGCACTGATGCCTTGTCTTGTAAGTTGCAACGTTTGCGATATGTTTAATCAAAGAATTTGTATATTTTTTTGATTGAATGCTACCCAACGCGACCGTGCAACTGCTTGCCGAACCTCCCATTTCCTGATCTGCGGTTGGCGGCAGTGTGACGTCAGGTTGGGGACAGCGCAACTCTCTGTCAGCGCCCGTATCCCTATCATTGAAGGCTGCCCTGAGCCTGTGTGAAAGCGATTTCATATTATTCAGAATGCATAGCACAGTAACAGTTATTGTTAGACAACCAGAGTTACAGTTAAAGGTCATAATGTCTGAATTTCTGTATTTGACTATCAGCAGTTATATAACTGTTTTGTATTTGACTGGACAATTACGGGGAGTATTGCAGTATCACAGAGGCATTGTGACTAGGACATGGTTGCAAATCTCAGTGTGCCAGCTTTATTTTAAAACTCCATGCTATCATTTTATGTTTGTGATAAACATTATAGTATTCGTTTGTGTCTATTCTTCTGCATCTCCTATGTATGCTGTGCCAAATCCATTTTGACCCATCAAGTTAGCATCACAAGCATTCCTCCCAACCTTTCTTCTTCCACCCATGATGTTGGGCAATGTAGTATATGTTCATGGATACACATAAGTGTGTTTTTTCATAATGACGTATGACACACAGAGTTTGGTCATTGTTTTCCTGGCTAAAATCATGTAGTCATTAATGCCCCCCCCCCATAACCATGACAGCATTGTGTGTGTGTTCCACATCTGGAATCTGCTCCTATGGTATGCCATTGCTAGTGGTCATCTCCCTGTCTTGTAAAAGAAACTGCTATTCTGTGTTGTAACCCTTGATCACTACCCCCTCAAATCACCTCATATTGTTCATAGAAGTCGGTCTCTCATAATGACTTAATTATCGTCCAGTGTTCCCTACTTATCAGTTCCTAATGTGTGTGTTTTGCAGAGGGAGGTTCGGTCCCCCCCCCCCCCACACCACAGTTTCACAAGGACAACATTCTGGAGACCCCATCTCCACAGGGTCATAGACGGGATGGAGGTAGTCTAGAGGAGAGCAACTAAAATGGGTGAGGGTCTGCAACATAAGCCATATGAGGATAGACTAAAGAAGCCTAATATGTATACCCTTGAGGAAAGGAAAAGGGGGGGCATGATAGAAACTTTCAAGTCCCTCAAGGGAATCAAGTCCAAGAGGGGAGCATGTTTCAGAAAAAGAAGTGTGTAAGAACAAGAGGGCACAATGTGAAGATGGGGGGGACGGCTCAGGGGTAACTTGAGGAAGTAGTTTTTCACAGAGAAGGTGGTGGACATATGGAATGGTCTTCCTGGGGAGGTCGTTGGGACAATAACAGTGGGGGAATTCAAGAATACATGGGACAGACATAAGGCTGTTACACTGAGATTTGCCACCATGTCCTAGTGACAGTGCCTCTGTGCTTACTGCAATACCCCTCCATAATTGTCCAGTCAAATATAAAACAGTTTCAGTACTGTGATAGTGTGATGGCCTAACACCTCATCTGATATGCCATTCCATGCACACACCTCCCTCTCTGTTAAAAAAATTGTTTTATAACATTTGATCCATCCACCCTCTATCTCCATACTTTGTTTCCTTATACAGTATTGTACATAGAAGTTGGTGTCACAGTAAGACACCAACTTCTAGGACCTCTTCGCACTGGGATCTTTTGGTCCACTCACTCTGGCAAGCTTATCCCTTCCTAATATGATTTCTGATTAAAATGAACTTCAAAACCCCCACCACATTAATTTCTGGACATAACTGTGTGTATTCCACTGTTTGATTTGTTTTGTCATTCGTCATGTCTTTCATGCATGGCCTTCATCATTGCTGTCTATCTCCTTTCCTCTGCCTTATATTTGTCTATGACCTTTCACACATGTCGTATCCAGAGTAGGAGGCAATACTCAAGTTGTGGTCTCTCCAAGCCTATAAAGAGTTGTGAAGCAACAGCACAGTACTGTATTTGAGGGCTACATTTCATAATATGACATACGTGTTGTACTGTGTTTTACTGCACTGCCACATTATGCTGTAATGACTGTCAAAACGTAAAGGTTACTGTGGGTGTGTGTGTGCAGCTGATGTCACATGTGAGCTTGTCAGTAGATGGAGATTGTGTGTGTGGTGTGGTGTGTGTGAGTGAGTGAGTCTGTGTGTGTGTGTGTGTGTGCACACGTGCGTGCATGCATGCTCGCACGTCAGGCCAGATGTGAGATTGTCAGTGGATGCCAATTGTGTGTGTGTGTGTTAAGTGGGCCTCTATACTGAGAAGCAGCTGGCATGCAGATCCTTACTGCTTATCCAAATATGCATTGAGGTTTGGTCCATCTAGCGGTCAGCTAGAACTGGGTTCAAATCCTGATAGGTGCTCAACTGTGACATATGCTGCTTTCTGCTATATGGATGTCTTTGTGTGTGTGTGTCTGTGCACTTCATGCTGGATGTTAGTCATTGGTGAGATAGCCATATAGTGTTTTATATTTCATATTGACAATATCCTGTTACATTTTTGTTGTCTGCCAATGTTAGAATGAGTTTGTCTTCAGTGGGTCTACATACTCTCATTATTATCTTTAAGGTATGGACAAATCGGATAGATCAAGTATAGTTGAATACTTATCAGGCAACTCATCATTGGAGTATGATGATGTTGAGGAAGCACCACAGGCTAGTAGTTATTCTTTCTAAGATATACAGCCCTACTGATAAGAGCCCTATATGACTCAAGAAGAGTACGAGGCACAGAGCAATAATTCCCTGCCTCAGACTGAAGAAGATCAAACTCATAGATTGAACAATAGTGATTGGTAAGCAATTATACAGTTACATCGATACATAATATACAGTCATGCATCATAATGCCACTTTGATGATTCATAAAGTCATCATAGTGTGTAGTGGACTGTTGTTCTGTATAGAATTTCATTCCTTTGATAACGCTGTTGTATCACATTTCAAATATCTTGGAATGTGATTGTAACCTACTGTGCTAGAACAGCATTCTGGACCCTCACTAGACTGCATAAGTCAGTTTAATTTTGAAAGCAAAAGGAGTCACAAACACATACTTCACATCAAATTATACACTATATAGAGAATACTGGATGGGCAACTATGCAGAACCAGCGTGTTCTGTCACAGAGGGGTTCTGATTCCCTTTGACCTTGAGAACGAAGCTCGAGAGGTCCATTGGAATCAGAACCCCGAGGTGTATAGTACTGTCTGAAATATGTGTTTTGTGAGTTCTTTTGCTTTCAAAATGAAACTGACTCATGCAGTCTGTAGAGGTTCTAGAATGCTGTTCTACCACAGTAGGGTAGAAGAAAAAATTACTCACCTTAGTAATTATGTTTCTTCTAATGGAGTCTTGCTGTATTCTGACTATTGCAGTTAGCCCCAGCACTCAAACTGCCCCGGAGAGTAGAGGATTAATTTTCTATGCAGAGCATAGAATGTTGAGCTCGAGCTCGGCTTAGACCTCTGTCTGCTGCACTTTGAAGCACAACTGTCAGATTCTTACAAGCTAATACTAACTAACTACTATGTGAAAATTGTAAAATTTTTACTAGCCAAATGGCAACCAAATATTTTGGATCCCCAAAAGACTCAAGTCAAGAATCCAAAATCAAAAACCAGGTAGTGAACAACTTAAGACTGTTAAATTAATAATATAACCCACTCCCCCTCCCTAAAAGGAGGGAGTACCCAAATGCACCCTGAGGTGTAACACTGCACCTGCCAGCCCACTTCCCAAAACAGGTTCTGACAGGGGAGGTAGGAGGAGGTCAGAATACAGCAAGACTCCATTAGAAGAAACATAATTACTAAGGTGAGTAATTTTTTTTTCAAACAACATGAAGTCTTGCTGTATTCTGACTATTGCAAATTACCAAGCAGTACCTCCATGGAGGAGGGAATCGAACCTACCTTGGGAATAGGCTCTGCAGTACTGCTGTACCAAACTGAGCATCACTCCTAGCCTGGACGTCCAGGGAGTAATGCTTGGTAAATGTATGCACTGTTTTCCAGGTGGCTGCTTTATATATCTCTAGCACATGAATATCCCTGGCAGCAGCCAGGGAAGCAGCTGTACCTCTAGTCAAATGAGCCCTCAGGCCTGAGGGCTCATTCGCTCATTCTCATAGCAGAATTGAATAGAAGAGATGATCCACCTGGCAATAGTTCTCTTAGTGGCAGGTTTGCCCTTACCCACTTCCCCATAAGTGAGAAACAACTGAAGGGAGTCAAACCTGTGAGCCCTAGTACGCTCAATGTAGTAACTAAGGGCTCGTTTAACATCCAAACTGTGTAAACTTCTTTCTCCTGAAGAAGAATGATCAGTGAAGAACACAGGGAGAGACACAGATTGGTTCAGATGAAAATCTGAAACCACTTTAGGTGAAAACCTCCTATTAGTTCGAAGGACCACCTTATCTCTATGGAATGAGATAAAATCAGGCTCCACTGACAGAGCTTGCAATTCACTGATACGCCTGGAAGAGGTAATAGCTACCAGGAACACAGTTTTCCAAGTCAAGTACTTAAGCTCTGCTGAAGACAAAGGCTCAAAAGGGGGTTGCATAAGCTGAGCAATGCAAACATTAAGATCCCAAGCAGAGGTAGGATCCCTAAAGGGGGTATTGGTATGAAGCCATCCCTTGAAAAATTTACAGAATACAGGGTGGGATGACAGTGAGGAAGGCTTTTCCGCTGACAGAAAAGCAGAAACAGCTGACAAATGTACTTTGATAGTAGCTGGTCTGAGGCCTAGGCCATTAAGACGAACTATATAATCCAGAACTGTAGACAATTCAGCAGTTTCTGAGGATATATGCTTCTTGGAACACCAAATGCTGAATCTTTTCCATTTGGAGTTGTACGTTTTTCTGGTGGCAGGCTTTCAAGAGGCTTTGAGAATATCCAGAACCCCTTAGGACAGATGCAAATCTGCATACTCTAACTCTTCAAGAGCCATGCCTTGAGATTGAGAAACCGAAGATTGGGGTACCAAATCCTCCCCTGAGAGGAGGTTACAGGTTGTAATTCCTGGGAAGAGACAGGGGAAGATGGACTGCTAGGAACAGCAACAGGGGGTACCAATGCTGCCTGACCCTGTCTGGAGCAATCAGAATCACTTTGCAAGGTTGTGACCTTACCTTGACCAGAACCTTGAACAGTAGAGGAAAGGCATATAGAAATTTCCCTTCCCAGTTCAAAATCAGAGCATCCAGAGGGACTGAGCCCAATACTGGGGGTCAGCAACTAAACAGAGGAAGTTGTTGATTGTCTGGGGCGGCAAAGAGATCTATCTCTGGAGTGCCCCACCTTTAAAAAATCACTTTCAACACCAGAGGGTCCAGGGACCATTCATGATGGCCCTGGGAGATTCTGCTCAATGCATCTGCTAGCACATTGTCCTTCCTTGGAAGGTGGACTGTTATCAGAGAGGTCTGCAGAGAATAAGCTAGGGACCACAATTTCATGGCTTCTGTGCACAAGGCCATGGACCAAGTGCCTCCCTGCTTGTTGATGTACCACATGGTGGTGGTGTTGTCTGTCCTGACCTGAACCACCTTGTTCTGCACTGACTGAAAGAAAGCCTGCAGGGCCAGAAAGACCACCCTGAGTTCCAAGAGATTGATATGAAGAAGGGATTCCTGAGGGGACCACAGTCCCTGGGCTGTGAGAGCCCCCAGATGGGCTCCCCACCCCAACAGAGAAGCATCCGTGGTTAGGACCACAGAGTGAGACTGAGTGACGAATGGGACTCCTTACCTGAGGTTGCCCTGATTCTGCCACCATTTGGAGAAACTGGATCAGAGCCTGGGTCACTGGAACTAGTTTTGTTAGAGAATCTTTCTTCTGAGACCAAAAGGCCCTCAGGTGAAACTGAATGTCCCTCATCTGAAATCTGGCCCCTTGGACCACTGCTGTAGAAGCTGCCATGTGGCCCAGAAGTTGAAGGACGTGCCTTGCTGGCTGAGAGACCAGAAGGTGGATTGAAGAAGCCAGCTGTACAATAGCCCTTGCCCTTTCCAGGGGAAGAAAAGCTCTTGCTTTGACTGCATCCAACTCTGCCCTTATGAAGGTGAGGAGATGTACAGGCTCAAGAACTGACTTGGGAAGATTGAGATGGAATCCTAGGGAAGTAAGCACTTGCTGAATCACTTGAAGGTCTAACTTGACTTGGTCTGGAGACTGATCCACAATGAGCCAGTTGTCCAGGTATGGAAATATGGACATATTTTTCCTTCTTAAAAAGACCACTACTACTGCTAGGCATTTTGTGAATACCCTTGGAGCTGATGTCAGGCCGAAGGGCACAGCTTTGAACTGATAATGGCCTGAAGGCAATTCGAACCTGAGGTACTTTCTGTGGGATCACCTGATGGGAATGGGAATGTGGAAGTAGGCATCTTTTAAGTCTAGGGAGGCTAGCCAGTCCCCTGGCCTTAGAGAGGGAAGGATTATTCCCAGAGTCACCATTTTGAATTTTGGTTTTAAAAATATTTGTTCAGGTGCCTTAAGTCTAGGATGGGTCACCACTCCCCAGTCTTTTTGGGGTAAGGAAGTACCTGGAGTACAGATCTTTGCCCCTGTGCAATGTAGGAACTCTCTCTACAGCCTTTAGAGCCAGTAGAGATGAAACCTCTGCCTCTAGGGCAATGGTTTTGGAGATGCTTGCAGGTGGAAAAGATCTGGCCCTCAGCTTTGGAAATTTCTTGAAGCTGAGAACCAGCCCCTGGCCTACCACCTCCAGGACCCACTTGTCTGAGGTGACAGACATCCAGTCCTGGACGCAGTAAGCCAGCCTGCCTCCTACAGGAATGCGGGAGTCGACCTGGGCTGACACATCAGGGTGTCTGCTTGGCAGAAGCCTTAAGTTGAGGGATGGATGCAGCCCTGCTCATCCCCCTTCTGCCTCTCCCTCTGAAGAACCCCCTCTGAGGAAAGGGAGAAGAGGCCTGTGCTTAGTAGAAAGGCCTATGAAAAGGCCTGCCCCTGCCCCTAGCCTGCTGCCTTTGAGGAGTTGCCTGCCTTTCCTTGGCCTGTGCACTCCTATAGGTGGTCCTATACTCATGCATCTTTTTCATGTAATTCTCTGTCTGCTCCCCAAAAAGAGAATTACCCGCCACAGGGAAATCCATGGTCTTAGCCTGAGTGTCCTGTGAGAGACTAGTACATCTGAGCCAAGCCATTTTCCGAAGAGCCACAGATATAGCCATGACTCTAGAGAACACATCATTGGAGTCCACAGCAGTATGGAACTGTACCTTAGATGCCTCAATCCCATCAACAGCCACCCCCTCCAGCTCCGAGGCTAGCTGGGGGAGGCCTGCTTAGCCAGTACAGTGTCCCATCTGAACTTCTGGTACCTAGCTGCATAGGCCATATAATTAGCCTACCTGAGTCCCAAGGCGGATGCCATGTAGTGTTTCTTTGCCATGGCATCCAGCTTCCTAGAATCTTTATCTGGAGGGTGTGAAGCCAAGGGTATCTTAGCTTTATCACAGGCTGCAGCCTGCACAACCCCAACATGGCTGCATTGTTGATACAAGTACTCTGTACCAGAACCTGATAAGGTGTACCTTTTGTCCATCCTTCTGTCAACAAGAGGTACAGAATTTGGAGTTTTTAAAATCTTTTGTGTCTGTTTCCCAAAAGACTTATGAAGGGGAACAGACAGTCTCGTGGACTCTGGGATGTCCATCATCTCCACATAATCAGGTTCCTCTTGTTCCTCTACATTTTCTTCCACAGGGAACTGGAGGGTTTCTACCACTTTCCTGTAAAACATGTAGCGGGAAGGGGACTCAGAAAACCTAGGAGGGGAAACACTAGAAGGCCTCTCTGGGGAGATGTCCAGTTCAATGGGGTCAACCAGACCTCCCACACCATCATCATCATCATCATCATCATCATCATCTTCATCCCCCTCCAAATCCAGTTCATAGAAATCTTCAGGGGCATAATCTTGAACCAGAGAAACCGACCAAACGAAGTGCCTGCCAGAAGGTGCCGGATCAGACGGAACCGGACGAAGCAATTCTACAATCCTTATCACATTGGCAATCTCTTCAGCGGTCGGAAAATGGGTCTCTGGATCTGAACCGGCCAATTTTTCTTTTCTTTTTCTTTTTGTAGGAACTGATCCCTCAGGATCGGCTCTCCTCTTGCCCGAGGAAGTATCACCCTGGTCAGAGGGCACTCGCTCAGGTTCGGTCAGAAATGAACCAGGCTGGCCTTCCAGGTCAGCGGACTTCATGGCCTCCTTATCCCTGAGCCTACCTAATCTTTTTTCCAGGGTAGACTTTGGGAAATTTTTACAGATTTGGCAGTCTGAATCGAGGTGGTCAAACCACAGACAATAAACACAGGTGGTGTGGGGATCAGCCTTAGCAAAGACCTCCCCACACACACTGCAGTGTTGAAACCCACTGGGCCCGGTTTTTCTTTTGGGTTTATCAGACGTAGCCATCCTAACCACAAACTTACCCTTTTTATGGCAAGCAACCAGGCAAGACACCCTAATCTAACCATGTCACGGGTATTGGAAAAAACCACAAGAAAATGCATTTTTTTTTAAACCAATAAGGACCAGTAACCACACTCTAAGTTTAAAAACAAAGAGAATATATAAATCACTAAACGGCCGGTTCAGCCGAACCGGTCGAAAAATAAATTTTTACAGTTTCCACAAGTTTACTATGTCTAGTTCACTACCTAGTACTTGCTGTACCACAGACAGAGATCTGAACTGAAACTTGCGAAAAATAATCGGTAAAACCAAGGACTTTAACCAACTTACGAACTGTGAGCAAAGGAGAAATCTCTGGAGTGGCCGTTCAGTTAGGCAGAGTAAAGAATCTGACAGTTATTCTTCAAAGTGCAGCAGACAGAGGTCTGAACGAAGCTCGAGTTCAACGTTCTATGCTCTGCATAGAAAATTAACCCTCTACTCTCTGGGGCAGTTTGAGTGCTGGGGCTAACTGCAATAGTCAGAATACAGCAAGACTTCATGTTGTTTGAATCACATTTCCTGACCTTGGAACTGTGGTAGAACAGCATTTTGAGAGGATGGAATTCTATACAGAACAACACTCCACTATGCACTATAAAAAAGTATAGGATGAATAGCTGCATGCACAACCAGTGTGTTCTGCCAACTCAGTGTTCTGATTTGCATGGACCTCTTGAGATTCACTCTCAAGGTCAGAGGGAGTCAGAACACATCTGTGGCAGCACACAGTGGTTATGCAGTTTCCCATCCACTATTCTCTATTTAGCATCTATGAATTAAGCAATAATGCACGACAGGGTGTGTGTTGTGCTGGGAAAACGTCACGCCTGGGGTGATTAGGCACGAGGCCGCAGGCTGAGTGTGACTAATCACCCCAGAAGTGACATTATCCCAGCACAGCACACACCCTGGAGTGCATTTTTGCTATTACACAATGGCTCATTTATGTAAAAGAAAAAAAAAAAACATTTTTAAAGAGATTTTTAGTTAATTTATGATTGTGGAGGTATATCAAGAAATAAAATAGTTCCATTTTGGCCAGTAGGTGGCGCTGGTGGTAAATGAATGAGCCCCTTTCTCCGACTGCTCTTCCCCACACACACATATACTGTTCGTTTCCTCTTTTAAAAAAAATGTAGCATCTCACGCAATTGTTTCAGTAAACTTGAACTTTCAGTGCTGCGAGATTTGAGGGAGAGCAGGAGCGTTCCATGTGAAAAGTGGTGCAGTGTATCACGATCCATATAGAAGATGGTGGCTACTCCAAACCGGCCCCACTGTCTGCCCTGGGACAAATAAAGAGGTTTGACTTTGTTTTTTGTTTTTTTTTGGGGGGGGGAGCCTGATGTAGTGGTAGCAAGAGGTCTGTGTAGCAAGAGCGCTCCAGGCAAACGGGATGGAAACATTGCTTCAGACGACGGCTTTCTTTCCCCATTTTAAACATATATTTGGTGGCATACTGTTTATGTGTCAGTGGTTGGGGGCAGTTTCTTGCCAGTGTGTGTGGTGGCGGCAAGTGACCGCTGATGCTGTTCTGCAGTGTGAAAGGCAGATGAGCCCATCGCGGTCGTGGAGTAATTCAATTTTACATTTGGTGCGGTTATTTTGTGTGCTGGGACTAGACCCGTGATGTTGTGCTGGGATAACATCATGGGTCCAGTCCCAGACTGACCAATCAAAGGTCAGCATTTTTTCTTGCCATTGTATAATGAAGAATAACAACATGGATTGATAGCCTGTCTGTATGATGACTATGTAAGTATAGCCCTGCTTCAAATAACTAGCAGCTTATACCTTGCATAATTCTGCAATGAATCAATACATATATAGGACAGTGGATGTCCAAGTATGCACAGCCAGTGTGTTGTGCCACCAAGGTGTTCTGATACCCTGTGACCTCAAGATTGAAGCTTGAGAGATCCATGGGAATCAGATCCATAAGGTAACATAACACGGTGGTTGTGCACAGCGTTGCACATCCACTATTCTATGTAGTGTATGAGCATCCATGCCTATTTCAGATATTACACATTGTTTCATTTAACTGGTGGCTAGGGAGCACTAGAGGGTTGGTGAAAGGCTCAAGTTACTGGTCCCTAAGAGCCGCAAATGACTTTATAGATCAGGTAGCCCATCTGGGAGCTAATTGAAGTGGTGAGGCATGTGTCATCTCAGCTGCAGGCAGTGTAACTTATCTTCCTGGTGTCATCACAGCACCTTCTACATATTGTCATAGGCACGTGTGGTACACCCAGCATCCACTAGGTCACCAAACAGTCTGCTGTCCACCCCCTTGAAGAAGGAGAGTAGTCACTGGACACTCAATCCTTTTCTCCCCCCAACCCCTACCAGCAGGCCCTACAATGCCCTAGGTATGCTCAATAAAACTTGATCATAAATAGAATTTGTTGACATTAGCCCATTGTGTACTTAGGTTTCATGCATAAGTATACATGTGACTTTCACAGGTGTGCACTTTGATTTATCAGGTGCAGTTGCCAGAACTGTGTGCCAGTGGAATCAGTTTTGGAGTCTGTCTGTTGCCATGAGATTGCCGAGGTACTTCATCGCTCGGCAGATAATGTCTGCATTACCTTTCACCCATGATTTCAGTTTGTTTAGACGTGTGGGTGCTTCAGACTGCGTATTTCAGTTTCTGCCAGTACCATAGTGAATACCAAGGGCAGGCAACGCATGAGTAAGTGTGACACAGGTAACATCAACATATTCATTTAATTACCTTTCATAGCCACTATCATTGTTTTAATACTGCTATTAGTCAAACATAGTGACACAACTTTGTTATTATTTCAGGTGCTACCAGTACACTGCATACCATCAGTTTGTGCGCTGGTGCTGGGGGTACCTCGGTAAGCATGTGAGGGTGCCGATTCCATCGTGTACAGTGACCAGAATACGGTCCACATTCCCATCAGAAGAGTACTATGGATTTAAGTACCCAGACCTTGATGAGTGATAAAAGTTTTATTTGTTTTCATATGTTATAAGCAATGAAAAAGAAAGTTCAGTCAGATGGATATTACTTATCATATGTAAGACACAATCTAAAGTAAAGTTTCATAAATGTTTCATTGTATTGTATATGTACTGACCTATGAAAAATAAAGTTCAATACAAATTTGATTAGCTTTCATAGGTAATAAACAAGAAACAGTAAAGTTTAGCAAAGCTTTGATTAATTGGCATCTGTCATAAAGAATCAAAAACAAAGTGCAATACAACTGTTATTCATGTCAATATGTAATAAACAATCAAAATTAAACTTTTTTATATTTACTTTTAAAAAAGCAGAATGAAATATTGCTTAGACTAATACATGTACTTGACACTTTCAACTCATGGTTATTCACTGTATTCATGTAGACAATGTTCAATTTACTGTTCACTTGTTACCAAGTACACAGCTGACCTGTGATTATTCAGTATACTTTGAACTATAACTGAAGTTTGTGAGCCTTTTCATTCATCAATTTTAGTTCTGTATCACTTGGCAGTTTTTTTTTCGATTGTGTCAATTGTAATTCTTTTTAAAGTCACTTTATTTCTTAAATTGTGACACATGAGAAGCAACTGCTTCACATTTTTCTGGATGATGGAATGCTGATGCCAGGGGTGGGGGCAATGCCTTTCTGTTTTCCATTTCAATGTACTCCTGCTGATGGTTACAAGTACGTCTGACTACCTCTTCCAAGAGATCCTGTATGTACCCGGTGATATATAAAGTACATGTTTACCAAAGTATTTCTTGCCAACAACAAACTCCATATTACTTTCACAAAATGTTTTTGGCAACAGTTAGTGAGAGGCCAACAATTGCAAACAGCATCACCGTGGCTACCCAACGATCGTCTGTGAAACTTTTTCATGAAGTTATATTTTGCCAGTTGCTGGGCTATGTCCATTGTCAATCCTACTCTACATACACACACACACACAGTAGCATGTTTGGTCATGAAATTATTATCAAACTATAAGCAATCTGACTGGCCATTTATCATGTGCTAAAGTGCAGAGAGTAGTCCATTGAAGGCTTAATCTCTTCCCTCCCCTGCCAACCCCTGATGACCCGGGCTCGTTCCCGAACCAGGGTTGCCCACGTAGCAGGAGATATGGTGTCCAGCACCTCACCTCTCAGCACCAATGGGAAGGCTAGATGCCAACTAATTATACAGAGGATAGTGGCTGGGGTTCTGCAGTAAACAGCATTGTAATCAACTCGAGCGGTTGCCATGCTGTGCTTCTAAACCTCGAGAGCACAGCTTGAGAGGTTTACTGTTGGCATGGCAACCGCAAGAGGTGATTACAATGTGGTTAATGGCAGAACCCCAGCCGTTGTCTTTTATAGTGTATGGGGTTTGTAACAAGTAGAGAAAGCAAACAGAGAAAAAAATGACTTGTTTTTTGCATGCCGCTTAACTTACAGATCCATATCATGACACTAAAGATTTAAAATAAGATTTGTTGTGGCCCAAATTAATGCAAAACACCTATGGAATAGTTAAACTGAAAACAAGAATAACAGAAAGTGATAGTTGTTTTTAAAAAAGTCAGTTGCTCCTGAGTAGAATGCGGTTGGCCAAACGCGATCATGTGCTTGCTCAGGAAGAGGACCAGAGGGGTTGTGTGAAACATCCATCGTCTATGCTTGTATGCACGATCTCTGGAGGCTGCCAGTGGATGGATGGATGGATGGATGGATGGATGGATGGATGGATGGGGGGGGCAGGTAAGACCTCAGCAGTCGTAGGTCAGATTCTGGTTTTGCAGCAGTTTTTTTTTTTTATTTTGGTGCTCGTTTATAAAATCAAGCCTGCTTTGTTGCGCGGTAGGTGAGGACATAGTGCTGGTAATTTCTTTTGTGCTCTGTGACCGCGTTTAAACTGCCGCTTCAGCTTCACAGTTTAAAATGCTCACATGACACATTCTAAAGTTGGAATGTAGTCGGTGAGCTTGGTTCCATCTTGTAATCTCACCAATCTGATGTAGGCAAGCAGGGTTTACAGCGTTGATGTCAGAGCAATGAGATTACAAGAAAATAAAAAGTCAGCAGACAATGCATTATAAGGGCTCCCCATACATTATAAGAAATTATAACATGGCTATAAAAAATCCAGAAATCTGATTAGTTGAGGAGCTCAGAACCCAGTGGTGATATCTCATGATGCAGCACTGGAAGAAGGTCCAGTAGCCTATTCACACTAAAATCAATAACACCAGCCATTCCTGTCTGCTATCACAAATGGTGTTTCTTTGCTGACCATAAAAAAATTCCCCTGCTATCTTCACTTGCTAAGTAGGGAAATCTGTGCTGTTTAAGGTATTACCAATAAAACAAAAGACATGGTTCCAGCTGATGCCATCTGTTGATTGTACGATTTGAGTTTGTTGAAAAACACCCTGGATGCACCAAGCTCATTCACAGCTTGTCAACATAACCTCTCTACTGTACTTCTATTTCACGACTCTTAGGTCAAATATAAGTACAACAGACATGAAATAATCCATTCCTCATTTTATTACCGAAAGTTGCTGCGACAAGTACAGGCCGAACAATGAACCCTCCTTTCTTATACTTAGGGTAGTGGATATTGAAAGTTTCTAACCATCTGAAGAAATGGCTTGTTGCCTGCTGGAGTTCTCATTATGATGCACTGCTGTGAGTAAAACTCTAAACAGAGTACAGTAATACATTATGCTTTTGCCTCAATGGAATAAAATGTCCTTGGTCGAACTATGTGTAGCAGCAAACAGTAAATATGACCCATTTCATAATTGCAATAAGGCACTTCATGGTGTGTGTTATGGTAAGCAAATTGCCCTTCTTGCGTGGTGAACGTTATTGGCTATGCCTCGATGTTCAACATGCCCATAGGTGGGCCGTTATCCAACCATAGCACACCCCCTATCATGCATTATTGCTTAAGTATTACTTAACAGACAGAGCGGTTGAATCCTCTAACAACCTGTGAGAGGACGTTGGGAGTGCCAGTACAGTTGAGGGGTTAAAGAGGGTGTGGGTCACACACAGAGTATTGTTAAGGGGAGAACAAGAGGAACATATTATGGTGGGTAGGGGGATGGATAAAGACAGGGACTATGCGGACTCTGTGTATAATACCCACAAAATCATACACCACTATGGCTGGACACAGTGGCTCTGCATGTTTACCCATCCAGTCTTCTTAATGATTATAACAGGCTTACTTTCAGTACAAATATATGTTTTCCCACAGTTTAAATCACACAGGAATACACTATATCCGGGGACCTGAAGGTGGAAAGGCACTGTGGGAGAGCAGTGGATAGGGGCACCAGAATGCTGGGATACATCGGAAGTGGGATCACAAGTAGAAATTGGGAGATCATACTACCCTTGTACACCCATCTGTTTAGAAAGCATTTGGAATACAGAGTCCAGTTCTGGAGGTCAAACCTCAAAAAGGCTCTTAGGAGGCTGGAGCAGGTTCAGAGGAGAGCAACAAATATGGTAAGGGGGCTCAGCCACCTATTCTATGAAGAAAGGTTGAGAGATCTGAACATGGACTCCATGGAACGGAGGAGGGGGGCCATGATTGAGACCTTCAAGTACCTTAAAGGCATAAACCAGGTGACAGTGGAAAGCACCTTTAAGTGGATGGGGCATGGCCTGCAGGTGGAGCAGGGGCAGTTCAGGGGTAACATTATGAAGCACTATTTCACAGAGAGGGTGGTGGATAAGTGGAATAGGCTCCTGGAGGTGGTGGTTGGAAAAGCAACATTGGAGGGATTCAAAAAGTCATTGGACTATCGCAGGGGAGTGTTGAGCTTTGGGGGCACATGTCCTAGCAGAGAGCAGGACAAATGGACATTCTGGGTGGGTCTGTCAGTCCTTTTTGGATGTCACACTTTGATCAATCTATTACTCTACATTTACAATCACTGATAACAGAGCATACATACCTGAATTTCATGCCCTCATATGAGAAAACTATCATATAGGGGCAAATTGAATCAACAAGCTGTGGAATGCTTCAAGAACAGATGTCTGGTGTGTACCAGGGATTTTAGCTATGTCCTTACACAGATGTGTGTTATCGACCAAACGTTCCAGCTGTGTTGCCAGGTCAGATGCTTGAAAATAAAAGTAAGCTTAAAATTAACTATGTATTGATCATTAGAATTGTAGTAACATATGTCATGCTTTCATACATACCCTGTTACTTCCACTTTTTAAAAATGATCAAGCTCAGTTTTTACTACATAGGGGAAAGGGGGATTATTACAAATGACAGAATGTAAAGATGTGCAGCAGCAACTTACAGGGAGGTATCCAATGTTTTCTACGCTCTACATCAGACAGACTTCCATGAGAGCATTCTGGGAATAGTTCACTTTCATGTATGTGTATATTCTGCACATGGTTTGCAACTGATTTCCATTTTGCTACAACTGTGTCACTGTTTCCATCAGGTGTGGAAATAACAGACCAGTACAGGTGATTAACCATGGAACCAATCCAAGTGTACAATTTTTTACATTTTTTTCCCCTGGCAATTGCTGTCAATTTCTTCTTGAGTCCTACAGAGTCACGAATTAAACATCATATTACTGATTAACGATTGGCATGTAGCATTGAAATATACAGTATGGTAAAAGGAAGCAATACGGCACAACAGGGTGTGAGTTATAGGGGATTTACACACACCTTGTGTGATGTGTAACGCGGTGCAGTGGAGTTATTTAACCACAGAAGAAGTGGGTAAATCACCCAATAACTCACTCCCTGGAGCATCTGATTGTGATTATCCTGCATAACTCACTGCTAATGAATGGCATTTATAAAAAAAAACTAATTAAACACATTCCAAATGTATTGTACCCATGTGTCCATTGTGTGATTACAATAAGGCACAGCAAGGGGTGAGTTACTGGGTGCTTCACCCACTTCTTCTGCAGTTAAATCACACCACAGCAAGCATGGGTAAATCTACAATAACCCACACTCTGTCGTACATTATTGCTTAACTATAGCTGAATGTTATACTGTATGGTGGAATGCTATCAGTAGCTACATCTTCAGTGCCATGGCGTCCAAAACCTCTCACTCTTACTTCGCTGTCGAGGATTCAATGGTAGCCATTGTCAACCTCTCAATGGCAACACACAGTTGTTACAGAGAGAGGCTTGTAAATTATTCTCTATATCTTGTATAGTACTGTGGTGTTCAGTGTACAATTCCATCCCATTAAAAATGCTGTTGTACCACAGTTGCAAAGGTCCTGGGATGTGATTCTAGTCTCCTGTGGTACAACAGCATTCTACAACATCTATAAACTGCATGAGACACTTTAAGTTGAAATCAAAAGAAGTTAAGCAGACATATTTCACACAGTACTATACAGTATAAAAATATAAGTTCCACGTCTCTATGCACAACCACTGTGTTTTGCCACCTTGTGCCACCACATCTCAAAAGTCATAGAATACTGACAATCACTTCTGTTCATGAACAGAGTTCAGGTCCAGTTGTCATGCACTGGAGACTCAGTACTGGAAACTGCATTATGAGCAATATAAAGCACGACGGTTTATTGGTATGATATCCTTACAGGAAGGCATGCAACAGACACTGTTTTTTATTAGTACTGGATACTTTCTTTTAGTACTGTCAACAAACTATGTAAATACACTGATATTTACTTATGCCTCACGCTACCTTTTGCCATGTTGGGGAGATTTTCACGCACACACTTTGCTACCTGAACATGTCTGTCTGTAACGAGGCTTCCGATATTCAGACCCCAGTCTGACACACTTTCAACAAACCTTTTTAGTCCTTTGAGCTCCCTTTGTGTGCTTCCACCAACCTCATTGCTCTGTGACAGGGAAATAAAAATGGCCACATAACAAAAAGCTACATAATGTTTGAAGAAATGAATAGTATCACACAAGTAACAGATGGATGCATTTTGTGTGATTGCTATAAATATATTTGGACTAGTTTGATGTCAAGGGCAACTCCGGCTTGCAGTTCCATGCAGTAGTTTGTGCCATACTTGGCAAAATGTCCAGGGCTATCTGCCCTGCCATCACCTCCACAGATAAGGTCTCTATTTTCTGCCTGGAGTGCTGCCACCAATCATTCTTGTTTGTGCTGCCACACACTTGATTTAGATGGAAGTAATATATCCCTTTAGTGACAGAAAAAGGTTCTAGTGGAGTAACACTTCACTCCCATATGACACAGTACTCTTAGTATCTTTGACACGGTTGAACAAGTAAACAAAATCCCAGAGGAAAGCAGTATGTTGCCTGCTGGTATACGACCAATGTATGTCTAACTGTGCCACACAGTTACCGTGCTGCAAGACAGACATTTTGCTTCCAATATGAACATGGTGTCCGCAGTCTTCTTGTGAAACTTCAGGGATGTATGCACACAATCTGGACAGTGGCACCATGTGAGTATCTTTTTAATCAAGATTCAAAAATAATGTCTTTTGTATCTGTCTGTGCGGGCTTTTCATCATCAAGTGACATCATCACATCGGCATCTTGTACATCCTCTTCATCATTGTTTTCAATGTCATCATCCGCTTCTGGAAAATTTGGGGATGAAGGGTGTAATCGGAATCATTGTCATCCTCAGATTCCATTTCATCATCGTTATGCACGGAACATAAATCATGTGTGATGGTGTCTTCTTCTTGAATGTCATCGGTAAGGAGCTTGCATTGTATGCCGATCTCTTGGGTTCGTGGAGGGGTTGTTTGAATTCCTGTAATGTACATGAATGCACCTTAGAGCAAATGTCACCTATTACTATACACTATGACAAATAACTGATGTGCTAGTTTATGCACAACCAGTGTGGTTCTCAACATTTTGGTTGGAATTTCCCAAGGAATTCTAGAGCTCCGTTATCAATATCTAATGGAAATGGAAACCATCTGTGGCACAACTCACTGTTTCTGCACAGTACCTCACCCAGTATTATTTACATAGAAAATACTGGATGAGCAAATGTCCACAACCGGTATGTTCTGCTAAGGGTGTTACCATTCTCATAGACCGCATTACATTTATCCTAATTAAGAAACAATGAAGACAACAGTGTTTTGAACATGTTATAATAAACAGAGAGCGCTACCTTTATGTGAGCCAACAATATGTGCCTGTATGTTCTCATTTGACATGCACTTCAACTCCAGTGCTGACAGTTGTGTACCAAAGTCACTGTATCTATTGACAGTAGAAATAGTATCAGTTTCTACGTTCCCATCTGCAGAGCAAACCTCATATGATTCATCCATATCTGAGGCACTGGATGCCATGTATGTGGTGCATTTGTAATGAAGAAGCTGATTGACAATCTGGAACACATAACATACAAATAATCAGTACTGTATCAACATACGTATGATTATATGTATCATACATTTACAAAAAAAAATTATCAAAAACCCATAACATCATTATATACTTTACAACAAATAAATAAATCACTATATGACTGATTATCCAGTGACAGCGTAGTTGTAAGATCATTTGTTGGAATAACAAGCATTCATGCGCACTTTAGTCATCAGTGTAATTTAATATGAAGTCAGAATGTATTACCTTTCTGTGTTGGATTCCGAGCATTCTACTTGGGAAAGTTTTCTGTGTTTACAATTTGGCAGTAATTGTACACCAGACTCATTGATAACATGAGAATATTTGACAGTCTTATTGGTAAGTCTGAGGTGTGAACTTAAATGTATTTGTGTAATTAACATGTTAAATAATAACACTGATGATGCAGTACTGCATTTTTTTCTTACATAAAAGGGCAGCACTGTGAGGCCTTCACACATTATTTAACTGTATATGTGATGTATCTGTTAGCCAGTGTTTCTGTAACACATAAAAACAAAATATGTTAGTTATACATTATGCATGTTTTATTAACACCATAACATTGTGCACAAGCATACAACCACTGACAGACATAGACACACAAACATACGTAAAGCACACACACAAAGCTCAATAGAGGCCCATTCACCACACCCATACAATCAGCATCTACAGACAATATCACATCCGGCCAGACACACGACACACCCACCCCCGTCATCACCTGCAGTCACGCACGCACACATACATATACACATAAAGAGATCCATACAGCAGAAAGCAGCATACCTCACAGTTGCGCACCTACCAGGATTTGAACCCAGTTCTAGCTGACTGCTAGAAGGACCAAATCTCAGTGCATACTTGGATAAACAATAAGGATCTGTAGATAGAGACCCACTTAACACACAGACACACAATTGGCATCCACTGACAATCTCACATCCAGCTAGACACACACACACACATATATACATTAAGAGATCCATACAGCAGAAAGCAGCATACCTCACAGTTGAGCACCTACCAGGATTTGAACTCGGTTCTAGCTGACCGTTAGAAGGACCAAACCTCAGTGCATTTTTGGATAAGCAGTAAGGCTTTGTATGCCAGTTGCTTCTCAATACACACACACACACACACACACACACACGCACACGTGCACACACACACACACACACACAAACCACACACACATATCTGTCATCACCTGCAGTCACACACACACGCACACAAAACACACACACACACACATCCGTCATCACCTGCAGTCACACACACACGCACACATAAAGAGATCCATACAGCAGAAATTAGCATACCTCACAGTTGTGCACCTACCAGCATTTTTGGATAAACAGTAAGGATCTGCATGCCTGCTGCTTCGCAATACACACACACACACACACACACACACACACAAACCGCACATACACACACATATACATCATCACCTCAGAGTTCTGCATGCCAATTGCTACTAAACAAACGCCCACTCAACATGTACGCAATCGCATCCACTCACATGCTCAAATCCAGCATCGACTGCATGAACACACACACATGCATGGACACACATTCTCACATACACACATCCATACAGCAGAAATAAGCACATCTCACTGATGTGTACCATTCATAATTTGAAATCCGTTCATTTCAATATGTCCTCCATGCATTCATCAAAACACTACTGTATAAAACTGTTCCTAACCTGTTGTCGTTCTCTCTTTTCAATGGCACTTGACATTTGTGGCCTTTTCGCAGCCTTCCCAATACTTCCTGGTGTTGGCGCTTTGGCAAATATTGTTGGCACAGCACCTGCACGCAACTGACAACAAACATGTCCCATATCTACCCCATGCGCCTTAGCCAATGCATACTGTGGTTCGAAACAGTCTTTTGAAAAGTGTGCACTGCAAAGACAGCTATTTTTAGTGGCACCATTTCAGTTCAGCCTAGAGTATTTTACTGCTTTCTCCCAGCATGCACGTAGTGATGATCATGAGGGAAACGATGCATGCTAACATTGTCTTTATTACTGTTGGAGCAGCCAAATGCTTCACATGTGTTCACCATTCTGGTGCAATATTTAATGCCTATACTCCTTGGTGCAAATAGGTTGACAGAGCTCAATACTATATTATATTACGTTATTGGCCTAGTAAGGCTGTTTACAACACTTGACCATGCTAATGTGAATATATGGACAGCACAAGGTACTAAATTCTGGAATCAGTCTAAAAGTTATAGAACCATAGATTGAATAAGCAATCACACATGGTCACTTATATGCTGCAGAAACACATAGATAACAGGTTGTTTTACAACTACATAAGCAGAAAAAGCAAATTGATGTGGCATGTGCATTGACTTTATCAATATAACAACCTGACAGTAACTTAACAGCAGCACTTTAGGTAAATGTCAAAATACAGGCTCGACCATGTCATCTGAAGCTATGCAGACAGCATGAAAACACAATTCATGTCATGAATTGAGAAGATAAAATGTGTGTCTCATCTGTCCCAACCAAATACACTAATAAATGTCACGGTGTACTCCACTACACTTAGTTTGACAGATTAGGGCTAGGAGTAACTCTATTTTCAGGATGCAACGCTAATTTCAATTTAAAATCGTGGCAGCATTCAGACAGCTAGGAAGGGGGTATTTCATGCCACAGTATACCATCACACAGCAGGACACAGACTGTGACACGATCTACACAAAACACTTATTTTTCCCATTACAGAACACAAGCGCAAAACCGCGATGCCGATTGCTCTCCCCAACCTGATGTCATGGCAGCACTCAGCGAGAGCAATCGCGATACAACACTGCGGGAGCATGCATCACACAGAGAAGATAAATTGCCAAATTAAGGTATTTAAACACAACCATACTAAAAAACGGACACTGCAGATCAAACAGACATCATACATACATGTCTAGAATAGGAAGCACCATAGATTGTGTCAGAAGCTCTTTAAACGTGCAAATGATAACAAAATTGGGACCGAAGGGCATTCACATGAGAATACAAATGAGTTTTAGAGTAATCTAAAAAAAATTAGGGGGTGGACAAATAATTGGAAAATATGCATCTGGGTAAAAATATAAAAATGATAGAGCAAATACTATTTAAATTTTAGAGAACAGTCTAGGATTAATCTAGGATTGGGTTCACTAAAGGAAGAGTTCCATGGGGGACAAGTGAAGTACCACATTGTTTTTAATTGTAATTAATAATTTGAAGACACAAGGTGAATGCATCAAATATGTTGATGACACAACTGTTATTGACATTTTCCAAAATACAGAAGACAGTAGGATGCTACAATATCTGAGCATTATAGAACATTGATCCAAACTCAGTTATATGGAAATTAACTGGATTAACACAAAGGAGGTTAGACCTGGTAATGCAGGAAACAATAAGTAGTAAAACGTTTTATTCGTATAAAATATGAATAGGGTTTTATTGTCCCTACTAAATAGAACGATTTGAGTTGTTTTCGCATTTAATACTAACCTCTGGCTGGCTCATCAGCACAGCAGCAGCACTACTGCTCATGATGTCAGTGATCTGGGGCTCGGGATTGAGCCGAGTCATCCAGGGCTAGCCGGGGTTGAAGGATTGCTCATCCCAGAGGATGCTGTCCTTCTCTGGGAAGGGTGGGCTGTGTCATCCATAGCCACACTGCCACGTGGATGCAGGGAGCAGTGCTGCAAGGAAAGATCGATGAATGAGAGGCGCTTCGCTGAGTGTAGATGGCGCTATGCTCTGCATGCAGCATGCACTCAGTCCTTGCAGATTGTGCATGTGAAGCTCCTTGTCAGCTTGATGAACAATACCTGGCCCTACTTCCTGACAATGAAGTACTGCTGGGACCAGTCTCTGCTGAGCCAGAGGATGCCTGCAGATGAGACAACGAAGAGTTCGGATGTATATCCCTTCTACCTTGTCCATGCCCGGGGGGGTGGGGCAAGCTCAGGCTATGGGGAAGATGGCATCTAGGTACAGGTAGGGATGCTCAGTTCGGTGCCTTGGGAGTCTGGAGGAAGTTTGAGGGTAGAGATCAGGGAGCAAGAATAGAAATTACAAAATTAAACCCACTAACCACTGCTTTTGAAACAAGTTTGGAATATGATAGAATGCTACTTGTAGTTCAGTTTGGATCTGCACCACTGATCTTCCTGGAATGTAAATGATTGTATCAGCTGTGTAGAGGAGATACCTGACAAGAGAATCTCTGAGGGACAAATTATTCATACAAATACTGAACAGAAGTGGGCCCAGTATTGAACCCTGGGGTACCTATGACACAATGGATTCAAGACTCAAGCTATAATTTGTTATTATGGACTCCATTTCAGGTATGCATCAAACCAAATGAATGCTGAAGTCTCTCTGGAAAATATTTGTGGAAAATAACAAGTGACGAAAGGATAACAAAGAATCTCTGGTATTTTTGATGGGTAGATACTGTTTTCTTTGCTGGAAATATGAACTTCTAAAATACTAGGGATTCTTCATTTAAGGCTAATATGTAGACCACACAAACCACAAACCACCCCCTCAGCTACATTTTCTGTTTTCAGAATGACACACATATGTGCAATTCAGGAGGAATATAGCTCTTCACAAAGTAACAAGTAAATGCAGAGTACAGTGGTGGTCATACATTTACACTTTTACAGGAACAGTACATGACTCATTGCTTACATTTCCTGTAAGTGATTTGAAGATACCAAGGCTAACTATGCTGGTGAGTTTGAGGGAGTTTTGCAGGTTATTCCAGACTATAGGGGTGACACTACTGATTACCATGTTGGGTAGTATACCTTGAAACATCTAGGTGAATATAGTTACTTTTCCTTAACACATTACTACTATGAGACCAAATGAATAGATCTGAAATATATTGCGGTAAGATTTTGGTTACTGCTTTATAGACCTTCATGTATAGATTGTTGAGCCTCCTTGTGGTTAGAGATGTCCACCCTACAGTAGTGCACAGAAGGCAATGGTGTGTTCTAGGTGCTGAGTTAGTAATAAGTTGAAGGGCCATATGATAGAGCACCTCTAATTTATTTAGATAGGTGTTCAAACAGTGACCATAGATCAGGTCTGCATAGTCCAAGAAAGGGAGGAAGGTGACTTCTACTAATCTCTTCCTGACATCCAGTTGGGAAGCAATTTGTATTTCTATAGAAGAAGCCTGTTTGGATTGGTGGGGGAATGGGGTTGGACATGGCATAATGTAGAATTATATGTTCCTGACAGGTTACATTTAAATGGGGAAGGGGCACAAGGGTCCTGAGGGAAAAATTAGACAGCTACATAACGGAGGGTTTATGTTTAAACTGGGCAAGGGGGGGAGCAGCAGGAAATGGCCTAACTAGGACTCCCCTGCAAAATGGGGCAGGTAGGTCAGCAAGGGTTAGCAAAGATGATGGGGGTTTATGGTGAAAAGGCCTGTCAGCAAATGCAAGGAGTTTAGGAAACAAAATGGTGGACCTGGAGGCCATTATGGTGGACGAGGGACTGGACATTGTGGCTATAACAGAGACCTGGTGGTCAGAGCACCACTCTTGGGAAGTAGAGGTCCCAGGGTACAGGCTTTTCAGAAGGGACAGGGCTGGCAGAAAGGGGGGTGGGATTGCATTGTATGTCAAAGAGGACATCAGAGCAATGGAAGGGCAGAAGGTGCAGGGGGAAGTGTAGGTCCTGTGGGTCACATTGGAAAAAAGATCTGGAGCTTCATTATGATTGGTGTGATGTACAGGTCTCCTACACAGGGGGAGGAAGAGGACAGACAGATGGTACAGGCGGTACAATGAATGGCACTCAGAGTGGAGATACTACTACTAGAGGACCTTAACCTCCCTGACGTGGACTGGGAAATCCCCACGGCAACATCTGCCAGGAGCAGAGAGGTACTTGGAGCAATCCAGGGAGCTTTCCTGCAACAGCTGTTTAGGAAGCACACTAGGGGAGACAATATACTAGACGTGGTTCTCACCAACGGGGATTGTGTAGAGGAAGTCAAGGTGGGAGAATGCCTGGATACAAGCAACCACAACACAGTGAGTTTCAGGATAAAGACGGGGACAGAAACAAATCAAACCAACACAAAGGTTCTGGACTTCAGATGAGTGGACTTCGCAAGAATGAGGGGGATTTTCAGGGGGGAAATGGAGGGTAAGGAACAATTAAGGGATGTAGAGGAATTATGGAAATGTATTAAGGCGTGTTACTCAAAGCCACAGAGCTCTGCATCCAGAGGGTAGGAAAAAAAAAAAGGAGGAGACCACTCTAGTTTACCAGGGAGGTGGTGGGGGCAATCCTTTAACTGCCGTATTAAATATTTTTTTGGCTTATTAACTTTTAGAGCTAGTCACGAGTGTCCCTCTTTCCCTTTATCAGACCTGATATCTGTACGTTTTGTTCCTTCAGTGTTGAGGTCATCTAATGGATTGTTGCTCGACACTGCTGTATGTAAGTGCACATTTGGGCTCCAAACTTTTAGTAATTCTGCCCCATTTTACTGGAATGCTTTACCTGCCCCTATTCAATTGACTACTTGTAAATTTTGTTTTAAAGTTGTTTATAAATCTTTTTTACTTGATAAGTCACGTTGTATCTGTAACGGATGAAATTGTTTATGTGATGTTTTGTTTTTGTTGTTATTTGTTTTTTGTTTTCTTGTAGTCCGGGTCAGACCTGAAAAAGGGCCTTTTGGTCCAGTTTCCTTACCCTGTGAACAAATGAAAAATAAAAAATAAAAAAATAAAATTAGGGAAAGAAAGATGGCATTCAGAACATACAAAAGGACCCAGAGGAGAGAGGACAGGGAGATTTATAGAGAGAAGCTGAGGGTGGCAGGGCAAAAGCAGATACAGAAGAGAGAATTGCTAGGCAGGCCAAAAGGGGAAATAAAACTTTTTTTTAGGTACGTGGGGGAAAAGAAGAAGGCAAGGCAGAGGATAGTGAGGGTGAGGGGAGGGGGGGGGAGCACTGGTGAAGGGTGACTTTGGGAAGGCATAGGTGCCTAATAGCTACTTTTGCTCGGTCTTTACAGTAGAAGGAGAGGGGAAGGGACCGGAGTTAAAGAGGAGGGGATGACAAAAGAGTCGATCCTAGCCCTTTCCGAGAGGACAGAATAAAAGAGGAACTAGGAAGGTTGAAGGTAGACAAGCCAATGGGCCAGATCCTAGGGTACTCCATGAACTAAAAGAAGAGCTGGCGGCACCACTGGCAAGGCTGTTTAACTTGTCCCTGGATACTAGATAGGTATCAACAGAATGAAGGATGGTGGATGTGGTACCACTACATGGGGGGGGGCAGCAGAGAGGAGATGGGAAATTATCACCTGGTCAGCATCACCTCGGTGGTAGGGAAGGTGATGGAGGTGCTAATAAAGAAAAGAGTGGTAAGCTACCTGATAGGCAGTAGGCTACTACAGGACAGGCAACATGTCTTCACGAGTAGGAGATCATGCCAGACAAACCAGATCAATTTTTTTGACTGGGTAATGAATGTGATCGATCAGGGGGTGGGGCACTGGACATGGCCTATCTGGACTTCAGTAAGGCCTTTGACTCTGTCCCTCACCACAGGCTGGTAAATAAGTTGGAGAGCTTAGGGGTGGGATAGAAGATAACTAGATGGGTGGAAAACCGGTTGAAGGACAGAAACCAGAGGGTGGTGGTAAATGAGGTGCACACCAGGGAATAGGGGGTGATGAGTGGGGTTCCCCAGGGGTCAGTTCTAGGGCTGATCCTTTTTAACATCTATATCAGTGATATAGCAGAGGGACTTGAGGGGAAGGTGTGCCTTTTTGTGGATTATACAAAGATCTGCAATAGGGTGAACACCCGGGGGGGGGGTAACATGAGGAGAGACCTGCAGATTCTGGATGGGTGGTCGGACACATGGCAGCTGAAATTCAATGCCAAAAAGTGTACAGTAATGCACATGGGGTATAAAAACCTGCAAGATGGATACATATTGGGGGGGGTAATTAAGCAATCGAAGCAAGAGAGGGATCTGGGGATTATAATTTCAGACAACCTTAAGGTGGGTGACCAATGCAGCAAGGCAGTGGGCAAAGCAAATAGAATGCTGGCATGCATAGGCAAGGAAATAACAAGCAGAAGGAGGGAGGTGCTGATGCCTTTGTATAAAACCATGGTCAGACCTCACCTGGAGTACGGGGTCCAGTTCTGGAGGCCTCATCTCCGAAAGGAAATAGATGGGATAGAAAGGGTTCAAAGGAGGGCAACAAAGATGGTGCAGGGTATGCAAAAGAAGCCCTATGAGATGAGGTGCAGAGAACTGGATCTGTACCCACTGGAGACTAGAAGGGAGAGGGGGACATGATAGAAACTTTTAAGTACATGAAGGGGATACATAAGGTGAAGGAAGAGAGCTCATTTAAGAGGAAGGTGGAGGCTAAAACAAGAAGTCTCAATCTAAGATTAGAGGGAGGAAGATACAAGGGCAATGTTAGGGGGTGTTACTTCACAGACAGGGTGTTGGAGCCCTGGAACAAACTGCCTGAGGAGGTGGTGGAGGCTGAAACAGTGGAGGGATACAAGAGAGCATGGGACAGACATAAAGGACTGAGCAGTAGGCGAAGGGGGATATCACCTGACAAAGGTGACAAGTGGGGGAAGTTAAAGGGCACACTAGATGGGCCAGAGTGGTCCTTCTCTGCTGCCAGATTTATATGATTCTATGATAATCTAATTCTTAGTTATTGTATAGGGCTTCTATGTGTGTGGTGAAGGATATGCATCTATCGAACCATAAACCAAGATATTTTAAATTCAGTTTCAGTTTATTTTCAGTTTCAGTTTATTTATTATACTGGAAAGGCCATTGTGAGCAAAAGCTGCTAGTTTTCACAAGTGTCCAGTTACAGAACCAAAGCAACAGTTGAATAGCTAATAACAAAAACACATAAAAGGTAACATGATGAGCAAAAGTTAGTGATAACAATAATACAGATGAGATGATATTACGTTGCACGAGGACTATAGTGCAACTAAACTGAGACAGAAATCACAAAAGCAATGGAAATGCTAAATAATCCACTACAGATACAGGTATCTAACAGGAACCTCCAAGGAGTGTGGTTATGGCAGAGGCAGAAAAAGTTGGGGATATTGTATTAGCAGCTGAGAAAAACATTACCTTAGTCTTTTTTGCATTTAGTAGTAATTTTGATTGGAATAAGTTTAACTGCAGTGAAAGGACCTCGATATGTACAAACTGAAGATAGGAAGGGAAAGGGGGGATATGACAGAGACTTTCAAATACCTCACGGGTATAAATAAGGTACAAAAGGGAAGCATTTTTTGGAAAAAAGATGCTCAAGAACAAGGGGACATGTTATGAAGCTGGAGAGGGTAAACTCGGAAAATGTAAGGAAGTACTTCTTCACAGAGAGAGTAGTAGATGCCTGAGACAGCTTTCTAGCAGAGATAGTGGGGGAGAAAGCTGTGGCAGGATTCAAGAACACATGAGATAGGCACAAGGGAACCTTAGTCATTAGGGAAGGGAGGGAGGGCTAAGCCAGAGATCAAATAGGGTCCACAGTATTACAGTAGGTAGTGAAAATGGGCAGACTGGGTGGGCCAAGTGGTCCTAATCTGCCGTCCAAGTCTGTGTTTCTCTGTTTCTATGATTAAACTCTGATTGGAGATTGGCACATACACTGGATAGGGTGAGTCTAGAGATGTAAAGGACAAGGAGAGGGAATGTCTGAGCCAGTACCGGGCATAGGGCACCCTGGTGTCCGGATCTTGGCGTGATGGGCTGGGGGAGTAATAAATAATAATGGAGTGGAGGAGACAGAGCCAGTACCAGGGATGGGCATCCCAGTGTCAGAATACTGAATAATTTAGCCAGCATCAGGGATTGAGCACCCCAGTGTCAAGTTTAAAAAAATAGGCTGCAGATGCAGTTAACGGCTGCCAAAGTGCCATTTAAAAACAAGCATGCACAGCTCTGTTCAGGGGGGTGGGGTACACACTGATGTGTAGCCCTGCCCCACTGAATGAACACTGTTAAAAATGAAACAGACGTTGCATGCAGCATCACGCTAGACATGCAAGCATTTTCGCAAACGACCGCATTTAGAAATGCAGCCATAAAAAAAATCAGCCTTTAGAATATTCCGTTTTTAAACTGAGCATGTGCTTGGTTTTTGCGTAATTTCTCAAAAACAGGGCAAGTTAGGGACATAAAAAGCACACACCTTGTGGTAAGTTCCATCAAACCTGAAAGTTTCAAGTTTGAAACCCTTCTAGTTTTTTAGTTATTGGTGAGCAAAAAAAAAGTCATAATTTTGGCCAATTTTATGTTTTTTTGCACCTCTGTAACCTTGCCCCCAGTAAGCCGATTGTCACTAGTATTTCAGGATCTAGAAATCCTGGCACAAGCTCTGTGCTGGCTAAATGTCAAGTAAATTGGTCGCACAGGGTAGAGGTATTAAGGTGCAAAAATCAGTGTTTAACATTAAAGTGCCTACTCAACCCTAATATAATCCCTTCACTCAAGGGTGGGATGCCCAAAGTCCCAATAGTTTAGAATTTTAGAAGGGAAGGGTTACAGTGCAGAAAGAGACAGACAGCAGGAAATAGGAGGAATTTAGAGGTTATACTTGGATGGGCAGACTAGAATTAGTTTTAGTTTAGAGGAGTTGAGAGCTGAGCAAAATGTGAAAGAGTAACTGTTACCCACTCAAGGTGGGGGCGGGGCAGGCCTCTGAAGGGCTGGGCAGGGGTAATCCTGTTAGACCTGGAGTGGTGGCAGTGCTCCAGGTCTGGGATGTGGCACAGGTAAACCCATAGGTCTTGACCCCCACAGGGCCTGTTCTACAGAAATCTAGTATGCAGACCAGCACAGGACAGCAGGTAAGGAGACTCCGGGAGGAGAAAAGGGGGTTCTCTGGAGATACACCTTTTAGATCATGCAATAACGCATTCAGGGCTGCCAGTGTGGTCACCTCACTTTAGGCAGGAGTAAGGGGGGGGGGGAGTCCTATCTTTTTTAAAAGCTGAGACCAAAGGCTGGTAAAGTAAACATCCTTATGCAACTGTGAGTGCATAATAATGTAAATCCAGAGGTGGGCTAGAGATCCAGTGAAAACAATGCAGAACAGTGCAATGTAGAGAATTCCTTGGAAGGAGAGAGTGGGGACAGCACTAAGGAGGGGGGAAGAGTACCTCAGTATATAGGAAGGTGTAACTGGTGGAAAACCCCAATACAGGGAAAAACTGGGAGGAGAAGTACCTAAAGTGTAAAAAAGTGCAACAAGTGAGTTCTTAAAAATATTGTGTTGCTTAACATGTTCAGATAACATTGTTGTAGAATGTCTTTTATCAAAGAGGATGTTACATGCTGCTTTTGCAGACCTATCAGCATCTTGGACTTGTCTGAAGTTTGGCCAATGTGGCTTTAGGTTAGTCTCTAAAATAGGAACTTGTGTTCTCAGCAGTCTTCCCATCACCAGCTGTGAGGGAGAGTCTTTGATGAAAGCATTACAGTTCCTTGGATAGTCTTCAAATGTAGAATGTGTTGTGCAAAGTCAATTAATGTAAAGAAAAAAAGTTTTCTTACCAGTTCCTTGAAGAACGAAAACAAAGGATCAACTTACTTCTATGAGCTGAGGGGCTTCTCCCTTCAGACCAGATGGCATCTTTGGATACTGCAGGTTTTATGTCATCTGGAAAAACAAATGACAACACAGGAAAACTGCTGGGATGATGACCTCTAGAAAAGCAAATGATGAAACAGGAAAACTGCTGGGGTGATGACCTCTAGAAAAGCAAATGATGAAACAGGAAAACTGCTGGGTTTATGTCATCTGGAAGGCCAGGCGATGTAACAGGGGAAACTGCTGGGCTGTCGAATCAGGATACACTTGAAGAAATCCTGAAATACCAGAAGAGCTGCACCTTTCTCCATGGATACTGCTGCTTCGGATGACAGACATTGGCCTGCCACTGCTCGTTTCCTTTAGGCATGCTGGGTATATTTACAGGGAGTGGCACAATTAAGAGTAGTACCACTCAGGGTGTGGGGCGAGGACAATGACCCCGTCTGGGCGTTCCAATTTGATATCGTGAAATGTCTCATTTCCAGCCCCAATTCGCACAGTGTCAATGAACAGAGTCCTGCCCAGTCTAAGACGATCACTGATGATTTTGTCCCTTACACATGCTGCCGCACCAGAATACAAATTCTGACTTGCCTCTTCCATTAGCCAGGATTGCTTGTTCTGTTCAATTTCCTCCCAGCCTTGGTAAGGAAAGGTAGCAAAGGACTTCCCATATGCGGCATCAGCCCTCTTATGCATCTGTCTCTCCTCTTTACTAGTCTGCGGCCCATGGCCTGGCTTGGGGGTGGCCAGTCCTGGTCAAGCCAGTGTCTCATACTCAAAGAATGAAAGAAGTAGTCCCCCACTATCTCTGTGGACAAGTTCTCCAACTGTCTCTGTCTCCTCTGAGGCAAGAGCTTGAGGTGACTCTTGGTGGCCCTCAACATGAAGATACTCTTCTTCATCCTCCTCTTCCTTACTCATGATCTGTGCCCAAGAGTGAGCAAACATCCTCACTCTTGAGACATTCCATTCCTCACTGGGTGTGGAGGTAGACACCTCCCAATTCAATGTCCCTTGTAGCTCGTCCTCTCCCACTAGGCTAGGACTCAAACCCTGATTCTGTGGGTCCACTGATCCCTCTGTTGCACTGTCCATCTGGGACACAGGCATGGAAACCTATCTATGTTCCTGCCCTTGCAGTGGATCAACTTTACTTGCTCTTTCTGTAACACACTCTGTAGAACTTTCCCCAGCATGTTCAACCTGGTGCTGCATGCTGCTACTGCTGCTGGCAGGGTCCCCTGCTCGGGTCCACATGGGAACCAATTGAATTCTTGTCCTGTCTGGTGTTGCACCCCTGCTCATTCCAAACTTCACAAGGCAGTCTGAACAATGGGGTATCAGAAACACATCTCTTCCAACCTTTAAACACAATGCATTGTCTCACTAGATAGCTAGGAGTTGCTACATCCGAGGGAAACCTGTCACCATAGTAGGCTCTCTCAACCTCTCTTAGTACTGCCACCTCCCAGCTTGGGCATGATCCAGGTATCTGGGTGTTCCTGAAGCCATGTCTGAAAGCAAACACACAGATTTTCCATTACTGAATTGCTCACTAGTCACATATGGTCTCACAAAATGGCTCCCTGTTGCTGACCTCACCCTGTCATGGTGTCTGTAAACTGTTCTCATGCATCAAAGTCTGTTCACTTGCTCAGAACTGTGTCTTCAGACTTTTCTGGCTACTGAATTTATTTTAAACTGCAGTCGATTTCTCTACTGGTACATTTCAGCACATTCATACAAATTTAAACCTGTAACATGACTTTGTGATCAGCATCAATTCAGGAAACCCCTATTTACATATTTACCATTGCTCAAAGTCACTTGCAAGCCCCACGGTCTTCCTTTGCACAGGATTGCCTGTTTGCTGCACCCTCCATATACAACTCACAGTCCTGCTGTGTAGAAATGTACTGTTGCTGTACCTGTATCTCATTGCTCAGTCTATGCTCAAAATTTCTGTTTGTTGCGCCTGCTTTTACAACTTGTAGTCCTTCTTTGCACAAAAATCACACAGCTTGCACACAGGTTTAGCTGATTTAATAATCACACACAGGTTGTTTGTACAGTTTGCTTGTTTACTCACTGAATTCAGTACCTTGTTCCCTCCGTTGGAAAATCTTCAGCCTGCTGCCGATCCTAGGAAGGCCTTTGGGATGAAACAAGCTGGTGGTCCTGCTGATCATAGCCACGAATGCCTCGATCACTCTCCATTTGGTTGGAAAATGGGTTGAGCCCGAAATTACAATTTATAAATCTGTTTACTACAGTTTAGAACACTCACAAGCCCCTCAATGGTTGATCCTGCTGTTGCCAGCTCGCACGCCACTCTCTCCTCCTTGAACACTCGGCAGTGCAAAGATGCTGGTCAGGGGGGCTGGACTGGATGCAGCCACACCAATCACATGATGCCATGCAAATGAGCCTCTCTCTCTCTGCTTGTTTGCTCTTCCTTCACAGCGATCTTCAAGCAGGAGCAAATTTAAACTGCAGTCTCTAACTTTTTTTTCCCTCGGTTGCAATTTCAGCTGAGGGAGCACCATTTTGACCATTTTTTACCACAGTTTCTGAACATTTTCTTTAGGGACTCCCCCAATTTGCACACAAAGCACATGAAATTTTCAGGGCACATATCGGAGTCTGTTCTACAAAGTCCACAATACTTTTGGCATTTGAAAATTGCATTTTAAAAGTTCTTTAAGCACTTCTGATGCAGAGACCAGGACACACACTTCAGTGCTTTACTGTCCATTAACAAGTTGAAAACACGCAAGCCACACTCTGTTCTCTTACTGTACTGGAAGACACACAAGCAGCACATTTGGATGACATTTTTCTGGGCATAAATCTCTTGTCCATAGCTTCCTCTCTGTTTGGGCTACACTGCTACCAGACAGTTAGATACTAGACATACCCTCAGCAAAAATCTCTGGTTCTCTCCGCAAATTAAACATCACTAAACGAGCCCCTATTTTTGTAACCCCCCCCCAGCAACCTCGGCACCCATATTGGGCACCGACTCAAATTCAGAAATGGTACCATCCCTACCTTTGGTTATGTATACCAGGCTCATTACCTCTAGAGGACAAGGGATGGGGGGGGGGGAGGTGTACAAAAGCAATTTTAACTATTTGATATTTACAAAACAACCAGGCCCTGGGGAGAGACCTTTTGCTAGGGCTATGCTAGACCTAACTTCTGGAGGGGTATCCAGTAAATCCACAACACAAGAAGCAATATTGTAAATGTCCAAACCATAGCTGGGGTTCAAGAGTGTGGCTTTATTCAAAAAACATGTTCTCTAGAGCAAGGGTTGACCCCCAAGGTTTACACATTGTGGCACTAGGAACTTGCAGAACAACAAATCCACTGTATCTCAGAGAAACTCTGGCAAATCCCATATAGCATAGGATAGTGAACATCTTATACTTTCATTCCCATATAGCACAGGACCTTTCTTCCCATGGTACTGGCCACAACTGAAAACACATTTTCTAGTAGTAGACTTGCACTTTGTTTCCCATATTGCATAGGATATTGAACATTTCTTCCTGCGGCACTGGCCACAACTGAACACACATTTTGCTATGAACTAGCAGAACCCACATCAGGGGTAAAATCCTCTTCAGATATTGGCCCTATGTCTGAAGTAACCAGACACCCTTACTGAACCTGTAGAACTGGACTGGTTACTCCAGATGGGGGGCTGCCCACCCTTTCCCAAGTCCATACCCAGCCATTCTTTCAGAGTTACACCTTAAATATTTTGAAGCACACTTTGGAAATGCTTTCTGAATGAAACTTTGGCATCCAGCATTTAAATCACTACACTGGTAGCTGAAGAACTAAAGTCACGAACAATGTGATATAGTTATACCCCTGGACATCACACATGTCAGCCAACTTTAAATGAGAACAGTCTCAAACTTCTGATTTCACAGAAAAGTTGTGTATTTCCCTTTTAATCAGACAACACAAACAGCACAGATACTTGTTTCCTTTAGCCAAAGTCAGATTTCTACTTACTGTTGGACATGTAAGACAGCTTGAAAATATCCTGAATAAAAAAAAAAAAAGGAATTGCTCCTAGGATCCTTCCACTAGCAGTCCCCCCTGGGAGGAAAATCAGGGGGCCCTGCTGCAGACAATGGTTTCCACCACTTCACTGAGCAAACTGAAGAATTTCAAAACTATGGTGAGAATACAGGGCCCTCTGTCAAAGCCCACAGCTGAGCAGCTTTCACTCCTCTCACTTCAAACTGCAACTGACAACTGACACTTGTCTCAACATTCCAAAATCCCCTGCTCACGGGTAACCGTGGCTTATGCTGCTGCAAGAGTTCCAAATGACCTCCATCCCAGCTGAGACCAAGTAAACAGAGGAGTGAGTAGGTGAAAACCCATTTAACTAGTTTAATCACCAGCTGCCTCTCCCTGCCTAGCACTATTACTGATGGGAATATAGTGACCCCAGGAGACTGGGTGGTTACACTCACCCCTGCAAGGCGAATGAATGTCCACCGTCATTTCTTGACCAGGCACCAGGCCATCCTCCCCTCTGTGTTACCTAAGGGGAGAGGTGAGCAGGCCCTCCCCTACCATGTGCCAGGCACAGGCAGGCAACACTAAAGGAATAGAGGCTGGCTGATGAAATTTCAGCCCCTATCCTATGATGTACAGTATCTATGGATTCTCAGTGGGTCCAAAAAACTGCTTGAAGCATTCCCTAATAGACAGCACTGGTGACCCCTAGGCAGCTCAGGACCACCAGCCTGCCTATCCCCCTAGCCCTCTGGGGAAAATCTATCTGACTTAGACTGTCTACCGAGGAAACCCTATCCCGAAACTTCCCAGGGTACCTGTGAACAACAAGGAAACATATATTATATCGCATTACATTTCCCCAATGAAACCACACCTGTGGAGAAAAACATGTTAACACCTTGTTAAGCATAAACATTTCTAAAAACACTAATAAAAGGGAAACTCGGATGAGCTCCAACATCCTCTTCTTTTCTTCTTTTCTTCCTCAGGAACACCTGCAAGAAAAGAAAACACAAAAAACACATTCCATGCAGTGCCTAAGCCTCCACCTAACACTAAAGAATCCCCCAAATATTTTTTGCTATGAAAGTACGAAAGTATAAAATGGAAAAAAAAAAATTTATAGAACACATTTGGGGATGGAGTGCCCTACAGTGTCCCTAACTGGTGGCAAATCTCACTGGTGCCCGTAGGCATTGTCCATTAAAGAGTCTCTCCTAGGCTGAAGCCTGCTGAAGAACAGTTCTTGGACAGGACAGGGCCTATATAGCACTGCAATCCAGAGGGAGAGTCTTTGATGAAAGCATTACAGTTCCTTGGATAGTCTTCAAATGTAGGATGTGTTGTGCAAAGTCAGTTAATGTAAATAAAAAGTTTTCTTACCAGTTTCTTGAAGAATGAAAACAATGGATCATCTTACTTCTATGAGCTGAGGACCTTCTACCTTCAGACCAGATGGCATCTTCGGATACTGCTGGGGTGAGGTCCTCTGTAAAAAGAAATGATGACTCAGAAAAACTGCTGGACTGATGACCTCCGGAAAGGAAAACGATGAAACAGGAAAAATGCTGGATTTATGTCATCTGGAAGGCCAGCCGATGGAACAGGAACACTGCTGGGCTGTCGAATCTGAAAACACCTGAAGAAATCCTGGAATACCAGAAGAGCTGCATCTTCCTCCATGGATACTGCTGCTTCGGATGACAGACCACATTGGCCTGCCACTGCTCGCTTCCTTTAGGCATGCTGGGCATATTCATAGGGAGTGGCACCATTAAGGGTAGTACCACTCAGGGTGTGGGGCGAGGACTATGACCCCGTCTGGGCGTTCCAATTTGATGTTGTGAAATTTCTAATTTCCAGCCCCATCCACAATTCACACAGTGTCAATGAACAGAGTCCTGCCTAGTCTCCAAAATCTAAGGCGATCACTGATGATTTTGTCCCTTACACATGTTGCCGCACCAGAGTACAAATTCTTACTTGCCTCTTCCATTAGTCAAGATTGCCTGTTCTGTTCGATTTCCTCCCAGACTCGGTAAGTAAAGGTAGGAAAAGACTACCTATATGTAGCGTTGGCCCTCCTACGTATCAGTCACACCTTCTTACTACTCTTTACCAGTCTGCAGCCCATGGCCTGGCTTGGGGGTGGCCAGTCCTGGTCGAGCCAGTGTGTCACTCTCAAAGAATGAAAGAACTTGTCCCCCACTATCTCTGTGGACAAGTTACGAGAGTCTTCACCAACTGTTTCTGGCTCCTCTGAGGTAGGAGCTTGAGGCGACTCTCGGTGAACCTCAACATGAAGATACTCTTCTTCATCCTCCTCTTCTTCACTCATGATCTGTGCCCAAAAGTGAGCAAACGTCCTCACTCCTGAGGCATTCCATTCCTCACTGGGTGCAGAGGTAGACACCTCCCAATTCAATGTCTCTTGTAACTCGTCCTCTCCCACTAGGCAAGGACTCTGTGGAGGGGTTGTGGGACAACAGATGGACCAGACACCAAATTTCAAGCTCAACACACAATCTCTGTGTGATGTTTATTCAAAATGCAGAAGATAACCTTCAGCAATGGCAAATCCCATCTTCAGTACATCAGTTTGTAGCAACAGACTATGCAAGTCTTTCCTCCACACCTAGCCAGCACCTACTGACTCACTGATCTCTGATCTAACTTATCAGTTGAGAGTTTGCCTCCCCTATGCAGGCCCTGTTTGCTTGGGTGGTGGGGCTCAAATAAAAAAAAAAAGCTAAAGACAAAGAACCTCACTGCAGAAGCACTAAAAAAGGGGTTACCCCAAAGGGCATTGACAATAAGCCAAGTTTCAAAAAAACACAACAATCACACATACTTCCATATGCAGAGCATCATGAGATACATTCAAATCACCTTGAAATTTCAGACTTGGTCAGTTTACAGCAATTTACATGCATTTTAAATACCACAACTAACTTAATTTTCAGTGATTCAGCGGGTAGCACACTTGCCTCTGAGGCCGGGAGATCAGAAGGCTGAGGGTTCTAGACCCGCACCAGGCACTTGGGTTAATATCCCAATACTGACACTGCAGTGCAACATGAGGGGGGTGCTGTACTCCTGAGGTGCCGTGTTTCAGATGAGACATTAAACCGAGGTCCCATCTATCTGTCCTGGTGGTAGTTCAGGTGGATGTTAAAGATCCCATGGCACTTCTCAAAAAGAGTAGGGGAAAAGTTTATTGAACAAAAATCGAAATACATCCAAACAGATTAGTGCAAAACATAATCATTATATACAACCTTTTTTTGGGGGGGCGGGGTTAAATTAAAGAAAAACAATGTGTAACAGAAATCAATATTGAGTCTTTTGTATAGAAACCAGGTCTCAAGTTTACATTACTTCATGTAACTGGAATATCTTAATCTGTTACCCAGTGAAGACCTTTCCATAATTCTAAAAGTTCAGTAGTGGGTAACTTTTTATACTCTGATGCATATACTGTAAATAAACCTTGTTTAATTTTATTAGTAAGCTCTATATATGTACTATCTTTCTGCTCTAATACATACAAACATCGGGCCATCCAGATGTTCCACTTTATAATAGTGAAAATCAGGGCCAGAGTGCCTATATTCCATTTCTTCCAAGGAGGAGACACTTCTCCATACATTAGATTTACATATGAGATAGTAGCACACAAAGGTTCTTGACACTGTTTTGCTATGTATGTCCAAAACCCTGTAATGCACGGGCAGTCAAAAAACAAGTGCTCAATGGTTTCTAGTGTATTAAAACACTGAAGTCTGCTGCAAATCCTGTCTTGAAGCTGTTTGTGTTTATGATTGCTTTTTGTATTTATTCTCTCATAGCAAGACAACCAGTGAAAGTCCCACATATGTGTTGGGATTCTGAGGGATTGTAACAAGGTTCGGAAAGATGGCAAATAGGGACTGGGGCACTTCTCAAAAGATTCTGAAACATGACACAAAGTATCTAAAAGGGCTTTATACAACATTATACAATGGCAAGAAAGAATCTGCTGTTCTCATTGGCCACTCTGGGACTGGAGCCGTGATGTTATCCTGGCATAACATCATGGCTCTAGTTCCACCACAGTAAGCACCGCACATAAATGTAAAAAAAATATTGCTCCGCTGCCTACGAGCAGCTCCTGCACTCCCCGCTTTGCCGCTCTACTCCTGATCCCACACATCTGCCCCTAAGGCACCCAGCGATCACTACAGAAAAATACACATCGCAGACCACACTGTTGTGGTATCCCATTCTCTTAGGGATAACCGTTACACAAAACATGAAACCTTGACTAAGACCTGCCTGAGAAGAAAGAGTGGAAGCGACGCCCAACGGCTTCCACTAGCCACACGCCGCCTCCTTATCGCCACATTACTTTTCTCTCCAAATTAAAAAACACATTTTTAGATACCTTACTCCCAGTACAGAAAAACCTTAACTGTACTGGGAGAACCTCAACAGATCCCCCCCCCAAAAAAAAAACAAAGTGAAATGGCAGAGCGGGGGCTGGTCATCTCAATGGGAAGGTCGGCTTCAGTGCTGCTAATGACTTGCTCCTCAGCAGTCTTCGCCCATTCCCCTAGACAGCAGCAGAAGCATATCTGTTCTTCACCTCTCCAAGCAAAGACTTCTGTGTGAGTGCATCTGTGTGTGTGGGTGGGGGGGGGTCAGGGAAACACAAAATCAGCCCACTGTGGAAAAAAAAAAACACAGCAGAAACATGTACAAGGCAATGAAATATCAGGACTATTTTTTCCTTGTATACCTACCAGTAAAAATAACTTAAAACTATCTAAAATATATTTTATTTTATTGTACTTTTTTTTTTTTTTACAAGAGAGCATATTATAATAGAATAATGCACTCCAGGTGTGTGTGGTGTGGAATAATGTCACTCTGGGCGAGCATTGACCTGCTCTGACGGCTCGTGCCTAATCACCCCAGGCGTGACGTTATCACAGCACGACACACACCCTGTTGTGCATTATTCCTTTATTTTATGTGTCCGAACAGAAATCAGCTGTTGGGGTGTAATGTGCCATTGCTTCAGTCTTAAAAAACTTTCTTTCAGGTAACAAGGAATTGCAGCAGAGGCTCTAATACACCGTAATGCATTCCCCTCCCGCTGTTGAAACCAAACTTTACTATTTTCAAAAAAACAATGTTCCCAACCTCTTTGTGTGTTGATAAGAATGGGTTTTAAATTTGACATGAAGAAGATACTATTAAAAAAAAGGATTGGGTTTATCATGTCCAGCCCCCCTGTTTTGATTGGCAGGTATGTTATATTCCTTTTAATGGGATTGAGGCGGCTGCCCCAGACTGCTTGAAAAAAAGGCTCAACACTGTTGTTTCCATGTTTCCAAATGCTTGGGTATTGGAAATACACAGCTCGGGTACAGGAAAACTGGAGGAGTCTCACTGCTCGCTGCTGCCAGCGTGGTGTCTGGGGCAAAGGACCTTTGGCGCCTTTTTTTAGTTTGGAAAAAAATCTTTTCAAAGCAAATAAGGACCCGTGCCTGAAGAAGTCAGCATGGATGTTTAGACTGTTTTTTTCACTGCTTCTGAGTTTTCACATAGTACTGTATTTGCTGCTTTTGACCTGGTGCCTTAATTTGAAAACGTCTTAAATTAATGTAATGCAACATTTTGCTTTGTACGACCTGATGCCTTATGTAACTCCTTTCTGAGAGATCACTAGGGCTACCTTGACTTCTTCCTACCTGGTGCCTTATTAAAATGCATTTTGCCCCCAAACCTGCCGCACTCTGCACAGTATACACCTCGCTCTACACAGTTAATCTGTGCTGATTCAGGGAACTGCCTCAGGGCACTAACAGTGCAGCTTTTGCTCCGATTCTGACCTGTAACATTAACTGGGCTGACTCAAGACCCAAAACCCTGCCAAATTAATCTTGCTCTACATAGCCTTAACAGCCTGTGTCATTATTGCCCTGAATTGGCTACCCAAGTTTCAATCTGGCATTGTCTGGGTCCTGCAAATCGAAGTTTACCTGCCTGTCTGCCTCAGATGCTCCTCCCTCCCTCTCCTGTACTTAATCCCCTCTTCTTCTCCTCTCTTCCACAGTCAGGTCATGAGGGCTGTACAAGCCAGAAGCCCTCCTTGAAGCCAGGCACTGGTCGAGGAAGCACCCCCCCCCCGAAGACAGGTAAAGGAGTCTCGTTGCTCGCTGCTGCCAGCATGGTGTTTGGCCCCGCCACCCCCACCACCGCCCTTGGTGAGCTCCCAGTTTTATAGGCTTTGTCATGTGATGCGAAAAAAACTATCAGCCAATTCTCCCATCTGCAGCTTTTCAGCTGCTAACACTAGGGGCCGCTCTATCTGACTCATCCATCCCTTCCCCTCCTGACCCTCCTCACAGTCACCTCATCACTGCAGCACTTCTTGGTGAGGCTTCAGAGAGAGAGAGAGAGAGATATATAAAAAAAAACTACTCTGTTCCCTGCCTACCTCGAGTGCTTAATCCTGCAGTTAAATTTTTAAGCTGCCCAGTGAGGCCCCGTTTTCAGCCAAAAGCATCACTGTCTAACCAGCCCTACTTAGTAAGAACAGTTACCTGTAAGCTGCAGGTTTCTGAAGCCTTTCTCTCTAAACAGCCTAATAGCCTACCTCCCCTCTCTCCCTACGTCCTTACTACTCCTCTAGCCCCAAGAGTCCCCTTAGATTCTACACCATGGCTTACTTATCGACATGGGTAGTTCCTGCAAACCCCTCACCCATACCCTATACCACCCTCCCCTTCCTCTGTGGCTACCCCTCCTTTGAGCAGGGCTCCTACTCCACATACCCCCCAGGACCCCCTACGTTGTGGGTGTATGGGTCAAATAACCCTTACCAAGGCTCCCGCAGACCACTCCTGAAGGGGTCAAGCAATTACCTACTTTCCTACCACACCACATATGCCCGATTGAAGCTCCGCCCAACTACTCCAATCACCTCTACCAGCCTCTTCCCAAAGGGACACTATAACTATCGGTCTCCCTTCCCCAGTGTCCACGCCCTATGGAGGCCTCTACTCATTCCCTCTAAGGATACTGGCTGCTATGCCAGGTTCAAGCTGGCGCTGGGGGGGATACTGAACCAAACCCAGGTCCATACTCCCCTAACCTCACCCTTACTGACCCTACCAACCACCTCTGGGCAAACACTAGGGGACTCAGGTTGGTGCATATGAACATCAGTAGCCTAAGGCATGCAATCCACGACCTGGAGGCCTGGACAGCATTGTATAAACCTGATGTACTGGCTGTCACCAAAACATGCCAAACCCCAGATCCTCCCACACGAAGTGGACCTAGCTGGCTACCAGGTTTTCAGAAAGGACAGAGTGGGAAAAAAAAAGAGGAGGTGGGGTTCTCATTTACCTTAGCTCCACCTTGAATGCCTCGCAGGTTGACCACCCTGCCTCCCATGACTTGCACAGTGAGATCCTGTTCCTTAAAGTGCTCCTTGGTGACACTAAGCCCCTTTACATAGGTTGCACCTACCTCCCACCTCACTCGGATTTCGCTTCCCTAGAACCCCTAATCAACACCCTCATGGAGCATCCCTTTGGGGAGGTCATCCTTCTCGGTGACTTCAACCTAAACTGGCTGGCCCTTGGATCTCCCACAACAAAGAAACTAATACTCGATTCCTCCCTCACCCAAGTTATTGACCTCCCTACCAGGCACAATGCTAAAACTGGCAACCACTCCCTGATCGGCTGGGCTCTAGTCTCCTGCCCCGACCATATACTTACTGCTGGGATCATGTCTGACTCCCTGGGTGACCACTCTCCAACTTTCTGTATCTGGTCCAATAAACCTCCTAAAACCCCTGCTCGAGTCATAGAAGCCAGGAATTTTAGCAGATTTGTCCCTTCAGACTTCTGCTCAGCCCTGGGAACTGTCGACTGGAACCCTATCATCTCCCTCCCCTCGCTCGACGAGGCACTCGACTACTTCTCCAACTCATTCCTGTCCCTTGCCAACCTCCACGCTCCAAGAAAGAAGCTAAAGGTTCAGGGAAAGTGCTCCAAATGGCTTAGCCCTAACCTTAACCAAACTATGATACACCGAGACAGGGCCTGGGGACTATACAAATCCTCTGGTGGCACACCTGAGTGGGAGAAGTACAGGGAACTGAGGAACCTTTGCAAGAAAACCTCAAAACTGGCTAAATCACAGTGTCTAAGGGACCTCCAAACAGGTCACCTCAGTAACCCTAAGAAATTCTGGAGTCACATTAACTCCCTCCTCAAGCGTACCACAAACTCACCTAATGACTCACTTCTGGTTGGTAACTCCCTGACCAGCGACCCTTCGGCTGTTGCTGAAGCCTTCTCAGACTTCTTCTCTAATCCCTCAGGATCTCCGCCCACAGCTTCCCCCTGGTCTCCTCCCTACATCACTAGGGACCAAATCCTCTCACGGCCCCAATTCCATCTGAAACTAGTCAAACCGTCCGCTGTACTTCCACTGCTCCTCAAAATAAATCCCAACTCCTCCCCTGGGCATGACCTTCTCGAACCTAGGTTGCTGAGAGCAGCCACCGCGGCTATTGCCTATCCTGTCACCCTACTGATCAACAGGTCACTCCTTGAAGGTACTATCCCACTCAAATGGAAGGTCTTGACTATTGTCCCAGTCCATAAAAAAGGTCCCCGGGACCTCATGGGTAACTTCTGGCCAATCTCCCTCCTCAGCCCTCTTGGAAAAATACAGGAGAGGCTCGTTCATAATCAGCTGCAGGACTACCTAGAACAGCACCTACTACTCTCTGATGTACAACATGGGTTCAGGAAAGGCCATGGCACTGACATCGCCCTAATCTGGCTCACATCTGACATCCTCAAGGCCATGGACCAAGGTTTCCCAACGGGCGCCCTATTCATAGACCTATCCAAGGCCTTTGACATGGCAAACCACGAACTCCTCCTCTTTAAGCTCTGGCAGCTAGGCCTGGATGCACATGCCCTCTCCTGGTTCAAGAGCTACCTGTCCAACAGAACCCAGGAAGTCCATTGGAGGGGCTCACAATCTGGTGAAAGACCCGTAGTCTATGGGGTACCCCAGGGCTCGATCCTGGGCGCTTTACTATTCTCGCTCTTCATAAATGACATAGAGGGAGATTGCAGACCTAGTAACTTCATTCTCTATGCAGATGACACGGTTGTCTACTTCAGCGACCCCCCACCCTAATGTCATCTCTACCAAGCTGCAGGCTTGTCTCTCTATCCTTGAGGCCTGGTTCTCTGCAAATTCTCTAAAACTGAATGACGACAAAACCAAGGCCGTCCTGTTCGGGACCAGACGGTTCGACGCTGACAGAAGTGATCTACTCTAGCTCACCTCCTCCCTAGGGAAGAGGGTTGAGGTCCTGGATCAGTTCAAGTACCTAGGGGTCCTCCTCGACCAAGAACTGACCTATAAATCACACATCATCTCCCTAACCTGAACCGTCCACCAGAAGATGGGCGTCCTCTCTCGTCTGGGAAACTCCCTCTCTGGCAAGGCTCGCCGTGCAATCGCAAACTGCAATCTCCTCCCTTCAATCCTTTATGGAGCCCCATAACTGCAGTCTCTCTGAGAGACTGAGCTCAACAAGCTCACCACACTCTACCATAAAGTGGCTCGCTTCGCTACTAATTCTCTCCCCAGGAGGCATCACTGTGAGGCCCTAGCAGACCTAAACTGGCCCTCCCTCTGACACAAGCTGACCTACTCCCCTGCTTGCCTGGCTTTCAAATTCACCTTCCTTGGCCCACCTCTTCACCTGCATGATCTACTCACCCCCAAGATCCAGTACCGTACCCTTCAGTCCTCAGATAGATGCCACCTTGCCATCCCCCCGGCTTCACACCAACCAAGGCAAGCGTTCCTTCCTTTACGCTGACCCCCTCTTATGGAATGCCCTTCCTGAAAGACTGGTCAACAAGCCTTCTCTCCTAGCGTTTAAAGCGGGCCTCAAAGCATATCTCCTGGAGCTGAGCCTCTGTGGCTGTAACCGTTAGCCCCTGGTCAAGATCCACCCCCCCCCGTGACCTCTGGTGACTACCTCAACTGCTTTCCCTATAACTCCCCTATGTGCACTGCTTAGATGCCTTTGACACTGTCTTCAACTTCTATTAACCTAGTGGCATCCTCTGTTCTCTGTGCCAATTGATGTTACCCTGTTGTGTACTATGTACAAACCATAAACTCATGTATGTTAATACCCATCTATGTACCCGTTGTGACTAATTAAGTATTCAGCTAACGCAGCTCTACTGTTGCTCCCATGTATCACACTCCTTGTTATGTATTTTATCTAATGTCATGCCATACCATTCTACTATGTATGAACACACTGAATCTTAAATGTATTTCTCTAAGACTACTGTGTAAAGTTGCCATGATATGTTCTCTCTGTAACTATTTCCGAGTCGCCCCTGAAAAAGGGATCTCTGGTCTCAGTGGGCTTACCCGGTTACCAAAATCTAAATAAATAAAAAAGAAATATTGTCCCCCTGTTCCATTTGGCTACCTTTATTTTTCCAATTTCTAGTTTCTCCTCCCAGTTTAAATTTCCAGTATCCCTGGGACCAAACTTTATGCCTAGGATACGAATTAGGTCCTCTGTGAGCTGGATAGGCCCTATACTACTACTTATGTGTTAGGGTTTCCTAAAGAGAACCCTATACATTTCTCCAGATTTAGAGCTGCACCTGATAGGGAGCCAAATGTGTTGCATCGTTCCATAGCCTCCTCGACTGATGATTGGTCTGCTACCATAAGACATAAGTCATCTGCATAAGCTATCGCGTTTGGGGATGTTAAATCAGGGGAGATACATATTGGTCTAATGGTCTGTGCCTCATTTAATTTCCGCAGTAACGGATCTAAAAACAAAACATATAGCAGAGGGCTTACGGGACACCCCTGTCTTACTCCTCTCTGAATTGGTATCAAAGGCCCCAACCAGCCATTAACTACAGGGACTACTGTAGCTGTCCTGTAAAGTGATTTAAGCCACCCTATCATTTTTAGGGGTACCCCATAGTATTATAGTACCGCCCATAGAAACTTGTGACTAATGGAGTCAAAGGCCTTTTTTTGACTGAGAGAAATTATGTGGCCTGGAACTTTCCTGGAACAGCACTGTGTTATAATTTCTCGAATCAAAATGAGCTGGTCCTGGATTCTCCTATTTGGGACTGAACAACTTTGGTGAGATGTAATAACTATTTCTGCTATTGAAAGTAGACGTTTAGTTAATATTTTAGTTAGTAGTTTACAATCAGTATTCAGCACGCATATTGGCCTCCAGTTATTTAAATTTGCTTTGTCACACTTTTTGTGTAGAAACGTTAATGTCCCTTTATTAAATTGCAGTGGTATATTCCTAGAATCTAACATTTCATTATAAACTGTGACTAGTTCTGGCCCTAAGTGTTCACCCAGTATCTTATATAATTCACTGGATAGGCCATTAGGTCCAGGTGTAGTATGGTTCTTGAACTGATGTATACAGTCTATCAATTACCACCAACAGCTTAATCTGGTTCAAGGTCAGTTGGCATTCATCTGTATCCCCCTCCCCCTGGTCGTGCCTGAAAATAGGCAGGATTTGTCTAGTGCACTTACCCAGTCAACAAAAACTAAATAAATAAATAAATTCTTCCTGAGAAATAGGTTGTGTGACTTTAGTCAGTATCGGGGGGGGGGGGGTGCCGGCAATATAATATCTTTAAGATAATTTGAAATACTACTAACATCTGATCATCTGATTCAATCAAAGAAAAGAGGGAGGTAGCACAGTCCAGTTATTCTCATTATTCCTTCTCTGGAGGTGTGCTGTATACCAGCAGAGTCCTTTAGGCTAGGCATATTTTTTTTCTCTATCCTATTAGAGTTATGTTCAAAGGGGCAAAGCTCTCGTTCAGTGCCTTGCGTAGCAAACTGGTGCTGGTGATACAGCTGCTGTGCTTTTTGCCCAAGAAAGGATAACATTTCTTTTTGTACTAGTGTGATTTGTTTACCCAAATTTTGCAATGTAGATTTCGAAATTGGAAAAAGGTTTTGTAAGTGGGCCCTTTGTTTGAGGTACTGTAAATATGCAGTATTACTGTTGTTTTTACTATAATACTTTAAAAAATTCCTTAAATCCAGCTTGGTGTCTTCCCACCATACTGTGGGAGAGTTATAACAAATCAGAACTGATTTTCGAGTCAATAAAAAGTGAATTAGCTGATTTTTAAAAGCTAGCTCAGAAAGAAGGGTAGTATTAAACTTCCATAGATCTGGGCCTTTAGCATGAGATGGATTTGTGCCCAAGGAAATAGAGACCACTCTGTGATCCGAAAAAGGTGCAAGAAGTACTTTTGCAGAAAAAATAGGTAAAGCTTGTGATGTAAATATAAAATCAATCCCAGTGGTTAATGCACCTTTCTGAAAGGTAGGGGTATGCTGTTTTGTTATTTCTAAGTAAGCATCATGCAGATGAGCAGTATGAAACATAGCTCCTAATGCTTTGGCGTCACAGAATATTTTTTTTGTTTTGGCCTGACGACTTTTATCCTGCAGACTGAGCCTACAGTTAAAGTTACCTGCAAAGATGGTGTATTGTGAATTGTGTAAATATGGTCATATGTGTGATGACATTTTTTTTTTCTATGTGATTTGGTTTGTGGAGCATATTGATTAATAAGTCGAAAAGGTGTGCTCTGTACTACCACATCTAATATAAGGACTCTACTGGGGGCCAAGTCAAAAAGTTTTAACAATTTTTTTTTTTATTCAATTTACTTTATTGACATATTAACAACATATATATTTAGCAAACATTGTGCTGGCAGGCATTTACAAGACAAATGTGACTTTGTCATATAAGCATAATAACCGGCCTGTATTATTGATGTATTCATAGCTAAGATAGCCAAATGTAATATCAATACTCTGCCCGAAACCCCCCACCCTCCACCCATTATTGAGACAGCATTCACACGCCAAACAAGGTATCATTAGGGGTCTTCGTTGAGAGGGAGACAAGGATGGATAAGTGTATCTGATGAGGGATATTTCCTATAAGTAATCTCAGTATGCCATGAGGCCAAGGCAGTGTCTAGTGAACCCCACTTGAGCCGTATGGCTGAGCCTTGTTGCTCATCCTGGCTATATGTGACTCACCTGTAGTGCAAGCATAATTTCTTTGTACCATTCTATAGTTGACGGGGTAGAGATGTCCTTCCAGTGTCTCAGGATGATAGCTTTCGCCGTAGCTGATATTATGGTCATGTACAATTTCTGCTGTTTGGTCATACCAATGCGAAAATTATTCAGCAGACAGATTTCAGGTGTAAAAAAAACTTCCAAATCTGTAACTCGTGATAGTGAGGCACAAATCGCCTTCCAGAAGGGCTGAATCTTAGCACACTCCCATAATACATGACAGATATCGCTCTCCTTAGCCCCACATCTAATACATGAGGGGTGTGCTAATCTACCCATTCTGTAAAGTTTCATAGGAGTATAGTACATGTTGTACATAATATAAAACTGCTGAAGCTTATATCTATCTTGTCTAATATTTTTGTGGTTATGTAGCCATATGCGTTTCCATGTGCTCTTATCATCTGTCATCCCTAATCTTTGCAACCAGTAGTAACTAACACCAGAAGGAAGGTTATCATCTAGCCTTTGCAATGCACTGTAGATTCTAGAAATAGAGTGGGGTTGGTCAGCTACTTTAAGTAATAATGATAACTCGACTCTATTTTCTACCCATGCCTCTTTATGAAAGTGGGCTTTATTGAATCAGAGACTTGTCAAAACTTGAAATTATGTCCTTTTAATTCTGGGAATTTGGTACAGGCACACTCATATGATATCAACTTTCCTGAGGGCCAAATCTCAACTAGTCCCTTCAGTGGTCTCCAAAACCTAGGCGGGATCGAAGCCCGCTGTATTAAGAAATGAATATTCTGTGTCAAAGTTTGTTCTAACGAATTCTGCCAGTTGACCCTGAGGAGTTTCTGGGCATGCTGCAGAGCTTTTAGCGACCATCCAATAGGGGTGTCTTTTAATGGCCTAGGGAGAAGTTTGACAGTGGTATATGCAATCGTGTTTAACGATATCGAATGTTTTAGAATTAAGTCTCTTTCAATAAAGATCCAAGGAGGCACGTAAGGGTGCGCGGTCAATAGCATGTTTGGTTTATTCCATTGGACTATTTTGCTTATATGTGAGGCAATGTAGTATTTGAAAAAGGAAGGGAGGGCAAGGCCTCCCGACCCTTTTAGGCCTGTAAGTTTCTGGTACGCTCTCCTTACTGCTTTCCCTTTCCATAGAAAAACATTAAGTATCTTTTGTAGGTTCTCGAACCAAGATCTAGGCAAGTAGCATCCCAACATATTTAAGGGATAGAAGATCCTAGGTAATATATTCATTTTAACCGTTTCTATTCTAGCCCATAATGACAGGGGCATAAGATTCCATCTGGTTATATCCTGTTTGATAGTTTTGATAAGGCTATGAAGATTCTCCCTAATCATTGAGCTTATCTCTCTGGTGATCTTAACACCAAGGTATGTCAGCATTTTTGGCTCCCAAGACAGACCAAACTCCCTTGCTATATTGGGGTAACATCTGTTATTCAACGGGAAAAGCTTTGTCTTAGAAACGTTGATTTTGTAGTTGGAGACTCTGGGAAATTTTGTTATTTCGTGTAGTATTGCAGGTATGCCTGCTTCCGGCTCTTCTAGATGCATAAGCAAGTCATCTGCATAGGCAGAAATTAGGTATCGCCTGCTACCCATTTTAATTCCCTTGATCTCTTGCGAGGCCATTAGCCTACGAATCAGGGGTTCAAGATATAGATTGAATAAGAGTGGGGATAACGGGCACCTTGTCTTGTGCCACATGCCAGAGGGAAGGGAGCCGACAATATGCCATTGCACCATATTCGAGCTGTAGGTGTGCTGTATAGAATCTGAACCCAGTTTAGAAATTCTTTAGGCAAACCAAAGTTGACAAGTACTGCAAAAAGAAAGTCCCAGGACACTCGGTCAAATGCCTTTTCGGCATCCAGTGCCAATAATGCCACTGGGTATTGTAAGCCTTGGGCATGTACAATTAAATGGTGGATCTTGCGTAGATGGTCGCTAGACAATCTACCACTCATGAATCCCACCTGTACGTCGCTGACCAGGTTACTCATTAGCGGACCAAGTTGATTAGCTAATATTTTAGCTAGTATTTTGATGTCGACATTCAACAGCAATATTGGACGATAACTGCCTAACAGAACAGGATCCCATCCTGGTTTAGGAATAAGAGTAATAAGGGCTTCTAAAAATGTTGGTTCCGAGATACCGTCTCTGAACCAGAAGTTATATACTTTGGTTATGATAGGGCAAATTATATCCACGTAAGCTTTGTAAAAATTGGTAGTTAGACCATCAGGCCCCGGGGATTTATCCCCAGCTAGTTGGGAAATTGCTAATTTCACCTCTGACTCTTGAATTGGGGATCCTAACTGGTTCGCCTCGGAGTTTGATATCTTGGCCAGGGAAACCGAGCCTAGAAACTTGTGGATTTCCAGAATAAACTTGTTAAAAATATTCCCTAAAAATGGCAGCAATTTTCCATGGCTCTCTCACTACAGTATCCCCTCCGACTCTGTATTGCAACTATAAATCGATTGGAATCTAACTGTTTTAATCTAAGAGCAAGTAATTTGCCAGCCCTCTCCCCAGACTCTAAATACTTTATTTTAGTTCTATGTAGAGCTAGCTCCGCCTTCTGCATCATTATTGCTGAGTATTGGGCTTGTAATTGGTGCAATTTAAACCAGTCGGCCTCAACGGAATGTTTTGTGATATTATTCTCCAGGGCTCTAATAGCATTTGTGATTTCTTTTAAGTGCATCTTGTATTTCTTAGCCCTAGTAGCAGATATCCGAATGCATTCAGTCCTAAGCGCACATTTCAGAGCTGCCCAGACAATATCTATGTTCGGGAGTGAGTTTAAATTGTTGGCTATAAAATGTGCTATAAAGTTCTTTATTTGTTCCTGCATAAAGGATATCTGTAGTAATTGGTTACTAAATCTCCACTTAAAATCCCTCATAATACCAGGAGTTGGTACAAACTGAATAGAGACTGGAGAGTAGTCAGATATGACTCTGGTATTAATTCTAGCATCTGAGATCGAGGGAAGGGCATCAATGCTGACTAGAAAATAATCAATTCTAGAGCATGATTTATGTGGGATAGAGAAAAAGGTGTATTGCCGTGTATCCCCATTAGTCAGTCTCCAAACATCAATGAGGAATAAATTATCCATTACTTCTCTCAGGGCTCTCTGTGCAGGAGAGAATCCCACACGTTTATTATCGGTTCTATCTAGATACAGGTGCGATGTGATATTCCAGTCTCCCCCTATTAGCAATGTAAATGAGGTGTAACTGTTTAAGACATTCAGTATTTGTGTGAAAAACTGTGGGGAATCTGTACTAGGGCCATAGATTGATCCAATAACTACCTTTTCAGAGACTAGGGTTCCAACTAGGAAGATATATCGGCCGTGTTTATCCCATATCTCCTTCTCTGGCTGGAAGGGGGTCCTCTTATGGAATAATATGGCTACACCGCCTTTGTTTGAAGAGATGCCAGCCCCAAATGCTTGGCCCACCCAATGTTTAACAAATAACTGGGTATCTTCTCTATGAAGATGTGTTTCTTGCAAACACACAACGTCAGCGTTGAGAGTCAATAGGTGTTACAGTACTACTTGCCTCTTACATCTATCCCTAGCACCCTTAATATTCCAACTTACAAGATTGATACCTCTCATCATCATTCCCCCAGTAGGAAAGGTAACACCCCTTTATGATCGTCCCCTACTGCATAAGGTCTTATTAACCACATATCCAAGTCATCCCAATAAATTGGCATGTGAATGCTGTATCTCCCGGCCCTCCCCACCCCCAACCCCACCCCACCCTTCCCCTGAATTCGCAATCACCCCCAGTTTGAATAACTGTACTACCACTTCACAACGTCGTGTGATGATACTACCAACTCAAGCATTTGGCAGTGCAGTCCATCCCCTAGCCCAGTTCCCAACCTAGTTAACAAATACTAATCTTAATAATCTGAACCCTCGCAAGTTAACCAACTGGAAAAACAATGGACTGCGATACAAGAAAAACAATCCCAACAAAACATAGCGACGGCTACCTCCCAATATACTGACCGTCTCATTTGAAGCAAAATCACCATGCTCTGTTAAAATAGCAAAACAAAACTTTTCCTTAGTCTACAACTCCCTCTAGTGGGGGAGATAGGCACACTACATATATCCAATAGCCTATGGCAAAACACTTACTAACAGAGTGCTAGAATTAAGTAAAGGTCAAATATTACTTTTCAAAATTAACCTTTAACTAAATCAGTCCTATATAGACCTTCCCCAGGTCATTGGAAGCTTGTGAGTGTAAAGTGAGCATATATAAAGTCTGGCGTTACTGCAATGTTCTCAGGGTCTCAAGCCGAGAGCTGCACTACTATTTACTCTCGGAGCTCAAAATCCATAGTAAAATTATAAGTAGGCTAAACGAATTCTGTGCCCAACGGGTCATCGCTTCTGAGCTGATGTGATCTCTCTGGGTTAGCAGAGTATGTCACTGTCTCTGTGGATTTCTGGATCCGGTTCTAGTAGTCGCTGATTTTATATCCCCGGAGTGCTAATGATCCGAACAAGTGTGGACATTCAGCCTCACAGGCTTGGTGTTAGTGACAGGGTTAAAGTCCCAATACACCGTCTCTTGGCTACTCTCACTATTCATTGACACGCTCCGTCAACTGCATTAGGTAAAAGATGCACGAATGCAGGACTCTCTGGATAGTTAAAATACCACTTGCTTAACTCAGCTTTAAATACAAATCGGTCCGCATTCATTAGAGGAGAGCTCGGCCAGCTGGGGGCTCTTTAGTGATCACAGTGTCGTCGTGATCGTGAAAGAAGGGGAAATAAATCACAGACTGAGAAGAACTATTATTAGGAAGTCAACATCTAAGAAGTGCAAGGTAATGCACCTGGGAAACAAAAACCCAGGGGAAGAGTACACAATGGGGAGTGAGATACTAACAACAACAAAAACGGAAAGGGACCTGGGGGTAGTCATATCAGATGACCTAAAGGTGGGCAAGCAATGTGAGAGGGCAGCAAGGAGGGCTGGGAGAATACTGGGATGCATAGGGAGAGGCATCACCAGTAGAAAACAGGAAGTTATTATCCTCTGTATAGACAGTTGGTGAGACCCCATCTGAGTACTGCGTGCAGTTCTGGAGACTCAATCTCCGCAAGGACATAGACAGGATGGAGGCTGTCCAGAGGAGGGCAACTAAAATGGTGCAGGGTCTGCACTGGAAGACATATGAAGAGAGACTTAAGGAGCTGAATATGTATAGCCTCGAGGAAAGGAGGGAGAGGGGGACATGATAGAAACTTTCAAGTATCTCAAGGGAATCAACAAAGTCCAAGAGGGTAGCATGTTTCAAAAAAAGAGGTGTGCAAGAACAAGGGGGCACAATTTGAAGATAGAAGGGGTGGCTCAGAGGTAATTTAAGGAAGTATTTTTTCACAGAGAGGGTTGTGGATGCATGGAACGGCCTTCAGGAGGAGGTTGTGGAGTCAAAAACAGTGGTGGAATTCAAGCATGCATGGGACAGTCATAAGGCAATTCTAGGGGGTGGGGGTAGGAAGAAGTAGGCTGCTGGTTTACTAGGATCTGCAGCTTATCCATTAGGTATGGAAATGGGCAGACTGGGTGGGCCAAGCGGTCCTTATCTGCCGTCAAAATCTATGTTTCTATGTATGTGCTCCTCCATGTGGGACATTTATTCAGCTTGACAGCCTAACGCTCTGGCCAGTCCAGAAATACCAGTAAAGCTTCACTTAAAAAGTTCTGGCAGGGTACTTCTAATTCAGCTTGTGCTGTTTCCAGCGATTCATAGGAATGCCACTGATCTTTTAGTTTAACCTGGAGCAAAGCTGGGTATCTAACCCTAAATTGAACACCGGCTGCTATCAGCTTAGAGACAATGGGGTGCAAACTTTGTCGCTTGAGCCGCACTGAATGTGGAAGATCATGAGCAATCCTAATCTTTTTCCCTTCCCAGGTAATTTCTTGCAGTGATTTAACTTTACTCAAAATATGTTGTTTGTCCAGATAATTCAGTAGTTTACAGATTATCGGACGTGGCAAGGCACCGGGGGACGAAGTGATCTGTGAGCCCTTTCAACCATATAGCTGCCATTTGGAGGTGGACCCGCAACCTTTTCGAAAAGCTTCTGGACGAATTGAATTGGCGCTGAGCTCTCCTCTTTCTCAGGAATTCCAAATATGATTAGATTATTTCTTCTGCTCCGACCCTCCAGGTCTTCGAGCTTTTCCTCGATCTTCTTGATTCGTTTGTTGAGGGAGGCCCTTTCCAGGTCGTGTTTGTCCACTTTGAGTTCCAGGGATTTAATTTTGATCTCGTTATCCCCCACTCTCATGTTTACTGATTCTAAAGCTGCTTTGAAGCATTGGATTTCCGACGAGATCTCATCAACTGAGGACTGCAACGGGGCAAAGATTTCTAAAAACCTTTCCTCTGTTAGCGCGGACGGCCCCGAGTTGGATTTGTTGGGTCCCTGGCGAGGGCGTTTCGCGGCCTGTTCTTTCTCCGGGGAAGGAGGCGGTGTATGTTTCACCGTTTGCTTTTTGACGAAGGCTTCCATTTTTGGGAGATATTGCGATGTTCTGCAGCAACTCTAACACTTTGCAAGTAGATACCATGCAAAAAGGCAGTATTTTATTGACCTCGAGGGTTGTTAAAACAGGCTGGGAACGGAGCTGATCAGACGAGCTGCTCTTCCTAGGCTGCCATCACGTGACCAAGTTTTAACAATTTAAAAGCAAGGTTCTTTATTAATATTCCTACACCTGAGCAGGTTTCTTGGCCTATGGACCAGAAGAAAAAAATACTCACCTTAGTAATGTTTCTTCTAATGGAGTCTTGCTGTATTCTGACAGTAGCAGTGAGTCCCAACCTTCGAACTGCCCCGAAGATGAAAGAGTTAACTTTCCATGCCAGGCATGAAACGCTGAGCTCAAGCTCGGTTGAGACTCTGTCTGTTGCTGTTTAAACTCAAACCGTCAGATCTTTACGAGCAAACTCGCTAAGGCCCTGTGTGGAAGCTGTAAACCTACACTAGCCAACTGGCTACTAAACATAAAACACATTTTTTGGTCCCAAAACAAAGACTCAAGTCAGGAGACCCAAAAAATGAAAAACACAACACCAATTCACCCAAGAAAAGGGGGTGAAACAACAAGGTGGGCATCTACTGAGTGCCAGACACCACTGCCCACCCACATCCCAAAACAGAGGTTCTGAGAGGGGCAGGCGGGGAGGTCAGAATACAGCAAGACTCCATTAGAAGAAACAACATTACTAAGGTGAGTAATTTTTTCTTCAAACAACATGAAGTCTTGCTGTATTCTGACAGTAGCAGACTACCAAGCAGTACCTTCATGGAGGAGGGACAGAACCTACTTAGGAAATAGGCTCTGAAGCACAGCTGTGCTAAACCGAGCATCACTCCTAGCCTGGATATCCAAGGAGTAATGCTTGGTAAAAGTATGAACTGTTTTCCAGGTAGCTGCTTGACATATCTCTGAGATAGGAATATCCCTGGCAGCAGCCAGGGAAGCAGCTGTACCTCTGGTAGAGTGAGCCCTCAGCCCTAGGGTGGAATCTTACCCAGTTTTCCATAACAAAATTGGATACAAGAGACAATCCACCTGGCAATGGATCTTTTAGTGGCAGGTTTCCCTTTACCAACCTCACCATAAGTGAGGAACAATTGGAGGGAGTCAAACCTGTGACCCTTGGTACATTCTATGTAGTAGCTAAGGGCTCTTTTCACATCTAAACTGTGGAGCCTCCTCTCACCAGAGGAGGAATGGTCAGTGAAGTACACAGGAAGAGACATAGATTGATTAAGGTGGAAATCTGAAACCACCTTAGGCAAACATTTCCTGTTAGTCCTGAGGACCACCTTATCTCTATGAAAGGAGATAAAATCAGGCTCCACTGACAAAGCTTGTAACTCACTTATGCGTCTGGCAGAGGTGATGGCTACCAGAAACACAGTTTTCCAAGTCAAGTACTTAAGCTCTGCTGAAGACAAAGGCTCAAAAGGGGGTTGCATAAGCTGAGCAATGCAAACATTAAGGTCCCAAGCAGGGGCAGGGTCCCTGAAAGGAGGGTTGGTGTGAAGCAATCCCTTGAAAAACTTGGAGAATACAGGGTGAGCTGAAAGAGAAGAGGGCTTACCTGCTGAGATAAAAGCAGAAACAGCTGCCAGATGCACCTTCAGTGTAGCTGGTCTAAGCCCCAAGCTATTTAAATGGACCATATAATCAAGGACTGTGGGCAGATCAGCAGACTCTGGGGAAGTATGCTTTCCAGAGCGCCATATGGAAAATCTTTTCCACTTGGAATTATAAGTAGCCCTGGTGGAAGGTTTCCTAGAAGCCTTCAGAATATCCATTACACCTTGGGAGAGGTGTAAATCAGCAAACTCTAACTCTTCAAGAGCCAGGCCTTGAGATTGAGAGATTTGAGATTCCGGTACCAAACCCTCCCCTGAGCACAGGTTAACAGGTTGTGATTCCTGGGAAGATACAGGGGAAGATGGACTGCTAAGGACAGTAGGAGTGATACCAAGGCTGTCTGGCCCAGTCTGGGGCAATCAGGATCATCTTGCAGGGTTGAGATCTGATTTTGACTAGCACTTTGAACAGGAGAGGGAAGGGGAAGGCATACAGGAACTTCCCTTCCCAACTGAGAACTAAGGCATCCAGGGGGACTGAGCCCAACACTGGGGGCCTGCAGCAAAAAAGGGGAAGTTGGTGATTGTCTGGGGCTGCAAAAAGATCCATCTGTGGGGTGGCCCATCTGGAAAAATCACCTCCAAGACCAGGGGATCCAGTGACCATTCGTGATGGCCCTGAGATATCCTGCTGAGAGCATCTGCCAGGACACTGTCCTTGCCTGGAAGGTGAACCGCTGTGAGGGAGGTGTTCAGGGATAAGCCAGAGACCACAACGCCATTGTTTCAGCACAAGGTCGAGACCGAGTGCCCCCGCTTGTTGATGTACCACATTGTGGTGGTATTGTCTGTTCTGACCTGGATAACTTTGTTCGAACAGATTTGGAAAAAGCTTGAAGTGCTAGAAACACTGCTCTGAGTTCCAACAGATTGATGTGAAGCAGAGATTCCTTAGGGGACCACAACCCCTGGGTGATCAGGTCGCCCAAGTGAGCCCCCCACTCCAAGAGGGAGGCATCTGTAGTAAGGATTAAAGAGGGACTGAGAGACAAAGGGACCCTTGTCTCAGATTGCTCTGATCCTGCCACCACTGTAGGGCCTGGATCAGGGTTCGAGTCACTGGGATCAATTTGGTCAGAGGGTCCTTCCTTTGAGACCAAAAGGCTCTCAAATGGAACTGAATGTCCCTCATCTGAAATCTTGCTCCCTGCACCACTGCTGTGGAAGCAACCATGTGCCCCAGGAGCTGTAGAAAATGCCTTGCTGGTCGAGATACCTGCAGGATGAATGAGGAGGCCAGAGAGATAAGGGTACTTGCCCTGTCCAGGGGAAGGAAAGCTCTGGCCTTTTCTGTGTCTAGCTCTGTGCCTATGAAGGTGAGGAGCTGGACAGGCTCTAAAACTGACTTTGAAAGATTCAGGAGGAAACCTAACGAGGTGAGCGGTTGCTGAGTTATCTGTAAGTGTAACTTGACTTGGTCTGGGGACTGGCCTACTATAAGCCAGTCGTCCAGGTAAGGGAAGATGGCAATCCTTTGCCTTCTTAGAGAAGCAACTACTACTGCCAGGCATTTTGTGAACACCCTTGGAGCAGAGGTTAGTCCGAGGGCATTGCTCTGAACTGGTAATGGCCTGAGGGCAGCTCAAACCTGAGGTACTTTCGATGGGAGCTTCTGATGAGAATATGGAAGTAGGCATCCTTGAGGTCCAGGGATACTAGCCAGTCCCCTGGCCTTAGAGAGGGTAAAATTATTCCCAGAGTCATCATCTTGAATTTTGGTTTTAACAAGTGCTTGTTTAAGTATCTGAGATCCAGGACGGGCCGCCATTCTCCTGTCTTTTTTGGGGTAAGGAAGTACCTGGAGTACAACCCTTTGCTCTGGTGTAGGGGTGGAACCCTTTCCACAGCTCTGACAGCTAGGAGGGAAGAGACCTCTGCCTCTAGGGCAAGTGCCTCTGAGGGGTTTGCAGGTGGAAGGATCTGGTTCTCAGCTTTGGAAATCTTTGAAGCTGAGAACCAGTCCCTGGCTTACTACTTCCAGGACCCACTTGTCTGATGTTAGAGACTTCCAGTCCTGGACAAAGTAAGCCAGCCTTCCCCACAGGTGGTGGAGAATCGGCCCTGGCAAACCCATCAGGGTGCCTGTTTGGCAGGGGTTTTGGCTGAGGGGTGAAGCAGGTCTGCTGGTACCCTTCTGCCTCTCCCTCTAAAGAACCCCCTCTGAGCATATGCAGAAGAGGAGGCCTGGGCTTGGTAGAAAGGCCTATGAAAAGGCCTGCCCCTGCCCTTGGGATGCTGCCTTTGAGGAGTGGCCTGCCTTTCCTTGGCCTGGGCACTCCTGTAGGTGGTCCTATACTCGTCCATTTTCTTCATGTAATTCTCTGTTTGCTCCCCAAACAAAGAATTACCAACAACAGGAAAATCCATGGGCTTAATCTGGGTATCCTGTGACAGGCTAGTACATCTGAGCCAAGCCATTCTGCGAAGTGCCACAGATGTAGCCATGACTCTTGATGACACATCATTTGAGTCCACTGCAGCATGGAATTGCACCTTAGATGCTTCAATACCATCAGCAGCCACCTGCTCCAGCTCCTTGGCAAGCTGGCCAGGGACCTGTTTTGCTAAAGCCATGACACTGTCCCATCTGGATTTCTGATACCTAGCAACATAAGCCATATAATTGGCCTGTCTGAGTCCCAAGGATGCTGCCATGTACTGTTTCTTTGCCATGGCATCAATCCTCCTGGAGTCCTTGTCTGGGGGGTGTGAAGCCAAGGGAATATTTGCCTTGTCACAGACTGCAGCCTGCACTACCCCAACATGGCTGCATTGTTGTGTAAGGAATTCTGTATCTGAGCCTGACAATGCATACCTCTTGTCCATTCTCTTATCCACAGGAGGTATAGTGTTAGGAGTCTTTAAAATTTTAAATGTCTGTTTCCTAAAGATTTATGCAAGGAATAGACAGCCTCCTAGACTCTGGGATTTCCATCATTTCCACAAAGTCAGGCTCCTCTTGGTCATCCACAGCTTCTTCCATAGGAAGCTGGAGGGTTTCAGCCACTTTTTTATAAAACATGAAATGAGAAGAGGACTCAGAAAGCCTAGGAGGAGACACTCCTGAAGGTCTGTCTGGGGAGATGTCCGGGTCAATGGGCACATCCAGACTTTCAAATCCACATTCACTTTCCTCATACTCCTCTTCCTTCTCCTCCAGTTCATAATACTCCTCTAAATCATAATCTTGAACTGGTGGAACCGACCGAACCGAGCGCCTCCCTGACGGTGCCGGTTCGGTCAGAACCGGGGAAAGCGACTGGACAATTTTGATCGCTTTGGCTATTTCTTCAGCAGTTGGAGAGGAAAGTTTTGGCTCCACACCAGCTGATTTTTCTTTTCTAGTTCTCTTTGCTGGAACCGACTCCTCAGAGTCGGATCTTTTGTTCAAGAAGTCTCGCCCCTGGTCAGAGGGCACCTTCTGGTTCGGTTTGAACCAACCGGCTGGCCATCCGTTCAGCTGACTTTTGGCCTCCTTTCCTGAGCCTACCAACTCTCTTTTCTAGGGTAGCTGCAGGAAATTTTTACAAATCTGGCAGTCTGCATTGAGGTGGTCAAACCCCAGACAATAAACACAGGTGGTGTGGGGTCAGCCTTGGCAAAGACTTCCCCACACACTACAGTGTTGAAAACCCAATGGGCCCGGTTTTCTTTGGGTTCTCAGACATTGTGCCAGTCCTAACCAAACTTACCCTTTTAATGGCAATCTGCCAGGCAAGACCCTCTTATCGGTTCCTGACCATGTCACGGGTCGTGGAAAAAAAACGTAATAAAATCCGTTTTTTTAGAACCAACAGTAACCACACTCTAAAAATACAATTTAAGATTTTTAAACAACTTGATTGGTTCAAACCGAACCGATAAACCGTTTACAAGTTCCACACAGAATATAATTAATATATAACCTATCTAGTACTCACGAATACCACAGACAGAGACTGAACCGACAGGTTGTGGTTTAAATTTGGTCGAAAACCGAGAAAAACAGTACTTTAACCGACAAATTGAACCGAGCAGAAGGAGAAATCTCCGGAGCGACTGTTCAGTGAGGCGGAGTAAAGAATCTGACGGTTTGAGTTTAAACAGCAACAGACAGAGTCTCAACCGAGCTCAAGCTCAGCGTTCCATGCCTGGCATGGAAAGTTAACTCTTTCATCTCTGGGGCAGTTCAAAGGTTGGGACTCACTGCTACTGTCAGAATACAGCAAGACTTCATGTTGTTTGAGAGAAGGGCCTGCTAACCATTCCCTCTGGGTCTGCCTGATTTCATGGGTAGTATGAAATCGAGTATCTTGCACAAATATTATGTCTTGTGACAAGGAAGCTAAGAAAGAAAAAAATCACTTGTCTTTTATCTTTCCTCTTCATACTGTTTACATTAATAGTACAACAGTGTAATGCAGCTTGCAGCATAAGAAAAAAGAGGGTGAGCTTCCTCCAAAATGACATTTTCCCTATTTTTTCCTTCCACTCCCTGCTGGTACTTTCCCTTTATATCTTGCTTTCCATTTTTGTGCTCCTCTCCCTTTTGCCCCTATCTCTGTATCTCTCATTCCCTCTGGATGGGAGGAAGAAAGGGAGGATGTATCTGATTCTTCCCCTGATTCTGCTGAGGTATCTTGTAAAAGCTCATATTGGTTAGATAAAGAAATAGGGGAAGTCTTTGTAGTTTTAGAGGGGGGGCAACTTTCAATTTTGTCCTAGCTGACCACCTACAAGGTACTGGCTCATTTGGAGGGGGCATTATGGACACAGTTGGATCTGGAGGTTCTGGAGATCCAGCATGGGAACATGATGCCGTAGTAATGTCTGTGGTATTGGGAGCAGCTATGGGGGGGCCCGGGACATCAGGGGAAGACTCTCGATTCGGAGGCCCACTAAAAGTGTGGGGGGGAGTACGGGGGGGGGCTCAGGTTCTGTCCTATTTCTGATTCTGGCCTTTTGAGCTTCTGAAATAATGAACTGTAGATCTACATCTGCATCATGATGTTCCTGGTTGTGTGCCACCCAGATACAGTTCTGAAAGGTATGGCCTAATTCATCACACAGATTACACCTGCGTTCGATAAGACAGTCTGCACTCTGATGCCCCATTTTGCCACACAGGTTACATTTTATTTTATCACAGGCACTGCTAAGATGTGAGGGATCTCCACATCTGTAGTAGGCCTTCAGCTGGCCAGGATAGAAAAGAACACCTCTGTCTCTTCCGATAAAGAAAGAATTGGGTAAAAGTGTAAGCACAGTGTCTGCAGATTTCAATAAGACCTTAACCTTCCATCCCCCTGTCCATATGTTTTCAGTGTCTAGAATAGCCTCAGGGTCCTCCAATACTGTGCAGCATAATTTCAACCAGTACAAAACATCAGAAATATCTACCCCCTCATTCCTAAACAGAATAGTAACAGTTTTATACGCAGGCTTTGTTAATGGTATGGCTAAAAAAGGAGCCCACAATGCAGTTTTTTTAACACATGATACTTGGCCCAAAAACGTTCTAAGACTTGGAAACTAATGTTGAAATTAGTCTCTCTGGAAATGTGTATTAAAGCAGAAAATCTCATGCGAAAAAAATTTCATGGAGTCCTTCAGTAGATTGCGTGCCACAAACAGTCGATCTGGGGGTTCAGGCATGCCCCTACATATGATAACCTCACTGCGTTATGTTTCTGTGCCAGTAATACTGATAAACGAAATAATGAAGAAAATGTTTTTCTCTGTCCTGTAGACCTGATATTTAGCAGAGCTGCAGCCTGTAGTGGTGCCTCTGTATTCACCAAACCCTGTGCATTTTGAACATTCGCCTGAAATTGCAAAACCGGGTGCTGTGTTAAAGCCAAGTCTGCAGGTAGGACTAGAGGATCTGCCAACATAAGCTCTGCAGTCATGGCAGTGGTAGTGGTTTTACTGTTAGTTATTGCTAGTTTAGGAAAGCCATTTATGTCTGGCATCCGAATCAGGGAAGAACCTGATGTCCAGAGATCAGGTTCTGTTTTTTTCTCCCACCCTGCACTTTGTAGTGCCGTTTCAACTGACCATGCTTGGTCACATTCATTTTCCTCCATTACAGGTTCCCCAGCTTTTTGTTGTAAATCAAGGTTTGCACCCTGAGCATGAGTACTCACTGAGGGTTGTTCTGTAGGCTGTGTGGTCATTCCCTCGTTTTGTCCTCTGGCAGACGGCATATCCAACAGCTGTTTCTGTTTGTCTGCTTCAGTTGTGCTGTCTTTTTGCAACTGCCGAATCTTCTGCTGCAGGGACGTTTTCCGATATTGAAAACGCCGCTCTTCTACCTCCAGTTCTTTTTGTAGTTCTAAAGCTTCTGGAGTGAGGGCTACTGCAGGAGGTTCATTTTCTGGTACAGAGCTCTCACTATCGAGTTGCTCTGTAGTATTTGCAGGTCTTTCAATGTCATTTGTACTGTCTTGACTATTCAAAGTAATTTCTTGTGCATTGCTTACTTCCATCATCTGACTTCCAAATTCCATGTTCTCACCATGCAAAATCATAGACAAACTGACATTCTCACTCAGCTCTTCCACCTCCATCCTCCCTCCTGGACTGCTGTCCGCCATCTTGGATGACACATCACTTCCTCCTCCACCTGTGTCTGGCACCAAAATGGGTCCCTCCATCCTGTTCACAGGAAGTGACAGCACTCCTGCAGACAGAGTAGGGGAATTTCCCCAGTGCCCTGGCCAAATTTCCCACCATTCACTAAAATACCACCAACAGCTCCCCGGGTCGTGCCTGAAAATAGGCAGAATTTGTCTAGTGCACTTACCCGGTCAACAAAAACTAAAATAAAAAAATATAATTTCTATAATATACAGTTGCCTAGTACTTTTTACCTTTATCAAACACACCTAGTGCCATGGTATTTTCAACATTTACAGGTTTTATACACATAAGGTATATACATCAATGTATTTTATGACATAGTGTCATTGCATACTAAATCCAACAATGAGGAACACAGCCTGCTGTTTTACATCAGCTCAGAGGTCACCACAATAACCTCCCTGTATGAGGACCTGAGAGGGAAAAGGAACATTTAAAGAGGACACTATAGATAGTCAAGAAAGGGGAGGCGTGCCCATAGGTGGCCAACCTTATGGACTAGAAATTGTAACAGATAGATTAGGCTAAAAAACAGAAAAGCTGTTGCAACAGATTGAACCCTTGCTGTGCCATGGGCTGATATATCTGTCCAGAATTCCCATATGTTATAAATCTTGTCAGCAGCCTAAGGGTTAAGAAGAGGTCAGTCCTCAAGAGTGGCAGGAGCTCCCTGTCACAGATTTGAATCCTGATTCCTTGGGTCCACTGATCCCCCTGTTGCACTGTCCATCTGGGACACAGGCGTGGAAACCTATCTCTTTTCCTGCCCTTGCAGTGGATCAACTTTACTTGCTCTTTCTGTGACACACTCTGTCGAACTTTCCCCAGCAGGTTCAACCTGGTGCTGTGTGCTGCTACTTCTGCTGGCAGGGTCCCCTGCTCAGGTCCATGTGGGAGCCAATCGAATTCTTGTTACCCTGTCTGGCGCTGCACCCCTGCTGATTCCAAACTTCACAAGGCAGTCCAAGCAATGGAGTATCAGAAACACGTCTCTTTCAGCCTTTAGACACAATGCATTGTCTCACTGGATAGCTAGGAATTGCTACAGCCGAGGGTAACCAGACACCATAGTAGGCTCTCTCAACCTCTCTTAGTGCTGCCACCTCCTCAGCAATCATAGCTTGGGCATGATCCAGGTATCTGAGTGTTCCTGAAGCCATGTCTGAAAGCAAACACACAAACTTTCCATTACTTAATTGCTCACTAGTCACATATGGTATCACAAAATAGCTCCCTGCTGCTACTGTTTACATTGCTGACCTCACCCTGTCATGGCATCCGTAAACTTTTCTCATGCATCATAGTCTATTCACTTGCTCAAAGCTGTGTCTTCAGACCTTTCTGGCTACTGAATTATTTTAAACTGCAGTCGATTTCTCTGCTGGTACATTTCACCACATTCATATCAGGAATTTTTTATTTTTTTTTTTATTTACCCTTTTTCCTGGCAGGACCACCGGCTACATCCTCTGCCCTGGTCATGGCCCCCAGAGACCTCTACCACCGCCTATAGCTGCAGAGGACCCTCGGTCACCCCCGGCTTGCCCCCCGTAGGGTGGGGCCGCGGGCCACCTTCGTGACCCCGGAACTGTGACTGGTTGGGGTCCCGCAGCGGCGGTGGCGATACGAGGTTCTCCAGGAAGGGCTTCATTCTATCGGTGGTCCTGCCCCACCATCTTTTCCTCCTTATTTTTTCCCCAGAGGAGGCGGGACGGTAATGACGCCAGCTGCCTGCCCGGCCCCCTCATCGCCAAGCGTCGGGATACGCAGAGAACCTCGCCTCCCGCCCAGGAGTCCCCAGTGCACCGAGTGCTACCCACACCCTCTCCCCGAGAAGGAGAGCTGTCCAGCGGACGCCGATCCTACTTCCCCGCCGCCTTCTGACCGACCCGGATCCGCTCCCAACCCGGTCACCGCGTCACAAGCGAAATCTCATCATTATACCGACGGGCCGCTTTATCAGGAATTTATTTAACTCAAAATTGATTAGCGTTTGCTCATAAAAGTGCTAAACATTGTGAAAATGCATAGTACTTGCCTCACTGTGTTTAACAAACATAACACTTCTAGAAAATCTATATAAATACTTTCTGTACAGTTAGCATTGCCCCAAGAAAAAAACTGCTAATCAATTATTTAAAACCCTGCATATGAATTTAAACCTGTAACGTGACTTTGTGATCAGCATCAATTCAGGAAAACTCTATTTACATATTTACCATTGCTCAAAGTCACTTGCAAGCCCCACAGTCTTTCTTTGCACAGGATTACCTGTTTGCTGCACCCTCCATATACAACTCACAGTCCTGCTGCTTATAAATTTACTGTTGCTGTACCTGTATCTCATTGCTCACAATCTATGCTCAGAATTTGTTTGTTGTGCATGCTTTTACAACTTGTAGTCCTTCTCTGCACAAAAATCGCACTGCTTGCACACAGGTTTAGCTGACTTAATAATCACACACAGGTTGTTTGTACAGTTTACTTGTTTACTCACTGAATTCAGTACCTGGTTCCCTTGGATGGAACATCTTTGGCCTGCTGCCGATCCTAGGAAGGCCTCTGGGGTGAAACAAGCTGGCGGTCCTGCTGATCGTAGCTAGGGATGTACGTTTGTCATGGCAGTCATACACGTAATGGAGTCTATGACATTTGGTCTTTATTCAGGACTTTCGTGGCTTTCACTATTGTCATCAAAAAGTAGCAACGATGACAGTGCCAGGAAGTTTACTAATGATTCCATGAACAACCAATGAGTTATTGAAACCTCATCCATGACAAACTTACATCCTTAATCATAGCCAAAAATGCCTCGATAACTCTCCAGTTGGTTGGAAAATGGGTTGAGCCCAAAATTACAATTTATAAGTCTGTTTACTACAGTTTAGAACACTCACAAGCCCCTCGATTGTTGATCCTGGTGTAGCCAGCTCACACGCCACTCTTTCTTTCCTCCTCAAACACTCGGCAGTGCAAAGATGCTGGCCAGGGAGCGGGATTGGATGTAGCCGCACCAATCACTCAAAGCAATGCAAATGAGCCTTTCTCTCTGCTTGTTTGCTCTTCCTTCATGGCGATCATCAAGCAGAAGCAAATTTAAACTGCAAACTGTAACTTTTTTTTTTCTCAGCTGTAGTTTCAGCAGCGGGACTGCCATTTTGACCATTTGTTACCACAGTTTCTGGACATTTTCTTTAGGGACACCCCTAATTTGCACACAAAGCACATGAAACATTCAGGGCACGTATCTGAGTCTGTTCCTCAAAGTCCACAATACTTTTGTCATTTGAAAATTGCATTTCAAAAGTTTTTTAAGCACTTTTGATGCAAAGACCAGGACACACACGTCAATGCTTTAATGTTCATTAACAAATTTGAAAACACGCAAGCCACACTCTGTTCTCTTACTGTACTGGAAGACACACAAGCAGCACATTTGGATGACATTTTTCTGGGCACAAATCTCTTGTCCATAGCTTCCTCTCTGTTTGGGCTACACTGCTACCAGACAGTCAGACATGACATACCCTCAGCAAACATTTCTCTGGTTCTCTCCCCAAATTAAACATCACCAGATGAGCCGCAATTTTGTAACCACCCCCCCCCCCCATGACTTTACCCAGTCAGCAACCCCTGGCACCCATATTGCGCACCGACTCAAATTCAGAAATGGTTCCATCCCTACCTTTGGTTATGTATACCAGGCTTATTACCTCTAGAGGACAAGGGGTGGGGGGGGGTACAAAAGCAATTTTAACTATTTGATATTTACAAAACAACCAGGTCCTAGGGGAGAGATCTTTTGTTGGGCTATGCTAGACCTAACTTCTGGAGGGGTACCCAGTAAATCCACAACACAGGAAGCAATAATGTGAATGTCCAAACCATAGCTGGGGATCAAGAGTGTGACTTTATTCCAAAAAGATGTTCTCTAAAGCAAGGGTTGACCCCCAAGGTTTGCAGATCGTGGCACTAGGAACTTGCAGAACAACAAATCCACTGTATCTCACAGAATCTCTGGTAAAACCCATATAGCGTAGGATATTGAACAGCTTGTACTTTCATTCCCATATAGCACAGGACCTTTCTTCCCATGGCACTGGCCACAACTGAAAACACATTTTCTAGTAGAACACTTGCACTTTGTTTCCCATATTGCATAGGATATTGAACATTTTTTCCTGTGGTACTGGCCACAACTGAACACACGTTTTGCTAAAAACTAGCAGAACCCACTTCAGGGGGTAAAATCCTCTTCAGACATTGGCCCTATGTCCAAAGTAACGAGGCACCCTTACAAAACCTGTAGCCCTAGACTGGTTACTCCAGATGGGGGGCTGCCCACCCTTTGCTCCCAAGTCCATACCCAGCCATTCTTTGAGAGTTACACCTTAAACATTTGGAAACACACTTTGGAAATGCTTTCTGAATGAAACTTTGGCATCCAGCATTTAAATCACTACACTGGTAGTGGAAGAACTAAAGTCCCGAACAATGTGATATAGTCATATCCCTGGACATCACACGTCAGCCAACTTTAAATGAGAACAGTCTCAAACATCTGAATTTACAGAAAAGTTGTGTATTTCCCTTTTAACCATAGAACACAACAGCACAGGTACTTATTTCCTTTCGCCAAAGTCAGATTTCTACTCACTGTTGGACATGTAAGGCAGCTTCAAAACATTCTGGATCAAAAAAAAAAGGATTGCCCCTAGGATCCTTCCACTAGCAGTCATCCTCCCCCCCCAAGATGAAAATCAGGAGGTCCTGCTGTTGACAATGGTTTTAACCACTTCACTGAGCAAACTGGAGAATTTCCAAATTAGGGTGAGAATACAGGGCACTCTGTCAGAGCCCACAGCTGAGCAGCTCTCACTCCTCTCACTTCAAACTGCAACTGACCACTGACACTCATCTCAACATTCTAAAATCCTCTGCTCACAGCTAGCTGTGGCTTATGCTGCTGCGAGAGTTCCAAATGAGCTCATCACTTCCATGTCAGCTGAGGCCAAGTAAACAGAGGAGTAAGCAGGTGAAACAACACTTAACTAGTTAATCACCAGCTGCCTCTCCCTGACTAGCACTATTACTGATGGGATTCTAGTAACCCCAGGGGACTGGGTGATTACACAGACAAGCTGGGCACAAGGATGACAGTGCTGGACAGCAGAACCAGGACAGCACTCTGGCTGAAGCTACGGCAGGTGGACAATGAGTCCAAAAACACCCTCTTGAAACTGCCATTCAGGGATGGTCAGTGACAATCACCTGTTCGGGGAAGCCCCTAACACCCTTTTTAAAGGACAGGTCAGGTGGATAACAAGGAGCTGGAGACAAGGACTTGTATCTGCAATCACAACTTTCCTTTCAACCAAAGCTTAAGAGCTTTCTCAACCAGTTGAGCCTGCATGCCAGCCAGTACTCACGAGGATAGGTGTCAAGACCAAGGTTATAGAACTGCCCCTCACACAAAAAATCAAGATCTAGCTCCAACCACAAGTTCAGTCCATCTGGAAACAAAACAAGCTTCAGAAAGAACAGCAAGAAAACAAGGAGGAGAGGCGGGCCCCAGAGAGCAGCCCACCAGTGAGTGTGGGGGGCTTTAGCTGTTTGCCAGTCAATGGGCCCAAATGACAATGGTCAGATGGGTGATACAGCTGGTCACACACAGGTATGCAGCACAACTATAACAAGGGATAATTCCACACAAACCAATGAACTCACCTACACCAGCGACCCAGGAGAAAGTAGCGGCTATTCAACAGGCCATTCTTGATCTCATAAACAACAAGGCAATTGCACCAGTTCTCCAAGATGGACAGGACACGGGGCATTCTCTAAATTCTTCATGGTCCCCAAAAAGACAGATGGATGGCGACTCATACTGGACCTCAAATTTCTCAATCACCATGTAGTTTACAAAAGATTCAAAATTAAGACACCATGGCAGTACAACCAGGTGACTTTATGACATCCATAGATTTGAAAGATGCATATCTTCACATTCCCATCTGCTACAGTCACCACGAATACCTTAGGTTCAAGGTAAATGGACAACATTACCAATATAACTGCCTGACCTTCAGCCTAGCTTCTGCACCTCAAATATCTACAAAGACACTGGTGGTGCTGGCTGCTGACCTGCACAAGAGGGGAGTTCACATCATATCATATTTGGATGATTGGCTCATAAGAGCAACGTCTCAGACTCAGACCCAAAGAGACACAGAGCTGGTAGTCCAATGCCTCCAACTGCATGGCTGGATAATAAACTGGAAGAAAAGTCAACTGACTCCATCTCAAAAGATTACAAACCTCGGAGCAGTAGTCTACACAAAACACAATATGCTGATGCCGTCAGAGGAGATGGTACAAAACCTAATTCGACATATATATGCAATGTAGTCCCAGCTGAACAAAGCAGTGTGGTATTACCTACAGATATTAGGACTGATGGCAGCAATGATAGACATGGTGCCCTGGGCCAGACTTTACATGTGTCCCCTCCAGAGATACAGCCTGCACACCCATGTGTCCCCTCCAGAGACACAGCCTGCACACCTGGGATCAATCAACTTAGGATTTCAGTGCAAGGGTTCTGCCCACCTCGGCAGTCCTATACAGCGTGACTTGATAGACCATGTGGCCTAATCTGCTGGCATTTTACTGTGTTAGTATGTTAGCTTACACTGGTGGAAGAAGATATCCAGCCTGATAAAGGGTATGCCACTGCACTTACCACATATGGCAACAATCACAATGGATGCAAGTCTGCAGGGCTTGGAAGTAACACTGGGATGACGTGTCAGTCACAGAAAGTGGTCCACAACCAAGTCATGGCTCCCCCTCAGTGTCCTAGAAATGAGGGCAGTGTACTGCACACAACTGTTTTTCACCCCATCAATCAAAGGACAAGCAGTCCTAGTCAGAACAGACATCAAAGTCGCCATGGCATATCTAAATAAACAAGGGGGACCTCACAGCCATTCTATGGTCAGGGAGTCTCTAAAAGTTCTGTAGTGGGCGGAAAGACACTTGCTTACAATATCAGCAACTTACCTGGCAGGGAAGCTGAACACCCAGGCCAACTGGCTCAGCAGGGTGACTCTGAGTCAGGTGGAATAGTAACTACACTCCTGTATCTTCTGCAAGATCATAAGAAGTGGGGACCACTATAGGTAGACCTAATTATCTCCCAAAACAATACCCAACTCCCACGCTATCACTCACGATATCACAACTCAGGAATGGAGGAAACCGACACTCTAACAGCTCCCTGGAACTTCAAGGAGGCATATGTATTTCCACAGACTCCCATGATTGCCAAAGTACTCCACAAGATCAGAGTCACCAGGGCCACAGTCCTACTGATAGCACCTGATTGACTGAAGAGGCTGTGGTACTCACTGCTCTGGGTAATGCTAATCAACTCCCCATAGTGCCTACCCACATGCTAAGACCTTCTCACCCAGGGTCCAATATCACACCACCACAACAACATGGCATTCGGACTGACAGCATGAATGCTGAAAGGCAAAGACTGCTATACTCTGGGTACCATCCTCATGTAATTGATCCATTATTACAATCAAGAAGACAGTAAACCAATAAGGGTATCAGAAGCATTGGCAAATATTCACCAGGTGGTGTACCATGAAGGGGATGTTCCCACCATCACAGGTCTACTTCAAATTCTAGATATTTTTGAATGACAGAGTGAATAAGGGACTCAGACACTCATCACTAAGAGTCCAAACTTCAACCATCTCGGCTATAAGAGGCCCTCTTCAAGGCATCAGACAACTAGGATCGCACCCGGACATAGGCTGCTCTGAGTAGTACAGGTCATATCTTCCCGCATCAGACCCACTTGCTCACCTCAGCAACTAAACCTTGTCTTGGATGCCCTGCATAAACCATCTTTTCAACTGTACTCCCCATATTGGATGACCCTCAGAATAGTATTTCTGGTAGCCATGTGCTCAACTAGGAGGGTTAGTGAGCTGCAGGTAGTCACATGCACAAAGCCATTTCTGGTTGTTTCACAATGACAGAGTATCCTTGCAGACAGTCCCTTTGTTCATACCAAATGTTCTGCCCTCAACACACACACACACACACACACACACACACACACACACACACACACATATCAGGAGATCCATTTCCCTGTACTCTACACTGAGGCACAATGTCCAAACACTGATTTGCATCCACTCAATCTGGCTACTCAAAGACTTATCTGTATATGACTGAACAAATCCAAAAGACTGACAGACTAGAAACATAGACTTTGACAGCAGATAAGGACCACTTGGCCCACCCAGTCTGCCCATTTCCCTACCTATTGGATAAGCTGCAGATTCTAGTTAACCAACAGCCTACTTCCTGTAACCCCCCACTATAATTGCCTTATGTCTGTCCCATGAATGTTTGAATTCCCCCATTGTTTTAGACCCCACAACCTCTCCAGGAAGGCGGTTCCATGCGTCCACCACTCTCTCCATGAAAAAGAATTTCCTCATATTACCCCTGAGCCGTCCCCGCTCTAACTTTAAATTGTGCCCCCTTGTTCTTACACATCTCTTTTTCTGAAAGATGCTACCCTCCTGGACTTTGTTGATTCCCTTGAGGTACTTAAAAGTTCTATCATGTCCCCCCTGTCCCTCCTTTCATCAAGGGTATACATATTAAGCTCTCTCAGTCTCTCTCCATATGGTTTCTGATGTAGACCCTGCACCATTTTAGTTGCCGGACTGCTTCCATCCTGTCTATGTCCTTGCGTAGATGAGGTCTCCAAAACTGCACGCAGTATTCCAGATGGGGTCTCACCAACTGTCTGTACAGAGGGATAACCACTTCCTTGTTCTACTTGTGATGCCCTCCCTATGCATCCCAGTATCCCCTGGCTCTTCTTACTGACTTCTCACATTGCTTACCCACCTTTAGGTCATCTGATATGACTACACCCAGATCCCTTCCATTATTGTTGTTGTTAGACCTCCCTGCTATTGTGTACTCTTCTCCTGATTTTATTTCCCAGGTGCATTACTTTGCACTTCTTTGCATTGAATCTAAGTTGCCATATGTCTGACCATTCCTCCAACCTTGCCAAGTCCCTTCTCATCCTTTCTACCCCCTTGTGTATCAACTCTGTTACAGATCTTTGTGTCATCTGCAAAGAGGCATACCTTTCTTTCCAGGCCCTCTGCAATGTCACCTATAAAGACATTAAAGAGGACTGGACCCAGTACTGAGCCCTGAGGTATTCCATTAGTAACCCCCCTTTCTTCAGAATGTGTTCCATTCACTATTACCTTCTATGTCCTGTTGTGCAACCAGTTTGCTACCCAGGCTACCACCCTGGGACCCACTCCCAGGCTGGCTAACTTGATTATTAATCTTTTGTGCGGGACTGTGTCAAATGCCTTGCTAAAGTCTAGGTAGGCCATATCCACAGCCCCTCCCTGGTCTATTACTTGGTCACCCAGTCAAAGAAATCTATTAGATTCGTCTGACATGACCTTCCTGCTGTAAATCCATGCTGCTTTGGGTCCTGTGCCCCGCTGGCCTCTAGGTACTCAACAATTCTTTCTTTCAGAAGTGATTCCATCATTTTCCCCACCACTGAGGTCAAACTAACAGGTCTGTAGTTTCCTGCTTCTGCCTTGCTCCACTTTTGTGAAGGGGAATCACATCTGCCTCCTCCAGTCCTCAGGTACCACCCCATCCTCCCATGATTTGTTAAAAGTGTGGTCAGTGGTGTCACTAGGTCCTCTCTTAGTTCTTTTAGGATTCTAGGTGAATCCGTCAGGCCCCATTGCTTTGTCCACCTTTGAGTTTTAGAGTTCTTCAGGACTCTTTCTTCTGTAAATGGATCAAGGCCAACCCCACTACCCAGAGTGCTTCTATTGTTTGGTTTAGGTAACTCCTCCTCTTCTTCTTTTGTGAATACTGAGCAAAAGTATTCATTCAGTATCTCTGCCTTTTCACCGTCTCCCTCTGCCCACCTCCGCTGTCCTTTATTAATCTTCACTATCCCTCCCTTAACCTTTCTATGCTCCCTAATGTACCTATAAAAGGTTTTATCCCCCTTCTTAACTGAGTTGGCCATCTTTTCCTCGGTTTGGGCCTTTGCTTTTCTGACTGCCTTCCCCACTTCTTTCTGCTTTAATTGATACAGTTCCCTGTCATGCTCCTTCTGTGATTCCTTATACTTTTTGAATGCAGCCTTTTTCTCCATAACCTTCCCTGACACCTCTTTTGAGAACCATAGCGTTTTTTTATTCCGCTTTGTTTTCTTTATTTGTTTCACACAAAGGCTTGTTGCCTCCATGATGGCATTTTTGATTTTTCTCCATTGTTCTGCCACCCCTCCTTTCTGGCCATTTGCTAATGCATTCCTCAGGTATTCACCCATTTTGCCAAAGTCAGCCCGTCTAAAGTCCAGTATCCTTGTCTTTGTATGGCTTGTCTCCATGGTTTGTAATGGTGACCAGGAAGAAGGCTGGCCAGGCTACATCTGAAGGCACTATGGCCAGATGGCTCAGAGCCACCATCACAGCCACTTACTGGGCAGAAGGACTTCAATCACCATTGGGTATAAAGGCTCACTCCACTAGAGCCATGGCCACCTCATGGGCAGAGAGGGGTGGATCTTCTTTTTCGGACATTTGCTCAGCCACTACCTGGTCTTCCATCCACATCTTTGTTAAACATTACCAATTGGATCTAGCCTTGGCAGAAAAAGCATCATTTGGTAGAGCGGTGCTGTAGGCAGCCTCAGACTATGATTGACTGCATTTACCAGCCTATTTAGACTCACTGCTACTGCAGTCCCATTGGTGAGCAATGTCTGAGTACTATAAAGGTTGGTGGGGATAATGGTATTTAGTCGTCTGGTAAAGGTGATTATACCTGCAACCTTTAAAACATACAGAATCTCTCCCAGTGCTTGAAGTACCACAGTTCAAGGTAGCTAGAACAACTGTATCAGTTTTTTATTATGATTGATACTGTACATGCCAGCTTTTTAACAAGTATGCTATGATTGATGCAGCCAGAACAACCATACCACTTTTTTATTATGATTGATACATGCCAGTTCTTTTTAACATGCATGCTATGATTGCTGATATTCTTTTTTAATACCACATAGTAAACGGCTTTTAATATATGGATTGTGAAATTAATACTATTCTAAAGCATACGAAAAATTCTCGCTAATATACTTGCTCCCACAGTGATAATAGCACAGTGAATGAGTGATAATACTGTCGTTCAGATGTGGTAATACCATCGTTTGGTACCTGAACTATAGTATTATCACGAAAACACCAAAGCGCAACGCAAGAATCCCTCGTGCAGAGTGGGAGCCGGCTTTTAGTATAACTTTTCCAGACTGTAAAAACTGACTCCCCGCTCATCCAAAACACAAAACACTGAACCTGTGGCCACATACTATGAAACGGAAGCAGCTAACCTCCATCTTCTCTCCTCCATGCTTCCTACGCACTTCTGACAGGACCTCACCACTAAGACAGACCGGGCCAGAAAGATGCCCGCCATTTTCCCCATAAAATTTTTTCAAGACAGCAAAGCAGAATTCAATAGAAACACACTGTGTGTTTCAGAGGCGCCCTATGTTCTGGCATCCATGGCAATGCCTGCCAAGCACCTCCGTTTAAAGATACATGAACTCACACTACAGCAACCTGCCTCTTTACCACCACATTGCCACAGAATAGTAAAACTTCTCAGATCCATATATTAAAAAAATAATAAATAGGGAAGTGTGTATTTCAAGGCTACAATACCATCTCAAGGGTCTGGGGACATAGGAACCTTTCGATGGTATTATAGCCTTGTAATACACACTTCCCTATCTATTATTCTCTATTTAATATATGGATTTGTAAATTAATACTATCCTAAAGCATACCATTTTTTTTCGGTAATACTATCACTCCTGAAGTGATAATACCACACTTTGAGAGTGATAATACTATCGTTCATGTCCCATAATAGTATTATTTGGGACCTGAACTACAGTATTACCAGCCAAGCTCAACAGCGTAATCCCACAACTCCCCAAAGCAGTAACCCTTTTAAATGTCAATCAACCATTGATGCTCACAATGCAGCTAATCATTGGCCGCTCTCTGTGGGTGGCTAAAACAGTTTTCAAAACATGGCGGTCATCTCTCGCTTAGCAAGAGCGCATCGTGTCCACGGCACCTCCCGTTTGTTTTTATATTTAAAAGGACTTATCTGGCTGATCCTGCACTCCCCCCACAAAAAGAAAAAAAAGGTAGGCCTAAAAAACAGTTGTTTTACTGCCCTGTGTGTGTGAGCGAGCAGAGCAGAAAGAGATGGAGTGAGGCAGTGTCCTGTGAGTGCGAGTGGTCGAGGGAGAAAGAGACTGAGTGAGGCAGTGTGGCGGTTGTCCAGGACTGACAGAATCCTTCATAGCAGCAGCCAACCGCCCACTAAAAAAACTTGGATCTATATATAAAAAAAAAGAATCGATAGTTTACAGTCTGTTACCGGTCAGAATACCATCTCAGGGTTCAGGACATTTAGGAACCTCTTGAGCTTCGCTCTTGAGGTTCTTACATGTCCTGAACCTCTCGATAGTATTACTGACTGGTAATACACTCTGAACTATCCATTATACTCATTTTAATGCTACAGAGTGACGGTAGTGTATTAATCTGAAAGTAGTAGAATAGTAAAATACTACCATTTTCAAAATTACTGAGTCCATAGTACATTTTTTCACTTTTTCCAGGCTATGTTGTTGTTTCCTTTTGGGGATTTTTTTTTCTCTGCTCTTATTTCTCTGCTAGGGAAGTATCTCACTGGAGCACTCTGGGCAGGATGAGGGATGGCCTCCGGCCAGATCATTTTTGGTTGGATTATGCAGCATCCTATAGGATGGAAGGAGGATAACAGATTGTGAGCAGTGTCTGAGTGCTATGAAGGTTGCAGGTATGATCACCTTTACCAGGTGAGTAAATACCATTACATGTGCTTTCTCCAGTGTCTCTCTATGAAAGGTCCCTACTACAGCACATACCAGTACTTTGGCTCCACCTAGTGGTTATAAATTAGAACACTCTGTTACTTATCACTACAGTGCCTAGTGGGCCTTAACCAGTTACCAAAGAATATGAAAAAAAAAAAAAAAAACATGGTTGGTCCACTTTAAAAACAGATGGCCCATAGCAATCCTTGCCAATCTGGGGATTAGGAGATTACACATATAAAATGCTGAAATCCAGAATTAGTATTTGCCGTATTGGTCCTTATAAGAACAGATCCAGAAGTAAATGATTTGGTACCTTTTATTGGACCAACATAGATGTAACAAAAAGAACAAAGTGCTTTAGCTTTTGGACCAACAAGTCCTTTATTGGAAGCGTAATGATAGTTATTTAAAAAAGTCAATACTTTTAACACCCAGATCATGCAGAAAAAAAAAAGAAAAAATCCCCATTGGTTCAAAATACTCATTTAAAAAAAACAGAAGAAGATGTCAGAGAAGCTTAGTAGTACCATTTCACCTTCAGCTGAGAGGGTCTAAAGGTCTGACATGGTTAGTGCAGAAGACATACAAAGGATTCCACTGCATATAAATTAAAATGACTTAGAGATACTTTCAGCATAAGATAACAACTACTTGAACAGAGGGCTTCTAAATCAAATTATGAGTGTCATAATGTGTATAAGAATGCAGTTACTGAAAAGCAACACCCATCTGGATTAAAGACATACTAAAATTCTAAGTTAAAAACAAGCACCACAACATATGACTACAAGAAGCCAGCATGTAGAAGCCAGGGATATTCTACATGCTGCCTAAAATACATAAACCTGGCAATCCGGGAAGACCCATAGTCTCTGGTAATGGTACCCTGACTGAGGGGATATTAGGGTTTGTAGAAACCATTTTGAAACCACTGGTTATGGAAAGAGAGAGTTATATCCATGTGTAAAGGAGGCCCCTTTCTGTTGAGGTATTTAAAGCCCTCCTCAAGGCCTTCCTGTATAATCAGGCCTTCCCGGACTTTGATTTATAGTTTTTCCTGATTCCTGATTTTCGTGTTTAAATCGGTCCTTGGTTATATTTTCAGCTAGAAGTTATTGCTGATCATATTATTTATTAATTCTATAATAATAAGTTATAGTGTAGAATATTTATTTGCATATTGTGGTGTTATTTTGTATATATAATTTATTGATGGTGTTTTGTATTAACTTTGACGTGTTCAGTGCCCAGAGCCTCTGGGATGGGCGTCTTTTTAAATAAAATTTGCCTTGCCTATTCAGAATCCTTGGACTGTTACTGTGCAGATAGTAGTATGGTTACATAGTGTCACATTTTTACTCTGTACATATTAAGATACATGATCCCTTTTACTTGGAATTTCATGACAAGTTGAATTCCTTTGGGTAACAATTGCAGTGATTCATGTGAATGATGGTGCATTAGGAGTGTATGTGCGTGTGTGTATATATATCTCCTTAAAACTAGTTATTTTCCTCCCCTCTGGATATGGGGGTGTGGGGTGGGGTGTGTTGTGGGGGGTGAGAGAATTTAATTCCTATGATTTCTTACTCAGATTCCTTAGACATTTTCAGTACATCAAGTTGTTATATTACACACTGAGAATTTATTGAAATCTGTACATATCAGGCTGCATGGTCTTAATTTCTTGGTGGTCTGTTTTTTTTATTTATTATGCTTTTTCATGCCACCTGCCGCCATTCCTCAGCCTCGGTCAAAGCCCCCCTCCGCTCCCACTCCCACATTAGCCACAACTCTTTGATACCCCCTGGCTTGCCCCCCAGGGTGGGTTGTGGCACCTGCTCAAGTGCCACAAAGTCAGGATAGGTCAGGGAGCCAGCCTGGGAGCTCATTGGAGCAGAGGAGCAGGCTTTATCTGGGCGGCATGCAACTGAATTTTCTCCCCTGTATGTGAGGGGTGAGGATGTGCAATGATGGCCAGCATCTGCCCCGCCCCCAAACTATATTCTGGTGCCAGCTTCTGGGGTGCCCCCGGCCTCCGCCAGGGATCCATTCAGCACCAGTCACACTCCCCTCCCTCCCTCCCCCGGAGAAGGAGAGCAGTCCTTGGGATGTTCAATCCTTCTCCCGCGGCCCTCCAATGTCCAAGGTCTGTTCCTGAACCCAGCTCGCCGGTGTCACAAGCAGAAATCCAACCGCTGCACCGACAGGCCGGCTTAGTATTGGCTTTTCTAAATAACTGTCATTATGCTTCTGATGAAGGACTTGTTGGTCCGAAAGCTAAGACACTTTGTTCTTTTTGTTACATCTATGTCGGTCTTATAAAAGGTATCAAATCATTTGCTTCTGGACATATAAAATGTATCACATATAGGTATTTAATCATTTAAGTGTACCTTGTCATTCCAATTCTTTGTAATTTATTTTGTTTCCACAAGAGCATACCAGGGCTTGAAATATAGCCTTTCCGTATTTCTGTGGAAATACGGATAGGCTGCTGGAAATGTAAAGTTAAGCTCAGCATTTCCATTTGGAAATGCTTTCTGGCTGGTACCTTTAAAATGAATGTAGTGCCATAATATGCCTGGTGGTGGAGCACTGGAGCAAAGCACACGTGGTGTCTGAGCCTTTGCGACCAGCATGACCTAACACTTCAGCAGTGATTGGCTGGTCGCGCTGTCTTCTCTCTGTGCTGTGCGTGTTTTTTTTCATACGGCGCTCAGCAGTGAGAGAGGAAGGAGCTCTACTGAGATGTTGTGGAATTGAACACTAAAATTTGGGGGACTCTGTTTAGGCAAACGAGGAGGAGGCATATTAGTGCTAACTTGGGGTGGAGGGAAAAAAAGATCGAATTCGAACTGAATGTAATTTGCAGTCAGTACACCTTGAAGACAACTGTTCATTTTCACAAAACACAGGAATCTCGCTACGATTACTTTTTTACATCAAAACGTGGAGGAGTTTGCCTAAAAGTAGTTAATCTGTGGTGGTTAAGAAAAAAAAATCCAAGTGCAGGCAGAGTGTGTCTTTGATGCACTAAAATAGCAAAGCCCCTATTTTTGATTTAGCAAGTGGGACGAGCCTGAGACTAGTACTAAATAGGCTATTTGTTTGCTTCTTGCCACAAACGAAGCAGCGCAGGGAACATTTGCTGCACAGTTTTGATTTAAATAAATGAACTCTTCTTGGTTGAAAAAACAAACAATTTCTGTATGAAAGAGGGCTGCTGCATAGAGACTAACAACAGACTGTGCCCTGTTTCAGTTGATTAGACTGTACTAATCTAAGGTGTAGTGTAGTCAAAAAAATTCCTAAATAAGAACTACACACTTCTGTCTACTATAAAAGGGAAAGTTCTTAGGAACTCCAAGGGCTACTGCATAAAGACTAGAAATAGCATATTGCCCTATTTTCAGATTGCTGAAGAGTCACTGGGGATTCAGTGTGTGTTCCATGTATTAAAAACTAATTACACCCTGGGAAAATCCTTCTGGATCCTCAGCTGCAGTGGCTTGCATAATAAAAAAGATCCCAGTCTGTGACAGTCAGGTCAAGCGCAGCTGCTGTACTTAGAAAACTAAACTTACTCCCAGCCCTACAATAGGGGAATCCTGTGGGGGAACACACTCTTTCGGAGCTACTGTGTGTATTAAAAAAATAAATAAACAACCTAATTTCTGCATTCTAATCTGCTCCCAGCCCTAGGGGATCCTGTGGGGAACATTGTTTTGGAGCTACCATGTGTATTTAAAAAAAAAAAAAATAATTTCTGCATTCTAATCTGCTCCCAGCCCTACAGTAAGGGGATCCTGTTGTGGGGAACACTGTTTCGGAGCCACTGTATGTATTAAAAAAAAACAACCTTATTTCTGCATTCTGATCTGCTCTCAGCCCTACAGTAAGGGGATCCTGTTGTGGGGAACACTGTTTCAGAGCCACTGTGTGTATTAAAAAAAAAAAACACCTTATTTCTGCATTCTGATCTGCTCCCAGCCCTACAGTAAGTGGATCCTGTTGTGGGGAACACTGTTTCAGAGCCACTGTGTGTATTAAAAAAAAACAAACCTTATTTCTGCATTCTGATCTGCTCCCAGCCCTACAGTAAGTGGATCCTGTTGTGGGGAACACTGTTTCAGAGCCACTGTGTGTATTAAAAAAAAATAAACCTTATTTCTGCATTCTAATCTGCTCTCAGCCCTACAGTAAGTGGGATCCTGTTGTGGGGAACACTGTTTCGGAGCCACTGTGTGTATTAAAAAAAAATAAACCTTATTTCTGCATTCTAATCTGCTCCCAGCCCTACAGTACGGGGATCCTTGTTGGGAAATCTCATCTGTCGGGGCTACTGTGTGTCAATTAAAAAAACAAAACAAAAAAAAAACCAACACTATTACCTGCTGCTACCTTGTTAGTGAGGGAACGTCCCTATATGTGTCTGCTCACTGATTGGCATATTTCTGTTTTGTTAACTAAAAGAAAGAGACTCACATAAGTCAGTTTTTCAAAAACTTTATTAACAACTGCTTCACTGAGCAATAAGCATGTCTCTTCATACAGTGGAACATGTACCACAGCCAGGTCCATCTTTCTCCACCGAACCTGAAAGTATCCCTGACCGTGATAGTTCCATGTTTCAAGTGGAGGCAAGTACAATGGAGACCCCCCAACCAAAAAAATAATGCTTGGGCGCCCAAACCGAAGAAATATTACACAAAAAGAAAAAGAGTATGAAAAACAAAGAACCAGACATTTTCAAGAGTCATGGAAGAAAGACAAGGAATGGCTTTTAGTGAATAAATGATTGAACTGAGATGTACTGTGACTACTGCAGAAAAATAGTTCCAAATGACAAAGGTTCATTTGTGGTTGGCTGTAAAACCATGATGATTGGCACAATAAAAATACATGAAACTAGTCACATTCACCGTGAATCAAGCAGCCGTATTGCCGCTCAACGTCACCCTAGCAAAAGCCCAATTGTCAGAGGGTTGCTGTCAATGGACAAAGAGACAACAGAAATCATGACCCATAGGTTCCTGACAGCTTTTAAGGTTGCTAAAGCTGGGCAACCTTTCACAAGTTTCATACAAGACCTGGAACTACTGTCACGGATAGGGAAACAGGAAAAGATTGGTTTGAGGTACACCAGTGACAAGGCCTGTGCCAGTTTCATAAGATACATCAGCAAGGATATTCATGCACAATTTACAGAGGAGATCAGGCAGTCTAAATATTTTTCAGTGTTTTGTGATGGTAGTACTGACTCAGCTATAATAGAAGAAGAGCTCATTTACATACGCTATGTGAAGGATGGTGAACCTGTCACAAAGTTTCTCACCATTGTAGACATAGGCAGGCCTACTTCAGATAATATTTTCAATGCAGTAATGATCAGTATAAAAGAAAATGCAAAAGTAGAGGATTACTCATGCATGGTAGGATTTTGTGCAGATGGTGCAGCAGTAAATTTTGGACTTAATAATGGGGTTGCCAAAAAAGTTCAGGATCAGGTTCCTCATGCAGTCTCAGTCCACTGCTCAGCCCATTGCTTTGAACTGGCATTGCGTGATGCAGCCAAGCATTCCTCTTTAGTGCAGCAAATTGATGACCTATTACAACTGACTTTCTAGTACTACCATTCATCGGCAGTGATGCGTAATGATCTAAAACAAACATCCTCTGTTCTGGGTCTCCAGTACCTTGTGCCCGTGAATGTGCTGGGAACCAGATGGCTAGCCCACAGAGTCAGAGCATTAAATGTGCTCATTAAAATGTGGAAAAACCTTGTTGTGCATGTAACACAGGTTAGTGATGGTCAGGTTAGTACCAGTGGCCATGTGGACACCCGAATGAAAGCTGCTAGGCTGAGAAAAAGTCTTGTCTCACTAAAATACGTCATTGCAATACATCTAATTCACAAACTTTTACAGATGATTGTGTCTGTATCCTTGGCATTTCAGCAAGAAAAACTGCTAATTTTCCAAATTGCAGAAAGAGTTGAGGCTGCTGTTCTTTCCTTAGAACACTATGACATACTGCAGGCTGCCGAGCACTTCCCTGCTGTCAATAACATTTCTGCTGACAGAATGGAATTCAAAGATGAGGAGCTTGTGTTGGAACAAGGGCAACAGTTCACTGGCACAATACGTAATTATACAAAGGAGGTGACCCATTTCAGAGATGAAATAGTTAAATCCACGAAACAGCATTTCAGTAACATGATAAGTCCTTCACCAGGTGAAGACTGTGATGAACAGGCTAATGTGGTACAAGCGTGTCAAATTTTCAATCCAAACAACTGCCCAGCAGTTGCACCAGACAGGAATGATGATGTTGCATTTGGCAGAAAAGATGTGTCATTCATAGCAGAACACTTTTCTAAGGCACTTGAAGGCCAAGGCCTTAACCCAACATTATGTTAAGGGGAATTCTGTCTGCTAATGAAATATGCCCTCCGCCTGCTTGCTCTTGAACCAGTACTGGCAAACAGTCCTCACGCACTACTTAAAAGATTGTTTAAAAAAACAGGATGGCTTGCCCAACATCATAGCTCTGCTAAGCATTGTGTTGGTTTTAAGTTCAAGTTCGAGCATTGTTGAGTCTGGGTTCTCAGTCATGAAATGCATTAAAACTGAGTGGAGATCATGCTTGACTCCAGAGATGCTGGGGCATTTGATGAATGTCAGACTATGTCCAACACAAATCAAGGAGTTTTATCCAACTGGTGCTTTGTCCCTGTGGGCACTGGAGAAAGAGAGGAGACCAGAGACTGCAAAGTACAAAAGAAAAGACAAAGTGTTACAAAAACGCATGGAATGCAACTTATCAAGCAGTTCCTCTGAGGGAGACAGTGAAGGGGAAGTATAATTACGTTCCTGGCCCACTCTTTTTGCCGTTAAATTTTTTTTATTATATTATTTTAATACGGAAATGTATAGTTTAATCAGGAAATGTATGGTGAACCATCCACATTTCCAGTGGAAATGTACCCTTACGTCCACTATTTCAAGCCCTGCATACAAACGGGCCAACAGATAAAGGACTTACGGTCTATCTAGTCTGCTCGAGTGTGCAATTCCCACTGCATTTTCAGAGGGACCTGCCCCCCATATCCCCCTTGACCCGTCAAATACCTCCTCCCCCCCATCTGCAACTTTCCCACTCACCCTCTTCCCAGCCTCTCTTGAAGCTGTCCACCATTAGGGATACTGCCTCCTCTGGCAACTCATTCCATTTAGCCACCACCCTCTTGGTGAAAAAATACCTCCTCAACTCCCTTCTGAGGTTCCACCAAGCTGGTTCAAAAACTACAATGAACATCAAATTGACAACTTCGCCCCATCAGCACGTTCACCGCCAGCCAAAGAGAGCGAAGCACCATCACAGCGAGAACGACTGCTGATCAATGCATCGTCCCCCACACACCCCTAAAATTAATATAACTACTTCCAGTTTGGGGGTGTATGAGGGAAAAGCACAAAACCCCTTGGTCGGCAAGACAGCCGGTGCTGCAAAATCCCAACTGACAGAATGAGGCTGCTGCGATGGCACACACCCTTCTGAATCTTCCCCCTACCAGCTTTAGGCTGTTACTCCTATTGGTCTTGTTTCCACTAAGGCTGAAGAGGCCCCCGTGCTCATCCTGTTCATACCTCTAAGGTGCTTGTAAGTCTCAATCATGCCCCCCTCTCCCTTCTGTCTTTGAGAGTACATGTTGAGACCCCTGAGTCTCTCCTCACAGGTGTTGCCTTGCTGGTCCTGGATCATTTTGGCTGCCCTTCTCTGGACTGTTTCTAGCAAGTTAATATCCTTTTTAAGATAAAGGCACCAACATTGCGCACTGTACTCTAGATGTGGTTTCACTAGAGACCTGTACAGAGGGCCAAATGACCTCCGTCTTCCTGCTGGTAATCCCTCTGGCTATGCAGCCCACCATCTGATTTGCATTTTTAGGTCACTCATAATAATTACACCCAGGTCCTTTTCTTCCTGTGGCCTGGTTACCTGCACACCACACAACCAGTATTTGATATCTGTGTTTTTCACCCCCAAGTGCATAACTTTACACTTTTTAACATTGAACCCCAGTTGCCAAATGCCAGACCACTTCTCTAGCCTAGCCAGGTCCTCAGGGAATTCCTGTCTCCCCTCCTCATGTCCGCCTTCCCACAGAGCTTAGTGTCATCCGCGAATAGGCATATCTTACCCTTGATCCCATCCATGATGTCACTTATGAATATGATAAACAACACTGACCACAGAACCCTGTGGGACCACACTTGGTAACAGGCCTAGCTTCTGAGAATTCCTCTTCAACTACCACCCTTTGGTTTCTGCCCTGCAGCCAACTTCTGACCCATCCAACAACTTATCCCCCAACCCCAGGTCTTCTAGCTTCCCGGCCAGCCTCCTGTAAGGTACAGCATCAAAGGCCTTACTCAAGTCCAGATACAGGACATCAACTACTTGGCCCTTGTCCACCGTCCTGGTGACCCAGTCGAAGAAGTCAATTAGGTTAGTCTGTCAGGACTTCCCTGACACAAACCCATGCTGCCTCATATCCTGGAGCCCATTTTCCTCCAGGAAGCTCACCAATCTCTCCTTTAGGATGGTCTTCATCAGCTTGCCCACTATTGAGGTCAGGCTGACCGGCCTGTAGTTCCCTGGTTCATCCTTCAGCCCCCTTCTATGGAGAGGTACCGCATATGCAATTCTCCTATCCTATGGCATGATCCTTGACTCCAGAGATGTGTTAAACAGGTCTACCAGGGGACCCGCCAGAGCCTTTTCCAGTTCCCCTAGGACCTCCAGGTGCATGCCATCTGGCCCTGGGGATTTATCCACCTTCAGAGCCCTTAGGCCCTTAAGTACTCTGTCAGCTTGAGTGACACTATCCGTGACTTCCCCCTCCCAGTCCCCATCCCCCTGTTCCCTTGTTGCACTGGTCCATCCTTCTCTCTAGTGAAGAGTGAACAGAAGTATTTATTAAGCATCTCCGCTTTCTTTCACTACCCTCTGCCAAGCCACCCTCTTTCTTTAATCTGACTACATCATCCTTGATGTTTCTTTTCTCCCTTATATATGTGGAAAAAGGCCTTCTCCCCTTTTTTGCCTCCCCTGTGCTAGCTACACTTCCCTGTTAGCCTTAGCCAGCCTAACCACTCTGCTCACCTCTCTTTACTTAGCAGAGAAATCTGTCCTATCCTCCTTCTTCTGAGTATGTTTGTACTTCCAGAGGGCTGCCCTCTTGTCATCTATAGCCTGGCTTTTTGGCTTTAGATTTCTTACTTTTGATTTTGGCATACCTACTAGTGGCCTCCATCAGTACCTCCTTTATTAGTGTCCATTTTTATTCTACATCCATTTCCCTTCTGATCCTAGCAAGGTGTCCTACTAGAATTTCTCCCATCCTACCAAAGTCAGCCATTTTAAAGTCTAAAACCCTTGTCCTGGCCCTGACCATATCCCTGCTCATGTCCTGGTCGAACCACACCATGTGATGGTCATTACCTTCAAGTGGCTCTTCCACTTTCACCTCCTGAACATGCTCACAGTTGGACAGGACCAGGTCCCCCAGAGCATAATCCAGAAGTCAGCGAGGCTGTTGCAGCGGTACGTCCGGGCCATCATGGAGTCTGCCAGCTCCAGTTTCCACGGTCTTTTCTTCCCGGGCTCACGAACACGCAATGGGTGGAGTGGCTGAGCTCTATTTCTGCAGAGACAGCCTAACATCCTGGACGTGGGGTCCCTTCCCATTCTGGTGGCGTGCATGTTCTGGCACCCAGCTACCGCTCGGTGTCAGGCAAGCAGTGCGCCACACCATCCCCCCTCCCCGAAGGAGAGCTATCTGTGGACACGCGATCCTTCCTCTCCCCACCAGTCCCCGAGCAACCCAAGTCCATTCCTGACCCCGGGTCGCTGGCATGGCTCAAGGTGTGGCATCCAGCACCTCAACTCTCAGTGCCACCGGGCCGGCTAACCTAGTTATGGTTTTGTGTGATCCACATTTCTGTGATGGCAGCTACGTCCATCTCTCCCTCTGCCATCAATGACTATAGTTCTGTCATTTTATTTCCCAGACTTCTGTCATTCAGAGACAACACCCTACACCATGAATTGGGATCTCCCTTGATCTCGATCTGCCCCCACTACCCCCTTCCTCCATCAGTCACCCTCCCCTACCTCCACCCTTCTCATGTAACTCCTCTCCATGCTGTCCTGATTGGGGGGGTCTATTAGTCTTCTCCATCAGGTGACTAAGGGTGCTGTGATACCTGATTCCCTGATTAGAGTGAACATATGTATATATTATTATACTGTCTTACTATTGTACAAATAGTTTATATTTATGCTGCTTAAGTTTGTAACAATACTGTGCCTGCTATGTGCTGTAATCATTTCCTTAAGGGTCCACTTAAAAAATTGGTGTTACACCACAAAATATGGCTATCCTAGTATGATAAATATCAAACAAATACAAGATAGTGTTTATAAAAAGGGTTACAACATTTTATTTTGTAACAGTTATACTATATGAAACAAGTTAAGTATGACAGTAATATAAGTATCCCCATGGCGGGTAGAGGTTTTGGTTTTAAAAATCATCAATACCATAAGATGTAGAGAGGCTGGCTAGGCTCCAATGAGCAATTCAGAAATCTAAGGCACAGTTCTACTTAAATGCCTGCTCTGATGTGCTTTTATTTCCGGTATCAGCTAAAAAAAGAAAAGATTCTGTACACACTAACAAAAAACAGCAGCCTGGCAGAAAGGCTCCTGTCTTTGCCTGAAGTATGGGCTGGTAATCTAGCCAAGAGGTTAGAGCAACGAGCTATGAACAAGCTGGATACATCCAGCAGACGTGAGTTTGCGTGACTCTGAAAAAGTCACTTAAGCTCCCTACACTCCTGGGGTGCATCTGAAAAGGAGTTTAGGGAGTTCAATTTTCAAAGGGCAACACAGGGCTTGCATCAAAACCCCGCGATCGAAGATATTTTTTGGCGCAGATGCACCAAACTCCTTGCCGCAACTGCACCCGATTTTATATTGTTGGGCACGGCTGTGATAGTTTCCTCAGTTTTTTTTTTACAGTTAAACTGTTTATTGAGTATATATTTTCAAACAGAACATACAAGAACCATTAGGGTGTACATTCAAATACAGATTAACAATTAGTACACAAGACATCTTTGGGTGAATGCTGAGATATAACCTTACTTCACTAACAGATTGGGGCTATAAGAGGAGATTGTACTTTAAGAAAATGCCGTTGTTCCTTTAATACCGTACAAACAAGGGTGCTACATATCCCCTGAAGCTTTTCCTACATACTGTACATTTATGAGAATTAAGGCAGAGTACAATTCTATTCCTTCATGGAGGTTTAAGTAGATCCTTAGGGAAAGGGATAGGATTGCCAGCTGCCCTGGCTTGTATATATCTGACATATGGGCCCCATTCACACTGGAACTAATCCATTGAGTTTATTGCGAATTGTTGCAATCTAGCGTCTGAAGCCAGCACTTCTAAGGCCTGTAATCCCTCATTATATGTGGGGACGTTGGCAGCATGCCATCTTAATAACAACTCCTGGTTTCTACTGTCGCCTGGAGTAGCCACTTCATCTGGGGGCCTGACAGACAAGGGCTCCCCTGCATGAGGCCTAGCAGACAGAGCGCACCTTGGCCTGGAGGATTTGTGAGCATCCCTTTATTATTTTGTCCTAGAAGGGGACAATTAGAGGGCAGTCCCACAGAATGTATAGTAAACCTGCTCTGGCTGAGTTACATCTCCAGCAGCTATCCTGTTGCAGGATCCCCATGACCTTCAGTTTCGCTGGGGTTCTGTACCACAAATGGAGGGTCTTATTTTGAATCAGGAGGGCACACTGGTCTTTACATGCCCTGCGTGACAAACCTAAGCATTGGTGCCACTCATCCTCTGTGATTTGCAACTGAAGCATATTTTGCCATTGTAATTTGGCCTGAATGGAGGGGTCACCTGCAGAGACCCTCATTAGTTTGTGTATATCTTCCCTGCCCTCCCCTTACTGGTCTTGGCCCAACTCTGCAACAGCAGTTTGAGGGTTTTATCTTTCTTGCCTGACTTACATGTGCCGCAGGAGCATTCATCTTTGGATCATACCTTATACAGGTTCCTAATCTGCAGGTACTTCCAGAAGTCATGTTTGCTTAGGCTAAATTTGTTCTGAAGCCCTTCAAAAGAATCTAATGTGAGGCCATCTGGAAGCAGTAAGTCCGTTACCCAAGTTATCCCCCTGTCTTCCCACTCCTTCCATCTTATAGGACTGTTGCCACACAAAGGTGTGGGTTGTTCCATAGTGGGGTGTGGCCCCCCAACCTGTGGCATCTATGGGTATGCTTCCAAGTGTTGTGCCATGTGGCATGGGCTGCTTTCAGCATTAGCCACTTTTGTACTGGGCCAGCAACTGATGGCCCAGGTAAGTAGTAATGGCCATATCCTGCAAAACTGCTGCCTCCACTTAAGTCTATGCTGGGGGCCTTTCCCCTGTCCCCTGTAGAAGACTGCACGTCTTGACTACCTGAAACGCCCATGCGTAGTGTTGAAAGTTGGGGAGGTTCCAGACCCCCTTACCCAGTGAGCTTTTAGCTTAGAGTTCCACAAATTAGCTGCACACCACAGAAAACATGCCACAAAGAAAGACCATGCCCCCTGATGAAGGCCTAAGCACTGGGGTCTGGTGTAGCTTGGCTCTGCCAGAATAAATTTTGTTATTTAGCACTATATTCTTTGTGGCATGTTTTCTGTGGTGTGCAGCTAATTTGTGAAACTGTGAGTGTTTTTGGGCTGGCTGCCTATTTAACTGCACCTGTTTCTTGTGGTAGCACAGTGAAAATTTTGGATTTAGCTTAGCCCTGCTACATCTGGGGGGTGACACTCTCCATACAAAACTCCCAATCATGGTGTCAATTTTTTGGAACTATATTTTGGGAATTTTCTAAGTGGATGTGGGACAAAAGATAATAAATTATGGGAGCCATCATCATTTTAAAAGCACTGTTTTTTCAAACTAATGATAGGTTAAGCTTTTCACACCTGTCCATTTTCCCCTTGAGTTTAAGTAGGAGGGGATGGACATTTTTTGTTACCAGATTCTGTAGATCTGGGGTGAGAATTATTCCCAAGTATTTGATAGCATTAGAAGCCCATGCTAACCCTGTCCTCTTGGCCAGATCCGAGGAGGCTGCCTTGTTGAGGAGTAATATTTCTGATTTCCCATAGTTAATTTTTAGACCTGATATAGCCGTGAAGGCTTTCAGAGTCTCTAATATGTGCGGTATACTGGTCGTAGGGTTTCTAGATAGGATCAAGCAGTCATCTGCATACAATTCTGTATGGAATTCTTTGGTGCCTACCTGAATACCATCTATCCCTGGGTGCTTTCTTATCACTCCAGCCAGAGGCTATATGACCAACACAAACAATAGGGGAGATAAGGGACAGCCCTGATGGGTGCCTCTATATAGACAAAAGGGTGCAGAGAGGGTATTGTTGGTTAGTTGCCAGGCCATCGAGCTGGCGTAAAATGTGTGGATCCACGAACAGAAGCCCTCCCCAATGTTAAATTGCTGTAGCACTGTTAGCAAGCATTCCCATTTGACTGAGTTGAAAGCTTTTTTGAAATCAAGAGCGATGGCTGCTGCTGGGGAGGGGAGGTCTGCAGCCCACTTGAAACAGGGAGCTAAGAGCTCCAAGATGGTCTGAGCTGATTCTACCCCGCACAAAGCCCAATTGGGATGGGTGGATGACAATGGATAGTAGCAATTCTAACCTAGCCGCTAGGATTTTGGCAACAATCTTTGCATCAGCGTTAATTAATGAGATGGGCCTATAGCTGGAGGGTAGATACAGATCTTTCCCCTCTTTGGGTAGCACCGTAGTTATTGCTTCCGATAATGTGTCAGGGAGCTTTTTATCTTGGAAAGACTGCTGTAGCATCACCAGCAGGGGCCCTGCCACCAACTCCGTAACCTGTTGATAGAAGTCTATGGGAAAGCCGTTGCTGCTGGGTGCTTTGTGTGGGGACATTAGCTTTGTTGATTGTTTTTTCTCCCTGTCTGTGAAGGAAGCATCTAGTTCCTCTTTCTGGAGAGGGGCAATTGTTGGAAGGGATAGGTTTGCCAAGAAGCTAGTGGCTGCAGCTTTGTCCCAGCTCCCCTGTGAGGTATACAGTGCCTTATAAAAGTCAGCCATAGTGTCGTTTATCCCATGGGAGGAGGCACAGAGTAATCCTTGATTGTTTTTCAGCCACGGGATGTGCCTTTCCACCTGTCTCTTTTTTTAATCTAAATGCCAATAGTTTCCCAGCCTTTTTCCCTTCCGCCTAGAACTTACGTTGAATTCTACAAAACTGTAACTCAGCTTTCCTAGTGGCTAGCCAGTTTAGTCGCATTCTCAGTGATGTCAGTTCATATAGTAGCCTAGAATCCTGTAACCTGTTCAGGTCTGTTTTGTAGTCCTGCTCTCTCTTCTTGAGTTCTGTCTCCAGTAGGCCTGCATCTTTGCCCCTCATTTTCCTGTGGTGAGCTGCAGTACCCATAATTTTACCCCATTTGGTAGCCTTAAAGGCTTCCCATATCACACCTGGGGAGGCAGACCCTGAGGGGTTGTCTGTGAAGTAATTTCTAACTCCTGTCCCTATCCACTGCAGAAACTCTGGATCCTGCAGTAGCAGTGGGTCCAGGCGCCATGTCGGGGAACCCATCATTTGAGGCTGCACTGTGAAACTCATGGTGACAGGTGCATGGTCAGATAAGTATAGAGGGGCAATAGTGACATCCATTAGATTGCCTGTGATCCTAGCGGATGAGAGCCAGTAGTCAAGTCTGCTGGCCATGCAGTCAGCAGAAGAAAAGTATGTGTAGTCCCTACTGTCCAGGTGTGTGATTCTCCAGGCATCTACCAACTGATGCAGACCCATCAGTTCTTTGAGCACTTTTTGTGAATGTACATGGGGCTCTACCTGAGAGAGTTGGTTCTGTCCAGGTGGTGATCCAGGACTAGATTGCAGTCACCCCCATTAGGATTTCAGGGTTATCATAGGACATGCCCATTAATACATGTGACATCGAATCAAATAGGGTTGGTCTGTCGTCATTGGACACATACATGTTTGCCAGTATTATGGGACCTGTAGGGGTAGCCATTTTGGCTATGATCCATCTGCCCTCTTTATCAGATTTTTGTAGCATCGGCTTTCACCCCAGTTTTTTGTGACAGAGAATGGAAACTCCCCTCTTAGCTGTATTGATCGTGCTATGAGCTTCCCACCCCACCCATTCCTTGACCAGTTTCTGAGCCTCAGTGCCATTTATTTTGGTCTCCTAATGGAATGCCACCTGCATCCCCAGTTGTCTCAGATGGGTTAGTATTATTTCCCTTTTTATGGGAGAGTTTTGTCCTCTCACGTTCCATGTGGTGGCCACTACTGGTGTTATTGAAGCCATGGAGGTCTATGGTGGTATACTCGGCTGAAGACCTCATCCTTTAACCCACTCTGAGACAATCTGGGATATGCAGTAGGCACCTTGTTGTGGTTACCTCTTATAAATACCCTTCCCTTAGTTGCCCCGTGTCCATCTAGTGTACGGATCTTGCTCCTTATTGAGGGCATGCATGCTGTCTGACCAATATATACTCTTTTCTCTTGGCTCTGTGGGCTTGCTAGCTTGGGCCAGCTAGCTTGCTCCTTCCGGGTGAACCATTCTGTAACATAAACCTTATACATAACAACATGTGGAGCTAATATGCTCCAAATTACTCTTAGGAACATAAACCAACATAATAACGTCATCACAATCGCAATGTAAGAATAGATTGTCCTTTCTTATACCTTCTGCGAGGAGAGGATACTCTGGGTGTCAATCCTGACTGAGTCCCCTGGGGGGGATTCACTTAGGATCTCAGAGGATCTCTCCATGGGGGGGGGAGTGTATATTCTTTACTGTTATGCCTGGTGGCAGTGATTCTTATTAGTCTTAGTGTACTTCACCACTATTTAGCATCCCCTGGGGTTATAACTTTAGCCCCAGTTTGAATGCCAGTCTCTAGGATAGATATAATAAAGCACTATAAGGTTCCCATCTAGGCTATACAAGGGCCTCTTTCATTCCAACCAGGTCCTCCATCTCCCTGCTTTCTATTTCATTTGGGGGGGAAGGAAGTGGTGGTTCCCCTACTAATCTGATGTGTCATTGCAACTATGTTCTGAGGGGTGTAGCATTATGCTCAAGAGTGGGGTACCATAACTCACCAAACTGAGCCACCCATCTACCCCCACCCTCCCCCCTTTGCCTTCCAGAGGGAGCGGTGACTGGTAGAGCAGTTGCTTTCTAGATACAGCCCCAAACATCTATTTGTTGGGAGTGGAGATCACGAGTGCCTTTCTCGCTCCCCCGTGCACCTCATCCGCACTAGTACAGTAGCCAGGGTAGTGAGGCACTCCTTCTGACATGGCAATTATTCATGTTGACCAAGGTATAGGCCAGTCGTTTGTGGTGTATGTGAAGCCATAACTTACGGCAACTCAGTTCTGTCAGTTGCAACCCACACCTTATCGCCTCCCAACATAAACATTTCTCCAGCAACAGCAACTGTAGAGAATAAACATTTTAACTGTGCAAACCATTAACTGTGTACCATTGAAACAGAGTGCAGCAGTTGCACCAGCAGTGGTACTGTAGAGTCACCGAGTGTGTCACTGGGCACCATCCACTAGTGCGCTACTCCATGCTCAAACAAGGAATCAAGACCTGAGCAGACCGTGCATTCCTCCAGCCTGTTTGAGCACTGAAGGCCCCAGATTATGAGGTACTGTCCCCTCATTAGACGTGTTGTCACATTGGGGCCATGCAGTATGGGGTGGGGATACTCTCAGGACCATCTTATGCTAGTGGGCTACATTTTGTGTGAGTTAGGAAGCTGGCCAGGAGCATAGCACTGCTTTTCTAAGTCAAATAACACTGCCGCATTCTCCTAGATGACCTAACAGTAACCCCAAATGTACCTGGCATTTGATCCCTACAATGGAAACCTGCTTCAGGAGGACCTGCGACTGTCCACTTCAGGCCTGGGTCTCCGTACTTTCAGGCTTCTGCGGTGTTCCTTGACATTGCTGCCATGAGGCAGCCTCAGTTTCGGCCTGATCTTCTATGTAGTTCACCCATTCGTGTGCCAGAGTCATCCAGTCTGCAGTGCTAATTTCTGCGTGTTCAGGAGCCAATATCGGGACCATTTCTTGGGTCAAGTCGTGTGTTCCAGGGGTCAGTTCCCTTCAGCGTTTCATATCTGTGGCTTAGCTTCATAGGGGTGTCTATGGGTGAATTGCTGCTCATTTCAGATGTCCGGTTCCACCTCTGGAAGCTCCTGGAATGGGTTCTCCAAGAGGACTGCTCCTGTGGGGTGAGATGCTTATTTCTTTTCTTTTGCCACCCCCATTCCCCTGGTTGCCACTGATCTATCTTTGTTGCCACAGATTCCCTTGGTGGGCTGCAAGGTTTTGCCTCCTGTAGTGTGGTCTCCATCAGGATTGCAGTAGCACCATGCGGCTTGCACAGAGGCCTGGGGGATACAGTTTGGTTCTCTTGAATATCCCTCAGAAAATGCTCGACTTCAGAGGGGTTGCTGAAGGTGAGGTATCCCCCCCCCCGAACTGGACCCTGAGATGAGCTGGGTATCTAACAGAGGTTGGGATGCCCATATAGTACATCAGCTGCTTAACTGGATTATATGCACTCTGTTTTTTTGACAATTCTGGAGAGTAGTCCTGAAATATCATGACCTGGGTGCCTTTCCATTCCAGTCTCCCTTTCTCCGTGACAGCCTTGAGGATGTTTTCTTTTACGGGGAACTTTAAAAAGTGATATAGAATTGGTCTTGGTCTCTCCCCCTGATTTGGCTTGGGGGCAAGAGACCGATGGGTTCTTTTGATTTCGATCACTGACCTGGTCAGGAGCTCAAGCATACAAGGTGAGGCAAGGCAGCTTTGAGAAAGGATGACATATCCAGGCCCTCCACTCCCTCAGGAAGGCCGACTATATGAATGTTCTTGCGCTGGGATCTATCCTCCATATCATCAACTTTAGAGAGAAGATAGTCTGTTTGCCTCTGATGTACTCTTAGCTACCCTTGCTGATCTTGCAATATGTTCTATTAGCCCGTACCACTTGCTCCATCCCAGACAGTCTATTTGTTAGGGTCTTTAAGTCCAGGTTTGTTTGGGTAGTAGTGGATTTCAGCTCCGCTGTGTCAGACAAAACACTGTTTAGCGGTGCCAATATTTTATTTAACTGGAGTGCCATATTTGCCATGTCCAGTGGGAGGGCCACATATTGTGCCATCTCCGGGCTGCACACATGAACTTTGTAAGTTATCAGTCACTGCCACTTCAAACCACTCTGCTGTCAATTTCAGTTAATTTCACCTGCTGGTCTGAGAGCTGCCAATGGGCCCAGAGCGTGATAAGCTTGGCTAAGTTGTCACACAGTATAACTTTGGATATCCTTGGAGAATTTTTACAGAAAATGACTTGTTAGGCTGGTAATCCCTCCAGCTTCCACTGATCCTGTTTTGACCTGCATTCAAATGGTTTTGTGGATGGACGAAGCGATATCCCCCCCCCCCGTTTCCTCAGTTTACAGCACCTTGCTCCAAATATTTGGCACAAGCCCTGTAAAAAGGGTCCCTCGAATGCAGCAAGTTAGACCAGGGAAAAGTTGGTCTAACTTGTGGCATTTGGCTCATTCCAGATGTCTGCTGACTGGGAGAATGCCACAAGCCCCATTCGTCAAATGATCGGCGCACCGAAGCATTCTCAGGGCTTTGAAAATTGAGCCCAGTGTGTCTTTCTCCAACCCACTTAGGAGGATATACCCTTGCCGTACTACCTCTGCTCAGGGTGCTGATTAACTGCTGTGGTTTTGTAGGCATGGGTACATTCCATGGCCTAGTCCATTTGTGGCTGCGTGGGGATACATGAGTATGTACTGCCTATAAATATATTTGATGTTGCTCCTAACTGTGTACGCATGGCTGGCTAGCTTAGCATCTGTAAATATGCTTAAAGAGAAACAATGGAAAAGGCACAGCTTTACCCAGGCGCTACAAACATTTCTGATTAGTGCTTTTAGACAGTAACATTTAAAAAAAAATACTCTAATTGATTTTTTAGTGACTTAAGCAGTGGCCTTCAACTTTCACTTTCTATTGCTGGCAGCCAATATTTCATGAGTAGCAGAGAGCTTCCTGAGCTCACTTTATGCTAATATGTCCTGCCAACCAATAGCTGAGGTCAGACAGGCATATTAGCATACAGTGAGCTCAGGAAGCTCACTGCTGCTCATGAAATGGCTGCTGCCAGCAACAGAAAGTGGAAGTTGTGGGTAACTGTTCTAAATCAGTAAATAAAGTTGTTACTGTCTGAAAGCACTAATTGAGAGTTTCTGTAGTGTCTGAGGAAAGCTGTGTCTTTTCCAGTGTTTCCCTTTAACTGCTGATTATGACTGGGGCCTTGGTTGGGTTTTGGTAGTGGATCTGGCATTGTAAACCCACATCACCATATGGCGTGTGCACTATGCCTCTATAAATAAAAGTTGGTGTTCTGCAAGGAAAGTTAAGCCTCAAGTGTTGAACTCAATGTGTCCCATGTGTTTCTGGAAGAATGGAACAGAGTTTAATTGTGACTGAAAGTAAACCAAGTAATGAAGTTAAGGTTTAAGGTTAACATACATTTTCCCCATCCCCATGATGCCTTGCTAGCATTTGTGTATGTAGTGTGGTGTGGTGTGATATGACATCTATTTTGTCAACCAACCAAGGATGACTCCATTTATCTCCAGAGTCAAGGGATGAAGAGCATGATGTAGGTCCAAGCAGCAGAGACCAAGCCAGTCAACAAAGACTACCGTAAGAAGGGGAAGCATGGTTGGTGTGTCCAAGAAAAAGTAAACCATGTAAGCCAGTCTCTTCGAGAGGGGCACAAGGTAATGTGGCCAGAGCAGTGCCACCGGGTGGCACAGAGACTTGTAGAGATGTGTCCCTGTCATAATGCATACCAGGGTGTGAAGAAGCCTGACCTGGGAATACAGACAAGCGGTGGCTCTTGGCAAGACGTTCCATCCGTGTACACCTAAACATGAGAACCCACCTCTCGGTTATTGCCTACACCTCCTCATTCCTGGGCATACTGTGGAGATGAACAGTAGGTGGGTTGTTAAATATGAGGTGTTGTCATGTTCTCCGAGATTTGACACTGTGATTAACTGATGAAGATCTGCAACATTTTGTCTACATGAAATGCATGTATCCTGCAAGTGCCAGGGAGTGCTGCTGTGCAAAAACCTCAGCTTTCAGTGCTCTTTGTGACCTTAAAGATCATGTGCAATGGTTTTTATGTATTTTTTATAGAAGCTTAAAAAGCTGAGATTCAAGTCCCTGTGTCATGATTAGTGTTTCCTGAAAATTTCATGCTATTTGGTGGTGCGATTTTCTTTAAATCAGCATTTGTCAACTTGCTCTACAGTGGCTGAAAACAGTGGAGTTATTTCTGTCCTCTCAGTCAAGCTTGGAGTGCGATGACATCATTTTGGAGTAGCTTGCTGTTTCAGATTCCCAATCAGAGCAGCACTCTGTAGAGTTTATGGTTTGCTGAGCTCTCCATGTTTCTTACTAACCCAGTTTCTGGTCTGTGTTTAGATCTGCTTAAAATATATAATTCTCTTCCTTTAAAAAGCTGATCATTTCATTTTTAGTGCTGAATTGAAGTAGTGGAAATATTTTTCTGTGAGAAAGCAGCTTGTCTGTATCACAGCTCTTGTTATTTGTAATCAAATCTCTCAATTTTTTTTCTAACTATATAATGCAGGGCTGTTTAATGAATATAAAATACATCTAAATTTTATTCATTCACAGAAACAGTTGTTCTTTGATGTAGCCTTCATAAATACAATAATGTAAGAACATTTTTTTTCAGGTCAGATTGACAAACAGGTGCTTGTCACACTCTGCTACAGTATTTCAAGCACATGCACTGTCAGAACTCACAAATTTCAGTTCTTTGGTGGTTTCTGTGTGAAAATACATCATGTATGTGTATAACTAGAAACACTAGATGGCATCCTGATGCAACATGTCTCTACCCCACAGTTGAGGCAGCTGCAGTTTACTGCCACCAGCCCTGCCCTACAAGCCCCCTGCCTTCTGCTCCACATTCAAGGTTGCTGCTCCCTGTTGCCCAGTGTCTTCTCCCACACAGTCAAGGATTGTGCATCCTGCTGCCTCCATCCCCTGCCTAAAGAATCAGGACTACTGCACCCTGCTGCTCCCTGCCCAAACAGTTGGGGTTGCTGCATCCTGCTGCCCTCTCTCACCCACCCTCACGGTTAGTAATGCTGCATCTGTTGCCCCCTGTTCCTGTCTCTGCAGTCAGGGCTGCTGTGCTGTGCTAATCCTTGGAGTGCCAGGTTCACTGCCTCCACAGCTGGGGCTGCTGCACCATGCTGCTCTTGCCACCAGAGGCGGGGCGTTTGCTGCACTCACTACCCACTTCCATTGCACCAAATGGTCAGGGCTGCTGCACCACGTGTACCCCATCGCACAGTCAGAGCTGATGTACAGTTGAGGCTTCTGCACCATGCTGTCTTCTATCCCCTGTCACCACAGACAGGGCTGCCGTACCCTCCTCCTTTCTACATAGTCGGGTTGCTGTGGCCTGCTGTGCCCTAGAGCACCATGCCTCTGCAGTTAGGGCTGCTGCACCATGCTGCCACTTGCCACAAGATTCAGGGCATTTGCTGCACCCTGTTGCATGCTTCCACAGTTGAGGCAGTTGCATCTTGCTGCCTCCTTGCCACCAGAGTCAGATCCTTTGCTACACCCTGCTGAGACAGGAACAGGGGGCAATATCTGCAGTGTACCTGACTGTGAGGGTGAGAAAGGGTAGTTGGGTGCAGCACAAGAGTAAGGGCATTTGTTGCACCCTGTCCCCTGCCTGTGGAGGCAAGGGGCTCTGTGGTGCAGCAGGGCACAATGGTGGCAGGGGACAAAGGACACCATGGTGCAGATGCCTTGACTGTGGGGCTGGACACAGGTGAGCATCAGGGTACAAGCCCTGACAATAGCACATGGTGCACATTGTGCAGCAACCCAGCCCATTTGGGGCAGTGGAAGTGCATAGCAGGGTTCAGCAGCCCCAACTGTGGATGCAGGCGGCATGAGACTCTAGGGTGTAACACAGCACAGCAGCCCTGACTGTGGAGATAGGAACAGGGGGCAACAGGGTGTTGTGGCCTTGGCTGTGGGGGTGGGGACAGAGGGCAGCAGGGTGCAGCAGCCCTGAATGTTTGGGCAGGAGATAGAGGTGGCATCGGGATACAGCAGCCCAAACTGTGGGACAGGTGCAGCAGCCGTGCCTCTTTGGGACAAGGGATGTGGGCAGCAGGGTATAGCAAAGGATCTAACTCTGGTGGCAGAGGGACAGCAGGGTGCAACTGCCTCAACTGTGGAGGCATGCAACAGGGTGCAGCAAATGCCCTGAATCTTGTGGCCAGTAGCAGCAGCATGATGCAGCAGCCCAAACTGCAGAGACAAGGGGCTCTAGAGCACAGTAGGCCATAGCAACCCAAACCGTGTAGAAAGGAGCAGGATGCAGCAGTCCTCTCTCTGGTGACAGGGGATAGAGGACATCATGATGCAGAAGTCTTGACTGTGGTGCAGCCCTGACTGTGAGATGGGATACAGTTGGTGCAGCAGCCCTGCCTATTTGGGGCAATGGAAGTGGGTAGCAAGGTGTAGTAAAAGCCTCACCTCTGGTGTCTAGGGCAGCATTGTACAGCAGCCCCAGCTGTGGAGACAGGGAACCTGGCACTCTAGGGCTTAGCACAGCACAGCAGCCCTGTCTGTGGAGACAGGAACAGGGGGCAACAGGTGCAGTGTCCCTACCTGTGAGGGTGGTGGAGAGAGGGTAGTAGGGTGCAGCAACCCCAACTGTTTGGGCAGGGGGTGGCAGGGTGCAGCAGCCCTGATTCTTTAGGCAGGGGATGGAGGCAGCAGGATGCACAATCCCCGACTGTGTGGGAGAAGACAGAAGAAGTGGGCAGCAGGGTGCAGCAGCCTCAAATGTGGAGCAGAAGGCAGGGGGCTTGTGGGGCAGGGACAGGTGGCAGTAGACTGCAGCTGCCTCAACAGTGGGGCAGAGACACGGTGCATCGGGATGCCACATAGTGTTTCTAGTTATACACATACATGATGTATTTTCACACAGAAGCCACCAAAGAACTGAAATTTGTGAGTTCAGATAGGTGCCTGTCACACTCTGCCACAGTATTTCAAGCACATGCACTGTTTGTCAATCTGACATGAAAAGAAATGTTCTTACATTACAGTATTTGTGAAGGCTACATCAAAGACAGACTGTTTCTGTGAATAAACAAAATTTAGATTTATTTTATAGTAATTTAATAGTCCAGTGTTATATAGTTAGAAAAAAAAATCAGAGTTTTGATTAGAAAGAACTAAGAGCTGTGACAAGACATGCTAATTTCTCACAGAGAAAGAGTTCCACTTCTTCAATTCAGCATTGAAACTGAAATTATCAGCTTTTTATGAGAAGATAATGATATATTTTAAGCTGATCTATCTAAACATAAATCAGATAGTGGGTTTGCAAGAAATCTGGAGAGCTCATCAAACCATTAACTCTACAAACTACTGCTCTGACTGGGAATCTGAAACAGCAAGCTACTCCAAAATGATGTCATCACACATCAAGTTTAACTGAGAGGACAGAAATAACTCCACTGTTTTCAGCCACTGTAGAACAAGTTAACAAATGCTGATTAAAAGAAAACCACAAAACCAAACAGCATGAAATTTTCAGGAAACACTAATGATGACACATGGACTTGAATTTCAGCTTTTCAAGCTTTTATAAAAAATATGTAAAAACTGTTGCACATGATCTTTAAGGAACACTGGGGACAATGTTTGCACCTGGCTGAAGCACATGACTCTGACCCTTCTGAAATGGGGCTTCCAGATGCTGTGTTTGTGGTGTCAGTGAAACCAACAGAGCATGACCTTTGTCCCTTTATACCTGTATCCTAATGGCATGCTTCTCCCTGGGGACTTTTCTGATCCTGCTGACTCTCTCCCTGCTGAAAGCATCTGTGGAGGAATTCCCCCAGAATACTTTTTGGGATCCTTGAGGAGGCCAAGCAAGCAAGAATTGATGCTCAAGATTAGCCAGAACTTGCTCACCCCTTTGAGGTTCCTGCTGCAACCCCATTGCTGTGACCTTTTCGGCCTAGTGTCCGGACTGCTACACCGTCTCAGTCTATGCCAGTTACCCCATGGGATGTTTCTGCGCTACTGAGGGAAGTACACCAATGGTATCCAGATGCCCTGGGTGCTGACAGATTTACATTCAGGAAACCAGGACAATGTGTTAGGGCAGGGATCTGCATACGTTCAGGGGGAACTGGGTGGAAGGCTGGACTGGCGCCCCACCTACCCATAAGGTATTATTGTTGGATTTAACACTTTAACAGTTTCCTACCTTGATTCGGAATAACCCTCAGGTAATCATTATGGTACCTGCTGCTGATACTGAAGTCCTCGTCAAATGTGAGGGTGAACATAAGGAACCTGGATCTTCTCAGGAGGCAGTGCCTTGACACTCAGTAGCTTTGCCATGCCCACTTGCCCTCCACACTGCAGTTGTCAGAGATGTTTTCCCTATTTATCAGTGACTTGCACCAGGTGCCAGTCCATTGTAGCGCTACCTTTTATGCTCATGACCAGGTGCTACTAAACAGTTCTTACAACATCAACATCATTAACTCTCAATTAAAGGCTGATTTTTGCCAAATACAATCTTGTCTTTTCTCTAATAAATTAGTTCTTAACCTTAGGCAAACACATGCTATGCCTTTTGACACTCAGGCCAAAATCAGAGCGTGTTCTGAAGCCCTGAATATCACTACATAGAAACATAGAATTTGATGGCAGATAAGGACCGCTTGGCCCATCCAGTCTGCCCATTTCTCCATACCTACCTACACTATTACATCAGACCGTGCCCGATCTACAGCTCTTTCTCCTAGTCTTCACTAGTATTGATGGATCCTCTGTGACAATTGCTGACTCTTAAATATCTGGGAGACACTCGTGATCCTCAGCTAGACCCTTCCCTGCATATCCACAAAGCATGTAATGCAGTAAATTCCAAGTTGGGCTTGGCCTATAGGGACAAACGTATTCTCTCGCCGCCTGCACGTCTTGCCCTGGTGAGAGGAGTGCTCCTTCCCACTCTTAGTTATGGGCTCCTTACCTTTACTCTTACTGCTAAGTCCAATCTAAGTTGGATGTTGCCGATAACAATGTATGTCAGTTTGTCCTCTCTGCTGCTGAACTCACTCATCATTGTAACTACAGTATATAACAAACTAGGCTGGTTGTCTGCAGGGAATTATTGTGCTTTTGCTTTGAACTGCTTCATTGATAAAGTTGCCAGAGCTGCCATTCCTCCAGTCTTAGCAGAGCAACTAAGTAAGTAATTACCCACAACAGGGTGTACTGCTACTAGGGATTAATCATCACCTCAGGTGCATTGTGAGGCACAGGGCTGCAAGCCAAGTGCCCTCACAGCTCCAAGGGTGTTGATTAATCCCCAATAACAGCACACCCTGTCATGGGTTATTGCACTTATAACATGGGATTACCCCCCTGTTAGCAAACAAAATGAAAGTCATGTAAAATGATGAAAAAGTCTGGATTTTGGGATGTATCCTTCCCCAGATAAAGTAGTTCCACTGGTGCAATGCCCATGTCACATAGAGCACAGTATGCTGCACCCCAGCTCTCTCCCCACTGCTCACGATTAGAGGCACTCACTTGATAGAGACAGGACAGTGCAGCAACTTTGATTTTCACACTGCTACTGTTGCCGTGTCTCTACTATGCTGCCTCTGGCTCTCGCTGTCTCTCCCTGTGGCATGTGTCTTTCTCTCCCTACCGCACAGGGCTGAGCTACATCTCTTCTGCACCATGCTGTTCCATCTCTGTGTCTGTCTCTCAGGCAAACAGCCACAAATGCACACATAGGCAAATTCTGGTTTACTTATCCCGCTGTGGCTGTGTGTGTCTCTGTCTCTCTCTCATTCACCTTGCCGTTCTGCTCTCTTTCCCAACAGCTGCTCATTTTCTACTTCTATCTCTTGGTCTGTATTGTATAGCCACCCTGCTCAGTGAAGAATTGCTGGTCTCTCATGTTTCAGGAAGGGGGGGCACAAGGACATTGTGTCAGGAGGTGTAGAACTGTCACTGTCTCACTGTGGTGACCAGAGGTGTGGGAGCAGACATGGGGGGGGGGGCAAAGACCACATTGCCACTAACACAGAGACAGTCAGCAATGGAGAAAGAGGAGCTGACACCAGGGGATTGTTGGCAATCCGCAGCGGAACGGAACAGGACGGGAGCACAGTGCAGCAAGGGGCATGGCAGCTAGAAATGCGGCGGAATGGATGGGATGGTAAACAGCCACCCCGCTCGGTGCAGCATTGACGGTCTGTCATGTGGGGGGGGCACAAGGACACTATCTGTGGTGGAACAAAATGGGAAGGTAGTGCAGCAAGGGGCACGGCAGCTAGAAATGTGTCAGAACAGGACGGTAAACAGATGATCATGGGGAGAGTAAACACATGATAATGCTGTAGGACAGCACTAACGGGAACAATGGGGACAAATTTCTGCAGTAGCAATTCACTTTGTTCCCATTCACTGCACCGGGGGCGGGGGTTTCAATGGCTATCACACTGTTTTACTGCGGCCCGACAGCCCACAAGTCCCGATTGGGAGTAATCCACCTGCTGACCCCTTCACAGCAAGTGTGCCAATAATGTCCATTAATGCCCAGTCACCTGACGGCCTTCGGGCAATCGCCTTGATGGTTTTCAATACCTCATATTATAAGGACTGTTAATCTGACTTACCCCTGAGGTCTAATGATTTATCTGTGTTCTTTGTTCCAAACACGTGCACAGCTATGGGGGACAGGGCCTTTGCTGTCTATGCACCTAGGCTATGGAACTCTCTCCCAGGGCTTATTTGATGTGCTACCTCCCACCACATTTTTAGAAGGTTCCTATTTCACCACTTGAAATCTAACTCTGCCTGTAATTGCACTTAATTCCGGTATTTCCTCCCTCTAATGAGTGGTGTATCTCACTGCTTAGCCTGGTTTGTTCAGATATATGTTTGTGTGTAACTGTATTCTATGTATATACAGTACTATTTAAATTGCTGTGATCTTTATCCATTGTTACCTTATCTATTATATTGCTGTCTTCCCACTGTTAAAAACTTTTGCACTGCCTGCATATTTTTGTAACCTCTCAGGTTGTACCTGAAAATAGGCATTTATTTGTGTGCTTACCTGGTCAGTAAAAGCTAAATAAATAAATAAAATGTGAGGAGAGAGATCTGAACTTTCAGCATCCCAGAAGGGGAACACCATTGTAATTCATCAACAAAATGTCGGACTTAAGTGACTTAGTATCATAGGATGCAAACTTTTCCTTTTGCAGCTTACGTGAGGCATGAAAGAACTGTTTATTTATAAGACTGTTTCTGAGTGGTTATTGGGGTCAGTTTCTGCTTTAAACAAAAATGCTAAGCTAAACGCATCTTTGTCTCAACCTCAGATCCTAGTTTGGGTCTGAGAGTAACTGTATCTAAATGGGACTCTGTGTCCATGATTTAGTAGACTTTAAGGCTCTCTGTTGATAGCAAAGGAACTCAGGACCTTGTTCTTAATAGATCACGATTACTGAGTGTTGAATGCTACATTGTATTGCAGTTACTGTCCTCTAATCACTGTTGATGATTATCATTCTAGTGGTGATGTTACTGCACTTGACAAGTACATCAAGTTTTTCAGGTGGTCTGAGTGTAACCTGCCTACTGTTATAGTGGTTACAAGCTAGCCTGTGATGTTTCTAAAGTCAGTTATGCACAAAAGAGTTAATGTTTTAGTCTGTCTCAAAAGTAAAATGCTATTTCCTGTTATTGCCTTTTTCTTCCCCAGCAGCAGGGAGCTGTTCTTACCCAAGGACACTCTGTGTTGAACACAGTCTGTGCTCATGGGCTTAGCACTTTCCCAGGTATTTGTTCACGCCCATCGGGGGCTTATAAAAGGGACTCTGGTCCCATCAAAAGTAGTTCTTGGTTCTGGCGTTCTGGAGTTTTAGTATAACACCCCTTGGGGCCCGGGCATCTTAGAGTGCACTTCTCTGGATACAACCTGATGGAAGGGGCTTGCAGGCCCAGGATAGTGGCAGAGCCCTGGGTTAAGACTGGGACGGACTCCCTCCAGTGTAGGCCTCTGAAGACTCAGCTCTCCCCCAGGGCCTGAGCTCAGGGACAGCAGGGACCTGTTGGTGGTACACCCTAAAGGAGGGCCAATGGATGGTGCCCACACTACTGTCCCATCCCAATAAGAAGAAGCAGTCCCATCCCTGACAGATGAACTGAGTCCAAAACATTCTGAACCTGAATGTTCTGCAGCAGATCAGTATAGGAGGTGGTGCCATGACATCTGAACCCAAGAGCAAAGGGATAGGATGTGATGACCTTTGTAAGCTTCATAGCAGTGACCGCATGGCACTTTGACACTAAACCTTAGGGCAGTAGTAATACAGCTGCAACTGTTTCTACCTCAGTGCTTCAATTATCCAAGCCATGGCTGCATGAATGACTTCAAAAGATATATCCCCGTTGTATTGCCTCTACTAATGGTGCAGAGTAACTATTTTGTCTTTATAGACACATGTACTTGCTGTGACCTGGTCCCCTTGTGGCTGTGAGGGGATTCATGAGTCTGTACTGCCAGTAAATACAGTTAAGCCCCTCTGGGGTCACCCAGTTGTTCAATGGAAGCACATCACGCTTCCATACCAGCGACTCGGGTTTGAAAGTGAGCCAAGGTCTGTATAGATCGGGTGGCCAGGCTGAGGAGTGTTCCAGAGGGGAGCACAAGCCAGCCAGGAAGGGAGATGGCCCAGCTCTGGCACAGCAGCGGTCCCTCACAGTGAGCCAGGGAGCTTGTTCCTTTGCGAGGGGTAGCACAGGCCCAGAACATGCTGCTGTTGTTGAGATGGCGCTGGCCATCTGGGGTGGTGGGTGGTACCAAGGGAGAAAACGAAGAAGGAAAAAAGTGGAGCCTGGGCTACATAAAGTTCTGCTCACTTCCAATGGTCCCACAGTGTCACTCTGGAATGCCTTACCAAGAATTGGATACATGCATGGGGAGGGGAGGTTGGCCCTGCCCCTTCACCCTGCCACAGAGGGGTAATCTGTGGGGACCACATCCAGGTAAGCACCTGGAGGAGATGGACGCTGGTGGTCTGGGGCAAGGCAGGAGTGGAAGCAGCCATCCAGGCGTCCCCAAGGAGGATTAAAAAAAATATTGTTTATGTCATGCTACTGCTGTGTACCTGTGGCTGGCTAGCTCGGGATCTGTATACAGTTTCCATGTTTCCTGTAGTAACTCTGCTGTAGAATGCTGCAGCATCACGTTGCATCCTGGTGGGCTCCACGATCTGTCCAGCTGCTGATTATGACTGCCATACTTGGCAGTGTTTCAGTCTGGGATCCAGCCATATAAACCCACTTTGCCATGTGGTGTGTGAACTATGCTACTATGCCCTTAAAAATAAATATTGTTGTTCTGCACAGTGGTAGCAATTAAAACATTGCCTTCTACTGCAGATCAATGGTAATTTAATATGAGGTACCTTGATGTAATTGGATCAAATTACCATTGAAGACAGTGGAGTTACAGCAGCTTGGTTACCTCACTTACTGCAGCATTTCAAGGTAATAGAAAGCTTCTGTGTTGTCACTACTGTATGGTTTCAAGTTAACATAAATTATCTCCATCCTGATGTTACCTTTTGAGGATATGTATATATGTATATATATATATATGGTGTGGTGTGACATGAAATCTATTTTGACCAACCAAGGGTGACTCCATTTATCCTCAAAGCCAAAGAGAGAAGAGCATGATATAGGCCACAGTGGTGGAAACTGAGCCAGACAAGGATATGATAGAAGACATTCTTAGAATGGCAGAGAAAGGGGGAGATACTGTTGATGGGAGACCTGAATATGCCAGATGTTAACTGGAGCACATTTGCTGCAGCCACATCCAAGAGCAGGGCCATTCTCGATGCCCTGCAGGTGGCAGGCCTCAGACAGCTAGTTTTGGAACCTACTCATGAGGGAGCAATCTTAGACCTTGTACTCTCAAACGGGGGCAGTGAGAGGATCTCAGATCTAGAAGTGGGTTGTCATCTGGGAACAAGTGACCATCAAACAGTGTGGTTCACGTTAAACTCAGCTACAGAGTCAAGCCATACAAAAGTGAGGGTACTGAACTTTAGGAGGGCTGACTTTGGCAAGATGGGGAGAGCGCCTCAGAAAAGCACGAGCAAACAGACTAGAAGAAGGTGTGGAGCAACAATGGGGAATCATCAAAACTGCCATCACAGAGGCAACAAGCCTTTGTGTGAAGCAAATAAACAAATCAAAATGAAAGAAAAAAGCCACTATGGTTCTCAAAAGAGGTGGCTGTGAAAGTCAGGAAGAAAAAGATAGCATTCCGGAAGTATAAGGAAACACAGAAGGAGCAGGACAGAGAGCTGTACCAGTTAAGGCAGAAGGAAGCAGGGAGGGAAGTCAGAATAGCAAAGGCCCAAACTGAGGAAAAGATAGCCAACTCAGTTAAGAAGGGGATAAAACCTTTTATAGGTACATCAGCGAGCGTAGAAAGACAAAGGGAGGGATAGTGAGGCTGAATAGAATGAACGGTGGGTGGGCAGAGGGGACAGTGAAAAAGCAGGAATACTGAGCGAATATTTGTGCTCAGTATTCACAAGAGGAGGAGTAGTGCCTAATCCAATTAACAGAAGCACTCTTGATAGAGGGCGATCCCAGTCCTTTCACAGAAGAAAGGGTTCTGCAACAACTCCTAAAATTGAAGGTGGACAAAGCAATGGGTCCTGATGGAATACACCCCAGAATTCTAAAAGAATTAAGGGAGGAACTAGTGAAACCACTGGCTACTCTTTTTAATAAATCATGGGAGGATGGTGTGGTACCAGAGGACTGGAGGAAGGCAGATGTGATTCCCCTTCACAAAATGGGGACCAAGACAGAGGCAGGAAACTACAGACCTGCCAGTCTGACCTCTGTGGTAGGGAAAGTGATGGAGTCACTTCTGAAGGAAAGAATAGTTGAGTACCTAGAGGCCAGTGGGGCACAGGACCCAAGGCAGCATGGGTATAGCGGGAAGTCATGTCAGATGAATCTAATATCTTTTGACTGGGTGACCAAAGTAGTAGGCCAGGGAGGAGCTGTGGACATGGCCTACCTAGAACTTTTAGCAAGGCATTTGACACAGTCCCACACAAAGATTAATAGTTAAATTAACCAGCCTGGGAGTGGGTCCCAGGGTGACTGGATAAAACATTGGCTGCACAACAGGACACAAAGGTAATTGTAAATGGAGTCCACTCTGAAGAAAGAGGGGTTACTAGTAAGGAGTACCGCAGGAGGTTCAATATTGGGTCCAGTCCTTTTTAATGTCTTCATCAGTGACATTGCAGGGGACTGGAAGGAAAAATATGCCTTTTGCAGATGACACAAAGATCTGCAACAGGGTTGATACACAAGGCGTGGAAAGTATGAGAAGGGACTTGGCAAGGTTGGAGGAGCGGTCAGAAGTATGGCAGCTAGGATTCAATGCAAAGAAGTGCAAAATAATGCACCTGGAAACAAGAACCCATGGGAAGAATACACAATGGGGGAGGTAGTAACAACAACAAAAAAGAAAGGACCTGGGGTAATCATATCAGATGACCTTAAGGTTAGCAAGCAATGTGAGAAGGCAGTAGGGAGGGCTGGGGGTATACTGGGATGCATAGGGAGAGGCATCAGCAGCAGAAATGAGAAGTTGTTATCCCTCTGTACAGACAGTTGGTGAGACCCCATCTGGAGTACATCCAGTTCTGGAGACCCCATCTCCGCAAGGACATAGACAGGATAGAGGCAGTCCAGAGGAGGCAACTAAAATGGTGCAGGGTCTGCAAGAGAAGCCATATGAGGAGAGACTAAAGGAGCTTAATATGTATACCCTTGAGGAAAGAAGGGAGATGGGGACATGATAGAAACTTTTAAGTACCTCAGTGGAATCAACAACGTCCAAGAGGTAGCATCTTTCAGAAAAGAGGCGTGCAAGAACAAGGGGACACAATTTAAAAGATAGAAGGGGCGGTTCAAGGGCAATGTGAGAAGTATTATTTCACAGAGAGGGTAGTGGATGCATGGAACAGCCTTCTTGAGGAGGTTGCGGGGTCTAAAACTGTGGGAGAATTCAAGAATGCATGGGACAGACATAAGACAATTCTTGTGGGGGTAGGAAGAAATAGGCTGTTGGTTAACTAGGATCTGTGGCCTATCCTGTAGGTAGGGAAATGGGCAGACTAGATGGGCCAAGCGGTCCTTATCTGCCGTCAAAGTCTATGTTTCTATGTTTCAGTTGGTGTGTCCAAGAAGAAGTAAACAATGGCAGCCAGTCTCACTGTGAGGGGCATAGGGTTGCATGGCCAGAAATGTTCCACCAGGGTGGCACAGAGACTTTTATAGATGGTGCCCCTGTGGTCATTCCTACCAGGGTGTGAAGAAGCCTGACCTGGAAATACAAACAAGAGGTGACTCTTGGTGAGAAGTTCCTTCCATGTACCCCTAGAAATTGGAGTCTGCCCCTGGGTTATTGTCTGCCCCCTCCTTTTTCTGGGCAAATGGCTGATGTGGCCAATGGGGGGGGGGGGGCTTGCTACATATGTAAAGGTGTCTTACAAAACAATGGATTAGGCACTTGTTGTGCAGGGACTGTATGCAAGCATTTACAGCTAGGAAGCATGTGACATCTACCAACATATGTGGACAATTGCATGGCAGCTTGCTTTATGAACAAGAGGAATGGCAATCAGGGCAGAAGTAATTCCTTACTCTTGGAAGCAGTGCAAACTAGTGGTTTAAGTTGCAAACCTGGAGACCACTACCACTTACTCAGTATCTGACTGTACATAGGTCACTTCACCTTGCTGTGCTTAAACCCCCTTTCTAACTCTGTACTTATATGTCAGTCTCCTGAGCTTTCTTGAACCATCTCTCTTTGCACCCAATAACTACTGCTAATGGTTCATGGCCTGTAAAGTGCTCTGGGATACAGTGCACATGACATGTACTGTATAAAACTAAATTCCTTTTCCTTTCTCACATAATGTTCCCTGGGATCTTTTGCTCACATATGGACAACCATCAGACATGAGTAGAAGCAAACCCGGACATGGGTTAAAATGTACCTTTTTACCTAGATAAGCATCTGTTTAAACAAACGTCTCATCTGCAGGACATTTCCAACAGTGAAGCCCCCCCTCCTAGTACAGCACTGCAGTCTCAGCTCTGGATAGTAGCTCATGTTCCTGATGTGGGTCTTAAACTCACAAATTTCCAGTCTTGAGGCAACAGGGGTAACAGCAAGCCACATGGGCATACTCCTTAATAAACTAATTTCCAAAAATGGCAGCAGGTATTAACCAGAAACCATTTTGACTTGACTAGGACATATTGTAGGTAATGCAGGCCGGTGGTTAGAGCCCAGAACTGTGAAGCAGAATATCCTAGGTTTAAAACCCACCACAGCTGGGAGTTCACTGTTTGACCTTTTAAATGACCTAGAGGATGGGGAGGCAGCAGGCTGCTACAGTATGCTGATGATGCTAAACTGACAGCAGAAGGGATGCTCTACAGATGGATCTGCACACATTAGGGGTGTGACCTGAGAAATGGGGGAATTAGATGTATCATGGGGAAATACAAGGTACTACATGCAGAGGTGGAGAATCTGAGTATCACACATATACCTGTGTGATGCAGCAATAGACAGCACAGTTGAGGGAGGGACACTAGAGGTAACTGTGGACAGTAAGGCAAGCAATGTGCTGCTGCAGTCAAGAGAGCAAACTGCATACTGCTTTTCCCCCAGCACCAGTGCATCCCCATCTGTGTTCTTCCTCTGGGGACCCTGCCCTGTCATCCCTACTTGACCCACAAGGCTCTCCCTTACCACCCGTGAAGTTCCTCCTACTATAAAAATCATTGAGGGTGGCACTTTCCTCTGGTGTCTGAATCTAGGGGGGAATCCTGCCATGCTGGGCAGTCAGAGGACACAAGGCCTGAGAGTGCCTATAGAGCATGTCACCCTGCCATCTGGGAGCTTCTTCTGTTTTTCCTTCCCCTAGATGCCAGCCAAAATGTGATTCCATAAACTTGTATGCCACAGGCGTGCATAGCGCAGTGGTCCTGCATCTCCTTCTTGCCACAGCTGTGTCACTTGTTCTACCTTTAGTGCCTTAGGTGGTGATGTTATGATGGAAGCAGCCACCCTCCCACCCAGGAGGAGGTGAGTGTCCTCTGGGATGCTCAAATCTTACACCACCTTACAGTTACTCTAGTGCCCTGCACGTGTTCCTGAACCCAGGCCACCAGCATTGCAAGCAGCAGCCCTGCTGTTGGCTGATAGGCCGAATGGTTACAACAGACAGTTAAGTTAATCAGGAAAGTAACGTGGTTCTGCAGCCAAGAGAGAAAACACAATGTTAGGATGCATGAGGAGGGGGGAAAGGATCAGTTTAAGGGAGGACAGCCTCCCCCCCTCACTGTAGAAGGCATTAGAGCCCACCAGGAGTACAGCAACCAGCTTTGGTCATCACAGTATAAAAAGGACACTAAAGAGATTGAGAGGGTCCAGCAGAAGGCTATCAAGCTGATTAGTGGCTAAATGGGCAAGACCTTCGAGAAGACATTAGACATACTCAAATTATTTATCCATGAGAAGAAAAGGCAGGGCTGGCCTGCCAGCACAGCGGTAGCGCTACTGCTCATGACACCGACGACAGGGTTTGGTCATCAGAAATCTGGCCAGAGGGGTGGACTGAGCAACCCATGGGATGTTCTCCTCAGGGAGGGAGGGCACACAGACTCAGCTTCACTGCTGCCTCCTGAACTATTGAGCCAAAACCATTGGTAAGGGAGGGAGGATGCCAAAGTGCTTGGCCGTGAGCTGCATGCTGACATGCATTGGTGCTTGAGTTCTTATTGGCATCCTATGGGTGCTGGGAATACAGAAAACTCCCCACCAGCACCTCCACAGGCCCCCCCACCACCACTGACCAAGGTGTCTTCATCAATACAGAACAGCAACTTCATCTGGAGGAGGGTCCACCTTTGACAGCCCTGCCCTGGGAGTTAGGCCAGGGTGGAGCATAGCGCAGAAGGTAAAGGCAGGTGATAGGGGCTTGGTGTGGGGGCAGGACCAAAGAGGGCTGGCTGAGGTGAACTGTGGTATAAAAAATAGAGAGAGAGAGAGAGAGAAGGCAGAAAGGAGAAATTATCTAGGTGTTTCAAATACTAAGGGGACAGAAAGGGTTAAGTATTCATCTATGTTTCAGCTGGTGAGTACCAGCAGAAATAGAGGGCATGCACTAAAACTAGTAGGGGCAGGGTACTGGGGCAAATTAGAAAAACTTGCTTCGCACAGAGGGCAGCTAACATGTGGAATAGCCTACAGTACCTGGTGAAGTTGTGGAAGCTACTGTAGTACTGTTCAGGCATTCAAAGCAAGACTAGTCAGATTCCAGAATGGGAATGGCATTCAGGATTACAAAGCATGAGTGGGGGTAGGTTTTAAGCTGAGACAGTTGGATGTGTGTCCGTACTCTGATTGGGAATAGCCATTGCTGTGCAGCACAAGAGGTGGACAAAGTGGACCCCAAGTCCCTCTTGTCATCACTATAGTATGTTACCTGGTACAACAACAAAGAAAATGCCATTGGGGATCACAGAATGCTGATGCATGGGCTGGCCTGCTGATTCAGCACTAGTGCTACTACTCTCGATACCAATGACCCAGGTTCGGGGACGATCTTATGTGTTTGAAGGGCCGACCGAGGAAGGAGGAATGAGCATCCCATAGAAGACTATCTTCAGTGGGGAGGGAGGGTTCACAGCCTGCTTCACTACCACCACCCGAGTGACCCTGGTGGCTTCGTAGCTGGAGCTGCTGCGCAGGGAGGGAGGACACAGATGAGCTCTGATGGGTGCTGACATGCATCAGTGTGCATGCATATCCTTGACCTCACTGTTGGTGTATTAGAGAGATGGGAAACCAGATAAGTTGAAAACACCCTGGATGCTTCAGAATGACCCCTACCCTATGTCACAAGCTCTGCAGTGCCAACCAAGGCACTCACACCGAACTGCACTCTAATTCTGTCAGGAGAAGGGTCCAACCCAGTGGCCCCACCCTGGGAGGTAAGCCAGGGAGAACCAGGCAATAAGGTAAGTCCCAGAGAACATTGGTGATGGGGCTTGGTTTGGGGCAGGAACGAAGATCAACCAGCTAGGAAATAAGCAGAAACAAAGCAGAGTCAATTTGCCAAAAAAAAAATGAAGATGCAAGCCAACCACCCCAGATGTTGCTGGAAGCTGGATGCCTACTGCTCTTGGATGCTGACTGTGGATGCATCCTTGACGACTATCAGTGCACAGCATGCTCATTGGGACCCAGCTGGGGGGGTTGGGGCAAGCCTCAGAAGAACCAGTACTGGTACAATTCTGGAAGCAGTGTCTGGTAAGCAGGCCTGTGCGGCAAGCACTAGCACGAAGTGCTTTCTGATGTACTGTGGTAATAAATTAGATTTTTTTTAAAGTGGTGGTGGTGGTGGCAGTGGGATTCAAACCTAGGTCTCTAGGTTCACAGGTCTACTCTCTACTCAGCTGGTGAAACAGCCTCCCTTCAATAACTAACTAAATACATAAATATATACATTTCATCCAGTGCATCAATAGTACATTAGAATTCCTGGGCTATGCTCCAGGTCCTTGAAACCAAAGTTGAGGAGATAGCATTTCATGCATTTTAGTCACAATTAACATAATACTGTAATTATTGTTCACTACAGTTCTTGCATTCCCCCAGCTATTACACTGACTACACTCCTGCATCTGGGAGCTGCTGACATGCTAGCTGAACCTACACATGTCCCACCAGCGTGCTGGATGAGTAGACACCCATACAGCATGTACTCCTCAGTTCCAGTCCATCACCATATGCCTGTTTGCTACAGTTCTTTGGTGCATGCTGTTCATGGAGGGCATAATTAGGTAAATGAATTAATTGACATTCATACTTGTAATTAGCAAACAGTTACAAGCTGTTGTTCTCATTTGGATAAGTAAAATTTTCGAAGGGAATACATGTTAAAATTCTATGAAGTCATTAAGGACGCATAATAGAGTTCACATTTCAGTGCATAGATAAATATCTCAGTTATTGAAAAGCAGAAACATTTTATACACACACACACACACACACACACACACACACACAAGATTCATTTTGAATAACAATATATATATATATACACACATATTTTAACCCCCTCTCTGTCCTCTTGTCCTCTTATTGTCATCTCTGCATACGTTAAAAACATGAGGCTTCATCAAAATGTTATGGGGCACGGACCCAGTGGCGTGGAGGGCTGAGGTGCTATGCGCCTTAACCTGCTGTCACACCAACAACCTGAGTTCAGGAACAAGCTTGTGTTGCCAGGAGCCAGCTGTGGGGGAGGAGATTGAGCATTCAGAGGACTGCTCTCATTTCTCGGGGTGGGGAGGTCTGACATCTCAGCCTTTGGCTGCCCCCAGGTGGAGGCCTGGGAGTAGTGCTCACATCTGAGCACCAAGAAGGGAGGGGACATGGTTCTGTGGCATGTGCATGCCTCTACGCACACAGCTCATGCGCCGTTGTAGCAGGGGACCCAGGGAGACCATGGACAAGAAAGGCGGACTCGGGCTCCATGAAGTTGTGCATAAGTTGTGTATGAAGGGTCACCATTTCAAATGAGCCTTTCTCAATGGTTATAACACTAATAAAATGAAAATGAAATGAAGTTCTGCCCTCCCGCCCCAACCTGCGCCACCACCCAAGCCACTGATTCACACTGGATAATGACTGTCCAGGCAGGGGGAGGATGGGCCTCCACTTCCTGGTCCTGCCACAGTGGGCAAGCCATGGGGGTCACTGGATTCAGGTGAGTGTCAAGGGAGGTGATGGCAAGTTGAGGGTGGGGCAGAATTGAACAGAATAGTCCTGATCAAGTCAGCCAAGGAAGAAAGTAATATGAAAAAAAAATATGGGTCATGACCAAACTTGGGCTGTGATAGCTATTTTTTTGTGCGTGTTTTTTATGATTATTCTTTGGTAACCAGGTAAGACCACTAGGCAGAAATGCCTATTTTCATTGGTGACCTGGGAGCACTGGGAAAGTTAAGTGACTTGCTCAGAATCACACAATAAGCAAGTGGAGGTTGTGGGAATCAACCCCAGGTCTGCTGGATGTACAAAACTCATTCACAGCTCATTACTATAACCTCTAGGCTATACTGCCAGCCTGTATCCGATTCCAATATTTCTAATTTAGTTGAACTTCCAGGAATATTCAGTAGTTGTTTCTAAAGGTAAGCTTGTTAATTACTATGTATTTTTATGATCCTCCTAGCACCCTGATACCCCACTCTTTAAGGCCCCGCATGTCCACTACCCACTGGACTTAACTCTTGCTGCTGCTTGTCACCTGAATGTCCCAAAATCTCTGCCACCTCCCCCCACTTCCAGGGTGCTTAGCAAGCCAAGTACACCCCCCACCGTGCCACCACCAGAGTGGTATACGCCCTCTCAGCTGGGGGGGGGGGACATCCTCTCGGATGCTCCTTCTTCCACTCTGCTGGCTTTTGCTTCTGCCATACTGGATTCAATGTAGGAACATTGGCTTCCAGAGTGCCAGGCAGTCCCATGCTGGCATGTGTCATGGAGCTAGCATACCCACCCATATATTTGTTGTATGTATATTATTTCTTCTTTCTTCTTTTTCAAGTGGGCAACATAGAAATTGTTTGATGAGTACTGTATGTGGCCCCAACCAAAAAGTGCAAAAAGTACTGCTGTCAGGGAAGGACTCAGGTGGAAAGGGGTTACTCTGTATGGGGGCAGCTGCCAAAGGTAGGAACACGTAGAGCCATGATAGAGTATTTACCTTCAGATTAACAGTTCCTGATCCAACTACAGCTGCCTTCTGGACTTATCTATATTTCGTCAGCCAGGCTTTCAATACATTCACCTGACACAAAGTGTGTGTGTTGGGGGAGTCACATGGAATGTGGTTAGAGCCCAGAACTGTTAATTACTGGATACCAGGTTCAGCTGAGCAAGCCACTTGACCCCCCTGTGCTTCTGTCCATCTGGCTGTAACATGGAGTGGAAGCAGAACCCCACTAAACCTTAATTGCTTCTCGACTGGGCCCGCTTGGGGAAATACAGTGTTAAAATGGTGACCCAAACCAATATGTCTGTATTACCTGAACTAAGACACGGCAGAACCAGGGCTCAACAGTGAATGTTGTAAACATTTCGAGTTACATATTGAGTGACATTGAGCTCAGCGTACTCAATAGAGGATTATCATTTACACCTACTAGGACATTTAATAAATTTGATACCATCATTGATATGTATAGGTTGGGCCCGAAATATGAGTTTGAAGTCTTTTTTTTCCAGGAGAGAACAAAATATAGGCACCAATTCAGGTGAGCATACTAAAGTATATACGCATGGTGGTTTTCGTCCACAATCTGAATTTTGTCCCCCCAAATCCCCAGCGTTACAAGTTTTTTTTTTAAAAGTTGAGACAACTGAGCCAAGAGGAATTTTATGTGAAGCTTAAATGTGATCCCACACTGTAATATAAGAAAATAATAGATAGCTGCCTTGACTTAATTAAGGAAAGGAACTGGCTCCCTGTAAGTGTGGTCCAATTTTTGATGGTAGATTTCCCTGTTCACCAAGCATTCTATTGTCTCCCCAAAATCCATAAGAATTTACTAGATCCCCCCTGGGAGACTGATTGTTTCAGGTAACAGTTCCCTTATGGAGCCCCTCGCTAAGTATGTAGACTTTTTTCTGAATGATTTTGGTTAAACTAATACCATCTTATATCAAGGACACTGATGATATTTTAAGGGTATTTATTTATTTATTTATTTATTTATTAAGCATCAGTTTACAACCTTTGAGCCACAGGCTCATTTACAAAGGTACCTCGTCACAGAGAAGACAATACAGTGATAACAACTTAGTACAGAGAAACAGTATACAGTTTTTTTTTGTTTTTGTTTTTTCTTTGAGGAAACAGGAGGACCACTGAGATCAACAGTTTACCACATACAGGGTTGGGGAAGTTAACATTATTCAGGGAAATAACTAGAACATCAGAAAAACACAGGACATCAATACAGTGTGTTTTAGCAGAGTCAACAGGGAGGTAACAGGAACCAAGGGTAGAGAAGGTAGAGGATTTGAGCTGCCAACAGGGGGCTTTGTCAGAGAGTGAGCAAGATAGCTTAGAAACAGCAACAGCTGCGAGTGGTGAAAAGGTGGTTCTGGAGGGTAGTTTTAAAGCAAGAGATTGTGGGGGTGTCTGAGATACTGGCAGGGAGGGAACTGTACCAAGAAGGGGCACGGTAGTGGAAAGCCCGTTGTCCATGAGAGGTCCTTGCCCTAGGTACCCTCAACTTGGTTCTACAAGAGGACCATGTTGAAATTAGTGAGTTAACACGGTGGATAATGGCAGTCAAACCAGGAGGAGAGAGCCCAAGGAGAGTTTTTTTTGTAAGGATGCAGGTTTGATACCTAAGATGTTCGTCAAGATTGAGCAGATTAGCCTGGGAGTAAAGATGGCAGGTATGTATAAGTCTAGGAGTACCTAAGATTAGTCGACAGGCCTTATTTAAGGTGAGGCGGATTTTGTTTAGCGAGGTCTGGTCAGCAGCCCCGTAGATTGGTAAGCCATAGTCAACAAGTGACAGAATGGAGGACATAACTGCGAGTCGGAGGGCATCGGGGGGGGGGGGGACAGTGTTTGTGGCGGTAAAGGGTAATCAATGATATAGACATTCTATATGATTGGTTCTTGGTGACCTTTGATGTAACTGCACTCTATACAAATATTCCACACAAAGCAGGACTTGAAGCAATGAAATTCTTTCTGAACACCAGAGAGATTTTAGAACCATGTACTGAAGTTTTGTTACAATTAGTAGAATTTGTTTTGACTTGTAATACCTTTTTCCTTTGGTAATGATTTTTATTTACAGAAGAAAGGTACTGCCATGGGGCTAGTTTTGCCCCCAATTATGCTAATCTATATATGGCAAAATGGGAATATGAATTTATCCGTTCTGAGAAGAATCCACACCTCCATGGAACTGATCTATGGAGGCATTTTATTGATGAAATTTTTATTTGGAAAGACACTTTAAGTGAGCTTACCTTGTTTATGAACTATATGGAAAAGAGCTGTAAGGACCTCAGATTCAGCATGACAGTGAATAGAAATGAGATACCATTTTTGGACCTCTTGATTAAAAAGGATGGATTTGGAGGCCTTACAACTGACCTATATCGTAAATCCGCCAATGGCAATACCTTATTGTTAGCAAGTAGTAACCATCCTAGACATGTACTAAGGGCCATTCCCAAAGGTCAATACATCAGGACTAAATGGAATTGTGGGTCAGATTATCTTTATGGCGTTAGAGCAAAGGAGCTTAGGGTTAGACTACAAGAAAGGGGGTATGCAAATGCTTTATTGCATGAGACAAAATGTGGTGGAAAATCTTACAAGAGACTTTCTATTAGTAGAAAAAGATAAAGTTAGTACTGTAGACCATCAACTAACATTTGTAAGTACCTACAACCCACAGTCTAACCAAATTGCTGAGATTATTAGAAAACACTGGTATATAGCAACACAAGATTCAGGCCTTAAAGATCTAGAAGAAAAGGGTCCCAGAATGGTTTATAGGAGAGGTAAAACTATAAAAGACGTCATTGTGCATTCATTACAACCAACTAAGAATGAACCTAAAATGTGGCTACCCGTAAGGGAGAATGGTTGCAATAAATGTGGCAATTGCAAATTCTGCCCAAAAGTTATAACTACAAAACTTTATCAAAATCCTTTTACCAATGACAATACAACAGTGGGAGGTTTTATCACATGTAGCACTAAGGGTATAGTCTACATGGCCAGTTGTAAATGTGGATGCTTTTATATTGGTAAAACAAAAAGGATGTTTAAAATCAGAATTGGTGAGCATGAAAGAGCAATTGAGGGAGAAGATCTTACAAACTCCCTAGCTGTGCATGTTTTTAAAACAAGAGATAGGACTAAACATGTTTTTAAATATCTAGGCATTGAGAAATCAGTCTTATCAAAAAGAGGAGGTGATTTTGACAATTTGCTCCTAAAAAGGAAACAATATTGGATTTTTGCTTTTAAAGCGATGGAAGGAAAGGGATTGAAAGGTCGAACTGAAGTTAAACCATTCTTGAAAAAATGACAATATTAGGTTCCTGTTGCACCTATGTGGCATTGATCATATCTGTAATTTGTCATAATGACTAACATATTTTTCTTTCTTTTGTCTTTCTTTTTCTATACAGACTTGCACCAGCAGCTTCCTGTGCTGCTGAGTTTACATAAACTGTGTGCAATCTCTCTTTTTCTACCTATTACTCAAAGTCAGGTTTGGGCATTCATTAATTTCTAACTATGTACCAAATATTCTTTTATTTTGAATGTAGATTGATACAGAGTTATTAGGCCTGGAAAATATAATTACCAGTAAATAACATTGTGAATATTTGTGAATCACTGTGAAATGCCAATGTACCAGCTTTATTTGATAGTTATTTTTTTCTATAACTGTACGGTTTCTAACCATAACCTCACATAATTGAGGTTTTTTAACTATGTGTTAATGTATGTGTGTATCACTTTAAATAGTGCTCCTATTTAATTGTAGGCATCAGTTTGTACAGCACACCTTTGAGAAAGCTCTGATAGGGCGAAACATGTCAGGTGATTCTGGCATGTAACCAGGAAGTAGGCTAGCGACCTGTGTAGCTCTCGCTCTGAACACTCTTTATTTTGCATATATTGTTCTCCAATTTGGATCTGCACGAATAAAGTACATTGCACCAAGGAGACTTATCCGACTTGTGGTGAGTGATTTCAGTCCTCGTTTCATTTCAGACATATATTCTCGGCCTTAGCAAAGGTGCTGGTCTCCCTTTCTACTGTTCTGTCAATTGTTTAGACCATTACACGGCTTTTTCCTGGTGCGGTTGCCTATGCTATTTTTTACATTACCTGAACTACAAATTTAGTAACACTCAGATAAATTTTCCAATAGCCTCAGCAAAGCCTCCAACTCTGACATTAGGGCACATCTGTAGTAGATTGTTCCACATAATAGAACCATCAAAACTTGTGATAGTCAGTAACCGAGGTAGTGTGGTATAGAGGTTAGAGCACAGGCATGGGGACCAGGAGACTGAGGTTCAGATCTCACCACAGCCACTTACACACTGTGTTATCCTGAGCAAGTCACTTCACTTCTCTTCTCTTCTCTATGCTCCAGCCCTCCTTAGTGCAAAACTGGGGAATAATAAAAGGATCCCATTAAAAATGAGATGCTACATCTCAGCTGGGCTATCCTAGGTACACAGGGCCCGATCCATGAAAACTAGGAGAGTTGCAAAAATATTGCGCAAATTGCCCACAGTACTCTGAGCTGTGCAACTCCTATGCACATAACCTGATTCACAAAGGCATAGGTAGACTGACAGTTTCACGGCAGGGTGGGGAGAGTCAGAATGTCATGGAGTGAGTAGGGACTGGATTCGTAGATGGAAGGACATGCCCATGGAATACCGCTTTACCCCTCCATATAAGGAAATAGAATGCCCCATGTGAAACAATGCGGAAATGCCATCTGTGAATAGCCTGGTAGGCATGCAGTGGGCAGTGGTGTAGTCCAGCGACCAGACACCTGAGAAGGGGCACCTAACATACCAATACAGTACAGTTTGCATTAACGTTATTGTGCAGTCACTTTGCAGCTCATTCTTTTTATGTGACTGCAATGAGTTGCCAACTAGTTGGTTAGTTTCTTCCCTTCAGCTGTTAGAATGTGGCTTTCAACTGAAAGTATTCAGGCCACTCATTCAGAGCTCAGTTGAAACCAGGTAACAACCAGGTATCAGTGATGAACAGATTTCCTATGCAGAACCTTATCAGCTTAAATGTTAACTGGCTAGTTACCGGGTTGTACAGTAAGTTTAATGTGAACTGTACTATAGTAGCACCTATGTCGCCAGTGGTGGTGGTGTAGGAGTGAGGAGTATGTAGTGTATTTCAGTTGTAAAAACAGGCCAGCACACCGACAGGTTGCTTAAGGGAGCAGCAGGTAGGTGACACAGTGATGCTGACCCAGAACCACACCCAGTACATCCCTGGTGCAATGTAGAAGACACCAGTGCACAGCATGTGTTGTGTGCTGGCATACAGGGTGTTTGTCATCTGCTGGGTACACAGTCTCAGTAACAACAGCCAACTGCAGTATGTTCCCTGTTGACTTCTGTCACGTCCCCAACAGATGGTCCACACCACCCAACAGGACACACCATAGCACACAAAGCACCCCAGTCCAGCACAGCTACCACACATACCAGCCTCAGTGGCCCCACAGGTGCACCCCACACATCCCTTGTCCCTCCTGAAGATCTGGCTACAATGATACATGCATTTGTCACCTTGAGGCTCGACTACTGTAATGCATTCTACCTTGGGGTCAAAGGGGGGTGCATTGCAGCACCTCCAGCTGCTGCAGAACGCGGCGGCTCAACTATTGATGGGTCTTCCAAGATCATGTCATATTTCACCGGTGCTGCATGAACTGCATTGGCTGCCAGTGTGCTGGTGCATCTCCTTTAAAATAGGTCTGTTGACCTATAAGGCCCTACATGGGCTGGGTCCGGGTTACCTGACACAGCTGCTGCATCTCCACTGCCCCAGTCGCTCTCTCCGATCAGCAGGTGAGGGCCTCCTCAAGATGCCCAGGGTGAGATTGAGATTGTCAGGGGATTGGTCTTTTGAGGTGGTGGCACGATCCTCTGGAACTCGTTACCTGGGTACCTGAGGGAGGTCCCTTCTGCTGAGATTTTTAAAAGAGGATTGAAAACCTTTTTTATTTCAACAAGCCTTTGGGGATTAATAGAGTAAACAGAGTCTGATTACTGCTTCTGGCTAAGAGTACAGAGAACATAATCACAGATGGGATTAATTATTTATTAGATGTATAATTTTAGTGATTTTAGATGCATTATCTGGTTTCTATGATTTTTTATGATGTTTTCTCTGCTGTAAGGGCGCCTTAAATAAATAAAATGTACTACTACTACTACTACTACTACACATGCAGTGCAGTTTATAACCCCATGCAGAACAGACCACTCTATGGAAATCATACCCATGGACAGATTTCAGCGTGCCTCTCTACTGCAATCTGTAAGAGGGACATAACAAAGACCTGCAGCCCGTAGATAAGTCATAATAAACACCTTTCCATTGTAGACAAGCAGGAGGACACAAATGAATACAGCAGTTGTAACTGTTTGTTGGTACACCCTCATGTGCCTGTAGCACATACTGTACACACTCAGCAACACTCTGTCTCTCTTTGTGCATCAATTGACTTGGAACCACACAAGGTATCCAGCAATATGGGTCTATATATATATATATATATATATATATATCTCCTGGTAACATGATATAGTGATGAATGTGGGTATAGATGTCACCTCCTCCGGCACAGGGTCGTGGCATGCTGCCACTGGCTGGCCACCCCAGGCACCTCGGTGAAGGTCACCTGCATGGTGGTGTTTACTCCCTGAATGCTCATGATGAGTGAGTGCATCAAGGCCTGTCCACTATATCAAATAACTGTTCCACATCCCATACGTTTGTACAGTATGCTACATAATGGTACCTGGGGTGTGGCATAATGCCCTACAATTGGAGGGGGGGGATGTTGGTCACGTAACCTAATAGTCATGGTGGCCAGGGTAATATTGTGTGACAGGTGGGTCTAAAGCAGCTGCCATCTTAACACCAAATGTTTTCTGCCACACAGACACTATATATGCCCACTGTGGCTGTAAGGTCATGGTACAAATACACACCATCATATAGCCATTACTGGGAATACTGTAACTGGTGGAACATGCATCTGAACTGGACTGTGTACAGTGGGATGCACCAAATGGACCAGACCAAAGTCCAGGCCCCCTGTCCCCCACTGGATTCATCGTAGATTCTCTAATCCATGAGGGGAATGGGTGTTGGCACATCCAAGGTGGGTACTGGAAGGTTGTCAAGTCACTTAGGGTGAGCACTGTACACCTCCTGTACACATGGCATGCATTTGTCCATTTTGATAATGAGCTGTATCACTAATGTCTTTGCAGACATGCATCCATCAGAATAGGCACTCGTGTTGTGATAGGGGCTGATACAGGGTTAAATTGATAGGGTGAACCAGAGATACCAGAAGGAGGGAGAGGAATACAAGAGCAAGGAGGAGGTGGCCACCATCAGTTAAGGAGAGTTGGGGGAGCCCATTCTCATTGGAGGAGGAAGATGGGAGCTCTAATAGTGGACCCGCTGTGGGTGGAGTGGCAGTGTTTGCATTGGTGTTGCTAGGGGGCCCATGCAGCTTTGCCCACATTAGTTGCCCTGTTGCCATGTGGGCCGAGGGCCCATTTTTTGTTATTTGTTTTACAATTTTTTTAACCAGGATAGCCCAGCTGAGATGCAACATCATGTTTCCAATGGGGTCCTGCTGTTACCCATTTCTGCAGCTGGGTGGACTACAGCACTAGGAGGCTGAGTGACTTGCCCAAGGTCACATAGTGAGTATTTTTCTCTAGCGGAGTTTGAGCCTGTAATCTCCTGGTTCCCAAGCCGGTGCTCTAACCTATGGAAGCTGGGAATGCTAGGAGTGGTGCAGTGCAGTGGCTGTGGGGTGGCAGTTTTCAGAGTGACCTTCTGGAGACTGTGGTTCTGTGCTTTCTGCACACATTTCTCTGGGTTGAGAGAGGAGATTGTTAGACTCCAGGCCGAGTTGTCTGGGATCCTGGGGACCTCTTCACCCACCCAGGGGCCACCAAGTCTGACACCATTACCCCAGAGGATGCCAGGGATGAGGAACAGCTGGACTACGGTGGGCTCTGGAAGGGAGGGGGTGGTGGTCAGAGACACATTCCTCAACTGGCACCACTATGCAATTCCTACACAACTCTGGCAACGTGGGACTACTAGGAGGAGGCACCTATGGTAGTGGCCAGGGACTATGTAGTGCTTCTCCAGAACAGAGACTCCAAGGAAGGAAGAAGAGGACCCTAGAGGAGGAGGAGGAGGGGGAGAAAGCAACTTCTGGTGGGGGACTCAGTTGAAAAAGGGATACATTTTGCAATAGGAATGGTGGGGGAGAAGGAGGTTAGGTGCCTATGTTGTGCCACGGCCCAGAGGGATAGGAAGTGGATCGAGAGGATGGCTAGCACAGTGGGATTGGAGGCAGAGCTGGATGTCATTGTCCACCTGGGGACTAATGATCTGGCTAAGGACATGGCTGGGACAGTGCAGGGGGAGTTTAAGGAGCTGGGGAAGGGACTTGGGTAGCATACTCAGTGGCTTGCACTGAGATACTGCCTGTCTACAACAGTGGAGAGGAGAGGGATCTCTGTATCAAGACTTTCAACTTATGGTTGAAGGAATGGTGTAGAGAGGAGGGGATCAGCTACACTGGGGACTGGAGATCCAACTGGAGAGTCAATGACTTTTATAGGGGTGATGGCCTGTATCCATCTGGGAGGGGAACCACAGTCCTCAGTGGATGATTTAGATGTTACTTTGATGAACATTTAAACTAGCCAAGGGGGGTGGCAGAAGAAATCGGGGAGGCAGTAATGCTCCCCTCCTCAACAGACTGAAATAAAAAGTAGGGAGAACCGAAGGAGAATGGAATCCCCACAGGGTGGAAATTAATAAATGAAGCAGGATGGTAGAAATGAAAGGGGATGTGAATTGAAGAATTAAAAAGAGAGGGGGAAGAGACAGAGCAAAAAGGGAAGAGGGGGGGTACCAAGCAGAGTGGTAACAAAATCTGGAAGGTCATGTGTGCAAATGCTAGAAGTTTAGGAAATAAGATTCCAGACCTAGAGGCCATAATGGCAGAGGCCCCCGGATATTGTGGCTTTACTGAGTCATGGTGGGGAATGGGGCCTCTATATGCACTGGCATGATCTTCAGACCTCCAGCACAGGGGGAGGAATTAGATAAAGATACTGGTAGGGAAGGGAGTGATGAAAAGCCATTGATCACATAGGGTCAGTGGCCACTTACAATGTACAGGGCCTGTGGGCAGAATGTATGAGCCTAGCAGTCCTTATCTGCCAACAATCTCTATGTTTCCATGGTAGAAGGTATTGGCAAGATGGCAGAAAAGGGGGAGGTGCTGCTGGTGGGGGACTTCAGTCTGTCAGATGTAAATTGGAACCTCCCAGCTAGAAGCAGGGACATCCTGGACTCCCTGCAGGGGGCATTTTTCAGGCAACTAGGCAGTGAACCCACTCATGATGGGGCAATAGTGGACCTGGTACCCACTAACAGGGACAGTGTTGCAGACGTCAAGGTAGACCACCTGGGGAACAGTGATCACTGTACATTGTGGTTCAATATAATGAGGACTGTGGAACTGAACAACACTCGGGCAAATGTCCTGGACTTCATGAGGGCACATTTTAAAACGATGGGTGAATTACCTCAGGGATAACCTGGCAGGGTGGGATGACCTGGTGGGGTTGAGGAACAGTGGGTGAAGCTAAAAAGGGCAATAGGGAAGGCAACAATCTCTATCAAGCAAGTGAGCAAAGGCAAGAGGAAAAATACACCACTATAGTACTCGAAAGAGGTGGCAGAAAAGGCAAAGGTTAAAAGTGTAGCATTTAGAAGGTATGAGGAGATGCAGAGGTAGGAGAATAGGCAGGTGTATTGGGGAAACTGAGGGAAGCAAGGAGGGAGGGCATGGGCGTAGTTTGCCTTTGACATTTGGGGGGGCAGGAGGTGGGGCTCGGACGGGGTAGGGAGCAGGGCTGGGGCAGAGCAGGGGCGGGGCTGAACGGATTGCACGTGACTGTATTATTCTCACTGGTGGTTTAACAGATACATACACAGATTAATACAGAAATACTTTAATGTAATTGCATTCTCCTTTCCCTTCGGTTAGCATAAACGTCTACAATGTTCTCTAGGATCAGTTTTGCAGTCAAATCAGCTTCTATGTGAAGGACAGCCACTAATGAAAATCTTTCTACTCCCATGGTTGAATGCAACCAGTTTCTAATCCGTCTCATTGCAGAAAAACTTCATTCAGATGTGCCTGTCCCGACAGGCAAAGTGAGAGCTAACTGACTTACTTTGTAATAGTTTGGGTAAATGGTTTGAGATATTTCTTCTTGAAGCCTCTGGAGAGTAATAGGAGATTCATTACTGACAAAAATTTCCATTTCTGCAGCTGCAAGATGAGGATTTATGTTTAGTGGGTCTGCATACCGCTGCAAGAGTGGCTAAATGCCGTTTTTGTTGCACTTTAACACTGAATCACAGGCTGCAGCAATTTCCATCGATTCTTTTGAGAATCGCCCCCCTAACTCACCAATCATGGCATCCAAAACAGGTAAATATATCTGGTGATGCCACCGGGATTTTTCAGGAGAACTGGCACTTGCAGCCTCTTGTTGTGCACCCTCTCTTTGACCCAAAGTGATTGGTACAAGGAAGTCTTTAAGATGTGCTGAAGTTTTTCAACCCTTCCTTTTTGGAGCTTCGCCTGCTGCTTCCTCTGTATTTTTATCTGGCACTGCAATCTTATGCTCTTTGTAGAATTCTGTAATTTCTTTCCACATTTCATTGCAGCCTTCTTCAGTTCTGCATTTTGCAAAGTACATGTTCATGTTTTCTGTTATGCAAGAAGCTTTTGCAAGCATGATATCACTGCACTGAAGTCCTTTGTGAGTGATATGAACTACTTTCAGAATATCTTGTAAGATAATTAAGCAAGCAATAAATTGTGCACCACTCATATGCTGATAGAAACCAGTTGCTTCCACAGACCACATTTCTCCTTGTTCACTAACTTGTTTAAGGCACTGCATGATGGCAGTGTATTGCATTTGTACCGCAAACACACTTCTCCACTTGCATGCCCACCGTGTATCGCTCAACTGCACTATCTCTCGCTGCTTTAGACCCAAAGCTTTTTGCATATCAAGAAACACTTGATGATCAAAGATACACAGAGGCAAACTATTTTTTAAATCATCAAAAGTGCCCAGTCCCTGGACACTGACTCCCTGCTGCCCGTACTAGAGACATATATAGATTTCCTCTCAGAGAGACAGACTGTGAATAGACCTGCGTAGTCTGACTGTTTGCTGCTGAGATTACATATAAATCAAAGATACACGGGGTAAACTTTTATTTAAACCCTCAAAAGTGCCCAGTCCCTGACTCCCTGCTGCCCGTACTAAAGAGATATATAGATTTTCTCTCGGACAGACAGACTGTGAATAGTCCCAAGTATAGTCCAACTGTTTACTGATGGGGTTACATATAAATCAAAGATACACAGAGGCAAACTATTTTTAAACCATCAAAAAAAGGTGTCCAGTCCCTGGACACTGACTCCCTGCTGCCTGCACCAGAGAGATATTTAGATTTCCTCTCAAAGAGAGAGACTGTGAATAGTTAGACCTGAGTAGTTCTGTTTACTGCTGAGATTAGATATAAATCAAAGATGCACAGAGGCAAACTATTTTTTAAACCATCAAAAGAGCCCAGTCCCTGGACACTGACTCCCTACTGCCCGTACTGGAGAGATATATAGATTTCCTCTCAGAGAGACAGACTGTGAATAGTCCCAAGTATAGTCCGACTGTTTACTGCTGAAGTTAGATATTCCACTTGGGAACAGAGGTAGAAGGTTGTTCAGGAAAAGAGGTTTGGTTTTATCTTCTGTTTTAACTGAAATATTTGAATAGTTTTGTACTTGAAATTAGTTCTATGTGTTAAAAATTACTACTTTGAGTTAGAACTGTTACTTGGGCTGTGATATTGTAACTATTGTGGCTTGTGTGCTGGGTGTGGGAACACTTGTTTGGCAGTGATAATTAGAGTAAAATTTAAATGTGATGTTTGCCTGGTGTTAGGGGGAAGGGTAATTACAAGAATCATCTTGTCTTTCATTGTCCACTTGGGAACAGAGGTAGGAGGTTGTGCAGGAAAGAGGTTTGGTTTTATCTTCTGTTTTAACTGAAATATTTGAATAGTTTTGTACTTGAAATGAGTTCTGTATGTTAAAAATTACTACTTTGAGTTAGAACTGTTACTTAGGCTGTGATATTGTAACTATTGGGGCTTGTGTGTGTAACCCCCAGGGGGCACTATCCTAAGGGCTACTACCCCTGCCTGCTCAGCTAATAACAGGTTGAGGGGCCTGGATCCAATGGTGGGTGCCTCCACTCAGAGGTCGGGGTTGGGACAGTCAAATGTGACCTGGTCACAGCCTCTGGGTCACTGCAACCCCCCCTTTCTTCCCACTAATGGCCCACACACATTAATCATAGTACCCTTGCAATATACACTTACCCCCAGGATTGGTTCAATCAGCTTGACTCTGGGGACCCCCTGTAAAGTAAGATGCAGTTATACAATAACCACTGTGCAGTAATTCAACATAGACACACAGTTTAAGCAGTATACCTTTGCAAAACAACCAATCTGATTTATTTTGGGGGAAAGATAACAAGGACTAGGGGAAATCAGGTTAATTAGCTTACTACTCTAATATATATATATATATATATTAGGGCAAAAACTTCCATTTAATGCATCAGTTAGGGTTGTTCCACAGCGACAAGCGAGAAATTCGATGTTAGGTTGAAACCCTCACCCTCCAGCCCACCCCCAACTGGAATAGGGTGCGCATTGGGGTCATCAGCCTAACTGTCACCCCATCACATGTGGAAAGAAGCTGAGAATAGGAGAATGGGGTGACAGTTAGGACTGATGACTCCAATGCACCCAATTCCAGTTGAGGGTGGAAGGAGCAAAGGTTTCAACATCGAATTTCTTGCTTTTTGTTGCTGTGGAACAGCCCTAACTGATGCATTAAACGGAGTTTTTTGCCTCTAATTTTCCTTCTTTTTGAGAATGATAATGAGAAATAGTGAATGTAATGCGGCGGCAGGAGCGCAGGGCCCGGTCTTGTCACATAGCAACATTGTGCCAGCAAACGCAAATCGTAATGCACATGGTGACGCAAAGAGAAAAGTACTGTAGACAGAAATGTTAAAAACAACGGAAACGCAACCGCAAATGAAAACGCAAAGGGTAATGCACATGGTGGCGTAAACGTGAACGGTAAGTGAAACGGGTACGGAACTGCAAGCAGAAATGGTAATGGTAACAGTAATGTAAGTGCACAGGCTGGTTTTCCCCAAAAGCTGTATAGAGAAAGACAGTGAGTAGAAAGAATGTATGCAAAATAATGACTCTCGGAACACAAAAATCAGGAGTTGGAATAGTAAATTGCTTATATCTTAGTAACTGTACGACATAGAAAAAAAATTTAAAAGTCATATGTATTATTACTTTCCTGGCTAGTTTTATATTTAACCCTGGGTTTTTTGACAAAAACTCCGTATCTCGCACCGTTTTCGAGATACGGGCCCTGAAAAGCGCGGTGAACGCCGTAATGTTATCCTATGGAAAAAACAGAAGTTCGGACTGCCATAACTTTGCCTCCTGTATATTTTTCACCAAACCAATAAAAGGCACATCTGTGGGATGTTGGCTGTATCCCTGCAAATTTCAGCCCAAAGACCAAACCGTTATTTTGCAGCAGGGCGTAAGCGATTGCTGTAAATCGGCTACCGTAATGTTATCCTATGGGAAAAGTGTCAACTTGGTGCCGTAACTTTGCCGCGTGTAATATTTTTCAACACAACACTGAAAGGCACATCTGTGAGATGTCAGCTGCGCTTCCTCCAAATTTCAGCCCAAAACTCCAAACCGTTCGTTTGCAGCGGGGTGCCAAAAAATTGCTGTCATTTCCCCACAGCCTAGAAAAGTACTGTCGCAATTTGAGAAAGCTTTTGCAAAAATTTGCGACACTTTTGTGAGCACGAAAGTACTTTGTGAAAGTGCTTTTTCCAGAAATTTAAAAAACATATTTCTGGGTGTTTTACCCCAAAATAAAGACATGGCTAGCATCCTCAGGCTCCGACTAGGTGAATGCAAAAAGAATTAGGTTGCTAGAGGGTCTCAATTTTAAATGCCAAGCATTTTTCTGATCACTAACTGAAAACAAAATGGCGGATTTGCGAAAGTAAGAGGCGATTTGCAAAGTAAAATGCATTTGCGACACTGTTGAACTTTTGTTAACTTTTCCCATTGACTTATAATGGGAAATTGTTTTTGAATAACTTTTGAACCGTTTAATATTTTCTCAAAATCTTGAGAAGGCACATCGGGGACCCTGGCCACCACGTTCCCTGAAGATTTTAAGACGTGTACATAAACTGTCGCGACCTGTAGAAGTGCCAACCGTAGAATTCCATAAAAGCGTGAACGCGACGCCGCAGATCACGCTTAATAACTCAGCAGCCGTGTATCCAACCAGTATAAAACCTAGCAGATCCCAAGGCGTATGGGTCTTGATCACGTATTCCAAATTTCAGGCAAATCCGTCAAATGGTTGCAAAGTTATTAAGGTGCAAAATTTTGGGTTTAACATGTAAATGGCTCCTCAACCCTAACTATGGTAGCACTACCGTGCTACCATAATATATATATATATATCTAGGGCACTGTGCACAGGCCAAATCCTATAAGCCACTGTCTCTGAGTACCCGGGCCATAGAAGGCTAGCCTCTCGATGCAGCTGGTTGGGGCCCTGACACAGAAAACAAACACTTGATTCCTAAGAGGATTAAGCAGAGCCAGCAGGCTCAGTTCGTGTAGCCAATAAAGCAGCCAGATGAATCTTGCCCTCACTATGAACACCTGACAGGGAGCTATCCTGATTTAGTACTCACAACTCCAGCCAAAAGAGTGCTCTCACAACACTCGCAGGACCGAGCCTGGAATGCAAACACTTCTCCATACATTTATATGAAGAGCAGAGGGGTACCATACCAGGCAGCTGCTGTATAATCTCAATCACTTTCACTACCTAACACCGGGCCCAACGACGCAGCTTTACTTGTCCTGACAGACCGAGTGCGATTGAAGCAGATTCTCCAGTCCTCTACAGGGTGAGCCTGGTAGATAGCTGTGCACTGCACAGCCTCCTCTGACTATGGCCTAGAGGATTCAGTCCGAGCTGTACGGCGATACCACCACCCAACTCTGGCCTTCCACATGAGCTTCCCGCGTGAACACTCAACAGCGCAAGTGCCCAGAGCTCCTTCCTCGCTCTCAGCCACAACGACTCTGACTTGGGCAGGTTTGAGCAGGGAACTTAGTTTGGGCCCGACCCGATCCCATTGGTGGGATGCTGATGCCGGTTACTTACTACTGTCCTCATTGGCGCAAACAAGGCGCCATAGTCCAGAACTTCACTTCCCAGAATTACTAGCTGTATCCCCATTAGTCAGCCAGCTCCATTTAGAATCTTGATTCTGGTTGGTCGCTTCTTACTCCATTTTAGATACCCCCTGGCTCCTACTGGACCCCTCGAACTGTCCCGGTCCAAAATGGAGGGGCACAACACACAGAGTCCCAGCTGCAACAAAAGCAGGTTAAACAAACTACATTTTCATTACTGTTCTAAATAACCACAGGCAAACAGCCACACCTTTTGAGTGGGCTCCCCTTGCACTTTCAGCGATGCCAAAGAGGGGCAATTACCTTACAGCTCGAGCGGGACTCTAGCAGGGAAACACACAGTCCCCCTCATGAGCAATGATTACACCTGCAAGCAGACAGCTCTTAAAGAGACAGTATGTGGAGGCTCTACAAGCATTCACAGAGCCCCTTCAACAGCTTAAGCGCTGAACACCAACCACCAGGGGGAACACTTAGGCCGTTCCTAGACGGCTTTTAGGAACCCCCATTTGTAGGGGGGTTACATGTGCTGGGTGTGGGAACACTTGTTTGGCAGTGATAATTAGAGTGAAATTTAAATGTGATGTTTGCCTGGTCTTAAATACTGAAAAGCCACTGGGGGTTGGGATTGAAGGGCTGTGCATTTCTGTCTGTGACTGAAATTTGAAGCAACAGGAACTGGTGGGCCTGTGACATCATATGGTACCTGATGTCTGCGTACACACACTGTTAGTGGGACTGGACACACACTGGACTGTATGTGTTTGTGAGACTTGGGAACTTTATTAGTGGGGTTGAAATTGGGTTCATAAATAACTGCAGTCAGTATAGAGAGTATTTCCAGGGGGAAGGGACTGAGAAAATGGGTGTGTGCCCTTATGAACAGAGAGGGACAAACAGGGTGGCCACATTCCACCATGGCAGGCATCTTCGGAAGGGTTGTAGGCTGCACAGGCTGTGGGATGGCAATAATTCTCAATTGGGCCTGGAGGAGGCTGCCCACCTGTAGACAGCTATCTTATATCAGGAGTGAAGTATATTGGTTAAGGAGTAAGCTGGGGAGTTGGAGGGTGTCCAAGGATAAGGGTGTGGATATGGGGCAGAAGGGTGGGGCTGAGGGAGGCTGGGGCAATGCTCAGAGATTACAGGACGTTATGTTACAGCAAGCAGGAGGGGATATTAGGGACAGAGGACCCTTAGGTAGGGATGTTGACGCTAAAGGGAAAACGTACGGGGTAAACATTCCGAATATAAAGAGAGTGGAGGGGGAAGAGTCAGGAGGGGCTGTTGTGGGGAAGCCTAGAAGAGCAGACAGTGAGAGGGGTGGAGCTGTTGTGGGGAAACCTAAAACAGCAGACTGTGGGAAGGGAGCTCCTAAGGAGAACAGGGCAAGAGGGGAGGAAGGGGGCAGTTTAGAGGGGCAGTCGGGGGAAACTCAGGTTACTTGATGGAGGCTGGCATGGAGTGTTACAATAAATTTGAGCTACTAAGAAACCTAGAGGGGGAGGAAGGGGTTGGTGGAAATGAGGAAAATGATACAGAGGCCGGGGGGAGGGAGTCGGATACCCATAGGGCATCACAGACCAGCAATGGAAAGGATAGAAATAGTCCCAGAGGGAGAAGGGGAAACATAAATGTTAAGCAGATGGGGGAGATGCAACATAATGCAGACATGAAGGAGGAGAGCATGACTGGAGAGAAACTGGGAGACAAGAGGTGGGGGAGGGGCCCCCTTCAGCAGGGGGGTCTGTACCAAGGATGGGACCCTAGGTAAAGGGGACCCACAGAGGGCCTCTGGAGGTAGGGGTACTATTACAAGGGGGGAGGATGGCGGTGTGGGGAAGGGAAACCATCAGAGCCAGGATAAGTGGTTTGGATAAGAGAGGGTTAAAGGGACACTTACTCGGGGGGTCTGAGTTAAGTGGGCAAAATAACAAGGGAGGCAGAAAGGGTTGAGTGACAAGGGGGTCTCTAATAAGGCAGGAAGACTACCATGGAATTGAGATCACGAATAAAGGGGGGGATGGGGGGTTGAGAGCGCATAGTGGAGGTAACCATAAGGATGATGTTAAGGTTCTATTATTGGGAGATTCGATGATTAGGGGTATCCAGTGGGAGGGACAGGGGGGTGGATGCCATAGCCAGGTGAAGGTAGTGAGTATCTCTGGGTTGACAGTGCACAGAGCAAAGTTCATAGTGTACGAACTGGTTAGGGATTGTGGAGGGAAACTGGATTTCCTGGTGCATTTGGAAACTAACGATCTAGAGGGAAACAGCATTTTGGAAATCCAAGCAAGGTTCCAAGAACTTGCCAGAGTCTGTCGGGACAATGGATGCAACATATCCTTTTCGGAGATACTGCCAGTACCAAAGGCCTCAGTGGAGAAAAAAATGAAGATCACAGAGGTTAATGACTGGCTCAGGAAGTGGGGTGAAGAGAGTGGGTTGAGGGTGTCAGGTAATTGGAAAGGAGTTTGGGAGGATAAGGGACTGTATGCCAAGGACAGGCTTCATCTTGCCCTGTTAGGGAAGGAAGTCCTTAAACAGGGGGTGGCTGACTACATTCAAGAAAAGTGGGGTTTAAACTTGTGAGGTGGGAAGGATAAGGGAGGGGCTGACCAGAAACTCCTCCAGATGAGGGGAGTAGCCTTCAAACCCAAGAGGGAGGGGAAACAGACTGGGGAGGAGGTTTCAGGAGGAGCAGGGGAGGATGGAAGTATAAGGAACCTGGGTGGGTTCGACAAAGGGATCAGGGATAAGGGTGGGGATGGTGTTAGTAAATGCCAGAAGCTTGGGAAACAAGCTGCCAGAGTTCCAGGCCATGCTGTTTTGGGGGTGGATGTGGCAGCGGTCCAGGAAACATGGCCAACAAAAACCATGACTGGGACATAAACGCGAGGGATGTACACTATGCTTAGGAAGGATAGAAAGGAGGGCAGAGGGGTGGAGTGGCTATGTTCATTAGAGATGACATAGAAGTACTACTAGGGTAGAAGAGGCAGAGAAAATGTGGAGGCCTTATGGGTCTACCGAACCCCAGCAGGAGGTAAGGTCAAGCTGGGTGTAGTATAGACCCCGGGATGGGTGATGTTCTGGAGGATGGTTTGCTGGACAACATCATTGCCCAGTGTGGACCAAAGGGAAGGAGTGGTGTTGATGGGGACCTAATATGCCAGGTACAAACTGGGAATCATGTCCTCTAAGGTGGCCAAGGAGCAGAGGCTGCTGGACAGCTTCCAGGATGTGTTCTAACACAGCATGTGATGGAGCCCACAAGGAGGGAATGTCCTGGACGTGGTTCTGGCAGATGGAGATCTGTAAGGGACCTGGTTGTAGAGGATCCCCTGACTGGGAGTGACCACAATACTGTCTGGTTTCAAATAAGCATGGGGAAGGGGGAGGAGATCTAGGACACTAGCAGTGGACTTCAGGGGGGAAGACTTTGTGGGCATGGGAAATATTCTCAAGGATCACTTAAAGGGATTATATCAATGACAAATGTGGAAAAGAGATGGGAGGTCATAAAACAGGGACTTCATGAGGCAGTCAGAACCTGCGCTAAGGTGAAACGTAAGGGAGCAAGGTCACATAAACTATGCTGGTGGTCCAGTAAGGTTCAGGTAGCGGTCAGAGAAAAGAAGGTGGCCTACAAAAAATATAAAACAACAAGCGGGGATAGGAAAGGAAATGTACCATCTTGCATCTAGAAAAGTCACCGGATGGTGAGGGGGCAAAGTCAGTAAAGAGCAGCGGCTGGCACAGGGGATACATGGAGAGGAAAGGGTTCTTCGGTACGGAGTGAGAGGAGGAGAAAACTAAGCGCCATCTCGGCAGATAGAGATCAGAAGGAGGGTGGGTGGAAGAGGCGAGGGACCAGGCAGAGGTATTAAACCAGTACTTCGGCCCTGTGTTCACTAGGGAGGGGGATGGGATATCTACAAAGCAAGGCACGATGGGGATAGAAGCGGTAGTGAGTGGGATCAGGGGAGCAACAGAAATGGAGCAAGAGGGAGGGAGAGGGAGAGGTACCCCAGGGGTGTCACATCAGGATAAGGATAAAAAGGCCAGTAAGGTGGAAGGGATGGATTATGTTATCTCCACCGGAAGGGTGTGGTTAGCCCTCAAGGCCCTAAAGAAAGATAACTCTCCTGGACCGGATGGCATTCATCCGAGAGTACTATGGGAATTGGCGGACATACTGGCTGCACCCCTGGTGGAGCTCTTCAACAGGTCGCTTGAGACAGGGAAGGTACCTAGGGATTGGCTAGAGGCACATGTGGTGCCAGTCCATAAAGGGGGTCGAGGGAAGTACCAGGTAACTATAGACCCATCAGTTTGACCTCGTGGTGGGAAAATTAATGGAGAGTATACTAAAGGAACGATTGGGGTGTACTTGGAGGAGGTGGGAGGTCTGGATAGTCGGCAACATGGGTTTGTGCCAGGTAGATCATGTCAAACCAATCTTGTGGAGTTCTACGAATGGGTAACATCAGAACTGGACAGGGGAAAACCTGTGGATGTATTATTCTTGGACTTCAGCAGGCATTTGACTCTGTCCCCCACAATGGTCTGGTGGAGAAACTGACAGGGTTGGGAGTAGGCCCTTTGATGGTCAGATGGATTGAAAACTGGCTAGCTGGACGCACCCAGAGAGTAGTGGTCAGTGGGGAGCACTTGAACCCTAGAGAGGTCGGTAGTGGGGTACCGCAGGGCTCGGTCCTGGGTCCGATCCTGTTTAATGCATACATATCGGACATCAGGGAAGGTATAGGGTGTGAAATGAGTCTCTTCGCTGATGACTCCAAGATGGGAGCAGTAGTTGAGGGGGAAGAGGGGAGGTTGGCCCTGCGAGGGGACCTGGACACCCTGGAAAGCTTGGCTCACACATGGAAATTAAATTTCAGTATCACCAAGTGCAAGGTGTTACATCTTGGGCGGAAACCCTAAACACAGGTACACCCTGGGAGGGCTGGAGGCCTCAACAGGGGAAAAAGACCTAGGGTCATGGTGGATGCATGTATGAATAACTCTGAGCAGTGCAGGAGGCAGCTAGCAAGGCAAACAGGATGCATCGTAAGGGGGATCACCTCTAGGAGCAGGGAAGTGATTCTGCCGCTGTACAATGGACTGGTTAGACCACACCTTGAGTACTGTGTACAGTACTGGAGACCACACTTGAAGAGGGACATACAGCTCCTGGAGAGGGTACAGAGGAGGGTAACTAAGATGATACGAGGACTAGGGGATTTGACATATGAGGACAGACTTGAGGAGCTCTGCCAGTTTTCATTGGAGGAGAGGAGAGACGGGGGGATATGATTGAGGTCTTTAAGTACCTCATGGGAATAAATAGGGTAAACATGGAGGGGATCTTTAGACTAAAGCAGGGAGGTATCACCAGAGGGCATGGTTTGAAGTTGGAAGGTGGAAGAGTGAGGGGAAAAGGAGGAGGTTTTCACTGAGAGGGTGGTGGACCCTTGGAGCAGCCTGCCTGGTGAGCTGGTCCAGAGATCCACAGTGGAGGGCTTCAAGAGAGGGTGGGACAGACACAGAAAGCAGATGTACCAGATGATGGCCTGGCCCAGGGGGGTGGGGATGGATGATAGGGGTTTCTGGAACACAAGGGGAGGAGGGCCTCAGCACCCAACTAGGGATCTGAGGTTTGAGCAGACTCAATAGACCGTAAGGCCTAATCCACTGGCAATTAATATGTTAGTATGATATAAATCAAAGATACACAGAGGCAAACTATTTTTTAAACCAACAAAAATGCCCAGTCCCTGGACACTGACTCCCTACTGTCCATACTAGATATATATATAAATTTCCTCTCAGAGAGACAGACTGTGAATAGTCCCAAGTATAGTCCGACTGTTTACTGCTGAGATTAGATATAAATCAAAGATACACAGAGGCAAACTATTTTTTTAAACCATCAAAAGTGCCCAGTCCCTGGACACTGACTCCCTACTGTCCATACTAGAGAGATATATAGATTTCCTCTCAGTGAGACAGACTGTGAATAGACCCAAGTAGACTGTTTACTGCTGATAAACAGAGGCAAACTTTTTTTTAAACCAGCAGCAAGCTGGCTGGCTGCGACTGATGATGAGAGTAAATGAGATGAGAAAGATCTTTTCTTTCTTCTGATTTATCTAGATTGTATTGTGTAACTAAAATTAGTCAGTCTGTTCACATTCACAGATGGTACATTTATTTCTATTTCTCCAATAATATCTATGTTAAATGCAATCAAACAGAAACAGTGTACAGAAGAAGAAAAAAAATCACGAGACAGAGAAGTCTGTACTCTCTCCTCTCAGTCACAAAATACAATTACTGAGAGACAAACTGCAGCAACAAGTTTTACAGTTCCATTCTTTTTTCAATTCCATCCAGTTTGGCAGTTTCCTATATGATCCTCCAGCTGCCAGCTACCTACCCTGAGCCCTGGCCTGGCCTTCCTCCTCCTCCTCCCCCCTGCTCAGCCCCAGCTACAACGTCTGATTGATACTGCACACACAGGAACTGTCTCTGGGTCTGGATGGACTCAATTCAAATGATTATTTTTTTTAATCAGTATCAGTCAGTGACAGTGTACTGTTATTTACAGCAAAGAGCAAATGACTCCACAACAGAAATTGAACACAACCACACACAACTCAGAAGTGACTCTTAATGGCGCGCACTGAGTCCTGACAATGAATATCGGGCTGGCAGTGTACAAGGGGCAGTACTTAGAAGTCGACGACTTAGTCTGATTGGCTCAATTGCAGCTGTGTCCCTTCAGCGCCGCCTGCTGCCAGCCTGCCTGTCAATCGTGCCCTGCCGCCAATTGGCTCTCCACTCCATCTCTCTTCTTCATGCTCCAATGCCCAGCCCAGGCCCGCTGCAGCGCTAGCCTAATGCTACACCGATTTGCCGAACTGATGGCATGGCCCACTGAGCGGAGACTGCCGGAGAAGAAACTACCCTCCCCATTGACCCATTGTCATGTGATTTGTAAGTGAGAGCCCTGAGCCGATCATGTGGTTCAATCCATGCTGGCTGGGCTCCCACTTACACCAACCAATCCGTGTACTGGACTCTTCTGGAGCCTGGCCATGATCTGACCCACCTCCTCCCACTGCCTGTCAGCTGTCACTCACACACTCAGTGCTGTCTACTCTGTGCACTGACTGCACATGCAGCACAGAATGGAGGCCGAGCCTCTGAGCCAAACGGATGGACTGAGTGAGTGACTGCTGATGCTGCATCGGCAGCGACGGGATATTCAGCGACCGCAAGCAAGCCGCATGCTTGCAAAAAAAAAATGCTAACAACAACAAGTATGGAAATAAATTCATTTAGGGAGTGATGCTCTGCTCCCCCGAATCTCCGCCCATGAGGGAGGGACAGGTAAGGGAGCGCAAAGTGCAAAACTGAAAGAGAATAGCCCTGGTGGTGACAAAAGGGGACAAGAATTTTTTTAGATATGTGAAAGGAAGAAGACCAGGGGAGGGATCGTAAAGTTAAAAAGGGAAGGGGGGGCTGGCCCACCAGTGCAGTGATAAGGCTTCCCTCTGCGACATCAACATTCCAGGTTCGAGAAAGGACACGGGAGTTGGAGGGCCGGTTGGGGGGGAGAAGGATGAAGCGTCCAGGTGACAGCTCTCCTTCTCCAGGTGGAGGTGGGAGTGACCGGTATAATACCAATCCCTGGTGGAGGCTGGGAATTGGTAGCAACTGGCGCCAGCTTTGTGGGGAGGTGTGACAGATGTTGCGCTATCAGCACCCATGTCATTACATGTCACATCTCCCGGGGGGTTACATATGGAAAAATCTGAGGTTCCGCCTCCACTAGATGATGTCTGCCCCACAGAGCGGACCTCACACTGCTGCCCAGGCTCCTGGTTCTGAGCTACCCACCCTTCTCCATTGGGGGCGGATAGGGGGAACCCCCTGCAGCCCCACCGATAGGAGGCAAGCCAGGGGTGTTTGGGAGCTGGCAGCTGTGGTGGTACAGACCAATGGGCATGGATGCAGATCCCACGCAAAAAAAAAAGAGAGGGAAGGGGGAATTCTGCAGAGGGGGACAAGGAAAAGGCACACATCCTGAACAAATACAGTACTTTTTTCAGTGTTCACAGAGGAAGGAGGAGGAAGGAGAAGGAAGAAGGGGGATACTAGTCCATTTTCAGAGAACAGTGTCCTGAAGGGATTTACTAATCTGAAGTGGACAAAGCAACAGGGCCAGACAGGGTGCATCCAAGGGTACTGAGGGAGCTCAAAGGGGTACTGGCTGCACCTCTGAGACCTTTACAAGGACATTAACCAAATTGAGGCAGTCCAGAGAAGGGCAACCCAAATGGTGCAGGGGCTGCATCAGAAAACATATGAGGACAGATTAACGGAGCTCAATATGTATACCCTAGAGCAAAGGAGGGAGAGAGGTGATATGATCGAAACATTCAAACACCTTAAGGCATTAACAAGGTGAAAGAGTCTAACATGTTTCAATATAAGAAAAATAGCAGGACAAGAGGACACAGCATGAGATTAGAGGGAGGCTGATTAAGGGGTAATGTGAGGACGTTCTTTTTCACAGAAAGGGTGGGGGATGCATGGAACGGCCTACCTCAGGAAGTAGTGGATATGCATACAGTGCAGGGCTTGAAACAGGCATGGGATAGGCATAAGGGAGCAATACAGATTAGTATGAATAGATAGGCCATTGACAGAGCAAAGGCCGATGGCACATTCATAAGGTAGAAAAAGAAATGTGCAGACTGGATAGGCCTTGCTGTCCTTATCTGCCATCAACTTCTATGTTTCTATGAGAGGTGACCTGATGACAGGAACTTTTGCTCCTTTTGGCAAGATTGTGCCTGACTTAGCAACTGGAGGGTGCAGTTAGTTTGAGTTACAAGAGCCAGTGGGGCGGTCAGTTGCTTTATTTTCCTGCCCAACAAAAGCCTCTAGTTTGTTGGGCAGCACTCGTTTCCCTGATCCTGGGAGCAGCCATGACTCTCAAGTTGATTGCACTGCAGTGGGCGCCTCTGGCTTTCTTGATTTCTGTGAAAAATTTTTAGTTTGCGGCAGACCACAGCAGTGTGACCCCTGAATCCACACCACTGACAGGTCACTGGCTCCCCTGAACGTGGCTGCAGAACGTTAACAGGAGTTGCAGGGGAAGCTACAGTACTGGAATGTAAGCTGATGACAGCTGAGATAAGCTTGTCAATCATTACTTGTTGCTGTTGGACACAAGTTGCTAGCATAGCCAATTGTGAGGACTGTGGCTCCTGAACAGTGGCAGGTCAGAGCATTGAAATAGACCCCTGGGCTAGCCGTGCAGCTTGGATTGTGTCCAGCCAGGTGGTTGGTTTTTGTTGGATGACGTAAGTACGAAATTGTGGAGGTAGTCCCCGGACAAATGCTGTAATTTGGTCTTTCTCTGGTTTTTGCAGACGTTTACATTGTGATTCAATGTCCACTATAAATGTTTCCAATGATTTGGAGGGTTGCATAGTGCACTCCTACAGTTGCTGTTCCAACAACCAGTGTGGATGTGCTTGTAGGAAATGGTCCTTGAAGGCGGTATACAGGGTGGCTGTGTCCCTTCTCATCTTGTCTGGAAGTGCACTGAACCACGAGATCACAATCCCTCTCAGGAGTAAGCGCATGGCATTAGAAATTCGCAAGGGATCTGTCCAATCATTGAAGGAGATCCAGGCCTGAAATTACTTGAGCCAGTTGACAGCATTTTCATGGGCTAATGCTGAGAAAAGTGCTGGCTGTAAGCTGGAATGGACCATTGACTGTGGGAAAATAGCTTTAATATAGGCGAGGTTGTCCTGAATGGCCTGCATAGTGGGCGTCCCTTGAGCTGAGAGGGAAGATTGAATATTGTGCACGATAGTTTCAATTTTGAGACCCCATGCTCTCGAGGCAGGTGAAGATGGAGCTTGCAGTGCATGAAACAGCATCGTCCTCGGACCTTATGGACGGAGATGAGCGGCGTGTCAGTTAGCGGAGGTCATAGGAATGAGAAGGGTGGTTGTCATGTAGAGAACGAGATGTCTTGGAAGAATTAAATTACAGGGAGAAAAATGTTTTTGTAGACAAGGTACAGTTGTTTGTATGCAAGTTTCATCAAACAATGTCTTAAACAGTTTCTACTCTATTTTGGTGTTGTCTGTTATTTAAATTAAAGTTTTACTACATATCAATTATTTGGTGTACTGTCCCTTTAATTGCACAGGTTTGGATTTAGATGTGATACCATTGATTTCTGTTACTATAGCAAGACAGCACCACCAGGGGTTAAGGGTACTGCTTATGGCACTGTAGCACACAAAATGGACACTGCTTGTCACAAGGTTGCTGTGCAGGAACAATATGGCGATTGCCAGGCTGCAAGCCGTCTTCCCCACTGAATTTTTGGTGGACTCCTGACCTTTGTGTACATGGCAGAATGCTGAGGGAATTGTGTTTATTGTGCATAATTTTGTTTTGATCTTGTGTTGCCTTCCCCTCGCTTTGTATAGTGTGCTGTATTTGTCTTGTATGTGCCCTGAGATCTGTTTGCTGAGCTCACCGTCACTTTTGATTATATATTTATTTATTGTATTGCCTCTTTTTTTGTTTTCCTTGCCCCCAATTATTTCTTTATACTGTGCTCCACTGTGGATTTCCTGGTGGGCTTGCCGATGTTCCACAGACCTTGTTTCACCGTGGCCTCCCCGGCTCCCGACTAGCTCCACGTGGCTGCATGGGGAAAGGATTTGCTCTGCGCGTTCGCTGCACTGATAAGGAAGCCACATCCCTAGGATGGCTGGAGCAGGGAGCAAGCTGCTGCAGAGTGGAGGGAGAGCTGCAGTAGTCCTTGGTGCAGACTGAGGTGCAATCAAGATGAATGCTTTGGTTTGCAGGCCGTGCCTGTGCAGCAGCCGCCAGTGGAGCTGGCTGGCAGGGGAGCAGGTCTCCCAGTGGCTGCAGCGAGTAGAAGCTGTGACTGTTCAAGGGAAGCAGAGGCAAGTTCAATGCTGAGCTGCAGGGAGATACAGGTATGGCTGTTTGGAAGGGGGGTTTGAGCTGAGCTGCAGGGGTACAGAAGTGTGCTGGGCTGTGAGTTGTGTGGAGCAGCCTGATAGATGTGTGGCCCAGCAGGAGAGGAGTGCTCCGTTGGCAGGAGCAGGAAACTTTCAGAGGGTAATGGTAGGAGGCTTCTGAATTGTGCCACTGATTTAGGCGCACGGTGCAGCCGAGGTGTTGGAGAGGCTTCTGTGTCGAGGTATCGGCGGGAGAGTTCTACACTGCAATCGGAGAAAAAGCATAGCATGTCAGGCTGCTGCAGTTCAAAAGTAGCAACAAGGAGCCGATTTGAATTTTGAGCACCCTTTCTGTTGGCTGTTGTACTGCTGTGGACAGAAGACTGAAGTAACAGTGTCCCACATTTATTTGCATTGATATTCGGGCCAGAAGGGACAACAGGGGTCGATTTGAAAATGCTGGCACTTTTAACAGTTGACTGTGTTCCCAGGGAGAGAGAGACTGTACAGGCCCTGCCACAATGTAGGAGCTGGGGGGTTGCAGTTTGCAGCTCCATGGGTTTGTGGAGGCTTGAAAATAATTTTGCAGACTGCTGCTGACAAAACAGTGTCCCACATTCATGCACATTTATATTACTGAGGCAGATTGCAGAATGATTAAATAAAGCAGGATACATTTCGGTTCTTACTTTGCTCTCTGCTGCCAGGTTGACTTTTCTCAGCATGCAAAACAATTCAGGCACACTTGTGAGATGACTCTGGGATACCCAACAATGCAGATAAGCAAGATGGGGGTCTGGGCAGAAGAAAGGCTGCATCCTCCACCATGTGTGGCATTTTGGTATTTGGCCTGCCACGGGACCCCTTAGCTTCTCCAATATTCTGCTTTTCCATCAGTTGCTTCTGCAATAGTCATCTGCTGATACCGAAGGAACTGAGTCGTATGCATGAAATAACAAACAATATTAGGTTTATTCAGGAACGTAAGCAGGGACATCTCATCAGCATGAGGTACAGACTTAGACTCACTAGAAGAAATAGGAAAAAAGGGTTTCCTGTCCCTCCAGGCAATAATTAGCATAACACGTGACCATAGCATTAGCTGAAACATTGTTCTTGGCTTAAAGGGGCAGCAGCTATTCTTAAGCCCCATACTTAACCCTGTACTCTACACATGCCAAATTTGTAATCTAATTAGTTAAGTGATGTCAGGTGCTGTGGTAACCAATCATTAAAATGAACCGTGATTTAAAAAAACTTGCTCCCTAATTGAATTCAGTATTAAAATAAACAATAAAAATAAACTTCTCCAATAAAATAAGCATCTCCTATAAATGCGGTTCAAATAAAGTCTTAAGCTATGGATTACTAATCATCTCAGTGTTGCGGTAGGCTTTTCCTCAGCAGACACCAAGGGCACTGCAACAGAAAGCGCCAGTGTTAGCTACTAAAAATCACATTTAGAAGTAGAAAAGTTACTAACTCTAAATTCCTGTTTCTCCATTTGTTGCTTGAATCTCTTTCAACCTCATTCCACTTGACTTACACTCAAGGCTCAGCGATATTGGCAAAATATATAATTCAAGAAAAGGACCATGGCATTACCGGCATTCAACATTAAATAAATACTGTCATCCCACAGAAGTGGGCAAAGTCAATATTTAAGAACACCAAACAGGAAATTTAAGCAGGCAACTAGTGAGGGTACCAGATTATTGGAAAGTCTGTCCTTTATTGTAGCAGAATGTCAGTTACAAACTTAAAGTTTCTCCTCAACCTTGTCTTTCCTTGTCCTTCATCCTGTACTCAGTCTTCTCTGTCTCCTTCCCTCCAGTGTTTCGAGCTTCGCTGACAGTGAAGAAGGCAAATAGGGACAAATCAACAAGCCCCGCTCCATTCTCCCAGTTCTCCATTGTCTCCGCTGTCTTGCTCCTCCACCTCTCTCTACTGTGACTCTCTATGGGTGTCGGGACTCTCAGGTAACAGGAATATCGGCATCTTTACTGCAAGAAAGCAAACTCTGACTCAAGGTAATAAAATCTATACCAGTATAATCATGAACAGAGTAGAGCAAGGCACCCTTAGGGAATGGTGGCATACCTGTTTTAAAATACAAGCAAACATCTAAATTTAGCTGAAGTCTCTGACCTCTGAGTTTCAGTTCAACATCACTCTGCCATCTTTTTACTCTGTATCTGGATCTTTGTGAAGGGTGAAATATAAGACATGGTAATATAATAATTTAAACTCAGAAGGGACTCTAGCTCCTTCAGGCCACACCTGAAGGTGTTGAATAGTAAAGATGCTGTGTAAACGTGTACTTATAGGGCTTATAGGGCTTCCCTACATGATCTACTACCCACAGTACCCTAGGACTTCATTTGTAAGCATAAATTTGTCCAGGCTTACCTTCAAGATCCATACTGTCCTCATGACCACTGACTGCTGGCAGGCTGTTCCATGGGCTCACCACCTAATAGATGAAATGCCTCCTAACATTACCCCTGCATTCACCACCTCTGAGCTTCAGGGCATGTTCCCACATCCTGCTGGAGCATGCCAGATCAAACATCTTTGTCTGCTTGGAGTTATCAATACCCTTGAATATGACAGACTGAGATAATGCCCCCTCTCAGCCTCAGTCATTTTTCTCCAGGGTGAAGATGCTACATAGAAATTCATAAAGATAAAACTGATGGCAGGAAAAGGACTACTGACTCATCCAGTCTGCCCAACTCCGTCTATAGTATAATGTAATTGCCCTAGTGGTCCTTCAATCCCCTTCCCCCATATCATCCTACAAAAGAAGACGACATAAATGCACATCAGAACTATGTTCACATTTAATAAGCAGCACTGTGGAAGCCCCTAGTGCCTCGGCAAAAGTGCCTTCAAAGGGGGCGTAGTTACAAATAATCCAAAGACACATTTAAATACACCTTTGTTTGTGACATCACATTATTATTATCCAATCAACACTCCATAACAATTACTTGTATAAAAAACCTTTACATTAGTACAAATACCTTTTTATAAAAAAGTGAAGTGTTATGTAGTTCATATGCAGCCTATAAAGCAACAATAGCTTTAATAGTTTTAAACTATAATGGCTTATTTATGCTAGTTGCTGTTTATCTTGTGAATATTTAGAACATTCAAAGTACTTATTTCTAACAAGTGATGATAAACAGATAAATCATAACTTCATATCATTCATTACCACTGTCCTGTAAGTCCAAAAAGTATAGTGAGTTACTTTATCTGCATATTATTTGAGCTTATATGTTTTTTTGATAAGGAAAAAGTTTGGTCCATAATAAAAAAATCATAATACGCTTTAAGATATAATCATAAATACATTGTCGTTAGCATAAGTAAAAGTATGGTGTATCCCTACAAGGTTAGGAGAACCCCCTGTTAATAACTTTAGTAATGTATTTTTTAAGACAAATTTTATGTGGTCAGTTAAGCTTTATTCAATATAGCTGGACATTAACTTTCTGTTCCTTTCTCCTAAATTTAAAATAATACATTTCAATACAGTATGTGGCTTATTTTACAGACAGGGTAACCCCCTATCTGCTTGTGGGTTTGAATCACCTTTAGTTTCAAGTTCTGGGGGAGTCAAACTGTATACCTTATGCTAGTATAATCAAATGCACAGCTATGTTGTATAAAGATTACAACATAGTTGGATATCATTTTTCTGTTCATTTTTCCTAAATTTAAAATAATACATGCAATATAGTATGTGGCTCATTATGTTTTATAATGTGCCCTTATTAGAAGGAAAAAGCTGTCATACAGCAATCTTACAGGACAGTGGTAATGAATGATATGAAGTTATGATTTATCTGTTTATCATCACTTGTTAAAAATAAGTACTTTGAATGTTCTAAATATTCACAAGATAAACAGCAACTAGCATAAATAAGCCATTATAGTTTAAAACTATTAAAACTATTGTTGCTTTATAGGCTGCATATGAAATACATAATACTTCACTTTTTTATAAAAAGGTCTTTGTACTAATGTAAAGGTTTTTTGTACAAGTAATTGTTATGGAGTATTGATTGGATAATAATAATGTGATGTCACACACAAAGGTGTATTTAAATGAGTCTTTGGATTATTGTAACTACGCCCCCTTTGAAGGCACTTTTGCCGAGTCGCTAGGGGCTTCCACAGTGGTGCTTATTAAATGTGAACATAGTTCTGATGTGCGTTTATGTTGTCTTCTTTTGTGAGTGCAACCTCTTTGGAATTTGTTGTTTTGAAGGGTGTCTCCTTTGGGTGTGAACCCCTCTTTCATGAGCGCGACCTTTGCAGTTTGGACTTGGCCCCATATTATCCTACCCTGCTATCCTCACCAGCCCCATATGTGCCACACCCTGACTCGAATCCTTCTACTGATTTTATGCAGACCACCCCATCTAACAGTCTGTTCTGCTTACCCACCATCCTCTTTGTAAAGAAATGCTTTCTGAAATCCTTCCTTCTCTCCCTCTATCCAGCTTCTCTGAGTTCCCTCTTCTGCCCATGTTTCCACTGAGTCCTACACACTATGCCTATGCACCATGGATCTGTGGCATGTAGGCATCCCTAAGATTCAAACCATGCAGCAGGTGTCCTATTGGACCCTGGTGGCATGCACAAAAGGGGCATGCACCCCTTACATGCTGTAGCTCCTGACTACATGTAGCACTGTAAGCCTGCTACATGGGGGGAGTGGTCAGGGCGGGATGGACTCCACACTATGCACAGAGGTGCTGAGTGCCAGTTGAGGGGGTACAGCCTGTGACCGCAGGTACCCTGCCATAGCCAATATGTGCACCTCCATCCCATGGATGGCAGCGTGGTGGGGCAAGCAGCTGCCCCTATAGTGTAGCCCCCAGCACTCCTGACATATTGCATGGACTGGGAGCTACCAGCCAGCATCTGCCAGTAGTGCAGAGGCCCCAGTCGGTACCCAGTACCCAGAATCCTTGGTTCCGCAGGTGGGATGGGTATCCGATTGGATGCACACTATTTTATGTCTCGCCCCCTGTCCCTGTGATGCTCCTTAGCACTTGGGCAGTGCCTTGGACAGCATTAGTGAATGGTATGTGGTACACGCCTGTTCGAGTGTGTCGGCAAATGTGTACAGGTATGTGCTTTTTGCGTGTACCTGGCCTACAGTGCTGTATAGGTCCCATTGTGAATAGTTCTACTGTGCCCACCTTGTTTATTCCATGAAAAACCTTATATTCCCCTTCAAAAGGTGGCTATCGGATAGATAAGCCAAGCCCATAACATCTAAAGAATACCACTTGAAAAGGAAAAAAGACTGTGCTAAGGCTTCTGCATATATAATAGCCACAATCTTGGTCAATCAAGGTCTTGAAAAAGAGCATGAGGTTCACTCAAAAATGTTGGACGTGATGGGTGAGTGCTTCTCCCAGCAGTTTTTCTTTATTAAAGTTTTTAGAATCAGACAATCAAGATTGTGGTTAGTTTATATGCTGAAGCCTTAGCATGGTCTTTTTTCCTTTACATGAAGAAGCTTAAAAGTTTCAACCATGTCCCTCCCCCTCCCTCCTGGTCTCCAGTGTATACATGTTGAGATCTTCAACCTTCTCCATGTTGAGCTTCTCTTGCTGCCCTTGAATGATTTCTGTTGCCCTGTTCTGCAACATCTCAAGTCTATCCCTGTCTTTTCTCAAGTGAGGACTCCAGAACTGTATGCAGCACCACCTATGCCTGTGAGGCTGCTCATCCCACTACCCTCTCCCTCCAATTCACCCCATTTTTCCCTGGACATTTCCCCTCCCATCACACTGCTGACTCCCCTTCCACCCTCCCAATCCCGCTTAGCTATATCACTAAGCTTTGACAAAGCCTTCCTCTGGCAGCACAGGGTTTCTCTTTCCATCTATATAATCCTTTCTATTCTTTCCCATTTGCCTTTAATTAAGATCACATAGTAGTCTAAACTCTATACGTATTATGTCTCCGCTCTTTACACTAGAATGTATAAACAACTCTAAGGTCTGTAACTGAGTGAAATTATTGTTTAGAACCTTGCCAAGTGACCTTGTAGCTGATTCTTGTGACATTGCTATTTTTCTGTATTGTATGTCCTGTCTAGACGTGGAACCTTTGTAAGTGAGCTTCCAGCTCAAAGGTTGTTTCTGAATCAATAAACTTGAAATACAGCTTCAACAGGGCTCTGTACAGGGGCAGGATCACCTCCTTCCTTTTACTGCTGATCTCCTGCCTATGCACCCAGGCATCTGATGTGCCTTCCCCCTGCTCTGCTTCACTGTACTGACTGCTTTAAAGGGGAATCCTCATATGCTCTGCAGAAAAAACGGTGGGATCTTCAGGTCCTGATTAAGAGAAACGCAGGTAAAGTAAAACTTTCCACATACTTACAAGTCCATAATTACATATTTTATCTGGTTGATCCTGCGACCCTCCACCCGCCATGATTAATCACTACATCTCCCAGTGTCCCGCTGAGGCCAGCCTTCTTATGATGCGACTGGTGGACTGAGCCATGGGGGACCTCCATGTGGCAGTAAGTCAGTTAAGAGAGTTTTATTGTGAAGGAGCGCATGATTGTGCTTATTCTACCAGTATTGATCATACTTCTTAGAATGATCTGTACTGGTAGAATAAGCACGATCATGTGTTCTTTCACAGTAAAACACTCTTAACTGACTTGCTGTCACACAGAGGTCCTCTGCAGCTCAGTCCGTCAGTCACGTCTTCAGAGGGCTGGCCATGGGGAACACTGGGAGATGTAATGATTAATCACGGCAGTTGGATGGTAGCAGGATAAACCAGATAAAAAATTTAATTACAGGCTAGTAGGTATGTGGAAATTTTTACTTTAACTGCATTTCTCTTAATCGGGACCTGAAGGTCCCGCAATTTTCCTGCAGAGCATATGAGGATTCCTCTTTAAGCAGTCTGCCATTACAACCCTGAGATCCCTCTGCTCTGTTAATTTTTCTAACACTACTTGCTGACCCTAGATCTTCACTGGAACAAAATCATCTGTACACAGTGCTTTTTCGTTTACTTCAGCTGAGCTTGGATTTTTCACTTGAACTGCCTACACCTATTGGATATTTATACTACTGATTTCCTTACTTTGCTCCAGAATTATGCCAGGTTTTGATTTTCTCTATTTTGGACAGTGAGAGTATCCTTATTCTGGTATTCCTGGTGGTGAGAGGACCTGGGCGTCCAAACTTAATTTCTGTCTGTTTATTGAAAGATAACTTTCTGACTTCAAACTGTTTTTGATTTAATGTGAGCAGACTACTGGATTTTCAACTTCGGGCAGTGAGTGCCCTATTTCCACTACCCCCAAGCTGTGAGAGGGCCTGGGGAGACTTCAAAACACTATATCCTGCATACCTAGTGAGAGGGGGTGGCAGGAGATTTTTCTTTTTTTTTTTTGGTTTCTGTTATTGTTTTTTTTTTTTTTGGCGTTTTCCGAGAGCCAAGTATTGGACTGTATCATCTATGCAGTTTAAGAAGGGCTTATTTTTAGCAGTGTTTTATTATTTATTTCAAGTGGGTATATAGTAGTTACTGAATTTTATTGGACATAAATGAATGACCTAGCTCTGTGCTGTAGTTTTTAAATTGTTTTATATTGTTATTTTGGGGGTTATATTTTTTGATTGGGATTTTATTATGTTATTTTTTGTAGGTTAGGGTACAGGAGATTTGTCATTAAGATTAGGGGTTTGCGATTAAGATTAGTGTTTATGTTTATTGTTTGGGGTGGGTTATTGTATTGTTTTTAATATTTTTGTTTTATTTTGAAGTATAATGTGTCAGGGAGGTTTAGCAATGGTCAAGCAGTACTCCCCCACCAGACTCAGGGAACTATGTCCTTTTGACTGTCCCTCATTAACATCTGACACCTATTTTAGGTGCTGTGCTTTGGGGATAGTTAGAAGGCATATAAGAAAGGGGAGAACTGGGCATGGTGGAGGAGGGAAAAGGGGAGGGCGGATAGAAGTCGTGGGGTCCAAGAGGCGCCCTGGGGTGAAATGGAGTCAGGATAGAGGTCCTCCCTGCCTTGTCTCCATACCCAAGGGCTCCGTTGTTTATGGGCAGGTGCCGAGGTCTTGCCTGAATGCTCATCCTACTTGGGCGGTGTTGTGCAATGCCAGATCTATTAAGAACAAGACAACTATTATAGCTGATCTTGTTGCAACCATCGATCTGGCTTGCATCATCGAGACCTGGCTGGATGAAAATGCAGGCCCTGTACTGGTTTCTGCAGTGCCGGCTGGGTTCTCGGTGATACACTGCCCAAGGTTGGATTGTAGGGGTGGGGGTGTGGCTATTATATTTAAATCTGAGCTGGGCCTTGTGGATGTGCCATCAGGAAGTACCAGATCCTTCGAGTATATCCTGGGTGAGGGTGTAGGCTGCAGGATACTCCTCATCTACCGTCCACCAGGAGATGGTGGAGCATTCCTGCAGGAGATAGCGGATTTCATCATCGACATGGTGTTGGGGTCCCCCAGATTGATAATTCTGGGGGACTCCAATGCCTGGGTCGACGATGAACTCTTGCATTTTGGTCAAAATCTCCTCCAGCTCATGATAACGCTGGTCTTTACACAGGTAGTTACCTCCTCAACTCATGTAGGGGGTCACTTGTTGGACCTGATTTTTCTTTTGGGTATGGAGATAGCTGATTTGGGGGTGGAACCAGTCAGCTGGTCTGACCATCACACCATAAGGTTCAGTTTCAGGGTCCCCCCAATAGGTCTGCCCCTACGGAGATGGTCCAGTACCTCCCTTTGAGGGGAGTTACTCCTAATGACCTATCGGCGGCGCTGGACCTATCGGGTTTGTTGGGTGACCGCATGAGTCCAGGTGATCTCGTATTAGCCTATAATAAGGCTGTGGGAGATGCCCTGGACAAGATTGCTCCTGTTCACGTTCGACCCCTCACTCTTCGCCCAAGGAACCCCTGGTTTGATGGTTCCTTGAAGGAGCGAGTTGGTTGAAGGATGGAGAAAACCTGAGGAAAGTCTGGCCTTGATGCTGACAGGCTTAAGCTGATGGCACATTATGATGGCTATCAGCTAGAAAACACCCATAAGTAGGCAGAATTCCTGTCCAGGGAGATTTCTACCACGCAGAATAGACCAGCTCAGCTTTTCCGGACCATGGACAGAGTGTGCAATCCAATTTGTCATCAGCCCAGAGAAGCCTTTTCTCAGCTGAAATGCGAGGAGTTTGCTCGATTCTTCGCAGATAAGGTTGCCGGCATCAGGTCTAGCATCAGCATAGTTTCTCCTATGAGGAGTTGTGGTGATCGGCAGGATGGGGTGTGCATTCAGTCTCTCTGGTCAGATTTCAGTCAGCCAGAATTCATGGATATTGTGATGATCATCCAGACAATGCGCCCAACCAGTTGTAGTCTCGATCTGGGCCCGACACCCCTCTTATTGGGATGTGTTGATGTTATCTGTCCAATCCTTGCTAAAATTGTCTGGAGGTCCTTGGAGACTGGGGTCTTTCCAGAACCCCTAAAGGAGGTTGTCATCTGACCACTCCTTAAGAAATCCTCCTTGGACCCGGACTGCCTAGCCAACTACCGACCTATCGCTAACCTGCCATTTATTAGTAAGGTTATCGAAAAGGTGGTTGCGCTGCAACCAGATGATCATCTTACAACTCATAATATCTATGATACTCTCCAATCCGGATTCAGGAAGAAGCATAGCATGGCGACTGCACTGGTCAGAGTATTGAATGACCTCCTGATGGCTAGAGGGCGAAAGGCTTGTACCATTCTGGTCCTTCTTAATTTCTTAGCAGCATTTGACACTGTAGACCATGGTGTGCTATTGGAGCACCTGTGTCTGCTCTGTGGTCTGTCTGGTACAGTCCTCAAATGGTTTCATTCTTTCCTCGCAGACAAGCTTCAGAGAGTTACCACTGGAATTTATTCCTCTGGCACTTACTCCCTGTCTTGGGTGCCACAGGGCTCCATTTTGGCCCCTATGTTGTTTGCAGTATATATGCTACCATTGGGAGATATCATCAGGCAATGCAGTTTGAGTTTTCACTGCTATGCAGATGACACTCAACTGTATATGTCTTTTCTGCCCGGACAGGATGCTGCACTCTCTGTGCTAAACAACTGCCTTACTGAGGTCAGAGCCTGGATGAGTACTAGTTGGCTGAGATTGAATTCGGATAAGACTGAAGTGTTGGTTGTGGACCCTGGTCGTCCGGGGGTGAGTATACGAGTTGGTCAGGCATTGGGTGCTTTACTCGATGGCATACAGCTCGCTGCTTCAGACCAAGTGCGTAACCTTGGTGTTATTCTTGATGATGGCCTGACACTACGGTCTCAGGTGTCGGCTGTAGTCAAATCCTCTCTTTATCATCTGAAAACTATCGCCTGGGTGAAACACTTGGTTCCTCTGGATGATCTACCAGCATTAGTCCACGCCTTCATCAATATCCGCCTTGACTACTGCAATTCTCTCTATCTAGGGCTTCCAGGGGGTTGCTATCCGCTGCCTGCAGCTAGTGCAGAACACGGCAGCCAGGCTTTTGACTGGGACTTCTAGGTTCAGTCATATTACTCCTGTGCTCCACGAACTGCACTGGCTGCCTATTCAGTGACGGATCACCTTTGAGGTTGGCTTGCTAACCTTCAAAGCCCTCCATGATCAGGGACCCAGTTACCAGCAAGACCTCTTGATACCCTACTGCCCCTTCCGTCCTCTCCGATCCACTGATGAGGGATTGCTAGAGATTCCCAGGGTACGATTAAAAATATCAGGTGCCCGTGCCTTTGCTTTTTCGGCTCCAACCATGTGGAATTCTCTACCTGGTCGGCTAAGAGAATGCCTGACCATTGACAGATTTAAGAGTGAGTTAAAAACATATTTCAGCCGGCCCGGTGGCGTAGAGGGTTGAGGCACTGGTGCCTTACCTTGGCCCACGTCGGCGACCCAGGTTCGAGAACGGACTCAGGTCATGGGGTCAGCAGGGGGAGGATAGGATCGAGCGTCCGATGGACTGCTCTCCTATTCTGGGGTGGGCCTGGGTTTGCCTTTACTCATGCAGCGGCCCCCAATGAAGATTGGAGGCACTACATGAAGCGACGCAAAGGGGGAACAAGAAAAACCAAAAAAATGCTCCGGAAGTTAGCCAGATGATGGCTGCCAGCCCCAGGCATCCATGAAGACTCCCTGAGAGCCACAGAATACCTCAGCATCTCCCAGGACCGAGAGATAATAGTGTGCTGGTTTCTGCCGCTGGTGCCTTCCCCCTCGGAGGAGTGGGGACCCATCCGGTGCAAGGGTTACAGCAGACTACCCCGTGGAAGGCTGCAGATGTGAGGTAAGTGGTGGCCGAAGGGAGTTAGTAGGGGATTGTCTGGGACCATGACGGCCTGAGGGAGAGGTAGCTCTGGGGCATGTAGGAGGGGATAAACAAATAATGCAAAAAAAAAAAAATTTATTTAATTTTGCCTTCCTTAATGATTAATGATGAATGTATTTTAGCTTCCTGTCTTAATGTTTTATCCGTGTTTGATCTTATGTACAGCGCCTTGGTTTCTGAAGGGCGCTATAGAAATAAAGTTTGAATTGAACTGAATTCAGTAAATACAGCACCATTATTGGTTTCAAACATGGCTGAGACCGAGTAAAAGACTTAATGGTTACACAGGAGGCAGCAGTAGGACAAGGGGGTGATGGCAATAACCCGATTAGACAGTAGGTCCCAGGGCAGGATAGGGAAAAACAGAGCAGACTGGATGGACCAATAGTCTTCTTTTGTCCACATTTTCTATGTTCGCCTTTCTTTGGTTTCCTGACCCTTATGTACATACCTTTGTTCTTTTTTTGCAATGAATTTTATTCACCAGACCCTTGATCCTTTCTCTAGTCTCTTCAGTTCCTCCCTCAATGCCCTCACCCCTACATCACTGTTCACTCTGCTGAAGATTTTATGTCATCTGCAAATAGGCACACCTTCTCTTGGATCTCCTTCCCAAGGTCACAAATAAAGACATTGAAAAGTACTGGGCTGAAGACTGATACTGGGAATCTCACTAGTGACTTCCTTTACCTCAGAGAATTTCCCATTTAGGACTATTCTGTGTTTTCCCACCCAGCCAGTTCCTGTCCCATTCTGTAATCTTGTCCCCCACCACCAGGTTCTCCAGTTTCCTAACCACTCCCATGGGGGACAGAGTCAAAGGCTTTGCTAAAGTCCACATACAGTTCGGCTACTGCTTGTCCTTAATGTCTGCCGCCTTTGTGACAGGCTTCTAGCCCCCCTTCTAGCCCCCTTCATAGTTTTTGATCCCAATGCCCATGATCATTTTGGTGGCCTTGCATTAACCCCCCATTACACTGCCTAAATGTCCGTTTTGTATTGAGTAACCCAGAAATTGGTTGCCCAGACTCCTTCTTTCTCTTTGCCCTGCATCAAGTCCATTGCAGCACAGTCTGCTTTCTCCTATTGGTTTCCCCAGCTTTGGCCTTGCCTCCTCCCCTCCATCCACTCAGCCTTCCCTCCAGCTTTACTGAAAGCCCCTCTCCATGACCACACCTGCTCCTGCACCTAATTTTTTTCTCTTGCCAGTTTTAGTGCTGAGCTTACTGCTTTAGCACCTTGCATAACTGGAATTTTTTTCCTTGCACTGAGCGCATTACTACACCATTCAAAATGTTTTGTTGTATTTGCAACTGCTGATGTATTGCACAGTTAAACTGCTTAAAATAAATGCAAAAAATGATTTTCTTAGTATGTAAATTCTCCCTTGTACCCCTTCCGCAGGATGCCTCTGGAAATGAACTGTCCTCAGCTCAGTAGGCCTTTCCTGGTGAAAATGTTATTATAGCGCTAATTGCTAATGCTATAGTGGTAAGATTGTACAAGGTCATAAGCCTACTGGGTGTGTAGATAGAGGTCTTTATTATCACTATCCACCGGGCTTATAATGGAGAACAAACATCACCATTATTGCTATAATAATATGCTATTTACATTTTTAAAAATAATTTTAAATTTGGGCACATGTGAAGTCTGTGTTTTTCACCCCAGTGTATTTTTTTTTTATTTATTTTGAAATAGTCCTATATTTTCCTTCTTTAGGGCCCATGTTAATGCAATATTTTTCCCACCCAATGTTATTTTTTTTTTAATTACTTAGCAGTTCCAGAACACAGTGACATCAGTCAAGATGAAGACTACAATGAAGCGGAACACAGTGATATTAGCTAAGCTTTATTCTTCCCCACTGTGCCTTTACTCTCCCGGGCAATCCCCAGCTTCAAGGCAATTTCTTAGCAGTCTCCTGTTTCTTTAAAATCTACCCTCCTGAAGTCTAGGACCCTTGTCTTTGTGTGGTTCACCTCTGCTCCTTTCCTTATGTTGAACCATACTGTACGATGATCACTAGTACCTATGGACAACGTGCACCTTACTGACCACCAGGGGCAGGCAGCGGGGCCTGGGAGTGCAACAGATGCCTCTGTTGCACTCCCAGGCTGTACGGTCTACAGAAAAGATTGTTTATCTAAGCGTGGAGGTGGGTGTGCAATATATCTAAGGGACAATCTTCAGGGTTTAGTCCTTCCCCAGCCCAAGCTGGGTGATCACATGCAAGCACTTGCAATGAAGGTGCTCCTCAGCACCCATAATCAAACCCTCACAGTCATGTCTGTCTACATTCCACCAAAGTACAAGTCCGCAGGCTTGGATGCTTTAATGGAGTGCTTAGAATCGCTGTATCTCAATACTGAAACAATAATCCTTGGGGACTTTATTACCAACTGGCTCTCCCCTGAGGCCAAGGCCATTAACGATGCACTCTCAGCAATCCACCTCAAGCAACTGGTCAAAACACCAAGTAGGACTAATTACTCTATGGGTACCAGCACCTTGCTGAACTGGGTACTGTCTAACCTCCCTGGCCACTTACCGGGATCACTGTTGTCCTGGACACTCTCAGTGACCACACGCCTGTCCTGTTTCAGTGGTCCAATAACTATATCAAGCCCCCTGCAAGAACAGTCACTAGTAAGGTTCTCTTTCAAGGTCACCTTGAATTGCTAAAATCAGACCTTCATCAGCAAGATTGGTCTCTAGTCTATAACTCCTGCAATGTTGACTCCGCACTCGACCATTTTATTTGCCACTTTAACAAAATTTGTGAACGACACGCCACACTGAAAACACGGAAAGTGAAAGGCTATTGCAACCCTTGGTTCTCCTCTGACCTGCTCAACTTAATGAGATCCAGGGAGCGCTTATGGCAGAGGGCTTGGGCCTCCAGTAAACAGACCGACTTGCAAAACTATAAGAAAGCACATAACAACTGCACTCGGTCAATTCATGCAGCAGAAAAACAGTACTATAAGGAAGCCCTTTCCAAAATTTGGAGCAATGGCAGAAAATTAGGGAACAACTTAAAGGAAGCAACTGGTAAAAACTTCAACTCCGTCCCCACCATGCTCAGTATTGATGGTGAACCCTCCCTGGATCCCAGTACAATTGCAAACTTGTTCAACAATACCTTCTCGGACTTGAGTGGGATACTCACCCCAGATTTCTTTTGCCAGTCCCGCACTACCGATGTTAAAGAGAATATGGCCGCAGCCCCCTCCCACCCCCCATTCTATTATAAAACTTTCACAACCAAAGAAGCTCGAAAATATATCCAAAAGGTTCTGGGTAAATCCAGGGACAGCAGCAACACCCTGGACCTGAAATTAGTTGAAATGCCTTTGGACAAAATATTGGCCCCACTCACCCATATTCTCAATGCCTCACTCAGGTACTCACATTTCCCAGAAAAGTGGAAGTCTGTGATTGTGACCCCAATCCACAAGAGTGGAGATTGGGCACTTAGTGGGAACTACCATCCAATCTCAATTCTACTACCTCTCTCAAAAGCACTCAAGAGAATGGAAGCAGACCAGCTTGGCAAATACCTGGAAAAGTATCAGCTTCAATGCCCAGAGCAACACAGGTTTTGAAAGGGTCATAGCACCACAACAGCACTGCTTGGATTTACTGGCTACATACACAGTTCCCTTGACCAAGGTCTACTTGTTGGTGCAGCCTACATAGACTTAACAAAAGCATTTGACAAGGCGAACCACGCACTACTGATCACACAGCTAGAGATCATTGTTCTCTCTCCTGACACTGTGGCTCAGTTCATCAGCTACCTGCTAAACCGGACACAACAGGTTAAGATTAGCAATACCCTATCTGATAGCAGGGCAGTCAACTCTGGAGTTCCACAAGGATCCATCTTGGGTCTGCTCTTATTTAACATTTTTCTAAACCAACTTCCATGTGCCTGCCACTGTCGTCTGCTGTTATATGCAGATGATGCCGTTCTGTTCTTCAATGACCCAACCCCTCTTGCTCTCGAATGTAAACTCCAAAGCAACTTCACAGCTATTGAAAGTTGGTTTAAAGACCAGAAACTTGTGATGAACTATACCAAGACTAAAATAATGATATTCTCCACCGCCCAAAACCGGTACAGAACTCACCCCCTTCTCATCACTAATGAGGCGTGCTCTCCCCTGGAGCTTGTGCAACACTTCAAACACTTGGGGGTTACGATGAACAGCACAATGTCTTTTGACCTCCACATCGACAAAGTCACTAAGGCCATTAACATACGGTTAGGATTACTGCACCGGCACAAGCACAGCTTAATGCCAGAGGCCTTTAATCTAGCGGTGAACAGTTCCCTTGTGACACTCATTGACTACAGGTTGGTAATTTATGGATTAGCCATGGACACCACCCTTCACTGCTTAAAAGTTGCCTTAAACAAAGCCTGTCGGCTTGTCACCAGAGCCACCCAGTTAACTCATATGTGTGACCTGTATGCCCAGACTAACTGGTTACATTTCTCAGGCAGAATTCAGTACCAATCATGTTTATTGGGGAAAAAAGTTAGTCTTGGTTTGATGCCCTTGAGAGTACAGAATCTTCTCATCTGCAATGATAACCATTGCTGCACCATCGCTGTACCCGCAGCTCGGACAGCCAATTATTCAAAATTCCCCGCTATCGCACCTCCTTGGGTCAAAGATCTTTTGCCTACTGTGCCCCAAGATGGCTGAACTTTACACTCTGACATCTCATCTTTTTTTTTTAATCACATCAGTATTTGTCACCTCCTCCATGGACCAAGCAGGGGCTACATCCTCCGGCCCATCGGGGCCATCATGGGTACTGTCGGGTCCTGGTATTTTTCCTGTTTTTCTCCCCTGCCCCTGAACCCATGCAGTGGGTGCAGCAGCTGTCTCCACCTCCGTTGAGGCAGTCAAGCACATCTGGGCGCAGGACGAACACCTCTTGTGCTGATGCATGCAGCACACAAACTCCCCCACCCCCCCCCAAGGAAGGAGAGCAGTCCTCCAGATGCTCAATCCTTACCTCCCTGGCCAACCCCCGAACGACCCAAGTCTGTTCCCGAACCTGGGTCACCGGCATGGCGTGAGGTGTGGCATCCAGTGTCTCAGCCCTTAGTGCCACTGGGCCGGTTTTGACATCTTATCTTTAACTGCGGTCAGTGCATTTAAAAGAAAGCTGTGACAACAGCTAACCATGATTGCCAGCTGTGATTGCTTCCATTAACAAACTCCACAACCTTATGCATTTCTGTTGTTTTCTTCTCTGCTTCCTGTGCTGCAATGCTTGGCACTTAATTTCATGTGCTCTTATTTCTCTTCCGGTTCTGCCACCTAGAGTGCCCAGTTCCCGCCTGCCATCCTCCGGCACCCTACCCTTGATCCCCCCTATCCTCCCTCCCATTCCCTACCCATACCAGCACTCTGGCCCTGTAATCCTGTGCCCTTCCACCTGCCTACTCTTGCTGGCCTAGTAATCTGGGCCCTCCATCCTGCCTTCTCCCTATCCATTTGATGATGAAACCCTTTGGGTCCATGATTAGGTTTTACCCTCACCAGTTTCTCCTGTCTGTCATCTTCTGTCTCACATCCTTGTATGGTGTCTTAGTTTTGCATAGTTGACTCGGGCTATTGGTACATAGCCTTTGATTATGATCTTTTACTAGCTATAACCATTCCTGTTCAATTGTGTTGCTATTTGCTCTCCCCAATCTGTATAATGTCTCACATCCATGTATGTTGTTTAAGTTTTGCACAGTTGACTCGGGCTATTGGTACACAGCCTTTGAATGTGATTTTTTTACTAGTTATACTCTGTTCAATTATCTTACTATTTGCTCTCCCCATTCTCTCCAATGTTTCAGTGTCAATTACTCATGACGTGGAACCTATGTAATGAGCTTGTCCTCAAAGGTGTTACTCCGAAATGTCAATAAATAAAAATAAATAAATAAATAAATAACTGGACATCAGTCCCTCAGGACTTAAAGGTAAGGTTCCCTCAGCCTTTTATTCTGTTTATCTGCGTAGTTTGTAGGCATAAACAATGAGTGCCTCTACTGCACCCTCCTAACTTCATCAGGATTTAAATGTAAATAAAGGTACTTAAGTCTGGTGTGAAAACCTGCTTGACTCCATTGCAAAGGTCATGGCCCAATTCATGTAAGGCATCCTGGCATTGTATGATGTTTAAGTGCCAAAGCCTGTAGTATCTATGCTATATCAGTCAGTGCTGTTGCCATTCTCTGCAGTCCCTTTGTTCTTGTCTTATGCTGGCCTTGACACTTTTTAAGGCATAGTAACTGCCCTGCTGTTTTCTATAGTTTAAAGTGTATCTGAGTTAGAAAAAAATGCTTTTAGAGAATACAGGGACTTCACAAAACATGTAACACAACTGTCTGAGCATATAACATCTGCTGGCTTGTGCAGATAAGCATCAAATCCCATGATGACTTGCATGAATGGGGTCTCGATCTTTGCAACGGAGACAAACAGGTTTTCATACAAAGTCAAAACAGAGTGAAGCAATCTCATTTATATTTAAATTAGCATGAATTAGGAGGATGCAGGAAAGGGAATCATTGGTCATGCCTACAAACTACACAGGTATACAGAAAATAGGTCAAGGGGACTTTCCCTTTGAAAAGGTAATAGCCAGAGGTTGCTGGAGATCACAGACTGAATGTAAACAAACATGGTGGCTGCGATCTAGAACTACAGGGCAGCAGCTGGCCTGCTGGCACAGCGGTAGCGCTACCACTTGTAACACTGGTGACCCAGGTTTGGAACAAGCCTGATCCACCAGAGGGCTGGCCGTGGGAGGATGTAGGAGTGTCCCAGGGACGCTCGCCTTCTCTGGGGGAGGGAGGGCTAGCATTCCATGCTGTGCGAATGCCACCTGGTGCTACCAGGTGGTGTTAGCAAGCAGGGATGCTGAGGTAGGGGATGTTGCCACACTCCGGTACTGTGCACATTCTGTGTGTGCACGCTGAGCAGGACATCTGCCAACGTTCGAGCTGGGATAAAGTGTTGAAAATGCCTGCTGCCATGGAGTGCCATCCGCCCCTCCTCACATGCCCTGCTCCACTGACTAGAATCATTACAGAGACGGAATGTTAATGCCACTGGAGGAATTGGTATCCCCTCCAGCAGCCCTGCCCTGGGGGCAATCTAGGGAGGATCAAGGTAGCAGATAAGTCCCTGGTATGGTAGGAGATGGGACTGGAGAAGAGGGAGGGACTGAAGAGGAGCCAGCTGGAGGAGGGGATAAACAAAAAAAAAAAAAAAGAGAGAACTGCAGGGCAGAAAAGGCTCCTGGGAAGGGGCATGGTGCCTCAGCTGGACTGCTGAGCTGACAGCCTGTGTGAGAGACTGTAGCTGTTAAGACTCAGAGGAGTCTGGTCATCCTGAAGTGCACTTCCAGTAAAGAATTACATAGAAGGGTGTTTCTGAGGGACACCAGAAGGTGAAGGGTGATATGCCCACAGAGCTTTTCCCAGCTGGGTATCTGAACCCAACCATCAGGTCCAAGTTAGAAGGCACCAGGTGAGTCCAGAGGAAGGCAACACAGTGGCTGAGCAGTGCCTGTGAAGGAAACCCTGCTGAAGAAGAGAACCACAGGGAGTAGTTGCCATCCCTAATCCACTGCAAGGGTGTAGATGTATGACCCCATCGAGAAGGGGTTGGTGGCACAGTCTCTGTGGATCAGCTGCAGCCACCTAGCTTAGGGGTGCGATAAAAGACCCCAGGGTAAGGTCTGACAAAAGGCCCCAGGGGCAAAGAGGACCAGCTGAGACATCTGATGAAAGGCCCTTTTGGGATGAAGATCCAACATCCAGCTATCCTGATAAAGCTGAGCTGTCACCATTTCCACTTCCACACACCAGAGGTTAAGGAGGAAGAATTGCCCTTGAGATCTGCAGAACTGCGAGTACCTCAGAGCTCTCTGAGGATTTCTTTTGCTGTAATTAGAGAGGAAAGAAGATTAAAGTCCTGGGTAGGACTGTACCATTGACTGGATAGGCCAAGGCAGAAGACTTGCAAGGCCATCCTGCCCTTCATTGTGGAATACAAATAGCAGCCCTTTATACAGATTGCTAACAGCTGATTTGTTCTGAATTTGTTCACCAACTTTCCATGACCCTAGTTAGTAGCAAATGGGTGAGGTACCCACTGCAATGTGAGAGCTCTAATGCATTTGGGAGACATAAACTGAGTGTATCTGCATTACTACTGCAGAGGGGCGGGCAAACATTAACCGTTGGGAGTATAAGAAATTCCACCACAGCATTCACTTTCTCTTTTAACCCCTTGTTCTTTCCTTACCCATCCCTTTTAAATAAAATTGTTCACTTGCTAGGCTCATATTATACTAGTGGACCTGGTATCAGCCATCCTTGTCACTGTTACAGTCTTTTGTATTCCAGTATAGGTTCTTTTTATCACACGGACTGTCCCATATCATGCCCATCACCACATAATCATACACCATCTAGAGTTCCAAATACTGACCAGGTGACCAGCCATTTGTGTCCTCCATATTACAGATTTATGATACTCTGTCTGCAGTATGATCTAACTCTAACTTTATTCAAATGCCTGTCTACTGCAGTGTATCTGTTTAAATGCTGCTTTTGTATTGTTACAGCATTGTACCCTTTTGTCAGTCTCTCTATAAATACTATCGCACCCCACAGCCTTGCTCTTATAGCTGCAGTTCACTTCCCGCAGTTCACCGTAGTAACAGGGGTGGCCGCAAGCTTCATGACCGATTTAATCTTACCAAGACAGGTATCAGCCATGCAGAGAAATAGTACTCAGAGTCAGAATTACTTATTAATTTTATTATACTTTATTTAGAGCAAATATGTACAGATGTCCACGTAGATGTGTATAACACAGGTACAAGTCCCAGAGGTTCCAGTTTAAACTGCTGTTCCATAGACAGTCAGTATACAACTTTCTTCCACATTGAATGGTTAAGCCTTGTTCTCATCTCATTATTCAGTAGCCTAAGTTCTCTCTCTCTGCAGGTTCTTCTTACACTGCCCCCTGGTTCACTCTCAAACCAAATATAGAAACATAGAAGTTGACGACAGATAAGGACCGCAAGGCCCATCTAGTCTGACCATTTTTTCTGTCTTATGTGCATACATACTCATCTGTATTGCTCCATTGTGCCTATCCCATGCCTGTTTGAAGCCCTGCACTGCATTCATATCCACCACTTCCTGAGGTAGGCCGTTCCATGCATCCACCACCCATTCTGTGAAAAAGAACTTCCTCACATTACCCTTTGATCAACCTTCCTCTAATCTCATGCTGTGTTCTCTTGTCCTGCTATTTTTCTTATATTGAAACATGTTAGACTCTTTCACCTTGTTAATGCCCTTAAGGTGTTTGAATGTTCCAATCATATCACCCCTCTCTCTCTCTCTCTCTCTCCTTTGCTCTAGGTTATACATATTGAGCTCCATTAATCTGTCCTCATATGTTTTCTAATGCAGACCCTGCACCATTTTGGTTGTCCTTCTCTGGACTGCCTCCATTTTAATGTCCTTGTGAAGGTGCAGCCTCCAGTACTGCACACAGTACTCCAGATGGGGCCAAACCAGTGTCTTGTAAAGAGGGATTACCTCCCTCTTACGACTTGTGATACCTCTACTAATACACCCCAACATCACCTAGCCTTACCTACTGCTTTAGTAGTCTGCTTGGAGGATTTCAGGTCATCTGTGATGATAATGCCCAAGTCTCTTTCTTCCCTTGTGATTGCCAGCAACTCCCTTCCCAACCTATAGGTGGCTTCAGGGTTTCTCTTCCCTATGTGCATGACCTTGCACTTATTTGCATTAAACCCCAGTTGCGACTCTTCTGACCATTTTGCCAGTTTATCCAGATCTCTTCTCATTCTGCCCACCCCATCTGGATCATCTACTCTGTTGCAGATCTTGGTGTCATCTGCAAACAGACAAACCTTACCCTCCAGTCCATTTGCAATGTCACTGATGAAGATGTTGAAGAGGACTGGCCCCAGGACTGATCCCTGAGGTACCCCATTTGTGACTTGCATTTCTTCTGACTGTATACCGTTTACCACCACTCTCTGTTTTCTGCCCACCAACCAGTTTGCCACCCAGTTGATCAACTTCTGACCCACTCCAAGCCTACCCATCTTATTAATCAATCTTCTATGTGGAACAGTATCAAAAGCTTTGCTGATGTCAAGGCAGGTGACATCAACTACACCCCCTTGGTCCACCACTCTGGTTACCCAGTCAAAGAAATCTGTGACATTAGTTTGACAGGACCTTCCTGTTGTAAATCCATGCTGTCTTGGATCCTGTGCCCCCTATGGATTCCAGGTCTTGCACTATCCTTTCCTTCAGGAGTGCTTCCATAATCTTGCCCACTACTGAGGTAAGACTGACTGGTCTGTAGTTCCCTGCCTCCTCCCTGCTACCACTCTTGCAGAGCGGGATCACATGAGCCCTTCTCCAGTCTTCTGGGACCTCTCCTGTGCTCAGAGACTCACTAAACAGTTCTGATAATGGCTCTGCAAGTTCCACCCTTAGCTCCTTTAGTACCCTGGGATGTATGCCATCAGGTCCCATTGCCGTGTCCACCCTGAGCTTAGTGAGCTCTTGTAGGACCCTTTCTTTTGTGAAGGGACGTGTGCAAACCTCCCTCCCCCCCCCGTGCCCATGGTGCTGAGCTGTGGGCCCTGCCCTACCTTCTCCTCAGTAAATACTAAGAAGAAGTATCCATTCAGGATAGATGCTTTTCCTTGGTCCTCCTACACACACTATCCCCCTTACCTCCTTTGATCTTAGCAATACCCCCTCTGGACTTTCTCCTTTCACTAATGTATCTATAGAAAGTTTTGTCCCCTTCTTTTACTGTTCGTGCTAGAGTTTCCTCGGTTTGGGCCTCTGCCTGCCTTACTGCCTTCCCTGCTTCCCTTATGGAAGTTTGCTATGCCTCCCTATCTTCGTCCAGCTGCCTTTCTCTATATTTCCTGAAGGCCAATCTTTTGATTCTGACCTTTTCTGCTACTGTTTTTGAGAACCAAAGTGGTTTCCTCCTTCTTTTGCTCTTGCCTTTCTCCCTAACGCAATGGGATGTTGCTTCAAGTATTGCATCCTTAATGCTTGCCCACTTTGCCTGTACCCCCTCACCTGTATTTCTTCTTGTCAGGGCTAGCTTAACTCTGTTGGCCATCTTATCAAAGTCAGCTCCTCTGAAGTCCCATGTTTTTGCTTTGGAATGGGATGATTTAGTTCTAGTGGCCAAATTGAACCATACCATGTGATGGTCACTGGCCCGCAGATGACCTTCTACCTGGAGTTCTGTGATTCTTTCCCCATTAGTCATTACTAGATCTAGGATAGCCCTGTCTCTTGTTGATTGTTGTACCAATTGTCTGAGGCCCTCAGCCAGCAGGGAATCCACTATGTGTCTAGTTCTGGTGGATGTTCCTGCTGGTATTGACCAATCTGTATCTGGCATGTTGAAGTCTCCCATAATCAGAACCTCCCCTTTAGCTGTCATGTTTTGTATATCTTCTAACAGTAATCTGTCTGTGTCCTCTCCCTGGTCTGGAGGCCAGTAGACAACCCCAGTTCATATGGCTGTCCCATTTCCTTTCTCCTGGGTTACCCACAGTTCTTCCTTGGTCTCTTCTGAACAGTACATAGACGGGTACTGAAGTCTCCCAAGTGTGGTTACTGGTGAACCATGTCTCGCTAATGGCTACTATGGCCAATTTAGCCTCTGTCATTGTTGCCTGCAGGTCTGGGATCTTGTTTCCCAGACTGCAGGCATTTGTGTACATGTGTAACCCCCCTACAAATGTGGGTTCCTGAAAAGTCTTCCTTGAGCTTGCCTAAATGCTCACTGCCAGGCTGGTGTCCTGTGTTTAGCAGTTTAAATGTATTGCCAGAGAGTGCCTGTATAGCCTCTGTGCACTGTCTCTTTGAGAGCTGCCTGGAATTCAGTTATAATTAATTTGGGAGGGGGCTGAGTGTTTCTATGCTCGAGTCCCACCCGGGCTGCCAGATAATCGCTCTGTTCTGCCATCGCTAATTGCGCAGAGGGAGCTCTGTTATAAGATGTACTTATTTGCTGAATAGCTATGACAGTGGTAATGATATTGTAGTTTGTCTAACCTGCCTTCTTTGCAACATGGACAGTTCTGTTTATCTCCACCATCTTGGTTCTGGACTGCCAAAATGGGCCAATCAGTGCCTTTGGGGACTCTAAAATGGAACCTGCCCCCAGGGGCTTTGTGGGAGCAAAATTCTGTAGGAATTGTAGTTTTGGGCTTTTGGTGCCTAAATGAACCTGAAGGGGGAGCCCTTGTTGTGAATAATGGACAGATCAGCCAACTGAACCTTTTGGATCCTGGGGAAAGTCCCAGACTGCTTGCAGTTTCAGTTCAGATCTGAGCTGGGAAGTGAAGGAGCAACAGCTCGAGACAGTCGAGCAGTCGTTCTGTGTAGTTTTACACAGGAGAACTGTGGAAAGGCTTGAGTTTTGGCTTGCCTGTTTGCTTGCTGCCCCTGAGAGGGAGAAGGGAGTTTATGCGGACTGAATCTGAGTTGTGAGAATGATTTAATGCCACTAAACTGTGACCAGGCTTGAAACCTGAAGAAGACTGGAGATTTGCTGAATGCTATCGGCCTGTCAGGACTTCCAGCCACTTCTGGACTCCCAGTTTGTGCAGAGACTCTGAAATTGTGACTGGATAGTAATCTGCCTGGTACAGTAGAATTTCTTTACATGTAAATGTGCTGTATGCTGCTAATGGTTCGTGATTTGGTTCCCCACTGTGTGTTGAATTGTGTTCTGCTTGCTGGAAGCTGCATCCAGCCCCAATGGACTGAATCCAAATTCATCTCCATTTGGCCTGGGCTTTGTCACACCGGCCCGTCCAGACTACATGCTGCACAGAGAAAGCCATCGATGGGAGACCTGCCTGGGGATCAGCCCCCTGCTCAAAGCTTGAACAGGAATGACTCCTTGGTGATTCGTGTGGGCCCTGCTTCTCCTGGCACTCTAGGTCAACAACCTGCAGTCTCAATTTCATCCTACCTGTGTCCTGTAGTGGGTATCGTGAGTAAACATCAGGGTAGCTCCCTGCAACAACAGCTAAATATAAAAGTGTTGTCACCTGATTGCCTTGTTGTTTTTCTTTCACAAACTGAGCCCTCCAGCTCTGGATTACAAATAGTGTGTGTTGTGCACGTTGCTTTCTTCTATCACATGGCCCCAACCAGCTGTGACACCGGCCTACTCCGGGCAACGTTCCTGGCTAGCCCACCTCTTCCTCACCTGGGTACCCAGATTGTGTGACTGTGTAGGGACTCTGAAGTGCACGCATGACTGTTTGATTGATATAGCCTCTAAGCAAATCAACCTGATTATGCCCCTCCCTTTTTCAAGTCCCCTGAATAAATCACATCTAACTCTTTTTGCATTTAACCTGACTGTGGTTCCAGTTTGTGCCAACATTTTTGTTTTGTTACTATTTGCTGTGCACAACTTTGTTTTACAGGGGGTCTCCAAGGTCGAGCCAGAGGAATCAACCCTGGTAGTAAGTGTAAACTGTGTGGGTAATTGTGTGGTGTATAAGGGGTATTGTGAAAGTGATTACTGTGTACTGCTCAGGCCACTAGGAGGGAAAGAGGGGGGTTACAGTGTCCCAGAGGGCTGTGCCCAGGTTAGCTTGACCACTAACAACCCTGACCTCCGGGTGGAGGCACCCGTTTCAGTACCCAGGCCCCTTAACCTGCTTCTAGCCAAGCAGGCAGGGGTGGTAGCCCTTGGGGTAGCGCCACTTAGGGGTTACATCCTGGAGGCTCACTTCTGGGATTTTGTGCCTTCTAGTGGACAGAGGTGGGAATTACCCCAGTATGTTTAGAACTGGTGACAAAATGGAGGAGCTTGCTACGCCTAAACACAAGATTGCCCCCCACAAGCTGTTAGTACACCGAATGATGGGGTGGAGTGATGCTGAGGGGGTAGACCCCCAACAGGCCCTTTTGTTAATGGATGTCCTGCTATGGACCTCTAATGCAGTTATTGTAGAAGCTGTGGAGCACGTTAAGTGTTTGGGGAAGGCTGAAGTGAAGGGGAGGGATTCGGACCTGTTTGATCAGACCATGGCGGTCCTTCTCTCTTGCAGCTCCCCTATAGATCCAGAGAAAGTACCCCCCATAATTCTGCCAGAAGGGTCCCAGAAGGGGTGGAGGGTCATCCATTTGCACAGTGATCCAGCTACCGCAGGAGGGTCCCCCAGTATAGAGGGGTTCAAGGACAAGCTGCTTAAGTTGTTAGCTTCTGAGGGGCAATCCGCCCAAGAGTTTGTAAAGATACTAGACCTTTCTGAAGAGTCCACGCCATTGCAGTCCCTGACAGCATCTCCTGCTACCCCCAGGGTCTCCCCCATGGTCACCTTCCCATAGCAATTCCATCTGTGCACCTGGACTCTTACTGTAGACTTAGACTTCTTTCGGGGCACAGTTCCAGTGCCTGTAGGGGAGGATGACCTGGAAACTTGGATGGACTATGCTACCCCCTGGTCCAGGAATGGCAGTGCTCTGAGAGGGAGAAAAGAAAAAGACTTATGGAGAGTTTGAGGGGCCCTGAACTGGAGGCCATACGCTTCCTATGAGCCACTAGCCCACAGGCTACTGCTGCTGAATACCTCTCTGCTTTGGAAGGGGTTTTTGGTAGAACCAAGTCTGGGGATGATCTGTTGTGGTAATTTAAATTTGCAAAGCAATGGAATAATGAGAAGTTGTCCATGTTTGTTACCAGGATCGAGAGGGCTCTGCAGAGGGCCCACAGGAAAGGAGGGGTGCCTGCTAGTGAACTGAATCGGATCAGGTTGGACCATATTCTTAAATCAGCCAGGTATTCTAGTGTAATGATGCTAAAACTCAAGTTGCAAGACAGGAAAGCTAACCCTACTGAGTACTGTCACCTCATGAAAGAGATTCTTGAAGCAGAGATTGATGAAGAGGGATGGGAGCCCTATGCTGGGGTTGCTTATACCTGCCAAATTCCTGAGAGAAGTGATGAGACTGAGGTGCAGCAAATGAGGGAACTGATCAAAGAATTGACAGAGTTGAGAGTCAGTCAACAAGCCGCTGAGGTGGTCAGAGATACTAACCTCTGTCTGGCACCTCCTGAGTCAAGGAGCAAGGTGCCGCCTGGTGGAGCGGGGGTGCACGTCATCTCTTCTGAAACCCGGACTAACAGTGATCTACTAGAAGAAGAAGTACGAGAGTTGAGAGCCCTGGTGGAGGACCTATTATGAGCCACACAAACCACTAACCTTGGTGGAAGTCCAGAGGACCAAGTACGCAAATCACAAGTCAAAGAAGGGCCCCGAGGTGCCCCGATGTACCCAAGCAGGGAAACAGCCCACAGCCACTCAGAGACTCTAGAGAATCCAATTTTTGTTACCACTGCGGGGAGGACGGACACACCCGCGGTACACCTGTCGCTCACCAGAGAACTTGACAAAGGTTCCTACTAGCCTTGATTTGATGGAACAATGGCAGGCCGCAAGGTGGAGCTGCTCGGAAAAGTTATTCATCAAAGACTGCTGCCAAGTCGACATCCAAGTCTGCATCGCCTGAGTGGTCCGATGTGGTGGGCCCTTCAATGGAAACTACAGTAAGGGTGAACGGTGTGTCCGTGCGGGCCGTGCTTGACAGCGGATCTCAAATAACTATAGTGTTCCAAGATTGGTATCAAAAGCATCTGTCTGATGTGCCCTACAAGCCTTGGAAGGCTTACATGTGTGGGGATTGAGCGAGAAGTCTTATCCGTATTTGGGGTACATTCAGATCTGGCTGTCTTTCCCTACCTCCATGGCTGGAGTAGATGAACAACTCGAGACACTTGCCTTAGTATGTCCCCCCCACCGGACTGTATGATGGAGTTCCCCTGTTAATTGGGACAAACGCCCATGTGTTAGGGAGACTGGCACAACTCTGCCACGAGAAACAAGGGCAACAGACTGGGAGAGCCCTAAGAATTCTGGCTCTAATCAGAAGGGCCTATGACTTGCAACGGAAACCCAAGGAAGTAGACCAGGATGACCCTGTGGGGATCGTGTGGAAGAAGGATCCTGACTCTCTGGTACTGGCACCCAATGCCCAGTGTACCATTCAAGGGGAGGTCTGCCTCCGGAAAGATGTCAAGAACAAAATATTAATGTTGGATACACCAGGCAATGGAAAGTTGCCACAGGGATTATTGGTTAAACCCAGCATTTTGCCTGCCCATGCCCATGCACGACGAGTGATGGTCCAGATTCAGAATGTATCAGACAGGGAATTGTAGTTTTGGGCTTTTGGTGCCTAAATGAACCTGGAGGGGGAGCCCTTGTTGTGAATGACAGACAGATCAGCCAACTGAACCTTTTGGATCCTGGGGAAAGTCCCAGACTGCTTGCAGTTTCTGTTCAGATCTGAGTTGGGAAGTGAAGAAGTAACAGCTCGAGACAGTCGAGCAGTCGTTCTGTGTAGTTTTGCATGGGAGAACTGTGGAAAGGCTTGAGTTTTGGCCTGCCAGTCTGCTTGCTGCCCCTGAGAGGGAGAAGAGAGTTTATTTGGACTGAATCTGAGTTGTGAGAATGATTTAATGCCACTGAACTGAGACCAGACTTGAAACATGAAGAAGACTGAAGATTTGCTGAATGCGTTCGGCCTGTCAGGACTTCCAGCCACCTCTGAACTCCCGGTTTGTGCAGAGACTCTGTAATTGTGACCTGATAGTAATTGGCCTGGTACAGTAGAATTTCCTTACATGTAAATGTGCTGTATGCTGCTAGTGGGTCGTGATTTGGTTCCCCACTGTGTGTTGAATTGTGTTCTGCTTGCTGGAAGCTGCATCCTGCCCCAACGGACTGAATCCAAATTCATCTCCATTTGGCCTGGGCCTTGCCACACTGTCCCAGCCAGACTACCCGCTGCACAGAGAAAGCCATTGATGAGAGACCTGCCTGGGGATCAGCCCCCTGCTCAGTGCTTGAACAGGAACGATGCCTCAGAGATTCGTGTGGGCCCTGCTTCTCCTGGCACTCCAGCTCAACAACTTGCAGTCTCAATTTTGTCCTGCCTGTGTCCTGTACTGGGTATCGTGAGAAACCATCAGGGTAGCTCCCTGCAACAACAGCTAAATATAAAAGTGTTGTCATCTGATTGCCTAGTTGTCTTTCTTTCACGAACTGAGCCCTCCGGCTCCGGATTACAAATAGTGTGTGTTGTGTATGTTGCATTCTTCCATCACAGGGCCCCAACCAGCTGCGACACTGACCTACCCCGGGCAATGTTCCTGGCTAGCCCACTTCTTCCCCACCTGGGTACCCAGAGTGTGTGACTGTGTAGGGACTCTGAATGCATGCATGACTGTTTGATTGATATAGCCTCTAAGCAAATCAACCTGATTGCGCCCCTCCCTTGTTCAAGTCCCCTGAATAAATCAGATCTAACTCTTTTTGCATTTAACCTGACTGTGGTTCCAGTTTGTCCCAAAAGTACTGTATTGTTGCTATTTGCTGTGCACAACCTTGTTTTACAGGGGATCTCCAGGGTTGAGCCATAGGAACCAGCCCTGGTGGTAAGTGCAAACAGTGTGGGTAATTTTATGGTGTATAAGGGGTATTGTGAAAGTGATTACTGTGTACTGCTCAGGCCACTAGAAGGGAAAGAGGAGGGTTACAGTGTCCCTGAGGGCTGTGCCCAGGTTAGCTTGACCACTAACAACCCTGACCTCTGGGTGGAGGCATTCGTTTCAGTACCCATGCCCCTTAACCTGCTACTAGCCAAGCAGGCAGGGGTAGTAGCCCTTGGGGTAGTGCCACCTAGGGGTTACACATGATTTTCCATTGGCCAGATTTTGGTGCGTTAGTTGTTGGGCGAGGTCCAGCATTTCCCCTGCGCATCGTATGGGGAACCTGACCTTTTTCCTTAACTGGTGATGCAAATGAACTACAAACATGTTGAACTCCTGTCTGATCACTAGCAGGGGGGGTGTTCTTCCTGTTCGATGTATCAGGTGCTGCACCCCTCTGACCATTGGCTAGTTTAAATATTCTGCAAAGACATCAAACTTCTACCCCAATGCATTGACTCCCTCCTTAGTCAGATGCAGTCCATCAAATTTAAAGAACGTTCGCTTCCAATACCTTTTTGTAGGGTTATCTGAAAGAGATGCTTAATTAATGACCTATTTGATCATGGTTATAAAAGTACTGGTTAAAGAGAGAGTCCCAGGGATGCTTAATTAATGACCTGTCTATTTGATTACAGTTATAAAAGTTCTGATTAAAGAGTCCCAGGGGACTTCCGGTTCCAGTGCAATCCTATGTAAATGCACACTGACACAGCTTCCCTTCAGCCACTAATTAAATCTTTAAAACACTCACCCATCTGACTTACAAACTGCAGGAGAAACAAAGCATCACTGCCATAATGATGGCAGCAAAACTGAAATTTAAAGATTTCATGATAGTTCCAGCTCCAGCTAAAAAACTTGGACGGAGCCATGAGTGGCCTGCACTGCAACCTAGTGCCTCACCAACCAGACATGCAGACTTTTCTGATGAAGAGGAGGATGAGCTGTAGTTCACTATTATATCTAAGAAATAATTTCAGGAGATGAGAAGCCTTGGGTCCTCCGTGAACAGAATGGAAAGCTCACTCGCAGATACAAAGCAGATGCAGGATGTAAAAAAGCAGATGGCAGACCTAGAGTGTGGCCTGATGGAGATGGCTGCCCCATGACTATGCCCCCCAAACTATGGTCAAACGCCAAAAGCTCCTCAAAATACAGAGACACTTAAAACAAAAAGACATTAAGATGCGTTTTACCATGCTCAGTGTAAGGTGTTCCTACATTATGGCCTGAAATTCTTCCAGACTTTAGCAGAAGCCTGGTTTGTCCTTCTCGGCCTAGGAGTTCCCAAGGATATGTTCAGTCCACTGCTAGACTTGATGGAGAGACTTCTTGAGGCAGACAGTGGTGATCGATACTGAGGCAACAAGCAGCAAACGTCACCAACAACCCAAATCTGGTTGGTGATTTGACAACAAATGAAGGAACCTGTACCTAGTACCTCATGGCACAGCACACCCAACAAGTGAAGTTGAGACCTGACAGCCTGACTTACGTCTCCTCCTGAGAAGACATCTGAAGAACTAACCCAGATCTTTTGTTACTCCCTGTGGTACCAGTGACAGCCTAATCTTGATCTAATTGATCCGTGCCTCGCACTCACATTCAAACTCCCACCACAACTCTACATACCCCTGGCACCCCCCCAAGATTCTTATAGCCACCCTGCTATACTGCCACACCCTTGTAACTGCCACCTTTGAACATAAGCTCTGTAAATCATAGCATACTCATTCTACCTGGGTGATTTGGTCACACTTCCTTAGAAAGCTGATCCTATTACTGCTTCTACTATCCGGAAACATGCACCATAAGCCCGGTGCCCCCTCCCCCCGATATAGGATCCACCACAAGGCTTGGACACCTCAAGACTGTCTCTCTAAATACAGGTAGTCTCCTACCCAAGTTACCATAATTCCAGGCCTGGGTGGAGCTGCTCCAACCTGATATCATCGCACTCACAGAGACCTGGCTCTTACCCAAGATCAATGATGCGGCTGTTGCCCTGGATGGCTACACTACATTCCAGCAGGACTGACTGTCCAAAAGGGGTGGTGGCTGTATGGTCTACCTTAGGAGCGAAATCAGAGGTCAATTACTGCCTTGTAGCCTGCACACCAAGGAGGCGCAAATCCTAAATATCAAGCTCACCATAGGCCAGCAAAACAAAACACTACTACTCTCCACAGTATGTATATACCCCCTGGTAAGCATACCACTAGCCTAGAGCAGTTCATGAACAATCTAGAACAACACAGGAAAAATTGGAAACAAATAGTAGTTGGAGAGTTCAACATTAACTGGCAATCATTTCATTTCATTTTTATTTTGTTAACCGGGTAAGGATACTGGGACAAGCCCATTTTCAGATCCGACCCGACAAATAGACATAAAAATATAAGAAACATTACTAACAACAAGGGCCCGGATATTCAGACTGTGCCGGGCAGTGGCGCAAGCCTGGGCGCAGCGCAACTGGGCTGCGCCAGGGCATGGACCAGGTGATATTCAACGGTGCTGCGCCATGGCTCAGCACCATTGAATATGGCACAGAGGGGGCACACACTGCGCATGGCACAGTGGCACTGTGCCAGCGCAGGACATGGAACAGGAGCAGGGGGATGCACCAGCACAAGTGCAGTTGCGCTAGGTGCATGACCCGTGATATTCAGCATGGGGCATGCAAATTAGGCCATTATGCATGCAAGGTGCAAATAGGGCCATTTGCATATCATTATGGCTGCATTTGCATGCAATGCGCCGATCCAGGGCGACTTGCACCAGGCACCCTGCCAGGCTGCAGCCATCGGGGATCGACACCCTGCAGTCCCATTGTGGTCCCCCACTCCCATATGCCCAGTTGTAGGCATAAGTAAATATATGAACCTTGGTGGTCCAGTGGTAACCCCCTCATCGCCCGATCGTGGGCATAAGTAAATATATGAACTCTGGTGGTCCAGTGGTAACCCCCCCCATCGCTCGATTGCAGGCATAAGTAAATATATGAACCCTGGTGGTCCAGTGGTCACTCCCCCTCAGCCGATCATGGGCATGTCAGGATGAGAACCCTGGTGGTCCAGTGGTACCCTCTCCCCACCCACCCACCCACAGAGGTCCCCATCACCCATCATCCCCCCATCATCCAGCGAGCGGTAGCACTCTGCCCGCATGCTGCCCACCGAATGACAGCGTACAGTACAGTCTGTATGCCTATTGGTCCACTGTCTGACCATCACAAGAACAAAGATTACATGTGGAAGACCGAATTTTCACCAAATCGGATAAGGGATATTCTGAATTGAAAAAAACTGATTTAAAACTTGACAACCAAAATAAAATATAATTCTATTTTTCAACGATAGCCAACCAAGTTTGGAATACATTGAACAATGATAAAATCTAGGGGGGCACTCCAAAACAAATCTACAGACATTATTGTAGGACACATGGAGCTTATGTAGCTCTCCAATAGAGAGTCAATGGTAAAGACTAGCAACATAGTCAAAATGAGGTAAGAGAATTCCCATTGCAATAGAGTTTCTTGTATCTTCAGAAAAATACTGCTTCATTTTAAACAACAAACCCAATTTTTGATTAACCTTTTTACACATTAACCTGTGAAGAAAAAGTTAGGCCTGTATCTAAAACAACTTCCAAATACTGAAATTCATTAACAAATTCAACAACAATCCCTCCAGTATTATGATTTTACAAGGAGGGATTATCTCTCATCATAAAGGAAGTGCCAAACAACATTAGTTTTGTTTTAGTAACATTAAGTACCATATGATTATTACCAAACCACGTACAAACTGTATTGAAATCAGATTGTAGATCAGCTTCAATAGAGGAAATAGCAGTAGAATGAAAGAAAATTATCAAATCATCTGCATATAACAGACATGTACTGACTTTAAGAGTAGAAGGAAGAGAATTTACAAATAAAAAGAAGAGCAAGGGGCCCAAAATGGACTCCTGAGGAATATGCAGACTCATTGATGTAACTGAAGAAATAACAGAGCCTATACCTAGTACCTGAGATCTATTTGATAGATAATCTGTACACCAGACAACTGGTCCTTTGGAAAAACCAAGACCTCCAAGCTTATCACATAATAATGAATGATAATAAGACTGAATGCCTTGGTCAGGTCCACAAACATCGCCCCTGTAAGTTCACCTCCATCAAATCCCCGAAGGACGGTGTCCGTGAACCTGACCAAGGCAGTCTCTGTACCATGGTCTTGGTGAAAGCCGTGTTGCTCTGGGCAAAGAACATGATATTTCTCCAAATACTCAGTAATTTGAGTTGCCACAACCTTCTCCAATGATTTGCTCAAAGGGTTCAGTATCGATATAGGCCTAAAGTCACCAAAAGAGTTGGCCCCAGATTTTTTAGGGATAGGAACAACCCTTGCTTGTTTCCAAGTAGATGGAAAATGGCCCAAAATCAAACACAGGTTAAAAATTGAACATGGGGAGAAGCAATGTGGGATGCAATTAATCTAAGAAAACGACTATCCAACCCTTCCCCACAATCTGAAAACTTAATAGGTAATTTAGATATAAGTTTCAGCATTTCCAACCTGGTTACTGCTTTAAAGTAAAATTTAGGTCTGTCACAATAACTATTAGAGATATTTGATTCAGACAAAGAACCAGAAAAATTATTGCTATAAGTAGAAAAATCAGAAAATTTCCTATTAATATCTTCAGCTAAGATCAATGGATCTGTAATAGGACCATCAGGAAATGAAATGTTAATAGCTGAAGATACAACAGGGACCAATAAATGTTTTATTGAAGACCCAAACTTTTTCGGACTAGACCAATTTTCATCCAATTGCTTCTTATAAAAAAATGTTTTTGCTGTTCTCACTAAACTCCCAGCTCTATTTCTCAAATAATGATAACGATCAAGAAGAAACCTTATGGAAGCAGATTTATAAATTTGCCAGGCCAGATTTCTTGCTTTAATCCACTCTTTAATTTCTCCATTAAACCACCCATTTTTAGACCCTCAAACTCTTAGTCTACGCAAAGGAAAACAAGAATCCTGCATCATCAATAACTGCCTATAAAAATAATGTATTGCACAATCAGGATAGGGGATAAGTTCCGTAGAAGACCAATTAATTAAGGAAAGACTAAGCTTAAGCCTTTGAACATCATAACTCTTAAAGCTATGTGACTGAATGGTCTTAAAAGGAATCCTTCCCTTCCTGAAGTTCAACATACAATAAATGGCATGGTGGTCACTAGTGGATTCAGCAAGTACTCCAAAAGAAGAAACAACATCAATACGATTTGTGACTATCCAATCCAAAATAGAACGATTTCCTGTTAAATGATTAAATCTAGTAGGTTCAGAGATCACCTGAGACATATCATAGGACTGCAACAGGACTTCCAAGCCCAATGTATCAGATTGTAACAAATTTAAATTGACATCACCCACCAGAAGAAAATCAGAAGATCCTGAATAAGTTGAAACATTATCCAAAAATTCCTTCAGCCCATCTAACCCTCTTGTTGGGGGATTATAAATACATCCCAATGTAACATATTTCTTACCACCTAAGATGAGTCACAAGATGCATCAACAATTAGAGACCAAATAGCAGGCCTCTACCTCACCCAGATGGTAACCCAGGCCACCACACAAAATTATCGAACGGGCACTAGTACCCTCATTGATTGGCTTCTCTCCACCTGCCCGGAACATATCACCGAGGTCTCTGTCCTACCTGACTCCCTCAGTGACTATTTCCCAGTTATGTGCACCTGGACAAATAGGTTCACTAAGTTCTCTAGAATCGTTGTCTGAGAACGGGGCAGTTGGAGACCTTTAAACAGTATCTGAGACTGGCTGACTGGTCCCCGCTTGATAGAGTTAAGGATGGCAACCAAGCCCTAGACTAATTCTGTCTGATCTTTACAAATGCCTGTAACATATTCGCCCCTCTCAAGACAAAAAATTAAGAGGATCCACTAACCCCTGGCTCTCTGGCTCATTCATGGAGCTCATGCGACATAGAGATAACCTATGGTACAAGGCTAAGGCTACTGGGAAACCAGATGACCTCACTGCTTATAAGGCAGGCAGAAATAAATGCATGAAGCTCATTCGCTTGGCTAAAGCCTCCTACTATAATGACCTCCTCAACAGAAGCTGGGGCTGCACAAGGGAGTTCTGGAACTCCGTCAAATCCCTCACCAGCAGGGCGCCTAGGGCACCGCCTGACCTGACTGTAACAGTATCTGGGACCCTTCAGGAGCCAAGGGATATTGCGAATGCATTTAACCTTGCATTCACTGACTTTAGCTTTGTGCTGCCTTGTGACTACCTCACCTCTCTGCCGCCTGGGCAGCGCCCCTGTGCGAGTCAACCCTCCCCAACACATAATGGTACACCACCTTTCTACTTCAGATGGATCTCCAGGACCAAGACCATAAAATATATCAAGCATGTACTAGGAAAAACAAGAATGGGGAGTGACTTAATCGACATGAAGATCGTTGCCCTTACATTAAATGAACTTGCTGGTCCACTTACCAAAGTTTTCAATGCTTCTCTTAGATCAGGAGTGTTTCCGAACAGATGGAAGAAAGCACTTGTCACCCCTGTCTTTAAAAGTGGTGACAGAACTAATCTAATTATAGGCCATTTCTATATTACCACCCCCCCCAAAGCCCTGTAACGAGTGGTTTTTGATCAGCTTACAGAGTACCTTGAAAAGTACAAGCTACTCTGTGAACAACAGCATGGATTTCGGAATAAACACTCGACACTGACCGCCCTGGTTGACTGCACCTCCCAACTCTATAATGCCTTAGATAATGGTTCAGTGGTGGGGTCTATCTTTATAGATCCCACTAAGACATTCAGCACCGTAAACCATCAATTTCTCCTGAACTGTCTCCTAGCTACTGGCTTGTCCACAGACACTGTAGCCTGGTTTGACAGCTACCTCTCTCTGAGGACACAATGTGTGAGAATTAGTGGCTCTGTCTCACAGCCAAGGGTGGTGAGTCTTGCAGTCCCCCAAGGGTCAATTCTAGGACCACTGCTTTTCAGCCTCTTTATCAATTCACTACCCTCCACCTGCTCGGCATGCATTGTGCTCTGTGCTGATGATGCCATCATCTCAGTATCAGGTAGAGAACTGATCATGATCACCTCCAAACTTCAAGCCAATTTCCAAAGCCTGGAAACATGGTTCATTCAGAATAAACTAATGCTAAACTATAAAAAGACAAAATGCATGCTCTTCACTGTTCCGCAGAACAAAAAGAAGTTCGTCCCACTGCTAATACGGAGCCATAAAGGGGATACACTGGATCAAGTCGGTACTTTTAAATACCTTGGTGTACATCTGGATGACACCCTCACCTTCACCACTCACACAGACCAGGTCGTTAAATCAGCACACACAAAGTTGGGTATTCTGTATCGCCACAGACAATCTATGACCCAGGACGCCCTGAAACTGGTCACGAGCAGTTCGATCCTATCTACCATTGATTATGGACTAGTTATCTACGGGGCTGGCTCTGATACCACACTCAAAAGGGTCAAAAACCCTCCTTATTAAGGCCTGCTGCCTAGTCCTGGGGGCCAATTATCTGATCCATACCTGTACTTTATATAAAGAGACTGGTTGGCTCCCCCTCCATCTAAGAGCACAATATCAGGCATGCCTGCTGGTTAAAAAATCAATGCTGGGGCTTTTGCCTGAGTCAGTCGCTAACCTATTTAAAAATGCACAACCCATCATCAACGCTAAAAGCGTGACCAAGGGGTGGCTCCTGGTGCCCCTTAAGCGCACCACACTCGCTCAGAGATCCCTATCTTTCTGGGGCTCCAACTGGCTTAATGACCTCCTGACCGCCCTTATCAAAGGTGGCAAGATCTGCCAATTCAAAACTGGGCTCATGCCCACCTAGACTGAAAAAATGTGTCATTGCTCTGTTTAGTCCAGGCCTAGTCCTCGATAAACCCTTACCTTCTCTCCCTCCCTTTATTCCTCTGCCACGTACTCCTCTCCCTCCCATCCCCCACTCTTAAGCTAGCCCCACTCCTCTGTCCATTCCCCCCTCCCCACTCTCCCCCTGTCTACTCCCACTCCCATCTGTTACTCCCCTCACAAAGCCAACTCTGGTGGCAATACTCCCCACCTTCCATATTACTTGCACAGTAGCCTGGGATTCTTCCATCCCATGACTGTACTCTGCACTTAACTCAGCACTGAACCGCACTCTCTTAGAGTTATTGTAGCAGCACTACCTTCACATAACTGTGTAACCTATTTGTTGTTTCTGTATTTTATTTATTTATTGAGAGATTTAGAAGACCTTTGACTCAGAGACTCCTTTACAAAGGTTCTATGTCAAGTAAAAAAATGATACGATACAGACGTTCAGTAGTACAGGTATGACAATAGTGGTTACAGGCATGCATAGTTTAACAGAGGTTAGCAAAATCATCACAGTAATATATATAAATCAAATAAACAATTGAAAAGCACTTAACGTAGAGGCAGTTTAGGCCTGGACAAAACAGACTAGCGAGTGGGAGGTGGTCAGGGAGGTCGGGGTGGTGGGAAGAAAGAGGGGAAGCAGGGCCGTAGGGCTCATTGTCATAAGGGGATAATGGAAGTGAGCAATGAAAGAGTAGCAGACAGCGCTCAACAAGGTTAGGAGGAAGTGTGAGTGCAGCAGCAAGAATGTGGAGCATGGAGGTGCCAGAGGAGAGCAGACTTAAAGGGGTCTAGCCTGGAGATGCTAGAGACAGGATGAGGGAGCGTATTTACTGTATCTGCTGTTCATGTCTGCCTGTGTTTCCCTGTAACCAGTGTATTGTTTTATGTATTTGTTTGACTTGGAACCTTTGTAAATGAGCCCTTGACTCAAAGGTATTAATCCAAAATAAATAAATGTCTTACCCTCCCCAAATAAATGGCAATTATCACCTGCCATAATGCCCTCACCCTGTGGACAGATTGTATGCCTCCCCTGCAGCAATCATCAGTAAAAACTGCAAACTAACTTACTTCTCTTTTCCCCTCCTAAGACTGTGAGATTTTATCATTGTGGCGATTGTGGAGGACTATGGACAGGTCATGCGTCTATTTTTACACTAGCATACTTACAATGAGGTGGCATCAACATCAACAACTTCGGTCCTGTGCACTTTCAGTTGGGGGTCTCTAATTCGCCCAAAACACCCATCCTACCCCTAACCTGTCCTCAGGCTACTGTGAAGGACTATGGACACGGTGTGTGTTAATTTGTGCACATCCAAAATATGTAATATATATAATTCAGTAGGACACTGTACAGTCTCCATTTCATTTTCCCTGTTGCTTACTGAATACATGCCATGTTTTTAATTGGGGGCTCTAGTTCCACCCCCGTAAGAAAAACAAACCATAAAAATAAAACATGAAAGACAGAAATCAAGGAAGTGCTCATGCTATGCTTTCAGTGGGGGTGCTCCACCCCCCACACACCCCCGGGCAACAACACAAATTCATCGGCATACAGCAATATCATGAAGTGTTACTCCAAGCACCCGGGGTGTGTGGCGGCGGAGCACTTCACTGAAAGCATGACTGCATTTATCTTCAACTTCTTACATAACTAATTTACCAAATAAATGTGTTTTTTCCTGGGGGGTCGGGGGGAAGCCCCCTACTGAAAGCGCATAGGACTGTAGTTGTAGACATTGATGCCAATCACTGTAGGTATGCTAGCCTAAAAATAGATGCACGACCTGTCCATAGTCCTCCACAATCGCCGAACATATAATATATATAATCCAGTAAGACACCAGCATTGGTGCATTCAATTTGCTACTCTGATTAACACGCATATCTATTGACACTGACTTACCATATGCTTGTGCACAAATTAACGTGCACCCTATCCATAGTCTTCCACAATCGCCATCACTGTCAGCGCCTTCAGCCCTAAACGGGGTAGTGCAGCAGTGGCCACATTCTTTCAGTGAGGTGTGGGGGAGCTTTTGCTTTCCTTTACCTTAGTGTCACTTTTATTTTTTCGAAGGTCTCCCTGGGATGTATGGCCAACTGCCCTTTCATTTTTGTATGAAAAAGGCCATTTGCTACCTGATCTGCAGGAGCAGGGCATTCAGAGGGGTAAGGTACTGTTAATCAGTGTGAAGCTGCATCAGCATGAACGTTTTTACAATGTGATCTGCAAGGTATTGATGGACCACTCCCTGTGAGCCACTTTGGACTTCCATCTAATTGTTTGTGGAGGTTGGGGTGGGAAGGTTTTTGAGTTGTTGATTAGTGGGAAAATAGCCACACCCACAAGACTTTGTGGGTTTCAGCTGAAGGAGAACCTGAAAGACTACCAGATCTTCATCTTCTCAGACTTCATACACTCTGCACTACCAGCTTACAGTGTGTCTCTTTGCCGTCTTTACAGGACATGCTTACCTCACACTGATCACATAGAGCCATATTTGCCTACTAGACTCACCATGGATGCCCCAGAAACAACAGGGTGGGCAAGTCACAGAGCTGCACTGGCCTTGAAGTGTTAGTTTGTTGAACAAAAGTGGGAGCAAGGCAGAAGCAGAAAACTACAGACCTGTTTGTTTAATCTCAGTGATAGGGAAAATGATGGAAGGAATCACTTCTGAAGGAAAGAATTGTCGAGTATCTAGAGGCCAGAGGGGCACAGGACCCAAGGCAGCATGGATTCACAGCGGGAAGGTCATGCCAGATGAATCTGATGGATTTCTTTGACTGGGTGACCAAAGTAGTAGATCAGGGAGGGGCTGTGGACATGGCCTACCTAGACTTTAGCAAGGCATTTGACACAGTCCCACACAAAAGATTAATATACAAGTTAGCTAGCCTGGGAGTGGGTCCCAAGATGACAGCCTGGGTAAAGAATTGGCTAGAGAATAGGATACAGAGAGTAATAGTAAATGGAGTCCACTCTGAAGAAAGGGGGGTTACTAGTGGGGTACCGCAGGGTTCAGTATTAGGACCGGTCCTCTTCAATATCTTTATAAGTGACATTGCAGAAGGACTGGAAGGAAAAGTATGTCTCTTTGCAGATGACACAAAGATCTGCAACAGAGTTGATGCACAAGGTGGGGTGGAAAGGATGAGAAGGGACTTGGCAAGGTTAGAGGAATGGTCAAATGAATGGCAGCTTAGATTTAATGCTAAGAAGTGCAAGGTAATGCACCTGGGAAACAAAAACCCAGGGGAAGAGTACACAATGGGGGGTGAGATGCTAACAACAACAAAAATGGAAAGGGACCTGGGGGTAGTCATATCAGATGACCTAAAGGTGGGCAAGCAATGTGAGAGGGCAGCAAGGAGGGTTGGGGATACTGGGATGCATAGGGAGAGGCATCACCAGTAGAAAACAGGAAGTTATTATCCCTCTGTACAGACAGCTAGTCAGACCCCATCTGGAGTACTGTGTGCAGTTCTGGAGACCCAATCTCCACAAAGACATAGACAGGATGGAAGCTGTCCAGAGGAGGGCAACTAAAATGGTGCAGGGTCTGCACCGGAAGACATATGAAGAGAGACTAAAGGAGCTTAATATGTATAGCCTCGAGGAAAGGAGGGAGAGGGGACATGATAGAAACTTTCCAAGTACCTCAAGGGAATCAACAAAGTCCAAGAGGTAGTATCTTTCAAAAAAGAGGTGTGCAAGAACAAGGGGGCACAATTTGAAGATGGGGGGCTCAGAGGTAATTTAAAGAAGTATTTTTTCACAGAGAGGGTTGTGGATGCATGGAACGGCCTTCCGGAGGAGGTTGTGGAGTCAAAAACAGTGGTGGAATTCAAGCATGCATGGGACAGTCATAAGGCCATTCTAGGGGGTGGGGGTAGGAAGAAGTAGGCTGCTGGTTAACTAGGATCTGCAGCTTATCCAGTAGGTAGGGAAATGGGCAGACTGGGTGGGCCAAGCTGTCCTTATCTGCCGTCAAATTCTATGTTTCTATGAACATAGTTTTGCTGGTATATTACTGTTTCTGTGGTGTACATAGCTGATGCTGGGTGGGGTTTTTGTGGGGTGGGGGAGAGGACAGTGCTTTGATTTTCTTATGAGGGACTTAAAAGTAGTTACTTACAATGTCAGGGGGCTGCATAGCCCTATTAAATGTAGTAGAATCTTGCAAGAGCCAGGACAGATGGCAGCCACTATAGCCTTGCTCTAGGAGACCCATTTGAGAATAACAGAGCATGACAAACTGAAAAGTAAGTAGGTGGGAGAGGTGTACACCTTAAAAGAGACAGGAAATGTGTGCTAATTGGCAACAGTTAGTACTGTTCTTAGTAAGAAAAGTGATAAACCTGCCTCCAAAAGAGTCATTTTTATGTTTGCTTGCATCCATGTGCAAGAAACATAGTGCCATCACCTGAGCTTTCGGAGGTGTGGCAGCCCTCTTCCAATTCAGTCAGTGTGTTTGCAGGCGCAGCCGCAGTTCTCCAATGGCTGCTGGAGCTGTCTATGACAGCAGTCAAAAATGCAGTGAGTACAGTTGAAAGGGGGAGCTACGCTTCGGTGAGCAGCGATAAGATATTGCCTGCTCATGCGCCTCCCCATACACACCCATGCAAGCATGCCTAAATTGCTTTCGCCTTCTGCACACTGTATAGCCGACGGGGTGCCATTCTCCCGTCAGCTGTGCTGCGCCCCCCAAACAGAGTTTACATGCCACGCTGGTGCCCACCTCAGCGCGGCTACACATCGATAGCTGACGGGTGCCCAATCCCCATCCGGCTCCACTGTTCCCCCAGAGAGATAGGTGCCACGCTGGGAGCCCACCCCAGCGTGGCAACAGATGCTATCGCTGATGGGGTTCCAATCCCCATCGGCTCCACACACCCCAAACAGTTATCTTGTACCACGCTGGGAGCCCACCCCAGCTGGCAAACGCGCCCAGGTCAGTACTCTTTTTTAAAAACAAACAAACCCTGAAACACAAAACGGTCCCTCACTGTCTCTGCCCCACCTGCGCCCACCCACTGCACACCTGCTTCTCCATCCCCCTCATCCCATACTTACCTCCAGACTCCAGCGACGATCTTGGTGGACCGGGAACACGCTTGTACACTTCAAAGCCCACTCAATTGAGAAATGCCGGTAAGTTGTATAATGGGATAGATAGGGTTTTTCAACTTTGCTGCATATCTTCAGGCATTTTGTGAATTCACCAAATTTTCCACATGGGGTTTTGGGACCCCTTCTCGTGAATGCTCTCACTGTCATAGGCGTTAATCGGGCCGAAGGGTGATTTCGCAGTCACTGGGCGAAATCACCTTTCGGGAGTACGTAATGAAACAACACTGCCACTGTTCATAAGGTGGGCTCTCAAAAGCCTATGTTGAAAATTGGTGGAAAAATTCCTAAAATGACTGTTTATGAGCGTGCGTTCGCGCAGTTCCTATATGCACGCTCGTAAGTTCCAAATTTTCAATATTTTCCTCCAGATTTTCAACATTGCCATTTTACCCACATCTTCTTATGAGTAGTACAGCTGTCATTTTTCACATCTTGCCCAAACCATGTTTCCGCCCATGTAGCGCACAATGGCGCAGTCAGTGTGTGAAATCAATGTATGGGACACATTAAGAAAATCACAGTGACACTGTTAATGAGCAGAGGTCTTAAAATGGCTATGTTGAAAGTTTGGTGAAAAAATTCCTAAAAATGTCTGCTTTACGAGCGTGAGTTGCACATTTCGTATGCACACTCGTAAGTTTGCGAATTTTCAATATTTTCACTCCAGATTTTCCACATTGCCATTTTATTACACTTCCTTATGAGCAGTACAGATGTCATTTTTCACATTTTGCCCAAAACGTGTTTCCACCCATGTAGCGCACAATGGCGCAGTTGGTGTGCGAAAGCAATGTATGGGACACACTAAGAAAATCACATGACACTGTTCATGAGCAGAAGTCTTAAAATGGCTATGTTGAAAATCTGGTGAAAAATCCTAAAATGACTGTTTCTGACGTCGTTGCGCAGTTCTCATGCGCTTCGTAAGTTCATAATTTTCAATATTTTCCTCCAGATTTTCAACATTGCCATTTTATTGCACTTCCTTATGAACAGTACAGCTGCCATTTTTCCCGTCTCCCAAAATGTGTTTCCGCACATGTAGCGCACAATGGTGCAGTCGGTGTGCAAAAGCAATGTTTGGGATAGATTAAGAAAATCACACTTACACTGTTCATGAGCAGAGGTCTTAAAATGGCTATGTTGAAAATTTGGTGACAAAAGTCCATAAAATGACTGTGTTACGAGTGAGCATTGCGCAGTTTCCACGCACCCTCGTAAGTTCATGACTTTGTAGTATTTTCAGTCCACATTTTCACCAGTGGCATTTTTCCACACTTCCTTACGAACAGTACAGCTGTCATTTTTCACAACATGGCCAAAATGTGTTTTCACACTTTCAGCGTAAAGATGTGTGGTCGCTGTGGGAAATCATTGTTCGGGACAGATAAAGAAAATCACAGTGACACTGTTCATGATCGGAGGTCCCAAAATGCCTGTGTTGACAATCTGCTGTAAAAAATTCCCAAACTGATTACATTACGGGTGTGCGTTGCACAGTTTCTATGCACGCTCATGACTTCACCAGTTTTTTTAATATTTTTACTGCAGATTTGCAACATTGCCATTTTTTACACCTCCCCATGAACAGTACAGCTGTCATTTTTCACAACCTGTTCAGAATGTGTTTTTGCACTTGAGGTGCTAAAATGCCGTGGTCGCTGTGCATAGGCAGCTTCAGCTAACAAACTGATATTGCCACTGTTCATGGAGGTGGGGTCACAAAAACGTTGAAATTTGGAGGAAAATACCAACGAATGCCTGAGGTGTTAGGGTTTCAACCATAACACCCCACCCTGTAGAGAATGACAGACATCGGGGTGTGACTTGGGATTCTTGCCTGTAATGCTCATACCATTCCACACCCTGCAGCCAGTGAGAGGCATCAGGCCTGCCTGGACTCTTCAACCCCAGACTTCACTCCTTCTCCTATACCGCACCCATCTCACCATATTTTCTGATGGAATGGGTGTGCATAGGGCCAAAGACCCCAAGGCACACCGTGACACTTGTCAGTATCTGCAGGGTAGGGTGTGGTGAAATGGCGTGGCCGTTATGCCTGACGACCCAAAGGCACACCCCCATGCCTGTCACTCTCTGCAGGGTGGTGGTGGGGTTGGCTTCAGTTCAATACTTCACTGCCATTCCTATTATGCAGCTCTGTAACTTCTACACTACCAATGCCAATGCCAGCAAGCAAACATTCAGCATTGACAAATGCTTGTTAACTGTACCTTAATAAACACTGATGTGAAAAACTGTTTTTTTGAATTATTTTCTTTTTATGGACAACATTCTGCACAGTTCTCTTCATGGAACCAGTAATTTTGAGTGTTTACTATTTTACGGTTTAAGTATAGAATGCTAAATGTGAGATATTGTCCAATGACAACCATACTTAAGAGTTCTTTGCTCAAACTGTGACATAGTTCAAACTCCAGATCACTGGTTCCATGAAGAGAACTGTAACAGAATGCTGCCCATAATATCAAAACAATGCAAAATACTGTTTTCAAATCACTTTTTATTGAGGTAAGTTACATTTTGATCTCTTAGGCTGATGAATATTATTTCTGTAAGTGGCAACATTATAAACAGCTGCATATTAGAACTCATTTCCTGTCCTCTTTAACTTTCACAGACCATGTGTACCGTAGGGGAGTGGCAATTCTGATTTGGAGGGACATTACCTTAGAGACACAGAATGTGTTTCAGGAAGCTAGTGGTAGGCGTATAAGGACAGAGGGGAGGTAAAGAGGGACCCCTGTACTATTCTGAACCTCTGCACCCCTAACCAAGATTCAGAGCAGGTGGACTTTTTCCGTAAGCACTTCCTAGATACAGTGAATGAACCACACTGGTTGAATATCATTAGAGGGTGTTGCCGATGGGTCCCACACCCCTTCACTGTCATGCACACGCCAATGACAGATGTTTTATCATTACTGTAATATTGCTGTGTTGCACTAACATGTAGTAACAGATATCCACTGTACAAGCGTGGGTACTAGGGATCATACTTGCTAACTGTATACACTCAGTGTTCCACATTGCACGAAAATATAGAGCGGTGGTAATGGGGAGGAGCCACAGGGGGCAGAGTCACCGGAGCAGAGCTACTGGTGGGTGGAGCCAGTCATGGAATGCATTAGATGCATAAGAAGCTAGAAATCGGAGTAATAGGATGATCTGGAGGCCTTGGGTAGTGTGCAGTAGCAAAAGAAAAGTGCAGTAAAATATGACATACTGGAGCACCTCTGCATTCTATTTGCAGGCCAGTCAGCAGTTTGAGAGAGTCTTTACATTTTGGTGCGGCCATACTACATCTCTTTACTAGTGCCCGCAAGGCAAAGATCTAATCTTCAGTTTCGCATTCCTGCCCAATGAGCTGCAGCTTCCAAATAAGGGAAATTTTCAGCATCAGGGCCCCCAATTGAGATAAGCATAAGTGCATTTAGCACACTGGCACCTAATCTATTTCATTCCTGCATTTTTATTCGATTCAGTGCAGAAAACCCTCTCTCACAATCTGCAGTTGACATTGGTATTATCATTGCCAGTTCTGCCTAAGTAGATATGTTTGGATACAGGTCTGCATACTTAGTAGAGTGTGTAGCACATCAGAAATAGTCTTAAAGGCCATCTTTTCCATGAACGTGAGACTACGAAGAGAAGCTCATTCCAGTGCAGAAGCATCTACATCCACAACAGTAGCATACTGACCAGAATAATGTCAAGGCTATCACTACCATACCCTTCTAACTCTTCAATATCACCTTCCGGTATCATGCTGGGGTCAAAGATACTGAACGCATCCAAAAGTTCTGTGCTTGGAAACCTTTGCTCAATTTTCAATTAGGGCCCCAATAAAGTTGTCATGCACAGAGGTTCTGAAATGATTTAACGGTGCTTCACTAAATGGCAAGTTCAGGCCATTATCATTCAGGAGTACAGTACTAGTTCAGGCGAAACGGAGGAAAAGTACTGACCAGGTACCAGTAGGCGTGCCCTAAGAATCTCTAAAGTGGAATGTAAATGTCTCTTTATATCAGTAAAATTCAGAGCTGATGTTTGAAAGCATTTAGATAAGATGCTAAGGTGTGGAAGTATGTCACACATCATGCATAAAATAGAGAAAAACTCCCAGTTTTCCACAATTTTCACTAGGCCCACAGCTTGCGGATCATGCCTTTCAGAGGCCTCTCTATGCAAGGACGTAACAACGGATGGGAAAATCTTCCTTAGTGTGCCACATGCTGCATCATGGGACAACCACCTAACTGCTTTTGCCTATTTAGGCTTTAAAACAGGGTTCTCCATTACCTGCTGAATTTCTTTCAGGGCAGCCATGCGAACAGCAGAATTTTCATAATATCTGTATAAGTGATCCAGTGTTTGATTAAACTTTTTACTGGCGTTCACTTCATTTGCTGCTGTCTTTACAGCCAAGGCCTCCCGATGAGCCATGCAGTGATTTTCAACAAGAATTTGGCTGATTTCTTCAAGTTTTTAGCCACCCCATTTTGCCTGCCCAGCATAATAGCTGCTCCATCACTGCCTATCCCCGCAAGGTGATCAACCGAGATTTCATTGTTATCAGAGAACTCCAGCACTTTTTTAACAATTGTGTCTGTCTTTCCATCAATTAGTTCTTCAACTCCCAGGAAAGAAACTTTGGGTTTCCCTTCTTTGCAGTACATACTATACAAAATGAGCTGCTTCATAACAGCAATATCAGTTGTTTTGTCCACCAAATATGGAAACAATTTGGCAGCCTTCAAATCTGTAAGAACTGATCTCCTGACCACCTCACCCAGAGAGAGAACCCTTTCTCTGACACTTTGATCGGAACGATATTTAACAGCATCAGCATTATGTATATTGTCTAGGTATTTGCATCCCAATGATTTGGCAAGATCCAGCAGTGAGCCATATTTCATTGTGTGAGGCAGCTCATTTCTTATTAGCCAGTACATGCAACAAAGGGATGCCACAAAAGCTTCTTGTTCCAGGGTCAGGGCCTGCTGCATTGCCTACTCTATTCCACCTTTTGAAGCTGAAATTCTGCAGTTATCTTCCAGTTCAGAAGCAATGACGTGAACTGAACTGTTCTGATGCCTTTTTATAGCATCTTCTCTGAATGTCTTGCACCCACTGATTACCCAAACTGTTCTTGATTTGGGCATCTGTTTATGTTTTATGCAAAATGCTCAAAACATGCCATCATTTTCTTTGTACTGTAACCAACAGTATTTGTTAAGCCAGCCAGTATAAAAACCTGTTGCTCTATGCTTAGAGGTGTTTTTTTCTGTATTACAGGAGGAGGTGCAGGGAGTCTCTTGGACATCGACAGCGATATCAACTGGGCCAACTGGCATTGCCCCAATCAACGACTCACAAGACACATCTTGATCAGGATGTTTCTGTTTCTGAGTTAATTTGAAACCAAAGTTAGTTTCTGCATTGTGTACAATAAAGCTTTTTTTTCCCTAAGTGTTGTCGTGTGTTTATTTGAATACAGAATGAGAGTCTGGTAATGCTGGTTGAGCCCCGAATTTTTTTTCTCACACAAATATTTTTTTGCTCCCTGAATCAGGGTTCAGAACAAGTGTGACCAATGATGAAGGAAGGCTGCTCAACCTGACTGGTGGAACAGAGACTGTAGACCCCCTGGTGGCACAGTTAAGGAGCCCCATTTTTTTTTCTCACACAAATATTTTTTTGCTCCCTGAATCAGGGTTCAGAACAAGTGACCACTGGCAAAGCAAGGCTGCACAACCTGACTGGTGGGACAGAGACTGTAGACCCCCTGGTGGCACAGTTAAGGAGCCCCCAATTTTTTTTCTCACACAAATATTTTTTTTACTTTACTACTGAATTAGAAAGTGACCGCACACACTGACGAAGCAAGGAATTATGCACAAGACTGGCAGGACAGGGACTGGTAGACCCACTGGAGGCACTGTTCAGAGGCCTGATTTTGTTTTCTCACACAAAGATCTTTTTCTTTTAATGATCTCTGATATTAAACAAGTGTCATACACTGACGAACAACAGAATGCACAAGACTGGCAGGACAGGGACACACAGATTTTTGTTATATGACAGTGGCTAGTTAGTACACAAGTGAGACAGAAGTAAATGTACTACATAGCGTGACTGGCAGAAATGGACTCACAGGACCACTGGTTGCACCGCTTTGTGCCCTGATTTTATTTTTTCTCACACACAAATTAAATTCGTATTCGTGTTTGGAGGGCAAATACAAGTTTAAATAGGAAAGGTTCTGACTCAAAATCTTTTGCAAATAACTTAAATGAATTGAGGACAAAGTTAAATAAATCTGTTGTTCACTGGCTACAATGCCATGAAATCCCTGGTGGTCTGGATGTTTATTTTTTATTTTTGGAGGGGGTAATCAACTCGGGCTAAGGTCCTGTCTCTCCGAGTGTCTTCTCTCAAACAGAACTGACTGTACACCAGGTCAAAACTATGAACTTCTGTGCAGACTGCCCGGGCAGACTGTCTTTTTTTTCTTACTGCCAGTAAATGTTTATTTTCTTTTCCCTTCAACAGTAGAACGCTGCTTGTATGGTCCACTTCAATAATACAAAATATTGCCAACAAGGATCATTCAATTCAAATGTACAAATTCAGATGTTTTTACTTTAAGTTGCCTGCTCAGCTGTCAGTTTAAATACAACTAGCCAACTTCTCTACACTGAAGAGATCAGCAGAGACTGTGACTCAGAGTGCAGAGTCTATCTTCTTTCACTGCAAGAAAAATCTTATTTTTTATGCAGATCAGTGAAAGTTGCTGCTTCAGGGTCCACTGTGGGAGACCACTTGATGATCTCTCGACTCCCTCCTCACTCAGCCCACTTCAAATAATAAATTAAAACTAGGTTCAATGCTCAGTATTTCATCAACTGCAATAATGGTATTATGGTTTGGTTTTTTTTGGTGTTAGAGAAGCTGCCTGCTGTCAAAAATAAATGTAGCAAGAGCCCCGATTAGACAACATGCAGTACAGAGATATGACTCCAACGGGAGACACAAGCGCAATGGTAAAAAGCCCTCCAGTGGCAGCAGTCTACTTTACTAGGACTTACCCCGAAGTGTTGTGGCTGCTCCAGTATAGGGCTCCTCAGCTGTCACCCCACTTGCTTTCTCCTGGATTGGCTACATGATTTGGCACCTTCCACCGTGCTGAGGAATCTGCTGACCAGCAAAAGAATTACCCCGTGATCCCTGCAGTTGTGCAACTTAAGAAACACTCTGTCATGCTGTTTTGCAAGCAGCTGCTCTTCCTCTAGCTCATGCACGACTATGGAAGTGCTCGAGAATGCAGCCTGGATCCCTGTGAACGCTTGTCTCTTACTTGGGTGCGAGCTCCTAGCGCAAGTACAAAAATTTAAAGAGACACACAGCACACTGTAAAAAGCAGACCGAAAGGGTGGCGGCTATACAAGATGAGAGGCGGCCGTTTAAGATAGCATGGCAGCCCGCCTCAACGTTTAAATGGATGGGATCACTGACACTGTATAGTATACATTCATTTTACAGCATTATTTCTTGGTTTTCTGTTACATGTAATGTTCATCTTGTTTATATTTTACTGTTATGCCTTTGCTTACATGAAGCACATGTGCTTTGGGCCTAACCATATCTTTTTACCAAAGTATTCTTTTCATATGTATTTCTGCTGACACTGCTTTTGCACCCTAATGACCTTGCACCTGCTAAAATGTATGTCTTCTTTGTTCTAACTAATGTTACGTCTTCTGTATAACGTAATGTTTTTTTTTCTGCTGACACTACACTTCTATCCAGCAATGTAGTGGTACCACTTGCTTCAGCCAATAAGGACTGTCGCACCTTTTGCCTAATATCACTATAAGAAGCACTATTCTAGAAAGGTTTGCTGAAAATTGCTGTGTCTAGATGCAGGGAAACATGTTTCTCCCAGTGTTCTGCACTGTAGGTCTGGAATTGTTTGCATAATAAACTTGTTTATTGCATGATTTACCACTTGTTCGTAGTCTCTCTCCTGCTTGTTTATCTCTAACAAGAACCTGCCTGAGGATTTATTTTCTCAGCTACAAAATGGCGACCGCAGAAGGTAGAGATTAGGCACGGGGGAGAGTGACATTCAATTTTATTTTGAATGTTGGGTAGTGTAGTGCGATCTTATCGCCTACTTGGGCCTACTCCTCTTACAGTGGTCGCAGGCATGGCAGACCCACACTGCCTTTGCTCTCCACCATGGCAGACCCACACCGAGTCACAGCGAACCTCCCATGATAACTGATCACCTACCGGGGACCGGAAAGTGGTACGTGACAGCTGCGGGCTAATTTTCAAGTTTCCCACATGTGCTTGCTTTTATGTTGTTTGTCAGTATGTCTACTCCCTACAGAGGTTTAATCAGACTTGTGGTGCACACAAGGTCAATTGGAAATTCTGTATTTGGCATTTCTTCCCAGTGCTCTACTTATGCTGCTCTACCAGCATTAGAGGTAATTCAGCATTTGCTTGCCTTACACAGATCCTTTCTAACAAAAAGATTGGACTTGCAGACATTGGGGATGCCTCACAGTGAATGTGAAATGCTGACAGACCTCCACTCATGCAGCACAAGCAGCATCTTCATTATGCTAGCTATTCAGACACCCAACATACTACTATCAGACGTACTGCCTGTTGTTCAATTTGTGGCCAAACAATCGGAGATTCTGGAATGGTAAACTGTCCTGTTTGATCCTGGAGGGCAAGCAGCCATTTCTTCTCAACTTGATATCTGGTAAGTGTTCTTACCTTTCACTCCCTACTTTTGTCTCTGACTTTTTTTAATGGTTTAAGAACTACTGTTTACCTTGGGTAAATGTTTAAAGCTGTTCTAATGTCATCTGCAACAGTTTGGGTGTGATAAATATATGTGTTTACTCAATTGTTATTGCTATTCACTTTAGGATACATTCAGACTCAATGGTATATACTATGGTAGTTTTGTGCTCCGTGCCTAATTATTGGCATGGTTATTTGTATTTCAGGATCATCGCTAGCCAGTTGTTATTGTTATCTGTGATATAGGGGTTTGTTGTACAAGATTTTCCTTATGGTTAGAATTCTGTTTTTTCAGCTGATTCAAATGCACAGATTCTAAGTTGCATAAGACGTGCGTTGATTGTTCATGTAGATGAAGGTGGACAGTGTTTGAGAAAGAAGATATGATGGTATTGAGAATCCTTTGATTAGAATGATTACTGAACTTGAATAAGAGTTTACTAGAATGTGTACTGTACTGTGTTTCGAAAGTGTGTTTATTATAACTGGTCAATGTTAGTTTGGAATCAGCGGACAATGATTATTTTAATATTTCATTTCAACAAATGTCTCATTAAAGTTTTTCTTGTCCAGAGACTCTTCTTCACACACCCACGTGTGTCCAACCACTCATGCCAGCTCCTCTGGGCTGACAGCCAAATTACTTAACCCTATTCATGACTGGATTAAAACTTCTGCAGTCACAGTTTGTGAGCCATAAACACATGTATATCCATTTTTCTTTGCTCCTGGTATCATTGTGATGTCACCATTGCACTATATTTCATGGAAAAGGTCATTCCTATCACCCATTTCCATATTGAGCCATTTTATGATACAATGCATTTTAATAGCCACTTGTTCCATGATACCTTACTATAACTGTGTTAATTCACATCCTATATATTAATTTTTGTTCTCTCATGAAAGGTATATACCTTAGTGCAGCTCGGTACTTGACTGCACTACTGTTTCAAACATAAATGGCCATGTTTCATTCCCAACAGCCATCATCTTCATACTATTAGCAAGTAACTTGATCTTCTTGTGTTTCAAAATTCGATGTCACTACCAGTTCAAACTTGATGTGTGTCACTACCTAAAGCACCCATTTCCACACAAAATGTATGTTTTCATGGAACCACACCAAGGGTGAACCCAACAATTTATTTATGTATTTATTTTTACAGTACTTGCACTGTGTCTGAACAAAAAGGACAGACATTTTCTTCTGGGCTTGCAGCCAACACCCAATGCCTTCCTTCACGAAGGTTTAGTTATAACACAGCTTCTTTGTTCCTTAACAATATCACATGATTTCCATACTACATAAGGTGCTCGGGGGGGGGGGGTACTCACCACCCCCAGTATTTGTTGTTGTTTTTTTATACAGTATACTGTTAAAAAGAAATATTACAGCTGTTTTTGAGAGAGTTTACCATCTACAGTTAAAAACATTTTTTTTATTTTCAAAATGCATTCTAAGATATACGTACACATGGTGTTACCATCAATCCAGATCTTTTATGAACTCACCTGACATTTTGTAATGTTTAGGATAAGGGATCCCAGGGATGCATGGCTTGTCTTGTCCTATCAGAATAATCTTGTTTTATATTCAGGTTGTGAAGTTTGTGTTTTTTTTTTTTTTTCTTTCTCCTAGGAAAAAAAAAGCCCCACATCTTCTAGTAACATATGAAGCCACCTCTCCTAACATAATTGCAATATAATTTTGTTATAATTTCAAAAGTATATTTATTGGGGACAGCAATGGGGTCACCCCATTACCATTTATCCAGTGTACACCTTTGTAAGGTGCTGACTGACTGGCTACTACAATTTCCAGACCATTTCTGTTTCAGCATCCACATCATTACCAACAGTTCAACCCTTTTAATGCTACAGTGCTCGAGCTGCCTCTTTTACCACAGTAGGAGCTCGGGGGGGGCCATACCCTTCCTTCATGTACAATGCCCACAGAGGTTGCAAGGCACATCACTGTCTCTCCATGGGGTAAATAAAAGAAATGTGTATTTGCAAATAACCATTTGTTGTTTACAGGCTTGGAAAATATCCAACGTATTCTAACAATATAACCCAGCTCAGTCCCTCTGTTTTTTCTAGTGCAAACAGCTAAACCACACAAAACATATCACTGGTACAAGGGCTTCTGCCCTCAACAAGTAATCAGCCGAGCTGGAGGGGGGGGATTGTGTATGTACAGTATTTCCACATATTCATATCTTTTATCTTTTCAGCTTTCTTATCCTGTCAGACAAATATAAACCAGCTTTCCACAGCCTTACAGCAATGGACACAATCATCTGCCTTCTATAAGCACAAACAAGTTTCTATAATTTCAAAGTTCTAAAGCATTGCATACCCTGAAAAAGCCTTACAAGTTATAAGTGCCATGCCTGGCAAACAAAAGCAACAGCTAGGCCTTATTTTCAAGTGAACAAACAACAGAGTGGTGGATTGCTCAAATAATTCTTTCAACTAAAACAAAGTAATTTTTACCAAGGACTGCAATTTACGAACTTGAAACCATACCCTACCCTCTGCAACTTATTCCATGGTTGTGCTCAACGCAAGTGGATTCACTATGCTCTAAGATTCCTGGACTCTGAACTAAACTTGCAGTCTACATTTCTTCTGTCGTTTAAAATGTATTTTATGCATTATGCTCAATACTGACATTGTGCTATTGCAAAACATGTTTATGTTTTATGTTTATGCTATTATGCTTTGATATACATATTGCTACACTTTATCAAGTGTGTATTCAGAAAACTGCTCCACATTTATGAATGTTTTTAATGGCCATAACCAAACCCAGATACTGAGGCCAGAATTGCTGACCCACCCCTACACTATGTTCCAAGCAAAACCCCAGACAAATTAATGCTCTGTTTGTCTCATCACTCCAAGGTACCCCTGGAAAATGAAGTGCACTCTATGCACAACTTGTGATTTTAAATCCTAACAATTATAATACAGCAGAATTTAGATTCTGCTCCAGAACCTATGATTCAAGGTTCCATACTAGGCCCTACGTCACTCAGTACTTTGGAGTACTTCACTATATAATTTAAGTAAGTTAGACCCTTTCACTTGTCACAGGTGCAATAGGCACTAAAATCAGTTGATATAAGCCAACTATGTATATATTTGTCCCAGTATTGCATAGTGTAACAGGCATATTGCCATAAGCTACATGTTTGAAGTCTGTTATTTTATAACACAGGCCTCAGTTAGGCCTGTCAGCAACACGTAGACAGGGAAATCATGTGAATCACTTTCATAGCCTCTTCTGCGATCTGAAAGCAGGGAGTAAACATGAACATTGTCATGGATTCACAGATGGTCAAATGGTATTACTGGACCTCGGCCTGCTCCCCCAGGTGTGTGGTTGATGCCCCATTTTTTACTTTTCTCTTTCCACAATTGTCAGAAATTTAGGCTCTGTCACACCACTCTTTACAAAACAAAAATGTCATTGGTATAAAACATTGTTATTTATGTGTTTTTAACTCGTTTTCTAACACACTTTACAAGTTTACAGGTTTCCACGGTGTGGCACATATAACATCTCCATGTACAACAGCAGTAACACTTTCATCTAAGCTGCAAAAACATACATCTTTTTCCTGAAAAGAAAACAGTTGCCACAGCTTCAATGTCATCACCATTTTTGTGCCTGACTGGCTCCATATAAGGACTACTACATGAAACCATTTATTAAAAGTGTAATGTTTTCAGCAAAATGACACCTATTTGTAGATTTTTACATCAACTGAACAAGGTCCAACCAATTCAGACTCTACGATCAAGACTATAGTTTCTGCTTATTATTAAGCTAAGCCTGTGGTAGGGGCAATCCCCTGACTTCAGCAAGAAGATTTTTCTTGAATTGATCTTCAAGCAAGACATCCATTTTCTCCACAGCTGCTCTTTCCAAACCTGGCTGGCACCTCATACAAACTGATTGTTTTTTATGGACTGTCACTTATGAACTGTCAATCTTTGTGCCAGGGTGTGATCAACTACCACAACAAAAATGCTACGCCAGTGTGTGGATATTTCATTAAAGGATTCAATGCACACTCTAATGCATCCCTTGCCAAGGCCTCTGCCAATCCAGCCATTCAGCAGCCAGCAACATGAACACTGACTTTATGATGGTGTTTCATCTCTCAATTACACCTTTCTACAAATAATGAACTTTATGGACTGTTATTCATATGAATTTTCTAAACTGGTCGTGTATGTTTTATAAGGACCTATCTGGCAAAAGACATTATCAACAGATTCTTCAATCAAGCTCTAAGGGTGTGCCACACCTCAACAGTCAGGTAGCATCTACCTTATCCATTCTCAAAGTGGATGCAATGAACTCTTCAACAGGCATTGCTATGTCATATTGTGTTCTATGTTGTTTTACATGTTAACATCTTTTCACATATCTCAATTGTGGTGTTGCCATCCCTGAGTTCTGCACTATGTTTTACAGACACACCATTTGTGTTCCATCTGTGACCACCCCGTACCAACTCCTGAACAGCACCATTTCTGACAGTAACCCTGACTGTCTGCTTTTTACAAACTACATGAATTTTCATCTCCATTTAGGTTTCAATCTGTGATTATCCATCACACATGTAATCCTGTTTTTTTTTATCATATATTATTAATAGTAATGCTTTACTGTCTGCGGTGTACTATCATGCAACATTATGATCAACTTATTCCTTTACAAGGCTCGTGCTTTGGGCTTGTAAACAATTCCATTTCCCTATGGTTGTGTTGCTCCTTTTGAGGCAACAAGGAGGGGAATGTTGTCCCTGGGTCCCACACCCCTTGCTCCCTCATGCACATGCCAATGACAGATGTTTTATCATTACCATGGGTACTAGGGATCATGCTTGCTAATTGTATACACTATATAGTATACATTCATTTTACAGCATTATTTCTTAGTTTTCTGTTATATGTAATGTTCATTTTGCTTATATTTTACTGTTATGCATTTGCTTACATGAATCTCACATGCTTTGGGCCTAACCATATCTTTTTACCAAAGTATTCTTTTCACATGTATTTCTGCAGACACTGCTTTTGCACCATAATGACCTTGCACCTGCTAAAATGTATGTCTTCTTTGTTCTAACTAATGTTACGTCTTCTGTATAACAAAATGCTTTTCTTTCTGCTGACTCCACACTTCCTATCCAGCAATGCAGTGGTACCACTTGCTTCAGCCAATAAGAACTGTCATACCTTTTGCCTTGTCTCACTATAAGAAGCACTATTCTAGAAAGGTTTGCTGAGAATTGCTGCATCTAGATGTAGGGAAATTTGTTTCTCCCAGTGTTCTGCACTGTAGGTCTGGAATTGTTTGTGTAATAAACTTGTTTATTACATGATTCACCACTTTTTCTTAGACTCTCTCCTGTTTATCTCTAACAAGAGCCTGCCTGAGGATTTATTTTCTGAGCTACAAGGGGATCTCAATTGCACTTGCTCCCCAGCCCTAGACAGACCCGATAATGGTGCAGCCCATAGTGGATGTGCAGGTTCTACCCTGAAGAAACTGTTTCACGGGTTGGGACTAGCTGATGCTTGGCAGTTTGCACACCTTAAAGTCTGGGACTGCACATTCTATTCAAACCCCTATCATGTATATACATGGCTGGATTACTTCCTGGTCCAGCAGGGCTTGGTGCATACCATTAATTCCTCTTGTATAGCCTCAATCATGGCATCTGACCATGCACCAGTCTTGGTGGACTTGGAGGTGCAGCTGTTGCCAAGGACTCTGCCAATCCAGCCATTCCGCAGCCAGCAACATGAACACTGACTTCATGATGGTGTTTCATCTCTCAATTACCACCTTTCTACAAATGTCTTGGTGGACTTGGAGGTGCAGCTATTCACTAGGACCACTAGTTGGAGACAGAATGTGTCTCTATGAAATAAATAAAGATTTCCAGACTCTAGTTGACACTACAGTTGTAGGCTATTTGGTCCATAACAAGGTGGAGGATACCTCCACAGGGCTTGATGGGACAGTTTAAAGGCCATGGTCATGGTGAAAATTACTTCCTATGCCTCAAACCTTAAAAAGGAGAGGGAGCAAGCAGTGTCTAGAACTAGAACATTGAATATACGATATAGAATGTGAACACAAGATTTCACTGAATGACCCACGTAAAAAGCAGCTGGAACAATTGCAGAAAAAGCTCACAACACTACTTGAACATAAAACTGAAGGAGAGATCAGATATAATAGACAATGCTTCTATGAGGCTGGGAACAGTGTGGGATGTCTTTTGGCATGGCAGATTAGAAAGACCACAGCTAATCGGGTGGTACTTAGGTTAAGTAAGGCAATGAACGGTGTGCAGTATGACACACACACCCTACACATAGTGGACCAGTTTGCTACCTACTGAAGAGAACTATACACTGGCAAGGTGGTCCCAGATGGACTGTCTAAACAAGATAAGTTTCTTAGTGCTGTGGGGCTCCCTGGCTTGTCAGAGGAGGCACACGACTCCATAGCTCAGTTAGAGTTTATTTGTTCTTTTTTTAAGTCATTACAAATTTTCTGTAAAAAAATCCACTAAAACACCATCACACCATTTTAACATACTATAAATATTAAAACCATAAGAATATGTATTCCTATCCTATCCATATCCATTAATAAAAATAAAATGTCATTGTCTTTTTTCTATTTATCCTTACTTGAAGAACCTAAACAATGCAAACTCATCAGGGCACTTCCAAATTATTTTAAAAATACAGCCGCCTATATAATAATAATGTTTAGCACCTTAATATTTAATACTGCTGTCAGTCTTGTACTGATAATCTTGTACTCTAATATACTCTAATAGCTTATACTCTAATATCTGCTTCAGCCTGCCCAAACTGAGGAGTTATCCTATAACACAGGACTTACACTAGAAAAATGCTCGGAAGACAGTAAAGGTAACCCAATAAAACACACATTCGTTACTATACCACCATTATTAATCCATTACTTTTCTGAGGCTTACCTTGTTTAAAAGCACTTAGTGTAATACCCTGGTTCCCTTATGTGGGAATCCAAAGTATGCCTAAAGGGTTAGCTCTCTGGAGTACTGAAATCCCCAGTTGAGGCAGACCAATTAGACCCCCTAATTAGTCCTTCCTGGGCAGGCTTCCCAGAGAGACTTCAATTGGGTCTATTTATGGTCCTAAGCCACCAACTTTTAGGAAATCAGACACCAAGCAACCAAAGCAACAAGAGCATAAAGCAACTATGTGTCCAGTCTGAACAATTCGCTCCTATAACATTGACCCTCAAATTTCTAGATTTAACATATCGTGGTCGGCAACTTTTAGTGTCCATCAAAGTTGCCTCACCTACTCTGGACAAAGTTAAAGTATAACCTGGGTATACTCAAACTAACCCCATGAGAGCAGTCTTCATAACAAACAATCAGAGTACAGTAACTAAGCATCTTACTTAATAAGCACATGTAAAGTTATAATCGCCCTTTCCTAAGATAATAACCTGTCCAGAATCATATTCAACATTTTGTAACTTTTAATGTAAAAAATAGGAACAACCTTTATAAAATCCTTCCCAAGAATTCTAAATCATATTTGGTGAATTTTTAAATGTTAGCTGCAGTCCAAGCAGTCTTTTACCAGAAGTCTGTTTTTAGGGACAATATATATCAGACCGTCTTCAGTCTGTCTTGGGCTCCATTAACAGCACTTGCAGATTATTAATCAGCACTGTTCCCACACTAGTCAGCAGCCTCTCATTATGTCTGGAATCACTGGCCCAACATAGTTATTTACTCACACTCACTCCCTCAAGGTTTTCCACATAGATTTCCCATAGGTTCCCATCAAGTTCCATCAGAAATTAACGTCAAAGGGACACTGACTCCTGGACAAATTGAGTTCACTACTGGAGCCCTCTTCAGACATCAAACTCCAAACTGCAGCTGTTTGGTCTCTCTTGCTGTCTTCCTGATATGGAGAGAAAAACAAAACAACATCACTCTACTGACCATTATATCATTTGGCTTCTGGAATGAAAAGGGCCCCCCTTCTCCTAAGCAACAACAGCATACCTTTGCTAAACAAAGAAAGCACTTCTTAGCACACAATCTGCTATCCAAGTAAACAGGAACCTCCATCTGTCTGGAGTGGCTATAATTCATATCTCCATGTTCGCTGTCACCAAATTTCTCACTAAGAAGCCGAATCGGGAGGTCAGACCACTGACTATTTGAGTATTTACCTCATGTAATCCTTCTGGTAAACTACCAAAAAGAAATCACTATTGCATCCTGAGAACAACTTAAACATTAGTTTCATTCATTAAAATAATGTAGCAAAAAGAGTTTAGCTGAATGCTAGCAAACTCCTAACGGTCTGGAGCAGCATGGAGCGGAGCAGCACTGCGGTCTTCTTGCTGCTCCGCCCACACACCAACAGTAGCTTCGAGCCTTAGTCTCCATAGACCAACCGATCACCTAAGGGGAGATAGACACTGCCATCCATAACTTAAAAAAACTAAAAATCCCCAGGCACAGATGGCATTTCATCTGGATTCTATAAAAAGTTTAAGGCCACACTGTCAGCACTTTTAACAACAGTATGTCATGGGGTGCAGGAGGAGGTGAGAGCCCCACCATTGTGGTCCCAGGCACAGATTTCAGTGCTTCACAAATCAGTGAAGGACCCAGGTCTCTGCAGTTTGCACCAGCCAATGTTCCTTCTTAATGTTGACCAAAAGATTTTCACTGCCATATTAGCTACCAGATTGCAGAAATATGTGGGGGGGGGAGCATGATCCACCCTGATCAGACTGGCTGCGTTAAGGGTAGGCACCTGTATGATAAAGTAAGGTGCCTTCTGAATATTATGTCAAAGCAGCAGCAGGATAGGGCCTTCACTTTAGTTCTTTTTATGGATGTAGAAAAGGCCTTTGACAGTGTGAACTGGGCCTTCTTGCATTACACTATGGTAAAATGGGCTTGGGGAACACTTCTTAAATAGCATTACAGTACTATATACAGCCCCTGAAGCAAAAGTCAAAGTTAACAGAGTGAAATCACAGAGGTTTTCTCGGTCTACAGGAACTGGGCAGGGGTGCCCTCTCTCCCACTCCTTTCTGTTCTCTGTATTGAGCCCCTGTCCTCGGCAGTCTGACATCACTGGGGTATTACAGGCATCTTTTTTTTTTTTTATTTAGTTGTTTAACCAGGTATAGCACGCTGAGCTAAAAGCTTTTTTACAGGAGCGACCTGGGAGCACAAGGAGGTTAAGTGACTTGCTCAGAGTCACACAGTATGCAAGTGGAAGCTGTGGGATTCAAACCCAGGTCTGGTTTGCTGGATGTCACCAAATTTGCAGCTCAGAGCCTTAGACCACTGCGCTATACTGCCTCTGCATCTGAAGTCCAGATAGAGACCACAACATTTTATAGTATGCTGATGATGAACTCTTTTATCTGAGTGACCCAGAATGTTCCATCCCAGGATTATGTGGGCTATTAGACACCTACGGAGAGTTATCAAGCTATACAATTACTTATGGCAAGTCTGAAGCACTGAAATTAAGTGGACACTGCCCCAAACAGTTTCAGGAGCCTTCCAATTTATTTGGGCCAGAGGTAAGAAAGTTAGATATTTGGAGGTAAAGGTTACCACAGCCCTCCACCAGGTCTTCTGCCTGAGTTATGATGCCTTACTCCAGAAAAGTATCACTGACAACCATAGATTTGCCAGTACTCCTCTTGTCCCTGGCAGGTAGAATCAACAGCCTGAAAATTAATATTATGCCTAAACTCCTGTTCTTTTTCGGGTCATGCTGATTAGATACGCTGGAGGAAGATGGGCACCCAGTGTGATGCTTTGCCTCCTGCTTAATATTATATTTATAAATTGTTATATAAATATATGGTATGTGAAGGTCTGCTTAGACAAAAAAAGGCTGGCTGCTGCAGTGAGTGACCTTTGACCTCAAAAATGTCAGTGTGGCTGAAAGCAGCAGGATGTTATAAACAGACCAGGGAAACCTAATTAAAAACCTTCCTTCCAGAGGGACAGTTTATTACCTTTTATAACCTGCTCCTGCTCTTGAAGTTGGTTCCCATGTATGCATTTATGACATAGCAGGAAGGGAAGTAATTTGGCTGATTCTTCTTGGTTTTCTCACCTAGCCAAAAATTAGTGACATGATTGTGGGATTGTGAAGCATCAACAGGGATGTTTTGATCAAAGACTGGCATATCTGGGAAATGGCTAGTTGATGATTTTTCACAGTAATAACATACATCCTTTGTTAAGAAGAAAATACTAGGAGGATCTATCTGTGACCTCACCAAAAGGTGTGGGGAGATGGATTCTGAAATGGGCATGCAGCAGAGGGAAACATCATATTATTTTGGACTCAAGACAGACACAATTCTCTGGACTTAAGAAAGCACTTAAGGGCAACATCTAGATAGGCAAGAACTTTTAAGTATTTTGGGGTAGGCATATTTGTGTTCTGTAACTTCCCATTTATTTTATGTGACTGTAAGTTAGTGATATAATTGTTCTGTGTTTGATTTTACCTGTTTTACAATTTTTTGTAAACATTTTTTTCTTTAAAATACTGCCTGTGCTTTCTCTGTTCTTTTACATGTGATTGCTGAACCTGTGTTTAAGTCTAACAGCTGTTAAGGGCTTGAATGTGTTACTAAGCTTGCTAAAAGGTAAGAATACACCTAGGTCTCATATTGAGTCGTAAAGGTACATTTTGGAAACCTGACTGGGTGCCACTGGGTGAAAGATTATATTGCATTTCACCGAAGAGAACACATATCTGAGCCTGTTAACTGGGTATGCTAGCATAAGGTTCACATTTTGATCCCCAGGACTCGAGGCTAGTAGGCCATTCAGACCTAAAACAGACAGGAGGGTTACCCTGTCTGTCCCCTGTTTACACTGTTGCGCTTCGAGGTTGGCACTGTGGGAGCAGAGGGCCTGACCTGTGGAGTGCATTTGTGACAGATTTGGTTGGCAGCAGTGCAATTTAAAAGTATTTGGTAACACAAGCTTTAGCAGTTCAGTGTGTCAGATTAATACTGTACAGCACACATGCAAAATAAGGCAATGATTTTTAAAAAGTAAACAGAACTATATAATTGTGCTTACAGTCTAAGTTCCCCTCCCCAAATTTTTCCTTCTCTTTGTAAATAACTTCTTGACTACTTGCTATCTTCCTTCTCGAACCTTGTTGCTGACCATCCACTATTGTTTTGTCAGTTACCACCCCTGACCTTCCTTCTGTCAGTCCTTCTTGTTATGTTTGAACATTCCTCACAGTTCTCTCTATATAACCTTACTATCTTATTAACCCTTTCACTCCACAGGTCGGGTCCGTGGTTTCTGCACTTATTACATTTCTTACTGCCATTATCTGTATAATGCTTGCCATTATCTTTTGTTGTTTCTACCCATTATATTTTTGTAGCACTGCTGTACCGTTCCTCTATTTGTACTATTGTACCCATGTTGCTGTTGTTCAACTGTTCTCTTTTTGTTGTACTCTCCCAGGTCATGCCTGAAAATAGTCATTTTATGGCTAGTGCACCTACCCAGTTAACAAAAACTAAGTAAATAAAAACAAATAAATAAATAAAAGTCCCTACCTGTTTCATTTTTTTTCCTCCCGAGTGCAAGTTAGTATAGCCGTAGTTAGAGAAGAAGATGGCTTCCAACTACAGTGAGCACACTGCAGACCAACTGAGGCAGTTGTGCCAAGACACAGGAGTCCAGCATGAGGGCTGAACCAAAAGGCATCTCGTAGAAGCTCCGGTGGCAGCCGACGCCCAGAGCCTTGAGTCACAGTCTCTGACTGAAAAGGACCGAACCTTGGGAGTGGAGGGGCCAGTGCAGTGTCCAGATCCAGCGAGGAGGACAGCAGGGCCAGTGCAAGCCAAGGGCCACAGCAGCCGGGGAAGGTCACCAACATTCTGGAGCCAGAAGAGATCAGGCTGTGGATGGAGTTGCGGAGAATGGAGCTGGAGTTTGAACAGAAAAGGTTCAAGGGGCTGGCAGAGAATAAAAAGCCAGTTTCCTCCAAAGTGCAGAATGTGCGCATGGCTTACATTGGTAGGGCCACATCCAGCTGGCTTATTGACAACCATAAGGCAGGCAGGGTGCATAAACAAGTTGGAAGCTCTTATATAAGTTAAATGTGGTTAATTTTATGTTATGTGGCTGTTGTTTAAGGCAAAATTGGGAGACCCACTGGCAAGAATGCGGTGGAGAGATAGGGAGAAATGGTAAAAATGTTAGAAGGAGTAATTGTGACCTATAATGTCCGGGGAATGGGCAATCCAGTCAAGAGGAAATGAGTGTTAAATGAGATTAAGCAGAAAGGGGTGGAACTGGCCCTCTTACAAGTGACACATTTAGACCCCAAGGAGAATGCAAAATTGAAGAGGGCATGGGTGGGTCAGGTTTTTTCTGCTTAATATCTGGCACACTTCCATAGAAGAGGGGTAGCTACCATAGTACATAAAGACTGCCCTTTTCATATGGAGGGTCTTGAAGCAGATGAGAACGGCAGGTTGCTGATAGTAAGAGGCAGGAACAGAGCTCAACCCTGTATGACACTAAATATATATGCCCCCATCTCAGATGCAGAGAGTCAAACTTTTTTAAAGAAACTACTGCTTAGGGTGGTACCCTCCCTTGGGGAGCTACTGATAGTAGGGGGAGACTTTAACTTAGTGTTGAACCCTGCACATGACCGATCTGGCTGTAACTGGGGACCACCTTCTCGAGCAGCAAGAACCCTGGCCAGACTTATGAAGGACCTTGGCCTTCTGAATATATGGCACTACCTGCACCCAAGGGTAAGGGACTACACCTGTTGGTCTCCCCACCACGGGGCCTATTCCAGGATTTATTTGGTACTTGTACCTAAGGATTGAGCACATAGGGTGGAGACCGCCAATATCCAGGCTCGGACACTTTTGGATCATGGTATGGTATGGTCTGGTTAAGGCTCTCCATGACACTGGAAGTGAAGAACTCAGCTTGGAGACTACATGTTTCATCATTAAATAAAACTGAATTTAAGGAGAAGGTGCAGGAGGTAGTAGAGTAATATTCCTTTCATAACCCAAGGCGTGAAACCTCAACAGTCATTTAGTGGGAAGGTCTGAAGGCCTGACAGGTGAAATCATAGAATACGCCTCTCAAGTAAAGAAGAGACAACTAGAAGAGATATTGGAGTTAGAAGCCAAATTATGGGACCTGGAAGTAGAGCATAAGATAGCCCTGAACCCAGAGATCAAGCAAGAATTAGATAATGCTACGCAAAAACTAAACAAAATATTGGATAAAAAAATAAAAGGGCAGATCAGATACTCCCGCCAGAGGTTTTACGAATCCGGGGAAAGAGCAGGTAAATTACTGGCCTGGCAGATCTGAAAGGAAGTTGCCTCAAGGAATATTCTTAAGGTAAAAACCACGGATGGAGGCTGGGTATCCAACTCTGAAGGGATAGCTAACCAATTTAAAAAGTTCTATAAAACCTTATACTCCCAGGAACCGGTAGATGATTTTAGCAGACACCTAGTTGAATTATTTGAGGGAATTGGGCTACAGAGGCTATCACTGGAGGAGAGAGAGACTCTCTGGATTCCCCGTTGATGGATGAGGAGGTCCTGGCTGGCCTTCAGGCACTAAGGATGAACAAGGTCCCCGATCCTGAGAGCATGCCAGCCGAGCTTTATAAAACTTTTAAAAAATTATTGGGCCCCCGCTGGGAGAGGTGTGTAGGGAAGTTCAACAGACTGGTATAACCCCACCAAACTGGCAATATGCATAGATCACAGTAATACATAAAGAGGGTAAAGATCCAGGGGAATGTGGGTATTATAGACCTATTTCCTTATTAAATGTTGATCAGAAGGTATACACTTCAATTTTGGCCATGCGGCTACAAAGGGTGGTGGGGCATCTTGTACATCCAGACCAAACAGACTTCATTAATGGAAGACTGCCACATGATAACCTCCTGCATTTGGTGAACCTGATTACCCATCAATGAGATGCCAATGAGTGCACCCTGGCCATTTTTATGGATGCGGAGAAGGCCTTTGACAGGGTCAACTGTTTTTTTTTTTTTACACCAGACCCTGTTAGAGATGGGATTTGGTCCAATGTTCAGAGGGAGTGTGAAAGCCCTGTATGCTGCCCCCCCAAGGCCATGGTTCGAGTTAATGGATTCATGACAGACAGGTTCTTCTTCACGAGGGGGACAAGGCAGGGATGCCCCTTGTCACCACTATTATTTGCCATAAGTATAGAGCCATTGGCAGTAAGAATTAGAGCAGCACATGATATTAGGGGTATTAAAGTAGGGGACAGAGAGCATAAGATCTCTCTCTATGCCGATGACTCCCTGTTTCACATCACCTCACCTGAAACATCCCTATCTGCATTAAACAGAGAATTAGAAGGGTATGGACGGGTCTCGGGGTATAAAATTAATTCTGATAAATTGGAGGCCTTGTGGCTCACTGGAACGGTACCTAGGAAGGTGTTGGAAAACTTCCCTTTCAAGTGGGTCAGGACTAATGCGGCGAGATACCTAGGGATCAGGATCTCCCCTGGTTGTCGGTCCTGTTTGAACCAAACTATGGGAAGCTCTGGAGGGAGATCTCTACTGATATCACGAGATGGAGGCTCCTCCCTCTCTCTCTTTGGGGGAAAGAGTAGAGACGATTAAAATGAATATATTACCCTGGCTTATGTTTTTATTCCAGGCACTCCCAATCAGGATCCCGAGGAGATATTGGAAGATGATCCTGAGGGACCTGTCCAGTTTTGTTTGGCAGGATGGTAGACTAAGAGTCTGGATGGAACTTCTCTCCCAACCTGGGGGGGGGGGCTTGCCTTTTCTGACCTTAAACTGTACTATATAGCAGCCCAGATAGCCCCAGTCATTTCATGGCTAAAAGGGGAAGGGGAAGAAGGTTGGCAGGGCATAGAAAAATTTCGTTCCAAATGGCTCTCGCTGGCTTCCCTGCCCCATGCTCCACTTGTCAGTGCTGTCTGGCAGACAGTTAAAAGCCCTTGGACCAGACACACCCTTAGGGTCCTCATTAAGGTCAGAAGAATCTCTAAGATGCCCAAAGGCATAGGCCCATTAACCTCTATTCTGGGGGATCTAAATTTCCTTCCAGCATGACAGATTTGGGTTTTAGAATATGGAACAATAAGGCCCTGGTCAGGTTTCGCAACTTAATACAGGGTGATGTTTTGATGTCCTTTGAAGAGTTACAACAAAAATATCATCTTAGTAAATCTAACTTCAGTAGATATCTACAAGTGAGACACTATGTAAATACTAGTGGTTTAATTCCAAAAACTGTAAGAGACCCAACAGGGTTGGAGGAATTTATGTATTGGTCAGCTAAGTAAGCTGGTCAGAGGAAAATAATATCTGGGGGTTACAGGGCTCTCCAAGGGGAAAGAAATTAATATTTCTAGATCCTGAGGGATAGATGAGAGAGTGAAATTGGACACCAAATCTCAGACCAATGATGGCAAGAGGCTTGGATAAAAGGATGGCGCACCACGGCATCCCTGACATGGAGAGAGTTTCGTTGGAAATATCTTTCCAGATTTTTTCACACACCTTCGGTTACAAAATATTTTCAGATTGGGAATTCAGATTTATGTTGGAGAGGGTGTGGGCAGGTGGGTACACATGCTCATATCTTCTGGTTTTGTCCAGAGGTTAAAAAGGTTTGGCAGGCGCTATCTCGGACCCTCAGTTAGCTCTGAGGAGTGGTTGTTCCCTGCTCTTTTGATTCCCTCTTTTTGGGATTGGAACTTGGAGGCCTTGGGAGGGAGGAGCAAAGGTCTCTATTCAGGCTGTTCTGCCTTGCTGCATTTAAGGAGATTACATCCAGATGGCTCACCGCTGTCCTGCCAAATCTGGACTCCTGACGCTGCAGGGTGGAGGAGCTCAAGCGGATGGAGATCCTGACGGCCAAACTGAGATTGACAGAGGAGAAATACAGGGAGCACTGGGGAATGTGGGAAAGAGGGAATACAGGGGAAGAATGCGGATCAGAGGCACCGGCTCCTATCTAGCCCTGGCTCACAGCTTTTGGTTCTAGGTGGGTCTGGACATTTCGAGGGGGGTGGAGTGCCTGAAATAGGTGCAGAGAGTTGAACACACCATGATCGAGTCCTTGGGTCATTGTAGAAGTTGAGGGAACTAGAATTGGACTGACCCTCCCCCCCAAAACTGTAAGAAGGTTTAGCATTCATATTTGCCATGCGAGTTCCCTTTTATAGTTAAACGACTCCTGTTGAGCCCCTAGTTGACAGAGGCATTGCCTCTAAAGTCCAGAGCATAATCTTTTTATTCTGCTTTCCTTTCTAAACTAATTTGCAAAGGAATAATATTAGCAGTTTTCTGCAATAAGGTTTAGTATTTAACTTGTAACAGCTTCGACATAATATTTTAATGGCCTGGCAGTTGAGACATGCAGTTTTTATTGATTCTTGGAAGATTTATGGTTACCTCAAAGAGATGTCTAGCTCATAATTATCAGAATAATAATATCAAGAAAATATAACCTCTAAGATTGATATCCTGTAAAATATGATAACTGTGTACAAATTTGATGGAAAATGATGTATCTCATGTGATAAAATGCATATATGAGCTGTACATCTGAATCTGGAATAAAATTTGAGTTTTAAAAAAAGAAAAGGTTCAAAGCCCAGCAGCAAAGGGAGCCGGAGTTCGAGTGAGAAGAGCGGCAAAAGCAGCGAGAGGCTGAGGATAAAGAGTGACAACTTCAGCAAGAGGCAGAGGAAAGAGAGTGACAACTTCAGCAAGAGGCAGAGGAAAGACAGTGACATCTTCAGCGAGAAACTCAGTGAGAAGAGTGTAAGTGCCACAGGCAATATGAACTGGAAAAGCTACGACTTCAAAGACCAGCATCAGAGCAGGTAAATGGCCTGGGTTTAACTGGAACAACGGGACTGGGTTACCAATTAAATTCTAAATTGATAGCTTAATTTAAAGAGGGGGAGGATATGGATTCCTTTTTAAATTCCTTTGAAGAAGTATGTATTCAGGCCAATATTCCTAGAGAGTCCTGGAGCTTCCAGCTATCCCCACTACTTACCAGGAAAGTTCGGGATGTATTGGGTCAAATGTAAAATGAGGACAGTAATGATTACAGTAAACTTAAAGCTGCACTTTTAATAAAATATGAGCTAACAGCAGAGGCATGCAGAGCTAAATTCCATAAGCTCAGGAGAAGCCCTGACATGAGCTACGAGGAGCTAGCCACTAAACAACATCAGTTTTTAAAATGTTGGTGGGAGGGAATTGAAGCAGACCCTGTAGAAAAAATTTAAAATGCTGTACTGTTAGTGCAGTTTTTTGGGGCATGCTCAACAGAGCTGAAGACTTAGTTGGAGGACTGAGACCCAAAAACAGTGTAAGAGGCCGCTGAACTCTTAGACTGCTATGTCAGGAGTAGACCTGCTCTGAGAGCAAATGGGGTGGGCATGGCAGCACAGAAAGGGAAAAGCGTGTCTTCAGGGCAGCTAAAACCTTCCCTACCTCCACCGAAAAAAGGTAGCCCCAGGTTACAAAGAAAAGTTTTACCTGAGAAAAGAAATGAATGTTGGGTTTGCAAAGAAACTCTACATACTGCAAGGCAGTGTCCCAAAAGGACAAACAGTACACAAAGTGGTGCTAGAAAAGAAGTGGGTTGTTTGTGTGTCCCTGAAAGCATGCCAGTAAACATGAGGGAATACATGCACCCAGTCACTGTGAATGGTGTACAGACACACAGGTTAAGAGGCACAGGGGCATCCCTGACTTTGGTAAAAGGGGATATGGCAGAACCTGGTCAGCATATACCCAATCAAGTTGTGAGTGTATGGAAAATTACTGGGGAGGAGAAAACCTGGCCACTCGCTAGTGTTCTCCTAGACTGAGGTGAGACAGGGGGAACTGTATAAAAGGTTGCCATAGCCAAAACTTTAGCTGTTGATGTAATTATCGGCAACAATCTCAAACAGGGGATGGTGTGTGCAGTTACCCACAGCCAAGCAGCAAAGGAAAACTGTAGTCCCTTGGACCCCACAGAAGCCCCTGTGAAAACCACTGGGAGGCTGGTTCCCCAGCTTGTGTCTCCTGATATGGAGACTAATGAAAGGGGGGTAGAAATTCCCCCGGTAGCAGTTAACCAAATAACTACGGAGGGTTACTCCAAAGAAGGAGGGGTGACCCATTGTCAGAGGGTTAGGGATGGCAGTGATCCTGAATGCCCTGATGCTACAGCTAGGAACCCTAGTTTAGACACTGAAGGGGACCTGTCCCATGCCTTGGGAATGTGTAAAGAGTTTGCAGCTGCTTAGAAAAGTGACCCTAGTCTAGACAAGCTGAGGGCTTGGGCAGACTCTGACAGAGCACAGAGAGGTGACAGGAAACATAAAGTTTATTGGGACAATGGACTGATGTATACACAGGATGTTAAGACAGAGGGAGGGGTGCTAGGCAGGTAGCTTGTCATTTCCCAGGGGTACCGTGAGCAGCTGCTCAAAACTGCACACCATATTCCCATGTCTGTTCATCTGGGAGTCACATGCACTATGCAGCAGTTGGCCCAGAATTTCTATTGGCCCAACTTCACCCAGCAGGTGAAGGAGTATTGCAGGTCTTGTCACCCTTGCCAAGAAATAGGGAAGGTGGGTAAGAGAACCCAAGCCACCCTAATTCCATTGCCCATAGTAATGAACCATTCCAGAGGGTGGGAATGGATATTATGGGGCCTTTAAATACCCCCAACTCCTCTGGGAAGAGGTTCATCCTAACCATGGTGGATTATACCACCCGGTACCCAGAGGCAGTCGCCCTATCTTCACTGAGGACAGACAAAGTGGCAGATGACTTACTAGGGATTTTCTCCCATGCTGGGTTTCCGCAGAAGGTTATCACCGATCAAGGGGGATCCTTCATGTCGGACGTGATGAAATGTTTGTGGGAGAAGTGTGGGGTGGTGCAGAGGTGCATGACACCTTATCACCCACAAGCCAATGGGCTTGTGGAAAGATTTAACGGTATCCTGAAGTCAATGCTCCAAGCGTTTGCTGAACAACATGGGAGGGACTTGGAGAAATACCTTCCCCACCTGTTGTTTGCATACAAGGAGGTGCCCCAAGAGTCGACAGGATTTTCCCCCTTCGAGCTCTTATATGGACGCTGGGTATGTGGGCCCCTAGACTTGATCCAGGAGGACTGGGAAGGCAAGCACGCCACTCAGGGCACTCCCATAGTGGATTACGTCCTTAGGTTTAGGGAAAAGCTGAAGGAGCTTATGGGGACAGTCCAGAGCAACCTGGCAGCTGCCCAACAAAAACAAAAGGTGTGGTACAACCCCAGAGCCAGAGCTTGCTTATACACTGTGGGTCAGGAAGTCATGGTTCTAATTCCGGTCCGGAAAGATAAGCTGCAGGCCGAGTGGGCAGGACCATACAAAGTAGTCAGATGGGAAAATGATGTAAACTACATTATAGAGTTACCTGACAGAAGACATACACAAATAATGTACCATGTCAACATGATGAAGCCATATGCTAATAAGGCTGACTTGGTGTTTGCAGTTTGTAGTCCTGGGGAAGGGACGGATGAAGGAAACCCCCTTCTGTACTTGCTGGAAGAAAGTAAGTGGGAGTCCTCTGTGGAGGCAATTAAAATGTCACCCCAGTTGACCCCAAACTAGATCCAGGAAGAAAGGGATGTTTTAGCAGACTTTGCCCCACTGTTTAGTGCCAAGCCTGGACTGACCCCCTTAGTGACACATGATGTGGAAACAGGGACACAGACGCCCATACGGTGCACAGCATATTGGGTGTCAGAGGCTGTCCAAAAGGACATTAGGAGGGAGGTGGAGGAAATGCTGGATTTAGGGGTAATCCAGAAATCCCACAGCCCCTGGGCCTCACCCGTAGTCCTTGTTCCCAAGCCAGATGTCTCTACTCACTTTTGTGTGGACTATCATGGACTGAACACAGTCATGAAGTCAGACGCCCACCTGATGCCACGGATGGATGAACTCCTAGACAAGTTAGGAGGGGTGACATACCTTACAACTACTGACCTGACAAAGGGGTATTGGCAGATAGAATTAACTGCAAGAGGTAGGGAGAGGTTGGCCTTCATCACTCTGATAGGGTTATTTGAATTTAAAGTAATGCCTTTCAAAATGAAGAATGCCCTGGCCACTTTCCAAAGGTTGGTGAACCAGGTGTTAAATGGTGCTGAGGAGTACACTGTGGTGTAACTGGATGACACTGCCATCTTTAATGCCAGCTAAGAGGAAAACTTGTCCCACCTTAGGGAAGTGCTGGGCAGGATACAGAGGGTTGGGCTCACTGTCAAAACAGAGAAGTGCCAGGTGGCCATGGCTGAAGTGGCATACCTCGGGCATGTTGTAGGCCAGGTCAGCTACGTCCTAACCAAGTGAAAATAGAGGCAATCAAGGCATGGCCCAGAGCAGAAACACAGAAGCAGGTCAGGAGTTTTCTAGGGACAGCAGGGTACTATAGGAAATTTGTACCAAATGACAGTGCCCTGGCCACTCCCCTATCTGACCTGTTAAAGAAAAGGATGCCTAAGAAAGCTGCCTGGGAACCAGCCTATGAACAAGCCTTTACAAGATTGAAGGAGGCACTGTGCAGTGCTCCTGTATTGACAAGTCCAGACTACAGCAGACCCTTTGTAGTCCAGACTGATGCCTCAGATGTGGGTATTGGGGCAGTGTTGAGTCAGACATCCAACCAAGGGAAAGATCACACCATAGTGTACCTCAGTAAAAAGTTACTTCCCAGGGAGCAGACTTACTCTACTGTGGAAAAAGAGTGTCTTGCCATGGTGTGGGCCCTAAAAAAGTTAGAGCCATACCTATACAGGTAGCATTTTGAGGTGCAAACTGACCACAACCCCTGGTTTGGCTGGTACAAATGGGTAAAACGAATGGTAGACTATTAAGATGGAGCCTTGCCTTGCAAGGGTATGACATGACTGTCTCACGCAGAGCTGGGGCAGCAAATGAAAATGCTGATGGACTGGCACGTCAGTATGAGCAATGAACTGATTTGGGGATCTCATCCCATGCAGGGGATAGAGCCCCCAAATTCAGTCTAGGTGGGGATGGGTGTGACACTCTGCTCCCTGCTTAATATTATATTTATAAATTGTGATATAAATATGTGGTATGTGAAGGTCTACTCAGACAAAAAAAGGCTGGCTGCTGCAGTGAGTGACCTTTGATCTCAAAAATGTCAGTGTGGCTGAAAGCAGCAGGATGTTATAAACAGACCAGGGAAACCTAATTAAAAGCCTTCCTTCCAGAGAGACAGTTTATTACCTTTTATAACCTGTTCCTGCTTTTGAAGTTGGTTCCCATGTATGCATTTATGACATAGCAAGAAGGAATGTAATTTGGCTGATTCCTCTTGGTTTTCTCACCTAGCCGAGAATTAGTGACATGATTGTGAAGCATCAAAGGGGATGTTTTGATCAAAGACTGTCATATTTTGGAAATGGCAAGTTGATGATTTTTCACAGCAATAACATACATCCTTGTGGACAATTATGTTAAGAAGAAAAAACTAGGAGGATCTAACTGTGACCTCACCAAAAGAGGTGGGGAGATGGATTCCGAAATGGGCATGCATCAGAGAGAAATATGGCATATTATTTTGGACTCAAGAGAGACACAATTCTCTGTACTTAAGAAAGCACTTAAGGGTAACATCTAGATAGGCAAGAACTTTTAAGTATTTTGGGGTAGGCATATTTGTGTTCTGTAACTTCCCCTTTATTTTACGTGACTCTAAGTTAGTGATATAATTGTTCTCTGATTTTACCTGTCTTGCTATTTTTAGTAAACAATATTTTCTTTAAAATACTGCCTGTGCTTTCTCTCAGTTCTTTTACATGTGATTGCTGAACCTGTGTGCTTAAGTCTGACAGCTGTTAAGGGCCCGGATGTGTTACTAAACTTGCTAAAAGGTAAGAATATACCTAGGTCTCATATTAAGCTGTAAGGGTACATTTTGGGAACCTGGCTGGGTGCCACTGGGCAAAAGATTATGTTGCATTTCCCCAAAGAGAATATATATCTGAGCCTGTTAACTGGGTATGCTAGCATAAGGTTCACATTTTGACCGCAGGACTCAAAGCTAGTAGGTGATTCAGACCCAAAACAGACCGGAGGGTTACACTGTCTATCCCCTGTTCACACTATTGCACTTCAAGGTTGGCACTGTGGGAACAGAGGGCCTGACCAGCGGAGTGCATTTGTGACACCCTCCAGATGAAATTTGTCTGGAATGGGGGTAGGCACAGAGTGCCACAAAAGCTATTAGAATAGCCTTGGAGGGGTGGGCTGACCAATCTACATTTTTATTATCTTGCTGCCTAGCTACTCCTAGTAGCATCACTGAGGCTCCCTCATTAGCTTGTTTTAAATACAGCCTCAGAAGTCACTTGCTCAACTCACACTCCTGCCGCTGCACCTGGCCTCTCCCTTCCCTACCTACTGACAAAGCTCACTGAGCTGCAACCCCCCCTTCATCTTCAGCCCTCTCCCCCCCCACAGGACCTCTATTCAACTCAACTACCCGTAGCTGCCTATTCTGAATTTGATTATCTGAATTTGCTGTTTAACTCACTGTTATGTCTCGAACTTGATTATCTGAATTTGCTGTTAATTCAATATTATGTCCCTCTATACATGTAATCTGACTGTACCGTATTGTTGAACTGTACTGCTGACCTGCAACTTGTCTCATGTATGTATTTTCATTGTCCATTCTTATGACGAGGTACCTTTGTAAATGAGCCCCTGGTTCAAAGGTTGTTAAACTGATGTTAAATAAATAAATAAATAAAATTTATTGGCTGAAACAGAAGAAGAGTACATGATGGTATGAGCTGGAGAATGTGGCTTCCCTACCAGCCCCCCTCTACAAACTAGTACTACCTTTCATTAAGTTTACCCCAGCAACTTGGAAGCAACTGAAAAACCCTTGGAACAGACACTAATGGCTATCCAGGAAGTCAAATTGGTCACAAGTACTCCCAATTCCCCAGACTTCTTGACTACTGTACAAGGCGATCCAGAATTACCCTACCTCAAGATTGATAATGGCTTTAGAAGGAGGAATCACGAAGCTCTGACCCACTACAAACAGCTATTGCACATTAACCAGTTTGCCTCCTTTGAGTATGTAAAGCAAACTTTTGGGCTTGCCCAATCAGATATTTTTCTGGTTCCTCCAGATATGGCACTACCTACTGATGGAGGTGGGCCTGCCTAGTTTACAAAGGGACTTATCTGAATTTGAAGACTTTTTCGACTGAGCAGTAAGGTTAAAGATGGGCAGCGAGCTGATTTCCCAGCTTTACAAACTCTTTTTGAAAGCAGGAGGTAACTCCACAGACAAAATCAGGTTAAGCTGGGAAACTGAGGTTGGGGACATGGGTGTAGCCAGGCATACCACCAAGTACTCCATTGTGTGCAATTTTATTTAAGGGGGTAGCAAATAGGGTTTGAACTGCTTCATTTTTCCATGAAAACTAACAAAAGAAAATGCTGAACCTTTCTGTAATTTTATTCACAGGAGTCAAAACTAGAAGGACTGGTCACTAATACTGTCTTTGCATCCCAAGGACAATACAACTTTATAGACTCTGAGCTGGTATGTGGGTGTCTTAGGGAGCGATGCATGGCATTTGTATTTACCCATGCATGGCAGCAACCATTGTCATTAGTTACAAAAGTTGTATTTATTGTGCCAAATGAGGCAACAAACACTGTGCTGGTGTACATTTGTATATTGTCTGGCTACACTGGGGAGAGCACACCCTAACAAGGGGGGGGTAGCAGTGAATCCACTTGTTGTGCAGATCTGAAATCCCTGGCTACACCCCTAGTTGGGGAACCACTCCCTTCTGAGGAGTGGGAGAACCTTTGCCTAAAAGGTTGTCAGCCTCCCTCAACTAGAGGAGTTTTGATGGAAAGTTTGCACCAGGTTCTTCCATGTTCCCACCATAACTTGCCATTTTTGCAGGCAAAATTCACATCTGTGCTGGAGGAACTGTGGCCAAGTGAGGACATTTTCTAGCTATGCTCCAAATTGGGTGCTTTCTGAATGAAAGTTAAGGCAGTGTTAGACCTGATATGGCACAAACAGCCACCCCATAGTTCCAAGTCTATAATCCTGGGACTCTGAAAGAAGTGGGTCACCACAAACAATTATATACCTTATTGTGTATGGCAGCATGTAAGATAGTATGTCCTGCTGGCTTTCAGATAACTCTCCAGAAGAGAAGGATGGCAATCTAGGTTGCAGGAGGTACAAACAATGGAGTGCATAACAGTAGACCTAAATATGACTGTAGAAAAATGTATCTTTTTATGAGCCAACTGGGATCTCTACCAGTTGACCAGAGCTGCACTGAATGAGGAATTGGCTGAGGGCACAGACAGTGACACCCCACCTTCTAAGGGGCTGTGGGGCTGAGAGCTTTACTGTTTTGTGGCCTTCCCCTCACCTTCCCCCAGTGTTGAATATGCCAAAAATGCGGCCCCATGATTGATAAATCCACCGGCACTTTAGAAATAAAGACAATAAATAGGACACCAATAAAAACACCACACAGTTTATGTTTAGTTTGTGGGTACCATGTCAAAACTGTGAAACCAAAAACAGTGCAGTCAAATATCAGCACCATGAAAAGACATCAGCAAAATTCACAGCCAGGAATTTGCAAGTGTTTTTAGCAAAATGTGTTTGTTAAAATCCTCCTGAAATGAATTCTGCATTGAAAATTGGAAGTTTTTCCAACAATCCTGTGAAAATAGTCGCCCAAAGTTAATTTATTTGACTACGCTGTTTTCAATTGTGCGGTTTTGATGGGATACGTAGTTTGCGCTGCTATATCCAGTTTATTGGAAAATTGCCATCTTCAGTGTTCACCATAACATGCAAGCATGAGAGCTCATAATAAATGGAAAATGGTATGTATGCACTAAGCTATTTCTGTGTGCTGTATACTGTATAACGTCACACAGGCTGCAACATTATCCATATCTTGTACCTGTGATTTGTTCTACATCTTGCTGTACATGCTTAATTGCGTGTCAACATATTTTTGCTTTTTGAATAAAACTGAGTTAAAAAAAAAGAGTCACAGGTCACACGTGCAAACCATTTGACCATTGACCCAGAGACCTCAGGCCTCATCTGCAAGATCCTGATTTTGATAAGTACATTTCTAGGCTATACAGCTAATATTTTAAAAGTTTACCATGAGCACAAGAGAAATGGAGCAACTCACAGTCTGTTAAAATATATAACTTTCTCAGACTATTAAGGAAAAAAGGGAACCAGCATTTAAAAAATGTTCTACATCTTGTAAAGTATTTCTTCACACTGGCTTTCAGATAACTCTCCAGAAGTGAAGGGATGATTATCTATGTTGCAGGAGGAACAAACAATGAAGTGCATAACAGCAGAGCTAAATATGACTGTAGAAAAATACACCATTCTATGGGCCAACTGGGATCTCTACCAGCTGATTAGAGATGCACTGAATGAGGAGGTAGCTGAGGGCACATTTAGGAGGCAGTATAGCACTGTGCTTTAGGGCACTGAACTGCAATCCTGTAGACCTGGATTTGAATCCTACAGCTCCCACTTGCATGCTGTGTGACCCCAAACAAGTCACTTAACTTCCTTGTGCTCCCAGGTTGCTCCTGGAAACAAGTTACAGCTTAGCGTGCTTTCCTTGTTAAATAATTTCCCCTTTCCCTTCCTGCCCTGCAGATCAGAGCTTGAAAAAGTCAGTGGCAAAAGGCTGAAATCAGGGACGTGTCTTAAAAATGGCAATATATGCTCAAAATGTCTGCTATACAGAGAATACTATATGGGCAACCATACCCAACAAGGCTGTGCTTCTATTCATGGGTTGAGATAACAGCATCTGAATCTAGAAAGAAAAGCTCGAGAGGTCCATGCTGTCATCTCAGCCCCAAGATGGAAACACATGCCGAGTGTTGTGTGGTTGCCCACATTTTATTTTATATAGTATTTGTTTTGTTTCACAGGAGTCAGAAATACCCCCCCCCCCGAAATGAAAACAAAAAAACTTGCTATTTCTTTGTTCTGTTGTATGTTCAAAATCAAATGTACAGACTTTTCAGGGTAAAAGTTAACAACTTTGGTCACTGCAGCAGCTGGGTGTGGGGTGAATGAGGAATTTAAAGTTTTATTGACCTCCGAACTGTGCAGAACAACGTTTTGGAATGCACACCACAACACTTTGGAATGCACACAATGGTTTAGAATGTGCATAACATAGAGTATACTGGTTGGGCAACCATGCACAACCACCTGTGCTGACACAGAGGGGTTCTGATTACATCAGAACTCGTGAGCAAAGCTCAAGAGGTCTGATGTGTAATCAGAAGCTTGGGGTGGCTGCACAGGTTGGTTTTAGTGTGTAGATTTTTGTTTCAGGTTTTCCTGTTTTGTTTTGTTTTTAATGAAAGTGGTCTCACAACAGAAAGTGGCAGTAGCGAATGCGCTGGTGTTTCATTTCAGAACGTAAACTGATTTATGTGTATATGGCAACGCTGTGTAAAACACCAGGGGCCCGTTATTCATAAGGGGGCAAAGTGGAGCGCAAAGCACTGCACTTTGCCCTTGCCCAGGAGTCCGAGGATGCCATATTCAGTTGGAAAGCACTCCGGTGCTATCCAACTGAATATAGGGGCATCTCAGTGCAGCACTAAGTCAAGTAGTGCTGTCCCAATATGAATCCCTTCTGTGCAGGGAATAGTGACACCTGACCGATAGCACCAGCACACTAGGCATGATATTTAAAGTGACCCATGCAAGTGAGCCAAATGGGCATGCAAGGCACTATGGGGTTATATACATGCCCACTATGGGCTCATTTGCATGGGTAGTAACAGCAGGTTTGAACGGATCTGCCACTCCCCCGAGTGCCAAGACCTGTATAATACAAGACAGTCCCTGGTGCCCAGTGGTGTCCCCCCCCCCCAGTTGGCAGTCTGGTAATACAGAATAGTACCCCCGGTGCCCAGTGGTCTCCCACCCGATCGGCAGCCCGGTAATACAGAATAGTATCCCTTGTGGCTAGTGGTCCCCCCTCCATCTGATCGCCATCCCACGCACGGAAGAGAAGTCCCTGGCATCCAGTGGTCCCTCCTGGTCTCCGATCCCTGGACCTGTCATGTCAAGCATACTCCCTGGCATCCAGTGGTCCCCCCAGTCCCCAATCCCTGGATCCGTTATGTCAAGCATTCTCCCTGATCCCCAGATCTGTTATGTCAAGCATTCTCCCTGGCATCCAGTGGTCCCTCCCAGTCCCTGCTCCCATTATATTGAGCATTCTCCCTGGCGTCCAGTGATCCCCTTCAATCCCCGGACCAGTTACATTAAACAGACCCCCAGCAAACAGTGCCCCCATCACCGATTCCCAGCCCAGTAACAAATACGAGATCTCGTCCTGTTGATAACTATCAATGAACTTCAGTGCATGGCAAATAACCACCAAAATATTCCCTGGTGTCCAGTGGTACCCCCCACCCTCCCATTGTTGCTGTTCTTCCTGTCGACCCAAAATCCTGGCATCTAGTACCCCCCACCGTGGTGCTGACCACCACCCTGCCACCCCTTACCCTGAATCGTGGTGCCATGGGGCCCATGTGATGACCGGCACACCCTCATGTTGTACGCCCGTGTGCAAGGCCAGAGGCTACACATCCTCTGAGGGTACAGGGCATGCATCCGCCACTGTACAGGACTGCACTGCAACTGTACAGTAGAGGACACGCCCTGTACATTACATACGACATGCGTTTGGCTTTGCAGATGGCAGCCAGCTGAGGAGGTCTGTGCCAGTCGCTGTATGGACTCCAGCACTGACAAATAGGAAGGGGGGATAGCGGGGGCTGTTCAGTGCCATAGTGGGTTTCACTAGATGCCAGGGATTACATATGTGACATGGGGGGAATGTCGATGGGGGGTACCACAGGACACCATGGAATAGTTTGGGATATTCTGTGCACTGCAACTAGCATTCTAAGCACAGCTCTCATATACAGTATATGGGAAGGTGTTATCCTTGTTATGGGGCCGGGAAAAAGTGACAGGTGGAGGGGGACCACTAGACGCCAGGGAACATGTGGTGATGGGGCCAGGGATCGGAGATGAGGTAGGACCACTGGATGCCAGAGACATCTCTTACCCTATGCAAGATGGTGATCGGGGGGTGCGCCCTAGCCACCAGGAAGCTGGTTTCTTGTACGGGGCTGGGGATCAGTTTCCGGGGGGGAGCAACTGGCCACCATGGAACCAGTATATTTTAGGGGTCAGGGATCAGGTACTGGGGGGGAATGTCCAGCACCAGGGAGTATTAACTGACTATACAGGCTGGTGATCGGAGGCTGGGGAGACCGCTAGGCATCAGGGAGTCACACTTTAATATATGGGCTGGTGATCGGAGGGAGAGGTGGACTGCCAAGCACCAGGAAGTATCCACTGACAATACAGGCTGGTGACTGGAGGGAGGGGGACGACTAAGCACCAGGGAGTCACACTTTAATATACAGGCTGACGATCAGAGCGGGGGACTGCTAGGCACCAAAGAAGTGCAGAGTAAAGGAATAGCACCCACACAATTTCAGGAATGACCAGAATACCAGCTTCTTATATGAAAATTTGTTCTTTATAAAAGTAGATGTGCAAATAGTCACACTGTAGTGGCTAACAAACAAACGGGCAAAGGATATGCACCTGTCATAGCAGAAGCAGACATCCAGGAAAGGAACAGCAGCAAGTGAAGAGGTGACTGCTATCTCAGTGGAAGGGAAGTAAATGCAAATCTTGGAGCTTTCATTATTACTTCTTCGCATTGATATTGCATTGGGGAAAGGAGGAGTAGGAGTTTGAAGAAGGTTGTGCAATGGCTACTTAAAGTCTCTTTTTGAGTGTGGATAGGAAGGATACGAATATAAAAAGCAGTTGCTCAATATATCTAAACGTGTGCAACAAAGAAGGTAAGGGAAATAAAGAAAATGTTTTGCACTGATAGAGGGGGGAGAGGGGAGACTTGGGGGAGTGTTTGGTATCCTGCATCTGGAAGGGTGGGGGTCGCTGGTGGGCAACGACAGCAATGGGTAGGGTGGTAGGCTGCAACAACTGCAGTGCACCAATCTTTCTAAAAATTGCCTGGAGTGTGGGAGGATGTTTAGTGTGCAACCACATAGAAAAACTTAGAAAGGAGATTGAGGGTCTGCAGGAGGAACTAAGACAGGCAAGGCAGGTTGGGGGTGGGTTTAGCCCAATACTGGAGGGAGGAAGAAGGGGAGATGAGGGAGGGTGATTTAAGCCAACAGTGGTGAGAAGAGGGTCAGAAGAAGGGAAGCAGAGACAAAGGGCCCAGGCCAGGAAGAACGATTGCCGAGGAAACCAGGTCAGGAAACAAAAGACAAATGGAAGGAGGAGATAGGGACTTGTGAGGGGAGGCGAAGAAGTGGCAAAAGTCATGGAGTGGAAAGGAGAGAACAGGTTACTATGAAGAGAGAGGGAGCGGGCATTTGTGAAGGGTCTTCAGAAAATAGTTGTGCACTGCTAGAGAGGAAGAAGGTGGAGGAGAAATGATGAAATTAAAGGAGTAATTGATAAATGCCTGGACCAAACTGGAGCGGGGGGAAGTTCTGCTGGGAGAATTGAAACAGGGGTAAAAGGGGGAAATAATGTGCAGGAGGAAGAAGAGGAGATGGAAATGAGAGAGGGAGATGAATGGAAGCAAGCAGGGAGTAAGAGGGGTGGAATCTTAGTGCTGGGGGACTCAATACTAAGAGGAGTCAGGTGGGGTAGCAAGGGGGAGAGGCATAGTCGCATTTGGGTGGAGGCCATGCCAGGAATGACAGCGGAAAGGGTGGGACAATCTGTTCTGAAATATGCTAGAAGGGTAGGGACAAGCCTCATTTAATTATACATCTTGGGACAAACGACCTGGCTGACAAGACAGTAGATATAGTCCAGAGGAGGTTTGAGGAACTAGCACAATTATATGAGGGGGCAGGAAGATCAGTAACTTTTTCAGAGATACTTCTGGTGCCAAAGGCAAGCACAATAAGAAAGCTGAGAATAGAGGAATTTAACGGATGGCTAAGAACCTGGTGCTGTGTTAAAGGGTATGGGCTGTTGGGGGAGTGGGGAGGGACCTGGGAGGACAGTAGTCTCTATGCCAAGGACAGACTACACTTGAGTGAGGAAGGAAAGAAAGTGTTGAAACAGAGGATATAGGAGTACATAGAAGAAGTTGGGAATTTAAACTAGGAGTGAGGGGTGACAGTTGGGGAAGAGATATGCAGAGACCACAGATTGAGAAACCATACGAGCATACCCCCCATAACAGTGACAAAGGACAAATGGCAAGTACTGTTGGTGATGCTAGGAAAGGAGGGCAGGATGGGGGGAGGGTGGAAGGTGGTTACCCTTAATGCTAGGAGCCTTGGGAGGAAAACTGCAGAGTTACAGGTTCTCATGGCAGAGGGAGAGGTGGACATTGCAGCCATCACAGAAACATGGGCCACCCAATACAATGACTGGGACCTGTCTGTACCAGGGTATGGGTTATTTCGTAGGGACAGGGTGATTGGGAAAGGACGGGGGTGGCACTATATGTGAAGGAAGGACTGAAGTGTGTAAGGGAGGAAGGGGAGGAGGGTAGTATGGAGTCACTTTGGATGCAAATCCAGGATTCCAAGAATAGGATTCTTAGAATGGGAGTGGTGTACAGGCCACCATCTCAGACAGAGGAGTTAGACAGGGAACTAGTGGGACAGATCAGGAGGACCTGCAAGAAGGGTAGTGTGGTGATTGTGGGAGGACTTCAACATGCCAGGAGTGGACTGGAGCACCCCAACAACCGGGAACAGAAGGGAGCAGGTACTGCTGGATGCCTTCCAGGACAGCTTCCTGCTGCAAATGGTCAGTGAACCAACCAGGTTAGGGAATACCCTAGACCTTGTGCTGGCAAATGGGGACTTTGTAAGAGAACTTACAGTGGAGGAACCGCTGTCAGGGAGTGACCACCACTCAGTATGGCTCACATTGGATATGGGCAAGGAAGGAGTGGAATCTGGCACAAGAGTGCTGGACTTCAGGAGGGCCAACTTTGGGAGGATGGGGGAAGTGGTAAAAGGGTACCTGGCCAGAATTCAATCTAGTATGGACACTAACCAGAGGTGGGAGCTCATAAAGCTGGAGATAGTGGAGGCAACCAAGACCTGCTGCAAAGCCCAGAGCAAGAAGGCTAAGGCTAAGAAACCGAGCTGGTTGAGCAAGGAGGTCATGGAAAAGGTAAGGAGGAAAAGAGCTGCCTTTAGGAAGTACAAGAAAACAGGGTGGAGGGGGAGGACAGGGAGGAGTACTTGACAGAATCGAAGGAGGTGACAAGGGCAGTAAGGGGAGCCAAAGCATCTACGGAACTCAGGCTGGCACAAGGCATTAAGAAGGGGGAGAAGGACTTCTTTAGGTACATCAGGGAGAAAAGGAGCTGTAAGGACCACATAGTGAGGATTAGGAAGGGGGGTTGGGTGGAAGCAAGGTGCGATAAGGCAGAAGCACTAAATGAGTACTTCTGCTCAGTATTTACTAAAGAGAAGGGGGGTGACACCCAAGGTGGGAGAAATGGCAGAAGCAGGGGAAGTGGTGACAGATGGGGAAATCATGGAGGGCAGAGTTCGAGAGGGTTTGAAGGCACTGAGGGTGGACAAGGCGCCAGGCCCAGATGGCATCCACCCCAGGGTACTGAAGGAGCTGGCAGAGGTCCTTGCAGGACCTTTGGCAGACCTATTTAATGCCTCACTACATTCGGGGTGTGTACCTCAGGACTGGAGGATGGCTCATGTGGTGCCCCTCCACAAGAGTGGCCCCAAGGATGAACCAGGAAACTACAGACCAGTGAGCCTCACATCCATCGTGGGTAAGCTAATGGAGACTATCTTGAAGGAAGGCTGGTGGCCCACCTAGAGGCCAAAGGACTACAGGACAGCAGACAGCATGGCTCATACGTGGCAGATCCTGCCAAACCAACCTGGTTGAGTTCTATGACTGGGTAACTAGGCAACTGGACAGGGGCCATGCAGTGGATGTCCTGTATCTGGACTTCAGTAAGGCATTCGACTCGGTGCCGCATGGAAGGCTGGGAAGGAAGTTAGTAGGCACAGGGGCGGGTGCAAAGCTGGTGAGATGGGTAGGAAACTGGCTTCAGGGAAGGCAACAGAGGGTGGTGGTGGGTGGGGAGCTCTCACACCCAAGGGCAGTGACAAGCGGTGTTCCACAGGGCTCGGTGTTGGGACCAGTGTTGTTTGGGATATTCATTGCAGACATATCATGGGACATCAAGAGCAAGATCAGTCTGTTTGCTGATGATACCAAGGTAGGCACGGTGGTGGATGACCTAGGGGGATGGCAGGGGTTGCAGGATGATCTGGCAAAGCTTGAAACCTGGTCAGACACCTGGCAACTGGGGTTTAATGCCAAAAAGTGCAAGGTGCTGCATTTTGGGATGAAGAACCCAAGGAGGAGTTACCAGCTGGGGGGGGAGTGCAGCTAGCCCAGACAGAGGAGGAGAAGGATCTGGGTGTGCTCATTACAGGGTCAATGAACAACTCGGCACAATGTAGGAAGGCAGCTGCAAAGGCCAACAAAATGCTGGGTTGTACTGCAAGGGGTATATCCACAAGGAGGGAAGAGGTGATTTTGCCACTGTATAGGTCATTAGTTAGACCACACCTGGAGTACTGAGTGCAGTACTGGTGCCCGTATCTGAAGAGGGACATTAAGTTACTGGAGGGGGTGCAGCGCAGGGCGACAAAGATGATCAAGGGGCTAGGGGACTTATCATACGAGAGGAGGTTGAAGGAGTTGAACATGTACTCACTGGAGGACAGGAGGGACAGGGTGACATGATTGAAACCTTTAAATACATGAAAGGAATAAACAAGACGGGTACAGAGGGGCTGTTCAAAGTAAGGGAGGGGAGGGCCACCAGGGGCCATGATATGAGTCTGGAGGGAGGAAGGTTCAGGAGGGAGATGAGACACTTTTTTACAGAGAGGGTGATGGCTGGGTGGAATGCGTTACCTGCAGAAGTGGTATGCAGTAGAACAGTGGACTGCTTCAAAAGGGGATGGGACAGGAATAGGGGGAAGGTTAATGAAGGGGAAGGGTGGAAGGGAGGGGCAGCTGCAGAATAAGGGGTGCTAGCTGCACATTCGAGCAGACTTGATAGACCTCTAGGCCTTTATCTGCTGGCAAATTTCGTATGTTTGTATGTTCGTAAACAAAAACTAACGTTTCACCTGGTACACTGTCAACTGACTATATGTGCTGGTGATCAATGAGGGGACCGCTAGGCACCAGGGAGTCACACTTTAATAAATAATAAACAGGCTGGTGATGGGGGAGGGGGACTGCTAGGCATGACGGATTCACAATTTACTATACGGGCTAGCAATCGGTGGGAGGGGGGCCACTAGGCACCAGGGCATACCTACATGGGTACCGAAATAGTGCTTGGCAGGGGGGAAGGGCCATGGACCATTGGGTGGCAGTTGTGCTCCCCCACATGCCAACATGGTTGTTGGCTCCAGTAACTCTGGCAGCTGCTAGGGTTGCCTGAAGTAAGTCGGGGTTTTGTTTGATGGTATTTGCGCTGCGCAAAAGGAGCATGCTGACCCCTTTTATGCAGCACAAATGCGCTGAATATGGGGTTGTATGGATATTCCTGTCCCCGCCCCTTCCTTTGCCCACCTGCATACATTATGTTTTGCGCAGGCGTTGATCTTGTTTGCCTGTGCAACTGCCCCTTTTGAATATCATGCTCTAGCATGAAACCCAATTTGTCCAAACACTCGTTTGCGCCCGAGCAATCTTTTACATATTGAGCCCCAGGTGGAATGAGGATTTCTGATAATCTGGAATATTGTTGCACCACAGAAGGGTACAATGATGTTCCATGACTTTTGAACTGTGGTACAACATTTCAGCTGAGACAGAAATCCATATAGAACAAGGGCCAACTATATACCATAAGGATTTTGAGCAGTCTGATTTTTATACAGAACAAAGGCTAATCATATTTATTTATTAAAATTGCTTTGCCAGGTAAAACTATAAAGGAAATCTCATTTACAGATGTGATCTTGGTGGGGGAGGGTGGAGACGAGGTAAATTCCGTAAATAGTACACAAGGATACATAATACACAAATTGTTTCCTGTAATATGTACCTCTCCGGGTCACTCCTGAAAAAGGCCTTTTAGTCTCAGTGAGCCTACCTGCAATTAACAAGATCCAAATAAATATGCAAATAAACTTTTTTTCAAAGCCAAAAGAAGTGATTACACTCTTTTCTCAAAGAGAAAAAAAGTTAATTTAATACGCTTAAAAATGCTAAAAATTTTGGTAGAGATTCGAAAAGTTTACTAGCAAATGAAAGTGCAAGATAATATTTTACTGTTGCAAAAGGTATGGTCAGAATGTTTGCACAGCTTTGCTGCTATGCTGCTTTAATATTAATATTTTCTTTTTGTTCCTATTTTCTTATGGGCTGTTTAATAAAAGCGGACTTGTTTTATGTAATCAAACTGAACAGTGGTAATCTTTTTAGTCTAATCTCAGATTTATGCCTCTCTACTTCTCCCGTGTTTTCAAACAGCACTCCTGACACTTTCCTCCAAGACAGCGCAGATTGAGACAGCTTGTGACGTCAACGATGGAGTGATGTCATGGCAGAAGGCTTAAGGCAGTCTCAAGAATGTACAGCACTGAAAATATGCTTCAGCCAATAAGCTGTTACTGTGATTTTATGACTGGCTTACTTTATACAGTAAGAAAAAATTACTCACAATAGCAATGTTGTTTTTTCTTAAAGGATCCCTCACTATGTTTACCCTTTATATGGTCATCTGGGCTGAGCGTGATGCCCTGGAACCTATGCAAAATTTTGAATTTGAAATGTAGGTTCAAACTCTGCAACCAAAGTCTGCAACCACGCTCCACTCTGGCTGTTGCTCAGATCTGTTTCCAAGCTAGAGTGGAGCAGCGGCTAGTGAAACTAGCTAAAAGGCTACCAAAAAAAAATTATTACATTTTTAAACAATTTAAAGAACACCAAACACATCGAAAGCAGACTTAAGAAGAAATTTTTCATATAAACCTTAATAATGACCTTACAGTTGTGGGAACTGCAAGAGTAATGCTCAAGCCACCTCAATGAAAAGGAACTGATTCTTCTGTGAACCTATTTCAGACTCTGGAAGGGGAGGCAGGGTAGGGTGTGTAAATATAGTGAAGGATCCATTAAGAAGAAATAACATTACTGCAGTGAGTATTTTTTTCTTCTAACACTAGGAATTCCTTACTTAGATGTTTACACATTATGCAGACTCTGCAGCAGTGCCTTGGGAGGCTGGGTCCAGAATCTACTTAGGCAAAAGGTTCTGCAAGACAGCAGTTCCAAAGCTGGCATCCTTCTGGACTGTATGTCCAGACAGCAGTGCTTTGTGAAGGTGTGTACTGTTTTCCAGGTAGCTGCTTTGCAAATGTCTAATGGGGTGCCCCTTGAGGATGCCACAGAGGCAGATGTACCCCAGTGGAGTGTGCTCTTAAGACACTTGGTGGAATTTTTCCAGCTTTTTCATAGCAGAATTGAATGTGAGAGACAGATCTCTCTGTAGCTGGTATGCCTTTGCCAGCCTCACCATAGGTAACGAAAAGCTGTGTACTCTGGGACCTGACATCTTTTGTATGCTCCATGTAGACAGTCAGGACTTGCTTTACTTCCAGACTGTGCAACTTTTCCTCACCTGGACTAGAATGCTCTAGGTAGAGTACAAGGAGGGTCACTAACTGATTTCAGGTAAAATTCAGATACCACTTAAGGAAAGAATTTTCTGTTGATTCACAAAACTACTTTGTCTCTGTGGGAAATTATGTAATTTGGTCTATACAGAGGGCTTGCAGTTCACTTACCCTCCTAGCAGAGGTCACTGCAACCAGGAATATGTTTTTTCCATGTGACATACTTCAGGTTAGCAGTTTCTATAGGCTCGAAAGGAGCCCGTATGAGCTGGGCAAGGCATATGTTCAGATCCTTGGGTGGGACAGGGTCCCTCACTGGTGGGTACAAATACTTTAGAATCTAGACCTTTAATATTTTTTTTTTTAAATGGGTTGTGAGGCCAAACACTTTTCCTTGCCAGCTGATATGTATGCTGATACTGCTGCTAAGTGCGCCTTTAAAGTTGAAGGCCGTAGGCCTAATGACTGTAGGTGTACTAGGTATTGCAGAACTACAGGCAGCCCTGCCTCTATTAGGATTAGTTTTCTGGAGGCACACCAGTAAGAAAACATTTTCCATTTAAAGGAATAAGCTTTTCTGGTAGTGGGTTTCCTTGAGGACTTCTTCTGAGACCCAGTCCTGAAAATTCCAACTCCTCCAGAACCATGCCCTCAGGCACAGCATCCTGGGATCTGAGAATGTTATTCTGCACTGTGACAAAGTCAATAGATTGTGAATGAGTGGCAGGCTGATTGGATTCTTGTCCAACAGGACAAAAAGCATAGAGTACTAGGCCATCTTGCTCAGTCTGGAGCTATTACGATCATTGCTGCAGGTTCCCTCCTGAGTTTCAGGAGTACTTTCTCATCGAGTGAAAATGATGAAAGGTATACAGAAACTTCCCAGTCCAGTCCACTACCAGGGTGTACACTGGGACAGTTCCTCTGTCTAATGGTCTGCAACAAAACTGTGGGAGTTGATGGTGCTTTCAAGATGCAAACCGGTCTATTTTGGGAGTGCCCCACCTTCTGAACACTGTGGCCAGAATCTGCTGGTTTAAGGCCCATTTGTAATTTCCCTGACTGATTCTGCTTAGGGAAGCTACCAGGACGCTGTCTTTGCCTGGCAGATGCACTGCAAATATGTTTGCCTCTAAGGAATATGCCAGGTCACAGATCCTCACTGCCTCTGTACACAGTTTTGAGGATGTTGTTCCTCCCTGCTTGTTTCTGTAGTACACTGTTGTGGTGTTGTCTGTTCTGATTTGGACAGTCTGACCCTGTAGCTGGAAGAAGAAAGACTGCATTGCTAGCAGTACTGTTCTGAGCTCCAGGTTTGTGTGCTGTAGAGATGCCTGTGGGCTCCATGTACCACTCACTCACTGTGAGATCCTGCAGGTGGACATCCCACCGCAGGAGTGAGGCATCTGTAGTAAGAATACTTGCTGGTGATTGCTGAAGGAAGAGAATGCCCTCTCTGAGGTTGCTTTCTTCCTTCCACCACTGTAATGACCCCACTAGTGCTTTTGTCACTGGCATTAACTTTGAAAGTGAATCCCATCTTTGGGACCAGTTGACCCTTAAGTGTTGCCTCTCCTTTGGAGCCTGGCCCATGGACCTACAGTCATGGATGTGGCCATGTGACTTAGTAATTGTAGAAAGTCTCATGCAGTTATTGCTGCCCTGCTGTGAAGGACTCTGCTGTTACAATCAATGCTGTAACTCTGGCCTGTGGGAGGAAGGCTTTCCCCTGCAGGGTGTTTAACTCTGCTCCTATGAAGTTCAGTACTTGAACACAATCTAGTTGGGACTTCTTGCAGGTTCTCCAAGGTGCTTTTAACAAGTGAACTGAGCACCTTGCCTCTTTTTTCATTTTCCCTGAGACTAGCCAGTCATCCAGGTAGGGGAAAACCACTACACCTTTTCAGATGTGCTGCTACTACAGCCAAGCACTTTGTGAAAACTCTCAGAGCTGAAGTGAAACCAAATGGGAGAGCTGTGAACTGGTACTGGCAGTTCCCCAGCTTGAATCTGAGGTACTTTCTACAGGACTGTGACTGGAATATGAAAATAGGTGTCTTTCAGGTCCAGGGATCCCAGCCAATGACCTTTCTGCAAAGATGGATTCACTGTTCTTAGTGTAACCATCTTGAACTTTTCTTTGTTAAAATTTTTGTTCAGAAACTTGAGGTCCAAAATGGGTTGCCACTCCCTATTTTTCTTGTGGGTCAGGAAGTATCTTGAGAATAGGCCCCTGCCCCATTGGGAGGCAGGGACTTTTTCTATGGCTTTTGATATTAACAGCTTTTTGACTTCCAGCTCCAGTAGACTTTTTTGTGTGGGAGAGTGAGCTGGAAAACATGTGTTTCTGCCAGTTTGGAAAGTGTTTGAACTGCAGACACAACCCCCAGCCCACTACTTCCAGTATCCACTTGTCTGTGGTAAGGTTTACCCATTCCTGGAAGTAGTGTGCCACTCTCCCTTCCACTGGCAATGGTTAGGCAACGTGGGAAAAATTGTCAGGGATTATGTTTCAGCTGGGGCTTAGGCACTAGAGCCAGATCATTATGCCTGGAAGCCCTTTTTCTCCTTCCCCTATAGTAACCTCTTTGTGACTGGTACTCATATGGGCATGAGAGACATCAGTTCTTGGGTAACATCCCCTGCCTCTGTCTCCCTTTCCATATGATTTGTGGGAGGTAGTAGAGGCCTTTTCCTTCTTATTGTTGCTTTTAAAAGTGGTTTTGTATGCATCCACTTTTTTCATGCAGGCCTCTGTTTTGTCACCATATAGTGAATCTCCCTCAAAGGAGAAATCCTTGGTTTTATTTGAGTATCCTGAGAAAGGGTGGTAGTCATCAGCCAGGAAAACCTTCTTAAGGACACTGCATGAACCAAAACTCTGGCAGTAGTGTCATTTGCGTCCACCACAGTGTGGAAATGATATTTTGTGGCATCCAGGGCTGATCGTGCTGCAGTGATCAGGCCCTGTGCCAAACCATCTTCTGCTCTTTCTGCCAGTGCCAAATTTGTGTTCTGAAGTACTTTCTAGTACTGTGCTATACATGCGGAATAAGCTGCTTGCCTGATAAGCAGAGAAGCTGTTGTATAAACCTTTTTTGCCCTAGCATCTAATATTTTAGAGTCTTTTTCGAGGGGCTGCACAGATAGGGTGATTTTTTTCGCTCTCTCACAAGCAGTAGCCTGGACCACCCCGTGATGATCAAGATGGGCATACAGATATTCCACTCCCTGCTTGTCCACCTGATATTTTCTGTTTTTTTGTTGATGGCAGCAGCTAAAGTGGGTGCAGCCATGATTTTTGCGATGGCCTTTTTAAGTGGTTTATGTATAGGAAGTAACATCCTTCATGGTGGAGCTACTCCCAGCATGTCCATAAAAATCAGCATCCTCTTCATCCGCCTCTGTTTCTAGTTGGGGGGTGTTGAGGGTATCAACTATTTGTCTGACAAATCAGGATAAAGATGAATAATCTTAAATTTGCCTTGGGGAGGTTTGAAATCTTGCTCAGGTGTATCCTATAACTCCATGGGGTTTACTTTCCTCCTTATGCACATATTCTTCCTCCTCCGCAGGCTGATAAGTTGGAGTCAGAGCCTGGGGAGGGGGCTGGCAAGTATGTTATTGAAATTCCCATGACCTGGATTACCTGGAAAAACTGACACATTTTTTATATATCCTCTGATTAAGGCATTTTTTCTGGGCCATCTGCCTGCTAAGTTCTCCATGCAGGAGAAGTGGCAGTGACATTATTGTCTTTCAATTTCTTTTTTGGCAGACGCTGTCTCTGTTGGCTGCTCTATCTTCTAAGGCTCTTTTATTTTTATTTAAGACATCTCTAGATTCAGGATTCGCCCTTTCAAACACCCTATCTGAACCATCTTTATCAAGCCTTTCTGATGGCTGTGTAGTTTTATCTTTTTCATTTTTCCTTTTACCTTTTACATTATTTGCTGCTGTATGTGAGGAAAAGGACCCTTCAGATGTGTGTTTTCTATCATAGTTGGACCACCCTCAGAGCCCTTTTATTTTTAAGTGACACAGAGGAAGACTGAGAAGGTATGCTTCATTTAAAAAAATTTTAACCTTTTAAATGGGGTTTTTGGGCAAAAAATAAGAGATGACTTACAAGTCATAAAGTTGTGTTATGCACCTAAACACTTTAACTGAAGCTTGTGACAATTTACCCTTGCCAGGAGCTGAAAACAATTTGTGTGATTTTTTTTTGAAGGTCCACAAGGTCTCTCTGACATATCAATTAGAGAGAACCTTGAAACAAGTAAGCATTAATCACCAACAGAGGAGGGTTCTACCAGTGGATTAATGCCCTGCTGGGGGGTGGTGCACGAGGCCGAAGGCCGAGGGCTTCCAACCACCCCACAGGCATTAATCCCCAGTACAGCCCGACGCTGGAGGTGATTAATGCGCTTGTCACATGGCAAGCGCGACACGAATATTGCGCCCTGATTATTTGAGACCGCTGTAGACAACCGTTATCTCACAGTACTACTGCTGGATGCTGCGGTATGCAGCGCTAGTTATCGTGTAGGACAGTGAGATACTGTGAAACCATGCGCATCCCCGCATCGCGATAGACATTTATTTACGTGGTGTCCGCTATTTCACACTTCCGAGCACTAGAGTAGTAGTGCCTGTGTGAGGAAAACTACGCTAAACCTGACTAATTGCTAGCGACTGTTTCACTGCTTGACCCTTCGTCCTGACATCCCGATGCTGTGGAAGTGGCAGTAGACTATGGGTAATGTCTTTGCGTAGATACAGAAAGACATGTGGGCACAACGGGGATCATTTCAGTGATTCTGTTTGTTTTGTAACGCTTCCACTGCTGTTTAGATTTGTGTACTGATTCGGGTTTTGGTTACTGACTTTCTCGTGCTCTGCTGGCTATTGCATTCCTGTATTATCCTCACCTACAGGCACACACAGTCTCATTCACAAAGGCAGATGACACCACATAGTGCTTGTCTCTCTTCTGCTTCTGCGCGATCCCGATGCCGGGCTGTAGTTTAGTATTGCATCTCTGTGCTGTTCATTTCCGTCCCAGTGCTGCACCCCGTGGCTGATGGACACCCTGGGTACTACACAAGCGGGCATTATTGGCCTGCTAGGAGTGTAGACACTGTCGGTACTACACAAGCAGGCTCTACTGCTGGCTTAATCACCGCTCGTTTTGCGTCACATGACGCCTTTGGACCAATCCCCAGAGTCCATTTGACTCATATGTTTAGAGCCATGTTACAATCAAAATTATTCCCCCCCAAAAAAATACAGTACAAAATCCCAGTAGTTATGCACCCCCTTACACATTACCCCTTTTAATTTCCCCTCACCCTTTCCTTTATACCAAACTACTCTCCACCCTCCTCCTTCCCATCCCCCCCAAGTTTACCCCATGTCTAATGCTTCATTTGTACTTCCACCAGTCTTTTCTGTTCCCTAACTCTGGAGTCTACTGTTTTTTAGTACCAGCCTCACAATTAATCCTTGTATTTAATGTCTCTTATTATTTACACAAAGCTATGCCTCTGTAACCTTGCCCAATCCTTTTGATGCACACAATTGTACAGGACCTGTAAATATTTGTCTGATGTGCTGATTTCTCTCTACAATTGTCCAACGGAGTGAATGCTGCAATTTTGTACTTATTTCTGTAATATTCCCTACTCTCCTTTCCCCCGGGTCGCACCTGGAAACGAGCCTTGGCTCAGTGTGCCTCTTCCGGTTAACGACTTTAAATAAATAAATAAATAAATGGCTCCTGTACTGAAGAAACTGGGCCAAAGGTCAAACTGCAGCTCCTGTAACAGCAATCGATTAAGGCGAGAGAGCACACAGTAAAATGAAAAGCTAAAAATAGTAAACCACAAAAACATTTTGCAAAGGAACCTGGTTTAGTAGCCCAAATAGCCACAACAGCCAAATGGGATATTATCCAGTTTCTGGGAATCAAAACGGGAACCAGAGAAACCTTAAGTACAGAAAAACCTAGCTAAATGCAGATTAATCGACAAAAACTAAATAAATATACTCTTTTTATATAACTACAACATAAAAGCCCACCTGGAGAACCAGCCATTACCAGAGTTCACTAGGGGGTGACTGCTCTTTTCAGGCAAAGAAACAGATCTGAGCAACAGCCAGAGTGGAGCATGGTTGCAGAGTTTGAATCTACATTCCGAATTCGAAAATTTGCATAGGTTCTGTCTCCAGGTCATCATCCTCAGTCAAGTTGACTGCCCAAGGTGTAAGCTTCTAAGTGAAGGATTCCTGAGGTTCGAAACCAATCTGGATAGGCTTATTTTTTAATCTCTTTTGACAGTTTTGCTGTAATTATACTATAGGTTAGACATGCGGCCAGCACTCACAGCATATAACAATCAGTTGATCAGTTACAAATCAAGCTGATCTACTGATTGATTTCCCATTATTCAAAGAACAGCTGTATATTATCTTTATTTAAAAAAAAAATTAGAACCTGCATATGTTAATCTTGCAACAGAAACACACCATCTGATATCTTCAAGATTTTTTTCTATTGCACAAGTCTCATCGCCATTCGATAGCCAGATTCAAACTGAACAGTTTTTTACTTTATCTTTCTTATTTGCTTGCTCCACTGATGGTAAACAGCAAGCATAACTCAATACAATGATTCATTCCACAAGACAGTATTTTCTTTGTGGGTTGTAGTGAGATATTCCATTGGTAGGGTATGTGGGGGGGTGACCAGCTATACATGAGTGTGCTACACCAACAGATGTTTTAAAATAAGTGTGGGCTATGTATGGTTATATCACAATCCTTGATATTCAATAAGTTTATCCTAGCAATGGCAAGGAATGAACCCGGCATGTCAACCAGAGAGGCATGTAACCTTTTGATCACATGCAATTCAGTACAAGCACAGGCCACATAGCACATTTCATGCAATAAATTAAGCCAAATGAATGAAACTTTCAGTCACAAAAACAATAAATAAACGTAGTGCTTTTAAAAACTGTTAACAGAGGTGAAACCCAACCTGGACTGCTTCCGTTTGGTTTAATTTACTGCATGAGATATGCTGTCTGCTCATATTCAGTCTCAACCAGGGACAGAAATTACCTTTTTCATAGTACTTGTACTGCATTGCATGTGATCAAAAGGTTACATGTCTCTATGGGTGACGTGTTGGTGACAAAAAATTAGCTGTGAGGAATAGGGAAACAAAGAGTAAGCATTTGTCATACAGGGGTGGTTTTCTTCACACTCCACTGCTATGCATCAGCTTCCTAAGTTCAGGTACCCTTTGAAATATAGGACACAACCCCATCTACAGAATGCTATGCCCCATAACTACAGGGCAGGGATGGATGGCAGGGTCAGCAGTGAGCACAATGTCAGGAAAGAAATAGTAAGGTGGTCTGAGGTTCCCTGGGGGTCCTCCTGTGGCTTGCTGATGCCCTCCTACTTTGTTTACAACACAGGAAATGCATGTGTGTGGTAAAGATGTTTCCTCAGACTGAAGAGTTTTACTGCTCTTGCAGGTTACTCACAGCAAATACTCTGTTCAGGTAGTTCAGTGGTGATATGGGAAACAGGCTCAGGACCACTCCCATTGCAGGCAAACTGCAAATGTATTAAGTAATATGAGTTAACGGACACTCACACTGTAACAGGTAAATACTCTTTTAATTGCTACTCAGTGCAAGACCCAGGTTAATGGCATGCTGATATCAGGTACATTTTTAGGTAGGGACCATATCAGGGCTGAGTAGTACAGTAGCTGCAAAGTATGGCAAAGAACTGACAGCATCAGCGAGGAGCAGTGGTGCTGATAAACTGCTGTCTTTTGTGACACTTTTTTTTCTCATCTGTTCTATTTTATAAAGCTTTCCAATATTGCCATATTGAATCAAATGTGAGGTAAAATGTTGTCAGGAAATCCACAATGACCATCTCAAGACTTCTCTTCAGTTCTATGCAAACTGTCCTGCTGCTGCCATTGTCATCAGCCCTTGAATGACGTTAATGTCAGACCACTCTCGGCCAAGACTGCATAAAAAAAGGTAATGTTTTCAATGACTGAGATGTTACTAAAAGGAGCTTGAATAAATAAATGTAGGCAAAAATAACTACAGGACAGAAAATAACTCCAGGACACACTATATAATGATTTAATCACATTGTTTTTTATTATGCAAATCCAGAACAGAACTGAAAACTATTAAATGTATATCTTTGCAATTGATCTTTTCAGACGCAGAGTGGAAAAGATTAGGTTAAGTATTTGCTAATGGTCTTAATGGCCCTCTCAGGTTGACTGCTTTGACAAAGAAAGGGAATCTACTGACAACAGAACTTGTCTGTAACCTGGGCATGCAGCTGAAACAAAGAATGATATGACAAAATCTGCTTTAAGAGTATGTGAGCACTCAAAATGGCACAAAAAACTGACTACCTCTGAGCAAAACTAGATTACTGGATAGAGGCTCTGAAAAACAGATTAGCAGGTAAAAAAAAAACTGACAGGTGGCAACCCTACCAGCTGGAGGCTGAAATCTTCTGAGCTGTATGGAACCACCTGATTGTTGATTTTCCTGCACCTAGTGTGATACGAGACCAGCAGACACTTTTCATTTCTGTGGTGTTCCTGCAAGGTTAAAGGGACACTGTCAGTCTTTTTACTCAAAATTTTAAACTGACACACACTGGCCCCTCTTGCAACCTTTCAGTTGGCAGTATTCAGTAATGCCAGTATCCAGTTTTGTTTCTCGTATGCTGTTCACATATTTGGTTAAAAATATTAATCTGGGCAGACTGCTCCTACCTCTGCTGGGGTCTCCTGCTCCCACGGCCATGTTTCATAAGTGTGCACTCTTTAGTTCAAGCAGGGGAGGAGAATGCTTGTGAAATAACATTGTTCCTGGTCACTCTCATTCGGCGCTGTACTATAAGCATGAATATAAAAAGTACACCTATTTCACTAACTATATTGCATGAGAGAGTACTATTTGACTAATGTCTCAATGTAAGTCCCATGTAAAAATGAGGATTGGAACCGCATCAAGTAGTCTTTTGAAACCTGAAGCCTGGGCTGTGAACATGTGTCAGCTCTAACGCGTGTTCAAAGCAACGGCTCCAATTTTCAAACGGCTGTTTGATATGGTTCCAGTCCTCATTTTTACATTGGACTTAAGCTGAGCCATTACTTACACAGCACTCCTCCAGGCAGTATAGTTAGTGAAATAGGTTTACTTTCTGCATTCATGCTTATAACACAATGCTGAATGAGAGTGACCAGGCGCCATGTTATTTGACGTTCACGCTCTTCTCCTGCTTGAACCAACGAATGCACGCTCATGAAAGTTGGCTGTGGGAGTAGAAGCCACCAGTGGAGTTAGGAGTGGTCCGCTTAGATTAATCTTTTTAACCAAATATGTGAAAAACATATGAGACACAATCTGGATACTGGCAGTATTGACTATTGCCAACTGAAAGGTTGCAAGAGGGGCCAGTGTATTTCAGTTTAAAATTTTGAGTATGAAGTCTGACAGTGTCCTTTTAATTTTGCTTTTTCAAGGACTTGGCTATTGGCCCTCTCCATCTGCAGTTTTTACAGAGTTTTGTTGATACTTTTGGTCTTTGTTTTGCTGATCATCAAATAATACTTGATGAAGCTTGGTTTCCTCTCCACTGCTTTCATCTACTTGAAGATCTTAACTTTTTAGGAAATTCTTTTTTGTTTAATTTCCACTTTGTATGTGTTCAACTTTTAGAAACAAAAACTTTATATGTGTTGCAAGAAAGCATCCTAGGCGTCATGCTTAGAATCTTATGGCATCAGTTCATAGTAACCAGTTGCTCAAAAATAAAACATGAGAAGTCCAACAGAATTTGCAATCTTCTGAGAAACTAAGTTCTAAACTTTCCTTCTATTATATTCGTTGGAGTTTGTTTTTGTGTAATTATTACATATAGGATAGTGTATGGTAACCCATACACAATAATACTATTCTTACATCGAGTGGTTACCATGACGTCAAGGACCTAGAGCGCAAAGCACGTCAGGTGCAGCACAAATCAGACAAGACAAATCAGACTAAGTAGACAGTTATGCTGGGTTCCATTATTTATACAGGATATACAATAGGACATGTTAGCAAAAAGCACAGCAAGCATAATATAACAAGGAGAGGGTGGGATACTACAGTCTAATCAGGTCCAGATCAGAAGAAGTGAAGTAAGCAGAGTGACATTTGGAGATTAAGTGCTTAGCAGTAGGCAGTCACTTAAGTAAGTGCACAGTGGGACCAAGGTTAGGAGGTCAGGAGTGTAGGATGGCACTTAAGTGGGCCAGAAGTTGGCAAAAGCGTGAGGGGGAGGGAGGAGGAGACGGAGGAGGTGGTAGTCAAGAGAAGCATTGTAAGGGAGTTAATGAAAGCAGTCACAGAATGAGTCAAGTAACACCTGTTGCTTAAGGCTCCCTTTGAAGGCGTCCAAAGTGGGCAGGTTAGCCACATAATCATTCAGGGAGTTAAGCCAAAGTGGTGCCAGTAGGCAAAAGACCTTTGACCTTGTGATGTTCTGCATTTGGGGGCTTGGCTTGGAAGAATTGGTGTTCAGAGTTGCGGGTGGGGCAGGGGTTTATGCACAGAATGAGTAGTTGGCTAACCCCAGAGGACATTAGACCAAGGTGGATTTTTCTGGCTAGAAGGCAGGTATGGTATTTTAAGTGGCTGCTGAGAGGAAGCCAGTCAGCCTTGGCGTACAGAGTCCTGGTATCGTCAGCGGCGCTAAATGTAACGAGACAACACACTCTGTTGAGTGCAGTTTTTATGCGCTGAAGCACAGTATCTGTAGTGGATCCATAGAGTACCAGCCGGTAGTCCACAAGAGAGACAACAGAGCTATGGACAGCGATGCGTAGGGCTTCAGAAGTTAGTTTATGTTTATGTCTGGAAAGAAGCCCAATGTGCACGTTGACAGCTTTGGCAGTGTTGTCAATGTAGAGGGTATAGGAGAGTGTGCTGTCAATTGTAATACCAAGGTACTTGAAGTGATTAACAAGTTCCTGAGAGGATCCCAGGTTGTTGCAGATGGCAAGAGGGTACTTTCGATGTTTGTTTTGAGGGTTGGAAAACAGCATAGTCTTTATCTTCTTATAGTTTATAACCAATTTGTGGTCACTGAACCATTTCTCTACACTGGAGAAGTTGCACTGCAGTTGTTGCTCCAGGGTATATGGATCAGTGCCATCGTGAAAGACAACTGCATCAGTCCCGTAAAGAAGGATGCGATTCCAACAGGCTAGAGGGAGGCTATTCAGAAATAAACTGAAGAGACGTGGGCCCAGTATTGACCCTTGAGGGACACCTGAGCAAACGGGTTTACTGTCTGAGAGTACAGTATCTATCCTCAATTGTTGGGAGCGACCTTCGAGGTAACTACAGAACCATGCAGTGGCATCTTTGGAGATGCCAGAGGCAGCAAGCTGGCTAGCTAGTAGAGCATGGTTTACTGTATCGAAGGCTTTTGTCAAATTGATGAAGGTTGCCCCAACAAGATGCCCCCGATCTAAAGCTTTGTGGACAGAGCCTGTGAATTCCAGGAGGGCTGTCGTAGTGCTATGCCCAGTTCTAAATCCATGCTGCTGAGAACAGAGCAGCTGGTGTTTTTCCAGATAATCAGCAAGCTGGTCAGATACGATACATACTAGGGCCTTCAAGAGGGGTGGGAGGATGGAAATAGATCTATATTTACCCGGCAAGGCCGGATCACCATTCTTGAATACAGGAGTTACTACCGCAGCTTTCCACCTTTGTGGGAATTTTGCAAGCCTGAGAGATAGGTTGAGGACATATGCAAGTGGGGATAGGATTTCTTCTAATGCGAGAGAAACTAGTTTTAGGTCAAGGGTATTGCCACTATATCTCCCTTTGTCTAGAACCTTACGCAGGTATTTCCTGGCTTCCCCTATGGAGATGGCCTTGAAATGAAAAGGGGGTGTTCAGGAGGCTGAGGAGGTACAGAAGGGCTAGGAGAGGAGAGGAGAGGAGAGGAGAAAAAGCCACCAGGGAGGACTCCACTGAGATCAGAAAAAGTGAGATTGAGGGTGTTGGCTATGGACAAGGGATCGAGGATAGGGGTCCCATCGACATTGAGCATGGAGGGGGCAGATCTGGGCTCATGACCAGTGACCTCGTTTAGGTTTTCCCAGAACTTTCTGCCATCCTTCCAGTGCGCAGCAAGGGCCTCTTTATAGTAGTGTTGTTTTGCTACTCGAATCTTCCAGGTGCAGTTGTTTCTGGCCCTTTTATAATTATTGATGTCAGACAGCTTCTGTGTGGCCCTGGCTACATGCCAGAGGTGGTCCCTGCTTTTCATGAGCTCAGTTATGTTGTGGCCCAGCCAGGAGTTGCATTAGTCTTTGATTTTACATTTTCTGAAGGGTGAATGTTTGTCGCAGGCCAGGTTAAAAAGGTGGATGAACTGATCAAGCACACCATCAACATCACTGGTACCATATACAGTTGACCAATCAGTGTTGAGAAGAGCGGTTCTTAGGTGGCTGGTGTGACCTTACTTTAGGACCGAGTTAAAGATGATTTTAGGTGGAGGTTTGGAGTACTTGTTTTACCAACGGAACCAGATGGGGGAGTGGTTGCTGATATCATCTGGAAGGACAGTTGCATTGGTGATATGCTCAGGGTGGTTAGTGAGAACCCAGTCAAGTAGTGTGCTGGTACCTTTCCTGTAGTTGGTCCTAGTAGGGGCTTCGATCAGTGGGCAGTGAGGACTGCATCTTTAAAATTGTTGGCTTCGGGGGCAAGCCAATTTATATTAAAGTCACCAAGAAGAATGGTTTCCGAGGCGCGGCTTAGGTTTCCAAGGCAGTTAATAACTGCTTGGAGGCCATGGTCTGAGTTTTTAGGGTGGATGTAGACTGATAGCAGGGTGAGTGCTTTTTATGGGCACTCAGGAGGACTTTTATGCCAAGGGCCTGCGTGTGTGGACCTAGGCAGGGTTACTGCAGGGCTATACCATGTAAGTTGTCCCTGAGATAGATCGCACAACCTCCCCCACATTTAGATATCCGATCATGCCGAAAGATCCTATAGCCTTGGAGATTGACAGCAGCATCAGGAATTTTGGGGGAGAGCCAGGTTTCAACTACAGACATGACATCAGGGTTACGGAGAGTTACCCATGCTTGTAGGCTATTCAGCTTTGTGACAACACTGCGGATATTGAGGGATGCGAAAATTAATGTGCCTGCATTTTGGATGCCCGCACCCAGCTTCTTGGGAGGGCCTGGATTGGGATGAATATTGCCGGAGAGGATGAGAAGTAGCAGAGCTAGGCGGGCAAGGTGGGCTTTAAATGATTTGTAGTACCTTTTACGTAGTCATTTTAGGGCAGCCCTGGTTGTGGACTTGTCTGCGTGAGACACGAGTATGAGGGGGAGTGGAAGTAGAGGAAGCCTCCGTGGGGGGTCCTGTTGCGGGGAACAGGTGTGCCAGGCAGGGCCGTTCTACTTGGGTGTGACTGATATGTTGCAGTATAGCATGGAGGTAATTGTGCAGTAAGGGCTGAGGTGAGAGTATTCTTTAATATAGAGGGCAGGCGGGTGAGGGTTCCCTTGAGGGAGCCCAGTGAGTGCAGTGAACACAAGCATAGTGATACAGAGAGGCAGGAGGTCAGACAGGGAGGGCATTTTGGGGGGAGGGATGAGAAAAGGTTAAAGGCGAAAGTTAGATGTATGTTGAGGAGGAAAAGGACAAACGGGGGGGGCGGAGAAGAAAATTGTGTGGTTTTGGGGAATTAGAAGCACTGGGAGCAGAGGCAGGGCAAGTTCCAGATAGGCTCAAATTACGAGGTTAGAGCACTACGGTTGGCAAATCAGGAGTAGGAAGGGGAGTGGCCAAGGAAGGCGGGGAGGCGCATTTAATAGCGGTTAGGTTTAGAGGCGGGTGGGAGGAGAGGGAGAAAAAGCAGGTTTAGGAAATCAATATTTCTAGTCTGTGTAGCTACATCATTACTGCAGCAGAGCGACTTTTACGGTGTATGGAGTTCCATACACTACAGCTTTTCACCATACATTATAAAGCACTTCTTTTTTCTTTGTCATAGAAATTAATGTAAAAGGGCTCAGCTCATGACGACTTCTTAATCTTGTATTATATACTATTAAGTAACATTATCTTTGACGTACATCAGCAGCATTTAACTGACTGGAATGGAGCACTGTGTGAGTGGAGAGGGAGGCAGTTGTAGGGATTGTGGGGGACTTGTCTCTAAGGTCATATTTTGGAGAAGGGGACACTGATTATTTGCAGAACCTTCAGAGAGCACCATGCTCAGTTGGCAGCAGCTAGGGAGGAAATATTCCAGCTGTGACTCCAACTAAGCTTGTGCCCACCCCCCACTTCCTCAAAAGCCCATTGACTCAGGAGAGATGAAGGGTGTTTGGGAGGGGGGAGGAGATCATGTGGCAGTGACGGTCACACAACAGTCAGAAATTCCCATGAGGCACCAAAGGCAAAACACTTTGCACCACTGTAAGAGTCATACGTGTCTTACTCAGTCAGAGGTGCTGACAGGAAGTGACATGTGGTTACACCTGGGGTCAAGGGGGGCAGAAGTTAGCAAGGAGGATTCTAGTGATAGGAGATTCTATGGTTACAGTGGTGGAGAGAATGGTAGGTAAGGAGGATAAAGGGAGGGGCAGTGGTCAGAAGCGTGCCTGGAACATCAGCCATCCAAAATTTGGACAGGATAGGGAGGGTAGCAGAGGAGGGGGAAGCAGGGAGTGCTGCTACACCTTCGTACCAATGATTTGGCAAATCGGCCTGTGGAATGGTAATGACAGAGTAAGGGAGGTAGAGATCCAGGAGCTCAATGGATAGTTGAAGGGGTGGTGTCAGGAACAGGGGCACCAGTTTACAGAGGATTGGGGTACTTCTGGGACAGAAGACTCTTCAAAGTTGATGGCCCTCACCTGATAAGACAGGAGACTAGAGAGTTAGGGCAGAGGTTTGGTGTCTACATTGACAGATGGTTAGCTGTGGGGGAGGATGAGGCTGAGGATTCCACTGTGGAGGGAGAAACAGTGGGGAACCTAGCTAGGACTCCCCCAGAGATGGAGGTATGGTGTTCAGGGAATAATAGATGGGAGGAAGAAGTCCAGGGTTCAGGGTAGGGTAAACACAATAAACGTGAAAGGAAGGGGAGACACGACACCAAGGTTATTAGACAAGAGTGGAAGGCAAGTGAGAATCAGAGGTGCGGGCACATGTTGGAGGGTGGTATGCCTTAGTGCCAGGAGTCTGGCTAATTAGAACAGTGAGCACCAAGCTTCGGTGGCAGACTTTGGGCTGGATCTAGTGGCCATTACAGAAACTTGGGGCAGTGCAAACAACTGGCACATAGCAATCTCAGGCTACACCTTATATTGGCGCGATAAAGGGACAGGCAGAGATGGAGGATGGCCATCTACATCAAAGAAAGGATTGTGGCAGTACAGTATGCTACCACTGGGGGAATGGCGAGGTAGAATCACTGTGGGCTCAGCTCACAGAGTCGTCACGCAGAAAGACTCACATATGGGTGGTATACAGGCCATTGGAACAGGAAGGAGAGATAAGGAACTGGTTGCTGAAGGAAGAGGGGGTGGCAAAATAGGTGGTTGCAGTAGAGGGTGATCTCAACCTACCAGACCTCGACAGGGACATCCCAGTGGCCAGGAGCACCAGAAGCCAGGCCCTGCTTGATTTTCTGCAGGACTGCATGTTGGTACAACAGGTCAAGGATCCCATTAGACAGTCAGCCATTCTAGATGTGGTATTTACCAACTCTGAAAGAGTAGGTGGAATATAAGTCAGGGAACCTCTTGGGTCCAGTAACCATAATACTACATGGTTAGAGATGATCCTGGGCACCTGTATACCCTCGTCTCGGACTGACATAGTGGACTTCAGGAGGGCGGATTTCAACCATATGAGGAAAATTGTGCTGGGTAGGTTAGCTTGGATAGACAGCATCAGGGGAGTGGAGGAAAGAGGGGGTGTTATAAAAGAGGTCATTCTCAAGGCAACAAAAACATGCACTAGAAGAGCTATCAAGAGAAACAAGTATAAAAGAGACCAATTTGTTTTTTAGAAGGTGTCAGGGAGGCAGTAAGGGCTAAAACAGAGGGCCTTAGAAACACAGAAGATGACAGCAGAAGGGGACCTGTGGTCCATTGAGTCTGCCCTAGTGAGGTATCCCAGGACCTAATATGCACTGGTGCTCTGTCCTCCTAGACACCCAGCCTAGCCCTTGCCAGTGCCATGTGTTTGTTCCCAATCCTTGTCCCACCCATGCTTAAAGCTTGATACTGACTTTGCAGCCACCACCTCGGGAGGTAATCTATTCCTCCACCCTCTCTGAGAAGTAATACTTTCTGATGTCCCTCTTGAACACTCCACCCTTCAATTTCCACTCGTGCCCTATTGTAGTAGAACTGACATTCCTGGTAAAAAGCTGCGCTTCTGGCACCTTGTTGATGCCTTTAAGGAACTTGAAGGTCTCAATCACATCCCCCCCCCCTCCCTCCTAGTCTCTAGCGAGTACAATTTCAGAGTCCCAAGCCTGTCTTCATAGGCGATTTCCTGAAGGCCGTGTATCATTTTTGTTGCCCTTCTCTGGACCACTTCCAATCTATCAATGTCCTTTCTTAGGTGAGGCCTCCAGAATTTTACACAGTACTCCAGAGGAGGCTTCACTAATGAATGGTAAAGTGGTAGCATCACCTCCCCGTCTTTGCTGTCTATCCCCCTGCCAATGCATCCTAACACCCTGCTAGCCCTGCTGTAAGCCTTATTGCACTGAGTCCCAAGCCTCTCTTCATAGGCAACTTCCTGAAGGCCATGTATCATTTTTGTTGCCCTTCTCTGGACCACTTCCAATCTATCAATGTCCTTTCTTAGGTGAGGCCTCCAGAATTTTACACAGTACTCCAGAGGAGGCCTCACTAATGAATGGTAAAGTGGTAGTATCACCTCCCTGTCTGTGCTGTCTATCCCCCTGCCAATGCATCCTAACACCCTGCTAGCCCTGCTGTAAGCCTTATTGCACTGACTTAGATGCTTGAGGCCGTCCCTAATGATGACTCCCAGATCACGTTCCTCAGCAGAGGAGCTCAACTGGACTCTGTTTAGCCAACATTCTTCCTTTGGGTTGGCCCTGCCCAGGTGTATCACCTTCTACTTCTTAGCATTAAAGTTTAATTGCCATATTTGTGATCACCTTTCCAACTTCTTAAGGTCCTCCTGCAGTTGTCGGACTCCCTCCGTACTATCCACTCTTCCACTGAGTTTCATGTCATCTGCAAACAGGGCGATGTTGCCATTTATGCCCTTGCTGATGTCACCAATGAATACATTGAAGAGGACCAGCCCCAGGACCGACCCCTGAGGCACCCCACTAGTGACCTGCCTCTTGTTAGATTTCACCCCATTTACTACCACCCTTTGCTTTCTGACCCTCAGCCAACTTCATACCCACTTTGTTCTGCTACCCCAAGGTCTTCTAGCTTTTTTAAGAGCAGTCTATGCAGGACCGTGTCAAATGCCTTACTGAAGTCAAAGTAAAGCCAGTCCACTGCATGACTCTTGTCCAACTCCTTGGTCACTTTGTCGAAGAACATAATAAGGTTTTTTGACATGAGCTGCCCATCACAAACCCGTGTTGTTTGTAGTTCTGGAGGTGATTTACTTCAAGGTATTCCACTAGATCTTGCTTGATAAGGGCCTCCATAAGTTTACCCACTACTGATGTGAGGCTGACTGGCCTATAGTTACCTGTACCTTCCATGTCTTCACTCTTGTGCAGTGGCACCATGTCGGCCACCGTCCAGTCACCTGGAACGATCCCCGATTGCGGTAACTTGTTGAATAGGGGTGCGAGAGGTGCTGCCAGCTCTTCTGCAAGTTCCCTGAGCACTCTAGGGTGTAAACCATCAGGGCCAGGCGCCTTGTTGGGTCTGAGGTCTGAAAGGCCCTTCCTGACCCTGTCTGTGGTGAACTCCTGGGTGCACATTCTCTGAATCCCTCTGTTCTCGGCTCTGATACCGCTGTCTGGCAGTGGGCCCCAATTCTCCCACATGAATACCGAGCAAAAGTATTCATTTAGGGCTTCTGCTTTTTGTCCACTGTCCTCCAGAGCCTCATCCCCCACTTATAACCTTACAATTCATGACCCTTTCTTCCTTTTTTCACTGATAAAGTGGAAAAACCTTTTCCTCCCCTGATTTGACTCCACCAGCAATTTGCAGCTCTTTTGCCGCCTTGGCCTCCCTATTTTCCTGGCCTCCTTACTTTTCTGAGTGTAATCCTCCCACTTCCTCTCCCCTTTATGTTGCCTGAAGCATCTATATGCATTCCGTTTGGCCCCCGATTCCCTCTCTTACTGGAGGGGAGAACCACAGTGGTCTTTTAAACCTATTTTTCTTTGTTGTAGTCTTGATGCAGAATCTTGTTGCCTCTAGAATGGTTTCCCTAAATATCTTTCCATATTTTCTCCATGTCTGGCTTGTCTCTGATGTTTGTTAACTTATCCCTCACTATCTCCATCAATCTACCAAAATCAGCCTTCTGAAAGCACAGCACCTCTGTGCTTGAGCTGTTTTTAGTAGCACCTGTGGTTATTTCAAACTAGAATGTATTGTGATCGCTATTTGCCAAGGGTTCTTCCACCCTCACAGATCTAATTTTTTCAGAGTTTGTGAGGATCAGATCCAAGATGGCATTCCCCCGGTCGGGTCCTTCACCAGTTGAGACAGCAGGCAGTCCTGGAATGTATCCAGTAAAGCCTGACTTCTGGAGCTCTTGGCTGCTGGAATATTCCAGTCCACATCTGGCAGGTTAAGGTCTCCAACCACCACTATGTCACCTTTACCAGCCATCTTTTGTAACTCCTCAGTTAATTGTTCATCTTTCCCCTCTCCCTACCTGGGGGTTTGTATATCACACCCATGCACAATTCCTTTCCTGCATTGGTGGCCAAGTGGACCCAGAGTGACTCCAAGCCCCCCGCCCCAGCCTAGGTGCTTTCATCCTTCATCCTTCTTTGCTTCAATGCCCTCCCTCACAAAGAGGACAACCCCCCACCTCTCCACACCTGTCTGTCCCTTCTAAACAGTGTGTAGCCTGGGATGGCCAGGTCCAATTCATTGTTGTCCATGGCCCAGCTTTCGGTAATACCTACCAGATCAACCTTTGTGTCTGCCACTAGAGCCTGGAAGTCACTGATCTTGTTGCTCAGACTCCTAGCATTGAGGCAGATGTGTCACCATGAGCTAGCATCATGATTCTTTTTGGGCGGTTTTGTCTCCTTTTCCTGCTGATGATTCCTTGTATCATTTTTCTGATGCTGGCCCTTTGCTGTATGCTTTGTATGTCCTAATGTGATTGATGCACTTACGTTTGCTCTCAGTTTTAATATTGGGGGAGGGTTTGGCAAGGCACACTACCTGTTTCCATGCCTTAGCCTCCCTTCTGATTAGTTAAATGGTCCAGATATGCTTCCATCTTTTGGGCCAGTGCTCTTGTTCCCTCTTGTGTGAGGTGAAGTCCGTCCTGTTTGAAGAGTGATCTATCTCAGAAATTCTCCCAGGATCCAATAAAATGGAAGCCACTTGTCTAGCACCAGCTCTTCAACCAGTTTTTGAATTCGTCTATTTTCTCCAGTCTGATTCTTTCCATGCTGCCATCTTTACCCCATACAGGCAAGACTTCTGAGAAGACTACTGTGATCGCAGTTGTTGAAAGCCTATCTCCCAGCTACTCGATACTCTGTTTTACATCTCCACCATCTGGTCCACCAGATTGTTTGTTTCAATGTGTACCAGTAATTCTCATGTCTCCTGCTGCATGAAACAGTCAGTCACACACAAAAAGAGAAGATGGTCACCTCTTCCTGTCCAAAATGAGGTACTCTTAAAAGCAAATGCTAGCTCCCTTTTAGTTGCTAGTTTTTTTCACCAAAATGAGGTGCTTTTCAAATTTAATATTAGCTCCCTTTTAGCTGCTAGCTTCCCTCTCCAAAATGAGGTACCCTTACATCCTTCACCTCCACCTTCCTTAGAATTTGAGACCAACATGCCCCCCCTTAAAAGACCACAGTTATGTCGCAAGCATCTCCTTTGGATTTCCCACAATCTAGTCTCCCTTCTCAAATCTAGAGACTTGGCTTGGCTCACCTACAAGTCCTCTTCTAGTCCTACTGACCTGCAGCATTATAGAATGCTACACAAAGCCTCCACGAAGGCTGAGCACTCTGCCAAAGCCACCTTCTTCAGAAACAAGCTGAACAACACCAGGGCTTCACCAGCTGATTTCTGGAAAACCCTCCACCCTCTTCGAGGCTCCTCCCCCTCTCCCACACCTGCCTTTCCCAAATCTCCCCGCTCTGATCCCTCTGCAGCTCCTTCCTCCATCAACCACTTCTTTACCACCTCCGCCCCTTTCCCTTCACCCCCCACCACACCAACGGGTTCTCCCTCCCCCCATTACCACAGCTGAAGTTCTCCGCACTTTAAAGGCCCTAGATCCATCCAAATTCAGCCCAGATGGTCTCAATCCCAGACTTCTTAAGATCTTGGCCCCCGCCATAGTCCCACCCACCTAGCCCCTACCAATCGGTTTCAGACGCGCCCAATCTACCTCCTCCTCCCTGCTTCGCCTTACTGATCATATCCAGTCTGCCATGGACAAAGGACATCTTACCTTGGTGATTGATTTTTATAGATCTTGCCAAGGTGTTGGTCTCTCACAACTTCCTACTAGGCAAGTCAGCCACCCTAGGACTCTCCACCTCCGATTTAGGCTGGTTCATGTCTTACAGGCAGACACCAGTATGTGCAACTAGGTCTGGCCAAGTCTACCACCCTCCCCCACTCTTTCTGGAGTCCCTCAAGGCTCAATCCTGGGACCCACTCTCTTCTCTGTTTTTGTCAATGACCTCCTCTCCATCTGTTTGCCATCACACATACATATGTATGCTGACAATATGGTCATCTTTGCCTCCGGATCCTCTCTTACCTCCATTCAGACATCCCTGCAGAAGACTTTGATAAAGCCCTAAAGTGGCTCGAGGCTAACGGCCTGAGGTGCAATACTAAAGAAACAGTCACCATGGCCTTCGGATCCTCCCAGTGATTGGCCAAACTATCATCCCCCCTTCTTGCCACTCCCTTGATGGCACATGGACAGACACCATCCAGTCCTTTAAGCACCTTGGGGTCTGGCTGGATCCCAAGTTAGACCTCTCTGAACAGATTGATTCCATTCATACCAAACTTTGGCCAAGTTGGGGGCCTTACACAGAATCAAAGACTGCTTCTTTCCCTCATTCCGAAAAGACCTAATTACTAAGCTAATTCTTCCCACCTTTGACTACGCTGATGTTGTATATAACTCTGCCCCTCAATCAACCCTCTCCAAACTAGACCCTCTCTACAACGCCTTCTGTCACTCTGCCTCCAATTTCTCCTTCCGAACCCATCACTGCTCATTGTACTCCACGCTCGCTTCCCCTCCTTTGCCACTTACCACTTTGCCCACTGTGCCACCTTTACTGGCAAGTACTGGTTTTCAACCCTACCCCAAATCTTTCACCCTCCTCTCCCTTCCCACTCTTTGGGCTCTGACCTTAAACTGCATGACTGTTGCTCCTTCAACTTCTCTCTTCCGCACTCCCAAGCTGGCAAGGCCACCTTCTCCTACAGACTACCAGCTCTGTGGAACCAACTCCCAATCAATCCACCTTGCACCAACTCTGACCACACTAAAACATTAGCTGAAGCTTCTCCCACCACCCCTGCAGCTGTTCCCCCGGCCCCACCTAGACTGCGCTCCCTCCACTCCTCATTCCCACCCCTCCCTCTTTCCTCTCCCTACCCTCTCCCTCCCTAACTTCACAGTTCCCACCTTACCTCACATACTGACCTTTCCCCCCCAGGTCTCAAGACACCCCTTGCTAGTCTTTTTTTACCCCAAACTGCACTTATCGCCATATGGTACATGCATGTTGCACTTACTGCTAATCAGTTCTGAATATTTGTATTTCCTGGTGTATTTGTATATCTGTACTTTACCATCTCCTGCCTATGAGCTCCTGTAGTAATGTTTTTGCTGTGTTATTGTACTGTTGCAATATTGCTACTAAGCTTGTATATCCTGTGATGCTCTGCCACCTGCTTATGGTTATATGTATGATATTTGTATTATAAATAAATGGTATGTGTATGTACTTGTCTGCCTAGGACAAGCAGCCAGCGTGTGAGAGACTTGACCATTGATCTTCAAGGTGTCAGTGAAGATGTCATGACACTGGCCAGTGAATCCACTAATTAAAGCCTTCCTTCCAGAGGGACAGTTTGTTACCCCTTATAACCTGCTCCTGCTTTTGAAGCTGGAAACTATGAATTTTATGACCCTAGCAGGAAGGGAAGTCACTTGGCTGATCCTTTATGGTTTTCTCACCTAGCAGAGAACTAGTGACAGATTGTGGGGTTATGAAACATCAAAGGAAATGTTTTGATCAAAGAGACTCATATTTTGGGAGATTGCTACTTGCTGATTTTCACAGTAATAACATACATCCTTGTGAATATCCATACTCAGATTACAGATTTATCATAGATCTAACAGTGATCTCATGGGTGACATCACCAGGAGGTGGAGAAAACTGACTTTTGAATACTGCTTGCAACTGAGAAATTGTGAGAAGGACTCACGAAATCAAAGACACTTAGTCTGTGGACTGGTAACTAGGCACTTTAGAAAGAAATTCAGCTGGAACTTTAAAGTATTTATGGTAGGCGTCTTTGTGTCCTGTAACTTCCCATTTATTTTATGTGACTGTGAGTTATTTATATATTTGTTCTGTGTTTGATATTTCACCTATTTTACAATTTTAGTAAACAATATTTTCTTTTGAAATACTGCCCGTGTCTTCTCAGTTTTCTTTTGCATGTGAAGGCTGAACCAGTGTTGAATTCTGACAGCTGTTAAGGGCTTGAATGTGTTACTAATCTTGCTAAAGGTAAGAATATACCTAGGTCTCATATTGAGTCATAAGGGAACATTTTGGGAACCTGGCTGGGTGCCACTGGGCGAAGGATTGTACTGCATTCCCGAAGAGGGTACATATCTGAGCCAGTTAACTGGGTGTACTGGCATAAGGTTCACATTTGACCCCCAGGACTCGAGGCTGGTAGGTGATTCAGACCCAAAACAGACAGGAGGGTTACCCTGTCTGTCTCCTGTTCACATTACTGCGCTTCGAGGTTGGCACTGTGGGAGCAGAGGGCCTGTCCTGCAGAGTGCATTTGTGACAGATTTGGTTGGCAGCGGTGAAATTTAAAAGTGTCTGATAACATGGGCTTTAACAGTCCAGAGTGTCAGATTAATGCTGTACAGTTCACATGCAAAATAAGGCAGTGATTTTTTAAAAAGTAAACAGAACTATATCATTGTGCTTACAGTCTAAGTTCTCTACCTGTTTTATTTTTTTCTGGATGCAAGTTAGTGTAGCCATAGTTAGGAAGAAGATGGCTCCAACTACAGCAAGCACACTGCAGAGTACCTGGGCAGTTGTGACAAGAGAGAGGAGTCCAGCATGAGGGCAGAACCAAAAAGCACCTCGTAGAGGCTCTTGTGGCAGCCGATGCCCAAGACCTTGAGTCACAGTCGGTGACCGAAAAGGACCGAACCTTACGTGTGGAGGGGCCAGCGTACAGTGCAGTGTCCAGATCTAGTGAACAGGACAGCAGGGCCAGTGCAAACCAAGGGTCACAGCAGCAGGGGAAGGTCGCCATCAATCTGGAGCCAGAAGGGATCTGGCTACAGATAGAGTTGCGAAGAATACAGCTGGAGTTCCAGAAAGAAGAGGGGCCAGAGCAGTGAGAAGAGCGTGGGCGTCAGAGGCAACGTGAACTGGAGAAGTTACGACTCCAAACACCAGCACCAGAGCAGGTAAGTGGCCTGGGGTTAACTGGGACTCCAGGACTGGGATACAAACTAAATTCTAAACTTATGGCAGAATTTAAAGAGGGGGAAGATATGGATGCAAAAGTATGCATTCAGACAAATATTCCTAGAGGGTCCTGGAGCTTCCAGCTATCCCTGCTACTTACAGGAAAAGCTTGGGATGCATTGGATCAAATGGACAATGAGGACAATAATGATTACAGTAAACTTAAAGCTGCACTTTTAAGAAAATGTGAGCTAACAGCAGAGGCATACAGAGCTAAATTCCGAAAGCTCAGGAAAAGCCCTGACATGAGCTATGAGGAGCTAGCCACTAAACAACGTCAGTTTTTAAAACGGTGGAAAGGAATTGAAGCAAACACTGTAGAGAAAATTGAAAATGCTGTACTGTTAGTGCAGTTTTTTTGGGCATGCCCCGCAGAGCTGAAAACCTGGCTGGAGGACCGAGAGCCAAAAACAGTGCAAGAGGCTGCTGAACTCTCAGACCGCTATGCCAGGAGCACACCTGCTCTGAGAGCGAATGGGATGGGCATGGTAGCCCAGAAAGGGAAAAGCGTGCCTTCAGGGCAGCTAAAACCCTTCCTGCCTCCACCAAATCCAGGTAGCCCCAGGTTAAAAAGAAAAGATTTACCTGAGAAAAGAAATGAATGTTGGGTTTCCAAAGAAACTGAACATATTGCAAGGCAGTGTCCCAAAAGACAAGCAGTGCACAAAGTGGTGCTAGAAAAGAAGTGGGTTGTTTGTGTGTCCCTGAAAGCATGCCAGTAAACATGAGGGAACACATGCACCAAGTCAGTGAATGGTGTACAGACACATGGGTTAAGGGACATGGGGGGTGTCCCTGACTTTGGTAAAAGAGGATTTGGTATAGCTTGGTTAGCTTATACCCAATCAGTATGTAACTGTACGGGGATTCACTGGAGAGGAGAAAACATTGCCACTCGCTAGCGTCCTCCTAAACTGGGGTGAGACAGGGGGGGCTGTGCAAAAGGTTGCCGTAGCAGAGACTTTGGCTGTTGATGCAATTATTGGCAACAATCTCAAACAGGATGGTGTGTGCAGTTACCCGTAGCCAAGTGGCAAATAAAAATTGTAGTTTCCTGAACCCCATGGAAGCCCCTGTGGAAACCACTGGGAGACTGGTTCCCTAGTCTGTGTCCCCTGATATGGAGAATAATGAAAGGTGGGTAGAAATTCCCCAGGTAGCAGTTAACAGAATAGCTACAGAGGGTTACTCCAAGGAGGAAGGTGTGACCCATAATCAGAGGGTTAGGGATGGCAGTGATCCTGAATGCCCTGACACTAGAGCTAGGGACCCTAGTATAGACACTGAAGGGGACCTGTCCCATGCCTTGGGAATGTGTAAGGGTTTGCAGCTTCTCAGAAAATGACCTAGTCTAGAGAAGCTGAGGGCTTGGACAGACTCTGACAGAGCACGGAAGTGACAGGAAACATACGTTTACTGAGACAATGGACTGATGTATACGCAGGATGCTAAGACAGAGGGAGGGGTGATGGGCAAGTAGCTTGTCGTTCCCCAGGCATACCGTGAGCAGTTGTTCAAGATCCACATGATATTCCTATGTCTGGCCATCTAAGAATCACATGCACTATGCAGCAGTTGGCCCAGAATTTCTATTGCCCAACTTCACCCAGCAGGAGAAGGAGTATTGCAGGTCTTGTCACCGGTGCCAAGAAATAGGGAAGGCGCAAGAAAACTCAAGCCACCCTAATTCCAAAGGGGTGGGGAATGGATATTGTGGGGCCTTTAAATACCTCCAGCTCCTCCGGGAATAGGTTCATTCTAACTGTGGTGGATTATGCCACCTGGTACCCAGAGGCAGTCGCCCTATCCTCACTGAGGACAGACAAAGTGGTAGATGCCTTACTAGGGATTTTCTTCCGTGTTGGGTTTCCACAGGAGGTTATCACCAATCGAGAGGGTTTCTTCATGTCGGACCTGATGAAAGTTTTGTGGGAGAAGTGTGGGGTGGTGCAGAGACGCATGACACCTTATCACCTACAAGCCAATGGGCTTGTGGAAAGATTTAATGGTACCCATAAGTCAATGCTCCACGCGTTTGCTGAACAGCATGGGAGGGACTGGGAGAAATATCTTCCCTACCTTTTGTTTGCATACAGGGAGGTGCCCCAAGAGTCGACAGGGTTTTCCCCCTTCGAGCTCTCATATGGACACCAGGTATGTAGGCCCCTAGACTTGATCTGGAAGGAGTGGGAAGACAAGCATGCCACCCAGGGAACACCTATAGTGGATTATGTCCTTAGGTTTAGGGAAAGGCTGAAGGAGTTTATGGGGACAGCCCAGAGCAACCTGGAAGCTGCCCAACAAAAACAAACAGTGTGATGCGACCAGCAGAGCCAGAGCTCACTTGTATGCTATGGGTCAGGAAGTCATGGTCCTAATCCTGGTCCAGAAAGATAAGCTGCAGGCCGAGTGGGCAGGACTGTACAAGGTAGTCAGACAGGCAAATGACATAAACTACATCATAGACCCCTTTGCTACGCACAATGTGGGAGACAGGGCATGGCGCCCATATGGGACAGCATATCAGGTGTCAGAGGCTGTCCAAAAGGACATTAGGAAGGAGGTGGAGAAATGCTGGATTTAGGGGTAATTTAGAAATCCACAGCCCCTGGGCCTCACCCATAGTCCTGGTTCCCAAGCCAGATGGCTCTACTTGTTTTTGTGTGGACTACTGTGGACCCAGTGCAGTCACGAAGTCAGACGCCTACCCAATGCTATGAACGGATGAACTCCTAGACAAGTTAGGAGGGGTGACATACCTTACGACTATTGACCTGACAAAGGGGTACTGACAGATAGAGTTAACTGCCAGAGCTATGGAGAGTTCGGCCTTTATCACTCTGATAGGGTTATTTGATTTTAAAAGTAATGCCTTTCAGAATGAAGAACGCCCGACCACTTTCCAAAGGTTGGTGAACCAGGTGTTAAATGGTGCTGAGGAGTATGCTGTGGTGTACCTGGATGACATTGCCACCTTTACTGCCGACTGGGAGGAACACCTGTCCCACCTTAGGGAAGTGCTGGGCAGGATACAGAGGGCTGGGCTCACTGTCAAAGCTGAGAAGTGCCAGGTGGCCATGGCTGAGGTGGCATACCTCGGGCACACTGCAGGCCGAGGACAGCTTCATCCTAACCAAACGACAATAGAGGCAATCAAGGCTTGGCCCTGACCAAAAACACAGAAGCAGGTCAGGAGTTTTCTTTTTTTTTTTTTGAGTTATCTATTTTACACTGTCATGCTCAGGAGCTGCCTCTCCTTTGGGCTGCCATGACCCTCAGACATTTCTCCTCCTATCTCCCACACAAGCCATCTTACCTCAAATCTGCAGCCAGCTTCAGAATAGCCGGATGTAACCCTGTACGGGTGGGTCCCTCTCCTCCGAAGGAAGGCACGGCGTGAGGAAACTGGCACACTATTTCTTTCCTTCAGTCCCAGGCACTGCTGAGGCTTTGCATGGCCCGCTGGAAGTCTTTGAAGGTGTCCTGAGCCGCAGCCAGCATCCGCCAGTCTTCAGATATGGTATTTCCATTTTCCTGGTGTTCCCTTGTAGCAGTCCCACTGCAATGCTCCCGGTCTCCACCGGGTGCCGCTGCAGAGCGAAACATGCATCCCTAACCCATCCCAGGGAGGAGAGCAGTCCCACAGATGCTCGATCCTTCCCCTTCCCTGCAAACCCTGGTGCCCGAGTCCATTCCGACCCAAGTCACGCGTGTGAGGAGAGGTAAGGCACCCACGCTCAACCCTCTGCGCCACCAGGCTGGCTCAGGAGTTTCTAGGGACAGCAGGGTACTATAGGAAATTTGTACCAAATTACAGTGCCCTGGCTGCTCCCCTATCTGACTTGTTAAAGATAAGGATGCCTAAGAAAGGTACCTGGGAACCAGACTGTGAAAAAGCCTTTACAAGACTAAAGGAGGCACTGTGCAGTGTTCCTGTTTTGGCAAGTCCAGACTATAGTAGACCCTTTGTAGGCCAGACTAATGCCTCAGATGTGGATACTGGGGCAGTGCTGAGTCAGAAGTCCAACCAAGGGAAAGATCATCCCATAGAGTACCTCAGTAAAAAGTTACTTCCCAGGGAGCAGGCTTACTCTACTGTGGAAAAAGAGTGTCTTGCCATGGTGTGGGCCCTAAAGAAGTTACAGCCATACCTATACGGGCAGCATTTTGAGGTACAAACTGAACACAACCCCTGGTTTGGCTGGCACAAATGGATAAAACAAATGGTAGACTACTAAGATGGAGCCTTGCCTTGCAGAGGTATGATATATGTGGTCTCACACAGGGCAGGGCAGCCCATTAAAATGCAGATGGATTGTCGCATCAGTTTGAGCACTGAACTGACTTGGGGAGCTCATCCCATGCAAGGGATAGAGCCCCCAAATTCAGTCTAGGTGGGGGGGGACTGTGACGCTCTGCCACCTGCTTATGGTTATATGTACGATATTTATATTATAAATAAATGGTATGTGTATGTGATTGCCTGCCTAGGACAAGCAGCCAGTGTGAGAGAGTCTTGACCTTTGACCTTCAAAGTGTCAGCAAGGATGTCATGACACTGGCCAGTGAATCCACTAATTAAAGCCTTCCTTCCAGAGGGACAATTTATTACCCCTTATAACCTGCTCTCTCTTTTGAAGGTGGAAACTAACTATGAATTTTATGACCCTAGCAGGAAGGGAAGTCATCTGGCTGATCATTTATGGTCTTCTCACCTAGCAGAGAACTAGTGACAGATTGTGGGGTTATGAAACATCAAAGGGAATGTTTTGATCAAAGAGACTCATATTTTGAGAAATTGCTACTGGCTGATTTTCACAGTAATAACATACATCCTTGTGGATATCCATACTCAGATTACAGATTTATCATAGATCTAACAGTGACCTCATGGGTGACATCACCAGGAGGAGGAGAAAACTGACTTTTGAATATTGCTTACATCTGAGAAATTGTGGCAGAAGGACTCTGAAAATCAAAGTCACAGTCTGTGGACTGGTAACTAGGCACTTTAGAAAGAAATTCAGCTGGAACTTTAAAGTATTTGTGTTATGCGTCTTTGTGTTCTGTAGCTTTCCATTTATTTTATGTGACTGTAAGTTATTGATATATTTGTTCTGTGTTTGACATTTTACTTATTTTACAATTTTTAGTAAACAATATTTTCCTAGAAATACTGCCTGTGTCTTCTCAGTTTTCTTTTGCTTGTAAAGGCTGAACCAGTGTTTAATTCTGACAGCTGTTAAGGGCTTGAATGTGTTACTAATCTTGCTAAAGGTAAGAATATACATACCTAGGTCTCATATTGAGTCATAGGGAACATTTTAGGAACCTGGCTGGGTGCCACTGGGCGAAGGATTGTACTGCATTCCCGAAGAGGTTACATATATCTGAGCTGGTTAACTGGGTGCGGTAGCATAAGGTTCACATTTGACCCCCCAGGACTCAAGGCTGGTAGGTGATTCAGACCCAAAACAGACAGGAGGGTTACCCAGTCTGTCTTCTGTTCATACTACTGCACTTCGAGGTTGGCACTGTGGGAGCAGAGGGCCTGACCTGCGGAGCGTGTTTGTGACATATCCCACTCCCCTTTCCCCTGGGTCACACCTGGAAACAAGCCCTGGCCAGTGTGCCTTTCCTGGCTACCAACATTTTAAATAAAATAAATAAATGTGTACAATTTTGCACTTCTTTGTGTTAAAACCCAGCTGCCAATCCCTTGACTATTCTTCCAGTTTCTTTAGATTGTTTCTCATTTTATCCACCCCTCCCAGTGTGTCCACTCTGATGCAGAGCTTTGTGTCATCTGCGAACAGGCATACTTTTCCTTCCAGCCCTTCTGCAATGCCACTAATGAAGACATTGAAGAGGACTGGCCCTAGTACTGATTCCTGTGGCACCCCACTGATCACTTTGCCTACTCCAGAGTGGATGATGTTTACCACCACTCTCTGACTCTTATTGCACAGCCAATTTTCCACCCATTTTACCACCTTAGGACCTATTCCTAGGCTCCCCAGCTTGTTTAACAGCCTTCTATGTGCAACAGTGTCAAAGGCCTTGCTGAAAAAAACCTGTGTCAAGCAAGAGAGCAAAAGAAAGAGGAAAAATAGACTGCTATGATTCTTGAAAGAGGCTGCAGAGAGGTAAAAGGTACAAGCTAAGAGGGCAGCATTCAGAAAGTCCAAGGAGATGCAGAGGGAGGAGGATAGGAAAGTGTAGCATGGGAAACAGAGGGAAGCATAAAGAGCAGTAAGGAGCAGAAAGGTGCAAACTGAAGAGAGAATAGCCAAGGCAGTACAAAAGGAGAAAATACATTTTTTAGGTATGTAAGTGAAAAAAAGAAGACCAGGAGCGGGATTGTAAGGTTAGGAAGGGAAGGGGAGACTGTGCAGAGGGGGAACAGAAAAAGCAGACATCTTGAACAAATACTTTTACTCAGTGTTCACAGAGGAAAGAGAGATGGGAGGGCCACAAAAATTTAACAGGAGAACTGGAGGGAGGAAGTGGACACTAGTCCTTTTTGAGGACAGAGTCCCGGACTCACAAATCTGAAAGTCGGCAAAGCAATAGGGACCAGATTGCATCCACCCAAGGGTATTGAGGGAGCTCAGGATAGTACTGACTACACTCTGACAGTCCCTATTTAACAGCTCAATGGAAACAGGAGTAGTCCCAGAGGACTGGAGGAGGGTAGATGTCATCCCAAATCACAGAAGTGGTAGCAGGAAAGAAGCTGGCAATAAGCCAGTCAGCCTGGCTTCCACGGTGGGAAGATTAATGGAATCACTGCTGAAAGAAAGGATTGTGGAACATCTTGAATTCAATGGTTTACAAGACCCGTGGTAGCATGGAGTCGAGGTGGTGGGGGTCATGTTAAACAAACCTGATAATTCTTTAACTGGGTGACCAAGGAACTAGATCAGGGTGGAGCGGTGGATGTAGTCTCCCTAGATTCCAGTAAGGCGTTCCACACCATTCCACACTGGAGACTAGTACACAAGCTGGGTAGCTTAGGAGTGGGTCCAAAGGTGGCAAACTGTGTAAGAAACTGGTTAAGGGATAGGCAGCAGAGGGTGGTGGTAAATAGAATTCACTCAGAGGAAGGGAAGGTGACCAGTGGGGTGCCTCAGGGATCAGTGCTGGGACCAGTCCTCTTTAATGTCTTTATAAGTGACACTGCAGAGTAGCAGGAAAGGAAGGTCTGCTTCTTTGCAGATGACACCAAACTCTGCAATAGGGTGGACACTCGGTGAGGGATGGGTGGAAAGGATGAACAGTGACCTGAGAAAACTCAAGGAGTGGTCAAAGGCATGGCAGCTGGGTTTCAATGCGAAAAAGTGCAAAATAATGCACTTGTGGTACAGCAACCCAGAAGCAAAGTACAAAGTGGTGGGGGTGGTAGAGATGACCACCAAGCAGGAAAGAGAGCTGGGGGTGATCATATCAGATGACCTAAAGGTAGCCAAGCAAGGCAGTTAGGAGGGAGAGTGGGATGCTGGGGTGCATAGGCAGGGGTATCAGCAGCAGAAGGAGGGGGGTGGTGTTGCTTCTGTATAGATCGATGGTAAGACCCCACCTAGGGTACTGTGTCCAGTTCTGGAGCCCATATCTCAGAAAGGACATAGACAAACTGGAAGCAGTCTGGAGGAGGGCAACTAAAATGGTGCTGGGTCTGCAGAAGCCTGATGAGAAGAGATTAAAGGACCTAAATATGTACACCTTGGAAGAGATGGGGGGGATATGATAGAGACCTTTAAATACCTCATGGGGATAAACAAGGTACAAGAGGGAAGTACTTCTCAGAAAAAAAAGGTGCTCAAGGACAAGAGGGCATGATAAGAAGCTGGGGCGGTAGATTCAGGAAAGATATGATGAAGTACTTCTTCACAAAATGAGTGGTGGATTTCTGGAACAGTCTTCCAGAAGAGGCAGTGAGGGAAAAAACAGTGGTGGGGTTTAAGAATACAGGAAATAGGCAAGGCAAGGCAAATTTTATTTCTAAAGCGCCCAATCCTGGAGGCTCTGGGTGCCTTACATTAAAACAGGTTAGGCAGGAACAATACAATTCTTTAAATCAATACGTAAACAAAATTATTTAAAACAGTCATTAAATTCAGAATACATAGGACCACTGGCGGTCAGTACAGGTCAGATAACTTCACTAGGAAAGGCCAGGGAGAACAAGTGAGCCTTTAGCCCCTTTTTAAAGACCTTGACAGATGGGGCCCCCCGATAGCAGCTGGAAAGGTGTTCCACAGAGTCAGCCTGGTGACACTAAAAGCGCAGTCGCCAGATGTTTTCAGCCTGACCCTGGGAACATCAAGAAGGCCCCTGGTCAAAGATCAGAGGGAATGAACTTAGGTAGTAGGTGTAAGGAGCCTGGGCCCAGTCTGTATAGGGCATTGTAGGTGAGCAAGCCTACCTTGAAGATGACCCTCCACCTAACCGGTGCCCAGTGCAAAGCCCGGAGGACTGGGATCATACGACTAGACCTAGTCAGGCCCATCAGTAACCGAGCCACTGCCTGCACAAGCTGCAGCCGGCAGTGTCCCTCAAGTGAACCTAAAGTAAAGAGCATTGCAGTAGTCATTGAAACATAGAAGTTGATGGCAGATAAGGACTGCAAGGCCCTTCCAGTCTGCCCATTTCTTTTCTACCCAATGAATGTGCCATCGGCCTTGCTCTGTCAATTGCCGATCTATTCATACTGATCTGTATTGCTCCTTTATGCCTATCCCATGCCTGTTTGAAGCCCTGCACTGTATTCATATCCACCACTTCCTGCAGTAGGCCGCTCCATTGCATCCACCACCCTTTCTGTGAAAAGAACTTTCTCACATTACCCTTAATTGGCCTCCCTCTAATCTCATGCTATGTCCTCTTGTCCTGCTATTTTTCTTATATTGAAATATGTTAGACTCTTTTCACCTTGTTAATGCCCTTAAGGTGTTTGAATGTTTCGATCATATCACATCTCTCCTCCTTTGCTCTAGGGTATACATATTGAGCTCGTTAATCGGATCCTCATATGTTTTCTGATGCAGTCCCTGCACCATTTGGTTGCCCTTCTCTGGACTGCCTCAATTTGGTTAATGTCCTTGTGAAAGTGTGGCCTCCAGTACTGCACGCAGTACTCCAGATGGGGCCTAACCAGTGTCTTGTAAAGAGGGATTATTACCTCCCTCATACGACTTGTGATACCCCTACTAATACACCCCAACATCCCCCTAGCCTTACCTACTGCTTTAATGGTCTGCTTGGATGATTTCAGGTCATTGGTGATGATGATGCCCAAGTCTCTTTCTTCCCTTGTGACTGCCAGCAACTCCCCTCCCAGCCTATAGGTGGCTTCAGCATTTCTCTTCCCTATGTGTATGATCTTGCACTTCTTTGCGTTAAACCCCAGTTGCCACTCTTCCAACCATTTTGCCAGTTTATCCAGATCTCTTCTCATTCTGCCCACCCCATCTGGATCATCTACTCTGTTGCAGATCTTGGTGTCATCTGCAAACAGACGAACATTGCCCTCCAGTCCATCTGCAATGTCACTGATGCAGATATTGAAGAGGACTGGCACCAGGACTGATCCAAGGTACCCCATTTGTGACTTGCATCTCTTCTGACTGTATACCATTTACCACCACTCTCTGTTTTCTGCCCGTCAACCAGTTTGCCACCCAGTTGACCAACTTCTGACCCACCCGGAGCCTACCCAGCTTAATAATCAATCTTCTATGTGGAACAGTATCGAAAGCTTTGCTGAAGTCAAGGTAGGCGACATCAACTACTACCCCTTGGTCCACCACTCTGGTTACCCAGTCAAAGAACTCTATGAGATTAGTTTGACAGGATCTTCCTTTTGTAAACCCATGCTGTCTTGGATCCTGTGCTCCTATGGATTCCAGGTGTTGCACTATCCTTTCCTTAAGGAGTGCCTCCATAATCTTGCCCACTACTGAAGTAAGACTGACTGGTCTGTAGTTACCTGCCTCCTCCCTGCTACCACTCTTGTGGAACGGGATCACATGAGCCCTTCTCCAGTCTTCTGGGACCTCTCCTGTGCTCAGAGACTCACTAAACAGTTCTGATGATGGCTCTACTAGTTCCACCCTTAGCTCCTTTAGTACCCTGGGATGTATGCCATCAAGTCCCATTGCCTTGTCCACCCTGAGCTTATCGAGCTCTTGTAGGACCCTTTCTTTTGTGAAGGGACTAGTGCACACCTCCCTCCTCGTGTCCATGGCGCTGAGCTGTGGGCTGCCCTACCTTCTCTTCAGTAAATACTGAACAGAAGTATCTATTTAGGATAGATGCTTTACATGGTCCTCCTCCACACACACACACACACACACACACTATCCTCTTTGATCTTAGCAATACCCCTCTGGACTTTCTCCTTTCATTAATGTAGCTATAGAAAGACTTGTCCCTTCTTTTACTGTTTGTGCTAGTGCTTCTTTGGTTTGGGCCTTTGCCTGCCTTACTGCCTTCCCTGCTTCCCTTAGGGAAGTTTGGTATGCCTCCCTATCTTATCCTGCTGCATTCCCTTATATTTACTGAAGGCCAGCCTTTTGGCTCTGACCTTTTCTGCTACTGTTTTTGAGAACCAAAGTGGTTTCCTTTTTCTTTCACATTTCCTTTTCTCTCTAACACAATGGGATGTTGCTTCAAGTATTGCATCCTTAATGCTTGCCCACTTTGCCTACACCCCCTCACCTGTATTTCTTTTTGCCAGGGCTAGCTTAACTCTGTTGGCCATCTTATCAAAGTCGGCTCCTCTGAAGTCCCATATTTTTGCCTTGGAATGGGATGATTCAGTTCTAGTGGCCAAATTAAACCATACCATGTGATGGTCACTGGCCCCTAGGTGCCATCTACCTGAGATCTGTGATCCTTTCCTGTTAGTCAGTAGTAGATCTAAAATAACCCTGTCTCTTGTGGGCTGTTGTACCAGTTGTCGATCCTCGATATAATAAAGGCATGTACCAGTGTTGGCAGGTCTTCAGGCAGAACTAGTGGCTTGATCCTGGCGATATTCCTCAAGTGGCAAAAACCACTTTTGACTACAGATGACACCTAAGCGTCAAGTGTCAATTTGCTATCAAGGATAACGCCAAGGTCTTGCATACTAGGGAAGCCATCAATGGAACAGATCCCAGAAAATCCTGTACTCTCTCCGGAGGCCTCCCATCACGCCCATGACCTGCCTCAATCACCATTACCTCCATCTTATCTGGGTTCAGTCACAGCCAGCTGAAGGACATCCAGTCATTGATCTCAGCCAGGCAGTTGTTAAGCACTCCCATGGCACTGTGTGTTTCAGGGGCAAATGACAGATACAGATACTGAAAACCCACACTGTACTGTTGAATGAACTCCCCCAGGGCAGCATGTATACCACAAATAACATAGGTGACAGGATTGAACCCTGAGGAACTCCACAAGACAGGGGCCTTGGGGAGGAGGAGAAATTCCCCATCATTACCCGCTGCTCCCTGCCCAAAAGAAAGGACTCAAACCAGTCAATGACAGTGCCAGCGAGTCCACAATATTCTCAAAGGCAATCCAGAAGCACAATGTGATCCACAGTATCAAACACCGACGAGAGATTTAGGAGAACAAGAACTGAACCATTTCCTCTATCTCTAGCCCTGAGGAGGTCATTACGTACCCTAACACCATTTCAGTGCTATGCCTAGCCCTGAAACCCAACTGGAATGGCTCATACATATCAAAGGACATGAGGTGTTCTTCGAGCTGTTGCACCACTAACTTCTCAACAATCTTGCCCAAAAATGGCAGGTTGGAAATAGGACAGTAATTTGCTAGGACATCAGGGCTGAGATATGGCTGCTTTAGGAGAGGTCTCACCAGGGCCTCTTTCAAGGCATCTGGGAATACCCTTCAACATTTAGCACCCGGACAATCCCAGCAAACACTGGGCCAAAGAACTTGACACATATCATCCAAGAAACGAATCAGGACCGGGTCCAGTACACAATAAGTGTGCACTAACTCGAGATCACCTCAATGACCTCAGCCACCTCCACTGGCTTAAAGTCATTCAGACAGATGAAGCACCTCTACTCATCACAGGCTGACCACTGCAAGACAATACTTGCCTCACTGATGGGATTCCCGACTAGATGGAGGACACCTTCTCAAAAAAACAGAGCAAACTCCTCACACAGAGTGGTCGAAAAACTTTTTTCCAGCTGTAGACAGATGAGATGTAAAAGTCTGTCCACAGTCTGAAATAGCTGAGATGGTCTGTTTTTCCCTGCGGCAATCTCCCTGGACAGAAATGCTGCCTTCTTACAGTTGATTTCCCCTTGGTACTCATGATAATGAGCATACAAAGCTAGTTTGTCCTCCTCTGACCAGGACCTCCGCCAGCAATGCTCCAACTTCTGACCCCTGATCTTCATTACCTTTCAATTGCCATCTAACCAAGGGGATATCAAGTGAGAGGATTTGGGTCATATACTGACTGGTGTGATGGCATTGAGCGCTTCGGAGACCACCCTATTATAGGCAGCCACCGCCTCGCCCATGCCAAATGCACATGCAGCACCTACACTAGATAAGTCATAAGGGAATCTTGGGGAAAGGGAAGTGGGTGAATGGGCTGGAAATCAAGTAGGCACTGTAGTGATACTATAGGTAGGAAAAAATGGGCCGACTAGGTGGACCAGGTGGTCTTTATGTGCCGACAAATTCTACGTTTCTATGTAATGGCATTTAGGGGAGACATCGTAGACCACAATCGCAAAGTCAATGACTGGAAGGATTAAACTCAAGCTTTAAGAGTCTCTGATCCAACGCAACTGCAACCTTGTCCCTTTTTCTGTGTAAAAATTACCTTGGTATAACAGTAATATCTGGTGGGATTGGCAGGTCAGTCCTCGAGAATACTGACACTGGGCACAAGTGGAGGTTGAACTCAGCCTCAGTCTTGGTCCACAGTGACCAGTGCCATTATTCCCTCGTACACCCACCGACCCCCCAATTATTTATAAGATGGTAAATGCTGTGGGGCAGGGTGCACATTACAGCCAGAAACACAGTCCAGAAAATAGTAGATAACATAGCTCAGTACCTGTAGTCCTAGGATGTTACCAGTGATGGACTGGCTCCATTGGGGTGTGTTCTTGGGGTGGGGTGCAACTAGCAGTTTCTGGGGGGAAAAACTTGTTAAAAGATCACAGTGAGGCATTCATTTGTTCTAGTTGCAACTTGTAAAATGAATACACTGTCCAGGTTGAACGTTCTAAAAGTAGCTGGATTTAATTTATAACATCACAGAAAAGTTAATCACAAGGCTCAAGTCAAAACAGAAAACTGCTCCATGGAGTGTGGCGGGCATCAAAAAAATGTGATTAGTCACACACTTCAGTGGCCAGGGCCACGGTACATCCCGTATTGGTTTGGGGACTTGTTGGTGTTCTCCCGCAGAGCAAGCAAGCTCCATAGACAAGGTGATGGCAGCAACTCGAAACTCTTCACAATACTACTGGCTGCTTCAAAACTCCCAATCACACACTATGCAGCCAAGAAACAATTACTCCTCTAACACGACCGAAACAGGATCGAGGGGTCTCATGCTCACAAATCAGCTTCTCCAAACCTTCCTTTCCTCCCATTGCGTGACAGTGCGGGCACCTCGCAATGCAGGTCCAACAAGGAAAAAAACCCTGTACCTGGTGGTCCCACACCACTCTCTCTGCAGCAGCGTGGAGTTTTCTGAATGGGCTCTAAACTTTTCTGATGGCTCACTATATTCTAGAGGACATGGATCAGGCAGCAAAAGTCCAAGCTGCCACCTTGGACCCCTACAGTCTGTCCTCTCACACTCCAGCCTGCAGCCCCACATGGCAGCCGCTAGAATTTCAATCCATTACAGCTCCCCATGCCAGCCTGCCCGCCTGGTGGTGAGGATCATGGGAAGGCCACCTAGTCAGGCCTTGGCTCCTCCTCCACAGCAACAGGGCCCAGGAATTCATGCAGTGTGTGGGCAGCACCTCAATCATTCCAGCCCACACATCTGTCGTGACGAGGGACTCACATTCCCGGAGGGGGCAGGGGGGCAATCTCCCCACCATGGCTCGGGCTGACTGCCCTTACATCTCCAACTCTCAATCTCACTCCTCCTCCACTCAACTCAAACTCGATCCCCCTTTTTTCCCCACCAGGCTCCTCCCTTTATACCCCTGTGCCCAGTCCGAAACTATCACTACGGGTGCAGCAACCCATCCTTGCATCAAGGCCTGCTGGGTGTTGTAGTAAGCCCCACAGGAGCTTACGCTTCCCCCACAGAAACCTTCACCTCCCAGTTAAGGCATTTTACCAGCTACCCCAGGTGGACCCTGAGTTGGATATGTGCACTTTCAATCTCAGGCCCCCCCACGTAAACAACACTGGTTTAATTGCCAAGGGAGTGGACTCCTGACATTTGGTGGGCAAACCCACTACTTCCTCTTACTCTACTCTCTGGTGTCCTACCGGGCTGGCCATGGCGACCTTCCCAGGTTTCTAGACAGCTTGTTACTACAGTAGTACTACAGTGTACTACTAGAAGCGACGTCCCACCCTCCCCACAGAACACCCACTAACTAAACCCAATGAGTTGCTGACACCACATGGTGCAAAGCACAGAACTTCTACCCTTAAAGGCTGAACTGCACTTTGGAGAAATAGGGTGCACTAGATAAACATATTACACTTTACTATAACAGTTTTGATAATAATTCGGCTCCACAAACAGTGGGCGCATTAAACACGAAACAGGACAGGTAACAGGTTGGCACATACAGGCTAATACATAGCTCCCTTGTTCCCCCTCTCCACACACTCACACACACAATCCAAGTGGCCACTGCATATTCCTCCACCACACATGCTGCAGCCAGCTCACACATACTCACACAACTACTACCCAGTAAATTCTAAAGCTACACTAATTCTCTAAACTCTGAAGGTACACTACAGAGAATAGCACAACAGTGCACAGTCTTTTCAGTCTCTGAATTGTCCGACTGCGGAGTTCATTACCATTACAGTGTCCATTCACTTGCTCTCCCTTTATATTACTCCCACTTATTTTTACCTACATCAACATTATGCTAGAAAGCTTATATTGCACCCCCATATCCTACAGCATTACTAATACTACTATTATAGTGTAGTTAACTATAACCTCAACATTTATTTTGCCTTTTTCCCCCAGTAACAGTTACACGATCACAGTTCCATTTCTAACAAGAAAAGGAATGATCTCACCAAATGTCCAACAGCCGGCGGGGGGAGCATACATCAGTTCAACGGCAGCGCCACAAAGGCACTGAGGGTCTGGGGTTAATTTCTTTTTTCCTCATGCCATCCTGGGCAGGATTGGAGGCATAATAAAAGCAGGGATCAAGCTTTGTACAATTGGCCCCAAAACTGTCTTGGCTGATGACATAATACTTGCCGCGTGATCCAGTGGTGTACTGTACCAGGGCAAAAGTCTTGAAGAGGGTGACCCCAGTCCAGACTATAGAAGTGCACATCGACTTTGCGATGGTACTCACCTTCTGCTTGTCATACGCCAAGTCATTAGGTCCCACCTTGTTGTGCTGATGGATTTTGTGTATGGCCCCATAGAAAACCCAGTCAGATTGTCGGGTCTCAATAATGTCCCACATTCTCTCACTGACATATGGGTAGTTTCCCCTGGGGTACTCCTTCTTGATCCTATGGTGCACCCACCTCTACACCTGAGACTAATCTGGTATGGACCTAATGCTAGTCCGTGGGACCTGTCCTTTGGGTAGCCAGCTCCCTCCTCTGTACCTCAGGTAGTCTGGGTCCGTGGGGCGCGAGGCATCCATGTCTGCCAAGCAAGGGGGGCATTTATTAGGCAGTAGAGGGGGTAGTTCATAGTACCCTGAGCAAGGGCATGGTGTATGGCTGGGGGATGTCCTGCTCCACCACGACATCTTCATAGTACCTGAACCGGGTATCCCGTCTGGTGGCCTCACGATCTGAGGACACGTCCACCAACAACTCGGACTCAGAACTGGATCCTCCTTCTTCTAGAAGTTCCTCAATCTCCGCATCTGGCTGTGGGGCAGCCACGGGTGCCTCTTTCACTTTGCAGGAATCCGGTGCTTCATCCCCAGCTGCCGTGCCAGCCATCACAGCCACAGGTCATTCCCCAGGGCATCCAGCCTCGGGGAGGGCAAGCCGAGACATCCACCCATGGCTCCTCCCTGTGCCACTGGGAGGTTCACGGGTGGCAGGAGGTGGGGAAGGGCTGGGCAGATGACTGTGCCCTTCACCCACCGACTCCATTTCTGTTACAGCTCTCCTTCATGTCTTCCCAGCTTTCCAAAGGCTCGGTGGCGGAGACTTCATTTGGTGCCACTGCAGGAGACAGATCCCATCCCCGGGGGGGGGGGGTACATAGGCTGACAACACAGCCATCAACCAAGGGGCAGTGCCTCAGGAGCACTGAAGACAAACAGGTTGTCACACCACACCACTCCCTTCAGTAGCCACAAAGAGCACACTTTTCCTTGGCAGCTCCTCTCTAACATGTCCCATAACCAGGCTAGCAGAAATTCCAGGACAGTGACCATTCAAGTGGGCTGGCTTGGAGTAGTTGCCATATTCGCAGAGCAGCTCACTTGTTCTTGGACCAGTCTATGATCCACAAGTAAATTTCACTACTTTCCCTTTTCCCTTTCTTTGTTTCAGTAAAAAAAAAAATCAGTCTTTAGCTTGCTTTGTCATCTTGCTCTCTCTGTCCTTCTTTTCTCCTCGATGGAACAAAATGGTGCTCTCTCCCAAAAGGTCTCTGCCCTAGGACCCTTGCAGCACCCAGCAATGGCCAATCTCCACCAACTATAGCAGTCCTAGCGCAATCCATTATGTATGCAAGCACATTCACTGCCACAAGGTAGCTGGCACCATTTTGTCTAGGTGTGAGGAGCACAATTCACGTGGCAGGATTGCAAACTCCTACAGCACTTCACCAGGCCTCCAATATCTCCCCATGCTGATGCACCCACAATATTAGTCTAGGTAAGTCCTTTGGATCCTGGATGAGCCCCCACGTTGTAAGCCCCCCTTCCTTGTCTAGGGGTATAAGATGGTAAATGCTGTGGAGAAGGAGGCACAGTACAGCCAGAATCACAGTCCAGAAAACAGAAGATAAGAGTTCAGTACCTGGAGTCCTAGGATGTTACTGGTGATGGATCGGCTCCATTGGGGTGCATTACTGCGGTGGGTACAGCTAGCAGTTTCTGGGGGGCAAAACTTGTTAAATGAGCACAGTGAGGCATTCACTTGCTCAGGTTGCAACTTGTAAAATGAGTACATTGTCTAGGCTGAACGATTTAAAAAGTAGCTGTATTTAATTTTTAATATGGCAGAAAGGTTAATCACAAGGTTTAAGACGAAACAGCAAACCACTTCATGGAGCGTGTGGGGGGGACATCAGAAAATTTGATTAGTCACACACTTCAGTGGCCAGCACCATGGTACATCTATTGGTTCTGGGACTTGAACAATCCCTGTTGGTATTCTCCCATGGAGCAAGCAAGCTCCATAGACAAGGTGATGACAGCAACTCGAAACTCTTGACAAGACTACTGGCTGCTTTGAAACTCACAGTCCCACACTATGCAGCCAAACAGCAATTACTCCTCTAACACGGCCGAAACAGGATTGCAGGGTCTCACTCCCACAAATCAGCTCCTCCAGACCTTCCTTCCCTCCTGTTGCTCGACAGTGCAGGCACCCCACGATGTAGGTCCAGCAAGGAAAGCCCCTTGCACCCAGCAGTCCCATACCACTCTCTGCAGCAACATGGAGTTCTTTGAATGGGCTCTAAACTTTTCCAGTGCTCATTATATTCCAGAGGACATGGATCACGCAGCAAAAGTCCGAGATGCCACCTCAAACCCACCACAGTCCACCCTCTCACACTCCACCCTGTGGTCCAACATGGCAGCCACTAGAATTCCAATCCGTTACAGCTCCCGATGCCTGCCCACCCAGTGCCGAGGATCACAGGTGGGCCGCCTAGCCAGGTCTCGGCTCCCCCTCTGTGGCAACGGGACCCAGGGCTTCATGCAGTGCTGGGGAAGCACCCCCGATCACTCCAGCCCACACATCTTTCTTGGTGAGGGACTCACCTTCCCTCGGGGGGGGGCAATTACCCCACCCTGGTCCCAGATCGACTGCCCTCACACCTCGGACTCTCAATCTTACTCCCCCTCCACTCCACTCCTCCCCCCTTTTCCCCCCGCCAGGCTCCTCCCTTTCTACCTTCCAGCGCTGACATATGGTGTCTCCACTTTTGCTAATGCCCATAAGACTGCTCTCCATAAATTGGATGTCGCGTATAACAACATATGTTGGTATGCCTCCTCTTCCCATCGCCTCAAGCACCACTGCACACTGTATAACAACCTAGGCTGGCTCTCCCCAACTGCCTACCGACTATACTCCCTAGGGACCCTCACGGACTCTGTAATTCGTAACCAAACCCCTCCGCCCTTGCAGCTCTACTTGTACCACAGACACCTGCCCACAGACTACTCTCGGCAAACAAATTTCTACTTACCGTACCCAGGTGTCTTACTTCAAAAGGCTCTGGAGCAGTTCACTGCACCGCCCCAGCCACCTGAAACTCCCTTCCTCCTGCCCTGAGGCAGGCTCACTCCCACCCAATCTTCAAAAAAGAACTACATCGCCACCTATCCCAGGACCCCTGCACATGCTTTGATCCCACTTAATGCCTCACAGCAACCCACCCTATTTCACCCAAGACACTGCTGCACTTCTAAACAAGCTTTGCTATAAAATGTCTTTATAGCTGCCACTTAGCCCAGTTTGTTATTTGCATGAACTAATGTCACTTCTGTCATCTCTGCATAGCTATATGTATTATCTCAAGTAGTGACTGACTTGATCTGTATTCTAACCTACCTGTACTATATACTATGTACCTGTACTATATACTATGTATTGTATAATCTTATCTCATTTTATGTATGTATTCTCCCGGGTCATACCTGAAAATAGTCAACTTTGGAAAGCGCACCTAACCCGGTTAACAAAAACTAAATAAATAAATAAAATACCCCGGTGCCCAGTTCCCACCTAACACTACGGGTCATTGTAGTAAACCCCCCGGGGGGTTGGGGTGGGGCTTACATATGGGTAAACCGGATAAATCATCAGTCTTTATCTGCTTTCACCCTCTATGTTTCTTTTATTTTATGCTTGAACTCCCTACTCTTTACTGACAAAAGTGACAAATTACAAAGCATACCTCTCCATTGTCCACGATTAGGAGGGCCGTCCCTCATTTTAACCCTCAAAATTCCTCTGTCCCTCATGGAAAAGGTGCTGCCCACATGGAGAATATTCTATAAATTTAAGCTTCAACACTCCCAGATTGATTTTGCATTTTCCCTGCAACACCACAACTTTTCCTGTAGATTACATTATCTCCTATGGAAGCCATATTGCTGTATTTTCCCATATAACCACTGCAAGTCCATACCTCTCAACCTTTCTTCACCAAAATGTGACACGATGTGTGACAAATGTGCAAAATGTGGCATATCATCTAACATGGCACTGGAAGCTCAGAACACTATAGCTAACAGTGCACTAATGTTCATAATGTTTTTGTATAAGCATACTAGATTATTACAATTTCTGCTTTAAAGTCTCAGTGGGGAATGTGGAATATCACCTACCCCATGATGGACAAAGGGTTTCCGAGAGATAAAATGAGTGATACCTCATAATGTGTGACAGTTGAGAGGTATGTGCACATCTATAGAAACATTCTTCTTGTAAATGGCTCAATTTCCCTGTAACACACAGGAGTCCCTGCAGACCTGGAAGCCCAGAGGCTTTAAAGCAGAAACTGAAATTATAGGATGCTGAATTCAAAATAAACTTTGTATACTTTATTTTGTAGTGCCTCTTAGCATTCTGCCTCTCTTTTGGTACCAATGTTTTCTATGTTTAGTATCCTGTAGTGCCCCAATAATATTATAGGGCTTTCCCTAATCTGTGCCCATGTAGCCAGTTAGTTCCCAGTAACCCCGCCCTATAGCCAGTCAGTTCCCCTGTTGTCCCCAAGTCTCCTATGTGCCCAGGCCCCTACAAGTAAACTGCTGCTGCAATTTAAAACATTTTTTTTCTCTCTTTCTCCTGAAGCTGCCCAGCCCTAGCGCAAGGGAGTGCCATTTTAAAAATAGTTAGTGAGGGGCCAGCAGTCAGATGGTCAGGCGAGTGCTCTCAGGCACCCCAACAGAAGAAAAGAGTTTTTGCGGCCCAAAGCAGGGAGAGAGAGGACACAGGGAGGTAAATGTAATGGTAAACAGTACCTGCATAGATACATAGATACATAGACAGTGTCGGCAGATAAGGGCCTATGGCCCACCTAGTCTGCCCATTTGAGCTTGTAAGTTCAGTTTGTTTTCCTAGAAGTCTGTTTCCCCTTACCCCTGCCCTCTAGAATTCCTTTATGTCTATCCCATGCATTCTTAATTTTCAGTCCTCCTCAACTCCCTGTAGCAGCTTCCCGAGAGTGCAGTAGTTCCGGCGAGTCCCTCCAGTGTGGCAGCGGGTCTTCCGGCAGCAGCCCGACCACAGCGGGCTTGCATAGCCCAGTTAAATAAAATTTAAAGTAAATTCAGTCCTCAGCAGTGGCACCCACAAGCAGGGCATTCCTGCACAGCCAGTAGCACCAGCAGAACGTCGGGCCAAGTCATAAGGCCCCTTTTGCCATCCTCTGGACCGCCTGCCCATTTCTGCCAGCTACAGCCGCAGCAGTCCCTCCAGCTTCCTCCTCCTCCTCCAGTAGCTTCTCCCCCGGTCAGGGTGGTGAGTCAGTGGCAGCACCACAGGGCAGGCGCTGACCACCAAATCTTTATATTTAGATTAATAAACGTTTAATCGGCACCATCGGGCACTTGGAGGGACAGCCTACAGGGGCAAGGCAAGGCCCCTTAGAGAAAGGACAGTCTGTGGGTGGGGATATTTTAATTTATTTAAATTAGCTCTAGCACAGAGCAACATTCAGGGGGTGGAGCTAAGGTGGGGCGTCTTGCTTGAAGGACAGGGAGGCTCCTGCCAGGCCTCACCGATTTAAAAGGGCAACGTTAGCGCCTGCTATTTTTTTTTTTTTTTTATTTAGTTGTTTAACCAGGTATAGCACACTAAGCTGAAAGCTTTTTTACAGGAGTGACCTGGGAGCACAAGGAGGTTAAGTGATTTGCTCAGGGTCACACAGTATGCAAGTGGAAGCTGTGGGATTCAAACCCAGGTCTGGTCTGCTGGATGTCACCAAATTTGCAGCTCAGAGCCTTAGACCACTGTGCTATACTGCCTCGGGGCAGTAAGGGGTAATGCTAGGCCCTGCTGTTTAAAGAAGCCATACAGACCCCAGCAATTTAAGAGGGCCAGCTCAGAGTACAGAAAGCCCCAGCACCTTAGGCCAGCTGGCCAAGTGGGCTACCAGAAAGGGCTAGTTAGCCCAAAAGCTACTATTTATTTTATCTAGCACATATAAGGGCCAGTTAAGGCCAGGAGGGCCCCAGTTGTTTTAGTAGCCATGGTAGCCAGGTAGACCAATGAGTTAAGAGACAAGGTAGCCAATGTGTTTTCTAAAGTGTTCTTTACACTCTGTGCAGTTTTTTCCAGTTCTGGATGGGCCAGTGAGGGGACGTCAGCCTCAGATAAGGCACAGTGCCCCAGATCGGAATCCACTGGCCACTAGCCAAGTGGCCACCAATTCATAAGCTTAGCAAATATTTAATGAGTGCTCCCTGCAGTTTAGAACTGCACTCTGTTATTAGTGATAGCCAGCAGGGAGTACAGGGGAGTGAGTAAGGCAGTTAGCCATCCCCTCCAGTTCAGTAGCCACTTCCGTGCCCAAGGGCTAGTAACCCCTGTAATTTCCCCGTCGCCTCTAGTCTGGGGAGGGCAGTTAGGGAGGGACTCTTAGTGCTTAAACTAATCAGATTACCTTTGCCTTAGGGTAACTGTCCCATTAGGTGCCTTTGGAGCTTATTACCAGTGGGAAGGGTACAGAATGTATACCCCAGGGTCCCCACATTGCTAGCCCTTAGCTTTTGGTATTTTTTTCCCCAGTGCACTCCCTTTCTAAAGTCCCTGCCTGGATCGTTGCTGTGTGATACTGGGATTATTAAGAAAGGCGAAGCATAGTAGAGACATTGAGACTGTATTTTACAGACTGTGCCTCAATCCTATGATATAGCTGCCTTTTCCTGCTTAAGCTGTTGTGCTGCAAGAAACTATTGGATTAACCCTGCATATGTTTTGCTTATATTGAAATGTTCTGCTTGCTTTCTTCCACTGGATTATGCTTAGAGACTATGGGATCAATCCTGCACTAGTGTCTCCACCCAAGAAGTGCCTTGCATGTTACCGAACTGCCTGCTTGCCTAAGAATTGAACTCTTTAGCCTGATGCTAATCATCGTCACCTGATTCTCATCCTCCTCATGTACTGTTGATCGTAGTGATCAATTAGAGACTGATATCACCTTCCTTCTCCTACAAGTTGGGTCTGGTCACCAGCATAGGTATAGCATAGTTATCTCCCAGCCAATTGACTCACATCCAGAATATCAGGCCATTCCCCTTCCTAACAGTGTTTAGGTAGTGCAGGGAACCGCCCCGGTTCACAGGCAGGGATCCGTCGTAAGAATAAAGGGTTGGGCTTCGAGCGCAAGAATCCAGAGACTTCCAGTCAAGTGTTTGCATCCTGTCTTGTTCCCTGGTGTCCACCTTCGGCCCAGTGTCTGAATCCTGTCTTGTTCCCTGTAGAACAGCTTTGGCCCAGTGTCTGCATCCTGTCTTGTTCCCTGTAGAACAGCTTCGGCCCAGTGTCTGCATCCTGTCTTGTTCCCTGGTGTCCACCTTCGCCCAGTGTCTGAATCCTGTCTTGTTCCCTATAGAACAGCTTTTGCCCAGTGTCTGCATCCTGTCTTGTTCCTGTAGAACAGCTTCGCCCAGTGTCTGTATCCTGTCTTGATCCCTGGAGTCCAGTTCCAGCACAGTTGTTTGCATCCAATGTCCCTGAAGCCCAGTTTCGGTTTAGGAGTTCTTCTTCAGCAGTTTACGTATTTCCGCTTCCTTGGGGTCTTCCACTGACCAGGAGCTCCCACACCTGCATCACATTGTTTGCTCTAGCTTCATCACAGTTCGATTTCCCTGGGCCCTAATCAGCCAGGAGGCTTGCATAGCTTGGGTTCTTGCTTGTTTCAGTACTTTCATCCATCATTTTTCCGATCTGACCAAAAGCCGGCCAAAAGAACACACTGTGGCCACCGCTCTGGACTTATGAAGGACTCTGTGTTCATTTGGTTACTGCTCAACAGGTTGTATTTATGTAATGAAAAACAGTACAAGGTTGATTATAGAGCTCATAACGGTAAGTTTACCATAGAGTTCAAAATAGAGCAATAAGGGTATCATAGAGTTCAGAAAATAAGACATTCGTAGAATAAGACATTCGTAGGAGAAGCTATTCATAGAGTATAAGAATCCCTATAGAGTTGTAGGATCCTAAGTTACAGAGTTACAGTAGAATTGTAGAACATTAAGCTACAGTAAAGTTATAGCATATCACATTACAGTATAGATTGATCGTGTACTGCTTGATCTCCTTGGTGCCCTTGCACCCAGTAAACCTGCTTTTATTCCCCGAGTTTGTCTCCTGCCTCTCCTTACCTAAGCACAGCTACACCATCAGCGAAATTATACACTTGTGCTCTTTGCAAATTTTTTGGCGTCACGGACAGGATTAAAAGGATTCCAAAGCAGGCAGTGGCTCATTCAGAATGGAAGCTAGAGAGTCAAGTAGTAGTTCCACAACCAGCGAGGATCTGGGAGGGTCCCAAGCACACCTGGGCACACCACTCACCATGCCCTATTACTTTGGTGCACCTTGTTACCACGATTTACCTGTGATACATGCAGACCCCGTGATCCACCAACCTTGAAGAATTCCAAAATAAGATCCAGGCCATTTTTGCCTCTATGATGTCCCTGAACAGCAGAAAGTGGAAATCCTAATTGGACAGTTGGGAGCAGCACGCAGAGAGGTCAGTGCCTGGCCAGAAGGACAGAAGAGTACAGTGGCCCAGATCTTTGCCTGATTGTGACGAATGGTCGAACACCGAACTGTCTATGATTTAAAATGAAATTTTCTCTCGTGTCCAAGGACCCACTGAAATCCTGAGGGAATATGCGCTCAGTCTACAGGAGGCATTAAAGGCTATCCAGCGGACAGACCCAGAAGAAGTACGGACTCAGATCAGGCTTTGAAAGATCATTTTATTGAGGGTGTCAGAAGTGATGTGCACCACAGAGAACTGTGACTATTATCTAGACAAGACCCAGATGCAATCTTTATGAACTTTAAAGAAGAGGCAATCTAGCTGTTGTCTGAACGAACCCACCATGTCATGGTGAATTCCCAGCATTGCAACAAGGAGAATGAAAAGGACCCCTGGTGCCAACCTAGAAAGATGCCAGAGGCTGAACCGAACCGAAGAGACCTGAAAAATCCTGAATCAGACTTGACGGCTTACATTATGAGCGAGATGAGATGGGAAATCTAAAACTTGAAAGATGATCTCCGTTGTGAATTCCAGGGATACACTCGTTCTGGTAATTTGGACTGGCGTCAACCTAGAACACAGTCAGAAACTAATACGGGGCAGAGGCCTATGGACCAATTTGATTCACAAGGGCAGCCAATCTGTTAAAGGTGTGGCATCAGTGGCCATGTGGAATGGAGATGCTCCCAGTCAGCCAACAGTAGAGAGAGGGTTTTAAACAGGGAGTTCCCGGAACAGAGGACCGAGTCCCGGGACGTCAGACAGTAGGTCCATGAAAATATCCAGAACGGTTGAGATTCGTGGGTAACTGGCCAACTGTTTTGATACACATAAATGGAGTAACCCTGCCTGCCCTTACTGACACTGGATCCCAGGTGACCACCATCCAGAGTGGGAAATTCTTTGAGCACTGGTCCAGGGATCAGCTACTGCAACCCCCTGAAATTTGGATCAATCTAGTCGCCAGCAATGGGATGAGAATTACAATAATCGGATATGCAGAGGCCTCTGTGAGGATTGGAGACAGTGAGCACAGCCAGCATGGTATACTTGTAAGCAACACCCATGACCCTTCTGTACCACCCGTCATCGTGGGGATGAACGTACTGCAACATTGCCAGAATGCACTGATGGATGTGACGAAGGAGCAAACTCAATCTATGCAGGTCCATGAAAGGAAAGTCTGGCAGACTACGCTCCAATACCTCCAAAAGTATCAAAAGTTCACCAATGAGCAAGGGGAGGTAGGAAACGTACGAGTGATGCATCGCTATCCCATTCAACTTGAACCTGGTACAGAGACGCTGGTGATGTGTAAAGCAAAAGTGGGCCTTGGAGGGAAAGACTATGTGGCTATGGTGGAACCCTTTTGGACTCAAGAGGGAGACCCAGTGATGGCAGCCAGGAGTCTCGTAACTGTCAAAGAAGGGAGAATTCCTGTCCGCTTATTAAACTATGGTTCCCAACCTGTGAAGCTGTACAAACGACAGGCAGTGGGACAACTTTTCAGAATAGACTGGGACGAAATTATCACTCTGACTAAGGAAGAAACAAACCACCCCTCCAACCTGCAAGCCAGCCTCAGTGAAAATAATACCGACGTCCAAGCGGAAGCGTGGGTGCGAGAGATAGATATGGGACAGCAAAACAACACTGCAGACCAGAGGGCCCCACTCACGGCACTAATACGACGCCATCAGCAGGCATTCTCTCATCACTCCTTGGATTTTGGTTGTGCCACTCACATCAAACACTACATCAGTACGGACAACCACCCTCCAATCAGAGAAAGATTCTGCCCCATTCCACCGGCATTATACCAACCGACCAAGCAACTAATTAAAGAGATGCTGGATGCCGATGTCATCAAGGAAAGTCATAGTCCCTGGGCTGCACCGATCGTGCTTGTTAAAAAAAAAAAAAAAAGACAGCAAGATCAGGTTCTATGGACTACCAAGCTAAATCAGATCGCCCACAAGGATGCATATCATCTACCCAGAATTGAAGATAACTTGATTGCTGTAAAATCCTATTCCTTCTTTTCCACCATTGACTTGGCGAGTGGCTATTGGCAGGTCCCCATAACTCAGGAGGATCAACAGAAAACTGTATTCATTACCCCGATGGGCCTGTATGAGTCCACGAGAAGTCCATTTGGCCTCTGCAATGCACCTGGGACTTTTCAGAGACTAATTCAGCACTGTCTGGGAAGTGAAAATATCGATACGGTGCTACTCTACCTTGATGACATAATTGTGTACTCCAAGTCATTCGTGGCACACCTCAAGCATCTAGATATGGTTTTTGGGTGTCTGACACAGTATGGACTCAAAATCAAGCCATCAAAGTGCCACTTCTTAAAAGAGCAAGTAAATTACCTGGGACATGTAGTGTCGTCAGAAGGAATATCACCAGACCCCAGTAAGGTGGAAGCAGTGAGAACTGGCTTAGACCCATAACCATACAAGATGTGAGACGTTCCTGGGGTTCATAGGGTACTACCAAAGATTCGTGAAAGACTTTGCGAAGGATTGCCTCACCTCTGCGTGAGATACCTTGGTATCCTAATGGCAGGAAGCTATCCAAGACAAATATCGTGAGGTGGTCCCCTCAGTGTCAAGAAGCATTCGACCTGTTAAAGAAGGTATTGACAGCGGCACCCATCTTGGCCTCTACAGACTATACTCGTCCATTTCATCTCTACACGGATGCCAGTAATCGTGGTCTTGGGGCAGTCCTGGATCAGGAACAAAATTGAGTCGAGAGGGTAATTGCCTATGCCAGTCAAAGCCTGAAAGGATTGAAGAGGAATAACGAGAACTACAGCTCATTCAAATTGGAGTTCCTGGCCTTAGCATGGGGGGGGGGTAACAGAAAAGTTCAGGCACTATCTGGCAGCTGCACAGTTCACGGTTTATACAGACAATAATCCCCTCGCTCATCTTGGGTCGGCCAAGCTAGCAACATTAGAACGACGATGGGCCTCCTGCCTCACCAATTTCAACTTCTCGATAAAGTACCGATCAGGAAGGTCAAATGGGAATGCTGACGCCCTATCCCAACTGCCTAACACAGATGAGCCGGAAAGAAGTGAGACAGAACAGGAAGATCTTGAAATGCCACCTTTCATGCGAGTACCTGCTGAAATAAGTCAGAGTTTGCTGTCAATGCCAAGTAGCTCCCAAACAAAATCCAGACCTCCCAGGGTGTCCTATGTCTGATGGGCGAGAAGACATGTGGGGGCAAACTCCAGGACCAAAGTCCAATTATGATTGAACTAAAAGAGATTCTCTGGACTGAAAGAAAGATAAGTAAAGAGGTTAGAATGAGCATGTCCCCAGAGTTGGTTAAATTGCTACGACATCGAGAATACTTCAAAATTGAGGATGGCCATCTAGTCCGAGTAACCCGAGATCCTGCCTGCCACGAAGAACGTAGACAAATTCCAGTTCCTCATCAGTCAGGAAGTTGATCCAGTGTTGAAAGCCTACCACAATGCATCTGGACATTTTGGAACTAAAAAGACAGAGAGCACCATTCAACAGCGGCTCTACTGGATGGGCATGAGAGGCCATTGGGCGTTGGTGCACAGACTGTATGGCGTGTAGCCTAAAGAAAGATGATGGCAATGTTCAGTGAGCATCTCTGCAACCCATCTCCACCATAAATTGTAGCAATGGATCACTTAAAGGTTGAGGACAGTCACAGTGGACTTGACCAGATTTTAACGATAGTGGACCATTATTCAAAATTTGTGGTAGCCGTGCCAGTGAAAGAGTTATCGGCAAGATGCACCACTGAAGCCTTCTGGAAATATTTTGTCAAGCTGTATGGATACTCCACTAAATTTCTAACTGATCAAGGAGGGGCATTTGAATCCCAGTTGTTCAAAGAACTGTGCTCTCTGTATGGATGTCAAAATGCGAACAGCCGCAAACCACCCTCAAACAAATAGATTATGCAAACGCACAAATCATACTTTAATTGAAATGCTTTGAGCACTGCCTACACACCAAAAACCTCTGTGGCCTGATTTATTACTAGAACTATGCTACGTATACAACAACACAGCGCATTGCTCCACAGGTTTTACACCTTATTTTCTGATGTTTGGTCGACACGGGCGATTACTCATGGACCTGGTGATGGATATCGAAGTTGAAACTCACATAAACATTTCTGAATCAAACAAGTGGGCAGAACAACATCATTGGCGCATTAGAAAAGCAGGCAACCTAGTGCAATCTAGAATGGAACAAGCCCATGCTCGACAGAAGGAGCAATATGACCGTAGAGCTCGAGCCAGACCGTTGTCAATTGGGGACCTTGTCTTGTTAAAGAATTAAGATGTCCTTGGGCACAAGTTAGCAACCAGGTGGAAATCAGAGCCATTTGTAGTGCTAGACATTCCTTATGATGATCTGCTTGTATATTGGATCTGGTCAGAAACCGACGGACACTTCTCTAAGGTAGTGCACCATAATCAAAACAAGCCATGTACATTCCAGACTGCAGACCTAGGTAAGTCAGAGGATGAAGAAGACTCTGTAAGTGAGAGGCAGGAGACAGCTTCCTTTGGCACCCCTAAAGATAACCCCATTCTAGAATGGCCTGGCATGCCTGGCATTGGTATATACAGCACTTCCTTTGCTTATTCTGCACCTAATGCATCTCTCAACTGTTCTGAACCTTATGGTGTAGCTATCAGAAGGTCCAATCAAAGCAATAAAGGTCGACCTCCCAGACACTTGATAGAAGAGTCTGACTAAAGGAGAAATACCAAAACAGTAGTTAGTAATGCATGTCAGAAATAAATGTAAATGTGTACAGTTATAAAAGATTGTTTTCTTAAACACTTAAGATAAAAACAAATAGATATAGTAAAAGGTTAATAGTAACTTAAGAAAAAGGTTTTGGGCCATACATGGGGACATGTATGTTTAAGCAGGGCCGAAATATGTAATGCCCCAATAATATTAAAGGGCTTTCCCCAGGTCAGTGCCCATGTAGCCAGTTAGTACCAGTACTCCCCCCGTAGCCAGTCAGTTCTCCTGTGTCCCCAGTCCCCTATGTGCCCAGGCCCCTACAAGTAAACTGCAGCTGCAGCTTAAATCAATTTATTTTTTTCCTTGCTTCTGCAGCCTGCCCAGCCCGAGCTGGAGGGAATGCCATCCTCACACTAGAGCTGCCTGCCTCCCTGGTCGCTAGGGACTCGCATCCCGAATGCCAGGGAGGGCTTCTGGCCAGTAATGGCCATTTTAAAAATAGTTAGTGGGGAGCCAGCAGCCAGATGGTTGGACGAGAGTGCTCTCAGGCACCCCCACAGAAGAAAAGAGTTTTGCAGTCCAAAGCAGAGAGAGAGAGAGAAAGCAGTGAGGTAAATATAATGGAAAAGAGTACCTGCAGTCCTCCTCTCATCCCTGTAGCAGCTCCCGAGAGGGGTAGTTTCAGAGCTCAGTAGTCCCTCCAGTGTGGCAGTGGGTCTTATGCGGCAGTCGACCGCAGCGCAGGCTTGCATAGCCCAGTTAAATAAAATTTAAAATTTAAAAGTAAATTTGGTCCCTCAGCAGCGGCGCCCACAAGCGGGGCCGCATTCTTGCACAGCCAGCAGCACCAGAAGAACGTCGGGCCGAGCCGTAAGGCCCCTTTTGCCGTCCTCTCAACTGCCTTCCCGTTTCTGCGAGCTACAGCCGCAGCATTCCCTCCAGCTTCCTCCTCCTCCTCCAGTAGCTTCTCCCCGGGTCGGGGTGGTGAGTCAGCGGCAGCACCACAGGGCAGGTGCTGACCGCCAAATCTTTAATTTAAATTAATAGAAGTTTAATCTGAGTCATTGGCGCTTGCAGGGACAGCCTGACGGGCAGCCTAGAGGGGCAAGGCAAGGCCCCTTAGAGAAGGGACAGTCTGCGGGCGCAGATATTTTAATTTATTTAAATTAGCTCTAGCACAGAGCAACAGGTAGAGGGTGGAGCTAAGGTGGGGCATCTTGCTTGACTGACAGGGCCCATGCCAGGCCTCACAGATTTAAAGGGGCAATGTTAAATCCTGCTATTTAAAGGGTAATGCTAGGCCTAGCTGTTTAAAGAAGCCACACAGACCCCAGCAAGTTAAGGGCCAGTTCAGAGTACAGAAAGACTCAGCACTAGACCAGATAGCCATGTGGGCTACCAGAAAGGGCTAGTTAGCCCAAAAGCTACTGTTTATTTTTATCTAGCATACATAAGGGCCAGTAAAGCCAGGAGGGCCCCAGTTGTTTTAGTAGCCATGGTAGCCAGGTAGGCCAGTGAGTTAGAGGCCAGGTAGCCAATGTGTTTTCTTAGTGTTCTTTACATTCTATGCAGTTTTTCCAGTTCTGGGTGGGCCTGTCTTGAAGTGAGGGAAATGTCAGCTTCAGATAAGGTATAGTGCCCCAGATCGGAGCCATTGGCCAGTAGCCAAGTATCCACCAATAGATATGCTACGCAAATATTTAATGAGTGCTCCCTGTGGTTTAGAACCACACTCTGTTATTAGTGATAGCCAGCAGGGAGTAAAGGGCAGTGAGTAAGGCAGTTAGCCATCCCCTCCAGTTTAGTAGCCATTTCCATGCCCAAGGGCTAGTAACCCCTGTAATTTCCCCATCGCCTCTAGTCTGAGGAGGGACAGTTAGGGAGGGACTCTTAGTGCTTATTGTTTATTGATGAATATCAGATAACACCTTTGAATCAAAGACTCCTTTACAAAGGTTTCCCTTAAACTAATCAGATTACCATTGCCTTAGGGTAATTTTCCCATCAGGTGCCTTCGGAGTTTATTACCAGTGGGAAGGGTACAGAATGTATACCCCAGGGTCCCCGCATAGCTAGCCCTTAGCTTTTGGTAGGTTTTCCCCAGTGTATTCCCTTTCTAAAGTCCCTGCCTGGATTGTTGCTGTGTGATACTGGGATTATTAAGAACGGAGAAGCATAGTAGAGACATTGAGACTGTGTTTTACAGAGACTGTGCCTGAATCCTATGATATAGCTGCCTTTTCCTGCTTAAGCTGTTGTGCTGCAAGAAACTATTGGATTAACCCTGCATATGTTTTGCGTATATCGAAATGTTCTGCTTGCTTTCTTCCACTGGATTATGTTTAGAGACTATGGGATCAATCCTGCACTAGTGTCTCTGCCCAAGAACTGCCTTGCATGTTACCAAATTGCCCGCTTGCCTAAGAATTGAACTCTTTAGCCTGATGCTAATCATCATCACCTGATTCTCATCCTCCTCATGAACTGTTGATCGCAGTGACCAATTAGAGACTGTCATCTTCCTTCTCCTACAAGTTGGGGCCAGTTGCCAACATAGTATAGCAATAGTTAGCTCCCAGCCAATCGACTCGCATCCAGAACATCAGGCTATTCCCCTTCCTAACAGTGTTTAGGTAGTGCAGGGACCCACTCCAGTTCACAGGTAGGGATCCATCATAAGACTAAAGGGTTGGGCTTCAGACGCAAGAATTCAGAGACCTCCAGTCAAGTGTCTACATCCTGTCTTGTTCCCTGGAGTCCAGTGTCTGCATCCTGTCTTGTTCCCTGAGCCAGCTTCAGCCCAGTGTCTGCATCCTGTGATCCCTGGAGTCCAATTCCAGCCCAGTTGTTTGCATCCCGAATGTCCCTGAAGCCCAGTTTCGGCTTAGGAGTTCTTCTTCAGCAGTTTACGTCTTTCTCATTTCCTTGGGGTCTTCCACTGACCAGGAGCTCCCACACCTGCATCACATTGTTCGCTTTAGCTTCATCACAGTTCGATTTCCCTTGGCCCTAATTAGCCAGGAGGTTTGCATAGCTTGGGTTCTTGCTCATTTCAGTCCTTTCACCCTTCGTTTTTCCGATCCAACCAAAAGCCGGCCAACAGAACACATCGGTGGCCATTGCTCTGGACTTATGAAGGACTCTGTGTTCATTTGGTTACTGCTCAACAGGTTGTATTTATGTAATGAAATACAGTACAAGATTGATTATAGAGCTTGTAATGACAAGTTTACCATAAAGTTCAAAATGGAGCAATAAAGGGTGTATCATAGAGTTCAGAAAATAAGACATTCATAGAATAAGACATTCGTAGAGTATAAGAATCCTATAGAGTATAAAAATCACTATAGAGTTATAGGATCCTAAGTTACAGAGTTACAGTAGAAATGTAGAACACTAAACTATGGTAAAGTTACAGCATATCACATTACAGTATAGACTGGTGTGTGTACTGTTTGATCTCCTTGGTGCCCTTGCACCCAGTAAACCTGCTTTTATTCCCCGAGTTTGTCTCTTGTCCTGTCTCTCCTTACTCAAGCACTGCTACACCATCAGCAAAATTAGACACTTGTGCTCTTTGCAATCCTACATCTCACCCCTGTATAACTGCACATCCTTGCATGGATACTATTAATCTTCTGTTTGTATTATTGTCTATCCCTGCATGGATACCTGCATATTACTTCTGTACATTGTTCCAATATGGATGTATTTTTTTGTTGTTGCTATCTGCACTCTCATGGTCATGCCTGAAAATAGGCTGGTCCTTGCCTAGTGCACTTACCCGGTAACCAACAGCAAAAAATAAACAAATGACTTCCTACAAGTAAACACATTTCAGTGTTCAGAGCTGGTCTCCATATTTGATCATGTGTCCTCGAAGATCAGTGTCCCTCATTTCAGTAACAAAGGTTGAGATGTACACAGTATGTTCCAAAATTAAGAGACAAAAGTAGACTGTTGTGGTTAAATCAGAGACATCCCCCCAAAAAAAACCAAGACACTGTAGAGGTATAGCTGGGAAAATGTAGGTACCCAGAGGGAAGTGAAGTGTTCAAATAGTCACTATATGGTGTTATTTCAGTGTTACAGTAGCAGTGTACACTTCCTGCACACTTAATTTCATAATGCAGTCCATCAGTGTTTAATCAGTGCATCTTCAGGTCTCTGTTGGTGTACATGCAGTGCTGACACAGTGTGTGCGAATTATGTTAATTAGCACTGCAATCACACTGCAGAAGTACTGCAATTAGCAGTGTTTTGTCATCAACACTGCCTGAAGCAGTGTTATGTCAGCAACACTGCCTTAAGCAGTTTTGCACTGCTTATTCAGTGTGTGCGAATTATGTTAATTAGCACTGCAATCTCACTGTAAAAGTACTGCAAGTAGCAGTGTTTTGTCATCAACACTGCCTGAAGCAGTGTTGGTGTAGCAATACTGGCTGAAGCAGTGTTGTGTCAGCAACACTATTGCTTTTTCAGTGTTTGCAAATTATGTTAATTAGCACTGCATCAACACCTGTAGTGCACTTCAGTGTGCAGGGTGATTTTAGCAGCACTCCTGTCAGCAGTGCTGCAGTTCTGTTTCAGTGTATTAGGCTGCATTAAAGATGGCATCACATAAAATACAACAAAACACAAGTATTCATCTGCAAGTATCTACAACCTCAGCAGAGGAAGCTTTGCTAAGGGTTCTGAGTGAGAAAGTCATCTGTGAATTCCAAAGAAGATGGAGATCTTGGGGGCTATGTCTATAGGAAGTACTAAAGTCTGTTACCCATGTTTGACTCAAAATCACAAGGAAGGGGGTGGACATTTAGTTAAAGGAATGACCACCAATGGTTCTGGTTTGCAGAAAATGGATTTGTGAAAATGGATGGTTCTGGTCTACAGAAAATGGTATGGAAGCCTCCCTGATATGCAGGGCCTCACCAGTATTTCCAGGTTTATCTTCAAAAGGAGAAGAGAGCCTCTTCGGATTGGGAGCACATGCACGGTGAGGAAAATGATTTTTGGTATCAAGGGGCTGTTCCGAGTGAAGCGTGTGTGTGTGTTGTGTGTGTGTATTATATCTATAATGGGATTATCAATCGCATTGGACAAACACCATTAGGTGACCATCATTATATCAGAGTGCGACCACACACCTGCACTTTTACTCCCCTCAAAACAATTTGCCATTTTATAAGACAGATAACCCACTATGGGGTATGCGGTCGCACAATGATATCTGCATGGCTTGGGTGGTTGATGCACTCGGCCTGCGGCCATATGTGTAACAACATACATCAAGGCATGCGATATCAGAGTGTGACCGCACACCCTACAGTGGGTTATCTATTACACATACACACACATATATGAGACAGTACTTGTTACAAAACAAAAACACTACATTAATGCAGGCATTAGAATGCAAAGCGCACAAAGCAAGAAAACGAAAACAGGGTTTAAACCTCACGAGTCTTGGCAAATTGGTTGTGTGGTGTTCCCTGGAGTTCCCAACCTTAATGCCCATCCCATACCCCCAGCCCATAGCCTCCTTTCTAAAGCACAAGGTACAGCTCCAACCCAGTGTCTCCCACAGCAGCCATTCATACCTGTAAAACAAGAACAGCAATGGGCTCACAAAGGATCTGCAGCTCGTTATGAACTACTATATGACAAACAATGTAGGGTAAACAAAAAAACAATACTTATCTGATACATATGGTCAGTGACCTCCTACTCCTGGTCAATGTCCTGCCAGACCTATAGATAGAAAAGGTAAAATGGGTCAGTATGAAAAATAAAAATACTGATCAGCTAGGTCAGTTGGGAAGGCTCTGTAGAGGTTAAAATAAAAAAGTGGGTTGGGGGGAAGGATACCAGACCTGTACCACACCATCAACCTGGCTTTTAGAATGGACTCGGTCACTCAGGGGATGTCATGGTTGGGGGAGGGAGGAAGACTCCTTGCCCCTGTGCCCCTAGAACTAATCTTTTTTGGGGGTAGGAGGTCATGTTGCTCCACACATCAACCAACACAGGGCAGGATAAAGACACCAAGGGACAGATATTCAAGGCACAATGAATGCTTCCCTGGTGGTGTAGTGGATCCCCTCCCTTTCCAAATCTGCCTGTAGAATACATAGGAACATAGGTATGTGACGGAAGAAAGGGACCATAAGCCCCACCTAGTCTGCCCAGTTTGCCTCAGATATCCACTAGGCCTTTTCTGTAGTCCTCCCCCCTGTGCCAGTTGCCCTCTGTGCTTATCCCATGCCCTCGTGAACCCTCCCACTATTTCCCTCAGCAGCCTATTCCAGTCGTCCACCACCCTCTCAGTGAAGAAGTACTTCCTAATCCTTCCACTAAATTCCCCCCAAACGATTTGGAATTTCCACTCGACCACTCCATTGCAGTATAGCACACCGCAGCAGGCCAACTGTGACCATCTCTAGGTAGATATCCGCAGCCACAACCAGTCCCAGAACTCCCTGCAGCTGGCACCAGAGCAACAGGCAATAGAAGTTTCAATAGCCTGCAGTGCACATTTGAGCTTCCACAATCTTTGATCAGATGTTTTCCACTTCTGCCCTTCTCCAGGGGATAAGTCAGTCCGTGACAGAACTTAGCCCAGGGAGTTCAGTGGAACCAGTAAACAAAAGATGAAAGCCTATATAAACTCTTAACATGCACTGTAGGACAATCTCCCACTGCAAAGGACTCCAGGATCTGCTGCAAATGAAGCGGTCAGTACAGAATCAAGCAAAACCAGTTCATCATAATCCACTACACTACAGCACACAGCAGGCAAACCAAGATGGCTCCACACGCAAAGTGCACATTGGCACCAGACCCACACTTGTGTGGGACCTTTGACACAAGCCAGCCAGTGGGTATTGTGGTAAGGAGGGACAAAACCTTTTACATGCAGGTACATCAGGGAGAAAAGGAAGGCAAGGGGAGATATTGAGTGTCTGAAAAGGGTGGATGGAGGGAGGGTAAAAGATGACCACCAAAAAGCAGAAATACTGAACAAATACTTCTGTTTGGTTTTACAAAGGAGGGGGCAGGAAATGGGCCAGCATTAAGTAATAAGGATGGAGAGATCACAGAAAAGGACACAGGTTCCTTTGCAAAAGAAAGGATCCTCATGGAACTGGCAGCAATAAGGCTATGGACCAGAAAGATGCACCCCTGGACACTGAGGGAGCTAAGGGAGGTGTTAGTAGGGCCTCCGACTACCCTGTTCACACTGTCTTTGTAAACTGGTGACATGCCCAGGGATTAGAGGAGGGCTGATGTGGTCCCACTATACAAAAGTGGGAACAGGGAGGATGCAGGAACTACATACTGGTCAGCCTGACCACAACAGTGGGAAAAGTAATGGAAATACTGCTGAAGGAAAGAATAGTGGAACACCTGGTTGTCAATGGTCTACAGGGGAAGTGGGGGAAGGGAACACTATTTAACCAGGAGTAGCAGACCCTAATTAGTAAACAGAAATGTTTTTCTCAGCATGTTTCCAAGAGTCCGCCTTGTGCGGCACATGCTGGATCGGTTCGAGGAACAGGAATGGTTCCTGACTGATTAAAGCGCATGCGCCAGATATATAAATTGCAAGTGCATACGGCCCCTGCATAGCACCGGAACGAAAATCGCACCATTAGTCATGCCAGAACGGTTCTGGGAACGTAAATGGTTCCTGGAGATCCCTGTTGTGGGAGTATTTCCTCACACTATTAACATTTTTTTTTTTTTACAAGTTTGCCACATAACAGCTGATTGAGGAGTACATTAATTTGTAGGAACTTAGCAGGAACCTCTATATTGTTGATCAGTTGTGGCAACTTATCCCGGAGAGTGCTTGCTCCGGTAAGATAAAATAATGAATGGATAAACATCCCAATTGTTCATTTATTGTTGATGATATTCTTTCTTTGGTGGTTCCAGTCATTTGCATCAGACATTCACAGGCACTCAATTGTGAGTGTGTTGTACACCAGTGTCTAAGGGATTCCACTGAGTAACCATCCCAGCACCAGTCTCTGAGGGATGCCACTGAGTACCCTGTTTAGCACCAGTCTCTGAGGGGTGCCACCCAGTACCCCATTTAGCACCAGTCCCTGAGGGATGCCACTGAGTACCCCTCTCAGTACCAATCTCTGAGGATGCCACTGAGCACCTCTCCCAGCACCAGTCTTATACCAGAGAGGCTGGGACAGGCATAGAGGGAAGATAAGGATCATGGGTAGGGTAGGGAGGATGGGAGGAGAGGGAGGGAGGGCAGGGACATTAGCTCAATCTGTGGACCCTGCAATACGAGCAAATGGCCTTCTCATGCTGGCTTCTTCATATATTTGTTCGCTGTCCCTATACGACATGCAGCATGGGGGGAGAGAGACACGAGGCGAGATTGCCACCTCTCATCTCCTCCATCAAGCAGTTTGTCGTCAGATTGCAGTGTTGGAGGAAATAGGTTCATGCAGTAATTAAACGTAAAGCTGGTCACATATATACCGATACCACATCGTGTTGGGTTTCAGCTACCCATGTGTAGTATACTGTTACTAAGTGGCAGGTGGTCCCACCTTTTGAAATTTATAATTGGTATTGTAGGTAGATCAGTAGGGTGCTGCTGCAAAGTTTGACAGCTTTTAAAGGTAGTTATTTACCCAATTGAAGGCAGACCCACATGCTGGTCATCAAAAATACAGCTTTGCTATTCCGACTCTGCATGTACTCCGTCCCTTGCATGTGCAATCTCCTGCTTCAAATGCCAGACTGATATTTCATCAATCTGACTTGGGGTGGTCTTTCAAATCATGGGAAGTGCACCACTATTCATGCATGGTGGGGTAATGGTCATAGAAAATGTAGGAAGGGATGCAGCTTCCAGGTGGTATTGCTAATAGACCTGGAACCAGCCCAGCCTGGAAATCGAAAGCCAAATTAGTCAGGGAGTAGGGCGAGGGCCTCGTTGGGCTGTTCTGCCCAAATGGCCAAGTGACTGACCTGAATTCCAACACAGGCCAATCAGCACCGCAACTGGAAAGTTTAGAGTGAGCCAGAATAAAGGGGGAGGGGCTCTATTAGGCCAGGAATGCTGACTTGTTTAATAAAAGTGTGTGTGTGTGTGTGTGTGTGTGTGTGTGTGTGTGTGTTTGAGTGACCTTCCTCCGGAGAAGGTTGCAGTGCTTGTAGGGTAAGTGAAGGGCAGACACAGGGACGATACACTCTCGTGAGAGTCGGTTGTGTGCCCTACTACCACCCTCCCTCCCCAGAGCACAGCTCATTTATAGGGAACACCTGCCCTGCAATTGGAGGGGCTTCAGGTGCAGCTCATGTAGTTCTATCCAATAATGCAGCCACGGGCAGAGAAAAAGCACAGGTAGGTCTCAATCAGAAGTACAGCATCCATCCACAATGAATTGCTGATTAGTGTGATAGGTGGATATTGTGGAGGTCTTGAACTGGAGGCTAGGCTAGGCTAGGATTAGTTAATTCTACCTGCTGTAGGGATAGTTAGTGTGGAGGCTGTATAGGTAGTGTGGACCATGGGTAGGATTGTTGGGTGCAATGGTTGTGGGGCAGCAATGCAGATGAATATTCTGTGGTGTCTGGATGCGCCCCAATATGCCTAAGGCTAAGGAGGATCGAGGAATAGGTTCAGTTGCCTCCTGTCCCTCAGCCAGTTTCCCACCCATTTAACTACCCTCTGCCCCAGCCTCAGGCCTGACAATTTACACAGCAATCTCCCATGGGGCATGGAATCAAACACCTTCCTGAAATCCAAATAAGGCACATCTACCACCCTACCCTGATCAAATTAGTTTGACAGGATCTGCCCTAGTAAAACCACATTGCCTTGGATTCATCAGGTCACTTTCCTCCAGATATCTGGTGATCCTGCCATTTATTAGTTTCTCCATGAGCTTGCCTACCACCGATGTCACTGGCTCTCACACTGCCTGCCCAAGTCATAGAACCTCACCCTCACAACATCCAGTCTCCCCCGCCTAGTCGATTGTACCCACATGCTGCAATACATTTGGTTTCTTCCTCTCCCTCACTGCACATTTGGGCAGTGCCTGCCCCTTCTACAGTCAGACTGGGATAGCTTCAACCCAAATATGACTGTGCCTTTTCCCCTTCTGCCCCATCTCATTCCTTTCAATATAGATTCACTAGGACAAGTACACCCTCGTCCCTTGCCCCCTTTCCCTTCTAATGCCCTTTCCACCACCCCATATTAATTTTTCCCTGCACAGAGTCACAGTATGCAATGATAATAAGTAACAAGGCAAAAGGTAGCCATTAGACAAAAATACATAGAGGATAATGTGTGGTCCTGTACTGGTAACCAGTTTAACTGTTGAGAGGTTGCAAGGGCGATCATGTAAACCTTGAGAGCGAAGCTTGAGAGGTTTATGTCGCCATGGCAACTTCAAGACATTACACAAAACCAGTAACCGATAGAGGAACCATACATTATCTTTACTCTTGCAGTTTCAATCACCGCTATGGCTGTTCCAGGTCATACGAACATACGAAGAAGCCAGCAGAAGAAGGCCATTAGGTCTATCAAGTCTGCTCGTATTGCAGGGTCCACAGCTTGAGCTACTGTCCCTGCCCTCCCTCCCCACTCCTCCCGTTCTCCCTACCCATGATCCTTACCTTCTCCCATGCCTATTCCAGCCTCTCTTAAAGCTGCCCACTGTCTTCAACGAGATGACCTGTTCCGGCAGCACATTCCAAGTGTCCACCACCCTCTCTGTGAAGGAGTGCTTCCTGACCTCCCTCCTAAACCTCCCACCCTCCAGCTTAAGACAGTGCCCCCTCGTGTTATGGTTGCCACTCAGCTTAAAGAGACTCTCTTTATCAACCTTATTTAGCACTTTCAAGTACTTGAAGGTCCCAATCATGTCCTCCGTCTCTCTCCTCTCTTTCAGGGAGTACATGTTCAGTGCCCTCAACCTCTCCTTGTATGCCTTACCTTGCTGACCTATCATCTTTGTAGCCCTCCTCTGTGCCTTCTCCAGCTGATTAATGTCCTTTTTGAGGTGTGGGCACCAATACTGAACTCCATACTCTGTTATAATTAATATAATTAAATATTCCGTTACAACATCCTGTTAAGATAGAATTGCTCTCGACTCTACCCTGCTGCCCCTTTCTGCTTACCTTAAGATACACCTCATACCCCTTTCCATTTTTTCACTTTTTACTACATCTCCCACTGTGAGGTGTAAACCCTCACCTGTGGGTCATCCTCTCTCTCTCCTCTCTTCCAGGGAGTACATGTTCAGTTCCCTCAACCTCTCCTCGTATGCCTCACCCTGCTGACTGGCTATCATCTTTGTAGCCCTCCTCTGGACTTTCGTCAGCAGGTTAATGTCTTTTTTGAAGTGTGTGCACCAGCATTGAACGCCATACTCTAAATGTGGCCTTACCAGGGACCTATACAAGGGCAGTATAACCTCCTCTCCCTTACTACTGATCCCCCTAGACATGCATCCCAGCATCTTGCTTGCCTTTGTTACTGCTTTCTTGCACTGCATGGAGTGCTTCAGGTCACTAGTGATAATCACTCCCGGGTCCTTCTCCTCCTCTGATGCAGATACTCTGACTTCACCCAGATAGTACTTTGCAAGCCCAAAGTAGGACATTTCTTATGAAAACATGATTTTTCGGAGGACAATGTGTATCCTCAACTAATTCAACAGACTTGTTTTTTCTAAATAATCAGAATCAAGATTAAATGGAATCTACCCAGCATTTCCACACCTCCTGCTGGACAACCAAGAAATTGAATTATCCTCTGCAATACCCCCAGTCTGTTACCATCCCAATTTGTGCAGCCATGATGGTCCAACTGGAAAGTATTGGGGGGGATTGGGGAGGGGCAAAGAGGTCAAATAAAATAAGTTTGCAGTACCCATGCATACATTTCCTGTACCCCACACATCAAATTAATTGCTTTGGAAATAGGAAGGAGGCAGGGAATTACAGGGCTAACAGCTTGACATCAGTGGTGGGCAAGCTAATGGAATCACTACTGAAAGAAAGGATTGGGGAACCCATGGTAGTCAACGGTCTAAAGGATCTGAGGCAACATTGTTTCACAGAGCGGAAGGTCTTGCCAGACCAACCTGATAGAGTTCTTTGACTGGGTAACCAAAAAAGTTGATCAGGGAAGAGCACTGGACAAGGACTACCTGGATTTCAGCAAGGCCTTAGAGTAGGGCTAAAACAGTACAATGGTAATAAGGTTACATACGAACATACGAAGAAGCTAGCAAAAGAAGGCTATTTGATCTATGAAGTCTGCTCATGTTGCAGGGTCCACAGCTTGAGCTACTGACCCTGTCCCCTCTTCCCACTCCGCAACTCAACAGAAATTACAAATGTTGGGTGCTGCTGGAATCCTAACTTATTATTTCTGTTAATGGCATAATCTCTGTGTTTAAGTTTTGTATTGCTATGCTCAAAATTCTAGTATACATACAAACATGGGGGTAGGGGAATGTCCAAGTACTATACACTTGGGGAACAAGACCCATACTTGCCAGTAACATGACACTGGGAAGGGAACCAGTAGACACTACTTGTGGGATGATGGGAAACTGGGGGCAGACCAATCAGTGCCCCATACCATGCGTCATGGGGTACCATTTCCCCATGCGCCTGGGGGTTGACCAGACACCTACATGCGGAGGGGGCAAGTACTCATCACCTTGGGGGGGACCAATACCAGTACATAGGAGGAGAGAAGCAATATCCTGCTCGTTGGGGTGACCCAGAATCCTGTATCTGAGGGTGACAGATACCAGCATCTCTAAGGAGGTGCGGTGGGACAGTACCCTTAATATGGGGAGTGGAGGGCCAGAACCATGCACATGTAAAGGAGGAGGGGGAAACCAGTGCACTGCAAATGGGGATGGGGGGACCAGTCCCCTGTAACTGGGGTGGAAACCAGTACACAATACATGGAGGTGGAGGAGGGATCCAGGAGCCTGACAGTGGGGTTGGGACCAGTATACACTACTTGAGGGATGACTGTCAGTTCTCTAAACCTGGGGGGCAATCACTGCCCCGATTGGGGGCTAGTACCCTGCATCTTGAGACCATTTCCCCATGTACCGGGGTGACCAGACCCCTACACCTGGGGGCCAAGTACCCATCACATTGGGGGCAGTACCAGTACTGGGGGGACAATATGCTGATCATGGTGGTGTACAACTACCATGCACATGTGGGGGAACCAGTGCTCAGCACCTGGGAGGTGACCAGAACCCTACATTGGAGGTGTGGGGGGAACCAATAGCAACCCCATATGAGAAGGTGGGGTGGGTGGGACAGTACCCTAAACATGGGTGAGGGAGGATTGGGGAAGGGCCAAGTACCATGCACCTGGGGACCAGAACCGTGCACATTGGGGTGGGGTAACTAGTGCACCGTGGGTGGGGGGGGGGGTGCCAGTAACATGACACTGAGGTGGGAAACAGTAGACACTACTTGGAGGATGATGGGGAAACTGGGGAGGGGGACCAAATACTGTACCTTATGGGGCGACACTACCATGCATCTTGGCTGACCATTTCCCCGTGCACCTGGGGAATGGCCAGACACTTGCACCCGGTGGGTTGGCAGTGCTCATCACTTTGGGGGTGGGGTGGTACTACTACATGGGAGGGGCAGCAATACACTGCTAGTTGGGCTGAACTAGAATCCTGCATCTGAGGGAGATGGGACCAATAGCAACACCTGTGGGGAGTGGGGTGGGACAGTACCATTAACACAGGTGGTTGGGGAAGGGCACCTGGGGACCAGAACCATGCACATACGGAGAGTGAGGGGGGTAATCAGTACACTGCAAGTGGGGGTGTAGGGGGTGCCAGTAACCTGACACTGGGGTGAGGGCCAGTACACACTACTTGGGGGATGATGGGAAACCAGGGGAGGGGTGGGGGACCAATCACTTTCCTTAATGAGAGGCCAGTACCCTGCATCATGAGGGACCATTTCCCAGTGCACCTAGGGGTTCAGTCAGCAGACAGCTACACACCCCGGGAGGGGTACCCGTCAGTTTTGGGAGGGACCATTACCAGTGCATGGGGAAGGAGGGAGAAATACCCTGCTGATTGGGGTGATCCAGAACCCTACATGGGGGGGCAGGCACCAGCAGCTATGGGGAGGTGGGGTAGGACAGTACCCTGAACATGAGGGGGTGGGGGAAGGGAGGCACCTTAGACAAGTAGCACGCACAGTAACCTTCTCGGAGGTGCTGCCTGTCTATGGCATGGGTGAAGTTACTTGCACCCCCTCCACCCCCACTCTCCCCATTCTCATGATTCTGGTCCCCCAGGTGCATGGTGCTTGACCCTTCCTCAACCTCCCATGTTAAGGGTACTGTCCTATCTCGCCTCCCCACAGGTGTTGCTATCGGTCCACTCCCTCAGATGCAGGATTCTGGTTCAACCCAACTAGAAGTGTATTACTTCCCCCCTTCCCCATGTAGCGGTACTGACCCCCCCACAGGTGATGGGTACTTATGCCCACCCACCAGGTGTAAGTGTCTGATCAACCCTCAGGTGCACGAGGAAATGGTCAGCCAAGATGCATGGTACTGGCCCCCCATTAGGGGCAGTGTTTGACACCCCCCTCCATTTCCGATCATCTTCCAATTAGTGTCTACTGGTTCCCACCCCAGTGTCATGTTACTGGCATTTCCACCCCCACTAACAGTGTACTGGTTACCCCCCCTCACTCTATGTGCACGGTTCTGGTTCCCCAGGTGCATGGTACTTGGTCCTTCCTGCACACCACTCGCCAAAATCCACTCTGTCAGTAATCAGGTCCTCCAACAGCGGCTGGCAACACCCGTTCCTCTTCTCCTGTGGTGGGTGAGCAACAAGGCTGCAATGCTCTGCTCCTGAACAGAAAAGTCGTCAGCAATCACAGAAGCTGCAGCACACTTCACTCAGCATGTTCCCTAACTAAAAAATTAAAAACCTATAAACCACCTCGTCTACCTCACTATCCAAGCCCTGCCTATACTGATTACCCCACTCTAATCCTAGCTAAAAATCCCTTCACCAAGCCAGAAACCAATCCTCTTCACTGCGTTTAGCTGTTATCCAGCTATGGTTAAAATGTCAGCAAAGAAAAACCCCAAACAGCGTTTTCCCTCAATTATCAGGCTCAAACATTAGTGCCCACACAGACAACAGTCTAGCGTTGCTGCCATCTTCCAATACCAAAGTGTGGTGACCAGATGGGAAATGGGCAGATTAGGTGGGCCAAGTGGTCCTTATCTAATGTCAAAGTCTATGTTTCTATGTACTGGAGTATATAGAGTTACTGCTCTGGATGCTGTTTCGAAGGAATCTCTTAGTGACTGCATGATATACTGACCAGTTGTGAATTTAATATCAAGTGGGCTTACCGAACCCTGGACCCAAAAGCACGGACCCCAAAACCAGGCTTTGATCTGTTGTAGCCAGATTTCTTAGTCTCCAAAAAAAAATATCTGCTAACCTCTGCATAGAAAAGGAGACCAGTAGAATTTACAGACCCACCACAAAGAATATCAAAAGTATTCATACCCCTTCGAGAGAAAGGCCTAATTTTCCAAACTTATTTCTCCTCAAAGCTAAAAGTCTTCTTACAAGTTGGTCCGGAACTTTACCATACACCTGAGGATGCCACAGTGGCATTTGTGGATAATGTCATATGTCCTACAAAGCAGCAGACACTGCCTCAGTGTCAGAACAGTGGTGATCGCAGACAGAGAAGACCTCTATCTGATCCCATTCACTGACATTGCTGCAGGAAATGAAGGACATTTTTCATTCCTTTAATGTCCGTGGCTTACTACATATCAGAAAATGTCTAGAAAGTCTGGATCCTGATTTTCTGATGTACTGTAAATCAGTCTGTATGCATCAATGGACAAAACAATGCCCTGCATAACCAATGGTAATTGCCCAGATGTACCTCCCCACATATGTGCCCCACCGTAAGACCTGATACATTCAAGATAGTGCTTTCCATATGGCTATGCAGGCATTTTTACAATAAATGCCCCTTTTCTCTCTCTGTTATTAAATTCAAACTAAAAGGTAGCCACTGGAAGAAATTCAAAGCAGGAATTGGGCTGAAGACGAGGGTCGATACCAGTCCATTTACAGAAGAAAGGGTTCTGAAAGAACTGATAAAATTGAAGATGGACAAAGCAATTGGGCCTGATGGGATTAACCCAAGAATTCTAAAAGAACTAAGGGTAGAACTAGTGACACCGCTAACTACTCTCTTTAACAAATCATGGGAGGATGGGGTGGTACCTGAGGACTGGAGGAGGGCGGATGTGATTCCTCTTCACAAAAGTGGGAGCAGGACAGAGGCAGAAAACTACAGACCAGTTAGTTTGACCTCATAGGTAAGGAAAATGATGGAATCACTTCTGAAGGAAACAACTGTTGAGTATCTAGAGGCCAGTGGGGCACAGGACCTAAGGCAGCATGGATTTACGATGGGAAGGTTGTGACAGACAAATCTAATAGATTTCTTTGACCGGGTGACCAAAGTAGTAGATCAGGAAGGGGCTGTGGACATAGCCTACCTAGATTTTAGCAAGGCATTTGATACAGTCCCCCACAAAAAATAAATACACAAGTTAGCCAGCCTTGGAGTGGGTCCCAAGGTGGTAGCCTGGATAAAAAATTGGCTAGACAACAGGATGCAAAGGGTAGTAGTAAACGGAGTCCACAGTGAAAAAAGAAGGGTTACTAGCAGGGTACCTCAGGGTTCAGTACTGGGACCGGTCCTTTTTAATGTCTTTATAAGTGACATTGCAGAGGGGCTGGAAGGAAAAGTATGACTCTTTGCATACGACACAAAGATCTGCAACAGGGTTGATACACTCCGCTGTCCACGCCCCCTGCTCACTTCCCTGCCCCCTCCCCTGTGAGTGAATCCCCAGCGCCTGACAGCACTGGTAGATATGAACAGGCGGGGGGGGGGAGGGTGGAGGCCGAATAGCACAAGACATGGAGGGGAGGGGCAAGCAAGCACATTCCACCAATTATCACAAAAAACAATGGGAAAACACAAAACTCCAAAACAAATTAACTCAATAACATAAAACAATCCAATCCCCAATTTACAGCAATCCAAAAGGATTAAACAGGCACAGCTCTAAGTAAACTTAATTATTAGTGTCCAATAAGATATATCATAATGTATTTTGCCAAGTCCTTTAGAGTTTAAACAAGGTTAGCTCTCACTTAACCTTTGCAAAAATGTCCAAAAATGGCCCTCTCGCTGCCACAAGAGTTGAAGTTAATTGTTAAAAGCCACCTAGGCTCTCTCACTGCCTCTGAAATAAAATGATTACAGTACCCAAGTTGTCGACCCCCACTTCCTCTCACGTAGTGGGGGAAAAGTCCATAGAAAGAAAAAATCAAAATAGCCTCTGAAACACATAATAATAATAAATAATAATACTCACTAAGCAAGTCAACCCCCCTGCCTCTCACATAGTGGGGGAAGAATCCACAGAGAAAAGAAAAACAATCTCTAAACACAAAATAATAATCGCTGAGTAGGTCACAGTAGCAGTATTGATAGCATTACAAAATCCCAAAGGTTCCAGAAGCCGCATCTCTCAAGTATTAAAGGAAAAAAGATCCAAAATAAGCCATAGTAGATTAAAAGACAAAGTAATTCCTCAGTTCAGGGGATAGGATATGTAAAAAGAAAAGACACTCTCACCACCCAAGGAGAGGAAAGTCAATCCACCATGCAGATGCAGTTCAGCCAGCAAATGGCCATTTAGGACCGCAAAGTTCCACAGGTTATCCAAGGGCAGGATAAAATATGAGGACTTAATCCAATGAAACAGTCCCCCACCAAACAGCGTCTCATCCCGAAAAACAAGGGCTTCTGCAACTGGGAGTGAGCAATACCTGAGAAACGAAGGGAGCCCTACCTGCACCAAATAGGGTAAATCTCACTCCCGGCCACACACGACCCTCAACTACACACGCACTCGAAGACAGACCATCAGGTCCACCTCCTAGGCGTCCTAGGAGAGCCTCAATCCCCCTCCGACTCCCTGGAGGCTAGGAGAGGCAAATCCCACTCGGTCCCAGGTGACACAAAAATAATACCTCCGGTGCCAAAGGTGAACTCCCCAACCCAGCACCACTCCCAGGACCCACAATTCTTTATTACAAATAAAAACCTCAACGCAACACAGTACCAGCCGACTCCTGTGACGCAATTCCTCCAATAACTTGAGCACAGATCAGAAGTTCACCAGGGTTCACCAAATCCCAAAGGCGACTGCAGAGTCCGAAGGCCGAAATCCATCAGGGGAAACAACTGCCCACAGTGCAGATCTGCTTCTTCTTCTTCCTTCTGCCTACCACATCCTTGTCAACAGAGGCATTACCTCACAAAACAATGCAGAAGTACCGCTAAATGACACTGAAAGCAGCATGAAGTGCTTTAAACTCAAATGCAGCCGAAACAGTGATTAAAACAAAAAAATGTAAAACAAAAACACAAACGCAAACGAAAACAAAACTATTAAAACAGATAAAAACAACTAATCAAAGTGGCAGCTCTAGTTAGCTCCCAGAAGGCTAACCCAGCGTGGCTGATATTTTTTTTTTCCATCATAGTGGAATTACTGATTTTTTTATGTTGGTAACATCAGTGAACTGATTTGGGGGAAGGATGGGCTTTACTTTTATTTAATGGTGTCAACATCTGTGAACTGGGAGGGAGCAGGGGCTTTACTTATATTTAATAGTTGCATTCTCAGAAAAATAGGTGGGGGCATGGTCCTTACTTTCATTTTATGGTGGCAACATCGGAGAACTTGGTGGGTTGACTCTTCAACAGTGTTCACTTACAACCATACTGTATGGCTTATGCTGGACCATAGTTGACTGCCTCCTGATACACACGTTATTTTGTCCCCATTTGTGAGTTCAAGGTCCAATATCAACCCATCACCAGTGGTTTCCGCCACTAGCTGTCTGTGGCACACCCCCTGTAGAGCATCCAGGATGTATTTGCTCCTAATGTGGCTGCAACATAGGTGTTCAGTCAACACCTGGCATATTTAGGTCTTCTACCAGCAACACTTTCCTTTGTCAGCTTTTTATCTTTCCTGTAGACTATGTACCTTGGTATGTTAATATCCCAGTCATGGCTTCCTGAGTACCATGATTCTGTGACTGACACAATATGCAGGTCTCAGCCCGCCAGCACAGCTGTTGGAACGAACCTGGGAGCTGGAGAGCCAGCCGGTGGGGGGAGGATGCTTCAGCATCCCAGGGACAGCTCGTCTTCTCCGGGGGGGGGGACCAGTGCTTGGCACTTGTCTGACCTCAGGTGAAGACCTGAGGTACAGCAAGCCCAAGGCATTACCAAGGGGGTGGCGTGATGGACATCGGTGCTTAGCGCCTTGATGTCAGGGTGCACATCACGCCTGGAACACCAGAAAATTACCCGCAGCACTCCCAGGTAGACGGGGCATCAGACCCGATCCTCAATGCCCCTACCTGCACCGGCGATGGCATCCTGACAAAACAAGAAGACTTCGGGGTGTAAGGGCCTCCACCTCGTACCGGCCTGAGGGGTAAAGCCATGGCTACATGGGGGATGGACCGCTCAGGTAAGGTAAGAGGGCAGGGACTAAGAAGGCCATAGGTGTCTCCTGAAGGGAGTGGGGTGCTGAGGGTAGGGGGGAGCATAAAGAGAAAGTTAACAAAAACAAACAATATCCAGGTCTTCTTTGTCATCAAGTCCATTAGATCCGGGATCTTGTTAACCAGGCTACAGAGTAACAAGATCCAGGATACCGGGACTACCTTTCCCAGTCCTGTGTATGGATCAGCCCCCTTCTTCCAAGCTGAGCTCCCTATCTTGCGCTTACTCACTCCTAGCCCTTCAGCCAGCCTCAACACCTACATGACCAATCCCCACAGGTAACTCTCAATGCCTACTGACCAGCCAGAAGCACACTCCTCCACCATCCCTGCAACTGGACCATCTTTTCTTCCCCAGAACTGGCCCTTAGAAAACTGCTCACCCATCTTGGACAACACCACAGTCCCAGGACCCTATCTGCAACTGGATGCCACCAAGTCCATACCACACATTCAACCCACAGACCAGCCACCCATACCATGCCAAACACTTTCCACCTAGTTGGAACCCCACCCCACACTCATCACTCTCTATCAAACCAAGGACCTTCCCTGGCCCACTACATCACCCGAACCTGCACTACCACAATTGACAACCCTATGTACAGCTGGATTCTTCCCCATAACACCATTCCTGCTAACAAACCTTTTGCCTAACCCCCAACACACACAGTAGGAATGCCCCCCTCCAACCACCTTCCCAGCAATTATACTACCATTCCTTCCTTCAGCTGTAAATCATTGCAGATTACGACTCTCTCCGAAACCAAGCACCCTTCATTGCCTACTATAGACCAAAATCTAAGGGCTGGAAAAGATGGTCCAGTTGCAGGGATGGTGGAGGTGTGTGCTTCTGGCTGGTCAGTAGGCGTTAAGAGTTGCCTGTGGGGATTGGTCATGTAGGTGTAGAAGCTGGCTCAAGGGCTAGGAGTGACTACCCCCAAACAATAACCCTTCCCCAAACCGATGACCCTCGTACAGCTAGACTGTCCCCCATACAAACCTTCCTGACCACAGTCTGTTGCTAACCACACCCCAGAAATTGCACACACACACACACCACTACAACACCATTTCTTCATTCCTGCAGCTAGAAGCCATCCCAGCTGCCCCCATCCTCCAAAGGGAGACTACAATAAGCCCCCTAACCCTGCCTTTTTTGCAAACGACAGGGGGTATGCTGTTGAAGCTGACAGCAGTACCAGGTGGGGGACTGGGTTCGGGGAGGACTAGGTTACTCAGCACAAGGGCTAGGTTTGGCTACTCTGCACAGGGGCACCCAAGTAAATCTGAACACAGGAAGCAATAACTGCAATGTCCAATACCAGGAATGGGATTATAAAGTGTGGCTTTTATTCACATCCAAACTGAACAAACAAAGCATAGACGGACCCCCATGGGGCTACATTCCTGGTAATGCAGATAAGAGAAACAGAACATTTCCTCAACACTTCAGCCCTCAGGTTCTGGACCCACCAGGCACACAGCCCGGACTTGCACACTGCTTTGGGTACACAGCCTGACTTGTACACTATTTGGGTTTTCCCTGGCCCGGCTCCCCTGCTGGCCACTCAAACACCTTCCATGTGACATGGACAGATTTTCCTGTGGCTCCCTAAACCACCTTAGAGCCTTCGACTCCATAAGGGAAATTTCCTTTCATTCCCACGTCTGGGTACTTCCCTCAGCACTGGCCAAGTGCCTGAGGCAAAGTAAAAGGGCCACAGAGCAAATCCGTAGAGGTGAACCTGGTTACTAATGATGGGGGGTTTCTCACCTCTAGCTTCCACAATTCATACCCGGCCATTTCTCTGGACACTAAACAACTCTTTCTGAAAATCTTGGCAATGTAGATTAAAGGGTAAACACATAGGGCTGGATATTCAAACTGCGCCCAAAAAGTGCGCAATAGCAGCAGCAAGCACAAGTTCATTGCGCACATGCACAATAGACGCGATATTCAAAAAAGGAGCAAGCCAAATTGCGCCAACAGCTAACATCTGAATATCGCACAACCTGCACCATAGCGCAACTAGGAAGGGGAAGCTGAGCAGATACGATGCGCAATGGCGCAACAAGGGCAGCCCAGCTGAGCAGCCCAGAGGCGCCATAGCGCAAGCAGGGAGCCCCCCAGCAGCAGAGCAATGTAACTGCACAACCAGGGAGGTAGGTAGGTAGGGGCCCACCACCCATGCCACAGATGGGCACAGGAACACACAGCAGAACTGACAATGTGCCCCCACACCCTAAGCACAGCACAACTGGGGGAAGGCTGGAATATCCACCGGCCCATGGGGACAAGCAAACAAAGCACAGCTGGGCCATGGTGCCCCAGCACACCCATTGGCAAGCTGAGACTGCCACACAAGGAGGGCGGACCACCCCATGGCACAGCAGCCCCCGTGCACAGCACACCCTGCACCGTGACCCCAAGACACCCCCCATGAGCAGTGACCACCACTGCGGGAATCCCCATGCATACCACCACCCCCACTGCCACACTGCAACCTCGTGTACCACAGAACCATACAAGCCAGACCCACCATGAGCACCCAGCAGTGGGTGGCAGCACAACAATGCAACAACGGCAGACACAGTGCCAACACGCACAATCCCCTGAGGCACAGCTGAGAGACCGACCATGTGTCGGCACAAGAGGTACCCAAATGGGACAGGGTGTGCCCTGACACCACCACCATTGAGACAGCACCCTGCACAGTAGACAAGTGTCACATCCCGACCCACCACTAGCCACAGCAGCCAGCACAGACACCCACAGTGGTGCGTGGAAGCATGCATCACACGGATGCAACACAGTGCAGGGGCAAACACACACCCATACCCATGGGGACAATAACACAAGGACGCAGTAGTGTGGCAGCCAAGCCCCAGTGTGGGCCCATGAAAACTGAGCACACACAGCCTGCAGTCCTCCATGGCACAGGGGTGACACCCACCCTGTGCATGCACTGTGGTCCCATACGCCACCATCAGATGCCTGGAGCACAAGTCACAGACAGTGGTGCACAGCCTCTGCAACACACACAAGCCACAGCATGGAGGTGGGACATCAACTGCGGAGGCCACAGTGTCACCCGAGCAAACATGCACCACACCAGTGACAGGAGGCAACCCAGCATTGTGACGGTCACAGTAGATGACCTGCAGGGACAGCCACCACTTATAAAGGGAACAGCAGACCTTGCAGGCCACAGACATGCAAGGGTGTCAGCTGCACAGGCCAAGGACAGGTTGACAGGGGCACAATGGACACAGAGCATGCACCATGGACCACTGCACACAGTAATGCAATGCACAGGGAACAACACACACCACAGACACTGACTGATAGCCACTCCCACACCATAGACATTTCCTCACGCACGCACACACACATACCCATGACTGAACCACCCCAGATGCCATGCACACCACTGCAGCTGAGCACCTATAGCCAGCTGCAAATCACAGACCACCACAGTATTCATATCAAAATATATCTATTGTAAAATATAAACACAACTATATACAGTAAACTATGTACAAATGGGGAGGGACAGAAACAAGGTGGGGTGGGTAAGGCGAGGTGAACATATAGGAGAGGAAGGCGGGTGTGAGGTTGGTCAAAGGGGTGGTGCAGGCAGGTCTTGCAGACATTAGCGCAGCCTGGTCCTCCTCTGCCTGGGGCCGTTGCCTGGGCCGTCTCCTCCTCCTGACCCCTTGCTGCTGTATGTCCCTCAATATGGTCAGGGACTCCCGTGCTACCTGCAGCAGCTCCTGAACAGCCTGCTGGATCCGCAGGAGTATCCGTTCACCTAGGATGAGGGATCAGAGTCAATAGGTGTGACTGTCCATCCCCCCTGCAGCCCACCCATTATGCATGGCATACAGCCATGTGCCACGCTCCTGTGATGGTGTGCGCCCACCCACAGTGACCGTGTCCACAAGATATGCCCAACCAGGCAGCAACAGCCATGTGTACCACTGCACACACACACCCACCGCCCATGTCCAGCACAGCACAACCAAGGCCGTACAGTAACGTGGCTATGCGGTGTGCAGGCAGTGCCACAGCCATGTACGCAGTGCATGCATGGACCACCACTAACGCACTCCCAGACATGCATTGCCACTGGACAGTGCTGACTGTCACAAGTCGCGTGCATGGCAGTGGTGTCCATGGATGGTGGCCATGCCCTGCTCCCCACCCTGTTACACAGCATGCAATAGTAATCATGGTGTCACGGCACTCACCCTCATCAGGCCATTGTTGTCAGTGGTGTTGGTCCCAGACACGCCTGTGTGCTGTGTCCTCCTCCCTCTGCTGCTGCTCCACCATCCGCCGCCACTCGTCCATGCCTGTGGGAGAAAAAAGGAGAGAAAAAATCAGTACAAACCCAAAGCAAAGTCCCCTTGCCCCAATGTGTGTGCCCACCCACCCAGCCAGACCCACCCACCCACCCCATACCCTGTAAACACCGCCACAGCCAACCCTAGACTATCCCTCCCCTATGTGCTGGACACATAAGACAGTGTTACCCATATGGATGATACAAGTGTGTAGACGTATCACCCACCTGGACAAGGCACCATGCCCCTCCTGGCACGCGACCGCAGACAGGCAAGTAGCTCCAGCTCCCTCCTCCTAAGGTCCCCATAATGGTGCCTGCACTGCCCCGCTGTCCTCCTGCGTCCAGTGGCCGCCTCCAGGTCAGTGGCCACTGCCTGCCAGACCTGGGTCCTGGCCCTGTCCAGTGCCTCTTCTCCAAAGAGTGGGCCACATAGTGTGGCTCCACAATAGCCACAAGGTTGGCCAGCTCAAGGGCACTCCATTGTGGGGCTCTCCTGCGTGCCATCTCAACCGCTATAGTAGACAATATGGCACTCTGCAGCGCAGCACCCCACGTGGAACTGCTGCGCGGTACAGCGCCACCATTCCCTATCGCGCTGTTACCGAACAGCGCGATAGAGGTGCAGCCATGCCGGACGTATGGCGCCAAGGGGGCAAAGGTCGGGCACAGGGTCATGGGTCTCTGGCACAAGGCCACGCACAGTGCCATCGGACGTCTGTGCATCTAGCGCGATTGGTTGCCTGTGTGCCAGCACCACAGCGAACTATCGCGCAGTTGTGCCATAGCGCCACTGGCACAATGGTGGCCGTGCCCTGCATTGCCTACCGCGCACAGCATGTCATCAGCACGGCAGATGTCTGCGTAAGCTACCTGGGCATGTGCAGTGAGGTGTACTACGCATGCCACAGAACTGCGCCATTGGCTCAGCACGTTCAACACAATTGCGCAAAGCGCAAGAGTGCGATATTCAGCCGTCATATGCTAATCAGCCGATCAGCCATGTAATGGCGCAGCAGCGCGATTTGCATCTTATTAAAGTTGCTCCTCACCTAATTTGCATGGATTGCGCTATAAAAATGCAACACTGTTCTGCAGTGGCCATATTCGGTTACTGCAGTTTATTGATGAGTTGCATGCTGTGTGGAGTTCTGGACTGTGGTATCAGGGACTTGCTTTGTACTGCACAGTCACAGGTAACCACTGTCATCCTTACAGGCTAAATAATGACAGAGCGAGTTCCAGGAGAGGAGGACAACGATGGTGGGCGGAAGAGGAGGCCCAATTTCACCAAGGCCGAGACAGAGGCACTCTTTGAGGCCTACCTCGTTCAGGAGCCACTGCTCAGTGGACGGCAGGGCACCCCTCAGGCCCATGCTGCTGCATGGGAGGGGGTGGCACGTGCCGTCAACCTGCACGGCAGCCACCAGCGCTCCGTGCAGGAGTGTAAGAAGAAAATGGGTACCGACAGGAGGAGGGTGAAGGAGAAGGTGGCTGCCATCAGGGCCGCACGTGCTGCAACAGGCGGGGGCCAGCCGGAGGTGGTGCAGCTGACACCGGCAGAGGACAGGCTTGCTGCAAGCATGCAGCGCAGTGCCATAGAGGGCGTTCCAGGAGGTGGCTTCCAGACAGGTGGTAGCCCATCACTGCATGGTAAGTCATGGTCTGTCGGGGGGCAGGGTAGATCACATGCACTAACGTGGCCTTACTTTCTGTTACAGATCCTTCGCATCTGCAGGGGTTAGTGGTGGAGGGCCTGTCCACTGCGGACAGTCATCTGGAGTTGGAGGAGGGACCATCCACCTCCACAGGTAGCCGTCGAGCATTGCAACAGTGGGTCTGCCTGGCTGTCCACACTGATGTCGTTGAGACAGGTGTGGGGGAGGCCCTTCCTGTGTCTCAGCGTTCTGGCGTCCCAGGATGCCAGCACGCTGTGGCCGTGGCTGTGGCCGAGACCTGCACCAATGATGGAGACACGACCGTCATGGGCAGTGACATGTGTGTGCCATGGAATGGACACACAGCAGGCCAGCTCACGCCCATGGACCTGGCTGGTTCCGACGTGTGTGCCAGCGTGTCAGCACAGTCCCAGGCTGTGCCTGTCAGCACCAGTGGGGCACAACCGGTGGCTGGTCAGGACAGTGGGACTGTTGCGGCCACAGCGGCGGAACAACTGATCCCTTGGGCACAGCAGGCGGCCGGGCAGCAGCAGCAGTCACCCACCGGGACTGGGGGTTCAGGGTTCAGCGGTGGCGTCTGTGCAGTGCCTGTGGACTTGCCCATACCTGGTCCTGGTGAGCAGTGCCCACCCTCAAGGGGTGCTGGACATCAGGCCCTTCTACACCCTGATGGACGGGATGCCGGGGTGGCAGACGACCTCTTTGACGAGCACACCTGCCTACTGCAGGCATCAGTACAGCAACAGATGCGGCTTGCAACGTCCGTGGAGGCACTGTGTGTGGCTCTGGAGCGGGTCGAGGAGCGACACAGCAGAGACACCGATAGGATCCTGTCCCGGATTGACCATTTGCGGGAGGATGTGACCACTGCCATTGACAGGCAAACACAGGCGTTCATCGCTGTCATGGCCACAATGGGCACACAGTCAGGTGCCCATGTGTCACTCACACCGCGCAGTACGCTATCCACTCCCTGTTCCTGGCATCGTGCGACACCCACTCTGTCGACGCCGGGTTCAGCTGTGGGCATCCCGCGCACTCCTGGTGCAGGTGTGTTCAGTGTGCTGCAGAACCCTGTGCAGGCATGGTCACGTTCGCACAATGGAACCCCTGGTGGACCATCGGTGCCACCCCATGAGGCCCGTGGTCAGCCTGCCAGTGCTGCTGGGTCTCGGCGGGGCTGCCCACGCATCCGAGGCAGACGTGGCACTGTGCCGCAGGACTGACCTGTCTCCCAGTGCGGGCACTGTCTGGTGCTGCCCTGTGTGCATTGTGTGTTTCGGTGGGCAGTGCACGGGTGGGTGCCTGGCCCTGCACGCAGACACACGGTCCATCTGCACACTCTCCCGACTGCTGTCCACAGGTACATGTGCATGATGATGCCTGCATTGCGCTGTACACCAAAGTGCGATGGTGCCCAGCATCTGACACACGCACATAGACAGTCAGTGGACATGGTGGCCTGTGGACATGTGTGTTGCTAGTGTTTGCATTCCGGCTCTGTTTTGCACCTGACCCCTGTGCACTTTGTGCCTATTGTGTGTGCGTGTATGTGTGTCCGTCCATGTGGTGTGTTACTGTTCACCCCTCACTGGTTGTATGTATGTGTGTGCTTCTGTGCCCTGCCACATCCCTTGCCAGCATGCACCCCTGGTGTGTTTCCATGCGTGTATGTGGGTTGTGCCCTAGCCACTGGTGGTTGCACATGGCACCATGACTTACCTGTGTTGGCTGAAGTGCTCCTCTGTGATGGTGTCCCGGTGCAACTGTGCCAGCCGGATCAGTCGGGGGTCCCGTCGGCCAAGGGAGGGGCTGCCCATCCCCATCGTCACTGGCGTCACCGTCGTCCCCATCGCTGTCCCCCTCTTCGACCTGTACGGCTATCCCACAGTCTTTGGCCATGTTGTGCAGGATGCAACAGGCCAGGAATATCCCACAGATCTTTGAGGAACTATACTGTAGGGCACCGCCAGAGGTGTCCAGGCAATGGAAACGCGCCTTCTGCATCCCAAACACCCGCTCAATGACGTTGCGCGTGGTGGCATGTGCCTCATTGAAGCGTTGCTGCGATGGGGTCGTGGGCCGCCGGTAGGGTGTGAGCAGCCAAGGATGGAGTGGGTATCCACTGTCACCTGTGTGGAGATGGTGGAGGTTAGTGTCTTGCTCAGACTGCCCCAAGCCCTGTGGGCCACACCCATGGCACCTCTGGCCATACCCCCCCTTGCCCACGATATGTCAGTTCTACATACATACTCACCAACTAGATGACCTGTGGGGATGTCCCCACTCTCGAATCGGTGGCACAGTGCCGACTGGTGCCAGATGAAGGAATCATGTGCTCCCCCAGGGTGCGTGGCACAGACATTGATGATGCGCCCACTGGCATCACACACCACCTGGCAGCTGACACTGGCATATCCCTTACGATTCATGTAGGCGGCCCCATCGGGGCCAGGTGGTGTGCGTATGGCCACATGGGTGCAGTCTATCGCCCCGAGCATGCCAGGCATATGTGCTACCCTGTGGAACTCCTGTATGTTTGCTGTGCGCTCCGCTGCAGTGCTGGGGAAATAGATGTACTCCGCAGCATTTGGCAGCAGTGCGCTGAGGAATTGGGTGAGGATGCGTGACGTGGCCGACTGTGTTATGCCTGTGGTATCCCCTGTTGGTCTCTGGAAGGTACCCGTGGCGAGCAAGCACATGCAGACTGTTACCTTTGTCTCCACTGACAGAGCATGACTCCATCGTGTGGGTGCCTGCATCACATCACTGCACAGCTCACAGAGCCGCCTCAGTATTGCCCTGTTCAGGTGGTACCGGCCCACTATCTCAACATCTGTGTATAGCTCATAGCTGGTACAGGCTCGGTACTGCCTGTTGGGGGCATACCGCCGACGGGCCCTTCCACGGCCACGTCCCCCTGCAGCATGCCTTCTCACCCCCTCATTACGGCATCCATGTGAAAGGTGGCACTGTCCATGTCCCTGGCTTGCATTCCCCCCCCCAGCTGATGTTGCTTTGTTCCCCCCACTGTCCTGACTGCTACCTCCCCTGCACCAGGTACACCTACTGGCCTCTGCTCTCTGTGCCCCACACACCTTCCTTGCCCCTCTTGTGTGGTGTGGTTTCCTGGCCTGCCCTCTTTCTCCTGTTTCCCTGTGCCTGTATCTGCCTCTGTCTCATGTGGCTTGCCTGTAGCGTTCTTGCGCCTCTTCCTTGCTCCTTTTATTTTGCTCATTTCCGCTGTAGGCGTAACTTCCGCCTGCTTCCACCGTTGCGCATTGGGCGCAAGTCTTGAAACATCGACCGCGCCCCTTTATGCATGGTTCCACCCCCTTCGGTTGCGCATGCCTTCATTATCATTGCGCTGTTGCTCAGCATGTTTTCAGTGGCGCAACTGCCTCCTGCTGAATATGGCAGAATGGTGCAATTTCGGACTTGCGCAGGTGCAACCCTTTTGAATATCCAGCCCATAGCACATTTCCTCTACATGTCTTGACTTTCCCCTTGTACTAGACTTGAACATACTTTTACTTTGGCTTAGCCTATTCCTCTAGGCCTCCCATTGATTAAGCAGTCCAATCCCCACTTTACAACAGTTCAGGTGAAACATAGGCCCCAAGTAAGAGCAGAACTCACCCTTTGGTTGCAGGTGCCCCACAGGTGATTCTTGACAACTTATGGTGCCGCAGCACAACTTAGAAAAACAAGGCAGCTTCTTCCCTAGCCAGAAACCAGGAGGGTTGCCCCTGGAATAACAGGCAAACCTTTACCCCCCATCCCCAGGATGGGGGCAGAGACCAGAAACAGCAACTTCACCACTTCACTTAACAGCTTACTGTGTTCCTCTTTAAGGAAACACACACCTCTCCCTAAATAGCTCTATATCAGAGCTTTAGGCTCCAAGAGCCAGTGCACAGACTGCTGTGCTCCTCTCTTCCCGACTGCTCACACACAACTGCTGCTCACTGTTCAAAAACTCCCAACATTCTAACCTAACTCCCAACTGCAGATTCCAATGTGGCTCATGCAGCTGCGATAGTTCTATGGTGATGTCATCCCGACTGAGAACAGAGTGAGACAATGTGAAATCCATTTAACTGGAGTTTCACAAGCTGCCTTCCACTATGTCTTACTGGGATTCTAGTAACCCCGGGTAGCGGGGGGGTTACACTACCATTCTCAAACCAAGCTGTACATGTCACAGACCACTGCAAAAGGGTGATAAGAGTTGAAGTGGATTGAGGGAGGAACTGAAAAAAAAAAACTTGTGCCCGACAGTATTGAGTTCACAGCACATTCTGAGTGGGTAGAAACACCATTAAAACGGAAATTACTTAAACGTAATTACATAAAAAATAAATCATTTGAGATGAGTGCCAGGGTTTGAAGCTGTGTGTTACGGGGGTCGAAATTGTGCAGATACTATTTTGCTTATGATAGATTGAACACACATAAAATGACTGCCTGCTTGTTCTTAAAAAAAAAATTGTATTTATAATAAATCTCCACCATTTTACTGTCAGCTCATTACAGCTTTATTAGTTTGGTGCGGTTTCATTAATTACAACGAAATATGTCGGGAGTCAGTAAACCATTTCACCACCTGAACGTTCAATAATTATCTCTGTTGTGGCAAATTACTTTTGTACAAACTGCCTCTTATTTCGTTATAGGGATTATTCATGTGGTGTCTTAAGAACCGACTTCATGGGTGCTTTCCTGTGTTGTGTTAAATTGGCGCTTTTAACAATTTATCTCTTGAAAAGCACAAAGCGGACTCAGAGCAGGTACCGATCTCGCAGGACGTTCACAACAGCGTATTTCAGTGCGCGTCATTTTTCTGCGCATGCTCTGAAGGATCCCAATACCATTCCCGCTGCCGGAACCGATCTGGCGTGACGTCATCTGTATGCGTAACAGGAAGTCGACGTCGTTGTGCATGGGCACCTCGGCGCCGGGGACGTTTTGACGGTCGACTAGTGAAAGTTGCCGGTTGCAGAGCTAGTGCAGGTGAGGGGTTGGTCCAGACAGTGAATGTGGGGTAGCAGTGCAGGGAGGAAGAAGTCCCGACAACACTGAAAGCGGCCTGGGGGGAACGGGAGGGAGACACACAGGTCCGGCCGCTGCAGTGCAGGGAGACAAGGTCGCCGCACTTGGAGCTCCCGGTTTAATACTGTTAGCGGTAGGCCTGTGCTGTTATGGGGTTAGGGTTGTAGTAGTAGCAGGGAAGGAAGAATCATTGTAAATTGTCAAGCTGAGATCCTGACACACTGGTGAAACGCTATTACTTGGACATATGACAAAAAAAAAGACGGGATGTTGTTTTGAGATTAATAAATCTGCTCTAAATTTAGTTTAAAGATTAGTCAGCCGGCCTGTGCGATTGAGAGAAGTGCAGAATATTCTTGGCCATTTAAAAAAAAAAAAAAAAGACTGACGAATTACTGCACGGGAGTACTCGTCTCAATAGCACTAACCACTCCTAACTCCTCCACTCCTCTCCTCCTCTGACCACTAGAACTTACCTCACTCCCCCATCTCCCTTCCTCCCAAAGCACTCACCTTCACCTGCTTTTTTCTTTCCTAACCACCTTCCCCATTACCTCCCTTCTACCCTTGCCTACAGTGTCTGACAAAGTTAACCAATGTATGGTTTCGTGCTCCCATCCTCATTTGTCCCTCTTCTCGTAGTTATTATTGCTGTATAGCACAACACCCACATTATTATGTACTTAGTTTTGCTTCTCAACCTTTGGCCATAGTGTGACAAAGTTAACCAGTTTCTGGTTTCCTGCTCACTTCTTCCCTTTCTCTCAATTTTTATTGTTGTTATAACCTAAATCCCACATTCTTAAGGTATCTGATTTGCTCGTTTTGCTGATTTTTTTTTTTTTAAATTTCTACTTGCTCATCTTCATGTTTATCAATTTGATAGTACTATTATTTAGCCATCTCTTTACTTGGCATCTGTTAATTTCTAATTGAATGTTTGTTTTTACTTTTAACATGGAACCTCTGTAAATGAGCTTTTAGCTCAAAGATTGTAATCTGAGATTTCAATAAATAAAAAAATGATTTGCACTAGAGGCTTGAAATATACTTCACTTAATATTTTGGCACCATAGACGGTTACAAAATCTTTCGATTCGACTGGTTGTGTAGTGAATATGGATTTTCAGAGTAAATGTCTTCTGCCTTGGTGCTATGGAAAGAAATAGTACGTAGTGCAACCTTAACAGTAGATGTTGACATTGAACTCTACAATATTTCACTAAGTACGTAGTACTATGAAGCACATTCTTAGGGTTCTGTTAATGAAATCACAATTTTTTATTCAAAGAAACAGAAAATCTGTTGGCAGATAAGGACCTGATGGCCCACCTAGTCTGCCCTACCTGTATTTTCCCTTCCTATAGTGTCACCATAGGCCCTACTCGTTCCACCCCCACACACCGCTAAGATCCCTCTGTGTCTGTCCTATGCGTTCTTGAACCCTGTCACCATTTCCGCCCCCACCACCTCTGCTGAATAATGTCTGGAGACTGTGTATAATATATAGGATAAAGTATGGGTCAGGGTGTGTAATGAGAAGTTTAAACACATCCGAGGGGTTAGATGCACATAAATCCCTCGAGCTTCACTCGGGGTTTATGGCTAGCATCTAACCCCAAGGTGTGTGTAAACTTCGAGTTTACACATTCTGACCCATATTTTATTTTATATAATTGCTGGGTTTTCATTTTTCGCCTCAGCAATTATATAAAATAAAATAGCTTTCATTGTGTCCTCGGTTTGGTTTTAGCCCAGTGCCTAGATTTGCCGTATTTTAAACCAGGTTTTTCTTCCTTTGAGCAGGTCTTTATGGCCCAGATATTCAAAAGGGTTACGCATGGCGCAACAGTGTTGCACCATGCACAACCCACTGATGCGCCCCGGCGCAATATTCAAAAGGGAAAAGTGCGCAGCACAAATCCCGATCGCGGAGCGTATCGGTAATGTGTATGCGAGCACGGGTGGGGCGTGCCCATGCACAACCTGATATTCAGCCCGGATGTGCAGAGTCATGCATGCGCGAACTCTACCTGCGCCTGCACAAAGTTACGCCAAAAAAAAGGAACAAGTGATGGCCACCCACAGGTGAGCTGCGCGATTGAGGGCACAACACAGCAGCTGCCACCTGTGGGTGGCCACCCAGTTCCTGCAGCACCTGGCAGCGCCCCTGCCCTATCACGGGCATCCGTAGCTGAACTCCCCAAGTCCACATCCCTGGTGGTCCAGTGGACCGCACTGAGCCCGATCGCGGGCATCAGTATAGAACCCCCAAGTCCAATATCTCTGGTGGTCCAGTGGACCCATTGGTGCCCGATCGCGGGCATCTGTACCCTCATCAAATACCTCTCAAGACCCTGGTGGTCCAGTGTACCCACCGCCCACTGAGCCCCACCGCCCGCTTCCTCCCCCTGGCAGCAGCACCCACCCGCCTGCTGCCCGCCGCCTGCCAGTTGACAGCTCGGTAGGGACTGCCGCCCATTGGTTCCTGGCTGAGCCAATGGGCGGCAGCCCATACCGCATTACTCAGTCCAGATATGGGAATCACGCCCATTGGCTCACGCTGGTGAACCATGGGCGCGCAGCCCTACCGAGCTGTCAGTCGGCAGGCGGGTGGGGTGCTGCTGCCCGCTGGCTGACGGGGGGGGGGGAGCGGGGCGGTGGGGCTCAGTGGGGGGTACACTAGACCACCGGGTCTTAGGGGTATTTGATGAGGTACAGATGCCCGTGATCGGGCACCAGTCGGTCCACTGGACCACCAGGGATATTGGACTGGGAGGGTTCTATTACTGATGCCCGTGATCGGGCTCAGTGCGGTCCACTGGACCACCAGGGATATTGGACGGGGGGGACTATACTGATGCCCGCGATCGGGCACATAGAGGTCCACTGGACCACCAGGGATATTGGACTTTTTTTTTTTTTACACGAATGCCCACGATTGGGCTGCAGGGGGCCTCAGTCCCCGACGGCTGCTGCCTGGCAGGGCGCCAGGCGCAAGTCCTCGGGGATCGGCGCAGCTGCATGCAAATGGCCCCCTGTGCACCTTGCATAAATTATGGCCCAATTTGCATGTCCCCTTTTGAATATCGCAGGTGCTGAGTGGGCGCAATGGCACTTGCACCAAGCGCATCTCCATGCTCACTCTGGCCATGGCGCTGGCGTTATAGCCATGCAGTGTCAAACGGCCGGGGTGCGATATTCAAAGTTGCCGCGCCATAGCGCAGCTCCGCTGAATATCGCCCAGGCCACACCCCGCGCAACAGTTGAGCTGCGCCAGGCTTGCTCTCACAGCCGGCGCAGTTTGAATATCCGGGCCTATGTGTTTAAGTGTATGGGGGCTGGAAAGACCTTGCCGCTGAGTTCTGGCGGTTCTGTTTGGAGAGACAGGCGTTGAGCGGTCTTGACTGGTCGGCTCTGCCTGAGCCTGCACACAGCAAGGGAAATCGTGCGTGTGTTTGCTGTTATAAACACTCCTTTATAACTGCAAATTATGCCACGGTTTCCTACGGGGGAAAATGGGAAGCCGGTTATTATGAGAATATAACTGGGTAGTGTTTTCTTTAGTAGGAAAACCCAGTTTTAATTTGCTCTTGTAACCAGCTGGTTATTAATGAGAACATGCTGCAGATTTCCCTCGCTGCAGGCGTATGCAGTGTGCCTCCCTGGCGTGCACACGTTACTCCGCCCATCGGCACCATGTCACCTCCTAAAGTCCCAATGCATGTGCTTGACGCAGGGTTTTACCTCTGGTGCAGTTTGGGTATCTGTCGGTGCCATTAATCTCCTGGGATTGCGAAAAAAACACAAAAGTACCAACAGTTTCAGCCCGAACACATGTAGTATTGAACAGCAGCACCATCTACTGGCCACACTGTTTTATATAAATGCTTGGTAGTGTTTCAAGGGCAAACCTGCATTAATGCTTGCACTGTCTTTACGTCCACTGTCTCTGCTGATAGGCTGTTCAGTAGGTTCTGGTCATTCTGATTGTCTAAGAATAATTATGGGACAGTAGCGCTGCATTCTGATTGGCTGTTGTATGTGTACTTCGTTAGAGAGCAAGCCGAGTTTGCCCTCCCAGTTCAACACAGCAACTAGTGAAAGACATCTAGCAATATTACAGTACAACATTTTGCGTTCAGCTGTGCCTTCCACTTGTTCTGTATTGTTGTGTGTGTGTTTTTTTTTTTTGTTTGTTTTGTTTTTCCCCTTTATCTGTAGATGTACCCCCTTCCCTGGGTCATACCTGGAAATGAGCTTCGCTCATGGGACCTTTCCCCGTCATCAAATTTTAAACAAACAAAAATCTGTGTGAGTTACTGCTTTCTCACAGGTGTGCTTTAGTGTGACAAAGGATTTTGGCAGTGTTCAAAACATTTTTTTTAATGTTTTCAGTATGATGGCAGCAATACAGGTTTCCTCGGTAAAAATCAAACCAGGGGTTAATAAACACCTTGGCCTTCAGCCTTGGTGTTTATTTGCCCTGGTCCAGTTATTACCTCATAAACTCAGACCACTATGGTGTTATCGCTGTATTAACCTATCGTTATATTAATCCGCTATAAATTATTACTAACTGCCAGCACTGTATTTTTTGGGGGGGTTGGTAGTGCCCCTGCCTGAAAAAGCTGATGGGTGCCCTGTTTGCCTCCTTGCTGTGGGGGGGCGCGCACAGGGCTGGCGACTGCATGCAAAGGTGAGCGGAGTGGCATCACTGTGAACTGCTTCACGGGCTGACAGCACCCAAATCGTGCATGTGCTAGCCCCACTGATGATTAGGGCTCTAAGTCAGTATCAAGTCAGGCCAATGGCGGTGCATCAGGCTAAGCGCAGCACCAGAACGCTGTTCACTTTTGGGTCTCAAAACAGCGTGTGAGACAGAACACTGAAACAGTATAAATGAGGAACAGGAAGAAGAGAGAGAGAGACAGAATAAAAAGGGCTAATGTATGACGAGAGATCAGCGAGTGAGGGAGGAAATAGGAAGGCGGGCAATGAAATGTGACAAGGGTTGGTGGGTAGTTTTAATGTATTGTTTTTCCACATATAAAAAAAAAATAGGATTATTAGAACTGTTATTTAAAAAAAATGGTGACATTCCAAGGTTTTTGGTAGGAATACCAATAATATAATGTTGGTATTCATTCTTGATCACATTTTTCTAGGCCTTTGTACGTCAGTTCTGTATTATTCCATGCTTCACTATTCACTTGTTGCCAAGAGGTGATTAAGTTTGACTTTGATATATTTAGGCCTGCAGCTTTAACATCGAGGAGCCTGATCTCGTAAGATCTCAGAAGCTTAGCAGGGCCAGGTCTGGTCAGTAGTAGGATGGGAGGCCTGTAATGAACACCAGGTGATGCAGGAAGTGGTTTTGGTAGCTCTGCAAGGGGCGCTCTCTTTGGTTAAAAACCATACCGATGTCCCAGCATGGTGTTGGGGGTGGGGGGAGGCACTGCCATTGGAGGTGCCGTCTTTCAGGTGAGACGATAGACGTGCTGCCCTGTCTGCCTGTTTTGGTGGTTGTTAAATATCCTATGACAGGTCTCATAAACAGTATGGGATTTCCCTGATATCCTGGCCAGATTTCCCCAGTCACTACAAACCACCAACAGCTTAACCTTGTTCAGTATCGGTTGGTTTGCATCCGCCTTCCCTCCACCTAGGACAAGGAAGGAAATGGATGCATTACTAAGCCCTCCTTTCCAGTCAATAAATACTAAATGAATTACATTCATTTTGTCACAGACGGTGTGGGTCTATGACTGATTGCTGCTGGTATGGGGGTGCAGTTTAAAAGTTCACTGACTGGGGTGGGGAGCAGGGAGGGTGTGGGGCTTCAGAGTAGTGCCGGTCCGACTGGACAAACTTTCTGTCTACTGTTAGGTGAGTTGAACTGAAGGTTTGTTAATTCAGTCAGGATTATGGAGCTGAGTCTGGGTACAATAATCTTATATGAGAGAGGGGGTCAGAATGAAGATCCTTGTAGCAGGACTTCCGGTGACGTCAGAGACCGATATGGCAGCCTAAGCTCCTCGCTCCGCTACCCACCTATCATAAACAGTGAAAATCACCTGAACATCGATGGCATCCCCGGCCAAACAACGCAGGAATAAAGCAGGGAAGCTTCATCTAACCACTGCCCAGAAACTTAGGGTGCTACTGAGGGACGAAGACCCCAGATACATTGAAGAGGCAGGCGGCTCTACGGAGATGCATCAGGCCGAATATCAGGCAGAGCAACAGGAATCTGAAGACGACCTGCTGGAGACTATCAGACAAACAGCAAGAACGGTCTCCAAAATCGATCGCACCCTAACAGAATTACAGGCAGATCTAAGTAGAATAGACCACAAGACTGATCAAATTGAACTGGGCCTTACCCGCGGTCTCGGAGCAGACAGACAGGCAGGATAGGCTCCTGTTGTATCTTTTGGTGCGGATCGCGAGCTTACCCATAGGCTCGATGACCTCGAAGGTTGAGAAGCCACTACCAAAATATCAGAATCCACGGTGTCCCTGAGGGATTAGAGGATGGCTCCACGAGCCCTACTGAATTCATGCAACAGCTTCTTAAGAAGGCTCTTGAGTTGCCTGAAGATCTTCACTTATGCCTCGACCGAGCCCACAGATCCCTCACCCCCCCGGCCCAGTAACCCGGAAGCCAGACCCAGGTCTTTTGTGGTCCATTTCACGCTATACAATAGCAAGGAGGAGGTATTACGGAGAGCGTGGCGGCGGGATCCCCTGGAATTTGAGGGGTACAGAATAGCAGTGGATAACGATTACACTGCGGAAGTCCAGGAGGCCAGGAAAGCCCTCTGGCCAATCGTTAAACAATTGAGATCCAGAAATATCAAATCCCAGATCCTACATCCTGCCAGGCTGAAGGTCATAACGGACAAAGGCACTAAAATTTTTAAGGATTTGCTGTCTGCGGTCCCGTATTTGGAGGAGTTGGGGATTACTACACCGCCCCTCTCCAAGGAGAAGCTTGAACGAGATCTCTTGGCTTCGGCCTGGTCTGTGTCCCAGAAGGGCGTTACAAGAGCGGGAACTACGACGCGGCTGCCTCAAACCACTCTTCGAGCTGACATTGGTTCTGTTCTCTGGAGACTGGGAGATCCTGCCGTAATCAGTAGAAATGCACCACATTTGAAGCCGACAGTGAAGAAAGGTGAGACCGAGAGCCCTTATTCAGTCGAAACCTCAAGCTCTTGAAGCACCCAACCGTGGACTCTGACAACGGGGGCCGTAGCCCCACTAAGAGACGCTCCTAAGCCCCGGCTGCGATTAACCCTCATCTCGTGGCTCCTGGCCTTCCCTGTTTAGGCCGGGTCCCTTTGGTGTCGCAGTGAGTACTTTGTGACTTTCACCCATCAAACAGAGTAGCCAGCGAGACAGCCTGGAGACTGTTTGGGCCCCCCCCAACACTGATTCACAAACTAGCTAGCATTAATAGCCCTGAATTTCCTAGCTATCTGCTCGCAGCTTGCTCCTTGAAAAGCATGCATGGTTGAATTTCATTTATTGTACAGCTGTGATGGGTCGGGTCAGGGGGACACGAGGCGGATGAGCTTGATAATGAGCCTCGCTGTAACAGCCCCACTGCATGATTGTTCCCTAGAGTCATGTATTTAGATCGGATGGGTTGACCTGCCGGACACCCCCCCCCCCGGAAGAGGCTTGACGTGCTCGCTGCTTTACCGAGCTAATTGTAGCAGAGACGGCCTAATGGGGTAATGATACAATATTGTCTGCATGTTATCCGGAGAGGGCACACTATAACTGCCTGGCAGAGGGGATTGAAATATAGTTTGCCAGAACTTGCGGCTTTCTGCTGACCTCTCCCCACTTGGTTAACAATTCAAGAACCTGTCTGGACAGCGAGGGGTTGGGGGCGAGGGAGCAATAGCGGGAGGGGCGGAACTTGTGACATCGCGGAGATGTCGGCGTGTTTATTCCCCTATGACTCCTGGGCTCTCGTCCCCACTGGACTCCCATCCGGGATGGAGCTTTTTTCCTGGGACATGCTGCCTTGTATTTAGGGACTCTCCTCTCAGGTGGTGCCTGGAGGGCTCGGGATCATGGGTGGATGGGAGCCTTTAGCGTGGGACCGCTGGCAGTGGCCTCTTCCAGCTGGAGCGGGACTAGGAGCGTACTCTGCTTACCCGGCCGGCACTCCCCATATTGCGCATACTTGCTAATAGTATTTGGCATGAGGCCGGAAGCGTAGTCAGAAGAAGGATGATACCTCCCTAGGATAGATACGGGGACAGCCAAAATCAAGATGATCAAAGCATTGGTATAAGACAGGCCATCAGGAGTTTTAGTACTCCCTTAGTTCTCTTTTTGATCCTTGGTGGATGGGTTATGGAAGCCCAATGGATGCGGTACTTATGGTGCCTTTTACTGACTACTGGAAGGGGGCACATATCCTGGAATAACCGGGGCCCTGCAGGAACACGGACTGCACTTCCACGTGCCCTGCCTTGTTCTGTCACTACAGACACCCTTCCGCTGACTTAACACCACTCAGCACTCCTTGAAGTCTGATCACTGATTATGGTCCTATCCTGCCAAGAGGAGTTTGGCAGAGGTTGACCGACATTCAACTTTGCTCAAGGTCCAAACAGATGGAGACCTGAGTCTTTGTTTAAAGTTCAAAAAACTGTTTTTATGTCTAAATAATGTTTGTTCTAAAAGTTTGAAACTTTGCTGATCTGTTATTGGTTCACTTGCCTAATGCCTAAGAGTCACTGGTTCAGAAGGTGGTGGTTAACCTAATTACTTTGGACTATGACTAATTATTCTATGAAATTTATGTTCTTTAATGTGAATGGGTCGTCCAGCCCTATTAAAAGGAAAAGGATCCAACAATTCATTGCGCCTCAGGGTTGTGGGGTGTTTTCCTCCAGGAGACCCACCTTCCCCCTCAGAAGCTCAAAAACTTAAATCTAAAGCCTTCCCCCAGGTGTTCAGTTCCTCTCTCCCTGCAGGTAGGAAAAGGGGGGTGGCAATTCTCCTTTCGACGGCTCTCCAATTCTAACAGCAGGAGGTGGTAGAGGACCCGGAAGCCAGGTATCTAATAGTCACCGGTTTCATACAAGACACCCAAATAACGCTGGCTAATATCTATATCCCCCCTGGTTCACCGTTTAAAGTTTATTCTAACGTCCTCCACATAAGGGCAGAAAAGGCCAAGGGCATTCTAATTTTGGGAGGTGATTGGAACATAATTTTGAACAGAGCTCGACTCAACTTCCCAGATTCCAAAAATAGATGCTACAAAGGCGAGGTTGATCAAGACCCAGCTAGTACAACTGGGCTTGATTGACATTTGGAGAGAGAAATACCCTAGGGTCAAGAAGTATACATGTTTTTCTCCTAGATTTAAGGTCTTCTCCCGCTTGGACATGTTCTTCGCATATTCAGGTGACCTGGAGAGGTTCCCTTCTATGTGGGTGGGCACAACCATCCTGTCAGACCATAGCCCTGTCTTCCTGGAAGTGGAGTTGGGTCTACCCAAATGCACCACACACTGGAGGCTAAACACCTCCCTACTCCAGGACAAAGGTGTCCTAGAAGACCTCAGGAAACATTGAAAACCACCCTGGATGATAATGACAGACTGACATTTCCCCAGATCCTGTGGGATACAATCAAATCCACTTTACGGGTAAACTCATAGCATTAGCTTCACTCAAAAGAAGGAAGTGAGACAAACCAGCTAAGCTTAATGTCTCGGATTGAGAGTTGAGGATGCCAAAACAAAAGTGGATGATTCCCGGAATAGGAACTACTATCTTGTAGGAATGCACTTCAAAAGATCCAAAAGGCAGAGACAGAGACAGCCTTGTTTTACCTGAAACAAAAATATTATGAAGGTGGGCCCCGTGGCACCAAACTGCTGGCCAACAGGCTTCGCCAATCCAGAGCAAATGCCACAATTACTAAAATAGTTTCCCCTCGCTCTGGTCAATTGGTCAGACAATCTACACAAATAGCAGAGGCCTTTGTGGATTACTATGCGAAACTGTACAGTGCAGAGGAGACTACCACTAGGCAAGATAAAATAAAAGACAAAGAACCTCTGTGCGTAAACACTGAGGCAAGGGTTACCCCAAAGGGCATTTGGCTGGGAAGCCAAGTTTCAAGAAAATACAAAATCACACATGCCCCACAATGCAAAGCATCATGGGCTGCATATGCAAATCACCACAGAATGTTATGCTGGTCAACTTTAAGCAGCACCCTTTGCAAACTGTGGAGGCCTTCTGACACCATGCAATTCTGCTTAAAGTTGGACCAGCATAACATTCTGTGGTGATTTGCATATGCAGCCCATGATGCTTTGCATTGTGGGGCATGTGTGATTTTGTATTTTCTTGAAACTTGGCTTCCCAGCCAAATGCCCTTTGGGTAACCTTGCCTCAGTGTTTACGCACAGAGGTTCTTTGTCTTTAAATAGTTTTTATTTTAATGGGTTCACACAATATATCCCAGGCACACTGCCTTAGGGTAGCTGGTCCATTCCACTGGGGTGTCAAACAGACGAGGCATACTGATGAGTCCTGGTAGGACGTAAACACGTGTCTATGTTTTCTGTTAGCACCCTTGCAAACTGTGTGAGAGGGCCTTCGGCACCATGCAATTCTGCTTAAAGTTGGACCAGCATAACATTCTGTGGTGATTTGCATATGCAGCCCATGATGCTTTGCATTGTGGGGGCATGTGTGATTTTGTATTTTCTTGAAACTTGGCTTCCCAGCCAAATGCCCTTTGGGGTAACCCTTGCCTCAGTGTTTACACACAGAGGTTCTTTGTCTTTTAAATAGTTTTTTATTTTAATGGGTTCACCACAATATATCCCAGGCACACTGCCTTAGGGGTAGCTGGTCCATTCCACTGGGGTGTCAAACAGACGAGGCATACTGATGAGTCCTGGTAGGACGAAACACGTGTCTATGTCTTCTGTTAGCACCCTTTGCAAACTGTGTGAGAGGCCTTTCGGCACCATGCAATTCTGCTTAAAGTTGGACCAGCATAACATTCTGTAGTGATTTGCATATGCAGCCCATGATGCTTTGCAAGATAAAATAAGCTACCTAGACTCCATCCTACTTCCTCGGCTTCCATTGGATGCCATTAGGGGCCTGACTAGGTCTATCACCCAGACAGAAGTGAGTAACACAATCAAAAACCTCAAATCAGCTAAATGTCCGGGCCCGGACGGATTTGGAGCTGAATTCTATAAAACCCAGGCCCCTGAAACCATTCCTCTACTCCTCAGGGTCTTCACTGAGTTTGGACAGGAGGAGGACCCCTCCTGGCAATATGCACCATTACTGTCCTCCACAAAGAGGGCAAAGACCCCTCAAATGTGATTCATACTGCCCATATCACTGCTGAACCAGGACTATAAGATCTTTACATCCATAATAGCAGCAAGACTTAATCCCTGCTGCCTGAATTAATTGGACAAGACCAATCCGGCTTTGTTATGGGCGTCAGGCTCCAGATGGGGTACACTTAGCCTTAAATATGGTAGACAAGATCAGGCGCCCGGACCTCAGCATGCTTACAAGTCTAGATGCCGAAAGGCGCTTTGATAAGGTCTCGACTTTTCCTAGTGCTCAAACGAAGGGCTTCCTGAGTCCTTCATAAACACTATACGAACCTTATATACAGGCCCACAGGCGATGTCAGGGTGAACGGAGGACTATCCACTGGGTTTCATCTAGGAAGGGGCACCCGACAGGGATGCCCCCTCTCCCCCTTGCTCTTTGCCCTATATATTGAGCCACTGGTGGAAGCTGTGAGGTCGGGCGGAGGGAGTTAAGGGATTGAAGTGGTGGCATTCAGAAAAATCCTCCTGTATGGATGACATTCTGCTAATCCTATCACAACCACAAAATCCATACTACATGTTTGACCTGTTCTAGAAGAATTCAGGAAACATTTGGGCTATTCACTAAATAAAACTAAAACAGAAGCCCTCAGTTTTTTCTTTCACCCCCCCGGAGGACATTTGCCATCTATTACCCCTGAACTGGGCTGCTGATGAAATGAGATATTTGGGGGTCCGCTTAACTAAACAAGCGTCTGGGTTGTTTAACGCAAATTATACCCCTTTGGTGTCCTCCCTCAAGAAGGACATCGAGAGGTGGACCATCGCCAACTTGCCCATGTATTCCAGACTCAAGCCATATCGATGAACATATTACCTAAATTTCATACTTGTTCCAATGTATCCCACTGCATATCCATAAATCCCACTTCCAACACTGGCACAAGTTGATCTCTAAATTCATATGGGCCAATAAGAGGCCCAGAATAAATCTTAGGACACTACAGACTCACCGTGCAGAGGGGGGGGCAGGTCCCTTCTGGATCTAGAGGACTATTTTTTGGCAGTACAACTAAAAAACGTACTGCAGTGGGATGGTCCTGGTCCTGCCCCTAGCTGGAGGGAGAGGGCAGAGGAGGAGGATGACAGGCTACCTCTTGTGGACCGAGTGGTCGCCCCACTCTTGACTCATATCCACCCTACACCTAGACTCAACGCAGTGGGGAAACACTTCAGACTTTTATAGACTATGGAAAAATATAGTTTGTTGCCCCTGCTGTGGCCCTTAAAAAGACTGGGGTGGGCTGAAGATTTCCCACCCAACCGCATGGATCATTCATACAAACAGTGGGGCCGGTTAAGCCTTGAACACCTTGGGCAATTTATTCAGGGGGAAATGGTTCTGGACTTCAACTCCCTTAAAAATAGATATAATCTTAAGAATACAGATCATTTTCGATTTTTGCAGGCCAGAACATAAATATTAACATTATAGAAAAAGGGAGGACCCCTTGATAAGGTTATGCCCCTACTGGAAGCCTTTAAACAGATAAAATCCTCTGCGGTCCAAAGGGGTGCCATCTCGATCCTATATACAGCTATTAGATCAACAAGGAAAGATCTCGAAAAGATTAAGGAGAATTGGCAAAGGGAGATGCTCCCAGCCCTCACTCCAGCAAACTGGAAAATGGTCTTCAGCACTGCGGAAGCACACCACCAAATCCCCACTATGGCAGGAATTCGCTTGAAAGTCAGAGTTCGGTTCTTCCTCACCCCAGCAGCCTTAAATAAGAGAAACCCTAACGTGTCGGCTTGCTGCTGGAGGGGCTGTGGGAGGAAGAGGCGGTTACCTCCCATGTCCTGTGGAGATGCCCAAAGCTGCTTAGATATTGGGAGGACATTAGGCATGCTATTGAAAGTCTCTCCTCACTCAGACTCTAGGATGGGAGGAACTGATCCTGGGGGTATTACCCCTGATCTTGGGGACCTGACAGTCTGTATTTGTGGGCAATTCTAATCAAAGAGTTGCACATAAAGCCATAACCAGACTGTGGCTCAGCCACCAAATACCCAAAACAGGATTGGATCTCAGTAGTTGCAAACATTGCTGATTTAGAGAGTTAACCTTTAAAATAAACAATAAATCTCACTCCTATGTCCATAGATGGGCAAGATGGATAATGTGCTACAGGCAGAGGTCCTTCAGGCTCGGGTAGTGGACCTACAAATTCCATATAAAGGGCTATGGGCGACCTGTTATAAGTCTCCATTATGTATGATACTGTAAATGTTACACACATGTTTCCCCCTCTCCTTCCCCCTCCATGTGCCGGGGGTTCTCCCACCCTCTCCCACCCCATTTCAGTATAGGAAGATGCGGTGATTAAATAACCTTATAGACAAGGTGTACTTACTACAACTTCAGTTGACTTTATCTTCCAACATTTGTTTATTTATGGAACACTCAAACTGATACTAACATTAGGCCTAGCATCTTTTGATTTTTAGATGTCTGTTATGCTTATGTACTGATATCTCTCTATGGTATAATTGAATGTATGGCAAAGTCCAATAATAAAATATTACAATAAAAAAAAAAATCCTTGTAGCAGGAAATTGTCACATTAAAAACAAATTAAAACACCTAATCGGTTCCTAACTTCTCTTTTTTTTTTTTTTTTCTTTTTTCCAGGACAGCACCATGTCAGCACTGCAGTTCTACAATGTCTCCAGGACAGGTGTGTTAAGAGCCCTGTGTTATTTTTTCTTGTTCTACTTTTATGTTAAGGAAAAGTTTGTAATTGTGTTGTTTTCCTCTGAATTTCTTATGTATGTGAGCCCATGCCTTTTTGGGACCCCACAATTCCCTTTCTTTTTTTTTTTTTTTTTGGTTAATTGTTGCCTTTTGACACCAACACCCTTATCTAGCCACCTCCCTGCACCTATCATCTGACGGTTGACTCCATGGCTTTCCTTTATGGTGGAGCCTTCAGGGCGGCAGCCCTCTGGCACACATTCACGCAGTGGAGCTCTGTGGGACCAAGGATGTGCAGGACTGTTGGAGAGTACTGGCTGCATTATCCTGCTCGTGGCATTTTCATGGCTTTCTCAAACCCGCCCCTCTGTTGTCAGTGGCAGGGCTCCAGTGGGGAGCACACAAGCATGTCTTCCTAGTGCTATCTAATCCCCCCACCGCTGCATCACTGACTGCAGTACCACCTGTAGTCACCCAGGTTGTGCTTGTGTGGTGGAACTGGATATCCTCCCTACCCAATGAAAAGCATCCTTTGCAATGCTCGATGCTTCTTCTCCGGATGTTCCACGCTTATTCTGAAACCTGGTCGCAGGCAGCACCCTTGCTGCTGTACTGATAGGCCGGCTCCCCAGTTCCTTTATTTAAGAGTTTTACCAGGAAGGCATGCTGAGTAGAATACCTCTCGATTCCAGATGCGTCCTGGGGATGGTACACAAGAATAAGGAGAACATCAATAAAGATACAGTAGCACAAAAATGGTAAACATTTTTTTTTCAAAATTGTTTAACCAGGAGAGAGACACTAAGCTGAAAGCTTGTTTACAGGTGTGACCTGGGGAGGCACCTAAACCAAACAAGAGAAACACTCTGAAGATGGGGGCGATACAGTCCATTTACAGAAGAAAGGGTTCTGAAAGAACTAATGAAATTGAAGGTGGACAAAGCAATGGGCCTGATGGGATTCACCCAAGAATTCTAAAAGAACTAAGGGTAGAACTAGTGACACCTGGACTACTCTTCTTTAACAAATCATGAGAGGATGAGGTGGTACCTGAGGACTGGGGAGGGCAGATGTGATTCCTCTTCACAAAAGTGGGAGCAGGACAGAGCCAGGAAACTACAGACCAGTTAGTTTGACCTCAGTGGTAGGGAAAATGATGGAATCACTTCTGAAGGAAAGAATTGTTGAGTACCTAGAGGCCAGTGGGGCACAGGACCCAAGGCAGCATGGATTCACGATGGGAAGGTCGTGTCAGACAAATCTAATAGATTTCTTTGACTGGGTGACCAAAGTGGTAGACCAGGGAGGGGCTGTGGACATGGCCTACCTAGATTTTTAGCAAGGCATTTGATACAGTCCCACACAAAAGATTAATACACAAGTTAGCCAGCCTTGGAGTGGGTCCCAAGGTGGTAGCCTGGATAAAAAATTGGCTAGACAACAGGACGCAAAGGGTAGTAGTAAGTGGAGTACACAGTGAAGAAAAGAGGAGGGTTACTAGCGGGTACCACAGGGTTCCAGTACTGGGACCGGTCCTTTTAATGTCTTTATAAGTGGCATTGCAGAGAGAACTGGAAGGAAAGTATGTCTCTTTGCAGATGACACAAAGATCTGCAATAGGGTTGATACACAAGATGGAGTGGAAAGGATGAGAAGGGACTTGGCAAGGTTGGAGGAATGGTCAAATGTGTGGCAGCTCAGATTCAATGCAAAGGAGTGCAAGGTAATGCACATGGGAAACAGAAACCCAGGGGAAGAGTACACAATGGGGGGTGAGGTACTGACAACAGTAAAAATAGAAAGGGACCTGGGGGTAATTATATCAGATGACCTAAAGGTGGGCAAGCAATGTGAGAAGGCAGTAAGGAAGGCTGGGGGGATACTGGGATGCATAGGAAGAGGCATCAATAGTAGAAAACAGGAAGTTGTTATCCCTCTGTACAGACAGTTGGTGAGACCCCATCTGGAGTACTGTGTGCAGTTCTGGAGACCCCATCTCCAAAAGACATAGACAGAGTGGAGGCTGTCCAGAGGAGGGAACTAAATGGTGCAGGGTCTGCACCAGAAGACATATGAAGAAAGACTAAAGGAGCTTAATATGTATACCCTTGAGGAAAGAAGGAGAGAGGGACATGATAGAAACTTTCAAATACCTCAAGGGAATCAACAAAGTCCAAGAGGGTAGCATCTTTCAGAAAAAGAGATGTGCAAGAACAGGGGCACAATTTGAAGATAGAGGGGACGGCTCAGAGGTAATGCGGAGGAAGTATTTTCACAGAGAGGGTTGTGGATGCATGGAACAGCCTCCCGAGGAGGTCGTGGAGTCAAGAACAGTGGGGGAATTCAAGAATGCATGGGACAGACATAAAGCAGTCCTAGTGGTGGGTAGGAGGACGTAAGCTGTTGGTTAACTAGGATCTGCAGCTTATCTGTTAGGTAGGAAAATGGGCAGACTAGGTGGGCCAAGCGGTCCTTATCTGCCGTCAGATTCTGTGTTTCTATGTTAAGTGGCTTGCTCAGGGTCACACGGTATGCAAGTGGCGGCTGTGGGATTCAAACCCCGATCTCCAGATTTGCAGCTCAGAGCCTTAAACCACTGCGCTATACTGCCTCACATGGCAAACATGGTGACAAAAGATACAGTAAGGCAGTTTTATATAAGCAAACAACTCAGCATTTACAGTGATGTGCTAACATGGGGGTGAGACAGGGCTTGACACCATAAGATTAGTAAGAGATTGGTATGAAGAGTGGCACAGAGTAGCACAGGGTGAGTCAGGGGGTAGTTGCCTAGCTCAGGATGAGATTATGTGCACGAGCAGGTGGATGAGAAATGCGCTGAGAGAGGCTATTGAGGTGCTGGGATGTGAGGTGGCCCTGTGAGGTGTGTGAGTAGGCGGAGTCATTTTGCCTAAGCCCGTGGAGGCTGGGGGAGAAGGACAGGACTGTGAGAGGTATGAGGGCAAGGACTGATGCCAGAACTTGCAGCAAGGCGTGCACAGTGAGACGATCTGCGTCCTGAAGAGAGAGTAGTCCCATGGCCTGGTGGAGGGTACAATGATGGGTGGAGTAAGGACAGGCAAGGGCAAAACAACAGAAGGAATGGAAGATGAGTCCAGTCTGGTCAGGATGGACTGGGGATGGCATTGTAGACCACATTTCCATAGTCAAAAATTGGTAGAATCATTTTCTGTACAATTGCTCAACTAATTAGAAGGTGAATCTGTAGACGTTTGTTTGGCTAGTGTTTCGAGCCACAGTGCTCAGTACAATCTGAACTACATAAAAAGTACTTTTGAAGAATTTCTTTCTGTGGAGTGCAAAACTTGTTGTGTAACTTGTTAATTTGGGACTTGCAACCCCCTGTTTTGCACCCTCCGTAGTAACTGAGCGCAGGGCTCATTTTGAACCTACGGAAAAGTGCACCCAGTCTGTGGTGGAGTTTTTGTGGATGTCATCAATGTGTACAGAAAAGTCAAGGTGCCAGACCCCGAGGTATCTGAAGGAGGTGCAGATCTCCAGTAAGGTCCCATCCAGGGTGTGGTAGGCTGGGGAAGGGGAAGCCACACGAGTCTGTGCCCTGTGCTGAAGATCATGGAGACTGTCTTATTGGCGTTAAGGTGAGGCTGATTGGAGCGAAACCAAAGTTGAACACTGTTGAAGTCCTGCTGCAAAGTGATAGCCACAGCCGTATGGGAGGGGCCGGATGTATACAGCACCGTGTCGTCAGTGTACATGTGAATGGAGGTATGTGGGCAGGCAGAGGGCAGGTCATTTAGGAAGATAGAGAACAGGACTGAGCCCTGCAGCACACCCAATGAGACAGGGAGAGGATCAGAGGTGGAGTTACCAATCCTGACAGACTGCGTTTGACCAAACAGGTATGATTGGAACCAGTTGGTGGCCGAACTAAAGAGCCCTGCTTTGGCAAGCTTAGTCAGGAGGAGGGAGTGGGAGACTGTGTCTGATGCTTTGGCTAGGTTGACAAAGATGGCTGAGGTGATGTGCCCCTTATCCATGGCAGAGAGGATGGAGTCAGTGAGCCTCAGCAGGGAGGTGGTGGTGGAGTGGGACTTCCTGAAGCCAGACTGGTAAGGGGGGTGTAGAAGGAGGAAGAGTCAAGGAAGGAGGAGAGTTGAGAGAGTACAAGTTTTTCTTGGATTTTAGCCAGTATGGGAAGAAGAGAAATGGGGCGATAGTTTCCTGGGACAGAGGGATCACCTCCTTTGGGTAGCGGGATGACTGTGGCATGCTTCCACTCAGCCAGTACCGAGGCTAGGGAGAAGGACAAGTTGAAAATAGTTGCCAGTGGTGAGGGCAATGGAAGCGGCCGATGGGTATAGCATTTTTAGCATCGAGGTGTTGGGGCATTTGCTCTTGGTTGGATTAAGGGCAAGTAAGGCATGGTACACCTCAAGTGATGTAACTGGACGGAAGGAAAGGTGGATTTAGGTGGCAGGGTTTGGTCAGGACCCGGTGGGAGGGTGGGCCGGTGAGGGGAAGGAGAGAGAATAACAGTGCAGTAGTGCAGTTAGTAAGTAGGAGTTGAAAGCAGTGGCTACTGCTGGAGGGTCAGTAACCGTGGATGTGCCTCTGTTTGAGGTGGGCATTGGGGCTGGAAGGGGGTCAAAAAGAGATTTGAGGACCTTCCAGAATTTGGCTGGATGGTTAATATTTGTGTGGAAGGCAGTATTGAAGTAATTGGCTTTTGCCTGGTGGATTAACCTAGTGCATGCATTGCGCAGAGCGTGGTATTTTAGGTGAGCTTGAGGCAAGCCTGATTCCTTGAACGCTGTCCAGGCCATGTCTCTCTTGCTTTGAGATTTGCAATGTTGTCAGCTGTAATCCAGGGGAGGTAAGCACCACGCACCCTAGTCCGTCTAAGCAGGGCATAGTGGTTCTAGACAGCAAGGAACCTAGTTTTGAAGCCTTCCAGAGCGGCTTCAGCTGATGAAACTTGGTGTATGAAGGACCAGTCAGTAGTCGATAGGTTGTGTAGGAGAGAGATGAAGTCAAGGGATTTATAGGTCCTGGTCAGCAGGATGTGCAGGGGGGTGCTTTGGGCCGGAAGATTTTTCTGACCATGTAAGTCCTGTGGTGGTTGCTAAGAGAGTCTGGGAGCAGGCCTGCAGCTAGTATTCTGTGAGGGTGGGAGGTAAGTGACCAGTCAAGGAGAGTGATTGAGTTTTGTAGTTCAAGTGAGTGGGTTCGGCGATCATTTGAAAAAGGTTTAAGGCACCGACTTTATCCAGGAGTTTGCTAGAGAGAGAGAGAGAGAGAGACAGTTTTGATTAAAATCCCCAATGATGTGGAGTTCACCCCCTGAGGCCAGTGTTTTTAGATCGCCGAGGTGGTGGGCAGTGGGACATTGGGTGCACAGTAAGAGTTTGCAATGAATACAAGTGCAGTGTGGGGTAGGGCAAGTTTTATTAGTAGAGCTTAGATGGGATGTTTGTGAACTGCAGCATGGAGGTGATATACATGGCAATGCTGCCATCACGCTTTGAAGCCTGGCTGGTCGTGGGCGGATGACTGTAACCTGGGATGGCAATTTCGGGTCTTTATTGTGTGGCTTTAGCCATGACTCTGTGATAGGATGTCCGGGGAAATGAGAGTACAGTTGATTGCAGCAGGGGTATTTTTGTCAGGAAGCTACATAGGTTCAGATGCACCAGTTTCACACCTCAGGGAAGCTGTGAGAGTGAGGCGCAAGGGCTGGACCGTGGGGAGGGAGAGGTCCAAGATGCGCTGTACGTTCCCAGATAGCATCAGTAGGAGGGTGATCAGCAGTTTGGTTAGGGGCCATGCCCACAAGGGCTTACGGGGAGGGGTAATAGAAAGCTTGATGACTATAGAGGAGGCTTGAGTGGAGGGGTATAGGGCTTGGTGGCCTGGGTGGAAAGAGCGTGGCAGAATGTGAGGGGCCACAAATGGTTTCGAAATGTAGGTCACTGGGAATTTTCCATCAGGGCAAATACCGGAAGGAGGAGGGCATGCGGCCATAGAAAGTAATGCTTGCAGGCACTCCTGCATAACTGGCCGAGAGGAGGGTGGGAGAGACAGTAGGGGGAGCCAGAAGAGAGAAAATTGCAAGGTGAAGCAGCATGGTGGAGAATATTACAAAGAATGGTTAGTTGTATCAGTAAGCGAGAGATCAGAGGGCCTAAGCAAGTGAGCGGCAGATTCGGATAACCTGCAGATGGCAAAGTCCACTGATTGGTTCTGGGAACCGCGTGACAGCCCCTATATAGGAGCGAGTTCACCAAGGGTGGTGGTGGGGCCTTCAAAACCGCGTCTGCAATCGTGTTTTTAAATTCACGTTGGGGATACTGGCAATGCTCTGGGAGGATGAATTTCATGGCCCACGAGGGGGGCTTCAGACTGTAGCTGTGGAGGAAGCAGAAATCAAATTTAAAACAGGTAAGGAGAGGTGGGGTGGAGAGGGAGGGGGCTTACAGTTGATCAAGAGAGAAACGTCTGAACAAAACTGTTTCTAGCAGTTTACAGTCTGTGAGATTTGAGGCAGTACACATACTAAATTAAATTAATTCTGCCTTGAAATTGAAAGGAACTGCATGTGCCACCCATTTGGTTTCCTAGCTCTGTTCAGCAAATTAATTTAATCTATGCTGCAGGTAGCAGAGAGGCTTATGAACAGGGAACTAGGCTTTAAATATTCTGTAAAGTTATTTACATTTGAAAGTAACTAGTTCAGTGTTATACTTAAAAGTAATTAGCTCAGTATTGCACAGTACATTTAAGGCTAAAAACATGGATTCACTCGATTATAAGAAGCCCATTATGATCTAGCACACAACGCCTGGGCTGGAGCACAGTTTGTAATTTTTTAGCTTTAAATTAGAACAGTACTGCAGATAGTGAACAATTCTGTTAAAGCACCCAACTGAACTATCTAAAATTAGCTCATTTAGCAGAATCCGGCTCAAAAAAAAAAAACTATCTGAATTTGTATGCTGACTGTTAAGGCCGGGACAGGGTTGGTGCTGAATCAGTCCTTAATTTGAAACTGGCGCTAAAACTCCTTCTGAAACCGTCCATGTGCAGCTGCATTTTCGTACCTTGCTTGGGGATCCTGGCAGTGCTCTAGGGAGGGCAACCCTCACAACCCACGAAGGGGGCTTTTTTTTTTTTCAATTGTTTAACCAGGAGTGGCATACTAAGCTGAAAGCTTGTTTACAGGTGTGACCTGGGAGCACAGGGAAGTTAAGTGACTTGCTCAGGGTCACACAGTATGCAAGTGGGGGCTGTGGGATTCAAACCCAGGTCTCCAGATTTGCAGCTCAGAGCCTTAGACCACTGCACTATACTGCCTCCCTGCGACTGCTTCAGACTGCGGCTTGCTTGGTGATGTTGGCGGTGCTCTGGGGAGGGTGACCCTCGCAACCCACGAGGGGGGCCTCAGACCGTGGCTTGCTTGGGGATCCTGGCAGTGCTGTGGGAAGGCGACCCTCCACGACACACGAGGAGGGGCTTCAGACTGTGGCTTGCTTGGGGATCATGGCGGGTGCCTTGGGAGGATGCACTTTGCACCCACCTAGAGGGCCTCCCAGACTGTGGCTTGCTTGGGGATCCTGGCAGTGCTCTGGGAAGGACGACCCACGAGGGGGCTTCAGACTTTTTCAAACCACCCTCATAAAGAAATTACCCCCAAAAAATGGGGAGACACATTGTTCTGCTGTCTAGAAGATGGATTTGTATGCATGCTCTGGAGTCCTGCACTGAGGTTGGTTGTGGGAATCCCACCCTGAGGCTGAAGCGGAAGACGCACTTGTTCTCGGGAGGGTCTGCCTCAGCTAGCTGTCCCAAGTAGGAGCAGCACTTTAGGCTATGAAAATCACTGCTACTGCTGCCTGCCTCCTAACCGGAAGAGGCATGTAGCCATGGTGGCCCGTGATCGGAGGCCCATAGGAAACGGGGGTAGAAAGTGTATATATACTACAGAAGTCTGTATATTGCTACAGTTAAAATACTTTGGAGGTGGGGGGAAAGACAGATTTTAAAATAGCTGACAGCAGATGGCCGCCTTAATTTTTTGCTCTGCCCAGAACCTCTGTAAATTTCACTTGTACAAGCTTTAATCAGTATTTTACTTGAAAACAGTAAACTTGAGTTTGCGAGATCCTGTTTTTTTTTTTTCTTCGCTAACAAAAAACAAATGAATCGGAAGACAGAAAGAAAAGCAAGCTCAAAAGAGCAAAGTCTCCTACAGACAAGCAAGAGAAAAGGGGCCCATTGAAAAATTCCTCAGAAGTACCCCTCGGGGTAGTCCAGGTAAAGTAGGTTTGTTACTTCCTGTGCTAATGATCCTGGTGCTGCTGAAAGTGATTCTTAACTTCAAACGGAAAGGTATGTTAATACTGTAACAAAAATGCAAACTTCTGAGGGTGGTACAAGCTCATACTATGCAGTGGTGAGGGCTATATTTGTGTTTGAGGAGAAGTTGAACACTAATGTTTTAAGCTGTGGTTCAGTAGAGCAGGAGACTGGCTGTGGAAAAAGTACTTGCTATAATTCAGCAAGAAAAGCTCTAAAAGAACAGCTTAAAACTTCAGTAGCACTCTTGATTTCATTGTTGCATGCTAATTTTGAATTAGTCATTAAGGTAGAGGCTGGCTCGTTGGCTGAGCAGTAGGGCTGCTGCTTGTGATGCTGCGACCTGAGTTTGGGAATGAACTTGGGGGGGGACGGGGCAGGGGCACTGTCCCAGAGGACACACTTCCTGTGGAGAGGAAGGGTAACAGCCACTGCTACAACACTACCATCTGGGGACTGCATGTGGCAGTGCAGGGTCGACATATTGGGGGATCTGACTGGGCTGTGATCAGGCCTACTCTGCATGCAGAAGCATAAAGACCTAAAGTGGTAGCATCCTAGGGGGCATGGACTTTCAAAAACAAGGAAAATGCCTGACGTGTGTTGGATGATCCAGTGTATGCTTGGGCCTCGATCCTGGCCACTGCCATCTAGTTGCTGCATCCTGGGAACTCCTGCCTCCATTTGCTGGAGGTGGGCAGTAGGTTGGATCCTGTGAGGCTGGACTCCACCATGGGGGGGGGGGGGCAAGCATGTGGGGTTGAAAGCAATACAAGGTGAGTGATAGGACACCGGGTGTGTGTTAGGCCCGCCTGGGGGAAGAGGCTGAGTCATGGGACTACGTAACCAGTAGAGTGGAAAAAAAATAAATAAGCTAGAAGATATCCAGAATAATATACAAAAATAAAAAAATTTCCATTTCGTTGGAGTTGTCTTGATTGAAATAATTGTTCAAATAACTGCTTGGAACATTATAAAAGAACATTTAATTGATAAGTTTAACTTTACTGAAGAAACTGACCGTCCATTCATTGAAGCCTTTAGAATCCTAGTCCAGCCTTAATTCATTTCAGCAGATGCCTCTAAACTTCTTCGGCCCCAACAGTGAGAGTAATGTTTGTCCTCGAGTGATGTGAAAATCATTATCAAGCAGGCTAGAATGAAGGACACTATGGACTTTAAAAATGGAAAGGTCTGAGGAATCTGAGTTTGTACACTCTGGAGGAGAGGAGAGGAGGGATGGGGGGGGGATATAATTGAGACGTTCAAGTACTTGAAGGGGATCAACAAATCTGGCACAGATGGGTTAGTTAGGCTGAGGAAGGGAAGGGACACAAGAAGGCACAGGCTAAGATTGGAGGGGAGCAGATTTAGGAGAGAGATTAGGAGGCATTATTTCACGGAAAGGGTGGTGTCGGAGAGGAAGTAGTATCATGCAGGATGGGGAGCAGTTTTAAAAGGGCATGGGACAGGGCACGGGGTTCTGGGTAAGCAGAACTGAAACATTTCAGGAGGGGGTTGGGCAGCTGCAATTTAAGGGTGTTAGCTGTGCATTCGAGCAGATTTGATAGACCAAGGGGCCTGTTTCTGCTCGCAGATTCATATGACATGAGTGCTGTAACCCAGGCTCACAGACCCAGATTTTAACAGTTTAGGGAAGAAGTTCAGGAGATAAAAGGTACATTCTCACAGTTGCACCCCTTCAAGGCCTGAGTAATTCTAAATAATGCAGTCTGTCACAGGTGGCTAAAGCACAGTATACTGGAGCTAGAAGCAGGATAGTCAGAACGTATTTACTCACAGAATGAAGCTTGGCTGTTCAGTCCCAGACAGTAAAGGCTGACACAACAGTTGTGTTGCAGGTGACGATTTTATTCGGGACAACAGCAGTGAGCTAGTGACACTCCCCCACAGACAGTCAGATGTTTTCGTGCCTCATACACTTTGTCTTTAGAGAGCGCAGGAGGTACGTAAAAGTTTTTACTTTCTGTGGGGGAGTGTCACTCGCTCACTGCTGTTGTACCGAATAAAAAGTTTTCATCCTGCAACACAACTGTAGTGTCTGCCTTTGCTGCTTGGTACCCAGTAGCAGAGCTTAATTCTCTGAGTACATTCTGATTCTAAATAACGAACGCAGGATCTTTTTAAACCCCGACCAGGTTACTGAAGTTTTATGGCATCTTTGCAATCGGGCCTCAAAGATGAGTCTTATCTATGCGTGGAATTAGATATGGGTTTGATACTTGAAGCTTTGCAAATACACTAATGCCAATGGTATCTCAGTCTTTGGATCCTTGCATAGCCACAATCTCTCAAATATTGAAACTTAGACCACTGTAGACAGATCAAGGATTGCTGATTAGCGGGACTATCTTGAAAATAAGTAAAATCTTCTTCCTGTACGTTGAACTTTCTTGTGACAAATTTAAAATGATTATGGTATCATGAACTTTTTAAAGGAGCGCCCTATTTTTGATTTTTCTTTTTGGAAAGATCCCTGCTGGTCTGCCAGGAGCTGGTCACCAAAATGGTGCTTCTGGTTTTCGACTATGCAGATGTGGTCTACAATATCAGACCCCCGCTAGACTGGACACCCTGTGCAATGCCTTGTGTCACTTTGCTACAAACGCCTCTCCTCAAACGTACCACTGCTTCCTGTACAGCTCCCTATCCATTCTCCCTCTACCTTCACATCACCAGTCACACTGTACCTCCTTCATTACTAAATACTGGTTTGGTTCCCTCCTTTCCCACCTCTCCTTAATTCTCACTCCAGTTCCCTCTATTCCATGCTCCCTCCGCTCCAGGGACCATCATACCTTCTCCACTCCTTGTCCTAGTTCCTCTGCTGGGCAGTCTGCCTTTTCATATCAACTTTCACGACTCTGGAACCTTCTTCCCTCCCTCCTTCCTCTGCCACTCCACCTCCCCAGGCTCTCTCAGACATTAGGTGAAACTGCTCCCCCCGACCTGTACTTGTTTCCCACAGGTGGTCCTCCTTGGTGGCAAAGTGGCACATGGTTAGGCACTCCCCCACCTAGCAGGTCTCTAGTGTACTGCAGTGCTTGCCTCTGACCACCCATGGCATTATAGTTCACTTGAACAGGCGTGACTTCCTGTCCTGTAATCCACATTTCAGTTTGTTCCTGTAATCCACATTTCAGTTTGTACCAAACTATGTACCTGTGATGATTTTTTTATTGTACTGTGTCTGCACTTTATTCTGTAGCAGACACATACTGTTGTTATGTTTGTTGTACCTTCTTTATCCCTTCTCCCTGGGTCGCACCTGGAAATGAGCCTCGGCTCAGTGTGCCTTTGACGGACAGCAATTTTCAAATAAATAAGCCTTTTGGACTTTTATTTATATACTGTTATGTTATAAAAACTGGTGCCCCCATAATGACTGAATATCCAGCCTTGATAGAATGCGTAATAACCTGCTGAATTCCATAATGACTCGATAGCAGGTTATTATGGCATTTTCCTCCTCGCGCTCTCACTTCACTGAAGCACAAAAGAAAGCACACTGTATTTGTGTGAGTCACCGCTGAGGGACATGCTCGCTCGCACAAATACAGTTTACAGTTTTTCACTCTGTAACCTTGCACCAGTTACTATAAAAAATAATGCCTGTGTAAAGTTTGTTTTATGAGGATTTTTCACACACCCTCGGTATATGATAATCTCATAAACCCCTCGAAGCTTCACTCTCAGGATTTATGGATTATCACACACCTCGGGTGTGTGGAAAAATACTCATAACACACAACTGCACAGGCATTATTCTCTGTATAGCGAATGTATGGAATCTTGGTGTTGCATTTTTATGAATAAGTGGCTAAAAAGGTAGAGTTTCTTGTACCTAAAATATCTTCAGTTGTCAGAGGAGAATTGCAGTGACCTAACAGTCATGTACAGTGGCTATCACTGTTTGCAGGTCCATAAAAGCTCTGTCAAATGCGATATTGGGCACATCTGTAGCAGGAAGTACTCCAGAGATATAGTTCAGTCAATCAATCAAATCTTTATTTATTCAGGCTAGCATCATTGAGCAAGGCTCATTTACAAGATGGACCTGATAAGGTCAAGGTTCAGCAGTTGATACACAACAGATACATCAATACACTTATATATACAGTTATACATACAGGAAAAAAAAAACACTTATAAACACAATGATGCACAGTAAGATTCACATGATAATGTGGGTTATAGGAGTGTTATACTAATAAATACAGTATATACATATCCCAGTTGAGGAGCCATGGCATACGCACAGCATAATGTAATACTAGGATGGTGGGAGGCATTACTGAGGTGCCATAAGAAGGGGTGGCTGCCTGGGAGGGAGAACTGAAGAACAAAAATTATGCCATATATGGTGGATTTCTGGGAGGGGGGATTGTGAAATGACAAGACTAGCTCTAGTGGTAGCAGTTGCATTTCTCTGTGAAGAAATCTATGCAACGCTGTTTAAAGGATGCTATAGGTATAAGATTGGACAGCTTTAGGGATTTTTGTAGGGTATTCCATGCCATAGCTAGAGAATAGCTGATTGCCGCCCTCCCTAGCCGGGTGTTGAATTTAGGCATTTTGAACAGGATGATGTTGTTGCTTCTTAGGGCATAGGAACTAGGAATGGACTGGGTGAAGCAGTCAGAATATAATTTGGAAGTTTTTGACAACTCTGCAGGTCCATAATGCTGCATTTGTTCCTTCTGAGATGTAGGGAAACCCATCCAACTCGGCATAGAGAGCAATGATGAGTGTTAGATGGCAGATCTGTTATGAATCTTAATGCTCTATGGTACAGGGTATCCAGCTTTGTAGGTAGGAGATGGGCAGGCTATAAAGGAAGTCTGCATAGTCAACAACTGAGAGAAAAGTGGCCTGGACTAACCTCATCTTTGAATCTCTGGTTAGGAAGGGTTTTAATCTATAGAATAGGCCAAGCCTTTGGCGAAGCTTTTTTAGCAGTTCTTCTATATGATGTGTGAAGTCGAGTCTAGTTGACAGTCTGCTCAGTATTATACTACATTGCAGCTATTTTTAGGACATTGTGATGTCATCGAGGAACAAGTTGTGCTTGACTCACTGTAGTTAGACACGACTTATTTCTCAGTGACATCACAGTATTCTACAAATGGCTGCAGTGTAGTGTTGTGTGGCAGTATAGCCTAGAGGTTAGAGTAACAGGCTGTGAATGAATTTGCTACATCCAGCAGACCAGGGTTTATGTCCCACAACCTCCACTTGCGTGCTGTGTAACTCTGAGCAAGTCTCTTAACCTTCCTAGAGCTCCCGGGTCACCCATAAAACACAAGCACTTGTGCCGGGTGGGCCTTGTCTGATTACCTAACAAAAACAACCAAAAAAAATTCAACAGACTTAGTCATCAATATCTCTGGACGGCTTCCAGCTAAAGGTGAGCCCAGCGCCTCACTTGAAAGAGCTTTTAGTTTGCTTTCAAACTATGATAGTCACTGGGAATGGATGTGCTCCTTTGAATACATACAGTTATATAATACTGGAAAGTACCCAGTTTTCTCTAGAATGTCAAATATGCACAAAATGTTTTTGAAAATTGAATGTTTTATCGATTGTGTTAAAGGAATAAAATGCGACCCTGCTGCAGTCAGCCTTATCTTTCAATTACTTTTTCATCTCATGTGCCCAATCCTGCCTCTCTTCCTCCTCCTGTCCCTCATACTCTCTTCACCGATACTGTTCCTCTTCAGTTCCACTGCCTCCCTCCTTTTTTTCATTTTCACCCACTACCCCTGCTGCTGCTTTTAAGGCTCTTTGGCTCTAAACATGCACAATGGTGGGAGAACTGATGGTCTTGACCCCAAACTTGCTCAGACTCCATTATCTATCTGCTCATGCCATGCCTTCCCTATCATCTATCTTCTCAAGCTATCTTTATCGTTATCCTGTGTACGCAACTCTTGGAAGTTGGCTACTGTCATCCCCCTTCTTAAATGGGGTGATCTCTCTTCCCCTAGTAATTTCCATTCTCTCTCTCTCTCTCTCTCCTCCTTACACTGGTTAAAATCCAGGAACACCTTGTTCTCTCTCAACTCTTCCCTTTTCTTGACTCAGCCTCCTTCTTCACTCTTTTCCAGTTTGGTTTTAGAAAGGCCCACTCCACCTACCCCAGGGTCTTGTTGGATCACCACTTTGATTTTTCTGTGTACGTGGATGCTGTCCACAAGATGCTCCACCCCAAACCTGGAGCACTTAAGAAAAGTGTCCTGCTTCCTGCTCGGAGAGAAATCCTCACAAAGATGATTCTCCCATTTTTGACTACGGAGTTATTGTTTCCATGCTGCTCCAAAGTCCAGTTCAGCCAGACTGGAAACCCTCTTTCATTCCTTCTATTTACCATTGACAAACTGCGTACTCAACCACTGTTTTTTGTATATCTCCCCCTCTCTTGATGCCAGGCACCTTTCCCACTGTGCCGCCTCTATCTCAAATTTTGGTTTGGCTCTTTCCTGTCATATCTTGCCTCCCTCTTCTCAAGCCCCCTTCTACCTCTTACTCCCTTTATAACATTTGCTTTTGTTCACTGGCTCTCCCTCAGATGAAATCTACTGCTGGCCGAGCTGCTTTCTCTTGTCCTAAAATATGGAGCCTCTTCCTCCCCGCTTGCTCCCTCCTCTTCCAGCTCTGAAATCTCTCTTTAGTGTGTCTGTTCACTGCTGCAGTTGACTGATATTAGGGAGGATTGGTGCCACTTGCCTTCTGCACTACACTGGCACTTGGCTGAACTCCCTTCAGGTTCATCAGTCACTACTCATTGCTCCTTATTGTTATGTTGCTCGCTGTTTAATATTATTTTGTCTATTTTCGAATTGTGTTGTATGGTAATCAACAGCAAGACGGTTTTTATTCTTGAAGTGTTTTCTTGTAGTTGTGTGTTTTGTTACTCTTATGTCCATGTTATTGTTTTATAGCATATGGTTAGCCTTTGTTCTATGTAAAATGAGCCTGCTCAAAATGCTTGTGCACATTGTAAACTGTTATGATGATTCCAAAGTGGTTGGTGTTCAGCACAGTTCAAAGGTCCTAAAATGTTAAATTCCTCATTCACCCAACAGCTAGTTGATTGATTACTAACCACCCAGTGCCCAAATTTGTACCTTTTAACTTGTAAGAGTCTATAAATTTAATTTCGATAATAGAACAGAACAAAGAAATGGCAAGTTTTTTTTCTTTAGTTTTTACATTGGGGAAGGAACAATTATGTGGCTCCTGTGTACAAAACCATATAAAATAAAATATGGGCAACCACACACAACTCAGCATATGTTTCCATCTTGGGGCTAAGATGACAGCATGGACCTCTTGAGCTTCGCTGTCGAGGTCCATATGCTGTCATCTCAACCCCTTGATGGAAACACAGCCTTGTTGTGTATGGTTGACCATACATTAGTCTCTGTATTTTTGTACATCGATTTTGAATCTGTTCTGTTCCTTCTTCCTCCCCTACCCCTCCCCTGACACATCTAGAAACAAGCAGTTACCAGCTTAGTATGACTTTCCTGGTAAAACTTTTGAAATACAGTAAAAACACAATCCTACACTTCCTCCCTGATTGTCTGCAGATGATCTTCAGTGTCTCAGACCTGTAGTGGATCAGCCAACAAGGCTATATCTTTTTCCACATGTTGTCCTTTGTAACAGAATTGGGGGATCATTTATGCTGCAGTTAAAAGTAACTTTTAATGCTGAGAAAGCACATGTTGCACACTTTTAAATGGCAGTCTCCAGTAGCAGATGGTGTGTTATATATTTTCAGTTTACTGTGTCTCTTCTCACCCTCCTCACTCTAGAAAGATGAAAACTGCTCAACAACTATCATAAGGATAGCTTGACCTTGTGGGCTAAAGGAGTGACTGCTAGTAATTGTTGCATACAGTACATTCCCAGTCGGGATCCTAAACAGTCACTAGAGGGGGGTCGTTGCAGTGGATTGAGACTGTGGGGGGAGGGGGGTGGCTGGTGCCTCCGCCTTCCTTCTAGCCAGGATTGTTAGTTACTAGCTAGACACCAAATTCAGACCATTATTTTTTCCCTTATTTTATTTCTTTTTAGTTTGGAGCTTGTATGCAGTATGTCACGCCCTAAATTGTTTTTTTTACAGGTAGACCGCTCTGTACTGTCTTGTTCCGTCAGTTTGGAGCTTCCACACATCGACCATGTTACAGTAAGTAGAGGCTCTCCTTTTAAGCATTGCTGCATTCCTCTCATTCTTGTTCATATTTCTCCCCAGCAGGCGCTGGACATCTTTCTCATAGATACCTGCTGTAGAGCTAGTATGGAGAAGGTACTAGTCCTGAAAAATGTTAAATAGACTGCCTTGTTAGCCAGCAGAAAACAAGAACCTGTTTGGTAGCGGTTGCATCCCTTGAAGACTGTGATACCTTTTGTTGGATATCTTATCAGTTAGCAGACATGAAATGTTCCTGCCAGGAACATTCAGTAGTTATATAGCTTGTAGTGTACTAGCCTCTGCTGGGATTAGAACCTTGATGACCTGCTTCGTGGTTGTGACATAACCTCTACACCACAGGAACTGCCATTCTCTGCAGTGCAGCTCAGTGGCGCTCTGGGTGTGTCTTAAATTAGCAAGCAGAGGAGCAGTAGTTCAATCCAGTCAGGAACACAACATCTCTTATCTGCAAGATACCATGGTTCAAATTCTAAAAGGAATTACACATTTTTATCATTGTTTTCACTTGGCATTTAACCATAATGTGAAATAATAAGTTATATATAAAAAAAACTTTAAGAACAACAGTTTGCATGGGAAGGAAATTTTCCTGTCTGGAAACACTCACTCACTCAGTATGTTTATGGGACTAACACAGATGTTTCGTACTCAAGCTTTTGGAACCACTCAAGTCCCATTGCCAAGTTTTCATCCTCAGGTGCATTTTATGACTGAAGCTGATATTTTTTTATTTTTCTGTTAAAAGATCTGAGGTTTTTCGCCACAACTTGCTCCACGTCGGTGACCCGTGTTCGGGAACGAGCACGGGTTGCCGTGGGTCGGCAGGGAGCAGATGGATTGAGCGTCTGTAGGACTGCTCTCCATCTCCGGGGAGGGAGGTTCCAGTGGCTGGTGTTCGCCTGACCCCCAGTGGAGGCTGGGGCTCGGCGACACGGAGCCACACACCAAGTGGGGGTAGGATGCAGCAGACGCTTGTCTGAGGCGCACACGGGAGCGTGCGAGCACCCACTCGCTGGCGTCATTGCACGCTGTGCAAGCCCGCAAGGGAGAAAAGCGGAAAAGGGGACATCCAGTCGCAGCGCTTGATGGCTGCCTGTGAGCACTCCGCGCCGACTCGGGGAGACCATCAGGCAGATGTGGATCTGTTCTAGGTGGGGAAGTTGGCCGCCTCTACCACCCCGCCACGGGCAACTAGAGGTGGTCCTCCAGGGAGGTCGGTGCGGGTCAGACGGCAGCCGGAGGAAGGGAAGCACAGACAGATTGGCCGACTGGAGACCGCTGGAAAGAAATAAGCACCATTAAAAAAATAAATAAATAAAGATGAGGTTTTGAAAGCTTGCAACAGTAAGGCCAAGAAAAATATCCTCTCTGCCTAATACTGTGTCACTGGAAATGAATTCATAATCAGACCTTTGCAGTCTTGATATTTTTGTTGTATTTTATGGGGTTTTTTTTTGTTTTGTTTTTTTTCTCGTAGTACAATTTTTTCTTCCAAGGATAACCCAACTTGGGTGCAGCATCGTCTTTTCAGTAGGTTATCTGCCTTAACTTAAACTCACATCTGTGGTGATTAAAGCACAAGGAGGTCAAATGATTTGCTTAAGGTCACATTGAGTCTGAGGCAATGGTGGAATTCAAACCTGTGATCTCCTGGTTCATAGTTAAGTGCTCCAACCACTAGGCCACACAACTGTCCATGAGGGACACATGATAGTGTACAGACATAAAATGCCAAGTACTGCCCTGTGTTTGGCGTAGGGCTACTGGAGGCGGAAGACTAGGTTTGCTGGCAAAGCACCTCGCTTCACCTGAGCTCTTTTCTTCTAGGTTTTCTTGTAAGGACAGAGCAAGGAACAACATTGTCAGAGCAAGGAGGATAATTAAGGCTTCTTTTGGCTAGGCAGGTTTATTTGGTGTTACTATTTTCTTTTGTGCTTACAGGTTTTGTTACTGTTCTTTGCTTACATATTACTGCTTTATTCTTTGATTCAAATCGTTTTTGCAGGGTATACTTTCTGCTACATTGTTACAGGGTGTGTCTACAGGTTTGTTACTGTTTTTTGCTTACAGATTACTTTATTTTCTCTGATTCAGATTGTTTCTTTGCATGGTTTTTTTCTGTGGAATTGTTCAAGGTTGTGCCTACAGGTTTTTGTTACTGTGTTGTGCCTACAGGTGTTGCAGTTTACTGCTTTATTTTTTCTCTGAAATTGTTTTTTGCAGGGTATATTTTCTGTTAAAGTGTTACAGGGTGTGCTTTTAGATTGATACTGTCTTGTGTTTACAGATTACTGCTTTATTTTTCTGTTTCAGTGTGGTTTTTTTTAGGTTTTTTTTGCAAGGTATATTTTCTGTTAAATTGTTGTGAAGGATGTTACTTTTTTGCTTACAGATTACTGCTTTATTTTTCTCTGATAGATTAAAAGTGTTTTTACAAAGTATATCTTCTGTTAAATTGTTCTGCAGGTTGTGCTTCCAGGTTTTGTTAGTGTTAAATTGTTTCAGTTGATGCTTACAGGTTTTGTTACTTTTTGTGCTGACAGGTTTTACGGTTTTATCTACCATTATGCTAAGCTTTCAGGGCTAATTACAGGAGCACCTACGAGATACAGACTGTGGGATAGTGTCTGCATTTATCGTTGGTTGATTGTTTCTGCTCTTACCTCCTTGTTTCTTTCGTCCTTGGTGGTTCTTTTTCGGCAGGGGAAGGGCCCAACCACCCCATGCTATACTCCTTTTATAGAGTAGCACAGTCGTGACATTTCCTGTATCAAAGCAGGAAGGGGAGGATCAAGGGGCACAGTTTAACTTTTTATAAAAAGATGTACAGAAACAAAAAAATATTTAAAAAAATACACATTTGCTTTCATTTTCCTTCTGATTACTCAGACCAGGTTATTAACTCAGCAGCTCAACTGGAATGGATATTATTAACTGCAGGTACTGCGGGACACTTTTCAAAATGTCAGTTATACAGGATTTAGGACACTGTCCTAAATGTGGGACCATCGGAGATCTTAGGGCTCAGCTCCAGCCAGCATGGACAGACATTGCATGCCTCAAATCGCATATTCAGGAGGAAATATATTACAAGAACCACCCACCATTTCCTCAACATCCAACTGGAAACACCTCAACTGCAGAGGGTAGTTGGTCTGGGAGGTTGGCAGGTGGTTAGGAGGCAAATCGTGCCCCATCACCAGTGCTCACCAACGTTATCACCTCCACAAACCATATAAAACTACAAACTGGTATCTGCCTCTATCTCTGAAATCAAATAAAGGGGCAGAGGACACTGCAGTACAGAAGCTAACACTACAAAACTCACCCATAAAAGGGACCAAAACAAAAAAGAAATCCAAAACACTTCTGATCATAGGAGACTCCATGATTCGGGGAGTTGATACCTACCTCCGGCCAAGGGTAATGGTCAGGTGTCTCCCAGGTACATCAGTGTGGGGAGTCACTGACCACATTGCTAAAATCGCAGGAAGTGGGAAAACATTGATGTCCTGGTACACATAGGAACTAACAATCTGGCCAGCCGGTGAGTTGTGGAGACCAAGGAACACCTGACCTGGCAGGGAGACAAACTGTCATCCATTTCATCCGGCATCTCCTTCTCTGAGGTCCTGCCAGTCGGAGAGGGGGGGCAGATGGGCAGAAGGTCAGAGAAGTGGAGATAGGGGAGCTAAACATGTGGCTCAAGGGCTGGTGCCAGGAAAAAGGACACAGATTTGTAGGTAATTAGCAATAGTTTTGGGAGCAGAGGTTCTGAACTGCATCTGACTAAGGAGGGAGTCGGTGCATTGGGGCAGAAGTTTGATGTCTTTGCAGAATATTTACACTAGCAAATGGGGAGAGGGATGCAGCACCCGATACATCAAACGGGAAGAGCACCCCTCAGCTAGTGATCAAACAGGAGTTCAGCATGTTTGTAGTTCATTTGCATCACCAGGTGAGGAAAGGTCCAGCTCCCATACCACGCACGGGAAAAGCCGAACCTCACCCCACACACTAACGACTGAAATCTGACTTATGGAAAATCACGACACAATGCCCGCAGTCTGGGAAACAAGATCCCAGACCTGGAGGCAACAATGACAGAGGCTAAACTAGACATGGTAGCCATTTGCGTGACGTGGTTCACCAGTGACCACACTTGGGAGACTACCGTACCCAGCTATGTACTGCTCAGAAGAGACTGAGGTGAAAGAGGAGGTGGAGTGGCCATTTACGTCAATGAAAATATCAAAGCTACAGAAATTCGGAATACACATAAGGAGCCAGAAGAACTGTGGGTCACCCTGGAAACAGGAAATGGGACAGCCATATGAACTGGGGTTGTCTACAGGCCTCCAGACTGGGGGGGAACATAGACGCATTACTGTTAGAAGATATACAAAACATGACAGCTAATGGGGAGGTTCTGCTAATAGGAGACTTCAACGTGCCAGATACAGATTGGTCAATACCAGCAGGAACATCTGGTGAAACTAGGCACATAGTGGATTCCCTGCAGGGGGAGGGCCTCAAACAATTGGTACAACAACCCACAAGAGACAGGGCTATCCTGGATCTAGTACTGACTAATGGGGAAAGGAAAGATCTCCAGGTAGAAAGTCACCTGGTGGCCAGTGACCAACACATGGTATGGTTCAGTTTGGCCACTAGAACTGAATCATCCCATTCCGAGGTAAAAATATGGGACTTCAGAGGAGCTGACTTTAATAAGATGGCCAACAGAGTTAAGCTAGCCCTGGCAAGAAGAAATACAGATGAGGAGGTACAGGGAAAGTGGGCAAGCATTAAGGATGCAATACTTGAATCAACATCCCATTGTGTTAAGGAGAAAAGCAAGAGCAAAAGAAGGAGGAAATAACTTTGGTTCTCAAACAGTAGCAGAAAAGGTCAGAGCCAAAAGGTTGGCCTTCAGGAAATATAATGGAACGCAGCGGGACGAAGATAGAGAGGCATACCAAATTTCCCTAAGGTAAGCAGGGAAGGCAGTAAGGCAGGCAAAGGCCCAAACCAAAGAAGCACTAGCACAAACAGTAAAAGAAGGGGACAAGTCTTTCTATAGCTACATTAATGAAAGGAGAAAGTCCAGAGGGGGTATTGCTAAGATCAAAGAGGATGAGGGTGTGTGTGTGTGGAGGAGGACCAAGGAAAAGCATCTATCCTAAATAGATACTTCTGCTCAGTATTTACTAAGGAGGAGGTAGAGCAGGGCCCACTGCTCAGCACCATGGACACGGGGGAAGGAGGTGTGCACAAGTCCCTTCGCAAAAGAAAGGGTCCTACAAGAGCTCGCTAAGCTTAGGATGGACAAAGCAATGGAACCTGATAGCATACATCCCAGGGTACTAAAGGAGCTAAGGATGGAACTAGTAGAGCCATTAGCAGAACGTTTAGTGAGTCTGTGAACACAGGAGAGGTCCCAGAAGACTGGAGAAGGGCTCATGATCCCGTTCCACAAGAGTGGCAGCAGGGAGGAGGCAGGGAACTACAGACCAATCAGTCTTACCTCAGTAGTGAGCAAGATTATGGAGGAAAGGATGGTGCAATACCTGGAATCCTTAGTAATAGAGGATGCAAGACCGCATGGGTTTACAACAGGAAGGTCCCGTCAAACTAATCTCATAGATTTGTTTAACTGGATAACCAGAGTGGTGAAACAAGGGGGTGCAGTTGATGTCGCCTTTTGACTTCAGCAAAGCTTTCGATACTATTCTACATAGAAGATTGATTAATAAGCTAGGTAAGCTCGGGGTGGGTCAGAAGTTGGTCAACTGGGAGGCAAACTGGCTAGCGGGCAGAAAACAGAGTGGTGGTAAACGGTATACAGTCGGAAGAGATGCAAGTCACAAGTGTGGTACCTCAGGGATCAGTTCTGGGGCCAGTCCTCTTCAGTGTCTTCATCGGTGACATTACAGATGGACTGGATGGTAAGGTTTGCTTGTTTGCAGATGACACCAAGATCTGCAACAGAGTAAATGATCTGGATGGGTGGGCAGAATGAGAAGAGATCTGAAAATACTGGCAAAATGGTCTGAAGAGTGGCAACTGGGGTTTAACACAAAGCAGTGAAAGATCATGCTCATAGGGAAGAGAAACCCTGAAGCTACCTATAGGTCGGGAGGGGAGTTGCTGGCAGTCATAAGGGAAGAAAGAGACTTGAGCATCATCATAACAGATGACCTGAAATCATCCAAGCAGACCACTGAAGCAGTAGGTAAGGCTAGAGGGATGTTGGCATGTATTAGTAGGGGTATCACAAATCATAAGAGGGAGGTAATAATCCCTCTTTACAAGGCACTGATTAGGCCCCATCTGGAGTACTGCATGCAGTACTGGAGGCTGCGCCTGCAGAAGGACATTAACAAAATAGAGGCTGTCTAGAGAAAGACAACCAAAATGGTGCAGAGACCGCATCAGAAAACATATGAGGACAGATTAACGGAGCTCAATATGTATACCCTAGAGCAAAAGAGGGAGAGAGGTGATATGATCGAAACATTCAAATATCGTAAAGGCATTAACAAGGTGAAAGCGTCTGTTGTGTTTCAATAAAGAAAAATATCAGGACAAGAGGACACAGCATGAGATTAGAAAGAGGCCGATTAAGGGATAATGTGTGGAAGTTCTTTTTCACAGAAAGGGTGGTGGATGCATAATGAATGGAACGGCTTACCTCAGGAAGTGGTGAATATGTATACAGTGCAGGGCTTCAAAACAGGCATGGGATAGGCATAAAGGAGCAATACAGATGAGTATGAATAAATAGGCCATTGACAGAGTAAAGGTCTATGGCACATTCATAAGGTAGAAAAAATGTGCATACTGGATGGGCCTTGCGGTCCTTATGTGCTGTCAACTTCTGTGTTTCTATGCTCACAGTGCCTGTGACCTGGTGTTGGGAACAAGCGGGGGAGGGGAGATTAACATCACAGATGATGCCTCCTCGGGAGAGAGAGGTCAGTAGGGCTTCGCTGTGCTTTCTGTGTCACCCACATTATCAGTGGGGAATAAATACATAGGGGTAATGAGCTGCCCTCTAGGCTAGTGGTGCAGCCCAAAGGCTGTCAGTCATGCATAGAACTCTGGGGACATGAGGATTCTAAAATAGCAACAGTTACTCAGTCTTTGCTGTACCACTGAAGGGTAGACTGCACAGATAAAGCTCTCTGGAGAAAAAGCTGCTGTTCTGCTACTACAGTGTGTTGTTTTTTAAGTTGGACTGAGTAACTTGAGGTTGGGCTACCTGGTGACACGGAGCACCCCAAATTTAGAAATTGTCCTTGTTAAGCTGCAGCTTCGAATTGACTTAATGTGCTAACAAACTCTCATCCAGTGCCTACAGGGACTGAAGGAGGACCACTGGCCTGTTCTCTGTAGGGTGTCTAACAGGGTCTCTTACAATATCCCTTAGCCTGGTGCCTCAGGTAAATAGTATCTTTACTCTTGGGAGGACTCGGTTAGGGAGGTGCTTTGAGATATTGTTTTTCTCCTTGACTGTGTGTTGTCTCTTTCCCCTTTAGCATTTTTTGGTGCGGTCCCCTCCCTAATCTCTGGCTTATTTGTGCTTTTACTTGTGGTGATAGTTATCCATGGTCCACAGGGAGATTTTTGGTAGTTAGTTGAATTGGTATTCATTAGTGAGTGGTTTGATATCTTTTTCATTGGTGGTCAGTGTGTGTCGCCAGGTCCATTACTGGTTAGATCACAAGCATTATTTGTTAAGCAGCACTGCTCACACTGGACTGCTAGTGCTTTATCTTTTTTTCACTTCTTGGCTGCAGGCTTCATTGCACTAGCACCACACGCATTAGCTGGTTGCCAGCATCTTTTGCTGTTGCGTCTTTCCAGCCTCAGGATGCGCCCCCAGAAGCCTTGTGCGTGCGAGCACGAGTGACCAAGAGTGCATTGACATCACACACATCATCATGATGTCACCACGCACATGCATGCAGCACCTCATGACTGGCTGCTAAGTGCTTCTGCAGACAGACAGCTTGGCACTGCAGTAGCTGCTACCGACCTACCCACATCAAATCATTAGGTGGTTTACTTGGAAACAAAGCAGTCATTCTGTTTCTGTGTAGTGGCTACCTGCAGTGGCAGCCAGGTCTGTTTTCTTTGATATTACTTTGTGGAAAAGGCAGGTGACTGGGCACACTTAGCAAAGGGGTTTGTCTTGTCTATCAGGTGTGCAGCAGCAGTGTCTCTGTCTTGGTAGTGATTCACCTGTTTCTGTAATTAGTTAGCAAGTATAGATGGTGTGTAGCAGGGTCGTCCCCCGATAGGGTTGCTGGTGTGGGCAGATGGGAGTTATGCATGTTTTTCTTATTGTTGTAGGTCAGTTCTACCTTTCTTGTTGGCACCATAGCCTATCAGAGACCTGTAGTATGTAAAAAGTGTAAGTCCTCAGGGATTTATTTAACTCTAAAATTTGATTAGCGTTTTGCTCATAAAAGTGCTAAATCTTTGTGAAAATGCATAGCTCTTGCCTCACTGTGTTTAACAAACACAGCACTTCTAGAAAATCTATATAAATACTTTCTGTACAGTTAGTATCATCCCCAAAAAAAAACTGCTAATCAATTATTTAAAACCCTGGTCCTTCAAGAGGATGATGGGATCCCCCTCCTCTTTGGGGTTGAATTGTTCCAACTGTGTAACTATTGGTTCCTCCCCCCCAGCCGAACCCCCAAGCTGGGGGGGGGTGCACCTGTGGTACTGACTGGCAGTGGTAAGGCTGAGTTGCAAAAGTTCTTTTTACGCCTCTTAAATGAGTTGTTGAGTTCTGACACACGGGCCCCTCAGGTCGGGGGGGGGGGCCATACAGGTACATCAAAGTGTGCCAGAGCAAAACAATCCCCACTCTCCCAGATTTACAGGTTACCCCCCCACACACACACACCTTGATGGCTTAGACGGTCAAGATGAGGATGTGGGGAGCATGGGGAAAATCCTAAAGCAACGGACCAGGAACTTTCAGATGAGGAAGTGTGTCCCTATGAGGGGGGGGGGGGGAGTGGAAGGAACCTAAGAAAAAGTTTCCAATTTCCCCTCTTATTTGATGTGAAGTTATTGTTTTATCTCATAATGGAGGCATGCAGGACATTGTAGATAAGGAGGTTCACGACATAGAGACCTTGGATGTGAACCCCATTCTGTCCACCTCGGCATCGCCTCAGTGTTTTCCAAACTTCCAGCACTGCAGCCAAATTAATGAACAGGAGTGGGCCCTGGTAGACAAGCAGAAACCGCTTCCTAGACCTTGAGTGGAATGCTACCTGTTCCCAGAGGAGAGTTCCAAAAATAGGAGCTTCCTCCAAGGGCTGACAGAGCAGTGTGCAGTGTGGTCAGGCACACTACTTCTCTGCCTTTGGACGCTTTTGATAAGAGAGTGGCTGCGTCATGCAGATGGGCCTATACTTCAAATGGGGTAAACCTTTGGATGACATATGCGTGTGTTTTTTTTTTTTTCCATTTGCATGGGCGTTAAACTGTTGGGTTACTGCCTCAGGCAACTTCGTTCCGAAGGGACAAATATTTTACATCTTGTGTTCATGGCACCTGCCTTCCTAGAGAATGCAGCAGTGGATAGTTTACGGATGTCTACCTGCTCCACTTATCATATTGTGGTGGCTGTAAGGAGCATGTGGCTTTGTCACTGGGGCACACATCAGGTGTCCAAGGCAAAGCCGTTTAACATGTCTTCGGGGGGGAGAGTTATTTGTGCTAGAATTGGACTGTATTCTGATGGATGTCCAGATGAAAAAGGTAGTTACCGGTGTCCAGGTGGCACAGGACCAACCCAACCTTCAGAAGCTGGGTGGGGGTTGGCCAGCAGCAGTGAGCCAGAAGCAGTTTCGTCCCTTTCAGAACTTTGAAAACCAGAGGAATAGAGGAACCTATTCCTGCTTCAAGAGTAACAGTACAGCTGCTCCTTCACATGCAGCCAAATAGAGGCACTGGAAGGAGAGGAGGTTACTCCCAATGAAGGTACATGGGGTCCATCTCTGCCCCCTTCCCTTGGTGGAAGACGGCAAAGATTTTACCAGCAATGGCCCAACTAATGTTAATTATAATAATACACTTTATATAGCATTCTTCACAGTGTATAAGAGCGCTGCACAACAAAACAACAATTAAAACCATAAAATATTAAAATACTATTCGGTAATTCAATGAACCATAATAATCCCATAAAACAGTCAGTTACGAAGCAGCACCAAATGCCAGCTGAAATAAATAGGTCTTAAGGACAGTCTTGAAGCTCTCCACTGTCAGGCACTCCAGTACCCGACGAGGCAGAAAATTTTACAGGGTGGGGGCCACAAATGAAAACACCCTAGATCCAGATGTTTTTAGTCGTACCCTGGGAATCTCCCGCAATCCTTCGTCAGTCGGTTGAGCGGAGCGGCTGGAGGGGTCAGTAAGGATGCAGGAGATCCTGCAGGTAGATCCGTCCCAGTCCATGTAGGGCTTTATAGGTCAGCAAGTCAACCTTGAAGGTGACCCGCCGCTGAACTGGCAGCCAGTGCAGTTCACGCAGCACAGGCGTAATATGACTGGATCGAGATGATCCAGACATCAGCCTTGCAGCAGCGTTCTGCACCAGCTGCAGGCAGCAGATATCAACCCCCGAAAGCCCTAGGTAAAGGGAGTTACGGTAGTCCAGGCGTGAAGTCACAAAGGCATGAATCAGAGTTGGCAAGTCGCCAGATGGAACTAGGAGCTTAATCGGGTGATATTCCTCAGATGGAAGAAAGAGGACTTAACGACGGCTGACACCCGAGAATGAAGTGTCAAACTGTCAAGAATTACCCCCAGATTTCGCACCCGCTCAGAGGTCAATAACTGGGACCCTCCCCAACCCCTCTATCCGGCAACCAGGATCCACCACCAACACCTCAGTCTTGCCAGAATTAAGTTTCAACCAGCTGGTATTCATCCAGTCCTGGATTTGTGCCAGGCAGTTATTAAAGACAGAGAGCGCGCTATCCTGGTCGGGAGCAGAGGACAGGTTGAGCTGTAAAACCTCAGCCCATACCATCTCACAATGTCTCCTAATGGCAGCATATACACCGTGAACAACATGGGGACAGCACGGGAATAAGCCCCCTGAGACCATCCCTGTGATCTACCAGTGAGGAATGAATGGAACCATTTGAGGACTGTACAAGACAGGCCGCAGATGGCATGCAGGCAATCCAGCAGCACCCCATGGTCCACGGTGTCAAGGCTGAAGAGAGATCAAGAAATACCAAGATAGAGGGATCTCTATCTCCTCGAGAATCAGGAGATCATTGAGCTCCCAAACCAGAGCAGTCAGCGATACTATGCCTTTACGAAATCCTGACTGGAGAGGGTCATAAATGTCATGGATGGTAAGATAGTTCTCCAACTGTAGCGCCGTGACCTTCTCAAGGACTATTAGAGATTGGACGGTGGTTTTTGGTGGGGGTTTCGATTCTATTTCGCTCCCGGTCACAGCTCGTGGGACCTTCTCTCGGGCATCCAGTCCTTGTCCTGCCCACCTGTGGATCTCTCGGTCTGCGCCTCCTCCCTTCACCCACCCAGGGAGGGCAGCCCTCACCTCTGTGGGCTCTCTTAGGAAGTCCGACTCTGACTGCAGGTGGGCCCCGGAGGGAGGAACTGGAAGGCCAGCCAAGGAGAACCTGGCGGAGGGCAGGGGGGGACTGGTGCCATTGCCTGTCCCATGCGCCGGCCTTTTCCCTGTTCTCCGCTAGTTCCCCACCCCTGCATGGGCACGCCCCGACGCTCTGGTGCACGGCAACCCTGCCTGCGTTGGCCACTCTGTTCTCATTCTGCCCGGCTTGCTGCAACTAGCCCTGGTCTCCACCGGGGGTCACTGGCACTCAGAGCCGACCCAATCCGTTCACCCGGGGAGGAGAGTGCCTCAAGGGCACTCCTTCCTCAACCCGCCCCTGCCAACCCACCAGCGCCCGAGTCCGTTCCCAAACCCGGGTCGCTGGCGTAGCGCAAGGTGTGGCGTCCATAACCTCAACACTCAGCACCACCGGGCCGGCCCCAGTTGGACGGTAGTTGGCGGGGCAGTCTGGGTCAAGTGAAGATGTCTTGAGAAGGGGAGTCACCACTGCTTCATTTAGGGAGCAGGGAAACTCACCCATCTCCAGTGAACACCATACCATCTCCGCAAGGACCAGGCCGATGAAATCAATACAGCCTAATAAAAGGCGAGTAGGGCCTGGAACCAAACTACAACTGGTCAGGCTCATATCCTTGAGAATCCGCATGACATCCTCGATCCCTAGCCGATCGAACTCCATCCAGCAAAACTGAAGTGTGTCAACATTCAGATGACCACCCCGCCCCCCCGAACGAGCCCCACCATCTCCGACTTGATGCTAGCAACCTTATCGGCAAAGAATTGAGCAAACTCCTCACACTTTCGTGAAAATAACCTCTCGAACTTGTAGACAGGCTGGATTGCACAGTCTGTCTACAGTTCGTAAAGCGAGCTGGTCGATTCCTGAGCTGCAGCAATCTCCTGGACAGGAATTCTGCCTTCTTATGGTTGATTGCTGACTGATGGTCCCTAAGATGTCCCATCAGTTTAAGTCTGTCGGCATCGAGGCCAGTTTTCCGCCAGCTCGTTCTAACCTTCCGCCTGATAAGCCTCAACTCCCCATTGAGCGCATGGGTCCTGGAAATTCTGGCTATGGGCTACGCCATAGAGTTTTCTCTGGCAACCACAAGAGTTTGCTCACTACAGTTTCTGACACCTCAAAATCAAGTGAAGTGGCAAGCTGCGAGTCGGACCTTGGATCACTTAAGACAGATCAGGGCAATTGTCCCAGTTTCCCTGAACAGAGGGTCTAACTTTCTACTCGATTTACTTCGTAGTCCCCAACAAATTGGGAGATTTTGACCTGTTGTGGATCTGAAGCATTTAAACAAGTTTGTCTGGCACAGAGTTTTCAAAATGGAATCCTTGCGGTCCTTCATATAGGCGGTCCAGCTAGGGCCTGGCATCCATAGAACTGAATGACCCCTACCTCCACATTGCAGTATCTGAGGTTTGCAATTCTGGGTCACCATTTCCAGTACCAGGCTATCTTACTTTGAGGAAGGCTCTTGAAGCAGGCCACACCAGTGGGACTGAGTCCCAAGCAGTACCAGTATCACCAGGATGAAATCATCAGGAGGAGGACCAGACAGTAGTCAATAGTTCATGACAAAAGGCCCAGAAGGACTGCCAGGCTGAAGTTGGCTCTATGCCCAGAGGTGCTGCCCAAACTGTAGTGCTTGGTGAAAGTGTGGACAGAACTCCAGATGGCAGCTGCACATATGTCTGCAGGAGACACATTTCTGAAGCAAGCAGTAGAGGCAGCCATACACCTGGTGGAATGGCCCTTGGCCACCCTCAGAAGGAACTTGTTGTAACTTGTGGTAGCAGAAAACAGTGCAATTAGCTAACCACTTAGACAAATGCTGTTTAGAAACAGGAGCACCTTCCTCTTCGGGCGAACAAAACAACTGGCCAGTTTTCCTCAGTGACTTGGTGTGGTTGGTATAATACTGCAACATTCTATGAACATCCAAAGTGTAGAGCAAGGCCTCTCCCTGATTGGAATACTCTGGGAAAATAAACTGGAAGGTAAATGGATTGGTCTAAAGTAAACTCTGTCACCACCTTAGGTAAAAACTTAGGATTAGTACACAAAGACACCTTGTCTTTGTGAAAAAACAAATAAGGCGCCGGCCCGGTGGCGCTGAGGGTTGAGGCGCTGGATGCCACACCTCGCACCATGCTGGCGACCCGGGTTCAGGAACAGACTCTGGTAGCCGGGGGTTGTGGGGGGGGACTGAGGATGGGCGTTCCAGCAGATGCTCTCTCTTCCTGGGGTGGGCTGCAGGGGGTGCTTAGAGCACCAATGCTCCTAGGGCCAGTGGAAGCCTGCGGGCTTTGGAGAACAGGCGGTTCCTTTGGGGAACCGGGAGGGCGCTATGGACGCTTGCGGCAGGCGTATGCAAGTCATCTGCTAGGACTTCATTCTCCGGCGTCTTCAGGGGATTAAAAGGGGAGAAAACCAGGGGAAAAATGCATACACCCCCCGGCTCCCCACGCAGATGAAACCAGGGTAGGAGTGCCAAGAAGATGCCCAGGCGGACTGAGTAGGAGGGGGGTACGAGGCCTTCTTCGAAAGCCGTGGGAGCTGGGCAAGTTAAAAAATAAATAAATAAATAAATAAGGCTCTTTACACATCAGAGCCTGGAGCTTGTAAATCCTTTGAGTAGAAGCAACAGCAACTAAAAAGAGTGCTTCCCATGACAGAAAGCGCAGCTCGCAACTCACGGTCGGTTCAAAGGTAGGTAAAGTGAGTTTCTCCAACATAAAATTAAGGTCCCATGGGGGGATTCGGTCCCAAATGGGAGGTTCTGGATGCAGAATGCCCCGCAGAAATGTGAGGGATACCTCAAGTTGGGCAACAGCTTTTCACTTAATAGGTGCCTGGTACGCAGAGCCGGTGGAAAGGGGCACCTTAAGTGACGAGTGCGCCAGGCCTGAATCTGAAAGGGAAAAGGAGGTACTCCCAACACCTGACTAACTGGGCAGGTGAATGTTTCCAAATGACGAGCAGTGGCCCAAATGGAAAAGCGTTTTGCATTTCATAGCATAAGTGGCCCTGGTGGAGGGCTTCCTGGCTGCCACCAGAACGTCAGCAAACCTAGAAGAAACCCCAAAGTGGGAAGTAGCTAAGTCTGCAGGAGCCACACATATAGATGCAGGAACTTTAGGTCCAGATGTACCAGAATGCCTTGGTCCTGGGAGAACAAGCCTTTGCACAGAGGTAGAGGCAGTGGAGGTTCTGCAGCCAACTGTTGCAGCAGCTAAAACCAAAGCTGGCGTGGCCAGAAGGGAACTATGAGAATCATCTCTGCTCCCTCCAGCTGATGCTTGAGCAGAACCCTCTGCAAGAGTGGAAAGGGAGGGAATGCGTACAGAAACCTCCTCTTCCAAGAGAGGAACAATGCGTCTTGCCAGAAAACTCCAGGCTCGGGATCGAGTGAGCAAAAAAGTGGCAGTTTTGCATTGTGGGGATGCAGATTGGTCCATCTCTGAGTAACCCTACATGCCAAAGAGATCTTCGACTACTGAGATGAGAAGTTCCCACTCATGAGCCCGAGACCTGGAGTGGCTGAGACTGTCAGCCAAGACTTTTTAGATGCCTGGAACATGAACGTCCGAGAGCTCCAGATTGTGCTCGATGGCCCAGTACCAGACTCTCATTGCCTCCCGACACGGGGTAAGAGTGGGTTCCCCACTGCTTGTTTATGTAGTAGACGACGCGCATGTCCATCTGAACCAGTAGTGGGCCCGGGAAGAGGTGGGTTTGTAAGGCCTGCAGGGCGTACAGAACCACCCGCATCTCCAGGACATTGATGAGAACAGCTTGCTCTATATCTGACCAGATGCCCTGAGTCTGATGGTCGGCCAAGTGAGCACCCCATCCCATGTCAGAGGCGTCCGTGGTCAGGACCTGCCAAGGAGCAGAGATCTGGAAAAGAACCCCCGGAGCAGATTGGCAGCGTCCATCCACCAGGCCAGAAGCATCCAGACCAGTTCGGAGACCATGACCAAACTGGTTGAGGTTGTCTGTGCGTTAATCCCATTGAACTCATAGACTCCACTGTGGGACCCGCATATGCAGCCGGGCCAAGGGTACTGTGGCGATTGATGCCGCCATATGACCCAGGAGGCATAGAAGGACTCTGGCAGGAACCTGATGGCTTGTGGAAACTAGATGGGCCTGTTCCATCAAAGTAGCTGCCCTGTCCTCTGGCAGAAAGGCCATGCCCTAGCAGGTATCAAGGACCGCCCCTATGTATTGAAGGTTCTGGCAAGAGGAGAGGCTGGACTTCGGGAGATTCACAGTGACTCCTAGTTCCTGGAAGACATGAGAAGTGCATTCCAGGATGTGAGGCAAGCACTGCCTGGAAGGGGCTGCTGGCAGCCAGTCATCCAGGTAGGGAAAAACATAAAAGCCCTGTCTTCTCAGTGCTGCTGCCACCACGGCCAGGCATTTGGTAAATACCGGGGGAGCCGAGGAAAGGCCAAAGGGGGGGGCTCTGAATTGGAAGTGGGCACCCTGAAAATGGAAGTGGAGGAAATGGCGGTAAGCCGGAAAAATCTGGATGTGCAGGTAAGCATCCTGCATGTCCTGAGGGCAAAACCATTCCCCCAGTGCAGCAGGGGCAGCAGTTCCTGGAGGATCACCATCCTGAAGCATCTCTATTCTATGTAGAGATTCAGATTGCTTAATTGGGATGAGGAAGAAGGAATAAAATCTCCTTCCTCACTGAGCCTGCGGCACAGTCTCTATGGCTCTTTTTAGCAGAAGCACCTGAATTTCCTCCGAAACCAGAGGCAGGCGCGCTGGAGGGTAAATAGAGTGGACAGGAGGGGTCTCAGGTGGCCACTTCACCAGCTCCAGAGTGTGACCCTGAGATATGAGCTGGAGCACCCCGTTGTCTGTGGTCATTGCTCGCCACCCCCGAAGTGGAGAGAGATAACGACCCACAACCGCCTCTCCTGGACCTTCGGGGGGGGGTCGGTTAAGGAGTCAGGAGGTGGGGGTGGGAGTGGACAGGGGAGCCATGGGACCCTGAAGGGATCAAGCAGCAGTGGCCCGTGCAGGGGTGTTGGTGGTCTTACGGCATTGCTTGCCCTTGGTAGGTTGGCCTCGCGCCTGACTGCAGGAGAACCGATGAAAGGGCTTGCATTGGTTCGCTCTAGGCTGAGTATGGCAGAGCAAATAGACCAACCTGAGGGCTTTGCCTGACTCATGTAAGTTAGAGATGAGGTCTTGGACATCACTCCCAAAAAGATCAAGCCCCTGAAGGAAGCATCTAAAATGCTGGCCTGAACATTCAGGGCAAAACCAGAAAACCGGAGTCAGTAATGGTGCCGAAGGCAAACGCCAGCCACAGCCCCTTGCCCAGAGTCATCTATGACATTGCAAGATGCCCAGAGCACATGGCTGCCCATATCTGAGTCTGACTTAATGATCTGGACAAGGTGAGTTTTAGTGGGATCCTCGGGCAGAGTCTGGACCAGGTCCCTGATGGTATTTTGGTATCGTACCATATGGGTCAAATTATTGATGGCCCTAACAGCCAAATTAGCTGAAGCAAAGATCATTTGCCGATTTTGCCCGGCTGCCGAGATTCACAGTCGGGGGGCACTAAGGTGCTTGGGCTTCTTAGAGTGGTCGTGGACTGCATTAATGACCACAGAATCTGCCTTAGGATGACTACCCAGATAAGGTTTGCCTGGTGGCATGTTATAAAGCCGGTCTGCCTTTTTTGGGGAGGGGAGGGATAGTGGAGGGGTGAGCCCAAGCCGCCTTGGTAACATCCTCATATTACTCCATCAGGGGTGGCACCCCTACTGGCAAGGCATTCTACTGCCGCAGAAAAAGGGCTATGCAGCATCTCTACGGGTCTTGCTCCTCCGTTTCCCATCCCATAATTGATGTGGTGTATTACATCCATGAAGAACGGATCATCGAGTGGGGACTCAGGCACCTCCTTGGGTATATCCTCACCACCCAAAGACTCCCCAGGGGAAGAAGATCCTGAGGATTCAGAATTCTCCTCAGAGGACTCGCTGTCTGCTACTAGTGAGAGAGGCCGGCACTCGTCTTGCCTGATGCTTGTATCAACATCAGGCCTTGTTCCAGAGGACCCTGATGCATGCAGAGGTCCGAAGGTCCAGTGCTGCCAATGTCCCCAGGCTTTGGATCTGGGGGTAGAGGGGAGAAGCTGGAGAGAAGCTTTAAGGGGTGGGGGTCTGTTTCTGCATGAACACCCACCACGCCAAGAAAAGGACATTGTAATCCCCCTGTGTAGTAACATGGTATATAGGAAAGAAGGGCAACCCCGGCGCCAGGTTAGGAAACAACGGCTGCGGGGCCGGCTATGGGTAACCCTGCGTAGGTACAGGTGACACCAGTAAATGATCCGGCAATGGTCCAGCCAGCGTCAGTTTTGGCAAAGGCTGAGGCAAAGGCAACACCAGCGTTGGGCCCACTGGCAGGGGTGTCGGCAGCACCATCGACAACTTAGAGTGCCCGGGCAAAAGGTCCGCTGGTGCTTGGTCCACAGGGTAAGCCGGTGCCTGGGGGGAAGGGGATCCCTGGGCAGCAGCAGAGGCGACGCTGGAGAGGAAACTGCGTCAGGCTGCCACAGGCACTGCCTAGAAGAACTGGTGTCGGTCCCAGAGGTGGGAACTAATGAAGGCAGAGCCGCCACCTGAGAGTCCGTAGCGGAGATGGGTATGAGTGTCAGTGGCGGGGGGGGCCAGGAGAGGACCATTCCCTGCCCCGAAGAGTCTCCGCCAACAGTAGAGATAAGGGTGCGCAGAGGAGCCACCAGAAGCCCGGAGGAGGAAGGGGCTAGCGGGCCCCTCGCAGGAGGAGTGCGCTGTCACGGTAGGAGATTTGTGGGGTGACCAAGAAGCTGACCGGGCCCTTCTAGGGAAGAGAAGCCTTGAAGCCACCTATAGGTTGGGAGGGGGGTTGCTGGCAATCACAAGGGAAGAAAGAGACTTGGACATTGTCAGAGATGACCTGAAATCATCCAAGGAGACCACTAAAGCAGTAGGTAAGGCTAGAGGGATGTTGGCGTGTATTAGTAGGGGTATCACAAGTCATGAGAGAGGTAATAATTCCTCTTTACAAGACACTGGTTAGGCCCCATCTGGAGTACTGCGTGCAGTACTGGAGGCTGCACCTGCACAAGGACATTAACAAAATGGAGCCAGTCCAGAGAAGGGCAGCCAAAATAGTGCAGGGACTGCATCAGAAAACATATGAGGACAGAGTAACAGAGTTCAATATGTATACCATAGAGCGAGGGAGAGAGGTAATATGATTGAAACATTCAAACATCTTAAGGGTATTAACAAAGTGAAAGAGTCTAACATGTTTCAATATGAGAAAAATATCAGGGCAAGAGGACACAGCATGAGATTAGAGGCAGGCCGGTTAAGGGGTAATGTGCCGAAGTTTTTTCACAGACAGGGTGGTGGATGCATGGAACGGCCTACATTAGGAAGTGGTGGATATGAATACAGTGCAGGACTTCAGACAGGCATGGGATAGGCATAAGGGAACAATACAGATGAGTATGTATAGATAGGCCATTGACAGAGTAAAGTTCTATGGCACGTTCATAAGGTAGAAAAAAATGGGCGAACTGAATGGGCCTTGCGGTCCTTATCTGCCGTCATCTTCTGTGTTTCTCCCGGTGTTTGTGCTTTTCTGATTTCTCCCTGTGGGAGGAAGAAGAGGCCCTGGAGAACTGCGCCAGCGAGGCCGAAGAGCTCCTGGCTTGCAGCTCCTTTTCCATGGCAAGTGGCTTCTGTTTTAGAAGATGGCACTGCAGCGTTTTCATTTAACGTCTCCAAGTGGCCTGGTTAAATTTCTGGCAATGCTGGCAGGCTTCAGTGTCATGGCTGGGGCCTAAGCAGATCAGGCACAAAGAGTGACTGCCCTTTTCTGGAATCTGTTTGCTGCAGGCACACTTTGAGGAGTGGTCGGAAGACGAGGCTGGTGTAGAAGACTTAAACTCATCTGAAAATCGCGGAAAAAGTCAATGTTGAACTGAGAAATAATAGAAAATAAAAAAGCGTGGGAAATGGCGGTCGACCGTAGCTGCGATGTTCACTAGGTCCGGCGTGTACAGGTCAATGGTGGGAAAAGAACTGAGGTAGGTGTGGGGGACCGCCCTCCTATGTAGCCTGTACTACCGTCAGATAACTGACATCTGCGGTGGGCGGTCCCCTGTGGTAGACTGCTTGCTAGAAGTTTTCCGTGTGGTCCTAGTGCCTGGCTGCATAGTCCTACCGGTGCTGCAAGAGCCTTCCTCGCAGTAAGATTTGACCTTTGCAGCTGGTGCAAAATGCAGCTTGCCTCTTGACCTCCTTGTGGAGGTCAGAGCTTATCAGTCTTGCACTCTGCATCTTATTTCTGAGAATCTTAGTAGGAGAACATAACTGTTTAAGTGAAAGATCAGGCAGGTTTCCAGAACAAACACTTGGCACAGTTATAAACAACAGATGGGTTCCTGGGACAAACACTGCTAAACTCAAGGGGATCATCAGGTTGCTGCACAACTACTGTCTGTACATGAAAATGGCAAGTTAGAGACGGGTCTGAAATTGCCCATAACATAGTGCTCTGAAGACAGTTTCTATAGTATGGGTCCAACCATGACTCTGCGGATCCATTGGGAGGATACTCTTACTCATTGAAGCATTTTTTCATGCCTTTGATCTCTTGGGCCCATGCACTAGCATAATTTTTTTTTTAGTTTCATTGAATATTCAAGCAGCATAAACAGCAGCATATTTCATTAATAAAATTTGTGCCAGGGGTACAGCAGATACATTTGTCACTTTTAGAAGGTTACTGCAAATGAATACATAACTGTGCATAAACTCGTGCAGTACTAGTCTTGCTTCGGAATGTCCATCCTTTATAGTAAACAGTGTAATGTTCAACCAGTATCAGTTTTAAGAATCTGTGTTGGTGCCAGATCCAGTTTAGAGGTGGCACAATGCAAGCACAACATCACTCTGACAATGTACCTAGAATCTACCTATCAGAAAGACATTCCCTGGTATGGAAATTGAGTATACCGACAGAACATATAAATTCTGTATGCTGAAGCTGTTACCACAATATGGCATCCTTATCAAAACACACTCTGCCATGTGGTCCCATACTCTCTCTTTTGGCTTGTTGGCATAAACCTAACTTTGAGTCCAGAATGTTGACCACAGTCAGAGTGAAGGATTTTTCTAGGCAAAGTTGTTTACCAGAGATGTGAACTGAAACAGGGTGTAATTTTCAGACATGTCGCAGGGCAACAGTTGTACAGTAGTAGCACACGTAGCCAGAAACGTCAACTGTATCAGCATTTAGACTAAAACTAATACCAGTGTTTTCTGGAGTAAATACAGAGCCACAGGGAAAACCTAAGCAATAAAACACCAGTACTTAGGAAATGCTACTTGTTGATTGTAATATTAACTGTGAAGCACACTGAGTTTTTAAAGTGGTGCACTAAAGTAAAAACAATCCTCCAACTAGTGCCAGAAGTTTTATAATGTGAAATAATGACCACTAGCACATTTTTTTTGGTTTGCTGCCTGCATTATATTCTTCATACCTATCCTGTGAGTGTGGTAGAAGCGCTTGCAGATATAATATGTTTATGCTTCCTACTGTTTATACCTTTTATTTGTCCGTTTTCTTGGTAGTACCGTATATGTATGTATAATGTGCTTGTGAACCTACTTTTGTACATGTTAGTTTTATATCTGTCTAGGCATGGGGGGGGGGGTGTCTGTGTGTGTGCGCACTGCATTATGTCCACGTCTATATTTAACACAGATTTAACACAGGTATTCAATTGAGATGAATTAGATTTTGTGAAAATGTAATGTCCTTTTCTGTCTCTCTTTTAATAGAATATGTAAATGCAAGAGAAGAGCAGACAGACCTCAGATCTATCACAGACAAAGCTGCTCAGACCCTTTTTTGGACAGAGCTGTTTAGAGGTTAGTAATGTTGGAACAATACAATTACATTTCAGATGGAAACAAAGGAGATGTCACTTCACATCTGTACGGAACTGTGTTAGAATGCTGCTATTTCTCCCACCCCTGATAGATATGCAATTGGCAGATCATAGGAAAAATATAAGCAATAGTAGGCTTGCAGCCATTGATTTGCTTACCATTTTTTCAGTGGTTGTATCCCTTGATGTCATTATTTCCAAAATAGTTATACAGGTTTGATTTGAAGGTTGACATCATTCCTCTGTCCACTACTGATTCTGACAAGCTGTCACTCAATGTCTCAACTCTGTGCAATTAGTCCTATAAAGTCACTTTAAGTTATTTGCTGTATCCTCTTCAATCATACTGAGATTCTTTGTTTTATTTATTTAGTTGAAAATTGGTAGCCGGGAGAGGCACACTGAGCCAAGGCTCGTTTCCAGGGGTGACCTGAAGGAGGGGAGCAGTTAAAAGGCAGCACATTACGTAGTAGCAAAAAATTGGAACAATGTTTGGTAAAATAAAAAAAAAAAATTAGTACAAAAAATTAGAAAACTGCAGAGTTGCATGTGCAGAGAATAAAGTGCATTACAGCTCAATAAGAGTACATAATAAGTGCAGATTCAGAAGTGGCAGCAGTACTTGGTGAATAAGACCAATCATGACAACTGGCAATTGACCTGAGGGGCAAGTTAATTTCCCAACCTTGTAATGGAGGGACAAAACTAGTGGTGTGAAGTTGACCCAAGGCAGGTACCGAGACCCAGGCGGCTGCTTACCAGGATGGATAAGGCTCAGCTGTGGAGCCATTAGGAGGAAAGGTAACAGGAACAGGTGGGGAAGGGTTGAAGTTTCAACTGGTGCCTGGGGGAGTCAGCGGATGGGGAGAGAGAGAGAGATGGAGGGAGATGGTGAAATGGTTCCAGAGTGAGGGAAGTCAGTAGGAGAAGGCATATTGTTCAGCAGAGGAGCAGGGGCAAGGAGTGTCAAAAGTGCGATGGTGCATGTAATGAAGGGAACAGGAAGTGGGGGGAAGGTGTTGGGAGAGGAGAGGTAAGAGGGAAAGGAACCAAACCAGTATTTGGATATGAAGGAGGTACAGTGATCCTGGTGACGAGAGGACAGAGGGGGGATGGATAGGGATGAGTACAGTGAACAGTGGTAGGTGCAAGGGGGTGGAGTTTGTAGCAAAACAGCAAAAGGAGTAGGAGATCGTATCAGATCAGGTGAAGGAAGTGGAAGGGGTGGTGCCATAGACCACATCTGCATAGTCGAAGACAAGAAGCACCATTTTGGTAACAAGCTCCCTGTGAACTTGCAGAAAAAAGCAGTCTTTTTTTTTTTTTTGCTGTACAGCAGACTGAGCTTGGGACGGAATTTTGCTTTGATGTGAGCTGAGAAGTCAAGCTTATTGTCTAGCCACACTCTGAGATACAGTACATGTCACCTAGAACAGACTGAAATGTCAGAAGACATTTCGTCCGTTATAAGCCTCGTCTGGTTAATCAAAAATGCTGCTTTTAAGCCTGAAAGTGAAGTAAAAAGTTTAGGCACTACACTACTGTGCTATACGTTAGTGATACAGCACAGCACACAACTTAATGATTACAGCTTTGTTTTGAAGAAGTTGTGTGCTGTGCAGGTATCATATCTAAAACATAACTTTTACTGTATTAGACATTTTAAAAAGGTTTAAAAGCATCTTAAGACTTGCGTGTTGCTGTTCATGTCTGGGCATGTCTATTCCAGGTTCTCCTTTTGCTTGAAGAATTCAGTGATCTTCATTTGGGACTTGGGCTTCTCTGTGTGTCTCCCCCAATTTTTCATAGTCCAGGCCATAAAATCCCAGTCAGGCATGAGGTCGTCCTGTTGCTCCATCAACAGTTGGAGAGTGAGACGTGCGTTTTGAACAGCACAGATGGTCACCACGATCTCTTCTTTTCTGCTGCCTCCTCATTGCTTTCATCCTCCTCGATGGACCCTTCTTGGACCCCTCTGATGGCATCCGTGATATCATCCTGGGACAGTTGTGGGTCTTCTTCGCTACCCATGCAGAATATCTCAGCAGACTGTTCTGGGGTAAAGACCGGGAGGTGCGGCTGCTGCTTCTTCCAGGTCAGCGCTGTCATTCTGCTCCTCCACCCCCTCCGTAGCTACATTCTCTTGCTGCCAGACATTTTAGCAGCACAAAGGAAACTTGTACAGAATGACTGTGAATGACACAGCCTCTTTAATAGTCCGCTAATGGAAACTGATTACTGAGGTTAAGTGGTTGCTGGAGGCTGCCAGGCGGGCAGTATAGGCGGTGGACAAGGTTTGTTTTATATATAAATTTTAACATTGATATAATAGCGGACGTCATTTGATGAACTGGAAATGTACGGGTTAAACGGCATTCCGGCTTAAGCATGGACTTCTTAAGTGGCGCATACTGTACTTGAAAGGATGAACTGCTACAAGAGACGTGCCATCCGGAGTGGTGAAAACGGGGTAGTGAGTTTGGTCAGTTCCTGATTGGTCGCAAAGGTCATGACCACCATTTTTTTCTTGTTGACTGTGAGTTGGATTGGAGCTAGTGCAGAATGCTGTTGAAGTCTCGCTGGAGTGGGTCTTCAACAGCTGCAGTGGAAGGACTGGAGGTGAAAATGACTGGGTCATCTGCATATTGTGGATTTGCGAGTTGGCACAGGCAGAGGGGAGGTCATTCAGAAAGATGGAGAAAAGAATAGTGCCCAAGATGGAGCCCTGTGGTACCTCAGCCTTGATAGGAAGGTGAAGGCGACAGGCATCTTCAGCCTGTACTGATTGTTGTTGGCCCATTAAGTAGGAATGGAATCAAGTAATGGTGGGAGCTGGGAGGACAGCTGAACTTGGCTAGTTCAGAAGGAGTGGAAGGGACACTGAAAGTAGTGGCTGTAATGTACCCCTGCTTCATCCTGGAGAAGATAGGATCAGTGACACACAGCATGGAGGAGACAGAATGGCGCTTCCGGAAACCAGACTGGAAGTATAAGAGGAAGTTGGAGAATGAAAGGAGGCTGAGGAGTCTAAAGTGGACCAGTTTCTGTTGCAGTTTTGGGGGGGGTGGAGATTGGATGGAAGTTGCCTGGAGAGGAGGGGTTACCCTCTTTGTAAAGTGGAATAACTTTGGTCAGCTTCCAGGACTGAGAAACAGCAGTGAGGGAGAAGAAAAGATTGAGTCAAGTCATTCTTTATTTGTAAAAAGGTGCTTTTTGAATATCAAAGTGCCTTTATAGCCAACAATCATAAAAAAAAATTCAGGCATTTAAAATCCCAGACCATAACAATTAAATCAATTTAAGTAGCATCCAGGAACGCCAACTCAAATAAATGGGTCTTCAGCTCCTACCTAAATGACTCAGTGGACAGTCACCCCATCACCCGACGAGGTAGAGAATTCCACAGAGTTGGGGCCACAAAAACAAAGGTTCTGACCGCCGAGTTCTTCAGACAGACCCTGGGAACCTCCAGCAATACCTTGTCGGTGGAACGGAGTGCGCAGGAGGGGCAGTAGGGACAGAGAAGGTCTTGCAAATAATGCGGTTCATGTTCATGTAGGGCCTTATCAGCAAAGCGACCTTGAAGGTGATCCACCACCGCACCGGCAGCCAGCGCAGCTTGCGGAGCACAGGTGTGATGTGGCTAGATCTTGACAAGCCAGTCAACAACCTGGCTGCCGTGTTTTGCACCAGCTGCAGGCGACGGATATCCAGCCCCGGAAGCCGTAGATAGCATTGCAGTAGTCAAGACGGGTGGTCACAAAGGCATGGGCCAACGTTGGAAGATCTTCAGGCGAAACAAGATGTTGTATCCGGGTGATGTTCCTCAGATGGTAAAATGAGGTCTTGACGACAACTGACACCTGAGATTTAAGTGTCAGTTCGCCGTCAAGTACAATGCCTAGATTCCACACCCATTCTGAGGTCCTCAACTGGATGCCCCCCAGTATAAGCCTTGGACGGCTGACCAGGAGGTAATCCCTCTGCCCCACTAGCGTTTTATGCAAACTAGAACAGCTTGAAAATCAGCAGAATATCATAGCTCAGAAAATAAAATCTTTGAACTATGTAACAATAACTGATAATAAAAATGGTGAAGCTAGTCAAACAGATTGCCATGATACTTTAATAAATGAGAAAATCCCAGATATGATCCATAAAACTGACAAAAGGCAATGAAATTCTGGGGATGAAGAACCAGCTGAGACAGATTTGGGGGATGAAGAACCAGCTGAGACAGATTTGGGGGATTGGACTATAGTACAGTATAGGCATAAATCTAAAGTAAGGCGCAGAGCAATTGGTTACACTATGGAAGTGGGAAATGGGCATCCACCACTAATAAATCTGTCTGATTGTGAAATGGAGACTTCTTCACGGAATAATAGTCCTTGTAATATTAATGATGTAAGCCCTGCCCCTGAGACTTATTATCTCACCCCAAACATCTCCCAAGGTTGTTCTAAATCAGGATAATTGTATTGACAATGAAAGTATTATTACTACGCCCACCAGTAGTACCCCTCTCACTTCTATGCCAGATGCCCCAAACCCCACAGGGAATCCTATATCTGGAAAGTCTACCGAAGCAATAATAAATGGGACAAAGCAGGTTGGGAAAGGAAAACGACGTGCTAAAACAAAGCACACTGATCAAAATCAGGAAACTTGTTGAATGTGATCCTTCTGCTGGGGGAACGATGGGGGGGACCTCCTATATCTATTGCTCTTAATGATGTAAATCCAGTACCAGTGGTTGCAGATGCTGGCATAACTACTCCCTGACAGTTCTGTGTATTAGGGGGCTCCAGAGTTAAGTATATTGACAAAACAGTTTGTAGGCAGAACAAACATAACATTACATGTTTTTCATTTAGGGGAGCCGGTGTAAGTATGACCAAAAACATCCTTAGTAACCCAGGTTCTAACCCTCTTGTGATAATCCATGCAGGTACAAACAGCATTAACAAACTTATCAATAGATGAAATACAGCAAGAATTCCTCAGTCTGGGAAAAACATTACAAACTATAAACTGAAATCCATTTCTCTGAGATCCTACCAGTACCAAGGGTAGGTTTTCAAAAAGAAAAGAAAATATAAATAATAAACAAATGGCTTAGGAAATGGACTCTGAAAATGGGGTATTCATGCGTGACCCACTAGGAATCATATTACAGCAATAATGCATTTTATTGTTGGGATGGATTTCATCTAAGTAAACGTGGGGCCTATAAGCTAGGTAGAACTTTCGAGGACATCATTAGCCATTCTTTAAACTGACCAATAAGGGGGACAAGGGCAGTTTAGCAGCAAAAAAACAATAAATGCAGAGTCTTAAATATAAACGCTGGAAGCCTAAATGCTACTAAACTAACAGAATTAAGGATGTTTTTAAAAAAGTAACAATATAGATATATGTGTTACTGAGACATGGTGGGATGACACAAATTCCTGGTCAAATAATATTTCTGGTTATCAACTATTTTTTTTTAAACAGAAACATCAAAAAAGGTGGTGGGGGAAGGGATTGTTGCTATGTACAGTAACTGACCAAATACACTATAGGGAACTACATTTAAACAAACAACATGATACCCCATCAGAAACCTTGTGGCTTAATCTAGACTTATCTCCCTCCCCAGATCAATCCTGGGTGTTTGCTATAGACCTCATTCATCCCATAAGAACATCAGTAATGCAATACTACATGAAATTGAAGTAGCCACAGACATAGGAGATGTTTTGGTAGTTAGGGACTTCAGTGCCCCTGGAATTAAATGGGATACACTATCAGGGCACAGTGAATTTGAAAAAGATCTTTTGGATATCATTGCATCATGTGGATGCGACCAGTTAATTTTAGAACCGACTAGAGGCGCAAACATACTCATTATTACAAACAACCTAGAACGTATTACCAATCCAAGGGTTATTAGTCACTTGAGAACAAGTGACCATAACATGGTCAAATGTACTTTAAAATGCTCTGGGACTAAAGTTAAAATTACAACAGAAACACCAGATTACAAAAACACTGATTGGTCTAAATTGGTCCGTGAACTAAATGCAGTCAACTGGGATATTAAACTCAAGGGGCTTGACGTTGAACCCATGTGGAATAAAGTAAACTGCATTCTATATGATGTGATGAAACAACATGTTCCAATGAGGAAAAAATACAGCAGAAAAGGATTTATTCCACTCTGGTTCAACAAATTAATAAAAAAAGCAGATACGTAAAAAATGTAAATTATTTAAAAGGTATAAAAAGAATTCCAATATTAATAATCAAGTATTATATAGAAAAGAACAAACATGGCCCGGTGGCGCTGAGGAGCTGGACGCCACACTTCGAACCACGTCGGCGACCCGGGTTCGGGAACGGACTCAGGTAGTTGGGGGCTGGCTGGGGAAGGAGAGGATCGAGCATCCATAGTACTGCCCTCCTGTCCTGGGGTGGGTAGATGGGACGCCTCGCTCTTGTATTGGCCCCCGGTGGAGACCGCGGGTACTACATGTAGCGGTGCAGGAGGGACAACCAGAAAGCTGGAAAAAATAGCTTCGGCGCCACCGGACAGCTGCCTCCGTGCTCCATGTTCCCCGGAACCTCGGGGAGTATCCTCCACCACAGCAGCGCCTCCAGACCATGGGAAAATAGTGTGTCGGGGTTCCCTGCTGCCCATCGCCTTCCCCCACTGAGGAGGGGGACCTGCCTGGTGAGGGGATACGTTGGGGACAAATCGGGGGATCGGCTGCGATGTGTGTGTGTGTGTGGTGGGGAGCTCCAGAAGAGGGCAGCCGAGGCATGGAAGCACTAGGGGGCCCGAAGGAGAGGTGGATGCCGGAATGTGAGGGGAAGTAATAAAAAAAAAATCACACACAAAAAAAAAAAATAAAAGAACAAACAAAACTAAACAAAATAAGAAACGATAGAAGAAAATTAGAACAAAGATTAGCTCATAAAAAGCATATGAAAAGTTTCTATACTTACACTAACAGTAGCAAACAAGCTAAAAATAACATTTCATCAATATTAAATAATGGGAAATTAATTAATTACAGACATTAAAGAAATGGCTCAATGCTTCAGCCAGTATTTTATCCTAAAACCAGTTTGAACCCCAAATTTACTATGGAAGGTACCCCTCAAATCAGGATCTGGACAAAAGAAGTTCATGAAGAATTACTAAAGCTAAAGACCACTTCATTCCCTGGCCCTGACGATCTGAATCCAGTGGTATTAAAGAATCTAGCAAATCCTCTATCTTGCCTTCTTACCTTACTATTTAATAAATCACTACAATCAGGACTGGTCCCAAATGACTGGAAAAGGGCCGTGGTAAATCCAGTTCATAAAAAGGGTAACCGATCTAGTGTTACAAATTATAGGCCAATAAGCCTAACTTCCATATGTTGTAAACTTATGGAAAGGGTAATCAAAACAATAATAGATAACGAAATGGACACACTGAATTGTAATGATTACCAATCTTTTGTAATTTTATGAATTTGTGACTGACCGTTTGGATAAGAATATTCCCATCGATGTCATCCTTCTGGATATAAGGAAGGCTTTTGACACTGTACCCCATGATTTATTAATAACAAAAATAACTATTGGAATTAATAAATATGTTGTAAAATGGATTAATAATTGGCTTACAAACCGAAAGCAATTGGTTAGGATCAATGGAGCATGGTCACAGGAAGAGCATGTCACCAGTGGTGTGCCCCTGGGGTCAGTGCTTAGCCCAATTCTGTTTGCATTGTACATCAGTGATATGAGGAACAGTTTAAACAGTGTCATCTCTAAATTTGCAGATGACACCAAGGTTGGAGGGGAGGTGGACTGTTTAGAGAAACATCAAATTCTAAGTCAGGACCTGGAAAAAATTGAGAGATGGGGGGGGGATACTTAATAAAATGCAATTTAATGAATCCAAGTGCACAGTTATGCACTTCGGCAAAACAAATCTGGGTTATAAATACAAACTTAATGGTAAAATATTAAAATCTTCCATGAAAGAAAGAGATCTGGGTCGGTACTGACTTGGCATCATCAGGCCACTGTCGTCATATATCTCAGACTGCTAACAAATTAAGAACAATTAGTAAAACCTTCATAACAAGGGACAGCGAATGTTTAATGAAATTATATGAATCATATATCATACCCCACCTTGACTATAGATCACCTGTTTGGAACCCTTACTTAAAACGCGACATAAAACTCTTGGAAAAAACACAAAGGAAACTAACAAAGTCAATAAAAGGGTTAAAAACAAAAGAATACAAGGCAAGGATTAGCAGCTTAAAACTATTTGCATTGGAGACTAGAAGGAAGAGCGGAGATTTGCTTCTCATATATAAGATCATGGAAAATCCTACGTGGATGGGTTTATGTGGGATAAAGAAAAAAAGAAAGAATGAAAAATGACCTGAGATCCCATACGAGACAACTTAATGTGCCAAGGGTTAATACAGTAAAGAGATGCAATTTTTTACTATAAGATCAGCAAGAGTCTGGAACATTCTACCAAGTTACATTGTGCAGGCTCCTAGTTTTGAGCAATTCAGGAATAAACTAGGTGATTTTCATATTAAGAACCAGATGGTTCAATAACTCCACTAGGAGTGGGAGACCGTAAATGGGCTGACGGCCTACTTTGTCTGGACAAACCAAGTATAATCAAGGATACCAACACCTCAGTCTTATCCGGGTTCAAGCTCAACCAGCTGGCACTCATCCAGTCATGAATCTCAGCAAGGCAGTTGTTAAAGACCGAGGCAGCATCACCCCATTCAGGCACAAAGGACATGTAGGTGAGTAAGGGGAGTTGCAATGGCCAGAGCTGAGAGGTGGAGGAGCTTGGTGTTCAGACCTTCAGGGCTGGACTTTGACAAGTTGAGGGAGGGAAGGGCAAGCAGGGTTTCCTGGATGGTGACTGGGGGGGGGGGTGTAACCCTCATGGTTCATTTCAGATATTTATCTATGTGGGACATTAACCCACTGTTTTTAAGAAGTAGGGGTCAAATGAAAAAAAACAATGGGTCATATTGTTCAACCCAGCCCAGATTCATAATACATCTGTTTAAAACCTCTAACAATAAGCAGATTGTCCCCAAGGTAGAAGAAAAGGTGGGTCAAAATTAAAAACTGTGTGCCAGTTATCCCAATCCCCCACCCAAAAATGAACCCTGGTGAGGTATGGGGGGAGCAGCAAGCGAAGTACGTGAGCTGGGGGGGGGAGAAGGGAGGGCACAAGTTCTGAAGAACTTGTTGAAGTGAGCCGCAACAAGGGTAGGGTCAGGCACAGGTGAACCATTTACCATTTATTATGAGGACTGGGGAGCCCACTGGGCAGGGTGGTCGAAAAGGGAGTGGATAACTTTCCAGAATTTATGTGAGGCATTAAGGTTGACCTTGAAATAGTGCAATTTCACAGCCTGGACAGCCATCATGCAGCTGTTCCTCAGAGCCCTGTAAGAGATGAGGTCAAAAGAGGAGTGGGATCATTTGTAGTGGGCCCAAGTGAGGTCTCAGGAATTGCACAGATCAATGATTTTGGTGGTAATCCAGGGGCGGTAGGAAGTTTTGACTCTTGATTTCCTGAAGTTAGTGAGTATATGTGTGTGCACGCATGCGCTTGTCCAAGACAGAGGACAATTTGGAGTGGAGTAGTGAGAGAGCCACGTTGGTATCCGAGGCAGAGAGAGAGTGACTGAGCAGTCTGCTATAGCGAGGTCGCTCAGTAGAGCATTAATGTTTAATAGCCAGCAAGAGCTTGATAACTCAACAGAATAACTGCACCATCCACCTATGAGATTGTCAAAATAAAAAGCAGCACCACATAGGTTTTCAAATTCTGTCACAGTTTTAAAGTGCAGAAAATAGTCATAAACAGCCATTAAAAGACACATAGACCATTTCAAAACAGGGACACCAAACAGACTCCACAGACAAAGCTCCAACCAGTTTCACCACTAAGGCATCGTCAGGGAGTCAAGAGTGTGATCAAATGTATTTTGTCAAGGGGGGGGATGCTGGATTTTTCTGATGCAAAACTTCATGCAGTGGTCGCTGAACGAGTCCGGCAAGATACCTGCTGCAACAGTGCGGTGGCAGTAGGAGGTTAGAACCCGCTCCAGAAGGGTATGATTGGCAGAATGGGTATTGAGCTGTGTAGGCTGTGAAATAGCCTGGGACAAATTAAGAGACTCTTCCTGTGAATGGTAGATTTGGAGGATGGGGAAGCCAGTTTACATTGAAATCCCTGAGGAGGAGGAGTTCACCTGTGGAGGAATGAGAGGAGATGGAGGAAAGAATTTGCCAGGGATGATGGTGAGATCTTGGGAAAGACATGGACAACCCCAATGAATAAAGGTACAGAGGAGGAGAACGACAGCCTGACTAGGAGAAATTTATGGGAGGAAGGTATGGCTTCCCTGATGGCCACAGTACACGCGAGGCTCTGGCGGATGTAGATGGCAACCCCTTCTCCACGTTTTCCCCTGTCCTGGCTGAAAAGATGGTAATCAGGGAGGGGCGGCCTAGAGTCAGGAGTCGTGGGGGAGAGCCAGTCTTCCAAGATACAGAGGACACCAGGAGAGTGCAATTGTAGCCAGATGGAGAGAAGGTCAAGTTTAGGTAGAAGGCTTCTGGCATTCAGATGGAAAACACTAAGACTTGAATCTGTATATAAATTTGTAACGCATCATATATAGTGTATATGGGGGTGGTGAGTTGTGGAAAAGTATACATAGGGAGAAGTATACATCCGCTTAAAGAAAGGATAAGAGGAGCACGTATGTGCCATTTTAAAGGGTAATAGAGAAAGTTAATTCTTATAACAAGCACTATATGTAACACCTATTATAGTTAGGATTAAGTAGCCTGTTTAATGTTAAACTTCAAATTCTGCACTTTAATATCTTTGACTCTGACGAAATGAGCTAAATTTTTTGTGTGTTGTTTAGGAGGCAAGGTCTTGATGTGTGGAAATTTTTGTGACAGCAGCTTGTGCGGTTTCTGAAATCTGCATGTGTCATGTTTTGGAAAAAAAGCTTTTTTACTGTACTTAAGATTGTGTTTTTGCTCTCACCTACAGCCTACATGGAAAGGATTTTTTGCCCCAGACTTGCAGGGGACATATGTTATGTCCCAGGGTAGTGCCTCTGACAGGTCTGGGGAAAAATATGAAAGGATTCTAGAGTTATTAGGCTTCAAATTTTAGTGTTTTCTGACCTGCGCATGCCCGGTAGTGTTTTCCAGATAAAATTCTGTGGCGAAAGTAAAGATTTGATGCCATCAATGCTGGTTTTTGGTTTTGTGCCACTGAATTGTCACGACACCAAACATTTTTTTTTTGTGCCTTGACAACTACCATCTTGTGGCTCTTTTCCACGAACCAACAAATGTGGAAAATGCACAAAAATGCTGGGATTTTAATAAACAAACATCAGAACCTAGCTAAACATGACCTGTTTAGCTAGATTCTGATGTTTGTTTTTTAATATTGTGCTCACTAATATGTTTTCTGGGCACCCAAAATCCCATGTGCCCAGCTTAGTGAGAGGAGCGCTTCCCCAGCGTTCTCTGTATGAGAACACCAGGAATTTCTTAACTTCTGTAGCCACAGCTGAAGTCGTGCTGCCAGCTGCAGTTTTAAATGGGCCGCCCTTTTCCCTGGTGTCTAGTGGTACCCCTCCACCCGCCAATGGCTGTCCACATAAAGTAAACTATATTCCCTGATGTCTATTGGCACCCCAACCCTCCAATCGCCTTCCTCTAATGTTTATCTTATCTTCCCCCCCCCGCAGCCTACTGTTTATGTAGATAGTGCCAGCATCGGGGTGGGGGGGGCAATTCCCATGTCAGCATTACAAGCCCTCCCCCCCAGCAGTGTGGGACACTGGGGACTGGGGTTCACTGTATGCTGTATAAATCATGAACATGGGGTGCGCACAGTGAAGGATTTTATGACTTCTGATAGGAATTTACAAAATGCGCCTCAGACTAATTCTAGATTTACTAAAATTTGTGCTTTGGCACAATTTCTTTTTATTTGATGGTAAGGTATATCTGCAAACTAGGGGGACAGCAGTGGGGGCTACATTTGCCCCATCAAGTGCGAACGTCTTGTTAACCTGTTGGGAAAAACAGTTTCTAGTCATGGACTTGAACCCCTGCCTCAGGCACCCAGTTAAATGTATCGTTTTATTGATGATATCATATGCGTTTGGGGTAAAAATTTTGAGTCAGTGTGCCAGTTTGCACAGTGGCTTAATGAAAATAGCTTGACATTCACTGTACCCATCATGTGGACCCTAGAAAAATAGAGCTTTTGGCTATCAGATTTGTAATAGGGGATGACAATAAAGTAAAATGTGATCCTTATAGGAAGCCCCTAAGTGGTAAGTCTTTTGAGGGCAGACAGTGCACACCTGAGGTCTCTGGCCGACAGCATCCCTTACTGTGAGTTTCTTAGAATAAGAAGAGATTGTTCAAGGCAGGAAACATTTAAAAGGGAGGCAGGAATGCTGTTGGCCAGATTCCTGGAAAGAGGATACTAACCCAGGGTAGTCTGGAAAGCTTAGAATGTAAAGAGGAAAGCCATACTGATTCCAAAGGGCGGAGAGCAAAATTGTGACCCATCAAGAATTACGTTTGTGACTGATCTTCATAGAAATTCCTATGCTGTCAGGAATATTACCAGGAAGAGATGGAAAATGTTAAGATAGTAAAATGGGACCAATTTTTGTCAGATGCTTGGAGTAAAATGTAAAAGGGGTATGAACCTGTCTGACCAACCTAGTGAATAGTCACTTTGTAGATCCAAATACAGACAAATAGGTTAAAGGAAGGGTTTTATGTATGTCATAGTTGCAATATCTGTAAATAAGCCTTGGAAGAGAAAACCTTTAAGAATCCAATCACTGGAAAAACACACGACTTCAGTACCTATGTAAATTGCAAAACATCATATGTAGTGCATGTGGGTGGTGCAGTTGTGGAAAAGTATACATTGGGATAACTATACGTCTCTTTAAGGAAAGGATACAGGAGAATGTACATGCCATTTTAAAGGGTAATAGAGAACGTGTCCTGGGGGTCATTTCAAAGATTTCCACAACTGCACCACCTTTTGCTTAAATTTAGAGCAATAGGTCATGTGTCACAATCTGTAAGAGGAGCAGATAGGTTGAGAATTTTATTGCAGCGTAAAATAGAATGGATTTCCAAAATTCAGAGCCTTTATCCTAAGCATCTTAAACACTGTTACAGACTATGGGAGCATTAGGGCTCCAACCCCAAAACACACCCCTCATACCTGTTCCTGCATGTACAGTGGGGGTGGGGTCTTAGGCTTGGGAACCCTAAGGTTGCATTTCCCTACTTTTGATGCTACAACCCTAATGGTGCATTAACACTAAGTTTTTTGCAATGAATGTATGTGTGTGTGTGTGTATGTGTGTATATATATATATATATGTATAGGTACATACTTTGAAAAAAACTCCATTAATGCAGCATTTAAGTATCAGGCTAAAGCGACAGAAGTAGGGAAATGTGGTTTTAGGGTTTCCAACCTTAAAACCCCAAAGGCACCACGAAAGACAATCAGGGGCGCAGTCCCCCCAGAGGTTGTCAATCCTAAAGCTCACCCCATTAAATGTGTGTGTTTGTGGAGTGTATAGAATGGGGTGAGCCTTAGAATTGACAACCCCTAGGAAGACTCTTTTTTTTTTTTGTTTTTTTCATTACGGTGCCTTTGGGGTTTTAGGGTTGGAAGCCCTAAAGCCACATTTCCCTACTTTTGTCACTTTAGCCTGAACTATAAAGTTGCATTAATGGAGTTTTTTTTACAAAGAATTAAATAACTTTTTGAGATAGTATAATTGTATTGTTATTTTCCTATTGGAGCACAGGTCCCTCCAGGCCCTGCGCTCCCATGCATCCATACTTTTTCAGATACAGTAATGTAATTGTATCCTTGTCTGTCTGATAGAGTGCAGGGGCCTGCACTTTCATCCCTCTATAGGTGCATATATGTATATTTATGGGGAAGCGCAGCCCCTCAAGGCCCTGGGCTTCCATTTGTAGGACACCACCAACCAGATTGTCAACTTAGCCTTCCTATTACCTCACCTCATCAACCCGGTAGTAAAAATTGTCAAACCCCAAAACGTCATTCAGCGCCATCGCAGCATAATTCTGCGGCAGGGGCACAAAAAGACATTTTGGGCAAGATTAGAAAAATTTCAGCTGTCGCATTCGTGAGGTGCTGTAAAGGAATGGATATGTTGTAAAGTTGCGGTACAAATATTGAAAATTAGCAAAGTTACGAGCCTGTGTTCACAAAATTCAATGTAGGGTCAACACTTTTTTTTTTTTTTTTTTAGATATATTTTTACACCAAATTGTCAACATAGCCTTGTTATGACCCCATCTCATGAACAAGGGTAGAAAAAATGTTCAACTCCTGCCCGAAAGGTGATTTCGCACAGGGACTGCAAAATCACCTTTCCGGAGACATTTGCCCAATGTGAGTGCATTTTTTTTTTCTTCAAAAGGCACGGTCCCAAAAAAGGCATATTGAAAATCGGGGCCAAAAATATGCAGAAATGGCCAAGTTATGCCACTAAGTTGAAGACCCAATTGAAATACATTGACGCGCATACCTGTTTCTTCAGTTCGCGATCCGGCTTTGAAGAGTGAAGTCGTGTCTGCAGTCCAGAGAAGACAACGTTTTTTGACTCCTGCTGTGTAAGAATGGGATTGGGGGTGTGGGGTGGTGGGTGCTGAGTGAGAGGGTCGGGTGGGGAGACACAAGAGCTGCAAAAGGCGCAATGGACAGTTTTCTTTTTACAGTGTTGGGGGGGGGAAGCACAGACAACATTTTGTTTAAATCTGAAATCGGGACATTGGAGGACTAGGCACCCCCAGTGTTACTGTCATTTTTTTTTTTGGGGGGGGCCTTGTTTAGGAGGCTCGTGGGTGCCTACACCGCACTGTGGGGATTCACTTAGCGGGTGGCAACACTGGGGATTGGGTGCCCCCAGTGTCACTTTTATTAAATTATTTTAGGGACAGGGATCATAGGATAGGGGGGCACCACCAGACACTAGGGAAGTACAGTATTTAGAAGGGAGGGGGATGAGAGGGTGGGGTGTCCACTAGACACCAGGGATTTGCAGTTAATTAAAAGAAATGATATGGGCCGGGATTAGACGGTGCGGGTGGGCCACCGCAAACTAGGGAAAAGCAATGGGGCCAGCAGTCGGAGGTTGGGGGTGCCACTAGACATCAGGGGTAAACTGGGAGTGGGATGGGGATTGGAGGGTAGCAAACAGTCTTTTTTATCAGTCATAGAAAAAAGAATCTTCTTTCTTATCATGACTCATGAAAAAAAATGTAAAGTAAAAAAACAAAACCTCTGGAATGGATGAACATGTTTTAACAAAAGTACCAAAGGGCACATCTGTGCCACAGCCCTTTTGTACCATAAAAATTTCAGAACACAATTCCAAACGGGGTGGTAGCCCAGTTGACATTTTGTAGACAATATGAGACTCGAGTGGCATGAAAGCAGAGAACAAGATGGCTGCCAAACGAAAACTGAGATTCCCCTCATGAGAAAGGATGACGTCCATATGAAAAATTATTTTTTTCGTTTCATGCAGCTGTTTTTTTGTAGTTCTTTCTGAGCATGCTTAAAACCAAGTATTCAACATTTTAAAGTTAAGTAACTCTGGAACGGATTCATATTTTTTCACCAAATGAGCAAAAGGCACTAGTCAAGTTGACAGAAAACCCGTTCTAACCAATGGTGAAAAAACTCAGAAAAATTAACTTTTTGCACTATCTGTATGTTGGAATCCACACATCCTACCGGAACGACACTTGGCACATCAAGAGATCTGCCCCATGAGTCTGTGCATGCAAAATTGTGTCCAAATCCGTTTCACAGTTACAAAGTTATTAATGAAAATTTGGGGGTTTAACACTGAAGTGCCTGTACAACCCTAAATGTAGGAGCACAACTGCACCCCTATAATTATATATATAAATATTAATATATCTGTATATATGTATGTACACACACTGTAAGTATATTTATATATATATATTTTTTTTTTTTGGCAGAAAAATTAGTTAATGCATCAGGTAGGGTTGTTTCCACAGCGACAAAAGTGTGGAAATTCGATGTTAGGGTTACCAACCCTAACACCCCCTGTCCTTCCCGCCCTACACACAACAACAGACGCTGGTGTATTCGTTGGGGTCATCAGCCTAACACTTACAAATGGAATGGGGTGAGAAAGCTGAGGTGTTGTAGTATAGGAGAATAGGGTGAGAGTAAGGCGCGAAGACACCAGTGAACACCCCAAAGCCTGTTGTTGGGTGGAGAGGGTTGGGCAGATGGTGTTAGGGTTCGTAACCCCAACATTGAATTTCTGCACTTTTGTTGCTGTGGAAACAACCCTAACTGATGCATTAACAAAGTTTTTTGCAAAGAATTTCCTTACTTTTTGGAAAAGTGTAATATAACTATTAAATGGTATGTGTTGATAGGGTCCCGCGCTCCCACCAAGCTGCCCATTTGTGCATAATGATATGCATCTGTGGGAGTGTGGGCCCTGCGCTTCCACTTACACATAACTACGGAGCCATACAGCAGCCCTATAGGGCAGGGAACCCTTGTAACACTAATTAGCCAATATCTCACCAACCGTAGCAACTGTGAAAAAAATTCCAGTGCTGTTATAATCTTGACTGCAAGACCTACACACAAGATACGTTGATTAAATTCATATCTCACATAGTTTCTGAGATATGGGCACCAAAAAGCGCTGTGGGTGCTAACTTTGAGGGCGTAATACTGGCCTACAGACATGAAAATGAGCCACCGGAATACTAATTTCCGAATATCTCAGTAACTGTACAAGGTAGAGAAATAATTCATGACTTTCCAACCAACCTTTTTTGCGATGAAAAATCTGTGTCTCAAACCGGTTTTGAGATATGGGCGCTAAATGGCGTCACAGGCTCTGCAGTGTTATCCTATGGGAAATTTCTCAACTTCAGAATGCTGTAACTATGGGCCCGTTGAATGTGTTGGTACCAAACGACCAAAAGGCACATCTGTGGGACCAGAGCTTGCCACACTGCAAATTTCAGGCCAAAAACACAATCCACCTTGGCACAATGAAGTGACAAAGAAAACAACACATCAGAAAATGTGTTTGTGCACTGTTATCGCGATTACTTTAATGTTTTTGCATCATTCCTATCTCTATAATGGGAATGTTGTCACGCACTGAAAAATGTTGTCAAGGTTACTTTTTTTTTATCACAATTGTTTTTGCAGCAACAAAAAATGTTGCTGCGATCAGAAAAAAACAAAATGGTGGAACAAGTCAGAAAAACATTTCTAGACCAGCTGGTGAAAATCCAGTGTCAGAGTCCTGTTCCTCAGGGACACTGCTGGTGTTTACCAAAGGGCATTATTTTTTGACTTACATTTTTTCTCTCGCTAACTGAAAACAAGATGGTGGCAGCACGAAAAAACAAATTCAGGGAGCACAACAAAAATGTGATCGCAAAAGTTTTCACAATGCACATATAAATTTTCCTATAGGCTATAATGGGACATGAAAAAATTGAATAACTTTTGAACAGGAGCAATATTTTTTCACCAAATTTTCAAAGGGCACCAGTTCAACCTAGGCCACATGTAGACAAATTTGAATCCACTGAAACGCATTCTTCAGTCCATTATGGCCGACCAAAGAAATGCGCAAAAGTTGACCCGTTTACATGTTTTGAACGCTCTATGGTTCCGCAACCCTACATCCGACCGGAACAAAACTTTCCAGATCCAGAGATACATGGTTGGCGGTTGTGCATTCAAAATAACTATACTGGGCCAGTATAATATTAATATAGATGGGTAGGTACATAGGTGTGTGTGTGTGTGTATATATATATATATATATATATATATATATATATATATATATATGTTTATAAAATGGTAGAAAAGTCTGTGAAAATACAGTCTCCTTATTGGATGAAACACACCACATGACCGTGCACTATTCCACAATGACTGCATGCACACACTTCTTTTTATCCCTTGGAACCTTCTTGACATTTTATAAGGCAGGTAATCCACTGCAGAACATGCGGCCATGCTCTGATGTATGCACACCTTGGGTGGTTGAATGCACTTGGTCTCATGCCTCACAACACACCCAAGGTGTGCGTATATCAGAGCACGACTACACATCCTATAGTGGATTATCTGTTACATATATTAATACAGTATATATTTAGCGCTGAACATCTTTCCTGCTATATCTTTCCTTTCATACCCAAACCCATTCTGGTTGCACGTCTCTGGACACTCTGTTTTGATGCCCTTCTTAAACTGTGGTGCACAGAACTAACTACAGTACTCCACATGGGGCTGAACCAGCGATCCATACAGAGGCATAAGGACTGCTCTATCCCTTTTCCACAACTTTATCATGCAAAAAAAAAAAAACACTTTGCATCTTCTTTTTGGGCAAACCCCTTCACTTTGAAGCTTTTATTGTCAAAAACATGCTAATTTTCCCTCAATTTGTTTTTGGGGATTGAAAAATTGATTTCAAGATTTTGCCAAATGGAATTGACCATTTTTTGAAAATCTAAAATCATTGGCGGTGTTAGGGGCCTTCCCCACGATGGAAGTCAAACCAACCAGTCTATAATTTTTATGAATCAACCTTGAGCCCTTTTTAAAAATAGGGATGACTGTGGCCTTCCTCCTGCTATTTATCACCTTACCTGTGTTCAAAGATAACTCAAACATTGATGTCAAAGGCCCTGTGATCTTAACAGGCCCGCTTACTTACCACTCCCGGGTGCATCCCATCTGTTGCCTGTACTTTAGTAGGATTAAGATATTTTAAAGGGGAACAGTCATCACAAGTGGTGTGGGGCTGGTACCAGTGTGCACTTCGTGGACAGAAGTACTTTGGTTTACTTTCTTTTTACTTTAGTTAGTGGTGCTTACTGGTAGGCATACACCTTCTTTTCCTACACATACCAGAAAGAATCCCCTGCAGCTGACATCAGAGCAGTAGGCAGTAGTGGGAGATTCAGTAGGCTGTAGTGCATATTGGAGTTTAAATCAGTTCAGATCTTTTGTTTGCTGGTCCTGCTCTCCACCCTGGGCTAAATACAGTCATAGAAGACCGTACTTGGCCCATGGAGAAAAGCAGAATCAGAAAACATCTGATTGGAGATTATAAAATCTCTAACACGCACAGCAGGGTATTGAATCTACTGCTGCTGCTGCCTACTGCTCTGATGTCAGCTGCAGGAGATTCTGTGATATGTAGGAACAGAAATGTCAGTCTACAAGTAAACAAAATTAATCTGATACAATCTACAGTACTACAGTAGAAAGAAAGTAAACCAAAATGTTCTTGCACGTAAAAGTGCACATTGGGACTAGCCCCACACTTGAATGTGGGACCCTTTGTAATGACTATTCTCCTTTAACAGTTAAGATTTTATTTCTTTCTAACCTTTCTGGGCTTTCAGTAATCTCCCTTTACCTTTCTTCTACTAGATGTCTTTGATGGAAGGTTTAACAAAATTACTTGTTGAAGAGCTCCACTATTTTGCTTTCTTCAGTTACATGTTCTGCTCCTAGCTCCAGTGGTGCCACAGTATGAGTTTTGCCTTTAACGCTATTTATGTATCCGTAAAAAGATTTTATAATTGTCCTTTGTCATAGCCGCCATCTTGTATTCTGTTTGTCTTGTGGCTCTCCTGATGTCCCTTTTGCATTGTTTCATTCTTTGCTTATAAATGGACCAACGTCTATCTTTACTTCCATTTGCTTTTATGTAGGCCCCCTTTTTTTTCTTAAGGTCCCTCCTAAAACTTTTAGAACACCTTGGGGGCACCTTCCCCTGATTGTTATATTTGACTCTTCAAAATATTGGTATACCGATTTATGCAGTAGGCATGGACACAGTAAACATGTAATAAATTATGGAACTACTATGTGTATATATGTCCTGCCTAACATTTGTACACATACTGTAGCAGGCATGTCACCAGCTGTTAATACACACTGTACTTGTCATCACTCCTGCACTACTGAAACTAGCTGTATCTACCTTCATGTGTCTGTTTCCCTATTCTTATTATTGTAACCCCCCTGTTACTTGAGGTTACAAGAATCCCAGTTAGACTTAGTGGTAGGCAGGGAAGGCAGCTTATGAAACTCCAGTTAAATGGATTTCACACTGTCTCACTCTGTTCTCAGTCTCAGCTGAGACTGAGGGATGACATCATTTTAGGACTGTCGCAGCTGCATAAGCCACTCTGGAATGTTGCAGTTGGAGGTTAGAGTAGAACGTTGGGGAATTTGAAGTCAGTCAGTAAGAGTCTGTGGCAGTCTGTAGTAGAGGAAGGAGGTGCTCTGCTGTAAGCAGGCCCTCAGAGTCCTAAGCTCTGTCAAAGAGCTGTTTTTTTTTTTGTATAGGTGTGCGTTCTCACCTGAAGAGGAACATAAGAAGAGCACAGTGAAGTGATAGAGACCGCTTTCAGTGGTTCAGGGCCCCATCCCTGTGGGGATGGGGGGAAGGAATCAGGCTGCTTCCAGGGGAAACTCCCCTGGTCCGGCTAGGGGGAGAAAGAAGCTGCCTGAGTTCAGTTCGTGCTGAGGCATCAGAAGTTCTGGACGAGATTTCTTTGAGGAGAAAACGCCTGTGGGGCACCTGCAACCAAGGGGCGAGTTCGCTCTGCTAAAGGGCCAATGTGTTTTCACCTGAAACAAGATGAAGCTAAAGTGCCTGTTACTGTGGGGTCAGGAAAAGACAGCCAAGTACAGTTTGGAAGATGTGGGGATTGGACTGCTTAACTCTGGGGGGGGTCTAGAGTAATGGACACAGCCACTTATTAAGTATGTTCAAGTTCAGCACAAATGGGATGTAAAGGCAGTAGATTGAATGTGAATACATTTAAAAAGAATCTACACAGCAAAGTGTTTTAAAAGATGAGGTGTTACAGTCCAGAGAAATGGCTGGGTATGAATTATGGGAACGAGAGGTGGGAGACCCCCCCATCAATAGTAACCAAATTCACCACTACGTGTTTGCTCTGGGACACCTGTTGCTTTCCATCAGGTACTTGGCCGGTGCCTGAGGAAAGTACCCAGATGTGGGATTGATGAGGAAGATTCCCTGATGGAGCAGAAGTGCTCATAGATGGTTTAGGGAGCCACCAGTAAATATTCCATGCTATATGGAAAGTGTCCAAGTGGCTGGCAAGGGAGCCGAGCCAGGGAAAACCCAGAGCAGTGTACAAGTTCGAGCTGTGTGCCCAGTGTGTTTCAGAGCCTGAGGGCTAAAGTGAATAAGGATGTGTTCTGATCTCCATAAATCTGCATTACCAGGAGTGTAGCCCCGTGGGGGTCCATCTATGCTTTTTTTATTCTGTTGGATGTGAATAAAAGCCACACTTTAGAATCCCACTTCTGGTATTGGACATTACAGTTATTGCTTTCTTTGTCCGGAGTTACTTGGGTGCCTCTGTTGCAGAGTAACCAAACCTAGCCAATGTGCCAAGTAACATATTTCTCCCCGAACCCAGCCCACCAGGTAGTGCTGTCAAGATAGAAACGGCATACCTGGGTGGGGGTTACATTATGTTCCTAATTCTTTTTACATCTCTCTCCCTCCCTACTTTTCTCCATCTTCCATGACTTCCTTTGTAGTACTCTCACTTTCCATCGCCTGATCTCCTATACCCATCCCACACAGAATTACTGCTGGAAAGAAATGCACATCTCTTCAGACACAATCCAGACATGCATCATAGCAGTGCACGGCACATTCCTCATCGGCCGCAGCTCCAAGAAATGATCATTCTACCCGTCCTCCATAGAAACCACCACTCCACCTGTGGTATTTCACCAAGTCTCGACACTTGACGGGAGTCGCATGATGCAAGCTGCCTGAAGGCTGTGCCTACCCCGGGCTCCTACCATCCATCTGATATAAATCGGCTTTAAACCAACTTTAGCGCTCTAATTCACACAATCGAAGTGTCTGGAGACTCCTCAACCTCTGCCTATCGTTCAGATCTACGTTTCTCTGCATCGCAAAGCTTTACCGCGGCGATGGAGGCAGAGATGAAACAGGCCGCGATGCGGCACACCCCACCTAACACGCCTGAAAAGCTCTCCAAGAAAGCGAGGAACCGGGCCTCTGGGAACCTGAACAAGGCGGGCAGCTCTAATTCCCCGGTAGTGCCCTTATCCGAGGAAAGATTCCTCCAGGAGTTTTCACCTTTTCGAGAGGCGCTGGAAAACATTACCTCTGAGCTTAAGTCGATCAAAGGAGATCTCACCACTTTAAACAGCAGAATGAGCGACTCGGAGGCCAGAATTACCCCCCCAAGAAAGATGGCGAGACAAAACAAATCCAGAAATTACCTTGTTGAAACAGCAAGTCCAGAAGCTCCAACTCAAAACGGAGGATTTGGAGGGCGCAGTAGGAGGAATAATCTCCTGATTATTGGGCTGCCTGAAACAGAAGAAGGCTCGGATGCCATTTTATTCCTTCAGAAATTCCTTCTCAAAGTCGTGGGGCCTTCACCACTGAATCCCCAATACCATATCGAGAGAGTACATCGATCTCGGAGGCCGAGACCTCCGCCCGATCATCATCAAATTTTTAAGTTTTTTTAGAAAAACAGCATGTCCTCAACAAAGCTAGAGAGCTGCAGGCCATAACCTGGGGTTCATCCAGAATAAGAATCGCTCAAGATCTTCCGGTCGAGGCCAGACAGAAAAGAACTGCCTTCCACCCAATTGTTCACAAGCTAATCGCGGAGGGTATCCGATTCAGGATGCTGTATCCAGCCAATTTAAAAGTCACAATTGAAGGCTCATCATTTACCTACGAATCCCCTGACCAAGCCATCAAGGACTTAACTTCTAAGCTTCCCAACCTCTTTAAAGAGGGATGAACTATGTACTGTTTCAACAAAGGGCCATATTGGTTCTGTCTCCCTCTTATTATTGTGTAGTTATTCTTGCTAGTTACCTGTTTTTTTTTCATTGGGAAGGGTCGGGCTGAGCTGCTTAGCGGGGGATGGGTGGCTTGTTGATCCTGATTTCGGTGGACCGTTAGCGCCTTGAATTTCCCAGGGCCGATACAGGAACCTTTGGGCGTGGTTCTGTTTTGGCCACGGACTGCCTTAGGTCCCACAATAAAATATGCCACCCTGGGCATTCCGGTTGTGGTGAGATGTTTATTTACCTGTCACTGGGCCTAGTATCCCTTGGGCTCTAGCCACATCCGTAAATGACTCGCAACTCAGACTTGAGCTTGCACACGATAGTTGGCATCCATTTTTTAGTGTTAAGACGACGAGTGACATAATTCCCGCGTTTAGATCGTTTTCAGCCACCGGCTCTGTTAGTCTGTTAAAACCTTCCCTTTGGTCACATCATGGCGCTGCTCCCAACCACTATGGCTAAGAGAGGATGGTGGGGGGGGGCCGGGGACAGGAGAGGCTTGTAGGAAGCTGCCACACGAGCTGATAAAGGGGGTACGGCGATCTGCAGGTGAATCCTATGGGGATCTGCTTTATAGTTTGCTGGGTGACACAGTTAATCAGATTACCTCCCCATTCTTGTTGTAATACCATATTAGGAAGGTATTGGTACATGAAGCTCCTGAGATCCACCATTGGGGTTTTAGTTTCAGGTATTTACTGTTGGGTTTCTCGAGGTTTGCCTGCCCAAACCTGGAACTACTTTGTATATAGTTCGAGGGTTTTTTTTTTCTCATGGGGGGGGGTGGTCACCTCTGGTTTCTGGTCATGACTCCCCGATTACAGTCCAAGGTCACTATCTTCTCTTTGATACTTTCTATATATCAGGGGTCTGGTTGTTGTTTCTTGTATAGAGTGTGCTGGCTTAAGTTGGGCTCTAGAGTGTGCTATAGTTCTTTTTCAGTTTGGTGGTCCATAATTTCACATTTCCTCAACTTAAATGTTCATAAATGGCTACGATGGCGATTAAAGTAGCTACTTGGAATGTGCGCGGGCTCAGAGATGAAACCAAAAGGCACCAAGTTTTCAAACACTGTGACTAACTCAGGATTGATGTTCTTATGCTTCAGGAAACCCATTTGAGTAATAATGAAACAATCTGGCTGCATAGATCTGGCTTCTCTCAAGTTTTTTCGGCAAGTGGGTCTGAAGCTAGCAAAGGAGTGGCTATTCTAATTAAGAATCATGTCTCTTTTCTGGCTGAAGAGAAACTAACAGACCCAGAGGGCAGATTTATTCTGGTCAAAGGCTGTCTCAATAATTGTAGTATCGTGCTCGGATCTGTCTACGGTCCAGTTGGGGGGAGTCCGGATTTCTTTATGACCCTGGCAGATAAGATCGGTAATTTTTTACCCTCACAGTTAATATTAGGGGGGGGGACTGGGAACGTCCCACCATGCCAAGCTCTTGACAGAACTTACACGCCAATAAGGCCAGTGACCCCAGCTCAAAAAAGCTCTATTGGACTTCATGCAACTTTTGGGACTATGCGACCCCTGGCGGCTTGCTAACCCTTCACTCCGGTCTTTTTCTTTCTTTTCTCAGGTACATACTGTAACTCATGGTCCAGATTAGACTACATTCTGACCAGTAAGTCACTTCTTCCCGGTCTCTTCCAATCAGGTATCGAGCCGATAGTAGTGTCAGACCACTCAACAGTCTGGGTTAGGATCTCACCGGACCCTAACTTTCAGCGAGACAGCATCTGGAAACTAAACACCCAACTTCTCAAGGATAATCAGACTGTCTCTTACATTAAAGACCTGATCTCTAACTTTATGGATCTTAATAAAAACTCTACTCCGAGAGTAGATTCAATATGGTGTGCTCTGAAGTGCCACCTTAGGGGGGAACTAATCAAAATTACCTCATTGAGGAAAAAAAACAGGTTGGCACAAGCCGCTTCATTGCTAACCAAAATTAAGGAATTAGAGCACTCTCCCCCTCCCCCTCCCAGGTTCATTAGAATCCCTACAAAGCTAAAACGAATCGCAGACTTACTGAAAGAAAAAGCTGAATACGCCATCTTAAAAACCCAATCCAAATAAATTGACCAAGGCGAAAAGGCCGGTAGATTATTAGCTCTCAGATTGCGTAAGACAGAGAGCTCGAGATTGATCCCGATGCTGTAAACTCCGGAGAGAGTAGTCAAAACTACACCCAGAGAGATCACCCAGATCTTTAAGGGATTTTACAGCAAGTTTTATAGTAGACACACCTCCCCGGCGTCCCCGGCGGATATTTCTACCTATTTAGAAGACCTCGATCTTCCTCGCCTCCTTCCACACCATAAAAGGTCCCTCACCTCCCCCATCACATTGCTCAAAGTAGAAGAGGCGATTGCCTCTGTAGCTCCTGATAAAGCACCGGGCCCCAATGGTTACCCATCTAATTTGTACAAAACCTTTAGCAAGGAACTGGCCCCTCTCCTCCTCAGGCTTTATGAGTACATGTTTGAGGCTGATGTCATAGATCCTACATTGTTAGAAGCCACAATTGTGTTAATCCTTAAGCCGGATAAACCACCTAATGACCCTGCAAGCTACCGCCCTATCTCTCTCTTAAATTGCGACATTAAGGTCTTATCCAAGATCTTAGCTGAGATCAAAAAGATTTGGATTCACCTTCTGAGTTCGAGCAAGTAGGGTTTGTACAAGCTCGCTCCCCTGCTGATCACCTTAGAACCCTCTCCCATATCTCACATGCAGCCCAATCATCTCATACTCTGATGGCCTTAATCTCCCTAGACACTGAAAAAGCTTTTGACAGAGTTAATTGGGACTTTTTATGGGCAACACTTGCCAAGATGGAATTCCCAACCTCCTTTATTCGGTGGATTCAGGCTATATACAAATCTCCCTTGGCTAAGATCTATTGTAATGGTGTCTTCTCTTCACTTTTCTACCTCTTTACAGGTACCAGACAAGGCTGCCCCCTCTCCCCTTTCTTGTTCAATCTATACTTAGAACCTCTCCTCCATAATATTAAAAGATCTCCATATATCCAGGGTTGTCGGTACTACAACAAAGTTGGTCCTCTCTGTCTGTGACTGACATCCTCCTCCACGTTGCCCACCCTGAAACGTCACTAGCGCATGCCCTTCAAGTTATTACACAGTACGGCCGCCTCTCCTATTATAAACTGAATCTAGCAAAATCAGATGTGTTCCCATTGAATTCCTTCACGCACAATGCTAGTTTTGCTAGATTCGGTATGAGATGGTCCCCTAAATCGATCAAATATCTGGGCATACAGCTTACCAATGATCCACTTTTACTCAAGAAACTTAACCTGGATGACCTTATGACCAATATTCAACTAGACCTTCAAAGATGGTCCAAACTCCCCATCTCTCTTTGGGGTAGAATCAGCATCATCAAGATGAACGTCCTGCCCCGAATTTTCTATCCTCTCAACTTACTGAGTCTCTGGTTACCCCTTTCATACTTGCAGCATTTACATTCTACCCTCTCTCAATTCATCTGGCAAAGTAAGTCTCCCAGATGTTCTTTCTCCAAACTCTGTCTTCCTAAAGACAAGGGGGGACTTCGTCTCCCTAACCTATTATTTTACCACTGGGATGCTCATCTCTCCAAACTGGGCAGATGGCTCCCAAATAGGGCCGAAGGATCTTCCCCAGTCTGTCTCCAAATTGAAAGACAGATACTCGTAGAAGCTAATCTCTGCTGTCCGACCATATTTTTTCTTCCCAGTTCAGCACTCCCATCCTCAACCATTATCACTTCCCTTAAAACCCTCTCTCAGTGCCTGCACTACCTCAGAATCGCCCCAAAAAGAGACTTGGCACAACCCCTCGTTCTCAACCCCAACATTCGGTTAGGAGGTTCAGTGATTACCCTAGATTGGCTTCCTCAAATTTGAGAAGCCTTGGTTGAGAACCTATACTCTCAGGACTCTCTCCTCTCTTCTCCAGATATTATGGCCAGGCTTAATGTCCCCCAAAACAATATCTTCAAGATATACCAGCTGAGGCACCTCATTAACACTAATTTTGGTACCGAGTTCCGCTGCTCACAAGTCGGCCCCTTTCTTTCCCAAGTTCAAGATTTAGCTTCCAAATCCCATGGAACCTCAACTATATATTCCTATTTTCTGGGTCTTAAATTTCCGGACTCCCTCCCGGGCTCTAGTGTTTGGACTTCTCTCCTGCCTGATCTCCTCCCTAACTGGCCACGAATCTGGAAAGATCTATACAGATATCACACTCAGGATAGGTTTAGACTTACCCAATATCATATATTAAATAACATGTACTATACACCGGTCAAATTAGCTCGACTAGGGTAATTGCCTCTCCCTCTCTGTTCCAGATGTTCGCAATCAGAAGGAAATCTGCTCCACATCTTTTGGCAGTGTGAAAAAGTGACCCCCCTGTGGCGCTCTATTCAGTCCAACTTGGACCCTCTCTTGGGTCTAGATGGTCTTTTCACTGCAGAAATATGCATCCTGGGTATTTATTCCAAAGTTGAGAACCATGAGCGCTGATTCCACATTGCACTTATCTCTATGGTGGTTAAAAGGCTGGTGCTCAAACATTGTTGGACAATTAACCATAACATATGCCAGTGGTTGAAAGACCTATCAACCTGCTTTAATATGGAGAGACTCACGGCTAGTTCTACTTGGCAGTATGGATTTGTTTCACAAAAATGGGACAAATTATACACGTATTATTTACATTAGAGACTACTTGGTTCTGTCTCTGAAGCTCTCTCCCTCATCCATCTCACCACCAACTCTATGTGTCCATGGTATTATGTTAATAACATATGATATACTAAATATACACACTCTGGGTGGGTTAGGGTCGAGGGAGGGGGGTGGTACGGGGCTACAGGGTGTTTTTTCTTTTTCCTATTATATGTCTCATATCATATTTTGGTCAACAGGGAGTTGTTAACTAACCCTACGATAGATCTGATGTTAATCTGTGTTTTGGTGTCATTTTATAAAACTAATAAAGTTAAATTTCAAAAAAAAAAAAAGTCTCGACACTGAATAACCTCCCTTGCAGCACACTCCTTGACAATGGACTCCATGACAGAACTTCTAATAATTTCTGCATGGCAGTCCATCACACCAGCGGCAGTGATGTCGCATGTTACATCTCTGGTAGCCACATAGCAGCCAGGGGAGTAGAACACTAACATCACATGGTGATACCATGCCAGTTGCATAAATGAAATATGTAGTGGGGACCCTGTGTGATAAACATTTTAATCTCCACTCGTGCCGTTTGCCCCTAGGCACACCACTCGTGGTTCCACTACTTATGAGGTTACCCAAGTTCAGATAATGCTGGTGGAGTTAGAAAGTTTATCACACAGGTCCCCACTGAACATCCCTTATTTCTAAACTAATACAAATATTGTTTCACACACAGCCTAATCAGAAATGTGATTGGATGTTCATGGTTTAATAATTTAGCCATTCCCCTTTGTTGACTTTCCTACGGTGGAGATTAATGATACTGCAGACTAATATTGGAAAGCAGGTTTCATGTTTTCAGATGGATTGATTCCCTCTCAAGCTGTTTATATGAATATACGTTAAATATATTTGTGCATCTTGATTCTTCCCAGGTCTGGGAATGACCCTCAGCTACCTGTTTCGTGAACCAGCCACCATCAACTATCCATTCGAGAAGGGACCCCTTAGCCTACGCTTTCGAGGAGAGCATGCACTGCGTAGGTATCCTGCCGGGGAGGAGCGCTGCATTGCCTGCAAGCTCTGTGAAGCTGTCTGCCCTGCACAGGTAAGAGCCATATCTTGCCCTTCTACCCTTTTTGTACAGAGAGCAAGCCTTGTCGTACACTATGAATAGCTTTCCGCATCCCTCTATGTGTAAGATCCCCTAACTCTTATCAGCATTTGATTTCAGTTTAACTATATTCGTCATTTACATCCATAAATTTTTTCGTTTTGTGCATCACTCCGTGTTGTCAATGGGAGTTTATACATATGGGTAATGGGGAACACCCCTACTGGGGAAGTGGTACAGCCCAAAGCTATCGGTCAGCATTGAATCCTGGTCACATGAGGATTATGAAGGCATCAGACACCCAGTCTTTGTTGTAGGTGATATGGAGCACCTTCAAATGTAGAAATCAAGCCTGCTAACTGCGGCTTTCAAATTAACTAACCTACTATCTAACGCTTATTTCAGTGCTTTCAGTGCATGAATTGAGGACCACTTGCCATTTTTTTTGTAGAATCTACAACATAAGTCTTTGGATATTAGCCACAGCCTGCTGCCTCAAGTAAATCTTTATTGAGGGGAAGGGCCTTGTTAGTTTGTAGGGGAATAGTATACTATAGTAATATTAGGTACCAGCATTCTATAAGGTAGAACTAGCAGTGCTGATTTTGCTCTGTGACATGATTTTAAATTTTTTTTTTTTTTTTTACAAATGTGAAGTATTTTTTGATAAAATATTTCTTATTAAAAATAAGTGTGTGTGTGTGTTACATTATTTAATTAGATTGGCGAATAAAATAGAAAAGCGTCTTTTTATCATTTGAAAAAGTGTGATGCACTACTTTTGTAGTACGGTGAACATTCATGAAATGGAATCAAGTGTGTAGCAGAAATAGTCAATGTCAGTTTGGCATCCTGTTGCTTTCATGCCATACTACACACATGAGTGAAATTGACTTCAAACTATTTTGCATATTTTAGGCTGCAGATTCATACCATACACTTCATGTATTTGTTCATTAAAAATGTATGAAATAACTGTTTTAAAGCCAATTTCTTTTACATAAACACCGTAAATTCCTAATAAACCATTCGAAATAATATCGGCAATCTGTATATTAAATTAAAGCTTAGAATTCTTTTTTTTGTGTAATCTGTTAAAAGCTTTTATGCATCACATACAGTGACACTCAAACATTAAAACAGAACACATACATTAGATCAATTAATCCATACACTTATCCATAAAATACATCTAACAACATATATAACCATTAATATGTGCCAGGAATATGTTAGCCAGGTTTCACACTCCTATGGCTGACATACCAAGAGCTTCACAGACACAGCCTCTAGCAATCAAATTGATTCCTGATTATTCAAAAGTATTCAGGAAGTCACCAGACCTCGCTCCCCTCTTCCTTCTCCTCCCATCACACTCAAACGTGACTAGCAAACAGGGACACAGCCTCCATTCCACCACCCAAAGGTTTTCCCGGACCCACCCAAACCTCTTCCCATCTCCTACCAGCCCTCCTGCAGAGCCAACATCTCCCCCGGAGGCAAGGATGCCAGAAAGAGCCCCCAGACGGAAAGGAACCGCTCCTCCTTATGGAGTATGAGAGTCTTTCCATTGCTAGTATTTGAATTATCATAACTCGCCACTGCTGAATTGTTGGATTCGGCTTAGAAACCCACATATTTAAAATGCAGTGTCTTGCCAGGACCAGAAGCACGCGTACCCATCTCGGGAGGGGGACCCAGTCTTCGGGAGAACAGTCCACCCCAAACAATATTGTCAGCGGGTCCATCTCCATCCCTCTACCTCATAATACCCCCACCTCGTGGGCTACTTTGGCCCAGAACCTCTAGCGGATTGGGCAAGTTCAGAAATAATGATAATAGGTAGCCACCCCCCAGTCCACACCTACCACAAGTGGAGGAGATCTCTGGGTTGAATGTATTCACCACCACTGGAGGGCAGTTTAGCCTTTGAATAAATTTGTAGCATGACTCTTGGTACTTATTACATAATAAGATGCCCCTGTGTAACTCATCAACAGAAGCCAGTTCTCCCTGGAGATCTCCCATCCCATATCCCTCTCCCATTGTTGCTCAGTCTTGCAGGTGTAATCTGGTAGAAATTGCCAGCCCAGTCGGGCCACACGCCAATCAACCCCTTCGCATCCCTCCTGATACCCAGCACCAGCTGCTCCAGTTGGGGCAATGGGGACCATCCACCCCTGATCCTATCCAAGGCATTGATATGCGTCCTACCCTGCAGGTAATGGAAAAAGTGTGTTCCAGGCACCCTAAACAACGCAGCAAGCTCCTCAAAGGAGCATATCTTCCCCCTCGACATAGATCACCCAAGCATCTAATACCCCCCCTTTCCCATGCCTGAAAACCTCTATCCTCAAGCCCTGCAAGGAAGCCCGGGTTACCAACCACTGGCGAGAGCAGTGACTCATCAGTGTGCGCCCCCATCCTACGTAAGAGTTGTGACCAGTGCTCCAGGATGGAAAGCACCAAGGGATTACCCGTCCCCACCCTACAATAGGTCCTATATAAATCTTAGAATGTTTTTAATTAAAATAAGGGGTAAAACTGCAAACATTTGCTGGCCCATTTGCTATCATCAAAATGTAAGTTATGAAATTTATATTTCCCAATAAAAGAATAAAAATGACCCTATTTGCAAACCATAGTTTTTAAAATATAGCGATCTAATGAACGAAATTTCAATTTTTTAATTTTTTTTAACAAATTTCCCATTTCTGATGGCTATATTTTAAAAACGACAAGGAGTTCCGCTTAGTGACTGCCCTCATTGTAAAGGTCTTTTTGTTCTGAACAACTTTGCTAACAGTTGTTTTTATGTAGCTTGTATAGTTTTCCAGATATTTAGATTTGCTTGGCATGTGTTCAAACGTGCTTGCAAACAGCTGATGCATTTTTTTCTGAATGAATGACTCTAGTAGACATGCCAAACAAATGTAAATATCTTGAAAACCATACATGTTACACATACACAACCAGTGTGACATTTGTTCAGGACATAAATACCTTTACAATGAGGGTAGTCACCAAGCTGAACTCTGTATAGTTTTTAAATTCTTGCCAACCAAACTCAGAAATTTGCCAGAAACAGGCTTATATTATATATAAAATCAGAAGCTTTTAAAGAGTAACTGACACCTCAAAGAAAACTTTGAAAAACAATAATTAGGTACTATTCAGCTTGCATTCCATATATATTCTATATCGTTCTCTTCCCCATTATTTATTACTGAGTAAATGTGCATGAATAAATGAACTGCATCCCTTAGAGTTCTATTGTGTACTCTTCTCCTGGATTTTTATTTCCCAGGTGCATTACTTTGCACTTCTTTGCATTGAATCTAAGTTGCCATATGTCTGACCATTCCTCCAACCTTGCCAAGTCCCTTCTCATCCTTTCTACCCCCCCCTTGTGTATCAACTCTGTTATAGATCTTTGTGTCATCCCAAAGAGGCATACCTTTCCTTCAGACCCTCCTGATGTCACCTATGAAGGCGTTAAAGAGGATTGGACCCAGTACTGAGCCCTGAGATACTCCACTGGTAACCCCTTTCTTCAGAATGTGTTCCATTCACTATTACCTTCTGTGTCCTGTTGTGCAGCCAGTTTGCTACCCAGGCTACCACCCTGGGACCCACTCCCAGGCTGGCTAACTGATTATTAATCTTTTGTGCGGACTGTGTCAAATGCCTTGCTAAAGTCTGGGTAGGCCATATCCACAGCCCCTCCCTGGTCTATTACTTTGGTCACCCAGTCAAAGAAATCGATTAGATTCATCTGACGTGACCTTCCTGCTGTGAATCCATGCTGCTTTGGGTCCTGTGCCCCGCTGGCCTCTAGGTACTCAACAATTCTTTCTTTCAGAAGGGAGTCCATCATTTTCCCCACCACTGAGGTCAAACTAACAGGTCTGTAGTTTCCTGCTTCTACCTTGCTCCCACTTTTGTGAAGGGGAATCACATCTGCCCTCCTCCAGTCTTCAGGTACCACCCCATCTTCCCTCTTCAAAGTCTGGAATTTGGAATACTGGTTTCAAACTCTGCAGGTCCACTCTGGCAGTTAACTGGATTCATTTCTCTGCCTGGAGAGAGCAGTTGCCTCCAAAGCTAGCTCCTGTATTGCTGGGTCTCCACGGTTTATTATTCAAACAACATGAAGTCTTGCTGTAGTCTGACTATTGCAGTTAGGTCCTGCCTTTCAACTGCCCCGGCGAACAAAGGGTTAACTTTTCTGTGCCTTGCATAGAATGTTCATCACGAGCTCGGTTGAAGCCCCTGTCTGTTGTTGTTCAAACTGCAACCGTCAGATTCTTTACTTCGCCTCACTGAACAGTTGCTCCGGAGATTTCTTCTGCTGCTTGGTTCGAAAGTCGGTTGAAGTGTTGGTTTTCGGTCGGTTTCTACCGAATTGTTTCCGCCTAGTCGGTTCAAGTCTCTGTCTGTGGTACCGTGAGTACTAGATAGGTTTTTGTTCTGTTTTCTGTGTGGAACTTGTAAACTGTGGATCGGTTCGGCTGAACCGATCAATTTGAGGTTAAAACTTGTGCTTTAATTTAGTGTGTGGTTAGCGGTCCGTATCGGTTCTAAAAAAAAAACAGGTTTTAAGTATGTTTTTTCCCAAGACACGGTCAGGAACTGATAGGGGAGTCTTGCCTGGCGGATTGCCGAAAAAAGGGTAAGTTTTGGTTAGGTTGGCCATGTCTGAGAAACCCAAGAAAAAAACTGGGCCCACTGGGTTTCAACACTGCAGTGTGTGTGGGGAGGTCTTTGCTAAGGCTGATCCCCACACCACCTGTGTTTAGTGTCTGGGTTTTGACCACCTCGATTCAGACTGCCAAATTTGCAAGAATTTTCCCAAATCTACCCTGGAAAAGAGATAAGGTAGACTGAGGGAAAGGGAGGCCGAGAAGTCCGCTGACCCAGATGGCCAGCCCGATTCGGTTCCGACCGAACCAGAGGAGTGCCCTCTGACCAGGCGATACTTCGCCGGGCAGAGAAACCGATTCAAGGAATGGGATCTGACAAAAAGGAAAGACAAATCGACTGGTTCGGACCCAGAATCTCATACTCCGACCGTCGATGAGATAGCCATGGCGATTAGGATTGTGCAATCGCTTAGTTCAGTTCCGACCGAACCGGCACCATCTGGCAGGGGCTCAGTTCGATCGGTTCCCCCGGTTCCGGATTATACTTTGGAAGAATTTTATGAACCGGAGTTTGAGGAGGAGGGAAGAGTATGAGGATGATTATGGTGATGGTGAAGTCTGGATGTGCCTATTGACCCAGACATCTCCCCAGACAGACCTTCAGGTGTTTCTCCTCCTAGGCTTTCTGAGTCCCCTTCACACTACATGTTCTACAGAAAGGTGGCTGATACCCTCCAGCTTCCTGTGGAGGAAGCAGGAGAGGATCAGGAAGAGCCTGATTATGTTGAGATGATGGACATCCCAGAGTCCAGGAGACTGTCTATTCCCCTCCACAAATCTTTTGGGAAACGGACACTAAAAATTCTTAAGTCTCCTAATTCTATACCTCCTGTGGACAGACGAATGGACAAGAGGTACACTCTCTCAGGCTCAGACACGAAGTTCCTTTTTCAACAGTGCAGCCATGTTGGGGTTGTACAGGCTGCTGCCTGTGATAAGGCAAACATTCCCTTGGCATCACAGCCCCCAGACAAGGACTCTAGGAAGATTGATGCCATGGAAAAGAAACAATACATGGCAGCATCTTTGGGACTCAGGCAGGCTAACTATATGGCCTATACAGCCAGGTACCTGAAGTCCAGGTGGGACACTGTACTGGCACTGGCTAAACAGGCCCCCGCCCAGCTTGCCAAGGAGCTGGAGCAGGTGGCTGTAGATGGGATTGAGGCATTGAAAGTACAGTTCTAGGGACATGGATATGTTGTTCATCCCCACTGTCTGGCAGGTTCCTTGCCACTTTAAATCTTGCCGGAAGGTCTTCAAGCTGGCTCCTCTCATCCACGTGGTAAAACTCTCGGCTCTGCCCCATGACGCCAGATCTTCCTTACCGCTTGGAAGCTCAGGTTCCCTCCTTAACGCTCTGCGTATAGACTGGATCCTAATTCTTCGGTTCACCCGAAACTCATTCTTAAGTTTTCAAGACTTTGATCAAATTACTCCCTTGCGGCTGCGATGGACAAATCGACTCCCGGTTTTCGGCGGTGCTCATGTGGGCAGAAAATGTCCAGGACGGATCTGCACTCCACATGCGTCTACTGCCTCTGCCTAGACCATGACTACTTGAGCCTGCGAGGTTATACCCGTTAGTTTTGGCCAACATCCTGGAAGACCGTACTGCCGATTTACAACTTAGAGCTTGACGATACCCGCCAGTGAAGTCAAGGGAGACCCGTTGAGGCGGTGTCCGCAGTGACTGGCTTGGCTGAGCAGATGATTCGCCCTCGAAGAGGCGGCCCAGGCCGCATCTTCTTCTTCCTCAGTCGTGGCATTTATCCCGCTCTCCTTGGGATCCTCCTACACAGCTTCTTTTAAGGAGCTTTGCCAGTCCCTTTCCACGAAGGGAGAGGGGCCATCGGGACATTCTTCTCGGTCCAAAAAGAAGGACTCAAAAGGTAAGTCCCACCGTCGGCGTTCGTGGGAGCGAGAGAGGTCCCCTTCCCCGGACAGTCGACACTCGACTTCGGTCGAGATTGCGGCTAAGGCCACTGGCTTCAAGGTGTCCCTGTCAGGTCAGCTGGCCGAGACACCCGTCAACGCGGTCGAGATTTTTCTCGACCCGTCGGACAGGTTGTCGACTGGTGAAGCCGACAACCCTTCTTCACTGGTACCCCGGTGGAGACCGAAGGACTTGCCTCGCCTCCCGTGCGGGTCGGTCAAGGCTTCGAGCCGAGGGAAGAACAGGTGTCCCCTGCTCCTTCCCAGACTCGTCCTCGGAAACACCGAGGGTTTCGGTCTCGGACCTCGTCTCGGTCCAGCCGATCCCGCCATTGGCGGTCTCGGTCTCAGCACCGAAGCAAGCGGCACCGCCACTCGTCCTCGTCTTCCTCCTTGGAAGAGGAGGGGCCTCGGCGCAAATTGCGTCCACGCTACGAGGACCTAATGTGGCAGCACTTACTTCTGTCCGGGAGCAAGCTGACGCAGTCACCTTCCCCAGCCATCAAGTGGCTGTCACCCGAATGACCGAAACAACCCCTCGCTGTAGTCGAGGTGCCCAAACCTGGGCCGGTTGTTCGGCTGAAACCAGCTGCCCCACCGATTGTGGTGGAATCTCCGCCTCCACAACTGAAATTGGGGGCGCCGACCAAGGACTCTCGGTCGGGTCAGGGTCTGCCCCACAGGTTGTCGATCACCCTCACTCCCGACCGTCCTCGGCAGGTGGAGGGTGGCTCAGGCCCCAGGCAGCACTTCGCGACGACGACTCCTCCCTGTTCTCCAGGCCCACAGACCTGGAGTTCTCCAGAGGCCAGTCGATGGACGAGAGCCCATCGTCCTTTATGGGTCTGCTTCGGCTTATCTCGGAGTCCACCGGGATGCTGCTCGAGCCTGTATCCAAGTGGGCCAAGTATCCCCTGATGGAGATACTGGACCAAGGGGGCTTCGCCCACGGAGGCCTTTCCGGTGGCTGAAGCCATTGTTGGCCCAGCTTTGGCAGGGACGGCTTCCTGTCCTGCGCCGATGGCCAGGAAGTATGCGGTCCCTACCGACTCTTTGTCCGGTTTTTCGGAACATCCCTCCGCCGAGGGGTTGGTCACCGATAGCGTTTTCCGGCGTTCCGGGAACGCTAGGGATGTGGATAAGCCCTCCTACAGGGAGTCCAAAAAGCTGAACTATGCCAGGCGCAGGGTGTACGCTGCGCCCTCCCATGGCCTCCACCAGGCCAGCTCGGTCGTGCTGATGGCACACTTCTCCCATGCCCTCATGGGCTTCCTAGATGAGGTGATCCCTCATCTCCCAGCCGACCTGCAGACCACGGTCAAGCAGGTATGGGACCAGGAAAGGGCAGTGGCAAAACAGCCGCTCCAAATGGCTCTGGACATTGGAGACTCCTGTGCCAGATCAGTTGCGGCCACAGTGGCCATGCGCCGCAGAGCATGGCTGAGGATATCCACCTTCACGGCGGATACCCAGCATAAACTGGCAGATGTCCCCTTACTGGGGACTGACCTCTTCAGCCCTGGAGTGGAAGGTCACCTCCAGCGGATCGAAAAGTCCAGTGCCACTCTGGACTCAGGTCCCTCCGCCCAGAGTACAAGGGCCGTCGCCAGCAGCACCAGCATCAGGGCCAGCAGGCTCGCGCTTGGCACCCAAAGCCAAGCCTGCGGCTTCCTCCAACAAAAGCAGGGAGGAAAGGCCAAGTAGGTCCCTCGGCCGGTCCCTCCTCCAAGCCTGCCCAGTGACGGGTTGAGGGGTGTTGGCCCCAGCCTCATCACTCCCCCTGGGTTCCCCCGTGGGGGGACGGCTCCGCCACTTTCTTTCTGCCTGATCCGCTATCACCACGGACCGCTGGGTGTTGGAGGTGGTAGGAAAAGGCCTGCCCCTGGAGTTCGAGCAGGCCCCGCCCTTCCGAGCCATCTCCCCTCGGGGAGCTACAGGGTCTGCAGCCTCTCTGTCGGCTCGCCGAGCCGATATCGCCTGCTCCTCGAAAAAGAGGTGATCAGGAAGGTGGAGGATCCTCTGCCAGACCCGGGGTTTGTGTCCAGGTACTTCCTGGTCCCAAAACGGACGGGGGGGCTGGCACCCCATTCTAGACCTGCACGACCTGAACAGGTTCCTAAGATCTCGGACCTTCAGGATGGTCACTCTGGCTCAGATAATCCCATCCTTGGAACGAGGCGTGTGGTTCTGTTCTCTGGACCTCCAGGACGCATTCTTTCACGTACCAATCCGTCCCACCAGAGATTTCTCCGCTTCAGGGCAGAGGGATCCCTCTACGAGTTCCGGGCCATGCCCTTGACCTTTCCTAGCTCCCAGGGTCTTCACCAAATGCATGGCAGTGGTGACAGCATTCCTCTTGGGCGTGCAGAGGTCCGGGTGTACCCATACCTGGGCGACTGGATGATTGCAGCCTCCTCCAGAATGGAGTGGAGTGGTCAGAGATCTGGCCTCAGGTTTGCTCTCAGGTTGGCCTCCTCATCAACGAGGCCAAGTCAGAACTCGTGCCAAAGCAGGTGATACAATTCATCGGGGCACGGCTCGACTCTCTACGAGCCAGAGCATGGCTCCTGGCGGACAGGGCCAAGGTTCTTTCCTTCTTTGCCCAATCATTTCAGGTTGGGCAATTGCACCCTACCCGGGACTTCCTGGGCCTCATGGCGGCCTGCACCAGCGTGGTCCGTTGGGCCCGTTGGTACATGCGTCCCCTTCAATGCGGGCTGGCCAGCCAATGGTCACAGCACTTCAATCCTCTGGATCAGCTAGTGATAGTGACCCAGGGGATGTGGAACGCTCTCCAGTGGTGGACCGTTCCAGCACATCTGCAGGAGGGCATCCCATTCGTTCACCCCGAGCCGACGGTCTCTCTATCGACAGATGCCTCTCTGATGGATTGGGGTGTCCATCTGGGCAAGCACAGAGCGCACAGCCTCTGGTCCTGTCAGGAGTCCCGATGCCACATCAACCTGCTGTAGCTTCGAGCGGTTCGTCTAGCCCTCACCACCTTCGCTCCGTTTCTACGGGGTCAAATGGTTCAGGTCCAGACGGACAATACCAAGACCATGTACTACCTAAACCGCCAGGGTGGGACGCGCTCCATGCCTCTGTGCAGAGAAGCTCTCCGCATTTGGTCACTCGTGCGCAGCCTGGAGGCAGATCTCCGTGCCATCCATGTGGCAGGAGCCTCCAACACTCAGGCCGACGCCCTAAGCCGGATAGGGGCTGCGTCCCACGAGTGGTCTCTCCTGCCTGAGGTAGTACAAGATCTGTTTTCCCACTGGGGCATGCCTCAGGTGGACTTGTTTGCCTCCAGGGAGAATGCGAAGCTGAGACTGTTTCATGCCCCCCCCTCAGCAGGGCTTGCTGCAGGGGGATGCCTTCTCGAGGCCATGGACCCGGGCCTCTTCTACACCTTTCCCCCATTTCCCTTGATCCACAAGGTGCTTCTCAAGGCGAGGAGGGACAAGGCGCAGGTGATTCTGGTAGCCCCAGACTGGCCCCGCCAGTTCTGGTATCCAGATCTCCTCAGTCTCGGCTCCAGGCTCCCGAGGTGGCTTCCAGCCCGCCCAGACCTGATCTCAGTGAATCGGGGGAAGGTATTCCATCCGGACCTTCAGTCCCTGCACCTGAAGGTCTGGTTCCTGAGCGGCTAGAGTTCCAGGCCTTGGGTCTTTCCGACGAGGTCCTCAACGTTGTTGAGGCGTCCGTAAGGAGTCGACCAGAAAATGCTACGCCTTCAAATGGAAGAGATTCTCCATTTGGTGTCAGGGCAAGGGCCTGGACCCTTCCTTGGCAAGCATTCTGGACTACCTGTGGTCCCTTTCTCAGCAAGGGCTTCGGTCGACCCTTAAGGTGCACCTGGCAGCCATCTCTGCTTACCTGGCTCGGGCCGGGAAGCAGTCGGTGGCGCAGGAGAAGATGGTCGGGCGCTTTTTCAAAGGTCTTGATCACATATCCCCTCCGGTGCGAGAACCTCCACCTCCATGTCCGTGGGATCTACTGCTGGTATTGGCTAAGCTCATGGGCAAGCCATTTGAACTGATGCACAGGTGTGAAATCTCTCACCTGTCGTGGAAGACCGCCTTCTTGGTGGCTGTCACGTCAGCCAGAAGGATGGGAGAGCTCCAGGCACTTTCCATCGAGTCTCCTTATCTGGTCTTCCACAGGGACAAGGTTGTCCTGCGCCCCAACCGAAATTCCTTCGAAGGTGGTGGCGGAGTTTCACCATAACCAGGTGTTGACTCTGCGGTGTTCTACCCCAATCACACCTCGGAGGCGAATATAGGCTCCATACTTTGGACCTAGAAGGCGCTTGCTTCTTACAGGGCGGACAGCTGAAGTTCGAGGAGGATTCGCCAGCCATTTCACCTACGCTGAAGCCGCACCTGGCAGACCTGCAGCCAAGCGGGCGATAGGCAGGTGGGTCACCTCCTGCATAGATCTCTGCTATAGGTTGGCGGGCATGGAGCCTTCCAGAGGGATAAGAGCTCATTCTACCCGCCATACCGCTGCATCGGTGGCTGCTTCCAGGGGCGTCCCTATCCAGGAAATCTGCAGGGCTGCTACCTGGAAGTCAGCACACACCTTCATCACCCACTACCACATCGACCTTGAGTCACGCCAGGATGCTGGTTTTGGGGCCTAAGTTCTCCAATCTTTATTTCCTAAGTAGGGGGTGTGCGCCTTGCCTCCCTCCTCCCGGAGAACTGCTAGGAGTCTGCCAGTGTGGATGAACAACATATCCATGTCCCCAGAAATACAGGTTACTCACCTGTAACAGGAGTTCTAGGAATGGTATATGTTGTTCATCCACATGACCCATCCGGCCTCCCTGGCTTCGACGCACAACCTGGCTTCCAGCGGGCTAGATCTGGCGTCATGGGGCGGAGCCTAGAGTTTTACCACCCGGGTGGGTGGGAGGAGCCAGCTTGAAGATCTTCCGGCAAGATTTAAAGCGGCAAGGAGCCTGCCAGACAGTGTGGATGAACAACATATACCATTTCTAGAACTCCTGTTACAGGTGAGTAACCTGAATTTTCATGCTGCTGTGGACTCCAATGATGTGTCAAGAGTCATGGCTACATCTGTGGCTCTTCGGAGAATGGCTTGGCTCAGGTGTACTAGCCTCTCACAGGATACCCAGGCTAAGGCCATGGATTTTCCTGTACTTGGTAATTTTCTGTTTGGGGAGCAGACAGAGAATTACATGAAGAAAATGGACGAATACAGGACCACTTACAGGAGTGCTCAGGCCAAAGAAAGGCAAGCAGCTCCTCAAAGGCAGCAGTCCAGAGGCAGGGGCAGGCCTTTCCAAAGGCCTTTTTACCAAGCTCAAGCCTCCTCTTCTTCCTTTTTGCAGAGGGGGTTCTTTAGAGGGAGAGGCAGAAGGGGGGTGAGCAGGCCTGCATCCACCCCTCAGCCTAAAGCCCCTGCCAAGCAGACACCCTGGTGGGTCTGCCCGGGTCAATTCTCCTATACCAGTAGGGGGCAGGCTGGCTTACTTTGTGCAGGATTGGATGTCTCTTACATCAGACAAGTGGGTCCTGGAAGGAGTAAGCCAGGGACTGGTTCTCAGCTTCAAAAAATTTCCCAAAATGAGAGCCAGATCTTTTCCACCTGCAAATCTCTCAGAGACCCTTGCCTTAGAGGTAGAGGTTTCTTCTCTCCTAGCTCTCAGCTATAGAGGGAGAGTTCCCACCCTACACAGGGGCAATGGATTGTACTCCAGGTACTTCCTAACCCCCAAGAAGACAGGAGAGTGGCGACGCATCCTGGACCTGAGATATCTGAACAAACATCTGTTAAAGCCAAAATTCAAAATGGTAACTCTGGGAATTATCCTTCCCTCTCTAAGGCCAGGGGACTGGCTAGCCTCCCTGGACCTCAAAGATGCCTACTTTCACATTCCCAACAGGTACATCTTAATGGCCTAGGCCTCAGACCAACTACCCTCAAGGTACACTTGGCAGCTGTTTCTGCTTTGCTGTCGGTAGGCAAGTCTTCCTCTCTGTCATCCCATCCTGTATTCTGTAAGTTTTTCAAGGGATTGCTTCACACCAATCCCTCCATTAGGGATCCTGCTTCTGCTTGGGACCTTAATGTTTGCATTGCTCAGCTTATGCAACCCCCCTTTGAGCCTTTGTCCTCAGCAGAGCGGAAGTACTTGACATGGAAAACTATGTTTTTGGTAGCCATTACTTCTGCCAGACGTATCAGTGAATTGCAAGCCCCGTCAGTGGAATCTGATTTCATCTCTTTTCACAGAGATAAAGTGGTCCTTAGAACTAACAGAAAGTTCTTACCTAAAGTGGTTTCAGATTTCCACCTCAACCAGTCTGTATCTCTCCCTGTTTTCTTCACTGACCATTCCTCCTTGGGAGAGAGGAGGCTACACAGTTTGGATGTTAAAAGAGCCCTTAGCTACTACATAGAGCATACCAAGGGTCACAGGTTTGAATCCCTCCAGTTGTTCCTCACTTATGGAGAAGTTGGTAAGGGCAAACCTGCCACTAAGCGATCTATTGCCAGGTGGATTGTTTCTTGTATACAATTCTGCTATGAAAACTGGTAGAACTCACCCTCATGCCTGAGGGCTCATTCCACAAGAGGTACAGCTGCTTCCCTGGCTGCTGTCAGGATATTCCTCTTTAGAAATTTGTCAAGCAGCCACCTGGAAACAGTCCATACTTTCACCAAGCATTACTCTCTGGATATCCAGGCTAGGAGTGATGCTCGGTTTAACACAGCAGCAGTACTTCAGAGCCTATTTCCAAGTAGGTTCTGTCCCTTCTCCATGGAGGTACTGCTTGGTAGTCTGCAATAGTCAGAATACAGCAAGACTTCATGTTGTTTGAAGAAAAAATTACTCACCTTAGTAATTGTGTTTCTTCTAGTGGAGTCTTGCTGTATTCTGACCCCCCGCCTCCCCTCTCAGAACCTAGTTTTTGGGATGTGGGTGGGCAGGAGCAGTGTTGGCACCCTAGGGGTGTCATTTTTACACCCTCTTTTTTGTTTGGGTGGAATGTTGTGTTTTGGATGTGTTTTTGTTTTTGGGTTTCCTGACTTGAGTCTTCCTTTGAAACCAAAAACATTATATATTTGCCAGTTGGCTAGTAAAATATTTTACAGTTTCCACACAGAACACCTAGTGAGTTTTTGCTCGTAAAGGTCTGACAGTTGCAGTTTGAAGAACAACAGGCAGGGGCTTCAACCAAGCTCATGATGAGCGTTCTATGCAAGGCATAGAAAAGTTAACCCTTTGTTCTCCAGGGCAGTTGAAAGGCAGGACCTAACTGCAATAGTCAGAATACAGCAAGACTCCACTAGAAGAAACATAATTACTAAGGTGAGTATTTTTTTCTTTTAAAAAGTTTTATAGAAATGTTTTAATATTGTTTAGTAGTACTTAGATTACTGTGCATTAGTCAAGGAGTCCATTTTTAACTTTGTTTTATCAGGTTTCGTTTTAATTCCCAGGAACTGGAGATCACCCTTTTGACTACCATTTTTAATTTTAGCAACTAGTAAAAAATCTGACCAGTAGCCTTTTTGTGGTTCTGTTTTCTGTAGAGCTCCAAATTGTCTATGTGTATTCATAACAACTGGCAATGAGTACCCCTACTAGGGGAAATGGCACAGTCCAAAGTTTTAGAATGTTGGGCATATGAGGATTCCGGATAGCAGAAACTCTCAAATCTAAGCTGTGCCATTGAAGGGGAAGCATCTTTCCAGCTTCTCTGAAGAAATGTTAAGCTTTTTAGCTTTGGAGCTGCAATTCTGCATAGCAGGTTGGGGCTACCGGGTGACAGGGAGCACCCCTAAATTAAAATTGTGCCTGTTAAGCTGCGGCTTTCTAATTGACTAACCTGCTCTCCCCATTTTCCACTGCTTGTGCCTGGATTAGAGGCCGTGTCTGCCTTTTAGTTCAGAGTGTTGTTTTATTAAGGTTTCTAGTTTCCTATTTTTAAGGGGGAAAAAAAAAAAAGGAACAGAGGGACAACGGATTTATTTTTCTATATTTTGGGGGGTATAATCTAGGGCTTCCTGGGGGTTCCCTCAGCTATTTCTCTGTCAGTTCCCTCCCTCCCCCCTGTAGTTTGTATGCTTTTTTTTTTGTGTGTGTCTGTTCCTGTTGTTTTTTCTTACAGGTATTTCGTTTTATGAGGTATTGCCCTTTTAACAGGCATTCCCCCTTTAAGTGTTTCCTCTGCATTGTTAGCCCCAGTATACAGACTAAATCTAAAAGTTGAGCTGCTGAGGAGTGAATTGCCCTTTTTTGTGTGCAGAGTTGTGTTTTTGCTACTTATTTGGCCTCCTTCGGCCAGCTGTGTTTTTCTCAGCTCTCTTGAGCCACCAGGTTTTCCTGCTGTTTGGCCAATCGCTTTCCGTTGGGCATGTGCCCTGTGTTCATTCGTTTTTAACTTGTACTGTACAGCGCACCATCCGTGCACCTGTAGTGTGCTTGCACCCTCATACTAATGTGCCATCACGCACAGCTTCGTGACGTTGCACATGTGCTTTTCTGACAGAGCGCACAGATCACTGCTTCTCCACAGTTTCTAAACGCGTGGCTCTTGTTCTAGCTGCCTTTTCCATTGCTTTGGCTTAGTTCTGCTGTCGGATCACTGGGGGCCTACACTCTGCATAATTCTGCCTCTGGAAGTGAGAATTATTTTTCTTAAGGGGACAAAATTCTGTTTTATTAAGCCCAGGCATATACAGGGCTATTATTCTTGGTACCATGGTTTATCTGCGATTACTAACATTTAAAAGATGTAAGACCTGCAAAAGGGTGATGAGACCCTCTCACATGCATTCTTGTTGCCACCATTGTGCTCCTCAGGCTAAAGTGCTTCTTACAGTGCCCTTCACTCGCCCCACCCAGCTGGGGGGGGGGGGGGCATCTGGTTTTTCAGTTGGCAGTGGCAAAGCAGAATTTTGTAAATCCTATGTACTGCTCCTAGGAGAGCTTTTGGGCCCTGATGTTCCATAGGACATCTCAGCAGACACACCCAACCCCAAACCGGGCCCCTCGGGTCAGAAGGGGGGCCCACACAGGCATGTTCAGGTGCGTCACCGCAGGACAGGGCTATGGATACAGATGTGCAGGCAGACCCCGACCCTATTTAGAGGATCAGGATGGAGGATATGAGGTTTAGTGGGCAAAATCCTGACCTTATAAAATTAATTTATGATGAGGACAACCCCTCAGAGGAGGAGGAAGAAGGGGAGTGGATGGGGCAGAGGAGGAGGAGGATTCTTATCCCTCCCCTGTTTGATACCAAGTCCTTGTCCTGCCTGATAGCTGAGGCATGTAGGCCTTCACAACTGAAGGAGGAGCAATCCATGGAGGCAGTAGACATCAGTCCTATACTGTCCGCGTCTGCGCTCCAAAGTGTTTTCTGAGCTTTATTCACTGGGACCAGATTATTGAACAAGAATGGGCAGAGGTTGACCAAAGAAAGTATCTGCCAAACCTAAGGCCCGGTATTGCCCTTTTTTTGGAGGAAAGATTTTGCAGGTAGGAAACCCCTCCTCTGGTGGGTAAGATGGTGCATAATCCTGTCAAGCACACCACTATTCCTGTTTAGTGGTCCTTAACGGATTCACACAACAAACAAGTGGATGCTGCGTGTAGAAGGGCTTTTGCTGCCCGGCCCGGTAGCGCTGAGGCGCTGGACACCACACCTCGCATCACGCTGGCGACCTGGGTTCGGGAATGAGTCCAGCCGCCGGGGGTCAGCAGGGGAGAGAGAGGATCGAGTGTCAGAGGACTGCTCTCCTCTCGGGGAGGATCAGGGAAGCCAGCGTGTGCAGCCCGGCCCCGGTGGAGATCGGAGCACTGCAGCACAGGGGCTTACAGTTGGGGTGGGCAGCTGGGCGGCTGTCTTCCAGATGTGGATGGGAGCACTCACGTCGTGGGCTGTACAGCATTGCACGTCCCACGTCTGGGGCGTAACTAAGGAAACAACCCCGCCTCGTGGATAGGCGATGGCACCTCCACTCTCCCGACCACACTCCACCGCCGGTTGCACTCCTCTCCTGGGCTGAGCCCATCCCAGACGAATTCTAGATAGAGTGTCCTGGGAGGGTAGGATGGCCCTATCTCGGGGGATAGCCGGGATGGTGCCAGGAATTAGGAGGCCTCACAAGCACGGAGGTAGAGTTGGAGGCATAGGAGGATGCCTGAGAGAGTTCCACGAGACGGAAGAATAAACAGAGTTTAAAAAAAAAAGGGGGGCTTTTGCCTCCTGTGCCTCTTTTATTGTTGCTGGAGCTTTAAACTTGTGGGTTACTTCCCTTGGCAGCTTTGTTTCCCTGGACTTGGAAGAAGCAAGCACCATGCAGTTGATTGCCATGGCCTCCACTTTTTTAAGGGGTACCATAGTGGAGAATTCGCATATGTCTGCTTGCTCCACATATCACATTGTGTCATCCATGCGAGGTGTATGGCTTAGTCATTGGGTTGCTGATCAGGCTTTGAAGACCAAGCTGTTCAGTCTCCCTTTTGAGGGAGGTTTGTTGTTTGGTTCTACCCTGGATGGTATTTTAAAGGATATTCAGGATAAGAAGGACCATCTTAGAAACAGAGAAACATAGTGACGGCAGGAGGAGACCAGTGGTCCATCTAGTCTGCCCGTTGGTTTGCAAGGACCCCTATTGGTCCCTATAGACTGACGCTTAGAATTTGCAAAGCCCCTCCCCTACTCTGTGTTGCATGTAAGTCCTACCAAATCCTAGTGTGAACGAAGTGACCATTTTTGCCTCGACTACTTCAGAGGGCAAACCATTCCAAGTACTCTTCTATCAAAGTGCACTTAGCTGCCATTTCTGCTTTCCAAGGGGTCGTATGGTTGCCCAGCTGGAGGTGGCCCGTATGTTCTTGAGTGGAATTCTGCACTTGAAGCCTCCTATCTGTAATCCGATCCCAGCTTGGGACCTGAATTTTGTGTTGGAAAAGCACATTTTGGCTCCTTTTGAAAAAAACGCAACTTCTGGCTTATGCTTCTTTTCTTGCAAAGTGTTATTTTTAGTTGCTTTAACTTCTGCTCAAAGAATTCCAGAGCTTCAGGCTCTAATGTGTGAGCCTCCTTATTTGATTTTTCACAAAGACAGGGTGTCTTTGGGTACCAGTCTTAGGTTTCTTAAGAAGGGCTGCAGGAAGTCATGATGTGTTGTTCATCAGTGACATAGGAGTAAGTATCCAGGGCAAGATTGCACTGTTCGCGGACAACACTAAATTAGGGAGAAGGGTGGATAGCGAAGAAGCAGTGAGAATCGTACAAAATGATTTGAAAAGGTTAGAACAATGGTCTAGTATCTGGCAGCTGAAATGTCATGCCAAAACATGTAAAGTGATGCGTATTGGCAGGAATAACTTTAGAGGGATCTTGGAGTTATTAGCAACACCCTTAAACAAACTAGCCAATACAACGTGGCATATAGTAGGGCCAACAAAATGTTGGGATGCATAGGGAGAGGAGTCGGCACAGGGAGGTAATACTTCCACTGTACAGATCTATGGTGAGACCCCATTTGGAATACTGCGTACAGTTTTGGAGACCATACCTTAAGAAGGATAGGAACAGGACTGAGACCATTCAGAGAAGGGCAACCAAAATGATACAGGGGCTTCAGGAGCTGCCATACGAGGGGCAACCAGAGGTGTTAAACATGTACTCAGTTGACTCTAGGAGAGAAAGGGGAGCTATGATAGAAACCTTTAAGTACATGAGGGGTTTAAATTTAGTACCCTACATTGAACTATTCACCAAGGCTCCCAACTCAAACACGAGGGGGCATAGATGGAAACTGAGGGTGGGAGTTTCAGGAGGGCTCTTAGGAAGCACTATTTCTCAGAAAGGATTGTGGAGCCATGGAACAAGCTAACTGTGGAGGTGGTAGGAACTAGGACCGTATCAGCATTCAAAAGGGGTTGAGATATTGAGTATGCTTGAATCAAATCCACAAGGGAATCTACCAGCTAGGATCCAGGATCACTTAGGATCTTGGGATCTCAAGGGCAGACTTGATGGACCTTTGGCCTCCTTCTGCCGTCACCTTTCTATGTTTCTGCCAAGGTGGTATCTGAGTTTCCTTTATATCAAACCATCCACCTGCCAGTTTATTTTCTTGAGCATGCCAATCCAGGGGAAGCATTACTTCATACCCTAGATGTACATGGAATACTCAGGTGCTATATACACTGTACAAAGGAGTGCAGAAAGTCCTCACAGCTTTTTGTTTAATTCGCCCCGGGAAAGAGGGCGCTTCGCTTTCTCAACAGTGCCTGTCCAAATGGATGGCCAGTTGTATTACTTTCTGTTACAGGAAATATGGTAAGGAACTTCCTGGTGGTGTTCGTGGTCATTCCACCAGAGACATGGCCACTTCTGTTGTATGTTTCAAAAATGTGTCTGCTGTAGATATTTGTGCAGCTGCCATCTGGGGTACTGTTCACACTTTCACTAAACACTACAGTCTGCACACTGCATCACAAAAAAGGGCTGGTTTTGGCCTGGTGGCACTTCAAGGCCTTCATTCTTAGGACTGTAGGCTCTAGCCATCCAAATCATTCACTGTCAGCACTGCTTGGTACTTGTTCCAGAGGTGTGGCCTGATGAGAGAGCTGTCCTCAAAGAAGATAGAACAGTTACATACTTACCACAGCAGTAGCTCTTTGAGAAAATCTCTTTCATCAGGTCATGCCATCCCACCTTCCATCACCCTGAGGGTCCTAACACTCGGTAAGTGCTATCTTCTTCTCCATAAGGGTCTGTCTGCTGTTCTCTGCCTCGCCTGGTCAGCAGAGCCATAGGTTCTCTCCTGGTACCTTACAGGGAGGTTATTCAAACATGCTCCCCAGCAGGGAACTGAAAAGGGAAGAGGCTGCCCACGGTTGTATGGGAGAGTTGACATCAGACGTCGTCCTGGGTGGCCCCTAGTGGACTGCTTGCAGAAGCTTCCATGTGGTCCTAGTGTCTGACAACTAGAAGTTCCATAAGTGTGGCCTGATGAAAGAGATCTCTCGAAGATCTACTGCTACAGTAAATACATAACTGGTCTTTCCACTTCCCTCATCAGATTGGACACCCTCTGCGACTCCTTCTATCATTTAACAACAAACTCCACCGTCCTGCATACGCCATTGTTCACTGTAGTCATCCTCCCCTACCCTCTTGTCTCCAGGCTCATTGCACCTCCTTCATATACAAATATTGGTTTGGATCCCTTCCCTTCCCCCCCCCCCCGCTTCGTGCTCCCACCATTCTAGGGATTATCACACTGTTGCCACTCCTCATCCCCACTTCTCTGCTGGGCAGTCTGCCTTCTCCTATCGACTTCCCTCACTCTGGAACAGATTCCCCTTCTCCCTCAGTTACTCCCCATCCTCTGGCTTCCTCACGTGTCAGCTGAAACTTCAGCCCCTCCCCACTTGTTCCTGTTACCCTTCATACTGATATCTCCTTGTCTGAGCTTTAATCCGTCTGGGTAGCAAACAGCTGGTTCCCTGTACCTGCCGTGGTCAAATGTCCACTTCTCTACAGGTCTCCCTCTTCCTCGAGGTTGAGCAGTTATATCGCCTTCTGGTCAGTCACCTACTGCCATGATTGTTCTTGCCTACTATGTATCGTTGCCATATTTTTGTACACAGCTAGGCATTCCCTACACTTATCTATACATGCATTTATTTAATGATCATTCTCATTGTTGTATTATACTGTACCATATGTTTGTTCAGGTGTTTTGTTACTTTGTATTGTCTGCTGTTTGTTTCACTTTCCCCTTCCCCAGATCACACCTGGAAAGGAGCCTTGTTTCAGTGTGCCTCTCTCAATTACCAACTGTGAAAAAAAAATAAATGTGAAACTATGATCCCTTTGTTTTGCAAATGTGTATAATTATATTGTTGAAATGATTGCAGAAAGCTATTTGGGTTTCTTAAAGAGATAGTCTGTAATACAAGGGGTTGACCTTGAGATGTAATTTGACCTCCACAAGCTTGTTTACATAATTGTCAAAATGAAACCAGCTCTGGGACAGAATGTTCTGTTGTGTTGCACCTGTTAAAGATTAGATGTGCTCTTTAGGCTAGTTCTGGCACATTTTATGAGAAACAGGAGATGCAACTTAAACCAGTCAGGATGCAGAGTTTAAACTGCCAGGAAAAATGTATTCTAAAGACAGAGCAGTGTGTTGTTTAAAGATCTGTAGAGAGACTGAGATTTAAATAGAGACAGAGACTCAGATGAAGGATTTTGTTTGTACTGCCTGTATGAAGAGCTGTCTTGTACATTTTATTTTTCTTTATTTTATTATTGTTGATAATAAATGCTACTTATGAATTTTGTAACTTCTGGTCTGCATACGCTTCCTGACCTATGCATCTGACAGTTGGTGTCAGACAAAGTAGGATTTGTAATTTTGTGTGTGGATGCTAGACCTGGTACCAGGAAAACATAGAAGAAAGGTATGGATCCTGCACCAGCAAGCCCAAGAATGATTACCAGAATGACGTCCAAACTGAGACTGTACAGCTGGCAACAGTGATGAAAGAACAGACAGGGACAGAACCTAAAAGCATGTCTGCCAGCCGGCCCGGTGGCGCTGAGGGTTGAGGCGCTGGACGCCACACCTTGCTCCACGCCGGCGACCCGGGTTCGGGAGCAGATTCGGGTCGCTGGTGGGCCGGCCGGGGGGAGTTAGGCTTGAGCGTCCCACGAAAGCTCGCCTACTCCGGGGAGGGTCAGGCTATAGCCCGAACACTTGTCTGAAGTACTGCAAGCCCCCAATGTTAAGGGAAAGGGCTGCCGACATACAGCGTGACGTCGGCGCTCTGCGCCAGACGCCAGGGAATCTACACTGTAGGTGGGAGAAATGGAAAATGCCTGCGTGGCGGGAAGATGGAGCCTCGGAGATGTGCCTCCGTCCAGCCCGATGGCCCCGGACCAGCAATCTGATTGTTGGGTAGGGGCTCGCCTCATCCCACTCGGGGGGGGGGTAAACCGAAGCTCTATGGGGTTCCTGTGGGGTCATACGGGCAGGGTGGAAGGCAGAGGGATGTCTACCTTGAGGCTCCTGAAGCGTCGGGGATGGCAGGCAGGAAGGAGGAAAAATAGTAATTTAAGAAAAAAAGCATGTCTGCCTTCTTCAAATGGTGAGTTGTACAACAAAGAGAGACGGAGAAACAAGAGAAGAGATGCGCAACAGGAGCAGTGATGCCTTGCAAGCTGTCAAAGCTGGATGATCTGGTACAGGTCCAGCAGATCAACAAAACACAAATGACTTAAAATATATTAAACTTAGAAAACTGTGTCCCTCAGATGATATTCAAGCATACCTGCCAACTTTTGAAAGGGTCATTGGAGCCTGCCAGTAACCAAAGTAGCAATGGGCGTTCAGGTTGGTAGCTTATCTGACAGATAAAGCCCAGCTTGCCTACAGCAATATGAACACTGCACAGTCAGAAAACTGTGACTTTGTGAAAAGAGAAATCTGTAAAAGATAGGACATCTAAGGAGAAAGCTACAGGCATAGATTCCTTTCCCTTTAGTAGCACTCAGTTGACAATCCTCGAAGCCTTCACCAGACTCTGAGAGTTCATCATTAAATGGCTCCAGCCAGAGGACAAAACAGTTCCACAGATCATTGACTTATTTACAGTGGAGCAATTCATTAACATCCTTCCTATAGACATGTATCTCTGGGTAAAAGAACACTGACCAGAAAGTGGGGGAAAGGCCATTTCTTTGACTAAGGACTATCACATGCCAGACACACCGCAGCAGCAAAGTAAAAGCCAAGGAATGGTAAGACCCTCTTTTTCCCACTTAAACTTCAGACCAAATAAGAACTCTGATGTGGGTAACAAACCTGCTCCCAAAGACTTTATTTGCTATAACTGTAGTAAGACAAACCATATTGCAGTAAGCTGCCATGAAAATGAGGGTAACACTGGAGTAAATTTTGCCTTAGGAAATTTGGGCAAGTATTTAACAGATGTCAAAGTGGGAAATAAGACTGTGAAGGGATTCATAGATTTGGGAAGTAGACAGACCCTGGTGCATGCTGAAATTCAGAGAAAAGACTGCAAAAGGACCAGGTATTGGGCTCATCTGCATCCACTGGGACACTCAATACTGTCCCACTGTCCAGGTGACCGCATTAATGGGGTATCACATCAAATGAAAATGGTGGTGATACCAAAGTTACCTGTACCCTGTGATTATAGGAAATGACTTTCCAGCATTTGCTAAGTTTAATTACAGAGGGAGTAAGCCCTGTTGTTTCAACAGCTGTGATAACAAGCGCACAGGCAAAGAAAATCTTAGATGTTGGGGACGCTCTTCATTTTGGTGACTTTTATTTGGACTTGTTTGAGCCTAGCTCCAAGATCCAGAAGTCCAGGAAAAAAAAGATGATGCCTGAAAAAACAGTGGCAACAAAAGACTGATGGACATACGAGGTTGATGTATGAAAATGCTGAAACTAAACTGATAACTGACTGTGATTTTGTTTCTGAGTAGACTGATGATGTTTCTCTTCAAGGTTATTCTAAGCAGCTGCAGGTGAAACAAAAAGAGGGTAAAGCTATGTTTAAAAATGTAATGGGTTACTGAACAGAATTTGGGTTAATCTTAGATGCAGGAACAGATAGAACAATTGGTCATACCAAAGAAGTATAGAACGGAGTTGTTACAGATGACACATGATAGTCCTTTGGCTGGTCACTCAGAGTGAGACCGCGTCCTTGCCAGACTGTTGTACAGATCGGACTGGTCTGGGATTCATGAGGATGTTGCTACCTACTGCATTTCTTGTGTTCAATGTCAGAAAGTAGCCCCAGTGACTAAAAAAAGTGCCCCTACCCTTGCTAGATGTGCCATTTGAGAGAATTGCAATGGATGTGGTTGGCCCCTTAGACTAAAGTAAAACTGCTAAGCGTTTCATTTTGGTAGTATGTAACTTTGCTGCCTGATACACAGAGGCTGTTCAAATGTGTACTGTGTCAGCCCCAAAAGTGGCAGCAGAGCTTGCCAAACTTTTCAGCAGGGTGGGCTTACCTGAATATATTACTACTGATCAAGGATATTGATTTTAGTACTGTATTGCTTAAGGAGCTGTACTGACTACTAGTATCACTGCCATGAGACCCTCCCCTTATCACCCTCAGACAGACGGTCCTGTTGAGCATTTTAATCAAACCCTAAATTACATGTTACGAAGTGTATGTGAAAGGTGAAGGGAAAGATTGTGACCAGTACTTGACCTTACATGCTTTTTGCTTACAGAGAAGTGCCACAAGCATCAACAAATTATTCACCCTTTGAAATCCTGTATGGCAGGTAACCTAGAAGGCCACTATATGTAATAAAAGAAAACTTAATGAAGAGGCAAGGGCCTTATAAAGTGGTTATAAGAGATCACGATCCTGTCTGTTGGCTTAATCAAATAAAGGGTAAAAATCCCAGAATCACAAAATGATACCAGACACTACAACAATTTAAATTCAAAGTGATAAATCCAGAAAAGAGAAATGTCAGTGATGTTTTTCTGTCAAGATATGGTACAGTTATCTATGAGATTGAGACCCCTGATAGGAAAAATCCTATCAAGATAGGACACAAATAGAGATAGACTACATCTCAATTTGGAGGGGAAGGGAATCCTTAAGTTGAAAATAGAGGGGTTCATTGGTGAAAAGTGGGGTTTAAACTTGTGAAGGGGGGTGGGATGGGAGAAAAGGCTGTCAAGGGGGTGCCGATAAAGGAGGGACTCTGTCTCCACCCCACTGGGGACCAGGAGGATTGCAGGAAAAGGCCAACTGGCAAAGTGCAGACCAGGGAAAACAGAATCCCCATGGGAACATGAGCAGGGAATGGAACTATAGGGAAAGGGTGGAAGGTAGTCCTGCTAAATGCCAGGAGTTTGGGCAATAAATGCCTGAGCTCCAGGCGATGCTAACTGAGGGAGCAGTGGATGTGGCAGCGGTCACTGAGACTTGGGCCACTGCAAGACATGACTGGGACCTGAACCTGGAGGGATACACTATGTTCAGGAAGGACAGGGGGAGGGAGGGGAGGAGGTAGCAATGATAGTCAAAAACTGCATTGGCATAGGGGGAGTAGAGGAGGGAACCGGAGGCGATTTGGGTCACCTTGATAACAGGGGGGCAAGAGAGTAAAATAGGAGTGGTGTATAGACCCCTGCCCTGGGCGGAGGAGCTGGAGGACAGTCTGGTGGCAGATGTTAGGAGACACTGCAGACTGGGCAGAGGAAGGTGGTGGTGTTGGGGGACTTAAACATGCCAGGAACAGACTGGGAGACTGCATGACATCCTCTGTGACCAGGGAACAGAGGCTGTTGGATGTCTTTCAAGACGCTCCTAACTCATAGCAGGTGAGGGAACCGACCAGGAGCACGGGAAGTACTGGATGTGGTCCTGGTAAGACAGTGACCAGATTGGGGGCCTGGAGGTAAGGGACCCATTGGCGGGAGTGACCATGCCACAGTCTGGTTCTGCCTGGACCTAGGAGGGTAGAAGGCTGCACAAAGATGGAAGTAACCGACTTCAGGGGCGGATTTTAAGAAATGGGAAGGATCTTAAGGAGCATTTGGATGGGATTGGGTCAGACATGGACACTGATAGTAGGTGGAAATCATCAGGAGGAGGGTGCAGGATGCCACCAGCACCTGTGCAAGAGTAAGGCGAAGCCAGTGGGGCCCAAAACCTGTTGGTGGACCAGGAGGTCCAGGAGGTGGTGGGAAGAAAGCAGCCTATAAGCAATTCAAGTGCTCAAGGAGTGAAAGGATTGAGGGAGTGCAGGCTGATGGCTAGAAGGAGCCACTAAAGTGGTGAGGGTGGCTAAGGCAGGAAGGAGCAGAACCTGGCCAGGGAAATTAGGAGAGGAACAAGGGTTCTTTAGATACATTGAGGAAAAACGAAGGGTGAAGGGGCAGATTAGCAGGATTAAATCAGGGGAGGATGGGCACAAGACCGGGGAGCAGGCTGAGGTACTAAATGAGTACTTCACCTAAGTTTCACCAGGGAAAATGGGGTGCTGCATCATACATGGGAGGAGACAGAGATACTGAGGAGGGGGACCCTACCGATCGGCAGGTCTGGGAGAGGGGAGGCATCACTGGCAGGTGGTGGGGCCACAGGGAGAAGGGGTACCGGAAGTGGAAATCACAGCTGAGAGAGTGAGGAAGCCCTCAGCTCCCTTAAGGACGGAGAAAGCACGGGCCGGATAAATTACATCCCAGAGTGCTGAAGGAACTTGCAGATGTCCTGGCAAACCACTGGCAGAGCTTTTCACCATCTCTCTGAGGACAGGGTAGGTGCCCCAAGACTGGAAGGTGGCGCATATAGTGCCTATCCACAAGGGGATCAAGGGAGGTGGCAGGGGAACTACAGGCCTGTCAGCCTGACCTCGGTGGTGGGCAAGGTGATGGAGGCATTGTCAAGGAGAGGCTGGGGGGACCTGGATAAGTCAGGGTGCCTGGACGATAGACAGCATGGATTCATCCCAGGAAATCGTGTCAGACAAACCTGGTGAGTTCTATGACTGGGTGACAAGTGCCTTGGACCTGGGTAGACCAGTGGATGTCCTCTTTCTGGACTTCAGCAAGGCATTTGACTCTGTTCCTCACGTGGGCCTGTTGGATAAGCTGGGAGAAATGGGGGTGGGGAACCAGATGATCAGATGGATAGGCAATTGGCTCAGGACCGGACCCAGAGGGTCGTAGTTGGTGGGATAGTCTCATCCCAAGGAGGGTCATTAGTGGGGTCCCACAGGGATCAGTCCTTGGGCCCTTCTGTTCAACGCTTCGTATCTGACATAAGGACAGGAATCAGGAGTGAGATGAGTCTCTTTGCAGATGACTCGAAACTGGGACGGTGGTGGATGGGGAGGAGGAGGGTGGCCTACAGGGGGACCTGGAGGCTCTGGAAAGATGGTCTAGAAAGTGGAAGCTGAGGTTCAATGCAGGAAATGCAAGGTACTCACCTGGGGCCAGAAACCCAGGTCAAGTGTACACCCTGGGGAATGCTACAAGTCTCTGGCTGAGAGGGACCTGGGGTGGTGGTGGATGTCAAGATGAACAGCTCGGAGACTTGTAGGAGGCAGCAGCCAAGGCCAACAGGATGCTGGGATGCATCGCTAGGGGATCACCTCCAGAAGGAGGAGTGATACTCCCTCTGTATAACTACTTGGTGAGGCCAGCACCTTGAATACTGCGGCAGTTTTGGAGCCACACTTAAAGGGGACATTAACCTCCTGGAGAGGGTCCAGAGGAGGCAACCAAATGATTTGGGGCTTGGGGACAGGACCATGAGGAGAGGCTCAAGAGCTAATATGTACACATTGGAAGAGAGAGAAGGACCGGGGGACATGATAGAGGTCTTTAGGTACATGAAGAGGGTAAATAGGGGAGGAACAGTCGGGGTGCTTGAAGGAAGGAGGAAGGGCCACTAGAGGCATGGCTGGAAGCTGGAGGGGAAGATTCAGGGGAAAGGAGGAGGTGCTACTTCACTGAGAGGGTGGTGGAGCCATGGAATGCACTGCCTAGGGGCTGGTGGAGGCAGAGACAGTGGAGGGTTCAAGAGGGGTGGGACAGGTACAGGGAAGGTTCTGGAAGCAAAATCCAATGCAGCAAGAATATCCGGAACTAGGAAGGGAGAAGCCAGAGAAGGCGAGGGGGACAGCAAGGTCAGTACCCAGGTTGGGGACTGACCAAACGAGCAGACACGAAAGACCGTTAGGCCTATTCTGCTGGCATTTTAGTATGTTAGTATGATATACCCTGCTAATCTCCAGAAGAAATGAGTTGAAAAACACTAAAGGTTGATTTATTGGTATTATCAGAAACTGCTGAAGAAGATAGCTTAGGACCAGAACAAACGAACATCTGATGCTGTAAAGGTGAGCGAAAGTGTCTGTATTTGACAGCTATCCTATGCCCGGGATAGATGATTTAGTGGACAGATTGGGAAGTGCCAAGTACATCAGTACCCTCGATCTCAGCAGTGGTTCCTGGCAAATAACCCCAGCTAAAGAATCCAGAGACAAAACTGCATTTTCCACTCCAGTAGGATTCTGTCAGTTCACCACCATGCTGTTTGCTTTATACGTTGCACCTGCTATGTTCCAGTGGTATATGTATGTAATTCTAGCTCCTCACATTGGCTATTTGGCTGCTTACCTGGATGATGTCATAATGTACAGTCCAGACTGGAAAAGTCACCTGGAACACCTATGAACAGTAATCCAGTCCATCAGAAATGCAGGGCTGACCATTATTCCTACCAGATGCACATTAGGCATGCAGGAATCCAGATAATTGGAATATATTTTGGGAAATGTAAAACCAGATATTTCCAAGATGGAAACTGTAGCAAACAGTACTGTTCCTAAAACAAATAAACATGTGAGGTTAGCTTTAGATCTGGCTGGTTTCTACTAGGAGATTTGTTTCCAATTTCTCCCAGTTAGCTGCTCCTTTCACTGAACTCATGAAAAAATGGTACCTGAATAATGTGAAATGAGTGTGATGAGACTTTTCAGGCTATCAAAGTTGCATTATGTTCAGCTCCTGCTTTAAGAAGTACAGACTTTGAGAAACAATTTCTGTTACAGACAGATTCATCAGAGGTAGACCCAGGTGCAGTCCTGAGTCAGAATATACATGGAAAGGAACATCCCATTCTGTTTATTAGTAGGAAACTGCATGACGGAGAGAAAAAGTACTCCACTGTTGAAAAAGAATGCCTTGCTGTGAAATGGGCAATGGAATCCCTTAAGTTTTACCTGCTAGAAGCTGACTTTGTACTTATAACAGATCACAGTCCTGTTTGTTGGCCTAATCAAATAATGGATATGAACCCCAGAATCACAAGGTGGTACTTGGCTCTACAGCCATTTGAATTCAAAGTGATGCACAGTTCTGGAAAAGAGAATGTCAGTGCTGATTTTCAGTCAAGATGCAGTTCAGGAGTTAATAATTCAGAAGGTTGAAAAATATGTGCTTAACTGCCATGTTTGCTGTGAGAGGTGTTAAGAAAAAGGGTTTCCGCATATGCAAAGAACTATAACTACTATAAAGTAATGTTAAAAGACAAATTGAAGAAGGTTTTGGAAACCTGTTTTAAAAAAAAAAAAAAAATCCATGTTAATGAGACGTGTGTGACAGGATTGGGTTGGATAAGACCCTGTCCCATTTGTTATGCAGAGGGAGTTAAAAGCAATGATCTATTTTGTCCTCTCCTATTCTACCACATGTATGTCTTTTGCCTGTTTGATTGCACAATCAAATTTTTCTTGTGGCACCTAGGAATTGGCCATTCAGATGGTCCCACAACTTCCCCCATTATTTCCCTTCTTTCACTTGCTGTTTCTATTTTTTCTTTTTCCCCTTGCTTCTCTGTGATGCAGCTTCCAACAATCAGGATGCAAAGTTTAAACTGTCAGGAAAAGACATCCTATAACAAGAGAGGATTGTTTTGTGTAGAGAGCTATATATAGAGAGAGAGGCTCAGATAGATTTTGCTTGTACTGCCTGTATGAAGAGCTGTCCTGTACAGTTTTTTATTTTATTGTTATTGATGATAATAAAACGCTACTTGTGAATTATATAACTTCTGGTCTGCCTATGTTTCCTGACTTGTGCTTCTATGACAAGTGCCAAATTAAGGCCTGCTTTTAAGGATGCCATCTAATCGCTTATTAGTTTTAATTACTTTTTTAATTGGCTGTCATTTAAATGCTGAAAGAAATGAGAGAATGAGATATGAAAACAGATAGAACTTTATATAGCACCTTTCCAGAGCTCAAAGCTCTTCATAATAAAAACAAATAAGTATGACAATAATGTGCAGTTCCGATCAGGTATAATCAGCACTGTTAAATCACCATTCAAGCCCCAGGAAATCTTACTGTATTCTGACTTATGCAGTATGGTCTCACCATAGGACTGCCCAGGAGCCGAAATGGTTAATAGAACCTGTGCAAATGATGTAATGCGAGACTCGAGCTCGGTTTTCAAACCACTGTCCCTGGTAAACAGTTCTAAACCGTCAGATTCTTTACAGCACTTGTCTCAGTAAGACGTCTCCAGAGAGCTCGCCTTCATCGCTTGAAGAATCTTTATCTAGGTTATTTACCTAGTAATTTTAGTTGTTTTGATATCCTTTTCACTGTCCTTGGTTTTCAGGTAGCAATTGTTTAGATTTTAGTTAAAAAAAAAGGGGAGTAGTCGTTTTTCTCCATGGTTCACTAACCGAGGGGAATCCGACATTCTCTCTTTACAGTTTTTAATGTTTAGTAGTTTAAATTTGTACCAACTTGGACATAGTCGGTTTGTTTGGATTTAAATTTCAACCGGGGTAACTCTTGGTTTATAATTTAGTTAGCATGACCGAAAAAAAGAGTTTAATCACTCTTTCCTTTTCTGGGTTATGTCACAGAAAACCAAAAAGAGGACAGGACCCACAAGTTTCCAGCCTGCACTGAGTGCAGGGAACGTTTTGGCAAAGTTGATCCACACTTGATTTGTTTATTCTGTCTGGGGTTTGACCACCTGCAGACAGAGCGTGTGATCTGTATTAATTTTCTTCAGTCTACTGTTGAGAGACATTTAAAAAGACTGAAGGAAAGAATGGCTGAAAAGGCTGCTAACCCAGCTGTTGAGCAACTGGTTCTTCATCAACCTGAACCGGAGGAGCTGCCCCCTGAAAGGGGCAGTGGCTCTTCCTCAAAGAAACGAACTGAAAAGGCTGCTGAACTGGCCGCTGTGGTAAAAAGAAGGAAAAGCACCAGGAACCACAACTGAGAAAAAATGCGGTTCCTTCTGCTGAGGAAATTGAATGCGATTAAAATAATTCAGTCTTTACAGTCTTCGGTTCCAGTTGGTAAACAACCACTACCACAAGCTCCCGGTTCAAATACAGCTCCCGGTTTAGTAGACCAAGGTGGGGAGCATTTTGGGGACGAGAATATGAAGAGGATGAAGATGATGAGGATTTGGAGAAGCCCATTGATCCGGACATTGCCCCTGATCCTCACAGATCAGATTCCCCTGACAAGGGAACAGAGGATTTTACATCCTATTTCTCATTTATGAAGCAGGTTGCTCAAACCCTCAACCTCCCATCTCAAGAATCTGTAGAAGATGAGGAGGAAGGGGATTACAAAGAGATGATAGATGTGCCACCATCAAAGAGGTTGTTGTAACCACTTCATAAGTCCCTGAAAAAACAGACTATGAAAATGTTGCAGACACACACTTCTGTCCATCCTACAGATAAGAAGGCAGACAAGAAGTACTGGGTGGCTAGGACTGGTGCTGAGTTCCTTTTTGGACACCCCAGTTATGACGGTGTAGTGCAGGCTGCAGCTTGTGGCAAAGCTGGCATCCCTCTGGCCTCTCACCCTCCAGACAGTGATTCTAGGAGGGTGAACTCTATAGCAAAGAAAGTTTATCTGGGATCCTCACTGGCTATTAGACAGGCTTCCTATGTGTCCTGTATAGCCAGATACCAAAAGAATCTGTGGTCCACAGTGCTTCAGATTGCCAAGGCAGCTCCTTCTTCCATGGCTGCCGACCTGGAGGAAGCTGCAAAAAGAGGTATTGAAGCTGCTAAGACGCAGTTTAGGATGGCAGTGGACTCCAGTGACACTGCATCTAGACAGAAGGCATCTGCTGTGTCACTTAGGAGGTTTGCCTGGCTTAGAACTACCAATCTGACACAAAATACTCAAACTAAAGTCATGGAGTTTACCTGTGACCCTATGCCTCTGTTTGGGGAACAAACCGAGGCATATATGAAAAAAATGGATAAGTACAAGGCTTGCCTATAAAAGTGCAGCAGCAAAAGAAAGAGCTTCTACCCCCCAGAAACACCAGACTAGGGGTGGCAGAGGCAGAACTGAGTACAGGCCTTTTTTCCAGCCTCAAGCTTTCCCCCAGTATCAGCAAAGGGGATACTTCAGAAGCAGGGGCAGTGGCCGCACTAGCCCTAGTGTCCACCCAGCAGCACAGACCAAACAGACACCCTGAGGTGACTGTTCGGGTCACCTCCCCAATTTCAGTAGGGGGCAGGCTGGATCACTACCTCCAGGAGTGGGAAAATGTCACCACAGACAAGTGGGTCCTGGAGGTAGTGGGCTAGGGACTTGTCCTCAGTTTCAAGGCACTGCCAAAGCTGAGGTCAAGGGCCTTCAACCCCCCTTCCCCATCAGAAACAGCCCTACTGGAAGAGGAAGTTTCAAGCTTTCTGCTGCAAAAGGCAGTAGTGTCACTTCCCTCTGACCGGAGGGGAAAGGGCCTATACTCAAGGTACTGCCTCACAATAAAGAAAACAGGAGAGTTGTGACCCATTCTGGACCTCAGACACTTAAATAAGCATCTGTCAAAACCAAAATTCAAAATGGTTACTCTGGCTACTATACTACCAATCTTAAGGCAGGGAGACTGGATAGCATCCCTGGATCTAAAGGATGCCTACTTCCATATCCCAATAAGGGGGCCACACAGGATGTACCTAGGTTCAGATTGCCATCAGGCCATTACCAATTCAGGGCAATGCCCTTCAGACTGACATCTAAGGGTGTTCACGAAATGTCTAGCCATAGTAGTGGCACACCTAAGGTGGCAAGGGGTGTCTCTGTTCCCCTACCTAGATGACTGGCTGATAGTAGGCCAGTCACACCAGCAAGTAAGGGAGGCACTGTCACTAACACAGGATACTCTGCACTCCCTGGGGTTCTTGGTAAACCAGAAAAAGTCTGTTCTGGAACCAGTTCAGCTGCTCAGATTCATAGGGGCAGAACTGGATATAAGACAGGGAAAGGTTTGCTCCCTCAGGACAAAGTGGACAACCTTATTCAGGTAGCCAGTTCTTTCAGACTTCATGTTCCAAGGTCAGCAAGACACTTCATACAGTTGGTAGGCAGTATAGCAATGTCCACAGTAACTGTCAGGGGCCAGTTTCCAGATGAGAGATATTCAGTTTCATCTGAGAGCCCACTGGCTCCAAAAAAGGGACCGTCTGTCAAAGCTAGTTCCAGTCACAGTCAGTTTTCTCCGAGCCCTACAGTAGTGGCAGGAGCAGGGCAATCTCAGGCAAGGAGTGCCTTTTCTGCAGCAAGCCCCTTCACTGATGCTCACTACAGATGCATCCCTCCTAAGACGGGGAGCACTTCTTGGGGATCACACAGCACATGGACAAAGCAGGAATCTTTCCTGCATATCAACCTGTTAGAACTCAGGGCAGTTCTTCTGGGTCTTCAGTCATTTGCCAGTCAAGTAAAGGGAAAGGTGGTTCAGGTTAGAACAAATACAATCACTATATACTACATAAACAAGGGGGCACAAGGTCAACTCATCTCTGCACAGAGGCAATGACAATTTGGGCCTTGGCATATTCCCTAGACATCTCCCTCTCAGCTGTCCACCTCCCAGGAAAGGACAATGTCTTGGTGGACACCCTCAGCAGAATAAGCCAGAACCACCACGAGTGGTCACTAAACAAACAGGTCCTAGAGACCATCTTCAGGAGATGGGCCACCCCAGAAGTGGACCTGTTCACAGCTCCAAGCAGTCATCAGCTACCACAGTATAGCTGTAGACCCCCCACTACTACCACCAAAGGCACAATCCCTCTGGATGCATTTCTGCTGGATTGGACAGGGAGGTTCCTGTATGCATTTCGTCCTTTTCCTCTGTTATTAAGGGTACTGAACAAACTCAGAGTCTAGCCAGCAACAGTGATTCTCATTGCCCCAGACTGGGCCAGGCAACTTTGGTACTTCATGATCCTATCATTGTCAGTGGCCAAGCCAATCAGTCTCCCCAGGAGGCACAACCTGCTGTTGTCCTCACAGGACAGGACCATCTATCCCAACCTGCAATCTCTCAGGCTCAAAGCCTGGCTCTTAAGGACTTGGAATATGCAGATCTGCACCTCTCAGAAGGGATTATGGATATTCTAAGGGTATCCAGAAAGCCTTCCACTAAGAAAACCTATTCTTCTAAATAGAAGAGTTTTTTCAGTTTGGTGTCAGGACAAGGGCATGGACGATACCCAGGCCAGCTTGTCAATAGTCCTGGACTATATTGCCCAACTACATTCTACTGGCTTGAGGGCCTCTACCCTGAGAATGCATCTTGTAGCTGTCTCGGCCTATTTATCTGTGGGGAAAAAACTCTTCCCCTGGCTTCAAACCGAGTATTTAAAATGTTTTTTTAAGGGGTTGCTGCATTTGTATCCACCCAGAGCGCCAACTCCCATGTGGGATCTGAAAAGTTGCATTGCCCAGCTTATGCAACCCCCCTTCGAACCCATGTCTTCGGCAGACCTCAAGTATGTGACTTGGAAAACGGTATTCCTGGTAGCCATTACTTCTGCCAGAAGGATCAGTGAGCTCCAGGCATTGTCAACAGAACCTGGGTACATTGCTGTCCATAGGGACAAAGTAGTCCGTAGGACTAACAAAAAATTCCTGCTCAAGGTGGTATCAGAGTTTTACCTCAGTCTATTACATTCCCAGTCTTTTTTATGGATCATTCCACTTCAGGTGAACACAGGCTGCACAGCCTGGATGTGAAAAGGGCAATCAGCTACTACTTCGACCACACAAAAAGTCAGGGGCAGGACCAAACTCAGCTTGTCCTCACCTATGGGGATGTAGGGAAAGAAAAAACAGCCACAAAAAGATCCATTGCACGATGGTTTGTAGCCTGCATTCAGTTTTGCTGCAATAAGGTGGGTAAGCAGCCACCTGCAGGCCTCAGGGCCCATTCAACCAGGGGTACAGCAGCTTCTTTGGCAGCTGCTAGAGACATTCCCCTAGTGGACATCTGCAAGGCAGCTACCTGGAAGACAGTCCACACATTTACCAGGCATTATTGTTTGGATGTCCAGGCCGGGTTTGGTACAGCAGTCCAGCAGAGCTTGTTTCCTAAATAGATTATAGGCCCACCTCCAAAGGCACTGCTTGGGTAGTCTGCATAAATCAGAAAACAGTAAGATTTCCTGGGGCTTGAAGAACAAATTACTCACCATAGTAATCTTGTTTTTTCCAAGGGAATCTTACTGTATTCTGAGCTCCCTTCCTTCCTCCTCTACTAGAAACATATGGTCAGTGCACTCTAGCTGTATTAGAAATGCTGCAAACCTGTGTGTATGATGATCTTTTCTTGGGCATCTGTGACTTGAGTCTTAGTGGTGCCATTAGGAATTTTTTTGAAAAGGGAGCAGTCTTCATTCTAAATTTTAAGAATTTTATTAGGGAGGATTGTTTTTCGTATTAGAATAGTTGGATCGTTCTTATTGCATGCTTCATAAGAATCTGACAGTTTAGAACTGTTTACCCAGGGACAGTGGTTTGAAAACCAAGCTCGAGCCTAGCACTCCATCATTTGCATAGGTTCTGTTAACCATTTCGGCTCCTGGGCAGTCCTATGGTGAGACCATACTGCATAAGTCAGAATACAGTAAGATTCTGTTGGAAGAAACAAGGTTACTATGGTGAGTAAGTTTTTCTTATCTGTCAGTCACCGGAGAAAGCCTTTCTAAATAGCCAGGTCTTCAGTTTAGATTTAAAACTTTCCTCTGAAGGAGTAGAACGGATCACACTTGGGGCTAATTTCCATAAGTTAAAGTCCCTGGAACTCTGAGTGAAGGACTCTGCTGCCTTGAGAATCGCCTTAAATCTTCTCAGTCTTGTCATATTGGTTTCACTTTACGTCCTGAACTGCATTCTGTTCTGTTCTTTTCTTTTTAGCTCTCTTGAACTTGTACCAGAATGCACTGTTAGTTGAAACTGGCAAGTGTCTTTCATGTTTTTAATTGAAGTTTTTTTTTTTTTTTAAGTTTTCTGTAGGTACACAACAAAACAGTATACTGCTGTGAGCATTACACACATAGTGCACAATCTAGTGATACTTAAGTTCATTGCTTTTCATCTTCAGTCACATTACAAAAAAGTTAAAGACCAAATGCACACATATTTCATAAAACGCTTGAATTCATGTCCTTGTGTCATGATGTTTCCTAAAAAATATCATGCTGTTTGGTTTTATGATTTTCTTTAAATCAGCGTCTGTTAATGTACCTGTAGTAACTGAAAACAGTGAAGATGTTTCTGGCCATGTCAGTGGCATCATACCTGTCCAGCCTGCTGCTTCAGCAGTTAAATCCTGATTGGCTGAATAAGCTGTTGCAGTTCCTAGTTAGAGCAGTCTGTAGAGCTAATTGTTTGCACTCAGAGTTTGTTACTAACCCATCTGGCTAGTGTTTAGAGAGAGATGCTTAAAATCTATCTTTCTGTTTTTATAAAAAGTTGATAATTTGGGGTTCAGTGCGGAATTTTAGTGGCATGAATGAATGTCTGTGAGAAATTACCTTGTCTGTATCACAGATGTCAGTTCTCTGTCGTCAATACTCTGCATTCTGTTCTGGCTATATAAGACAGGGTTGTTTAATGGATATAAAATAAATTGGCATTCCGTTAATTCATAGAAGCAGTGTGTGTCTGATGTATCCTCAATAAATAGGTTCATGTGAGAACAATTTTGTTTTTATGTCAGATTGACAAACGTGTCTGCCACACTGCTGTTTAAGGAACATGTACTGTATGAACTCATAAAATTCAGTTCTTTGTGGGGTTCTGTGTGAAAATACATCATGTATGTATATAACTAGAAATACTATATGGCATCCTGATGCCCCTCTCAGTTGAGACTGCTGCACCCCGCTCCCTCTGTCCCCCACCCCCACAGTCAGAGCCAATGCACTCTGTTGCCCCCTTTTCCTGTCTCCACAGACAGGGCTGCTGTGCGCTGCTCAGCCCTAGTGTCCCAGGGCCTCTGCTTTCACAGTTTGGACTGCCCCAGGCCACCAAAGGTGGGGCTTTTGCTGCACCCTGCTACCCACTTCCATTGCCCCGAATGGGCAGGGCTGTTGCACCACATGCACCTCGTCACATAGTCAGGGCTACTGTACCCTGATTCCCCACTGTGTCATGCACCACAGTCAAAGCTTCTGCACCATGCTGTCCTCTGTCCCCTGACACAACTGTGTCCTGCTGCACCACAGAACCTCTTTCCCACACAGTTAGTGTTGTTGCACCATGCTGCTTCCTGCCACTAGAGTCAGATCCTTTGGTACACTGCCCAAAACTACCCGATAGAAAATACAAAAAATACTTTCATCTTATGTTATAGGATGGGAGACAGAGGGTAGCAGTGTGCAGCAGCCCAAACTGTTTGTGCAGGAGGCAGCAGCCCTGACTGTGTGGAGAAGATGGTGGGCAGCGGATTGCAGCAGCCTCATATGAGGGCAGGAGACGGGGCTTTTGGGGCGGGGGAAGCAGAGAGCTGCTGCCTCAACTGTCAAGCAGGAGACAGGGGCATCTGGATGCCATATAGTATTTCTAGTTATACATATACATGATGTTTTTTCACACAGAACCCCTCAAAGAACTGAATTTTATGAGTTCATACAGTACATGTTCCTGAAATAGCAGCGTGTGGCAGTCACAGGTTTGTCAATCTGACATGAAAACAACATTGTTATCAAATGAACATGTTTACTGAGGCTACATTAAAGACACACTGCTTCTATGAATTAATGGAATGTAAATTTATTTTGTATCCATTAAACAACCCTGTGTTATATAGCCAGAATAGAATGCATCGTTTTGATGAGAGAACTGACATCTGTGATGCAGACAAGCTAATTTCTCAGACATTTATTCATACCACTTCAGTTCAGCACTGAACCCCAAACTATCAACTGTTTGAGAACAGAATGATTTTAAGCTAATCTCTCTAAACACAAACCAGATGGTTTAGTAATAAACTTTGAGTGAAAAAACAATTGACTGTACAGACTGCTCTAACTAGGAACTGCAACAGCTTATTGAGTCAATCAGGGGCTTAACTGGTGAAGCAGCAGGCTGTACAGGTATGATGTCGCTGCTCACAGACGAAGACAGAAACATCTTTACTGTTTCTTCACTGTTTTCAGTTACTGCAGAGCACATTAACAGATGCTGATTTAAAGAAAACCACAAAACCAAACAGCATGATATTTTCAGGAAACACTAATCATGACACAGGGATGTGAATTGAAGGGAATTCAAGCTTTTTATGAAATAAGTGCATTTGATCTTTAATAAAGTTACAAGGTGTTCAAGGTACAAAGTGATTGCACTTAGACATATACTACACAGTGTCACCACATCAGTTCAGATTTGGGCAACCTATGTGTGTCACCACAGCAATTCAGATTTAGGCAATGTATGTGTAAGTTTGTTTGTGCTGTAGACTTCTATCACGAGGTGCCTCTGGAGGTCTATTGTAGATAGAATGCTAGAGAGCCAATTCTTTATTGTTTTTTTGGCTGTTAAGATGCAGATTACGAAGTGTTTCCTGATGGCCTGCTGTCTAAAGTCCTCTAGCATGTCTAAGAATAAACTTGGTGTGGTGACAGCCATAATGTCATCTGGAATATGTCTCCCAGTTCCCACTGTAATTGGTCCCAAAAATTCTCGAGGCAGTGGCAAGTTCAGAAGATATGTGCATGAGCCGAGCGGGCCTTTCCGCACAATCTCCAGCAGGATGCATAAACCTGGGGGTGTATTTAACCTGTTGGATGGGTGTACAAAGAAAACTGCTGAAGCATTTCCACTAAAACTCCTTCCAATAATGGGAGAACGTGGGTTTGTGTGCATAAGCAAGTCTCATTCAATGACAGGACAGCTTTAACCATGCATATGACAGTAACAGCCTGTGAAAGGCTAGACTTTTTGTTTGGTTTTTGCACCCAGTTACTTGACCTGTTCCCTTTTTGTTTTGTTTTTTGCAGGCTATTACAATTGAGGCTGAGCCGAGGGCAGATGGCAGCCGCAGGACCACCCGCTATGACATTGATATGACAAAGTGCATCTACTGTGGCTTCTGTCAGGAGGCTTGCCCTGTTGATGCTATTGTGGAGGTAAGGTTACAGTAGTTTTGGATATTTGGGGGGTGTGGGATGGGACTGCTCTTGAAATTTCATCAACATTGTTTTGCTTACAAGGGTGTCTTTGACCATATTATGCTTTTAGTGTTGTAGAACCTCTGTCAGGACTATCGGCTCAAAACACATTTGAAAAAACAAACATGATTTAAAGGAAAAAAGAAGGATATTTGGTCCATCGAGTTCTGTCCCTTACCAGCTCTATTGGGACTACCTTGTCACTCACTGAATTTTTTTTTGTTTTGTTTTGTTTGATCAACTGCCTGATGTATGTATTTGTAATCCCCCCGTGGGCCCTTCTTATCGCCTCTCTGTTTCCTATCTGCCGCTTGGACACACATGCACTCTTTGTTGTGGTCATCTAGTATGCTACACCCTTGCAGCTTTCCCCACAGCAGCGCTCCTCTGAGTTCTCTGACTACCTTTGGGATGAGCACTGTCTTGTTTCTGTAAGATGGAGGAGGCAAGACTGCAAGTTCATCACTGTCCACTCCAGCTACCAACCAAAGGTTTACCCTCTTTAAGGCCCACCCACATCCCTGCTTGAGCCCACCCTTGCTATGCCTGAGTTGTCGTGGGAGGGGTATGACATCTTGTGACACAGCGGTGTCCAAGGCTTCCCCTGAGACACGGATGGAGCAGGGTGAACTAAGGTATCACCCAGAGTTCGAGTGTGCAGTCTCCAGAGCACTCCCCCAAACCTACTGGCTCGAGGAGGGAGATAGGCTTGTGACACAAACCAGGTTTTCCAGTGTGGTAGTGTAATATGCTACCCCTAACGGCGCAATGACCTGATTTTTATGCAGAAGGAGTACATTGCAGTGCACTGGCATGTGAGGACCTATGATCACACTCCTGCTGTGAGCCAAGAAAAGTTTAAACAAAATGATCCTTTGTGTAAACCCAGGTGATGAGGGAATATTCCAGGGGGCTGGGGGTATAACTCCTAGTTAGAACTCATTCTTTCTCACTGCAATTGATGTTACCAATATGCAGTCATGGCTAATGCTGTACAGATGGATTACCTATATCTAACGTATTCCTAGGGACAATATTTGCAGCATGAGAAAGTAAGCGATGGCAAGAATGTGGCCCAGCTGGCCTGCAGTCTCAGCTGGTAGAAGGATATCACTACACTCACTAATATTAGGAAAACTTATTTGCATTACAAGAAAGTGCAAATTGGTGGTGGGGAAATTTGGTGAGTTTAACCCCTGTATAGTGCAAAAGGGCAGCGGCCAAGTGGGGCGAGAGTTTACCCTATTTTGCACGCCACCCACTGTAAATGAGAATGGGGGCCCTATTGAATTTTGTCTGCACCCTTCTCAATGTAAAGAATTGTGTTTTTGCACCTTACTGGCCCAGGTTGTACCTGAAAAAGGCCACTGATCCAGTATATTCACCTGGTCATCATATCAAATGTCCTGGAGTCGAACTGTGTAGGCATTTTGCATTTACAGTAAAGTGGGGGAAAGGTGGTTAGAATTGCTTCTAACCGGCCCAGTGGCATGGCGATAGTGCTACTGCCCATGATGACGACTGGAAGCTATCTCTTGTTGGGGGGTTCAGCATCTGATGGCCCGCTCTCCACTCTGGGGAGGGAGTATTGCTGCTTCTGCTAAATAACTGCCACCAGGTGGAAGCCTAGTGGCAGTGTGAGACTTGAGCGGCAAAGATGGAAGGGAGCTGTGGGACTCTGCAGCTGGCATGTGTCTCCACATGCGCATGCAGGTATGCGTGCCCCTGCAAGGGTAGGGGTGAAAACCAGAGGATTGGCAAAGCAGGCATGCGTGACATTCTGCATGCTGATCCCCTCACCCCACCCTGTCCACCACCAGGACCCTGCCAGCCAGAACACTGGATATGTTTCTTGGGGGGGCCTTTTCCTTCCTGACCTTGCCACAGGGGGAGGGGGGTGATCTGTGGGGTATTCAAGCTGTGCAGGTAGTGATTGGTAGGGGGTGGCGGGGACAGGGCTAAGGGGAGCCCAGCTTGCCTTGGCCAGGAGGAGCATAAACATCTATCTAGCTCTGTCTTTCTCACTCTGTATCTATCTTACTTTGTGGGTATCTCTTGCAGCAGGCCACACCTATAGAACTAAAGCTTTCAGACACTAGGATCACATAGAAACTTTTCTAGTTAGCAGCCTACCAAGGGGCCGCCCCCTCCTATATCATACGCTGATGTCACCTTATACTATGAATGGGCGGCACCAGTGCCCACCTCAGTTCTTTTCCGTCATCTGCCATTGCACGTCAAACTTCAGAGATCCGTGCTATATGTGTGAATTGCTTCTGGTCCTGTGCTATGTGAACGAAATCCAGAAAGTTTTTCTGTGAACCTGCGATATTGGGGGGGGGTGCACACAAATCAGTGGAGCAACCCCAAACAGTACCAGCAGCACCAAACACTTTATGCACTCCAGTGTGTGTCGCAGTGATAAGGTATGTTACCATTGTCCATTGACCAATGAATGAATCACTGTGCAGTCCTCTCTAATATCAAGTAATATGCTTCAAAGAACTGCAGACAAGTTCCTCCAAATTAGCAAACGTTTATTTTAACAGGCAAACAGTGCAGACCAGTTAGCATTACACTAATTACTGCCTTGACGCTTCTGATTCAGCAACCCTTCCTGAGAAGGCGTGGTTTACAGAGGTCATGTCATTATTTAAATGCCTTAAACACTCATACAAAACACCTGGTGCCAATTAAATTCTGCTTATTCCAGTGCTCCTTTAACTTCTTAGTTGTGCTTTAGTATAGAAAGAGTGCATGTTTAAAAACAGTACAGTAATTTAATGCTAGCACTTTTGATATAAACGTAATCCAATTTCTTTATTTTATACACTTTTAAGTACGCTAGTTCATTACTGGCTTACCAAGTTTTGTTCATGCAGTAAAAAAATATACTTAATTCTCAGATCACATAACTGTTATATTTACTGCATAAAAATAAATCAATACACCCACAGAAAGGCTACACATGGGAGGAATTTAAACAGATGTAAGCGAATAAAAAAGGAATGAAGACCACTTGATAGCACTATACAAAATAGTATTTAGAATAAAGATGGAATAACGTAAACAGATGTAGGCTGAACTAGAAAAGAATGGACTGGCTAGTGCAGATGTAGAGTATGGTGAATCGGGGCTTCTTTGCAGGCTTCTGTATGTCAATCTACACCAGTATCTCACTGCTTCATAGCTGTCACAGATACCTACAAAAGAGATAAAATATGGAAAGATGAGAAAGTTCATTTTTTATATATTAATATATACTTAAAACATTATAATCTTCAAATAGACAAAATCCAACAATACATTATAGATTTAGTCAAAACAGCATCTTTTGTTTTAACAATCATTTCGACATAGGGAGGTCAAATCATAAGGGGAGGTCAAGTTAAAAAGATAAAATGGGGTTGGAATTAGTTCCTCATACTCTCCAACTTATAAATGAGGTTTTAGGTCCCAACACTCATTTAAGCCATCTGGTTTTACAGACTTTAAAGTAAAAATCCCAAAACTCTCCTTTTTAAGCAAAAGGTAATTTCTGCTAGCTCCATATTTTGGATGAGGTATGTGTTCAAGACCAAGAAATTTCATATCTTTAGGATCTGAGCTGTGTTTTTCATAAAAATGTGTCCCCACTGGGGTATCAGATCTTGTATTAATAGTGGATCTGGTGTGCTCTTGGATCCTCTGTTTTAATGGATGCATTGTACAGCCAACATAGACAAGTCCACATGTGCACCAAAATGCATAAACACAGAATGGGGGTGTCACAAGTTATTCCCTTATTTCAATATTTATGTTTTCCAATCTTATGTGTTTGAATACTTTAGTTATTTCTGAATATTTACATATGTTGCATTTGGTGCATTTAAAGAAATCTTTAGGTTTTTCTAGGAGCCACCCTCTTCCTGTGTTTTGTCTTTTCTTGAAATCTACTATGTACTAGCATATCACATAACCCAGGTTACTGCAGGTTTGAAGAGCCTTTTCACAAGTTGAATGTGAAGAGCTTGTTCGCTTCTTTGTGGCTAAAGTGGCCGACATAAGGGCGGCACTCCAGCCTACATCCTCTATGGGAGAAGCTGTGGATCGGCACCCAGTCACGGCCCCTAGGCTCTCCTGGAGTTCCTTTGACCAGCCAGAGTTCATTGATGTTATGTGAATTGTCCAGGGTATGTGCCCTACATGCTGTAGTTTGGATCCGGGTCCAACTTCCCTGATAAAGGGTTGTTGTGATATTATCGGCCCGGTCCTAGCACGAATAGTCTGGTGCTCCTTAGAGATGAGTGAGTTCCCTAGCTCCCTGAAGGAGGCGGTGGAAACGCCCCTCCTGAAGAAAGCTTCTCTGGACCCAGACTGCCATGCTAACTACAGGCCAATCTCTAACCTCCCCTTTGTCGGGAAGGTGATTGAGAAAGTAGTGGCCATACAACTGGAGAACCATTTGACCATCCATGACATTTATGAACCACTCCAGTCTGGTTTTCGAAAGAGGCATATTACCGAGATGGCGCTGGTTCGGGTGCTCAATGATCTCTTGATGGCAAGAGATTGAAAGAGCCGTTCCATCTTGGTTCTTCTCAATCTCTGTCTTCAGCATTTGACACTGTGGACCATGGGGTACTTCTCCAACACCTGAGGTTTATCTGAGGCCTGTCTAGTACAGTCCTCTGGTGGTTTAGATCTTTCCTCACAGGCAGAACTCAGAGAGTGGTGTCGGGGATTAATTCTTCCGGCCCAATCTCTCTGTCTTGTGGGGTTCCTCAGGGTTCGGTGTTGTCCCCCATGTTGTTCGCAGTGTACATGCTACCCCTCGGAGGCATTATAAGAAGGTATGGGCTGAGGTTTCACTGCTATGTTGATGATACCCAGCTCTACCTGTCTTTTGCACCCGACCAGGATGAGCTTTCTCGGTATTTAACAACTGCCTCACTGTGATCCAGTACTGGATGAATTCAAGCTGGCTGAGGCTGAACTCAGAGAAGATGGAGGTGATGGTTGTGGACCTGGGTCGCCGGATAGAGGGGATGGGAGCTGGTTTGCCCTCAGGACTTTTCCTGGGTAGCACCCAGCTCCCTGCCTCTGAACGGGTGTGGAACCTGGGGGTGATTTTTGATGACGGGCTGACACTGCAGTCGCAGGTGTTGGCAGTCATCATATCATCCTTGTACCATCTGAGGAACATCTCCAGGATTAAGCACCTGGTTCCGTCCAGTGATCTGTCTACATTGGTCCACGCCTTTGTGACCTCGCGTCTTGATTACTGCAACTCCCTGTATCTAGGGCTACCGGGGGTTGATAACCGGCGCTTGCAGCTCGTGCAGAACACTGCGGCCCGGTTATTGACAGGTACTTCTTGTTCCTGTCATATTTCTCTGGTCCTGAGCGATCTGAACTGGCTGCCAATACAGTAGTGGATCACCTTTAAAATCGGTCTTCTGACTTATAAAGCCCTACATGGACTGGGCCCAGACTACTTGAAAGAGCTCCTAGTACCTTACTGCCCTAGGCGATCGCTCCGCTCGGCGGACAAGGGGTTGCTAGAGATTCCGAGGGTTTCTTTAAAATCTTCTGGGGCCCGTGCTTTTATGTATGCAGCCCCTGCCTTCTGGAATTCTCCTCCCCATCCGCTTCGTCGGTGTTTGTCCATGGAGGAATTTAAAAAGGCCTTAAAGACCCATTTATGGTCAAAGGCTTAACCCTGATGATGATTTTATTGTATTTTATGAACTCAGTTGTTATTGGATTTGTGCTTATTTTACTGTTTTTTGTGTAGTTGCTGTAAAGGCACCTTGATTTTAAGAAAGACATGGTATAAAGTTTTATTATTATTATTATTTATAAACATAGAAACGTAGACTTTGACGGCAGATAAGGACCACTAGGCCCATCTAGTCTGCCCATTTCCCTACCTACAGGATAGGCCGCAGATCCTAGTTAACCAACAGCCTATTTCTTCCTACCCCCCACAAGAATTGCCTTATGTCTGTCCCATGCATTCTTGAATTCTTCCACAGTTTTAGACCCACAACCTCCTCAGGAAGGCTGTTCCATGCATCCACTACCCTCTCTGTGAAATAATACTTCTCACATTGCCCTGAACCGCCTCCTTCTATCTTTTAAATTGTGTCCCTTGTTCTTGCAAGTCTCTTTTCTGAAAATGCTACCTCTTGGACTTTGTTGATTCCACTGAGGTACTTAAAAGTTTCTATCGTGCCCCTCTCTCCCTTCTTTCCTCAAGGGTATACATATTAAGCTCCTTTAGTCTCTCCTCATCACGGCTTCTCTTGCAGACCCTGCACCATTTTAGTTGCCCTCCTCTGGACTGCCTCTATCCTGTCTATGTCCTTCGGAGATGGGGTCTCCAGAACTGGACACAGTACTCCAGATGGGGTCTCACCAACTGTCTGTACAGAGGGATAACAACTTCCTGTTTTCTGCTGCTGATGCCTCTCCCTATACATCCCAGTATACCCCAGCCCTCCCTACTGCCTTCTCACATTGCTTGCTAACCTTAAGGTCATCTGATATGATTACCCCAGGTCCCTTTCCTTTTTGTTGTTGTTACTACCTCCCACCCATTGTGTATTCTTCCCTGGGTTCTTATTTCCCAGGTGCATTATTTTGCACTTCTTTGCATTGAATCCTAGCTGCCATACTTCTGACCATTCCTCCAACCTTGCCAAGTCCCTTTCATCCTTTCCACGCCTCCTTGTGTATCAACCCTGTTGCAGATTTTTGTGTCATCTGCAAAAGGCATACTTTTCCTTCCAGTCCCTCTGCAATGTCACTGATGAAGACATTAAAAGGACTGGACCAATACTGAACTCGCGGTATCCACTAGTAACCCCCTTTCTTCAGAATGGACTCCATTTACAATTACCTTCTGTGTCCTGTTGTCCAGCCAATGTTTTGCCAGGCTACCACCCTGGGTCCCACTCCCAGGCTGGTTAATTTGACTATTAATCTTTTGTGTGGGACTGTGTCAAATGCCTTGCTAAAGTCTAGGTAGGCCATGTCCACAGCCCCTCCCTGGTCTACTACTTTGGTCACCCAGTCAAAGAAATCTATTAGATTCGTCTGACATGACCTTCCCGCTGTGAACCCATGCTGCCTGCACTCCTGGCACTCCTGAAGGTAACCCTCGGTTTTGATCCTATTGCCATAGCTAAAGAGCTATCCGATTTGTAATATTGGCCAGTTTTTAAATTCAGTATTGCCTATCCTACCTGCAAGCTCATTAAACTCTGTGGAGAAGGTAATAGAAAGGTAATAGTGTTGTCCATTTTTTTTTTTTTTTTTTTTTTTTTTTAGTGGTTGCTTCCTTTTGTTTTCCCTTTAAGACTTTTCCTCTTATCTTGTTGTCTGCCTCTTTCTTTAGGCTCTTCTAACAATTTCTTATCATAACCTCTTGGCTATAAATCCTTTTTCTAGTTCTTTAGACTGTACTTCAAAGTCCTCTAAACTGCTACAATTTTCTATTTAACCTTAAAAACTGCCCATATGGTATTGAGTTTGAGGCTACTGAGTGTGTACTATCATATTTTAACAGGGAATCCATAGTAATTAATTTCCTGTGACATTTAGTTTCTAGTTTGTTTCCTGTAGGTGATTCAAATATAGTGAGATCCAGAAAGTTTACTTCTGTTGAACTAGTAAAATGACTAAATGATAAGTTAGTTAATATGCATCCATTGGATAAACTCTCTAAACTCAGACTCTGTTATATGCCAAATGCATAGAATGTCATCCACAAACCTGTACCACATTTTAATTTTATTGAAAAAGGATTATTCCTATCATTGGATATCCACGTGTATTCCCAAAAACCCTGGAACAGATTGCCGTGACTGGGTGCCATACTGGCACCCATGGCAGTCCCACATTTTTGAAGGAAAAATTCACCATTAAATTCAAAAAAATTATATGATAGTATGTATTCCAGACTGTCAAGAATAAATTTCACCGGCATGTGTTGACTATCAACATGATTGTTGTCCAAGTAAAACTTGCATGCATTGATCCCTTTTTCATGTCATATTGAAGTATATAATGAATTTACATCTATAGATGCTAATAAAAAATCATCCTGCCTTGCACATCCATTATCTTAGTAAGGACATTGTTTATGTCTCTGATGAAAGACTACATTTGGAATGCATTTTTGTAAAAAGAAGTCTACAAATTGCCCTAACTTTTCTGTTGGAGTATATTCCGGATACAATGGATCTTCCAGGTGGATTTTGTGAACTTTAGGGAATGCATAGAAACCTGTTATTTTTGGGTTTTCTGGCCAGATGAATTTGAATTCATTTTCCGTAATGTCTCCCCTGGTTACAGCCTCTTGCAGCATTTTTATCAAATCTTTCCTGTACTGTATGCTAGGATTTTGATCCAAGTTCTCCTAATTATTAGAATTGCTCAATAAATCATTACCATTTTTTATGTTTTTCTGTTTCCATTAATACAATATTACCACCTTTGTCAGCAGAATTGATTATTACACCTTTAAGGCTTTGTAGTTCTAACAGAGCTTTACTTTCTTTCTTTTTTTTTTTTTACTTTATTTCTACATCCACACCCCAGGCATCCTTCAGGAGTGCCCACATGGAGTCTGCCCTACTCCCAGCCTGAACCCTCTCATCTCCCCTCGATCTCCTTCCCCGAATGACCCCAGGCAGGCTCAACCCCTGTACCATCTCCAGGGCTGATTCCACCCTCCCACGGTGGTAGCCTCTTAAGTGTGAAGTGCCTACCTTGGTGTCATCGGGTCAGCTTGGAGGAAGATCCGGGGTGCATTGGGCTGGCAGTTGGGATGTGGGTGAAGTCCCCTGGGGCCACAGTTATCTCACCGATGTGTGGAAGGATTTTTTCCGCTTGTTTGTTTTCCCCCCCTCCTTCCCCACAGAGCCCAGCCAGCAAGGCAACGTAGTGCCGTGGCTCCGCTCCCAGGCATTATGCCGCGCTGCTACACTGGTGACCCTCCAGCCACCACCAGAGGTCGCTCCATGAGCGAGCGTTTCCCGTACCCACCCCCGGGAAGAGAGAGCGGTTGACGAATGCTCAATCTCTGTCCCTCCCCTGATGACCCCCGGCAGCCCTGGCTCGTTCCTGAACCCGCGTCGCTGGCGTAGCGCAAGGTGTGGCGTCCAGTGCCTCAACCCTCGGCGCTACCGAGCCAGCAAGCTTTACTTTCTTGTTTGCTAAGGTTGTATGATTTCATAGTTTTTGTCTTATCTAATCATTCACTTGTTTCAAAACTGTTTTTACAAAGATGGTTATATTGGCATTATGTGTTTGGACAGAAAAAGGATTTACTTTCGAACAAGAGTTTTTTTTTGTTTTTTGTTTTTTAATCGATTTTGATGCTTGTAACACAGGGGTAATTGATCTTGGTTTGCTTACCGTGTGCTTTCCCCCTCATGTATCACATCTGTTCTCATATTTTATAAATGCAGTTCTTCCAGAATCTCTTAAGTCTCTCATCATCAAAACATCATCTTGATTATTCATTAAATCTGCACTTGCAAATACACTGTCCTGTTCTTCTGAATTCACAGGTGCTTGTTCCAAAATGATACCCATGATGTTAGAATCTTGAAATGGACCTTCCTTAAAAAAAAAAAAAAAATGACTGAGTTTAATTTTTCTTGCAAGTTTTTGCATGTCCACTTGTATCACTAATCTGTTCACTTGGGGTGTTGGAAGAAAGGGAGTCCCTTTACTCTGTTTTTTAGTTAATGTGTTCAGACAGATTTATGATCTGTAGTTCTGTCCCTTCCTGTTCCGTAGATTTCTGTTTGGACCTTGGATTTGTCCCTCCTCTCCTTCTTTTCCTTTTCCACCTTTCTTTTTCTCTAAAAAAAAATACCCTTATTTTTTGAATTAAAGGCTTGGTTCTCACTCCCTCATCTGGCTATACAAAGCCCTTTTATCAAAACTCCCCCCTTATATAACTAATCTATTCCGGTGCATTACGTCCTCTTACACCTTACGTAGCACCAACTACATTACGTTGAATGTCCTTAGCATCCGCTTCCGCCCTGGAGGCCTGGCTGTAAGCGATGCTCTATTAACTGCTTGGAATAAAGCCCAGTCACATCTCAAGCTGCAACAGCTAACCCCCCTGGACAACTTTGAAAACCTACTCGCCAGTAAACTACGGGACCCATGTATATACCACTAACTTCTTAGTTGTCACAGCCTGTTTGATCAATACTTCTTCTTGCCACTATATGAGTGTCGGCACCACTTTCAAATGCATCCCTCTAGTCTGACCACTACTCTACTACCCCCCATCCACCCTCCGCACCCACCTTACTATCCTGCCCTTCCCATCTCCCCCATCCCTCCCAAGTTACTGTGTATGAGCCACACGCCCGTCCACCCTCCTTGGTCTTACCACCACCCCCTTTGCCTCACCCCCAACTCCCCTGAAACCTCCATGTTGCCTTGGCTCTATTAATCACCTTACCTTGTCCTCCTACTCCCTCCCTTTCCTCCCCCGAACTTCCATGCTCCCCCCTTCTTGCCTCCCAAAACTGCCTATTATGAAATGTGTTTCGACTAACTGCAGCTCTTACTTCGAGAGGGTTCCTGCAGTAGGTCTTCACATATAGGACGGCGCCCCTGGCGTCAGGTTCCAACGGCAGACTTGTAGAAAGCAATCATCAGCTGGGACCGCCCCTGACGTCCTGTGACATGACATCAGCCCGACTATAAAAGGGGCAGTCCCGCGCCCGCCCTCCAGTTCTTTCCGCCGTCACCTCAGTTAGTTCGGCTCACAAGATAGAACAGCGATCCGCAGCCCGCGCGTCAGTCGATTTTCTTCATCCCTTAAAGTTTCTTCAATTATTGACCAATTTGTATCCTTTCGGGTCAGAAGGGTGCTCGGCGTGCGGGAGCCCAAATCCCGCACGGGACGCACTATTCCCACTGCCTCTTGTGCTTAGGCCCCAAGCACAAATCGGACGAGTGTGCCATCTGCTAGGCCTTCAATCAAGCCACCAGGACCAAGTGCAAGCAGGCCCTCGAGGCCCACCTCCTTACCCCGCGGCTGGTGTCGATGGAAAAGGAGCTCCAAGGATTGAGGGAAAGGTCATCATCGCTGTCCCACAGAAAAAAGAGCAAGGAGAAGCGCCGGGACTGGAGTCCATCGCCACGCGGGAGGCCTGCTCCAAAAACCATGAATACTCTTTCTGGTGCCCCGTCTGCCTCTTTGGGCTGAGCACCTTCTCCCCTTCCTGCTGAGGTGAGCGGGCAGTTGGGGTTAGCCTCTCTCGAGGTTTCAGTTGTCTCCCCTCCTAGCACCGCCAGTAAGTCTCCCCTCGACCCTGTCGACAGGGGCAAGGCTTTGACCAATAAGCCTAGCGGCATCCCTCCCGCTGCCACTAACCTGGTTGGGTCCGATCAGTCGGACGACGGATCCTCCGTTGCCTGCCCGGACTCCTCTCACCTGTTGGGCTCCCGTGAGCCCTCCGACGCCAGCCAGAGTGTGCTCTCGAGAGACCCTGCATCCCTCCGGGTCCTGCACCCCAGGGATTCACCACCCAATCCTGCTCTATCCCTGTCGACAGGATCGTTGTTCGACCTTTCGTTGGGGTCCCTTCCAGAACTTCCCCTTTTGCCAGGTCTGATGCCGACTCTGGACAAGAGTCTCCGCCGCCGGCTAAGGATCCTGATATGGAGCCTCCACCCTCTGGACCTTCGGGCCCTCCCAGATCCACGCCCAGTGGCCCTTTGGCACCTGCCCCGGTAGGTCCAGTCGAACCTCCTGGCGGCCTTCCACAGCCAGACCCTCAGGCACCGCCGCCAGGCGGCCCGCTGTCAGCTCCTTAGTACCCGACGCCAAGCCACGTGCCTCCAGCGCTGGGATACCTGTCGCCAGGATACCCTGGGTATAACCATTATGCCTATTCTTCTGGATTACCAGGTTTTCAATACCCGTCTTGGCAATAGCCGCAGTACCCAGGTTACTGGGGGTACCAGCCTCCTCCTTCAGTGCCAGATCGGGAGACGATCCCCACATGGTGGCAGGATGCCAGGACCCAGCTCATCACAGAGCTTAGGCAGTCTGTGGGAGACATCCCTCTTCTGAGGGCTCCTCCCTCGCCGATACCCTCCGGCAGGGCAGCGGGTGCTCTACCTGTTGGCTCATCTGGGGCAGACCCTTTCATACCCAGTGGTTCTGAGCCTTCTGACATGGACTCTGATTGATTCTGAGCCTTCAGACCCTCAGTCCCCAGTCGAGGTACCACCCAAGGAATCCCCAAAATCTCCTCCAGAGGATACTTCCTTTGGGGACCTTTTGCACACTATCCAGGCAGCAGGAGGCTGGCCTTCCAAAGAAGTGGACCCCCAGCATAAAAGGCTGGCGGAACATTTGGGATCTAGCCACCATGGACCCTCTACCCATCCCCCCTGGATGGGTCCTCACGAGGATCTGGTGACTACTATCTGGCAGCAGCCGTCATCCATCCCGGCTGTCTCCAGAAAGGCAGACTGTACCTACTATTCCCCGGAAGGGATTCAGCATCTTACGACTCATCCCAAAGCTGACTATGGTGATCACTGCCGCCCACAACCGGTCAGCGTAACCAAAGCATCTGAGTTGCTCGCCTTCCGAGAAGGACTCTCAGCAGCTGGATCAGTTAGACCAGAAGGTTTATTCCTCTTCCTCTTGTGCCATCCTTTCCCTCAGCTATGTCTCACACATGATGGCATTCCAGAAGACCTCTCTCTCTGAGCTGGAGAGGGATCTTCAGGAAGTCCAGGATGAGTCGCTCCGTAAAAAATTGCTGGACAAAGTCAGAATGGGCAAGTCTTCTTGTCGTCATGCTTTGTGTGCAACGTATGACTCAGTAGACTCAGTGGCCAGGGTGGCAGCCACGGGATCTGCATCCGTCGCCTTTCCTGGCTTCGGATTGCAGGTTTGACACAAGACGTCCAGTCCTCCCTTCTGGACGCCCCTTTTAGGGGTTCCGTCCTTTTCAGTGGCGACGCCAAAGATGATGTTACGGGGCTGCAAGAGAGCGGGCGCTCTCTTCGGGACGTACGTTCAATGTACCAGACAGGGCAAAAGAAGCAGCAGCCTTTTCGTCGCCAAAGGAGATGGAACAAAAACCAGGGTAAACATCAGGGCAAACGACGAGCCCCTGGTTCGGAGCCTAAACTCCCCAAAACCAGCCTCCAGGGCAAAAGCTCCCCTTGGCATCCTGGCTCCCTTTCCCTCCTTCCGCTGCCTCCAGCAGTCTGGGAGGAACCTGGAGGGGTGGAGGTTCATCACCGCAGAAGCATGGGTGCTTCAGCTTATACAGCGAGGTCACTCGATAGAGTTTCCGAGATCCCTGCCCCTCATCCTCCGGGACGGTCTTTTTATCCAAGGGATCAGATCCCCGTAGTCTTCCAGGAGATACAGGCCCTCCTGTTAAAAGCAGCCATAGAACCCGTCCCTCAAAACCAGCTAGGAAGGGGATTTTACTCCCACTTCTTCCTAGTGCCAAATAAGAATGGCGATCTGAGACCGATCTGGACCTCAGCATGCTCAACCTCTTCGAGTACAAGAAGTTTCGCATGCTGACCATTCAGGGACTTCTCCCCCTGCTCCAAATTCTTTGCTGTGCTCCTTAGACATGCAGGATGCCAACCTGCATATCCCTATCCTCCCGGTCCACCGCTGCTTACTTTTCAGGAGAACCATTTTCAGTTCCGAGCACTCCCCTTTGGCCTTTCCTCAGCCCCCTGGGTGTTCATCAAGTGTTTGGTGGTTGTTGCGGCTTTTCTTCGCTGCCAGGGCATTTACGTGTTCCCGTACCTGGACGACTGGCTCCTCGCAGCACCCTCTCTGAACAGCCTGAAAGAATCTCTTTCTTTCACTCTGAGCTTGTTTGCTCTTCTGGGTATCACGGTCAACTTGCCCAAGTCTCAGCTAGTACCATCTCAATGGCTCCAATTCATTGGAGCAGTACTAGACACAGTTCAGAGCAAGGCTTTCAAACAACATGAAGTCTTGCTATATTATGACATATGCAGTATAACCCCAGGTTAGAACTGCTCCGGAGGTGAAAGAGTTAACTTCCATGCAGGGCATGGAATCTTGAGCGCGAGCTCAGTTGAACACTCTGTCTGTTGAAGCTCAAACTTAAACTGTCAGATTCTTTACTCCGCCTCACTGAACAGTCGCTCCGGAGATTCCTCCTGCTGCTTGGTTTGTTTGTCGGTTTTAAAGTGTAATTCTCGGTTTATTTACGAAATTTAACCGCAATCGTCGGTTCAAGCTCTGTCTGTGGTATTGTAAGTAATAGATAGCTACTTTTTATTTTTTTCTGTGTGGAACTTGTAAACGCTTTTTGGTTCGGTTTGAACCGATCAGAGGGTTTAAAATTACTTTCTAGCCCTTTAGAGTGCGGTTCCCGGTTCTTATCGGTTCTAAAAAAAAATGGATTTTATTACGGTTTTTTTCCATGACCCGTGACACGGTTGGGAACCGATAAGAGAGTCTTGCTTGGTGGATTGCCGTTAACGGGCAAGTTTTGGTTAGGCTGGCACTATGTCTGAGAAACCCAAAAGAAAAACTGGACCCACTGGGTTTCAGCACTTGGCCTCTGTGGGGAAGCCTTTGCCAAGGCTGATCCACACACCATATGTGTATATTGTCTGGGGTTTGACCACCTCAATGCAGACTGTCGGATTTGTAAAAATTTTCTTGCTGCCACTGTGGAAAAAAGAGTTGGTAGGCTCAGGAAAGGAGGCCAAAAAGTCCGCTGACCCAGATGGCCAGCCCGGTTCGGTTCCAACCGAACCTGAGGAGATGCCCTCTGACCAGGCGTGCTTCCTCGGGCAACGAAGAGCCAGCTCTGAGGAGCTGGTTCCAACTAAAAGGGCTAGAAGGTCAGCTAGTTTGGGGCCAAAAGTCTCTTTCCCCAGTTCCGTCCGAACCGGCACCATTGGGTAGCGCCGGTTGGTCCGGTTCCGAGTTCAAGATTATGATTTGAAGATTTTATGAACCAGGGAAGGAGGAGAGTGCGAGGGAGTGAGTGTGATTTTGACAGTCTGGATGTGCCCATTGAACCGGACATCTCTCCAGACAGACCTTCAGGAGTATCCCCTCCCAGGCTATCCGAGTCCCCTTCTCATTTTTTGTTTTACAAGAAAGTTGCTGACACTCTGCAACTCCCTGTTGAGGAAGCTGTTGATGATCAAGAAGAGCCTGATTTTGTGGAAATGATGGATATTCCAGAGTCTAGGAGACTGTCTATTCCCTTGCATAAATCTTTTAGGAAACAGACAGTAAAAATTTTGACAACTCCTCATTCTGTCCTCCCTGTGGATAAAAGGATGGACAAGAGGTATGCTTTATCAGGCTCTGATACAGAGTTTCTATCTCAGCAGTGCAGCCATGTGGGGGGTAGTGCAGGCTGCAGCCTGTGACAAGGCTAATATTCCTCTAGCCTCTCACCCTCCTGAAAAGGATTGCAGGAGGATGGATGCCATGGCAAAAAAGCAGTACATGGCAGCATCTTTGGGACTCAGACAGGCAAATTATAGGCTAACGACTGACTAGGTACCAGAAATCCAGGTGGGATACTGTCCTGGCCCTAGCAAACAGGCCCTGAACAGCTTGCCAGGGAGCTGGAGCAGGTGGCTGCGGATGGTATTGAGGCATCCAAGGTGCAATTTCATGCTGCTGTAGACTCTAATGATGTTTCACCTAGAGTTATGGCTACATCTGTGTCTCTTCGCAGAATGGCCTGGCTCAGATGTACTGCCCTGTCACAGGATACCCAGTCTAAGGCCACGAATTTTCCTGTTGTGGGCAATTCTCTGTTTGGGGAGCAGACAGAGAATTATATGAAGAAAATGGATGAGTATAGGACCACCTATAGGAGTGCACAGGCCAAAGAAAGGCAAGTCACTCCTCAAAGGCAGCATGTCAGGGGCGGGGCAGGCCTTTTCATAGGCCATTTTACCAAGCCCAGGCCTCCTCTTCTGCTTATGCCCAGACGGGGTTCTTTAGAGGAAGGGGCAGAAGGGGTTCTAGTAAGCCTGCTTCTACCCCTCAACCCAAAGCCCCTGCAAAACAGGCTCCCTGATGGGGTAGCCAGGGCCGATTCTCCACTACCGGTAGGGGGCAGGCTGGCTTACTTTGTCCAGGACTGGAAGTCTTTAACATCAGACAAGTGGGTCCTGGAGGTAGTAAGCCAGGGACTGGTTCTCAGCTTCAAAAAATTTCCCAAGATGAGAGCCAGATCTTTTCCACCTGCAAACCCATCAGAGGCACTTGCCCTGGAAGCAGAAGTTCTAGGGACATGGATATGTTGTTCATCCACACTGTCTGGCAGGTATCCTTGCCACTTTAAATCTTGCGGAAGGTCTTCAAGCTGGCTCCTTCCACCCACCCGGTGGTAAACCTCGCTCCGCCCCATGGACGTAGATCTTCCTTACGCTTAAGCTCAGGTTCCTCCTTAGCGCTCTGCGTATAAGACTAGTTCCTAATTCTTGGTTTTCCAATTTAAAAGTTTTGCTTAAAAGACTTGGTCTTCTATCCCTCGTGGCTGCGATGGACAAATCGACTCCGGTTTCAGCGGTGCCCTGCGGGCGAAGATGTCTCGGACGGATCCGCACTCACGTGTGTGTACTGTTTGGGCCTTGAGCACGACCCACGGGCGCTTGCAACCTGTGCTCTTCCGCCTCAACCCTCGTCCTCGAAGCCGTGCCACCCGTTTACAACTAAGGCGCCCGAGCATTTTCCTCCGGTAGAAGTCAAAAGAGGCCCAGTCGGCGGTTCCGTGGCGGTGGGCTCCCGGTGAGATCCTACGACAGATGGTAGCCCTCGAGAAGAGGAAGTAGCGGACGCATCTTCCTCGACCATGACATTTATTCCGCTTCTCCCTAGGTTCCTCTTACACAGCTTCCTTTAAGGAGCTTTGTCTGTCCCTCTCCACTAGGGAGAGGGACCAGCGTCTGCTGGACCTTCTTCTCGGTCCAGAAGAAAGACAGGGTAAGTCTCTTCGTTGACGCTCTTGGGAGGCGGAAAGATCCCTCTCCCGAGTTGTCGGTCATCGACTTGGTCATCGTTAAACCGGCCACTGGTCTCCGCGGTGTCCCTGTCAGGTCAGTAAAGCCAAGACTCCCGTCGATGCCAGTCGAGATCTTCGCCGACCCGTTGGACGGGTTGTCGACCAGGACCGAAAATCCCTCTCCCGGTTCCCCGGTGGAGTTGAGGATCGATGGGCTTGCCAGTGCCTCGGTTCCAGAGCCCTTGGGTGTTCCTCCAAGCCAAGGGAGGAGCCGGTTCCACCGTCCCTCCCGCGCGATCCTCGGAAAAAGCGAGTTCTCGGTCTCTGACTTCTTCACGGTCCAGCCGGTCCGCCATCATAAGCGGTCTCGGTCGGCACCCATGATAGCGGCGCCGCCGCTTGTCCTCTTCCTCCTCCTCGGATGAGGAGGCTTCAGGCAAAATTGCGTCGGCAATCTGAGACCTCATGTAGCAACAACTCCTTCTGACGGGGAACAAGCCGGCGCGCTTCTTCCCGACCATTAATCGCTGTCACGGGTGGCGAAACAACCCCTGTTTTACCGAGGGCCTGTTATCAGGCGGTTGTTGACCAAAACCAGCTGCCCTCCGATTCGGTGGAACCTCGCCTCACAGCCACGGTTGGGGCTCCTACCAGAAATTCTCGGTTGGCTCAGGGTCTGCCCACAGGCGGTCACCCTCACTCCCGATCGCCTCGGCAGGTGAAGAGTGGCTCAGGCCAGACAGCTCTTCGAGATCTTCAGAGTCCGGCCAGCGGATCCTCCTTTTTCTCCAAGCGGGTGGACTTGGAGTCCTCTCAGAGGTCAGTCGCTGGGCGACAACCACCGTCCTTCCTGGGGTTGCTCAGACTCATCTCGAATCCACGGGGCTGCAGCTCGAACCCCGTATCAAGTGGGCCAAGTATCCCTCAGGAGATATTGGACCGAGGATTCCGGCGAAAACCTTCCCTGTGGCTAACAGAGCCATTGTGGCCCAGTCTTGGAGCTCTGGCAGCGCCTAGCCTACCCTGCGCCTTGACCCAGGATGGCCAGGAAAGTGTCTGGTCCCCACAGTTCCCTGTCTGGTTTCGAAACATCCCTGCGGCCGAGGGCTGGTTACCAACAGCGTTTTCAGTGCAGCGCTGAAACGTCAGACAAATCTCCCGAAGAGTCCAAGAGGTGGACTATGCGGGTGAAAAGTCTCGCTCGTCCTCCATCGCCATCGTCAGACCAGCTCAACCGTGACTGATGGCACATTTTTCTCACGCCCTGTTGGGCTCCCTGGGCCAGGTGGTTCCTCATCTCGGCTGACCTGCAGACCCGCGGTTAAGCAGGTGCGGGACCAGGAGCAGGGCAGTGGCCAAGAAGCTTCAGACTGCTTTGGACACGGTGATTCATGCGCCAGGTCGGTAGCGGCTGCGGTAACTAATAGCCATCGGGCATGGCAGGGATATCCACCTTCACGGCGGATACCTAGCACAAATTGGTGGATGTCCCCTTCCTCGGGGACCGATCTCTTGGCCCTGGGTGGAAGCAACCTCAGAGGGATCGAAAAGTCAATACCACCTTGGACTCGGTCTCACATCCGCTCAAGAGGGACAAGGGCGCCAGACCTCCAGCCCAAACCGTTTCGTCTGTTTGCGCCCCGGCCGCCTGGCCCAGCAACACCAGGGCCAGCAGGCTTGCGCCCAGGCGTCCCAAACCCAAGCCTCGGCTTCCTCCTCCAGGAAGCAGGGAGGTAAAGGCCCAGGTGGTCCCTGGGCCGGTCCCTCCTCCAAGCCTGCACAGTAGCGGGTTGAGGGTGTAGCCCCAACTCGTCCACCTCACCGAGAGTTCCCCGTGGAGACGAGCTCCTGGTACTTCCTTTCCGCCTGGTCTGTTGCCACAGACAGGTGGGTGTTGAAGGTGGTAGGAAGGAGGCCTGCTGGGTTAAAGGCAGGCCCACACTCAGAGCCGTCACACCTCGGGGCCTCAGGTCAGCTGGCATCAGCTCGCCGAGCGACATCGCTCTCCTCTCAGAAGGAAGTGATAATAAAGTGGCGGACCCTCCCTCAAACCAGGGTTATGTCCAGGTACTTCCTGGTTCAAGCGGATGAGGCTGGCCCCCATTCTCAAACCTACGACCTAAACAAGTTCCTAAGGTCTCGAACCTTCAAGTGGTCCTCTAGCTCAGATAATACCATCCTTGGAACACCGAGCGTCTGGTTCAGCTCTCGGACCTTCGAGCCAGCGTTCTTTCCGTCCTATCCGTCCGTCCCATCAAAGTTCCTTCGCTTTCGGCGGAGGGTTCCCGCTTCGAGTTCAGCCGCTTGACTGTCTCAGCTCCAGGGTCTTCACCGTGCAGCAGCGGTGGGCAGCATTCCTCGCGGCGCGGGGTCGGTTTTACCACCTGGACGATTGGCTGATAGCAGCCCCCTCAGACAGAGTGGGCGGTCCAGAGATCTGGCCCTCAGATTTGCTCTCAGTCGGCCTCCTCATCAAAGGCACAGTCGGAACTTGGGCGAAGCAGGTGATTCTTTCATCGGGGCAGGCTCGACTCTCTTGAGCAAACCCACGGCTCGGCCGGACAGGGCCGAGGTTCTTTCCTGCTTGCCCTGTCATTTCTGGTTGGGCAATCGCGCCCTGCCTGAGACTTCCTGCGCCTCCTGGGTCTCATAAGCGGCCCTTTACAAGCGTGGTCGTTGGGCCCGCTGGAACATCGCCCTCTTCAGGTGAGGGCTGGCGGCCCAGTGGTCCCAGCAGCTGCGATCCATTGGACCAGCTAGTGATGGTGACCCAGGGATGTGGGCAGCTCTCCAGTGGTGGACGTTCGAGTTCATCTGCAGGAGGCATCCGTTTATCCGCCCGAACCGGCGGTCTCTCTATAGACCGATGCCTCTCTGATGGTTGGGGTGCCCATCTGGGGGAACTTCGAAGCGCCACGGCCTCTGGTCCCGGTAAAGTCCGATGCCACATCAACCTGCTGGAGCTCTGGTGCTTCGCTCTCACGCGCATCCGTTTCTTGAGGTCAAGTGGTCCCGGGTCAGACGGACATACCACGACCATACTATCTAAACCGCCAGGGTGGGGCGCTCCATGCTCTATGCAAGGCTCTCCGCATCTGGTCACTCGTCGCAACCTGGGTGGATCTCCTAGCCATTCATGGGGCCTCCAATACCAGCCATGCCTAAGCGGATAGAGACGCGTCCCAGTGGTCTCTCCTGCGGAGGTAGTACAAGATCTATTCTCCTATTGGGCACACCTCAGTGAACCTGTTTGCCTCCAGGAGAATGCAAGTTGAGACTGTTCATGCCGCCTCAGCGGGGCTTTCTGCAGGGATGCCTTCTCAAGGCCGTGGACCCGGGCCTCTTCGCCTTTCCCCGTTCCCCTTGATGCACAAGGTGCTGCTCAAAGCAAGGAGGAGGGCGGTGTTCTATAGCCCAGACTGGCCCGCCAATGCTGGTACCAGTCTCCTCAGCCTCAGCTCCAGGCTTCGAGGCAGCTGACTCGCCGGACCTCTCAATCAATCGGGGAAAGTCATCCGGACCTTCAATCCCTGCACCTGATGGCCTGGTTCTGATGGCTAGAGTTCCAGGCCTTGGGTCTCGACAGATCCTTAACGTAGTTGGGCATCCCGTGGTCGACCAGAAAATCTCGCCCTCAAATGAAAAGGTTTCCATTTGGTGTCAGACAATTCTGGACCCTTCCTCCTGCTCATGGCGAGCATATTGGACTACTGTGGTCCTTTCTCAGCAAGACTTGGGTGACGACCCTTAAATGCACCTGGCAGCCATCTCTGCTTACAGGCGCGGGCAGGAGCAGTCGGTGGGAGAGAAGGTGGTCAGGCGCTTTCAAAGCCTTGATCATTTCCCTCCGGTCCGAACCTCCACCTCAGTGGTTCTGCTGGTGGCAAAGCTCATGGGCAAGCCATTGAACCAATGCAAAGTGTGAACTCTCTCTGTCGTGGAGACCGCCTTCTTGGTGGCTATCCGTCAGCCAGAAGGATGGGAGAGCTCCAGGCGCTCTGCGTAAGGTCTCTTACCTGGTCTTCCACAGGAACAAAAGGTATCCTGCGCCCCACCGAATTCCTTCAAGGTGGTGTGGGTTTCACCTTAACCAGGTATTGACTGCGGTGTTCTACACAATCACACCTCGGAGGCCAAAATAAGCTCCACTGGACCCTGAAAGGCTCACTTTATAAGGCGCGGCTGAAATCGAGGAGGTTCGCCAGCTGTTTGTCACCTATACGAAACGCATCAGCAGGCCTGCAGCCAAGCGGACGGTGATAGGCAGGTGGGTGCCTCCTGCATAGATCTCTGCTATAGGATTGCGTGAACATGGAGAGCCTCTCAGAGGATAAGAGCTCATTCTGCCCGCCATGCTGCCATCGGTGGCTACTTCAGGGACGTCCTATCCAGGAAATCTGGGGCTGCTAGGAGTCAGCACACAACCATCACCATTACACATACGCCAGAGTCACAGGGATGCGGTTTGGGAACTCGGTTCTCAATCTCTCTTTCCCAAGTAAGTATCGAGGTGTCGCCTTGCCCTCCCTCCCCAAAAAGGCAGACCGGCTTTATAACATGCCACCAGGCAAACCTTATCTAGGTAGTCATCCTAAGGCAGATTCTGTGGTCATTAATGCAGTCCACGCACCACTCTAAGAAGCCCAAGCACCTTAGTGCCCCCCGACTGTGAATCTCGCAGTCAGGGCAAATCGGCAAATGATCTTTGCTTCAGCTAATTTGGCTGTTAGGGCCATCAATAATTTGACCCATATGGTACGATACCAAATACCATCAGGACCTGGTCCAGACTCTGCCCGAGGATCCCACTAAAACTCACCTTGTCAGATCATTAAGTCAGACTCAGATATGGGCAGCCATGTGCTCTGGGCATCTTGCAATGTCATAGATGACTCTGGGCAAGGGGCTGTGGCTGGTTGCCTTCGGCACCATTACTGACTCCGGTTTTCTGGTTTTGCCCTGAATGTTCAGGCCAGCATTTAGATGCTTCCTTCAGGGGCTTGATCTTTTGGGAGTGATGTCCAAGACCTCATCTCTAACTTACATGAGTCAGGCAGAGAGCCCTCAGGTTGGTCTATTTGCTCTTGCCATACTCAGCCTAGGCGAGACCAGTGCAAGCCCTTTCATCGGTTCTCCTGCAGTCAGCGAGGCCACCCCACCAAGGGCAAGCAATGCCGTGAAGACCACCAACACCCCTGCACGGGCCACTGCTGCTTGATCCTTCAGGGTCCCATGGCTCCTGTCCACTCCCACCCCACCCCTGACTCCTTAACCGACCCCTCAAGGTCCAGGAGAGCGTGTTGTGGTCGCTATCTCTCCACTTCGGGGTGGCGAGCAATGACCACAGACAACGGGTGCTCCAGCTCATATCTCAGGGTCACACTTGAGCTGGTGAAGTGGCCACCTGAGACCCCTCCTGTCCACTCTATTTACCCTCCAGCTGCTCCTGCCTCTGGTTTCGGAGGAAATTCAGGTGCTTCTGCTAAAAGAGCTATAGAGACTGTGTCAGAGGCTCAGTGAGGAAGGAGATTTATTCTTCTTCCTCATCCCAATTAAGCAATCTGAATCTCTACATAGAATAGAGATGCTTCAGGATGGTGATCCTCCAGGAACTGCTGCCCCTGCTGCACTGGGGGAATGGTTTTGCCCTCAGGACATGCAGGATGCTTACCTGCACATCCAGATTTTTCGACTTACGCATTTCCTCCACTTCCATTTTCAGGGTGCCCACTTCATTCAGAGCCCCCTTTGGCCTTTCCTCGGCTCCCGGTATTTACCAAATGCCTGGCCGTGGTGGCAGCAGCACTGAGAAGACAGGGCTTTTATGTTTTTCCCTACCTGGATGACTGGCTGCCAGCAGCCCTTCCAGGCAGTGCTTGCCTCACATCCTGAATGCACTTCTCATGTCTTCCAGGAACTAGGAGTCACTGTGAATCTCCAAGTCCAGCTCTCCTCTTGCCAGAACCTTCAATACATAGGGGCGGTCTTGATACCTGCTAGGGCATGGCCTTTCTGCCAGAGGACAGGGCAGCTACTTTGATGGAACAGGCCCATCTAGTTTCCACAAGCCATCAGGTTCCTGCCAGAGTCCTTCTATGCCTCCTGGGTCATATGGCGGCATCAATCGCCACAGTACCCTTGGCCCGGCTGCATATGCGGGTCCCACAGTGGAGTCTATGAGTTCAATGGGATTAACGCACAGACAACCTCAACCAGTTTGGTCATGGTCTCCGAACTGGTCTGGATGCTTCTGGCCTGGTGGATGGACGCTGCCAATCTGCTCCGGGGGTTCTTTTCCAGATCTCTGCTCCTTGGCAGGTCCTGACCACGGACGCCTCTGACATGGGATGGGGTGCTCACTTGGCCGACCATCAGACTCGGGGCATCTGGTCAGATATAGAGCAAGCTGTTCTCATCAATGTCCTGGAGATGCGGGTGGTTCTGTACGCCCTGCAGGCCTTACAAACCCACCTCTTCCCGGGCCCACTACTGGTTCAGATGGACATGCGCGTCGTCTACTACATAAACAAGCAGTGGGGAACCCACTCTTACCCCCTGTCGGGAGGCAATGAGAGTCTGGTACTGGGCCATCGAGCACAATCTGAGCTTTCGGACGCTCATGTTCCAGGCATCTAAAAGTCTTGGCTGACAGTCTCAGCCACTCCAGGTCTCGGGCTCATGAGTGGGAACTTCTCATCTCAGTAGTCAAGATCTTTGGCATGTAGGGTTACTCAGAGATGGACCAATCTGGCATCCCCACAATGCAAAACTGCCACTTTTTTGCTCACTCGATCCCGAGCCTGGAGTTTTCTGGCAAGACGCATTGTTCCTCTCTTGGAAGAGGAGGTTTCTGTACGCATTCCCTCCCTTTCCACTCTTGCAGAGGGTTCTGCTCAAGCATCAGCTGGAGGGAGCAGAGATGATTCTCATAGTTCCCTTCTGGCCACGCCAGCTTTGGTTTTAGCTGCTGCAACAGTTGGCTGCAGAACCTCCACTGCCTCTACCTCTGTGCAAAGGCTTGTTCTCCCAGGACCAAGGCATTCTGGTACATCTGGACCTAAAGTTCCTGCATCTATATGTGTGGCTCCTGCAGACTTAGCTACTTCCCACTTTGGGGTTTCTTCTAGGTTTGCTGACGTCCTGGTGGCAGCCAGGTGTCCACCAGGCCACTTATGCTATGAGGGCTGGCATATTTCCAGGGCTACTCGTCATTTGAAACATTCCAGCTGGCAGTTAGTCAGGGGTGGGAGTACCTCCCTCAGATTCAGGCTCATGCACTGCTACTTTGGTGCCTTCCACTGCTCATGCACTGGCACCTATTATGAAAAGCTGTTGCCCAACCTGAGGTATTCTCACATTTCATGGGCATTTTGGCATCCAGAACCTCCCATTTGGGACCTAATCCTCCTGCTGGGACCTTAATTTTATGTTGGAGAAACTCACTTTACCTACCTTTGAACCGACTGTGAGTTGGAGCCGCGCTTTCTGTCATGGGAAGCACTCTTTTTAGTTGCTGTTGCTTCTCATCAAAGGATTTACAAGCTCCAGGCTCTGATGTAAAGAGCCTTATTTATTTATTTATTTATTTTTAACTTGCCCAGCTCCCCACGTGCTTTGAAGAAGGCCCCACCCTCCTACTCAGTCCGCCTGGGCATCTTCTTTGCACTCCTACCCCTGGTTTCATCTGCGTGGGAGCCGGGGGGTGTATGCATTTTTCCCCTGGTTTTCTCCCCTTTTAATCCCCTGAAGACGCCGAAGAATGCAAGTCCTAGCAGATGACTTGCATACGCACACCGTCGCAAGCGTCCGCAGCGTCCTCCCCGGTTCCCCAAAGGAACCGCCGTTCTCCAAAGCCTGCAGGCTTCCACTGGCCCTCAGGAGCATTGGGTGCTCTAAGCACCCCCTGCTAGCCCACCCCGGAAGAGGAGAGCATCTGCTGGAACGCCCATCCTCAGTCCCCCCACAACCCCCGCTACCAGAGTCTGTTCCTGAACCCGGTCGCCAGCATGGTGCGAGTGTGGCATCCAGCTCAACCCTCAGCGCCACCGGCCGGCGTTTATTTGTTTTTTCACAAAGACAAGGTGTCTTTGTGTACTAATCCTAAGTTTTACCTAAGGTGGTGACAGAGTTTACTTTAGACCAATCCATTTACCTTCCAGTTTATTTTCCCAGAGTATTCCAATCAGGGAGAGGCCTTGCTCTACACTTTGTTGATGTTCTAGAATGTTGCAGTATTATACCAACCACCAAGTCACTGAGGAAAACTGGCCAGTTGTTTTGTTCAGCCCAAGAGGAAGGTGCTCCTGTTTCTAAACAGCATTTGTCTAAGTGGTTAGCTAATTGCACTGTTTTCTGCTACCACAAGTTACAACAAGTTCCTTCTGAGGGTGGCCAAGGGCCATTCCACCAGGTGTATGGCTGCCTCTACTGCTTGCTTCAGAAATGTGTCTCCTGCAGACATATGTGCAGCTGCCATCTGGAGTTCTGTCCACACTTTCACCAAGCACTACAGTTTGGGCAGCACCTCTGGGCATAGAGCCAACTTCAGCCTGGCAGTCCTTCTGGGCCTTTTGTCATGAACTATTGACTACTGTCTGGTCCTCCTCCTGATGATTTCATCCTGGTGATACTGGTACTGCTTGGGACTCAGTCCCACTGGTGTGGCCTGCTTCAAGAGCCTTCCTCAAAGTAAGATAGCCTGGTACTGGAAATGGTGACCCAGAATTGCAAACTCAGATACTGCAATGTGGAGGTAGGGGTCATTCAGTTCTATGGATGCCAGGCCCTAGCTGGACCGCCTATATGAAGGACCGCAAGGATTCCATTTTGAAAACTCTGTGCCAGACAAACTTGTTTAAATGCTTCAGATCCACAACAGGTCAAAATCTCCCAATTTGTTGGGGACTACAAGCAAATCGAGTAGAAAGTTAGACCCTCTGTTCAGGGAAACTGGGACAATTGCCCTGATCTGTCTTAAGTGATCCAAGGTCCGACTCGCAGCTTGCCACTTCACTTGATTTTGAGGTGTCAGAAACTGTAGTGAGCAAACTCTTGTGGTTGCCAGAGAAAACTCTATGGCGTAGCCCATAGCCAGAATTTCTAGGACCCATGCGTTCAATGGGGAGTTGAGGCGAATAGGGCGAAGGTTAGAACGCAGCTGGCGGAAAACTGGCCTCGATGCCGACAGACTTAAACTGATGGGACATCTTAGGGACCATCAGTCAGCAATCAACCATAAGAAGGCAGAATTCCTGTCCAGGGAGATTGCTGCAGCTCAGAATCGACCAGCTCCGCTCTTACGAACTGTAGACAGACTGTGCAATCCAGCCTGTCTACAAGTTCGGAGAGCATTTTCTCACGAAAAGTGTGAGGAGTTTGCTCAATTCTTTGCCGATAAGGTTGCTAGCATCAAGTCGGAGATGGTGGGGCTCGTTCGGGGGGGCGGGGTGGTCATCTGAATGTTGACACACTTCAGTTTTGCTGGATGGAGTTCGATCGGCTAGGGATCGAGGATGTCATGCGGATTCTCAAGGATATGAGCCTGACCAGTTGTAGTTTGGTTCCAGGCCCTACTCGCCTTTTATTAGGCTGTATTGATTTCATCGGCCTGGTCCTTGCGGAGATGGTATGGTGTTCACTGGAGATGGGTGAGTTTCCCTGCTCCCTAAATGAAGCAGTGGTGACTCCCCTTCTCAAGACATCTTCACTTGACCCAGACTGCCCGCCAACTACCGTCCCAACTGGGGCCGGCCCGGTGGTGCTGAGTGTTGAGGTTATGGACGCCCACACCTTGCGCCACGCCAGCGACCCGGTTTGGGAACGGACTCGGGCGGCTGGTGGGTTGGCAGGGCGGGTTGAGGAAGGAGTGCCCTTGAGGCACTCTCCTCCCCGGGTGAACGGATTGGGTCGGCTCTGAGTGCCAGTGACCCCGGTGGAGACCAGGGCTAGTTGCAGCAAGCCGGGCAGAATGAGAACAGAGTGGCCAACGAGGCAGGGTTGCTGCACACCAGAGCCGTCGGGCGTGCCATGCAGGGGTGGGAACTAGCGGGAGAACAGGAAAAGGGCCGCATGGGACAGGCACGGCACCAGTCCCCCTGCCTCCGCCCAGGTTCTCCTTGGCTGGCCTTCCAGTTCCTCCCTCGGGCCCACCTGCAGTCAGAGTCGGACTTCCTAAGAGACCCACAGAGGTGAGGGCTGCCCTCCCTGGGTGGGTGAAGGGAGGAGGCGCAGACCGAGAGATCCACAGGTGGGCAGGACAAGGACTGGATGCCCGAGAGAAGGTCCCACGAGCTGTGACCGGGAGCGAAATAGAATCGAAACCCCCCACCAAAAAACCTACCGTCCAATCTCTAATAGTCCCTTTGAGAAGGTCACGGCGCTACAGTTGGAGAACTATCTTACCATCCATGACATTTATGACCCTCTCCAGTCAGGATTTCGTAAAAGGCATAGTATCGCGACTGCTCTGGTTTGGGAGCTCAATGATCTCCTGATTGCGAGAGATAAGAGATCCCGCACTATCTTGGTATTTCTTGATCTCTCTTCAGCCTTCGACACCGTGGACCATGGGGTGCTGCTGGATTGCCTGCATGCCATCTGCGGCCTGTCTTGTACAGTCCTCAAATGGTTCCATTCATTCCTCACTGGTAGATCACAGAGGGTGGTCTCAGGGGGGCTTATTCCCCGTGCTGTCCCCCATGTTGTTCACGGTGTATATGCTGCCATTAGGAGACATTGTGAGATGGTATGGGCTGAGGTTTTACAGCTCAACCTGTCCTCTGCTCCCGACCAGGATAGCGCGCTCTCTGTCTTTAATAACTGCCTGGCACAAATCCAGGACTGGATGAATACCAGCTGGTTGAAACTTAATTCTGGCAAGACTGAGGTGTTGGTGGTGGATCCTGGTTGCCGGATAGAGGGTTGGGAGGGTCCCAGTTATTGACCTCTGAACGGGTGCGAAATCTGGGGGTAATTCTTGACAGTTTGACACTTCATTCTCGGGTGTCAGCCGTCGTTAAGTCCTCTTTCTTCCATCTGAGGAATATCACCCGGATTAAGCTCCTAGTTCCATCTGGCGACTTGCCAACTCTGATTCATGCCTTTGTGACTTCACGCCTGGACTACCGTAACTCCCTTTACCTAGGGCTTTCGGGGGTTGATATCTGCTGCCTGCAGCTGGTGCAGAACGCTGCTGCAAGGCTGATGTCTGGATCATCTCGATCCAGTCATATTACGCCTGTGCTGCGTGAACTGCACTGGCTGCCAGTTCAGCGGCGGTCACCTTCAAGGTTGACTTGCTGACCTATAAAGCCCTACATGGACTGGGACGGATCTACCTGCAGGATCTCCTGCATCCTTACTGACCCCTCAGCCGCTCCGCTCAACCGACAGCGAAGGATTCTGGAGATTCCAGGGTACGACTAAAAACATCTGGATCTAGGGTGTTTTCATTTGTGGCCCCACCTGTAAAATTTTCTGCCTCGTCGGGTACTGGAGTGCCTGACAGTGGAGAACTTCAAGACTGTCCTTAAGACCTATTTATTTCAGCTGGCATTTGGTGCTGCTTCGTAACTGACTGTTTTATGGGATTATTATGGTTCATTGAATTACCGAATAGTATTTTAATATTTTATGGTTTTAATTGTTGTTTTGTTGTGCAGCGCTCTTATACACTGTGAAGAATGCTATATAAAGTGTATTATTATAATTAACATTAGTTGGGCCATTGCTGGTAAAATCTTTGCCGTCTTCCACCAAGGGAAGGGGGCAGAGATGGACCCCATGTACCTTCATTGGGAGTAACCTCCTCTCCTTCCAGTGCCTCTATTTCGGCTGCATGTGAAGGAGCCGCTGTACTGTTACTCTTGAAGCAGGAATAGGTTCCTCTATTCCTCTGGTTTTCAAAGTTCTGAAAGGGACGAAAACTGCTTCTGGCTCACTGCTGCTGGCCAACCCCCCACCCAGCTTCTGAAGGTTGGGTTGGTCCTTTGTGGCCACCTGGACACCGGTAACTACCCTTTTTCATCTGGACATCCATCAGAATACAGTCCAATTCTAGCACAAATAACTCTCCCCCCCGAAGACATGTTAAACGGCTTTGCCTTGGACACCTGATGTGTGCCCCAGTGACAAAGCCACATGCTCCTTACAGCCACCACAATATGATAAGTGGAGCAGGTAGACATCCGTAAACTATCCACTGCTGCATTCTCTAGGAAGGCAGGTGCCATGAACACAAGATGTAAAATATTTGTCCCTTCGGAACGAAGTTGCCTGAGGCAGTAACCCAACAGTTTAACGCCCATGCAAATGGAAAAAAAAAAAAAACACACGCATATGTCATCCAAAGGTTTACCCCATTTGAAGTATAGGCCCATCTGCATGACGCAGCCACTCTCTTATCAAAAGCGTCCAAAGGCAGAGAAGTAGTGTGCCTGACCACACTGCACACTGCTCTGTCAGCCCTTGGAGGAAGCTCCTATTTTGGAACTCTCCTCTGGGAACAGGTAGCATTCCACTCCAAGGTCTAGGAAGCTGTTTCTGCTTGTCTACCAGGGCCCACTCCTGTTCATTAATTTGGCTGCAGTGCTGGAGTTTGAAAACACTGAGGCGATGCCGAGGTGGACAGAATGGGGTTCACATCCAAGGTCTCTATGTCGTGAACCTCCTTATCTACAATGTCTCATGCCTCCATTATGAGATAAAACAATAACTTCACATCAAATAAGAGGGGATTGGAAACTTTTTCTTGGGTTCCTTCCTCCCCCCTCATAGGGACACACACTTCCTCATCTGAAAGTTCCTGGTCCGTTGCTTTAGGATTTTCCCATGCTCCCCCATCCTCATCTTGACCGTCTAAGCCATCAAGGTGTGTGTGTGTGGGTAACCTGTAAATCTGGGAGAGTGGGGATTGTTTTGCTCTGGCACACTTTGATGTACCTGTATGGCCCCCCACCTGAGGGGCCGTGTGTCAGAACTCAACAACTCATTTAAGAGGCGTGAAAAGAACTTTTGCAACTCAGCCTTACCACTGCCAGTCAGTACCACAGCACCCCCCCAGCTTGGGGTTCGGGCTGGGGGGAGGAACCAATAGTTACACAGTTGGAACAATTCAACCCCAAAGAGGAGGGGATCCCATCATCCTCTTGAAGGACCAGGGTTTTAAATAATTGATTAGCAGTTTTTTGGGATGATACTAACTGTACAGAAAGTATTTATATAGATTTTCTAGAAGTGCTGTGTTTGTTAAACACAGTGAGGCAAGAGCTATGCATTTTCACAAAGATTTAGCACTTTTATGAGCAAAACGCTAATCAAATTTTAGAGTTAAATAAATCCCTGAGGACTTACACTTTTTACATACTACAGGTCTCTGATAGGCTATGGTGCCAACAAGAAAGGTAGAACTGACCTACAACAATAAGAAAAACATGCGACACTCCCATCTGCCCACACCAGCAACCCTATCGTGGGGACGACCCTGCTCTACACACCATCTATACTTGCTAACTAATTACAGAAACAGGTGAATCACTACCAAGACAGAGACACTGCTGCTGCACACCTGATAGACAAGACAAACCCCTTTGCTAAGTGTGCCCAGTCACCTGCCTTTTCCACAAAGTAATATCAAAGAAAACAGACCTGGCTGCCACTGCAGGTAGCCACTACACAGAAACAGAATGACTGCTTTGTTTCCAAGTAAACCACCTAATGATTTGATGTGGGTAGGTCGTTGGCAGCTACTGCAGTGCCAAGCTGTCTGTCTGCAGAAGCGCTAGCAGCCAGTCATGAGGTGCTGCATGCATGTCGCGTGGTGACATCATGATGATGTGTGTGATGTCAATGCACTCTTGGTCACTCTCGCTCGCAGACGCACAAGGCTTCTGGGGCTATCCTGAGGCTGGAAAAGACGCAACAGCAAAGATGCTGGCAACCAGCTAATGCGTGTGGTGCTAGTGCAATGAAGCCTGCAGCCAAGAAGCGAAAGATAAAGCACTAGCAGTCCAGTGTGAGCAGTGCTGCTTAACAAATAATGCTTGTGATCTAACCAGTAATGGACCTGGACACACACTGACCACCAATGAAAAGATATCAAACCACTCACTAATGAATACCAATTCAACTAACTACCAAAAATCTCCCTGTGGACCATGGATAACTATCACCACAAGTAAAAGCACAAATAAGCCAGAGATTAGGGAGGGACCGCCCAAAAATGCTAAAGGGAAAGAGACAACACACAGTCAAGGAGAAAAACAATATCTCAAAGCACCTCCCTAACCGAGTCCTCCCAAGAGTAAAGATACTATTTACCTGAGGCACCAGGCTAAGGGATATTGTAAGAGACCCTGTTAGACACCCTACAGAGAACAGGCCAGTGGTCCTCCTTCAGTCCCTGTAGGCACTGGATGAGAGTTTTGTTAGCACATTAAGTCAATTCGAAAGCTGCAGCTTAACAAGGACAATTTCTAAATTTGGGGGTGCTCCGTGTCACCAGGTAGCCCCAACCTGCCTCAAGTTACTCAGTCCAACTTAAAAAAAACAACACACTGTAGTAGCAGAACAGCAGCTTTTTCTCCAGAGAGCTTTATCTGTGCAGTCTACCCTTCAGTGGTACAGCAAAGACTGAGTAACTGTTGCTATTTTTAGAATCCTCATGTCCCCAGAGTTCTATGCATGACTGACAGCCTTTGGGCTGCACCACTAGCCTAGAGGGCAGCTCATTACCCCTATGTATTTATTCCCCACTGATAATGTGGAGTGACACAGAAAGCACAGCGAAGCCTACTGACCTCTCTCTCCTCGAGGAGAGCATCATCTGTGATGCTTAATCTCCCCTCCCCCGCTTGTTCTCAACACCAGGTCACAGGCACTGTGAGCATAGAAACACAGAAGTTGACAGCACATAAGGACCGCAAGGCCCATCCAGTATGCACATTTTTTCTACCTTATGAATGTGCCATAGACCTTTACTCTGTCAATGGCCTATTTATTCATACTCATCTGTATTGCTCCTTTATGCCTATCCCATGCCTGTTTTGAAGCCCTGCACTGTATACATATTCACCACTTCCTGGGGAGTGGCCGTTCCATTCATTATGCATCCACCACCCTTTCTGTGAAAAAGAACTTCCACACATTATCCCTTAATCGGCCTCTTTCTAATCTCATGCTGTGTCCTCTTGTCCTGATATTTTTCTTTATTGAAACACAACAGACGCTTTCACCTTGTTAATGCCTTTACGATATTTGAATGTTTCGATCATATCACCTCTCTCCCTCTTTTGCTCTAGGGTATACATATTGAGCTCCGTTAATCTGTCCTCATATGTTTTCTGATGCGGTCTCTGCACCATTTTGGTTGTCTTTCTCTAGACAGCCTCTATTTTGTTAATGTCCTTCTGCAGGCGCAGCCTCCAGTACTGCATGCAGTACTCCAGATGGGGCCTAATCAGTGCCTTGTAAAGAGGGATTATTACCTCCCTCTTATGATTTGTGATACCCCTACTAATACATGCCAACATCCCTCTAGCCTTACCTACTGCTTCAGTGGTCTGCTTGGATGATTTCAGGTCATCTGTGATGATGATGCTCAAGTCTCTTTCTTCCCTTATGACTGCCAGCAACTCCCCTCCCGACCTATAGGTAGCTTCAGGGTTTCTCTTCCCTATGAGCATGATCTTTCACTGCTTTGTGTTAAACCCCAGTTGCCACTCTTCAGACCATTTTGCCAGTATTTTCAGATCTCTTCTCATTCTGCCCACCCCCATCCAGATCATTTACTCTGTTGCAGATCTTGGTGTCATCTGCAAACAAGCAAACCTTACCATCCAGTCCATCTGTAATGTCACCGATGAAGACACTGAAGAGGACTGGCCCCAGAACTGATCCCTGAGGTACCACACTTGTGACTTGCATCTCTTCCGACTGTATACCGTTTACCACCACTCTGTTTTCTGCCCGCTAGCCAGTTTGCCTCCCAGTTGACCAACTCTGACCCACCTTGAGCTTACCTAGCTTATTAATCAATCTTCTATGTAGAATAGTATCGAAAGCTTTGCTGAAGTCAAAGGCGCACATCAACTGCACCCCTTGTTTCACCACTCTGGTTATCCAGTTAAACAAATCTATGAGATTAGTTTGACGGGACCTTCCTGTTGTAAACCCATGCGGTCTTGCATCCTCTATTACTAAGGATTCCAGGTATTGCACCATCCTTTCCTCCATAATCTTGCTCACTACTGAGGTAAGACTGATTGGTCTGTAGTTCCCTGCCTCCTCCCTGCTGCCACTCTTGTGGAACGGGATCATGAGCCCTTCTCCAGTCTTCTGGGACCTCTCCTGTGTTCACAGACTCACTAACGTTCTGCTAATGGCTCTACTAGTTCCATCCTTAGCTCCTTTAGTACCCTGGGATGTATGCTATCAGGTTCCATTGCTTTGTCCATCCTAAGCTTAGCGAGCTCTTGTAGGACCCTTTCTTTTGCGAAGGGACTTGTGCACACCTCCCTCCCCCGTGTCCATGGTGCTGAGCAGTGGGCCCTGCTCTACCTCCTCCTTAGTAAATACTGAGCAGAAGTATCTATTTAGGATAGATGCTTTTCCTTGGTCCTCCTCCACACACACACACCCTCATCCTCTTTGATCTTAGCAATACCCCCTCTGGACTTTCTCCTTTCATTAATGTAGCTATAGAAAGACTTTGTCCCCTCTCTTTACTGTTTGTGCTAGTGCTTCTTTGGTTTGGGCCTTTTGCCTGCCTTACTGCCTTCCCTGCTTACCTTAGGGAAATTTGGTATGCCTCTCTATCTTCGTCCCGCTAGTTCCATTATATTTCCTGAAGGCCAACCTTTGGCTCTGACCTTTTCTGCTACTGTTTGAGAACCAAGTTATTTCCTCCTTCTTTGCTCTTGCTTTTCTCCTTAACACAATGGGATGTTGATTCAAGTATTGCATCCTTAATGCTTGCCCACTTTCCCTGTACCTCCTCATCTGTATTTCTTCTTGCCAGGGCTAGCTTAACTCTGTTGGCCATCTTATTAAAGTCAGCTCCTCTGAAGTCCCATATTTTTACCTCGGAATGGGATGATTCAGTTCTAGTGGCCAAACTGAACCATACCATGTGTTGGTCACTGGCCACCAGGTGACTTTCTACCTGGAGATCTTTCCTTTCCCCATTAGTCAGTACTAGATCCAGGATAGCCCTGTCTCTTGTGGGTTGTTGTACCAATTGTTTGAGGCCCTCCCCCCTGCAGGGAATCCACTATGTGCCTAGTTTCACCAGATGTTCCTGCTGGTATTGACCAATCTGTATCTGGCACGTTGAAGTCTCCTATTAGCAGAACCTCCCCATTAGCTGTCATGTTTTGTATATCTTCTAACAGTAATGCGTCTATGTTCCCCCCCAGTCTGGAGGCCTGTAGACAACCCCAGTTCATATGGCTGTCCCATTTCCTGTTTCCAGGGTGACCCACAGTTCTTCTGGCTCCTTATGTGTATTCCGAATTTCTGTAGCTTTGATATTTTCATTGACGTAAATGGCCACTCCACCTCCTCTTTCACCTCAGTCTCTTCTGAGCAGTACATAGCTGGGTACGGTAGTCTCCCAAGTGTGGTCACTGGTGAACCACGTCTCGCAAATGGCTACCATGTCTAGTTTAGCCTCTGTCATTGTTGCCTCCAGGTCTGGGATCTTGTTTCCCAGACTGCGGGCATTTGTGTACGTGATTTTCCATAAGTCAGATTTCAGTGCGTTAGTTGTGGGGTGAGGTTCGGCTTTTCCCGTGCGTGGTATGGGGAGCTGGACCTTTTTCCTCACCTGGTGATGCAAATGAACTACAAACATGCTGAACTCCTGTTTGATCACTAGCTGAGGGGTGCTCTTCCCGTTTGATGTATCGGGTGCTGCATCCCTCTCCCCATTTGCTAGTGTAAATATTCTGCAAAGACATCAAACTTCTGCCCCAATGCACCGACTCCCTCCTTAGTCAGATGCAGTTCAGAACCTCTGCTCCCAAAACTATTGCTAATTACCTACAAATCTGTGTCCTTTTTCCTGGCACCAGCCCTTGAGCCACATGTTTAGCTCCCCTATCTCCACTTCTCTGACCTTCTGCCCATCTGCCCCCCCTCTCCGACTGGCAGGACCTCAGAGAAGGAGATGCCGGATGAAATGGATGACAGTTTGTCTCCCTGCCAGGTCAGGTGTTCCTTGGTCTCCACAACTCACCGGCTGGCCAGATTGTTAGTTCCTATGTGTACCAGGACATCAATGTTTTTTCCCACTTCCTGCACGATTTTAGCAATGTGGTCAGTGACTCCCCACACTGATGTACCTGGGAGACACCTGACCATTACCCCTGGCCGGAGGTAGGTATCAACTCCCCGAATCATGGAGTCTCCTATGATCAGAAGTGTTTTGGATTTCTTTTTTGTTTTGGTCCCTTTTATGGGTGAGTTTTGTAGTGTTAGCTTCTGTACTGCAGTGTCCTCTGCCCCTTTATTTGATTTCAGAGATAGAGGCAGATACCAGTTTGTAGTTTTTATATGGTTTGTGGAGGTGATAACGTTGGTGAGCACTGAGTGATGGGGCACCCGATTTGCCCCTCCTAACCACCTGCCAACCTCCCAGACCAACTACCCTCTGCAGTTGAGGTGTTCCAGTTGGATGTTGAGGAAATGGTGGGTGGTTCTTGTAATATATTTCCTCCTGAATATGCGATTTGAGGCATGCAATGTCTGTCCATGCTGGCTGGAGCTGAGCCCTAAGATCTCCGATGGTCCCACATTTAGGACAGTGTCCTAAATCCTGTATAACTGACATTTTGAAAAGTGTCCCGCAGTACCTGCAGTTAATAATATCCATTCCAGTTGAGCTGCTGAGTTAATAACCTGGTCTGAGTAATCAGAAGGAAAATGAAAGCAAATGTGTATTTTTTTAAATATTTTTTGTTTCTGTACATCTTTTATAAAAGTTAAACTGTGCCCTTGATCCTCCCTTCCTGCTTTGATACAGGAAATGTCACGACTGTGCTACTCTATAAAAGGAGTATAGCATGGGTGGTTGGGCCCTTTCCCCGCCGAAAAAGAACCACCAAGGACGAAAGAAACAAGGAGGTAAGAGCAGAAACAATCAACCAACGATAAATGCAGACACTATCCCACAGTCTGTATCTCAGAGGTGCTCCTGTAATTAGCCCTGAAAGCTTAGCATAATGGATAAAACCGTAAAACCTGTCAGCACAAAAAGTAACAAAACCTGTAAGCATCAACTGAAACAATTTAACACTAACAAAACCTGGAAGCACAACCTGCAGAACAATTTAACAGAAGATATACTTTGTAAAAACACTTTTAATCTATCAGAGAAAAATAAAGCAGTAATCTGTAAGCAAAAAAGTAACATCCTTCACAACAATTTAACAGAAAATATACCTTGCAAAAACCTAAAAACCACACTGAAACAGAAAAATAAAGCAGTAATCTGTAAACACAAGACAGTATCAATCTAAAAGCACACCCTGTAACACTTTAACAGAAAATATACCCTGCAAAAACAATTTCAGAGAAAAATAAAGCAGTAAACTGCAACACCTGTAGGCACAACACAGTAACAAAAACCTGTAGGCACAACCTTGAACAATTCCACAGAAAAAAACCATGCAAAGAAACAATCTGAATCAGAGAAAATAAAGTAATCTGTAAGCAAAAAACAGTAACAAACCTGTAGACACACCCTGTAACAATGTAGCAGAAAGTATACCCTGCAAAAACGATTTGAATCAAAGAATAAAGCAGTAATATGTAAGCAAAGAACAGTAACAAAACCTGTAAGCACAAAAGAAAATAGTAACACCAAATAAACCTGCCTAGCCAAAAGAAGCCTTAATTATCCTCCTTGCTCTGACAATGTTGTTCCTTGCTCTGTCCTTACAAGAAAACCTAGAAGAAAAGAGCTCAGGTGAAGCGAGGTGCTTTTGCCAGCAAACCTAGTCTTCCGCCTCCAGTAGCCCTACCGCTGAGCTTACAGGGCAGTACTTGGCATTTTATGTCTGTACACTATCATGTGTCCCTCATGGACAGTTGTGTGGCCTAGTGGTTGGAGCACTTAACTATGAACCAGGAGATCACAGGTTTGAATTCCACCATTGCCTCAGACTCAATGTGACCTTAAGCAAATCATTTGACCTCCTTGTGCTTTAATCACCACAGATGTGAGTTTAAGTTAAGGCAGATAACCTACTGAAAAGACGATGCTGCACCCAAGTTGGGTTATCCTTGGAAGAAAAATTGTACTCACGAGAAAAAACAAAACAAAAAAACCCCATAAAATACAACAAAAATATCAAGACTGCAAAGGTCTGATTATGAATTCATTTCCAGTGACACAGTATTAGGCAGAGAGGATATTTTCTTGGCCTTACTGTTGCAAGCTTTCAAAACCTCATCTTTATTTATTTATTTTTTAATGGTGCTTATTTCTTTCCAGCGGTCTCCAGTCGGCCAATCTGTCTGTGCTTCCCTTCCTCCGGCTGCCGTCTGACCCGCACCGACCTCCCTGAAGGGACCACCTCTAGTTGCCCCGTGGCGGGGTGGTAGAGGGCGGCCAACTTCCCCCACCTAGAACAGATCCACATCTGCTTGATGGTCTCCCGGAGTCGGCGCAGGTGCTCACAGACGGCCATCAAGCCGCTGCGACTGGATGTCCCCCTTTTTTCCGCTTTTCTTCCTTGCGGGCTTGCACAGCGTGCAATGACGCCAGCGAGTGGGTGGCTCGCACGCCTGCAGTGTGCCTCTACAGACAAGCCGCCTGCTGCATCCTACCCCACTTGGTGTGGTCTGTGCCGCCGAGCCCCAGCCTCCACTGGGGTCAGGCGAACACCAGCCACTGGAACCTCCCTCCCCGGAGATGGAGAGCAGTCCTACAGACGCCAATCCATCTGCTCCCTGCACGATTCTGACGGCAACCCGTGCTCGTTTCAACACGGTCACCGACGTGAGCAAGTTGTGCTGAAAAACCTCAGATCTTTTAACAGAAAAATAAAAAATTCAGCTTCAGTCATAAAATGCACCTGAGGATGAAAACTTGGCAATGGGACTTGAGTGGTTCCAAAAGCTTGAGTACGAAACATCTGTGTTAGTCCCATAAACATACTGAGTGAGTGAGTGTTTCCAGACAGGAAAATTTCCTTCCCATGCAAACTGTTGTTCTTAAAGTTTTTTTTTTATATATAACTTATTATTTCACATTATGGTTAAATGCCAAGTGAAAACAATGATAAAAATGTGTAATTCCCTTTTAGAATTTGAACCATGGTATCTTGCAGAATACGAAGATGTTGTGTTCCTGACTGGATTCGAACTACTGCTCCTCTGCTTGCTAATTTAAGACACACCCAGAGCGCCACTGAGCTGCACTGCAGAGAATGGCAGTTCCTGTGGTGTAGAGGTTATGTCACAACCTACGAAGCAGGTCATCAAGGTTCTAATCCCAGCAGAGGCTAGTACACTACAAGCTATATAACTACTGAATGTTCCTGGCAGGAACATTTCATGTCACCTTAACTGATAAGATATCCAACAAAAGGTATCACAGTCTTCAAGGGATGCAACCGCTACCAAACAGGTTCTTGTTTTCTGCTGGCTAACAAGGCAGTCTATTTAACATTTTTCAGGACTAGTACCTTCTCCATACTAGCTCTACAGCAGGTATCTATGAGAAAGATGTCCAGCGCCTGCTGGGGAGAAATATGAACAAGAATGAGAGGAATGCAGCAATGCTTAAAAGGAGAGCCTCTACTTACTGTAACATGGTCGATGTGTGGAAGCTCCAAACTGACGGAACAAGACAGTACAGAGCGGTCTCACTGTAAAAAAACAATTTAGGGCGGACATACTGCATACAAGCTCCAAACTAAAAAGAAATAAAATAAGGGAAAAATAATGGTCTGAATTTGGTGTCTAGCTAGTAACTAACAATCCTGGGCTAGAAGGAAGGCGGAGGCACCAGCCACCCCTCCCCCACAGTCTCAATCCACTGCAACGACTTCTCTAGTGACTGTTTAGGATCCCGACTGGGAATGTACTGTATGCAACAATTACTAGCAGTCACTCCTTTAGCCCACAAGGTCAAGCTATCCTTATGATAGTTGTTGAGCAGTTTTCATCTTTCTAGAGTGAGGAGGGTGAGAAGAGACACAGTAAACTGAAAAATATATAACACACCATCTGCTACTGAGACTGCCATTTAAAAGTGTGCAACATGTGCTTCTCAGCATTAAAAGTTACTTTTAACTGCAGCATAAATGATCCCCAATTCTGTTACAAAGGACAACATGTGGAAAAAGATATAGCCTTGTTGGCTGATCCACTACAGGTCTGAGACACTGAAGATCATCTGCAGACAATCAGGGAGGAAGTGTAGGATTGTGTTTTACTGTATTTCAAAAGTTTTACCAGGAAAGTCATACTAAGCTGGTAACTGCTTGTTTCTAGATGTGTCGGGGGAGGGGTAGGGGAGAGAAGGAACAGAACAGATTCAAAATACGATGTACAAAAATACAGAGACTAATGATGGTCAACCATACACAACAAGCTGTTTCCATCAGGTTGAGATGACAGCATATGGACCTCGACAGCGAAGCTCAAGAGGTCCATGCTGTCATCTTAGCCCCAAGATGGAAACATATGCTGAGTTGTGTGTGGTTGCCCATATTTTATTTTATATGGTTTTGTACACAGGAGCCACATAATTGTTCCTTCCCCAATGTAAAAACTAAAGAAAAAAAACTTGCCATTTCTTTGTTCTGTTCTATTATCGAAATTAAATTTATAGACTCTTACAAGTTAAAAGGTACAAATTTGGGCACTGGGTGGTTAGTAATCAATCAACTAGCTGTTGGGTGAATGAGGAATTTAACATTTTAGGACCTTTGAACTGTGCTGAACACCACCACTTTGGAATGCGCATAACAGTTTACAATGTGCACAAGCATTTTGAGCAGGCTCATTTTTACGCAGAACAAAGGCTAACCATATGCTATAAAACAATAACATGGACATAAGAGTAACAAAACACACAACTACAAGAAAACACTTCAAGAATAAAAACCGTCTTGCTGTTGATTACCATACAACACAATTCGAAAATAGACAAAATAATATTAAACAGCGAGCAACATAACAATAAGGAGCAATGAGTAGTGACTGATGAACCTGAAGGGGGAGTTCAGCCAAGTGCCAGTGTAGTGCAGAAGGCAAGTGGCACCAATCCCTCCCTAATATCAGTAGCAACTGCAGCAGTGAACAGACACACTAAAGAGGAGAGATTTCAGAGCTGGAAGAGGAGGAGTGGAGCAAACGGGGGGAGGGAAGAGAGCTCCATATTTTAGGACAAGAGAAAGCAGCTCGGCCAGCAGTAGATTTCATCTGAGGGAGAGCCAGTGAACAAAAGCAAATGTTATAAAGGGAGTAAGAGGTAGAAGGGGGGCTTGAGAAGAGGGAGGCAAGATATGACAGGAAAGGGCCAAACCAAAATTTGGAGATAGAGGCGGCACAGTGGGAAAGGTGCCTGGCATCAAGAGAGGGGAGGGAGATATACAAAAAACAGTGGTTGAGTACGCAGTTTGTCAATGGTAAATAGAAGGAATGAAAGAGGGTTTCCAGTCTGGCTGAACTGGACTTTGGAGCAGCATGGAAAACAATAACTCCGTAGTCAAAAAATGGGGAGAATCATCTTTGTGAGGATTTCTCTCCGAGCAGGAAGCAGGACACTTTTCTTAAGTGCTCCAGGTTTGGGGTGGAGCATCTTGTGGACAGCATCCACGTACACAGAAAAATCAAAGTGGTGATCCAACAAGACCCTGGGGTAGGTGGAGGGCCTTTCTAAACCAAACTGGAAAAGAGGAAGAAGGAGGCTGAGTCAAGAAAAGGGAAGAGTTGAGAGAGAACAAGGTGTTCCTGGATTTTAACCAGTGTAAGGAGGAGAGAGAGAGAGAGATGGAAATTACTAGGGAAGAGATCACCCCATTTAAGAAGGGGATGACAGTAGCCAACTTCCAAGAGTTGCGTACACAGGATAACGATAAAGATAGCTTGAGAAGATAGATGATAGGGAAGGCATGGCATGAGCAGATAGATAATGGAGTCTGAGCAAGTTTGGGGTCAAGACCATCAGTTCTCCCACCATTGTGCATGTTTAGAGCCAAGAGAGCCTTAAAAGCAGCAGCAGGGGTAGTGGGTGAAAATGAAAAAAAGGAGGGAGGCAGTGGAACTGAAAGAGGAACAGTATGCGTGAAGAGAGTATGAGGGACAGGAGGAGGAAGAGAGACGGGATTGGGCACATGAGATGAAAAAAGTAATTGAAAGATAAGGCGACTGCAGCAGGGTCGCATTTTATTCCTTGTAACACAATCCGATAAAACATTCAATTTTCAAAAAAACATTTTGTGCATATTTGACATTCTAGAGAAAACTGGGTACTTTCCAGTATTATATAACTGTATGTATTCAAAGGAGCACATCCATTCCCAGTGACTATCATAGTTTGAAAGCAAACTAAAAGCTCTTTCAAGTGAGGCGCTGGGCTCACCTTTAGCTGGAAGCCGTCCAGAGATATTGATGACTAAGTCTGTTGAATTTTTTTTGGTTGTTTTTGTTAGGTAATCAGACAAGGCCCACCCGGCACAAGTGCTTGTGTTTTATGGGTGACCCGGGAGCTCTAGGAAGGTTAAGACTTGCTCAGAGTTACACAGCACGAAGGGAGGTTGTGGGACATAAACCTGGTCTGCTGGATGTAGCAAATTCATTCACAGCCTGTTACTCTAACCTCTAGGCTATACTGCCACACAACACTACACTGCAGCCATTTAGAATACTGTGATGTCACTGAGAAATAAGTCGTGTCTAACTACAGTGAGTCAAGCACAACTTGTTCCTGATGACATCACAATGTCCTAAAATAGCTGCAATGTAGTATAATACTGAGCAGACTGTCAACTAGACTCGACTTCACACATCATATAGAAGAACTGCTAAAGTTTCGCCAAAGGCTTGGCCTATTCTATAGATTAAAACCCTTCCTAACCAGAGATTCAAAGATGAGGTTAGTCCAGGCCACTTTTCTCTCAGTTGTTGACTATGCAGACTTCCTTTATAGCCCTGCCCATCTCCTACCTACAAAGCTGGATACCCTGTACCATAGAGCATTAAGATTCATAACAGATCTGCCATCTAACACTCATCATTGCTCTCTCTATGCCGCAGTTGGATGGGTTTCCCTACATCTCAGAAGGAACAAATGCAGCATTATGGACCTGCAGAGCGTTGTCAAAAAAACTTCCAAATTATATTCTGGACTGCTTCACCCAGTCCATTCCTAGTTCCTATGCCCTAAGAAGCAACAACATCATCCTGTTCAAAATGCCTAAATTCAACACCCGGCTAGGGAGGGCGGCAATCAGCTATTCTCTAGCTATGACATGGAATACCCTACAAAAATCCCTAAAGCTGTCCAATCTTATACCTATAGCATCCTTTAAACAGCGTTGCATAGATTTCTTCACAGAGAAATGCAACTGTTACCACTAGAGCTAGTCTTGTCATTTCACAATCCCCCCTCCCAGAAATCCACCATATATGGCATAATTTTTGTTCTTCAGTTCTCCCTCCCAGGCAGCCACCCCTTCTTATGGCACCTCAGTAATGCCTCCCACCATCCTAGTATTACATTATGCTGTCGTATGCCATAGCTCTCCAACAGGATATGTATATACTGTATTTATTAGTATAACACTCCTATAACCCACATTATCATGTGAATCTTACTGTGCATCATTGTGTTTATAAGTGTTTTTTTTTTCCTGTATGTATAACTGTATATATAAGTGTATTGATGTATCTGTTGTGTATCAACTGCTGAACCTTGACCTTATCAGGTCCATCTTGTAAATGAGCCTTGCTCAATGATGCTCGCCTGAATAAATAAAGATTTGATTGATTGACTGAACTATATCTCTGGAGTACTTCCTGCTACAGATGTGCCCAATATCGCATTTGACAGAGCTTTTTATGGACCTGCAAACAGTGATAGCCACTGTACATGACTGTTAGGTCACTGCAATTCTCCTCTGACAACTGAAGATATTTTAGGTACAAGAAACTCTACCTTTTTAGCCACTTATTCATAAAAATGCAACACCAAGATTCCATACATTCGCTATACAGAGAATAATGCCTGTGCAGTTGTGTGTTATGAGATTTTTCCACACACCGAGGTGTGTGATAATCCTAAATCCCTGAGTGGAAGCTTAGAGGGGTTTATGAGATTATCATATACAGTGTGTGTGCATCATAAAACAAACTTTACACAGGCATTATTTTTATAGTAACTGGTGCAAGGTTACAGAGTGAAAAACTGTAAACTGTATTTGTGCGAAGCGCAGCACAACCTCAGCGTGACTCACACAAATACAGTGTGCTTTCTTTTTTGTGCTTCAGTGAAGTGAGAGCGCTGAGAGAAATGCCATAACAACCTGCCATCGAGTCATTATGGAATTCAGCAGGTTATTACGCATTCTATCAAGGCTGGATATTCAGTCATTAGGGGGCACCAGTTTTATAACATAACAGTATATAAATAAAAGTCCAAAAGGCTTATTTATTTGAAAATTGCTGTCCGTCAAGGCACACTGAGCCGAGGCTCATTTCCAGGTGCGACCTAGGGAGAAGGGATAAAGAAGGTACAACAAACATAACAACAGTATGTGTCTGCTACAGAATAAAGTGCAGACACAGTACAATAAAAAAATCATCACAGGTACATAGTTTGGTACAAACTGAAATGTGGATTACAGGAACAAACTGAAATGTGGATTACAGGACAGGAAGTCACGCCTGTTCAAGTGAACTATAATGCCATGGGTGGTCAGAGAGGCAAGCACTGCAGTACACTAGAGACCTGCTAGGTGGGGGAGTGCCTAACCATGTGCCACTTTGCCACCAAGGAGGACCACCTGTGGGAAACAAGTACAGGTCGGGGAGCAGTTTCACCTAATGTCTGAGAGAGCCTGGGAGGTGGAGTGGCAGAGGAAGGAGGGAGGAAGAAGGTTCCAGAGTCGTGAAAGTTGATATGAAAGGCAGACTGCCCAGCAGAGGAACTAGGACAAGGAGTGGAGAAGGTATGATGGTCCCTGGAGCGGAGGGAGCATGGAATAGAGGGAACTGGAGTGAGAATTAAGGAGGTGGGAAAGGAGGGAACCAAACCAGTATTTAGTAATGAAGGAGGTACAGTGTGACTGGTGATGTGAAGGTAGAGGGAGAATGGATAGGGGCTGTACAGGAAGCAGTGAGTACGTTTGAGGAGAGGCGTTTGTAGCAAAGTGACACAAGGCATTGCACAGGGTGTCCAGTCTAGCCAGAGGTCTGATATTGTAGACCACATCTGCATAGTCGAAAACCAGAAGCACCATTTTGGTGACCAGCTCCTGGCAGACCAGCAGGGATCTTTCCAAAAGAAAAATCAAAATAAGGCGCTCCTTTAAAAAGTTCATGATACCATAATCATTTAAATTTGTCACAAGAAAGTTCAAACTACAGGAAGAAGATTTTACTTATTTTCAAGATAGTCCCGCTAATCAGCAATCCTTGATCTGTCTACAGTGGTCTAAGTTTCAATATTTGAGAGATTGTGGCTATGCAAGGATCCAAAGACTGAGATACCATTGGCATTAGTGTATTTGCAAAGCTTCAAGTATCAAACCCATATCTAATTCCACGCATAGATAAGACTCATCTTTGAGGCCCGATTGCAAAGATGCCATAAAACTTCAGTAACCTGGTGGGGTTTAAAAGATCCTCGTTCGTTATTTAGAATCAAGAATGTACTCAGAGAATTAAGCTCTGCTACTGGGTACCAAACAGCAAGAGCAGACACTACAGTTGTGTTTGCAGGATGAAAACTTTTTATTTGGTACAACAGCAGTGAGCGAGCACACTCCCCACAGAAAGTAAAAATTCTACGTACTCTCCTGCGCTCTCTAAAGACAAAGTGTATGAGGCACTAAAACATCTGACTGTCTGTGGGGAGTGTCACTAGCTCACTGCTGTTGTCCCGAATAAAATCGCCACCTGCAACACAACTGTTGTGTCAGCCTTTACTGTCTGGGACTGAACAGCAAGCTTCATTCTGTGAGTAAATACGTTCTGACTATCCTGCTTCTAGCTCCAGTATACTGTGCTTTAGCCACCTGTGACAGACTGCATTATTTAGAATTACTCAGGCCTTGAAGGGTGCAACTGTGAGAATGTACCTTTTATCTCCTGAACTTCTTCCCTAAACTGTTAAAATCTGGGTCTGTGAGCCTGGGTTACAGCACTCATGTCATATGAATCTACGAGCAGAAACAGGCCCTTGGTCTATCAAATCTGCTCGAATGCACAGCTAACACCCTTAAATTGCAGCTGCCCACCCCTCCTGAAATGTTTCAGTTCTGCTTACCAGAACCCGTGCCTGTCCCATGCCCTTTTAAAACTGCTCCCCATCCTGCATGATACTACTTCCTCTCCGACACCACCCTTTCCAGTGAAATAATGCCTCCTAATCTCTCTCCTAAATCTGTCCTCAATCTTAGCCTGTGCCTTCTTGTGTCCCTTCCCTTCCTCAGCCTAACTAACCCATCTTGCCAGATTTGTTGATCCCCTTCAAGTACTTGAACGTCTCAATTATATCCCCCCATCCCTCCCTCTCCCTCTCCTCCAGTGTACAAACTCAGATTCCTCAGACCTTTCCATTTTTAAAGTCCATAGTGTCCTTCATTCTAGCCTGCTTGATAATGATTTTCACATCACTGAGGACAAACATTACTCTCACTGTTGGGGCGAAGAAGTTTAGAGGCATCTGCTGAAATGAATTAAGGCTGGACTAGGATTCTAAAGGCTTCAATGAATGGACGGTCAGTTTCTTCAGTAAAGTTAAACTTATCAATTAAATGTTCTTTTATAATGTTCCAAGCAGTTATTTGAACAATTATTTCAATCAAGACAACTCCAACGAAATGGAAATTTTTTTATTTTTGTATATTATTCTGGATATCTTCTAGCTTATTTATTTTTTTTCCACTCTACTGGTTACGTAGTCCCATGACTCAGCCTCTTCCCCCAGACGGGCCCTAACACACACCCCGGTGTCCCTATCACTCACCTTGTATTGCTTTCAACCCCACATGCTTGCCCCCCCCCCCCATGGTGGAGTCCAGCCTCACAGGATCCAACCTACTGCCCACCTCCAGCAAATGGAGGCAGGAGTTCCCAGGATGCAGCAACTAGATGGCAGTGGCCAGGATCGAGGCCCAAGCATACACTGGATCATCCAACACACGTCAGGCATTTTCCTTGTTTTGAAGTCCATGCCCCCTAGGATGCTACCACTTTAGGTCTTTATGCTTCTGCATGCAGAGTAGGCCTGATCACAGCCCAGTCGAATCCCCCAATATGTCGACCCTGCACTGCCACATGCAGTTCCCCAGATGGTAGTGTTGTAGCAGTGGCTGTTACCCTTCCTCTCCACAGGAAGTGTGTGTCCTCTGGGACAGTGCCCTGCCCCGTCCCCCAAGTTCATTCCCAAACTCAGGTCGCAGCATCAAGCAGCAGCCCTACTGCTCAGCCAGCAGCCAGCCTCTACCTTAATGACTAATTCAAAATTAGCATGCAACAATGAAATCAAGAGTGCTACTGAAGTTTTAAGCTGTTCTTTTAGAGCTTTTCTTGCTGAATTATAGCAAGTACTTTTTCCACAGCCAGTCTCCTGCTCTACTGAACCACAGCTTAAAACATTAGTGTTCAACTTCTCCTCAAACACAAATATAGCCCTCACCACTGCATAGTATGAGCTTGTACCACCCTCAGAAGTTTGCATTTTTGTTACAGTATTAACATACCTTTCCGTTTGAAGTTAAGAATCACTTTCAGCAGCACCAGGATCATTAGCACAGGAAGTAACAAACCTACTTTACCTGGACTCAGGGTACTTCTGAGAATTTTTCAATGGGCCCTTTTCTCTTGCTTGTCTGTAGGAGACTTTGCTCTTTTGAGCTTGCTTTTCTTTCTGTCTTCCGATTCATTTGTTTTTGTTAGCGAAGAAAAAAAAACAGGATCTCATAAACTCAAGTTTACTGTTTTCAAGTAAAATACTGATTAAAGCTTGTACAAGTGAAATTTACAGAGGTTCTGGGCAGAGCAAAAAATTAAAGCGGCCATCTGCTGTCAGCTATTTTAAAATCTGTCTTCTCCCCACCTCAAAGTATTTTAACTGTAGCAATATACAGACTTCTGTAGTATATATACACTTTCTACCCCCGTTTCCTATGGGCCTCCGATCACGGGCCACCATGGCTACATGCCTCTTCCGGTTAGGAGGGCAGGCAAGCAGTAGCAGTGATTTTCATAGCCTAAAGTGCTGCTCCTACTTGGGACAGCTAGCTGAGGGCAGACCCTCCCCGAGAACAAAGTGCGTCTTCCGCTTCAGCCTCAGGGTGGGATTCCCACAACCAACCTCAGTGCAGGACTCCAGAGCATGCATACAAATCCATCTTCTAGACAGCAGAACAATGTGTCTCCCCCCCCCATTTTTTGGGGGGGTAATTTCTTTTATGAGGGTGGTTTTGAAAAAGTCTGAAGCCCCCCTCGTGGGTCGTCCTTCCCAGAGCACTGCCAGGATCCCCAAGCAAGCCACAGTCTGGGAGGCCCTCTAGGTGGGTGCAAAGTGCATCCTCCCAAGGCACCCGCCATGATCCCCAAGCAAGCCACAGTCTGAAGCCCCTCCTCGTGTGTCGTGGAGGGTCGCCTCTTCCCACAGCACTGCCAGGATCCCCAAGCAAGCCACGGTTCAGCCCCCTGCGGGTTGCGAGGGGTCACCCTCCCAGAGCACCCAACATCACCAAGCAAGCCGCAGTCTGAAGCAGTCGCGGGAGGCAGTATAGTGCAGTGGTCTAAGGCTCTGAGCTGCAAATCTGGAGACCTGGGTTTGAATCCCACAGCCCCCACTTGCATACTGTGTGACCCTGAGCAAGTCACTTAACTTCCCTGTGCTCCCAGGTCACACCTGTAAACAAGCTTTCAGCTTAGTATACCACTCCTGGTTAAACAATTGAAAAAAAGCCCCCTTAGGTGGGTTGTGAGGGTTGCCTCCCTAGAGCACTGCCAGGATCCCCAAGCAAGAATGACGAAAATGCAGCTGCACATGGGCGGTTTCAGAAGGAGTTTTAGCGCCAGTTTCAAATTAAGGACTGATTCAGCACCAACCCTGTCCCGGCCTTAACAGTCAGCATACAAATTCAGATAGTTTTTTTTTTTTGAGCCGGATTCTGCTAAATGAGCTAATTTTAGATAGTTCAGTTGGGTGCTTTAACAGAATTGTTCACTATCTGCAGTACTGTTCTAATTTAAAGCTAAAAAATTACAAACTGTGCTCCAGCCCAGGGCGTTGTGTGCTAGATCATAATGGGCTTCTTATAATCGAGTGAATCCATGTTTTTAGCCTTAAATGTACTGTGCAATACTGAGCTAATTACTTTTAAGTATAACACTGAACTAGTTACTTTCAAATGTAAATAACTTTACAGAATATTTAAAGCCTAGTTCCCTGTTCATAAGCCTCTCTGCTACCTGCAGCATAGATTAAATTAATTTGCTGAACAGAGCTAGGAAACCAAATGGGTGGCACATGCAGTTCCTTTCAATTTCAAGGCAGAATTAATTTAATTTAGTATGTGTACTGCCTCAAATCTCACAGACTGTAAACTGCTAGAAACAGTTTTGTTCAGACGTTTCTCTCTTGATCCAACTGTAAGCCCCCCTCCCTCTCCCACCCCACCTCTCCTTACCTGTTTTAAATTTGATTTCTGCTTCCTCCACAGCTACAGTCTGAAGCCCCCCTCGTGGGCCATGAGGGTCGCCCTCCCCAGAGCATTGCCAGTATCCCCAAGCACGGTACGAAAACACGATTGCACACGGACGGTTTTGGAAGGCCCCACCACCACCCTTGGTGAACTCGCTCCTATATAGGGGCTGTCACGCGGTTCCCAGAACCAATCAGTGGACTTTGCCATCTGCAGGTTATCCGAATCTGCCGCTCACTTGCTTAGGCCCTCTGATCTCTCGCTTACTGATACAACTAACCATTCTTTGTAATATTCTCCACCATGCTGCTTCACCTTGCAATTTTCTCTCTCGGCTCCCCTACTGTCTCTCCCACCTCCTCGGCCAGTTATGCAGGAGTGCCTGCAAGCATTACTTTCTATGGCGCATGCCCTCCTCCTTCCGGTATTTGCCCTGATGGAAAATTCCCAGTGACCTACATTTCAAACCATTTGTGGCCCCTCACATTCTGCCACGCTCTTTCCACCCAGGCCACCAAGCCCTATACCCTCACTCAAGCCTCCTCCTATAGTCATCAAGCTTCCTATTACCCCTCCCGTAAGCCCTTGTGGGCATGGCCCTAACCAAACTGCTGATCACCCTCCTACTGATGCTATCTGGGAACGTACAGCGCATCTTGGACCTCTCCCTCCCCACGGTCCAGCCCTTGCGCCTCACTCTCACAGCTTCCCTGAGGTGTGAAACTGGTGCATCTGAACCTATGTAGCTTCCTGACAAAAATACCCCTGCTGCAATCAACTGTACTCTCATTTCCCCCGGACATCCTATCACAGAGTCATGGCTAAAGCCACACAATAAAGACCCCGAAATTGCCATCCCAGGTTACAGTCATCCGCCACGACCAGCCAGGCTTCAAACGTGATGGCAGCATTGCCATGTATATCACCTCCATGCTGCAGTTCACAAACATCCCATCTAAGCTCTACTAATAAAACTTGCCCTACCCCACACTGCACTTGTATTCATTGCAAACTCTTACTGTGCACCCAATGTCCCACTGCCCACCACCTCGGCGATCTAAAAACACTGGCCTCAGGGGGTGAACTCCACATCATTGGGGATTTTAATCAAAACTGTCTCTCTCTCTCTCTCTCTCTAGCAAACTCCTGGATAAAGTCGGTGCCTTAAACCTTTTTCAAATGATCGCCGAACCCACTCACTTGAACTACAAAACTCAATCACTCTCCTTGACTGGTCACTTACCTCCCACCCTCACAGAATACTAGCTGCAGGCCTGCTCCCAGACTCTCTTAGCAACCACCACATGACTTACATGGTCAGAAAAATCTTCCGGCCCAAAGCACCCCCCTGCACATCCTGCTGACCAGGACCTATAAATCCCTTGACTTCATCTCTCTCCCTACACAACCTATAGACTACTGACTGGTCACCATACACAAGTTTCATCCTTCAAACCGCTCTGGAAGGCTTCAAAACTGAAGTTCCTTGCTGTCTAGAACCACTATGCCCTGCTTAGAGCGGACTAGGGTGCGTGGTGCTTACCTCCCTGGATTACAGCTGACAACATTGCAAATCTCAAAGCAAGAGAGACATGGCCTGGACAGCGTTCAAGGAATCAGGCTTGCCTCAAGCTCACCTAAAATACCACGCTCTGCGCAATGCATGCACTAGGTTAATCCACCAGGCAAAAGCCAATTACTTCAATACTGCCTTCCACACAAATATTAACCATCCAGCCAAATTCTGGAAGGTCCTCAAATCTCTTTTTGACCCCCCCTTCCCAGCCCCCAATGCCCACCTAAACAGAGGCACATCCACGGTTACTGACCCTCCAGCAGTAGCCACTGCTTTCAACTCCTACTACCTAACTGCACTACTGCACTGTTATTCTCTCCCTTCCCCTCACCGGCCCACCCTCCCACCGGGTCCTGACCAAACCCTGCCACCCAAATCCTCCTTTTCCTTCCGTCCAGTTACATCACTTGAGGTGTACCATGCCTTACTTGCCCTTAATCCAACCAAGAGCAAATGCCCCAACACCCTCGATGCTAAAATGCTATACCCATCGGCCGCTTCCATTGCCTCACTACTGGCAACTATTTTCAACTTGTCCTTCTCCCTAGCCTCGGTACTGGCTGAGTGGAAGCATGCCACAGTCATCCCGCTACCCAAAGGAGGTGATCCCTCTGTCCCAGGAAACTATCGCCCCATTTCTCTTCTTCCCATACTGGCTAAAATCCAAGAAAAACTTGTACTCTCTCAACTCTCCTCCTTCCTTGACTCTTCCTCCTTCTACACCCCCTTACCAGTCTGGCTTCAGGAAGTCCCACTCCACCACCACCTCCCTGCTGAGGCTCACTGACTCCATCCTCTCTGCCATGGATAAGGGGCACATCACCTCAGCCATCTTTGTCAACCTAGCCAAAGCATCAGACACAGTCTCCCACTCCCTCCTCCTGACTAAGCTTGCCAAAGCAGGGCTCTTTAGTTCGGCCACCAACTGGTTCCAATCATACCTGTTTGGTCAAACGCAGTCTGTCAGGATTGGTAACTCCACCTCTGATCCTCTCCCTGTCTCATTGGGTGTGCTGCAGGGCTCAGTCCTGTTCTCTATCTTCCAAATGACCTGCCCTCTGCCTGCCCATACCTCCATTCACATGTACACTGACACGACACGGTGCTGTATACATCCGGCCCTCCCATACGGCTGTGGCTATCACTTTGCAGCAGGACTTCAACAGTGTTCAACTTTGGTTTAGCTCCAATCAGCCTCACCTTAACGCCAATAAGACAGTCTCCATGATCTTCAGCACAGGGCACAGACTCGTGTGGCTTCCCCTTCCCCAGCCTACCACACCCTGGATGGGACCTTACTGGAGATCTGCACCTCCTTCAGATACTTCGGGGTCTGGCACCTTGACTTTTCTGTACACATTGATGACATCCACAAAAAACTCCACCACAGACTGGGTGCACTTTTCCGTAGGTTCCAAAATGAGCCCTGCGCTCAGTTGCTACCGGAGGGTGCAAAACAGGGGGTTGCAAGTCCCAAATTAACAAGTTACACAACAAGTTTTGCACTCCACAGAAAGAAATTCTTCAAAAGTACTTTTTATGCTTAGTTCAGATTGTACTGAGCACTGTGGCTCGAAACACTAGCCAAACAAACGTCACAGATTCACCTTCTAATTAAGGTTGAGCAATTGTACAGAAAATGATTCTACCAATTTTTGACTATGGAAATGTGGTCTACAATGCCATCCCCCCCCCCCAGTCCATCCTGACCAGACTGGACTCACTCTTCCATTCCTTCTGTTGTTTTGCCCTTGCCTGTCCTTACTCCACCCATCATTGTACCCTCTACCAGGCCATGGGACTACTCTCTCTTCAGGACCGCAGATCGTCTCACTGTGCACGCCTTGCTGCCAAGTTCTGGCATCAGTCCTTGCCCTCATACCTCTCCACAGTCCTGTCAGCCTACTCCCCCAGCCTACGGGCTTAGGCAAAATGACTCGCGTCTACTACACACTCCCTACAGGGCCACCTCGACATCCCAGCACCTCAATAGCCTTCTCTCAGCGCATTTCTCATCCACCTGCTCGTGCACATAATCTCATCCTGAGCTAGGCCAACTACCCCCCTGACTCACCCTGTGCTACTCTGTGCCACTCTTCATACCAATCTCTTACTAATCTTATGGTGTCAAGCCCTGTCTCACCCCCATGTTAGCACATCACTGTAAATGCTGAGTTGTTTGCTTATATAAAACTGCCTTACTGTATCTTTTGTCACCATGTTTGCCATGTGAGGCAGTATAGCGCAGTGGTTTAAGGCTCTGAGCTGCAAATCTGGAGATCGGGGTTTTAGAATCCCAGCCGCCCTTGCATGCCCGTGACCCTGAGCAAGCCACTTAACATAGAAACACAGAATCTGACGGCAGATAAGGACCGCTTGGCCCACCTAGTCTGCCCATTTTCCTACCTAACAGATAAGCTGCAGATCCTAGTTAACCAACAGCTTACGTCCTCCTACCCACCACTAGGACTGCTTTATGTCTGTCCCATGCATTCTTGAATTCCCCCACTGTTCTTGACTCCACGACCTCCTCAGGGAGGCTGTTCCATGCATCCACAACCCTCTCTGTGAAAAAATACTTCCTCGCATTACCTCTGAGCCGTCCCCCCTCTATCTTCAAATTGTGCCCCCTTGTTCTTGCACATCTCTTTTTCTGAAAGATACTACCCTCTTGGACTTTGTTGATTCCCTTGAGGTACTTGAAAGTTTCTATCATGTCCCTCTCTCCCTTCTTTCCTCAAGGGTATACATATTAAGCTCCTTTAGTCTTTCATATGTCTTCTGGTGCAGACCCTGCACCATTTAGTTACCCTCCTCTGGACAGCCTCCACTCTGTCTATGTCTTTGCGGAGATGGGGTCTCCAGAACTGCACACAGTACTCCAGATGGGGTCTCACCAACTGTCTGTACAGAGGATAACAACTTCCTGTTTTCTACTATTGATGCCTCTTCCTATGCATCCCAGTATCCCCAGCCTTCCTTACTGCCTTCTCACATTGCTTGCCCACCTTTAGGTCATCTGATATAATTACCCCAGGTCCCTTTCTATTTTTACTGTTGTCAGTACCTCACCCCCCATTGTGTACTCTTCCCTGGGTTTCTGTTTCCATATGCATTACCTTGCACTCCTTTGCATTGAATCTGAGCTGCCACACATTTGACCATTCCTCCAACCTTGCCAAGTCACTTTCATCCTTTCCTCCATCTTGTGTATCAACCCTATTGCAGATCTTTGTGTCATCTGCAAAGAGACATACTTTTCCTTCCAGTTCCTCTGCAATGCCACTTATAAAGACATTAAAAGGACCGGTCCCAGTACTGGAACCCTGTGGTACCCTGCTAGTAACCCTCCTCTTTTCTTCACTGTGTACTCCACTTACTACTACCCTTTGCGTCCTGTTGTCTAGCCAATTTTTTATCCAGGCTACCACCTTGGGACCCACTCCAAGGCTGGCTAACTTGTGTATTAATCTTTTGTGTGGGACTGTATCAAATGCCTTGCTAAAATCTAGGTAGGCCATGTCCACAGCCCCTCCCTGGTCTACCACTTTGGTCACCCAGTCAAAGAAATCTATTAGATTTGTCTGACACGACCTTCCCATCGTGAATCCATGCTGCCTTGGGTCCTGTGCCCCACTGGCCTCTAGGTACTCAACAATTCTTTCCTTCAGAAGTGATTCCATCATTTTCCCTACCACTGAGGTCAAACTAACTGGTCTGTAGTTTCCTGGCTCTGTCCTGCTCCCACTTTTGTGAAGAGGAATCACATCTGCCCTCCCCAGTCCTCAGGTACCACCTCATCCTCTCATGATTTGTTAAAGAGAGTAGTCAGCGGTGTCACTAGTTCTACCCTTAGTTCTTTTAGAATTCTTGGGTGAATCCCATCAGGCCCCATTGCTTTGTCCACCTTCAATTTCATTAGTTCTTTCAGAACCCTTTCTTCTGTAAATGGACTGGTATCGCCCCCATCTTCAGAGTGTTTCTCTTGTTTGGTTTAGGTGCCTCCCCAGGTCACACCTGTAAACAAGCTTTCAGCTTAGTGTCTCTCTCCTGGTTAAACAATTTTGAAAAAAAAAAATGTTTACCATTTTTGTGCTACTGTATCTTTATTGATGTTCTCCTTATTCTTGTGTACCATCCCCAGGACGCATCTGGAATCGAGAGGTATTCTACTCAGCATGCCTTCCTGGTAAAACTCTTAAATAAAGGAACTGGGGAGCCGGCCTATCAGTACAGCAGCAAGGGTGCTGCCTGCGACCAGGTTTCAGAATAAGCGTGGAACATCCGGAGAAAAGCATCGAGCATTGCAAAGGATGCTTTTCATTGGGTAGGGAGGATATCCAGTTCCACCACACAAGCACAACCTGGGTGACTACAGGTGGTACTGCAGTCAGTGATGCAGCGGTGGGGGGATTAGATAGCACTAGGAAGACATGCTTGTGTGCTCCCACACTGGAGCCCCTGCCACTGACAACAGAGGGGGCGGGTTTGAGAAAGCCATGAAAAATGCCACCGAGCAGGATAATGCAGCCAGTACTCTCCAACAGTCCTGCACATCCTTGGTCCCACAGAGGCTCCACTGCGTGAATGTGTGCCAGAGGGGCTGCCGCCCTGAAGGCTCCACCATAAAGGGAAAGCCATGGAGAGCTCAACCGTCAGATGATAGGTGCAGGGAGGTGGCTAGATAGGGGTGTTGGTGTCAAAGGAGGCAACAATTAACCAAAAAAAAAAAAAAAAAAAAAGGGAATTGTGGGGGTCCCAAAAGGAAGCCATGGGCTCACATACATAAGAAATTCAGAGGAAAACAGCACAATTACAAACTTTTCCTTAACATAAAAGTAGAACAAGAAAAAATAACACAGGGCTCTTAACACACCTGTCCTGGAGACATTGTAGAACTGCAGTGCTGACATGGTGCTGTCCTGGAAAAAAAAAAAAAAAAAGAGAAGTTAGGAACCGATTAAGGTGTTTTTTTAATTTGTTTTTAATGTGACAATTTCCTGCTACAAGGATTTTTTTTTTTATTGTAATATTTTATTATTGGACTTTGCCATACATTCAATTATACCATAGAGAGATATCAGTACATAAGCATAACAGACATCTAAAAATCAAAAGATGCTAGGCCTAATGTTAGTATCAGTTTGAGTGTTCCCATAAATAAACAAATGTTGGAAGATAAAGTCAACTGAAGTTGTAGTAAGTACACCTTGTCTATAAGGTTATTTAATCACCGCATCTTCCTATACTGAAATGGGGTGGGAGAGGGTGGAGAACCCCGGCACATGGAGGGGAAGGAGAGGGGGAAACATGTGTAACATTTACAGTATCATACATAATGGAGACTTATAACAGGTCGTCCATAGCCCTTTATATGGGAATTTGTAGGTCCACTACCCGGAGCCTGAAGGACCCTCTGCCTGTAGCCACATTATCCATCTTGCCCATCTATGGACATAGGAGTGAGATTTATTGTTTATTTTAAAGGTTAACTCCTCTAAATCAGCAATGTTTGCAACTACTGAGATCCAATCCTGTTTTTTGGGTATTTGGTGGCTGAGCCACAGTCTGGTTATGGCTTTATGTGCAACTGCGATTAGAATTGCCCACAAATACAGACTGTCAGGTCCCCCAAGATCAGGGGGTAATACCCCCAGGATCAGTTCCTCCCATCCTAGAGTCTGAGTGAGGGAGAGAACGCTTTCAATAGCATGCCTAATGTCCTCCCAATATCTAAGCAGCTTTGGGCATCTCCACAGGACATGGAGGTAACCCGCCTCTTCCTCCCCACAGCCCCTCCAGCAGCAAGCCGACACGTTAGGGTTTCTCTTATTTAAGGCTGCTGGGGTGAGGAAGAACCGAACTCTGACTTTCCAAGCGAATTCCTGCCATAGTGGGGATTTGGTGGTGTGCTTCACGGTGCTGAAGACCATTTTCCAGTTTGCTGGAGTGAGGGCTGGGAGCATCTCCCTTTGCCAATTCTCCTTAATCTTTTCGAGATCTTTCCTTGTTGATCTAATAGCTGTATATAGGATCGAGATGGCACCTTTGGACCGCATGAAGTTTTATCTGTTTAAAGGCTTCCAGTAGGGGCATAACCTTATCAAAGGGTCCTCCTTTCTATAATGTTAATATTTATGTTCTGGCCTGCAAAATCGAAAATGATCTGTATTCTTAAGATTATATCTATTTTAAGGAGTTGAAGTCAGAACCATTTCCCCCCCTGAATAAATTGCCCAAAGGTGTTCAAGGCTAACATTTTCTGTTTGTATGAATGATCCATGCGGTTGGGTGGGAAATCTTCAGCCCACCCCAGTCTTTTTAAGGGCCACAGCAGGGGCAACAAACTATATTTTTTCCATAGTCTATAAATAGCCCGAAGTGTTTCCCCCACTGCGTTGAGTCTAGGTGTAGGGTGGATATGAGTCAAGAGTGGGGCGACCACTCGGTCCACAAGAGGTAGCCTGTCATCCTCCTCCTCTGCCCTCTCCCTCCAGCTAGGGCAGGACCAGGACCATCCCACTGCAGTACGTTTTTTAGTTGTACTGCCAAAAATAGTCCTCTAGATCCAGAAGGGACCTGCCCCCCCCTCTGCACGGTGAGTCTGTAGTGTCCTAAGATTTATTCTGGGCCTCTTATTGGCCCATATGAATTTAGAGATCAACTTGTGCCAGTGTTGGAAGTGGGATTTATGGATATGCAGTGGGATACATTGGAACAAGTATAGAAATTTAGGTAATATGTTCATCGATATGGCTTGGAGTCTGGAATACATGGGCAAGTTGGCGATGGTCCACCTCTCGATGTCCTTCTTGAGGGAGGACACCAAAGGGGTATAATTTGCGTTAAACAACCCAGACGCTTGTTTAGTTAAGCGGACCCCCAAATATCTCATTTCATCAGCAGCCCAGTTCAGGGGTAATAGATGGCAAATGTCCTCCGGGGGGGTGAAAGAAAAAACTGAGGGCTTCTGTTTTAGTTTTATTTAGTGAATAGCCCAAATGTTTCCTGAATTCTTCTAGAACAGGTCAAACATGTAGTATGGATTTTTGTGGTTGTGATAGGATTAGCAGAATGTCATCCGCATACAGGAGGATTTTTTTCTGAATGCCACCCACTTCAATCCCCTTAACTCCCTCCGCCGACCTCACAGCTTCCACCAGTGGCTCAATATATAGGGCAAAGAGCAAGGGGGAGAGGGGGCATCCCTGTCGGGTGCCCCTTCCTAGATGAAACCCAGTGGATAGTCCTCCGTTCACCCTGACATACGCCTGTGGGCCTGTATATAAGGTTCGTATGATGTTTATGAAGGACTCAGGGAAGCCCCTTCGTTTGAGCACTAGGAAAAGGAAATCCCATGAGACCTTATCAAACGCCTTTTCGGCATCTAGACTTAGCAAGCATGCTGAGGTCCGGGAGCGCCTGATCTTGTCTACCATATTTAAGGCTAAGTGTACCCCATCTGGAGCCTGACGGCCCATAACAAAGCCGGATTGGTCTTGTCCAATTAATTCAGGCAGCAGGGGATTAAGTCTTGCTGCTATTATGGATGTAAAGATCTTATAGTCCTGGTTCAGCAGTGATATGGGGCGGTATGAATCACATTTTGAGGGGTCTTTGCCCTCTTTGTGGAGGACAGTAATGGTCGCATATTGCCAGGAGGGGGTCCTCCTCCCTGTCCAAACTCCAGTGAAGACCCTGAGGAGTAGAGGAATGGTTTCAGGGGCCTGGGTTTTATAGAATTCAGCTCCAAATCCGTCCGGGCCCGGACATTTAGCTGATTTGAGGTTTTTGATTGTGTTACTCACTTCTGTCTGGGTGATAGACCTAGTCAGGCCCTAATGGCATCCAATGGAAGCCGAGGAAGTAGGATGGAGTCTAGGTAGCTTATTTTATCTTGCAAAGCATCATGGGCTGCATATGCAAATCACTACAGAATGTTATGCTGGTCCAACTTTAAGCAGAATTGCATGGTGCCGAAGGCCTCTCACACAGTTGCAAAGGGTGCTAACAGAAGACATAGAACACGTGTTTAAGTCCTACCAGGACTCATCAGTATGCCTCGTCTGTTTGACACCCCAGTGGAATGGACCAGCTACCCCTAAGGCAGTGTGCCTGGGATATATTGTGGTGAACCCATTAAAATAAAAACTATTTAAAGACAAAGAACCTCTGTGTGTAAACACTGAGGCAAGGAGTTACCCAAAGGGCATTTGGCTGGGAAGCCAAGTTTCAAGAAAATACAAAATCACACATGCCCCCACAATGCAAGCATCATGGGCTGCATATGCAAATCACCACAGAATGTTATGCTGGTCCAACTTTAAGCAGAATTGCATGGTGCCGAAAGGCCCTCTCACACAGTTTGCAAAGGGTGCTAACAGAAAACATAGACACGTGTTTACGTCCTACCAGGACTCATCAGTATGCCTCGTCTGTTTGACACCCCAGTGGAATGGACCAGCTACCCTAAGGCAGTGTGCCTGGGATATATTGTGGTGAACCCATTAAAATAAAAACTATTTAAAGACAAAGAACCTCTGTAGCGTAAACACTGAGGCAGGGTTACCCAAAGGCATTTGGCTGGGAAGCCAAGTTTCAAGAAAATACAAAATCACATGCCCCACAATGCAAAGCATCATGGGCTGCATATACAAATCACCACAGAATGTTATGCTGGTCCAACTTTAAGCAGAATTGCATGGTGCGAAGGCCTCTCACACAGTTTGCAAAGGGTGCTGCTTAAAGTTGACCAGCACTGATCTGTGTTCATATACGCTTATGATGCTGCGTGAGGCATGTGTTCTTCTGAAACAACTTTACTCTGATGACTGGTAACCACCTCAGTGTTCTCCTGAAAGTCTTCTTCCTCTATCTTGCACAGTAGGTAGTCTCCTCTGCACTGTACAGTTTGCATAGTAATCACAAAGGCCTCTGCTATTTGTGTAGATTGTCTGACCAATTGACCAGAGCGAGGGGAAACTATTTTAGTAATTGTGGCCTTTGCTCTGGATTGGCGAAGCCTGTTGGCCAGCAGTTTGGTGCCACGGGGCCCACCTTCATAATATTTTTGTTTCAGGTAAAACAAGGCTGTCTCTGTCTCGGCCTTTTGGATCTTTTGAAGTGCATTCCTACAAGATAGTAGTTCCCTATTCCGGGAATCATCCCACTTTTGTTTTTGGGCATCCTCCAACTCTCCAATCCGAGACATTAAGCTTAGCTGGTTTTGTCTCACTTCCTTCTTTTTGAGTGAAGCTAATGCTATGAGTTTACCCCGTAAAGTGGATTTGATTGTATCCCACAGGATCTGGGGGGAAATGTCCGGTCTGTCATTATCATCCAGGGTGGTTTTCAATGTTTCCCTGAGGTCTTCTAGGACACCTTTGTCCTGGAGTAGGGAGGTGTTTAGCCTCCAGTGTGTGGTGCATTTGGGTAGACCCAACTCCACTTCCAGGAAGACAGGGCTATGGTCTGACAGGATGGTTGTGCCCACCCACATAGAAGGGAACCTCTCCAGGTCACCTGAATATGCGAAGAACATGTCCAAGCGGGAGAAGACCTTAAATCTAGGAGAAAAACATGTATACTTCTTGACCCTAGGGTATTTCTCTCTCCAAATGTCAATCAAGCCCAGTTGTACTAGCTGGGTCTTGATCAACCTCGCCTTTGTAGCATCTATTTTTGGAATCTGGGAAGTTGAGTAGAGCTCTGTTCAAAATTATGTTCCAATCACCTCCCAAAATTAGAATGCCCTTGGCCTTTTCTGCCTTATGTGGAGGACGTTAGAATAAACTTTAAGCGGTGAACCAGGGGATATAGATATTAGCAGCGTTATTTGGGTGTCTTGTATGAAACCGGTGACTATTAGATACCTGGCTTCCGGGTCCTCTACCACCTCCTGCTGTTAGAATTGGAGAGCCGTCGAAAGGAGAATTGCCACCCCCCTTTTCCTACCTGCAGGGAGAGAGGAACTGAACACCTGGGGGAAGGCTTTAGATTTAAGTTTTTGAGCTTCTGAGGGGGAAGGTGGGTCTCCTGGAGGAAAACACCCCCACAACCCTGAGACGCGATGAATTGTTGGATCCTTTTCCTTTTAATAGGGCTGGACGACCCATTCACATTAAAGAACATAAATTTCATAGAATAATTAGTCATAGTCCAAAGTAATTAGGTTAACCACCACCTTCTGAACCAGTGACTCTCTAGGCATTAGGCAAGTGAACCAATAACAGATCAGCAAAGTTTCAAACTTTTTAGAACAAACATTATTTAGACATAAAAAACAGTTTTTTTGAACTTTAAACAAAGACTCAGGTCTCCATCTGTTTCGGACCTTGAGCAAAGTTGAATGTCGGTCAACCTCTGCCGAAACTCCTCTTGGCAGGATAGGACCATAATCAGTGATCAGACTTCCAAGGGAGTGCTGAGTGGTGTTAAGTCAGCGGAAGGGTGTCTGTAGTGACAGAACAAGGCAGGGCACGTGGAAGTGCAGTGCGTGTTCCCTGCAGGGCCCCGGTTATTCCAGGATATGTGCCCCCCTTCCAGTAGTCAGTAAAAGGCACCATAAGTACCCGCATCCATTGGGCTTCCGCAACCCATCCACCAAGGATCAAAAAGAGAACTAAGGGAGTACTAAAACTCCTGATGGCCTGTCTTATACCAATGCTTTGATCATCTTGATTTTGGCTGTCCCCGTATCTATCCTAGGAGGTATCATCCTTCTTCTGACTTCGCTTCAGCCTCATGGCAAAAACTATTAGCAAGTATGCGCAATATGGGGAGTGCCGGCCGGGTAAGCAGAGTACGCTCCTAGTCCCGCTCCAGCTGGAAGAGGCCACTGCCAGCGGTCCCACGCTAAAGGCTCCCATCCACCCATGATCCCGAGCCCCTCCAGGCACCACCTGAGAGGGAGAGTCCCACAAATACAAGAGCAGCATGTCCCCAGGGGAAAAGAAAGCTCCATCCCGGATGGGAGTCCCGAGTGGGGGACGTAGAGCCCAGGAGTCATAGGGGAATAAACACGCGACATCTCCGCGATGTCATGCTCCGCCCCCTCCCGCTATTGCTCCCTCGCCCCCCACCCCTCGCTGTCCAGACAGGTTCTTGAATTGTTAACCAAGTGGGGAGAGGTCAGCAGAAAGCCGCAAGTTCTGGCAAACTATATTTCAATCCCTCTGCCAGGCAGTTATAGTGTGCCCTCTCCGGATAACATGCGAACAATATTGTATCATTACCCCATTAGGCCATCCCGCCACAGCTATGTCATTAAATCAGCGGTACTTCAAGCCTCCTCCCGAGAGGGTGTCTGGAAGAGCAACTCATCCGATCTAAATACATGACTCTAGGGAACAATCATGCAGTGGGGCTGTTACAGCGAGGCTCATTATCAAGCTCATCCGCCTCGTGTCCCCCTGACCCGACCCATCACAGCTGTACAATAAATGAAATTCAACCATGCATGCTTTTCAAGGAGCAAGCTGCGAGCAGATAGCTAGGAAATTCAGGGCTATTAATGCTAGCTAGTTTGTGAATCAGTGTTGGGGGGGGCCCAAACAGTCTCCAGGCTGTCTCGCTGGCTACTCTGTTTGATGGGTGAAAGTCACAAAGTACTCACTGCGACACCAAAGGGACCCGGCCTAAACAGGGAAGGCCAGGAGCCACGAGATGAGGGTTAATCGCAGCCGGGGCTTAGGAGCGTCTCTTAGTGGGGCTACGGCCCCCGTTGTCAGAGTCCACGGGTGGGTGCTTCAAGAGCTTGAGGTTTCGACTGAATAAGGGCTCTCGGTCTCACCTTTCTTCACTGTCGGCTTCAAATGTGGTGCATTTCTACTGATTCGGCAAGGATCTCCAGTCTCAGAGAACAGAACCAATGTCAGCTCGAAGAAGTGGTTTGAGGCAGCCGCGTCGTAGTTCCCGCTCTTGTAACGCCCTTCTGGGACACAGACCAGGCCGAAGCCAAGAGATCTCGTTCAAGCTTCTCCTTGGAGAGGGGCGGTGTAGTAATCCCCAACTCCTCCAAATACGGGACCGCAGACAGCAAATCCTTAAAAATTTTAGTGCCTTTGTCCGTTATGACCTTCAGCCTGGCAGGATGTAGGATCTGGGATTTGATATTTCTGGATCTCAATTGTTTAACGATTGGCCAGAGGGCTTTCCTGGCCTCCTGGACTTCCGCAGTGTAATCGTTATCCACTGCTATTCTGTACCCCTCAAATTCCAGGGGATCCAACGCTCTCCAGTAATACCTCCTCCTTGCTGTTGTATAGCGTGAAATGGACCACAAAAGACCTGGGTCTGGCTTCCGGGTTACTGGGCCGGGGGGGTGAGGGATCTGTGGGCTCGGTCGAGGCATAAGTGAAGATCTTCAGGCAACTCAAGAGCCTTCTTAAGAAGCTGTTGCATGAATTCAGTAGGGCTCGTGGAGCCATCCTCTAATTCCTCAGGGACGCCGTGGATTCTGATATTTTGACGGCGGCTTCTACCTTCGAGGTCATCGATCCTATGGGTAAGCTCGCGATCCCATGCCAAAAGATACAACAGGAGCCTATCCTGTCTGTCTGCTCCGAGACTGCGGTAAGGCCCAGTTCAATTTGATCAGTCTTGTGGTCTATTCTACTTAGATCTGCCTGTAATTCTGTTAGGGTGCGATCGATTTTGGAGACCGTTCTTGCTGTTTGTCTGATAGTCTCCAGCAGGTCGTCTTCAGATTCCTGTTGCTCTGCCTGATATTCGGCCTGATGCATCTCCGCAGGCCGCCTGCCTCTTCAATGTATCTGGGGTCTTCGTCCCTCAGTAGCACCTAAGTTTCTGGGCAGTGGTTAGATGAAGCTTCCTGCTTTATTCCTCGTTGTTTGGCAGGGATGCCATCGATGTTCAGGTGATTTTCACTGTTTATGATAGGTGGGTAGCGGAGCGAGGGCTTAGGCTGCCATATCGGTCTCTGACGTCACCGGAAGTCCTGCTACAAGGATCTTCATTCTGACCCCCTCTCTCATATAAGATTATTGTACCCAGACTCAGCTCCATAATCCTGACTGAATTAACAAACCTTCAGTTCAACTCACCCTAACAGTAGACAGAAAGTTTGTCCAGTCGGACCGGCACTACTCTGAAGCCCCACACCCTCCCTGCTCCCCAACCCCAGTCAGTGAACTTTTAAACTGCACCCCCATACCAGCAGCAATCAGTCATAGACCCACACCGTCTGTGACAAAAATGAATGTAATTCATTTAGTATTTGTTGACTGGGAAAGGAGGGCTTGGTAATGCATCCCATTTCCTTCCTTGTCCTAGGTGGAGGGGGAAGACGGATGCAAACCAACCGATACTGAACAAGGTTAAGCTGTTGGTGGTTTGTAGTGACTGGGGGAAATCTGGCCAGGATATCAGGGAAATCCCATACTGTTTATGAGACCTGTCATAGGATATTTAACAACCACCAAAACAGGCAGACAGGGCAGCACGTCTATCGTCTCACCTGAAAGACGGCACCTCCAATGGCAGTGCCTCCCCCCACCCCCAACACCATGCTGGGACATCGGTATGGTTTTTAACCAAAGAGAGCGCCCCTTGCAGAGCTACCAAAACCACTTCCTGCATCACCTGGTGTTCATTACAGGCCTCCCATCCTACTACTGACCAGACCTGGCCCTGCTAAGCTTCTGAGATCTTACGAGATCAGGCTCCTCGATGTTAAAGCTGCAGGCCTAAATATATCAAAGTCAAACTTAATCACCTCTTGGCAACAAGTGAATAGTGAAGCATGGAATAATACAGAACTGACGTACAAAGGCCTAGAAAAATGTGATCAAGAATGAATACCAACATTATATTATTGGTATTCCTACCAAAAACTGAATGTCACCATTTTTTAAATAACAGTTCTAATAATCCTATTTTTTTTTTATATGTGGAAAAACAATACATTAAAACTACCCACCAACCCTTGTCACATTTCATTGCCCGCCTTCCTATTTCCTCCCTCACTCGCTGATCTCTCGTCATACATTAGCCCTTTTTATTCTGTCTCTCTCTCTCTTCTTCCTGTTCCTCATTTATACTGTTTCAGTGTTCTGTCTCACACGCTGTTTTGAGACCCAAAAGTGAACAGCGTTCTGGTGCTGCGCTTAGCCTGATGCACCGCCATTGGCCTGACTTGATACTGACTTAGAGCCCTAATCATCAGTGGGGCTAGCACATGCACGATTTGGGTGCTGTCAGCCCGTGAAGCAGTTCACAGTGATGCCACTCCGCTCACCTTTGCAGTCGCTCAGCCCTGTGCGCGCCCACAGCAAGAGAGGCAAAACAGCGACCCATCAGCTTTTTCAGGCAGGCACTACTAACCCCCCAAAAATACAGTGCTGGCAGTTAGTAATAATTTATAGCGGATTAATATAACGATAGGTTAATACAGCGATAACACCATAGTGGTCTGAGTTTATGAGGTAATAACTGGACCAGGGCAAATAAACACCAAGGCTGAAGGCCAAGGTGTTTATTAACCCCTGGTTTGATTTTTACCGAGGAAACCTGTATTGCTGCCATCATACTGAAAACATTAAAAAAAATGTTTTGAACACTGCCAAAATCCTTTGTCACACTAAAGCACACCTGTGAGAAAGCAGTAACTCACACAGATTTTTGTTTGTTTAAAATTTGATGACGGGGAAAGGTCCCATGAGCGAAGCTCATTTCCAGGTATGACCCAGGGAAGGGGGTACATCTACAGATAAAGGGGAAAAACAAAACAAACAAAAAAAAAACACACACACAACAATACAGAACAAGTGGAAGGCACAGCTGAACGCAAAATGTTGTACTGTAATATTGCTAGATGTCTTTCACTAGTTGCTGTGTTGAACTGGGAGGGCAAACTCGGCTTGCTCTCTAACTAAGTACACATACAACAGCCAATCAGAATGCAGCGCTACTGTCCCATAATTATTCTTAGACAATCAGAATGACCAGAACCTACTGAACAGCCTATCAGCAGAGACAGTGGACGTAAAGACAGTGCAAGCATTAATGCAGGTTTGCGCGAAACACTACCAAACATTTATATAAAACAGTGTGGCCAGTAGATGGTGCTGCTGTTCAATACTACATGTGTTGGGCTGAAACTGTTGGTACTTTGTGTTTTTTCGCAATCCCAGGAGATTAATGGCACCGACAGATACCCAAACTGCACCAGAGGTAAAACCCTGCGTCAAGCACATGCATTGGGACTTTAGGAGGTGACATGGTGCCGATGGGCGAGTAGCGTGTGCCAGGAGGCACACTGCATACACATACTGCAGCGGGAAATCTGCAGCATGTTCATTAATAACCAGCTGGTTACAAGAGCAAATTAAAACTGGGTTTCCTACTAAAAACACTACCCAGTTATATTCTCATAATAACCCGACTTCATTTTTTCCCCGTAAAGGCTTACGTGGCATAATTTGCAGTTATAAAAGGAGTGTTTATAACAGCAAACACACGCACCGATTTCCCTTGCTGTGTGCAGGCTCAGGCAGCAGCGCGACCAGTCAAGACCGCTCAACGCCTGTCTCGCCAAACAGAACCGCCAGAACTCAGCGGCAAGGTCTTTCTCAGCCCCACATACACTTAAACACATAGGCCCGGATATTCAAACGCGCCGGGCTGTGGAGCAAGCCTGGCGCAGCTCAACATTGCGCGGGGGTGGCCTGGGCGATATTCAGCGGAGCTGCGCTATGGCGCGGCAACTTGAATAGTCGCGCCTAACCACGCACACACTGCATGGCGCATACACGCCAGCGCCATGGCCAGAGTGAGCATGGAGATGCGCTTGGTGCAAGTGCCATTGCGCCTACACACAGCACCTACGATATTCAAAAGGGACATGCAAATTGGGCCATAATTTATGCAAGGTGCACAGGGGCCATTTGCATGCAGCTGCGCCGATCCGAGGACTTGCGCCTGGCGCCTGCCAGGCAGCGAGCCGTCGAGGACTGCGCCCTGCAGCCAATCGTGGGCATTCGTGTAAAAAAAAAAGTCCAATATCCCTGGTGGTCAGTGGACCTCTATGTGCCCGATCGCGGGCATCAGTATAATCCCCGTCCAATATCCCTGGTGGTCCAGTGGACGCACTGAGCCGATCACGGGCATCAGTAATAGAACCCTCCAGTCAATATCCTGGTGGTCAGTGGACCGACTGGTGCCCGATCACGGGCATCTGTACCTCATCAAATACCCTAAGACCCGGTGGTCTAGTGTACCCCCACTGAGCCCCACCGCCCGCTCCCCCGTCCAGCCAGCGGGCAGCAGCACCCACCGCCTGCCGACTGACAGCTCGGTAGGGCGCTGGCCCATTGGTCACGGCGTGAGCCAATGGGCGTAATTCCCATATCTGGACTAGTAATGCGGTATGGGCTGCGCCCATTGGCTCACGCTGTGAACCAATGGGCGCAGTCTGCCGAGCTGTCAACTGGCAGGCGGCGGGCAGCAGGCGGGTGGGCTGCTGCCAGCCAGGGGAGGAGCGGGGGCGGTGGGGCTCAGTGGGCGGGTGGGTACACTAGACCACCAGGGTCTTAGGGGTATTTGATGAGGTACAGATGCCCGCGATCGGGCACCAATGGGTCCACTGGACCACCAGAGATATTGGACTTGGGGGGGTTCTATTACTGATGCCCGCGATCGGGCTCAGTGCGGTCCACTGGACCACCAGGGATATTGGACTTGGGGGGAGTTCGCTACACGGATGCCCGTGATAGGGCAGGGGGGGCGCTGCCAGGTGCTGCAGGAACTCGGGTGGCCACCCACAGGTGGCAGCTGCTGTGTTGTGCCCTCCAATGCGGCAGCTCACCTGTGGGTGGCCATCACTTGTTCCTTTTTTTTTTTGGCGTAACTTTGTGCAGGCGCAGGTAGGGGTTGCGCATGCATGACTCTGCACATCCCGGGCTGAATATCAGGTTGTGCATGGGCACGCCCCCACCCGTGCTCGCATACACATTACCGATACGCCCGCGATCGGGATTTGTGCTGCGACTTCCTTTAATATTGGGCGCTGGGCGCATCAGGTTGTGCATGGTGCAACACTGTTGCGCCATGCGTAACCCTCATGAATATCTGGGCCATAAAGACCTGCTCAAAGGAAGAAAAACCTGGTTTAAAATACGGCAAATCTAGGCACTGGGCTAAAACCAAACCGAGGACACAATGAAAGCTATTTTATTTTATATAATTGCTGAGGCGAAAAATGAAAACCCAGCAATTATATAAAATAAAATATGGGTCAGGATGTGTAAACTCGAAGTTTACACACACCCTTGGGGTTAGATGCTAGTCATAAACCCCCGAGAGTGAAGCTCGAGGGATTTATGTAGCATCTAACCCCTCGGATGTGTTTAAACTTCTCATTACACACCCTGACCCATACTTTATCCTATATATTATACACAGTCTCCAGACATTATTCAGCAGAGGTGGTGGAGGCGGAAATGGTGACAGGGTTCAGAGCATAGGACAGACACAGAGGGATCTTAGCGGTGTGTGGGGTGGAGCAGTAGGGCCTATGGTGACACTATAGGAAGGAAAATACAGGTAGGGCAGACTAGGTGGGCCATCAGGTCCTTATCTGCCAACAGATTTTCTGTTTCTTTGAATAAAAAATTGTGATTTCATTAACAGAACCCTAAGAATGTGCTTCATAGTACTACGTACTTAGTGAAATATTGTAGAGTTCAATGTCAACATCTACTGTTAAGGTTGCACTACCGTACTATTTCTTTCCATAGCACCAAGGCAGAAGACATTTACTCTGAAAATCCATATTCACTACACAAACCAGTCGAATCGAAAGATTTTGTAACCGTCTATGGTGCCAAAATATTAAGTGAAGTATATTTCAAGCCTCTAGTGCAAATCATTTTTTTTTATTTATTGAAATCTCAGATTACAATCTTTGAGCTAAAAGCTCATTTACAGAGGTTCCATGTTAAAAGTAAAAACAAACATTCAATTAGAAATTAACAGATGCCAAGTAAAGAGATGGCTAAATAATAGTACTATCAAATTGATAAACATGAAGATGAGCAAGTAGAAATTTAAAAAAAAAAAAATCAGCAAAACGAGCAAATCAGATACCTTAAGAATGTGGGATTTAGGTTATAACAACAATAAAAATTGAGAGAAAGGGAAGAAGTGAGGCAAAACCAGAAACTGGTTAACTTTGTCACACTATGGCCAAGGGTTGAGAAGCAAAACTAAGTACATAATAATGTGGGTGTTGTGCTATACAGCAATAATAACTACGAGAGAGGGACAAATGAGGATGGGAGCACGAAACCATACATTGGTTAACTTTGTCAGACACTACTGTAGGCAAGGGTAGAAGGGAGGTAATGGGGAAGGTGGTTAGGAAAGAAAAAGCAGGTGAAGGTGAGTGCTTTGGGAGGAAGGGAGATGGGGAGGAGGTAGTTCAGTGGTCAGAGGAGGAGAGGAGTGGAGGAGTTAGAGTGGTTAGTGCTATTGAGACGAGTACTCCCGTGCAGTAATTCGTCAGTCTTTTTTTTTGTTTAAATGGCCAAGAATATTCTGCACTTCTCTCAATCGCACAGGCCGGCTGACTAATCTTTAAACTAAATTTAGAGCAGATTTATTAATCTCAAAACAACATCCCGTCTTTTTTTTGTCATATGTCCAAGTAATAGCGTTTCACCAGTGTGTCAGGATCTCAGCTTGACAATTTACAATAATTCTTCCTTCCCTGCTACTACTACAACCTAACCCCATAACAGCACAGGCCTACCGCTAACAGTATTAAACCGGGAGCTCCAAGTGCGGCGACCTTGTCTCCCTGCACTGCAGCGGCCGGACCTGTGTGTCTCCCTCCCGTTCCCCCCAGGCCGCTTTCAGTGTTGTCGGGACTTCTTCCTCCCTGCACTGCTACCCCACATTCACTGTCTGGACCAACCCCCTCACCTGCACTAGCTCTGCAACCGGCAACTTTCACTAGGTCGACCGTCAAAAACGTCCCCCGGCGCCGAGGTGCCCATGCACAACGACGTCGACTTCCTGTTACGCATACAGATGACGTCACGCCAGATCGGTTCCGGCAGCGGGAATGGTATTGGGATCCTTCAGAGCATGCGCAGAAAAATGACGCGCACTGAAATACGCTGTTGTGAACGTCCTGCGAGATCGGTACCTGCTCTGAGTCCGCTTTGTGCTTTTCAAGAGATAAATTGTTAAAAGCGCCAATTTAACACAACACAGGAAAGCACCCATGAAGTCGGTTCTTAAGACACCACATGAATAATCCCTATAACGAAATAAGAGGCAGTTTGTACAAAAGTAATTTGCCACAACAGAGATAATTATTGAACGTTCAGGTGGTGAAATGGTTTACTGACTCCCGACATATTTCGTTGTAATTAATGAAACCGCACCAAACTAATAAAGCTGTAATGAGCTGACAGTAAAATGGTGGAGATTTATTATAAATACAATTTTTAAGAACAAGCAGGCAGTCATTTTATGTGTGTTCAATCTATCATAAGCAAAATAGTATCTGCACAATTTCGACCCCGTAACACACAGCTTCAAACCCTGGCACTCATCTCAAATGATTTATTTTTATGTAATTACGTTTAAGTAATTTCCGTTTTAATAGTTTTCTACCCACTCAGAATGTGCTGTGAACTCCAATACTGTCGGGCACAAGTTTTTTCAGTTCCTCCCTCAATCCACTTCAACTCTTATCACCCTTTTGCAGTGGTCTGTGACATATACAGCTTGGTTTGAGAATGGTAGTGTAACCCCCGTTACCGGGGTTACTAGAATCCCAGTAAGACATAGTGGAAGGCAGCTAGAAACTCCAGTTAAATGGATTTCACATTGTCTCACTCTGTTCTCAAGTCGGATGACATCACCATAGAACTATCGCAGCTGCATGAGCCACATTGAATCTGCAGTTGGGAGTTAGGTTAGAATGTTGGGAGTTTTTGAACAGTGAGCAGCAGTTGTGTGTGAGCAGTCGGGAGAGGAGCACAGCAGTCTGTGCACTGGCTCTTGGAGCCTAAAGCTCTGATATAGAGCTATTTGGGAGAGGTGTGTGTTTCCTTAAAGAGGAACACAGTAAGCTGTTAAGTGAAGTGGTGAAGATTGCTGTTTCTGGTCTCTGTGCCCCATCCTGGGGATGGGGAGTAAGGTTGCCTGTTATTCCAGGGCAACCTCCTGGTTTCTGGCTAGGGAAGAAGCTGCCTTGTTTTTCTAAGTTGTGCTGCGGCACCATAAGTTGTCAAGAATCACCTGTGGGGCACCTGCAACCAAAGGGTGAGTTCTGCTCTTACTTAGAGGCCTATGTTTCACCTGAACTGTTGTAAAGTGGGATTGGACTGCTTAATCAATGGGAGGCCTAGAAGAATAAGCTAAGCCAAATTGTAACGGAATATTTAATTATATTAATTATAACAGAGTATGGAGTTCAGTATTGGTGCCCACACCTCAAAAGGACATTAATCAGCTGGAGAAGGCACAGAGGAGGGCTAAAAGATGATAGGTCAGCAAGGTAAGGCATACAAGGAGAGGTTGAGGGCACTGAACATGTACTCCTGAAAGAGAGAGAGAGACGGAGGACATGATTGGGACCTTCAAGTACTTGAAAGTGCTAAATAAGGTTGATAAAGAGAGTCTCTTTAAGCTGGTGGCAACCATAACACGAGGGGCACTGTCTTAAGCTGGAGGGTGGGAGGTTTAGGAGGGAGGTCAGGAAGCACTCCTTCACAGAGGGTGGTGGACACTTGGAATGTGCTGCGGAACAGGTCATCTCGTTGAAGACAGTGGGCAGCTTTAAGAGAGGCTGGAATAGGCATGGGAGAAGGTAAGGATCATGGGTAGGGAGAAGCGGGAGGAGTGGGGAGGAGGGCAGGGACAGTAGCTCAAGCTGTGGACCCTGCATCAGAGCAGACTTGATAGACCTAATGGCCTTCTTCTGCTGGCTTCTTGTATGTTAGTATGACCTGGAACAGCCATAGCGGTGATTGAAACTGCAAGAGTAAAGATAATGTATGGTTCCTCTATCGGTTACTGGTTTTGTGTAATGTCTTGAAGTTGCCATGGCGACATAAACCTCTCAACCTGCTCTCAAGGTTTACATGATCGCCCTTGCAACCTCTCAACAGTTAAACTGGTTACCAGTACAGGACCACACATTATCCTCTATGTATTTTTGTCTAATGGCTACCTTTTGCCTTGTTACTTATTATCATTGCATACTGTGACTCTGTGCAGGGAAAAATTAATACGGGGTGGTGGAAAGGGCATTAGAAGGAAAGGGGCAAGGGACGAGGGTGTACTTGTCCTAGTGAATCTATATTGAAAGGAATGAGATGGGGCAGAAGGGAAAAGGCACAGTCATATTTGGGTTGAAGCTATCCCAGTCTGACTGTAGAAGACGAGCACTGCCCAAATGTGCAGTGAGGGAGAGGAAGAAACCAAATGTATTGCAGCATGTGGGTACAATCGACTAGGCGGGGGAGACTGGATGTTGTGAGGGTGAGGTTCTATGACTTGGGCAGGCAGTGTGAGAGCCAGTGACATCGGTGGTAGGCAAGCTCATGGAGAAACTAATAAATGGCAGGATCACCAGATATCTGGAGGAAAGTGACCTGATGAATCCAAGGCAATGTGGTTTTACTAGGGGCAGATCCTGTCAAACTAATTTGATCAGGGTAGGGTGGTAGATGTGCCTTATTTGGATTTCAGGAAGGTGTTTGATTCCATGCCCCATGGGAGATTGCTGTGTAAATTGTCAGGCCTGAGGCTGGGGCAGAGGGTAGTTAAATGGGTGGGAAACTGGCTGAGGGACAGGAGGCAACTGAACCTATTCCTCGATCCTCCTTAGCCTGTGGCATATTGGGGCGCATCCAGACACCACAGAATATTCATCTGCATTGCTGCCCCACAACCATTGCACCCAACAATCCTACCCATGGTCCACACTACCTATACAGCCTCTCCACACTAACTATCCCTACAGCAGGTAGAATTAACTAATCCTAGCCTAGCCTAGCCTCCAGTTCAAGACCCTCCACAATATCCACCTATCACACTAATCAGCAATTCATTGTGGATGGATGCTGTACTTCTGATTGAGACCTACCTGTGCTTTTTCTCTGCCCCGTGGCTGCATTATTGGATAGAACTACATGAGCTGCACCTGAAGCCCCTTCCTCCAATTGCAGGGCAGGTGTTCCCCTATAAATGAGCTGTGCTCTGGGGAGGGAGGGTGGTAGTAGGGCACACAACCGACTCTCACGAGAGTGTATCATCCCTGTGTCTGCCCTTCACTTACCCTACAAGCACTGCAACCTTCTCCGGAGGAAGGTCACTCAAACACACACACACACACACACACACACACACACACACACTTTTTATTAAACAAGTCAGCATTCCTGGCCTAATAGAGCCCCTCCCCCTTTATTCTGGCTCACTCTAAACTTTCCAGTTGCCGGTGCTGATTGGCCTGTGTTGGAATTCAGGTCAGTCACTTGGCCATTTGGGCAGAACAGCCCAACGAGGCCCTCGCCCTACTCCCTGACTAATTTGGCTTTCGATTTCCAGGCTGGGCTGGTTCCAGGTCTATTAGCAATACCACCTGGAAGCTGCATCCCTTCCTACATTTTCTATGACCATTACCCCACCATGCATGAATAGTGGTGCACTTCCCATGATTTGAACCACCCCAAGTCAGATTGATGAAATATCAGTCTGGCATTTGAAGCAGGAGATTGCACATGCAAGGGACGGAGTACATGCAGAGTCGGAATAGCAAAGCTGTATTTTTGATGACCAGCATGTGGGTCTGCCTTCAATTGGGTAAATAACTACCTTTAAAAGCTGTCAAACTTTGCAGCAGCACCCTACTGATCTACCACAATACCAATTAATAAATTTCAAAAGGTGGGACCACCTGCCACTTAGTAACAGTATACTACACATGGGTAGCTGAAACCCAACACGATGTGGTATCGGTATATATGTGACCAGCTTTACGTTTAATTACTGCATGAACCTATTTCCTCCAACACTGCAATCTGACGACAAACTGCTTGATGGAGGAGATGAGAGGTGGCAATCTCGCCTCGTGTCTCTCTCCCCCCATGCTGCATGTCGTGTATAGGGACAGCGAACAACATATGAAGAAGCCAGCATGAGAAGGCCATTTGCTCGTATTGCAGGGTCCACAGATTGAGCTAATGTCCCTGCCCTCCCTCCCCTCTCCTCCCATCCTCCCTACCCTACCCATGATCCTTATCTTCCCTCTATGCCTGTCCCAGCCTCTCTGGTATAAGACTGGTGCTGGGAGAGGTGCTCAGTGGCATCCCTCAGAGATTGGTACTGAGAGGGGTACTCAGTGGCATCCCTCAGGGACTGGTGCTAAATGGGGTACTGGGTGGCACCCCTCAGAGACTGGTGCTAAACAGGGTACTCAGTGGCATCCCTCAGAGACTGGTGCTGGGATGGTTACTCAGTGGAATCCCTTAGACACTGGTGTACAACACACTCACAATTGAGTGCCTGTGAATGTCTGATGCAAATGACTGGAACCACCAAAGAAAGAATATCATCAACAATAAATGAACAATTGGGATGTTTATCCATTCATTATTTTATCTTACGGAGCAAGCACTCTCCGGGATAAGTTGCCACAACTGATCAACAATATAGAGGTTCCTGCTAAGTTCCTACAAATTAATGTACTCCTCAATCAGCTGTTATGTGGCAAACTTGTAAAAAAAAAATGTTAATAGTTGAGAAATACTCCCACAACAGGGATCTCCAGGAACCATTTACGTTCCCAGAACCGTTCTGGCATGACTAATGGTGCGATTTTCGTTCCGGTGCTATGCAGGGGCCGTATGCACTTGCAATTTATATATCTGGCGCATGCGCTTTAATCGTCAGGAACCATTCCTGTTCCCGGAACCGATCCGGCATGACGCCGGCACAAGGCGGACTCTTGGAAACATGCGTTGAGAAAAAACATTTCTGTTTACTAATTAGGGTCTGCTACTCCTGGTTAAATAGTGTTCCCTTCCCCCACTTCCCCTGTAGACCATTGACAACCAGGTGTTCCACTATTCTTTCCTTCAGCAGTATTTCCATTACTTTTCCCACTGTTGTGGTCAGGCTGACCAGTATGTAGTTCCTGCATCCTCCCTGTTCCCACTTTTGTATAGTGGGACCACATCAGCCCTCCCTCTAATCCCTGGGCATGTCACCAGTTTACAAAGACAGTGTGAACAGGGTAGTCGGAGGCCCTACTAACACCTCCCTTAGCTCCCTCAGTGTCCAGGGGTGCATCTTTCTGGTCCATAGCCTTATTGCTGCCAGTTCCATGAGGATCCTTTCTTTTGCAAAGGAACCTGTGTCCTTTTCTGTGATCTCTCCATCCTTATTACTTAATGCTGGCCCATTTTCTGCCCCCTCCTTTGTAAAAACCAAACAGAAGTATTTGTTCAGTATTTCTGCTTTTTGGTGGTCATCTTTTACCCTCCCTCCATCCACCCTTTTCAGACACTCAATATCTCCCCTTGCCTTCCTTTTCTCCCTGATGTACCTGCATGTAAAAGGTTTTGTCCCTTCTTACCACAATACCCACTGGCTGGCTTGTGTCAAAGGTCCCACACAAGTGTGGGTCTGGTGCCAATGTGCACTTTGCGTGTGGAGCCATCTTGGTTTGCCTGCTGTGTGCTGTAGTGTAGTGGATTATGATGAACTGGTTTTGCTTGATTCTGTACTGACCGCTTCATTTGCAGCAGATCCTGGAGTCCTTTGCAGTGGGAGATTGTCCTACAGTGCATGTTAAGAGTTTATATAGGCTTTCATCTTTTGTTTACTGGCCCCACTGAACTCCCTGGGCTAAGTTCTGTCACGGACTGACTTATCCCCTGGAGAAGGGCAGAAGTGGAAAACATCTGATCAAAGATTGTGGAAGCTCAAATGTGCACTGCAGGCTATTGAAACTTCTATTGCCTGTTGCTCTGGTGCCAGCTGCAGGGAGTTCTGGGACTGGTTGTGGCTGCGGATATCTACCTAAGAGATGGTCACAGTTGGCCTGCTGCGGTGTGCTATACTGCAATGGAGTGGTCAGTGGAAATTCCAAATCGTTTGGGGAATTTAGTGGAAGGATTAGGAGTACTTCTTCACTGAGAGGGTGGTGGACGACTGGAATAGGCTGCTGAGGGAAATAGTGGGAGGGTTCACGAGGGCATGGGATAAGCACAGAGGGCAACTGGCACAGGGGGGAGGACTACAGAAAAGGCCTAGTGGATATCTAGGCAAACTGGGCAGACTAGGTGGGCTTGCGGTCCCTTTCTTCCGTCACATACCTATGTTCCTATGTATTCTACAGGCAGATTTGGAAAAGGGAGGGGGGATCCACTACACCACCAGGGAAGCATTCATTGTGCCTTGAATATCTGTCCCTTGGTGTCTTTATCCTGCCCTGTGTTGGTTGATGTGTGGAGCAACATGACCTCCTACCCCCAAAAAAGATTAGTTCTAGGGGCACAGGGGCAAGGAGTCTTCCTCCCTCCCCAACCATGACATCCCCTGAGTGACCGAGTCCATTCTAAAAGCCAGGTTGATGGTGTGGTACAGGTCTGGTATCCCTTCCCCCAACCCACTTTTTTTATTTTAACCTCTACAGAGCCTTCCCAACTGACCTAGCTGATCAGTATTTTTATTTTTCATACTGACCCATTTTACCTTTTCTATCTATAGGTCTGGCAGGACATTGACCAGGAGTAGGAGGTCACTGACCATATGTATCAGATAAGTATTGTTTTTTGGTTTACCCTACATTGTTTGTCATATAGTAGTTCATAACGAGCTGCAGATCCTTTGTGAGCCCATTGCTGTTCTTGTTTTACAGGTATGAATGGCTGCTGTGGGAGACACTGGGTTGGAGCTGTACCTTGTGCTTTAGAAAGGAGGCTATGGGCTGGGGGTATGGGATGGGCATTAAGGTTGGGAACTCCAGGGAACACCACACAACCAATTTGCCAAGACTCGTGAGGTTTAAACCCTGTTTTTCGTTTTCTTGCTTTGTGCGCTTTGCATTCTAATGCCTGCATTAATGTAGTGTTTTTGTTTTGTAACAAGTACTGTCTCATATATGTGTGTGTATGTGTAATAGATAACCCACTGTAGGGTGTGCGGTCACACTCTGATATACGCATGCCTTGATGTATGTTGTTACACATATGGCCGCAGGCCGAGTGCATCAACCACCCAAGCCATGCGTATATCATTGTGCGACCGCACACCCCACAGTGGGTTATCTGTCTTATAAAATGGCAAAATTGTTTTGGAGGGGAGTAAAAGTGCAGGTGTGTGGTCGCACTCTGATATACGCATGGTCACCTAATGGTGTTTGTCCAATGCGATTGATAATCCCATTATAGATATAATACACACACACAAACACACACACACGCTTCACTCGGAACAGCCCCTTGATACCAAAAATCATTTTCCTCACCGTGCATGTGCTCCCAATCCGAAGAGGCTCTCTTTTCCTTTTGAAGATAAACCTGGAAATACTGGTGAGGCCCTGCATATCAGGGAGGCTTCCATACCATTTTCTGTAGACCAGAACCATCCATTTTTTCACAAATCCATTTTCTGCAAACCAGAACCATTGGTGGTCATTCCTTTAACTAAATGTCCACCCCCTTCCTTGTGATTTTGAGTCAAACATGGGGTAACAGACTTTAGTACTTCCTATAGACATAGCCCCCAAGATCTCCATCTTCTTTGGAATTCACAGATGACTTTCTCACTCAGGAACCCTTAAGCAAAGCTTCCTCTGCTGAGGTTGTAGATACTTGCAGATGAATACTTGTGTTTTTTGTTGTATTTTATGTGATGCCATCTTTAATGCAGCCTAATACACTGAAACAGAACTGCAGCACTGCTGACAGGAGTGCTGCTAAAATCACCCTGCACACTGAAGTGCACTACAGGTGTTGATGCAGTGCTAATTAACATAATTTGCAAACACTGAAAAAGCAATAGTGTTGCTGACACAACACTGCTTCAGCCAGTATTGCTACACCAACACTGCTTCAGGCAGTGTTGATGACAAACACTGCTACTTGCAGTACTTTTACAGTGAGATTGCAGTGCTAATTAACATAATTCGCACACACTGAATAAGCAGTGCAAAACTGCTTAAGGCAGTGTTGCTGACATAACACTGCTTCAGGCAGTGTTGATGACAAAACACTGCTAATTGCAGTACTTCTGCAGTGTGATTGCAGTGCTAATTAACATAATTCGCACACACTGTGTCAGCACTGCATGTACACCAACAGAGACCTGAAGATGCACTGATTAAACACTGATGGACTGCATTATGAAATTAAGTGTGCAGGAAGTGTACACTGCTACTGTAACACTGAAATAACACCATATAGTGACTATTTGAACACTTCACTTCCCTCTGGGTACCTACATTTTTCCCAGCTATACCTCTACAGTGTCTTGGTTTTTTTTTGGGGGATGTCTCTGATTTAACCACAACAGTCTACTTTTGTCTCTTAATTTTGGAACATACTGTGTACATCTCAACCTTTTGTTACTGAAATGAGGGACACTGATCTTCGAGGACACATGATCAAATATGGAGACCAGCTCTGAACACTGAAATGTGTTTACTTGTAGGAAGTCATTTGTTTATTTTTTTGCTGTTGGTTACCGGGTAAGTGCACTAGGCAAGGACCAGCCTATTTTCAGGCATGACCATGAGAGTGCAGATAGCAACAACAAAAAAATACATCCATATTGGAACAATGTACAGAAGTAATATGCAGGTATCCATGCAGGGATAGACAATAATACAAACAGAAGATTAATAGTATCCATGCAAGGATGTGCAGTTATACAGGGGTGAGATGTAGGATTGCAAAGAGCACAAGTGTCTAATTTTGCTGATGGTGTAGCAGTGCTTGAGTAAGGAGAGACAGGACAAGAGACAAACTCGGGGAATAAAAGCAGGTTTACTGGGTGCAAGGGCACCAAGGAGATCAAACAGTACACAACCAGTCTATACTGTAATGTGATATGCTGTAACTTTACCATAGTTTAGTGTTCTACATTTCTACTGTAACTCTGTAACTTAGGATCCTATAACTCTATAGTGATTTTTATACTCTATAGGGATTCTTATACTCTACGAATGTCTTATTCTATGAATGTCTTATTTTCTGAACTCTATGATACCCTTATTGCTCCATTTTGAACTTTATGGTAAACTTGTCATTACAAGCTCTATAATCAATCTTGTACTGTATTTCATTACATAAATACAACCTGTTGAGCAGTAACCAAATGAACACAGAGTCCTTCATAAGTCCAGAGCAATGGCCACCGATGTGTTCTGTTGGCGGCTTTTGGTTGGATCGGAAACGAAGGTGAAAGGACTGAAATGAGCAAGAACCCAAGCTATGCAAACCTCCTGGCTAATTAGGCCCAGGAAATCGAACTGTGATGAAGCTAAAGCGAACAATGTGATGCAGGTGTGGGAGCTCCTGGTCAGTGGAAGACCCTAAGGAAATGAGAAAGACGTAAACTGCTGAAGAAGAACTCCTAAGCCGAAACTGGGCTTCAGGGACATTCGGGATGCAAACAACTGGGCTGGAATTGGACTCCAGGGATCACAGGATGCAGACACTGGGCTGAAGCTGGACTCCGGGGAACAAGACAGGATGCAGACACTGGACTCCAGGGAACAAGACAGGATGTAGACACTTGACTGGAGGTCTCTGAATTCTTGCGTCTGAAGCCCAACCCTTTAGTCTGATGATGGATCCCTACCTGTGAACTGGGTGGGTCCCTGCACTACCTAAACACTGTTAGGAAGGGGAATAGCCTGATGTTCTGGATGCGAGTCGATTGGCTGGGAGCTAACTATTGCTATACTATGTTGGCAACTGGCCCCAACTGTAGGAGAAGGAAGATGACAGTCTCTAATTGGTCACTGCGATCAACAGTTCATGAGGAGGATGAGAATCAGGTGATGATGATTAGCATCAGGCTAAGAGTTCAATTCTTAGGCAAGCGGGCAATTTGGTAACATACCAAGGCAGTTCTTGGGCAGAGACACTAGTGCAGGATTGATCCCATAGTCTCTAAACATAATCCAGTGGAAGAAAGCAAGCAGAACATTTCGATATACTGCAAAACATATGCAGGGTTAATCAATAGTTTCTTGCAGCACAACAGCTTAAGCAGGAAAAGGCAGCTATATCATAGGATTCAGGCACAGTCTCTATAAACACAGTCTCAATGTCTCTACTATGCTTCTCAGTTCTTAATAATCCCAGTATCACAACAATCCAGGCAGGGACTTTAGAAAGGGAATACACTGGGGAAAACCTACCAAAAGCTAAGGGCTAGCTATCACGGGGACCCTGGGGTATACATTCTGTACCCTTCCCACTGGTAATAAACTCCGAAGGCACCTGATGGGAAAATTACCCTAAGGCAATGGTAATCTGATTAGTTTAAGGGAAACCTTTGTAAAGGAGTCTTTGATTCAAAGGTGTTATCTGATATTCATCAATAAACAATAAGCACTAAGAGTCCCTCCCTAACTGTCCCTCCTCAGACTAGAGGCGATGGGGAAATTACAGGGGTTACTAGCCCTTGGGCATGGAAATGGCTACTAAACTGGAGGGGATGGCTAACTGCCTTACTCACTGCCCTTTACTCCCTGCTGGCTATCACTAATAACAGAGTGTGGTTCTAAACCACAGGGAGCACTCATTAAATATTTGCGTAGCATATCTATTGGTGGATACTTGGCTACTGGCCAATGGCTCCGATCTGGGGCACTATACCTTATCTGAAGCTGACATTTCCCTCACTTCAAGACAGGCCCACCCAGAACTGGAAAAACTGCATAGAATGTAAAGAACACTAAGAAAACACATTGGCTACCTGGCCTCTAACTCACTGGCCTACCTGGCTACCATGGCTACTAAAACAACTGGGGCCCTCCTGGCTTTAACTGGCCCTTATGTATGCTAGATAAAAATAAACAGTAGCTTTTGGGCTAACTAGCCCTTTCTGGTAGCCCACATGGCTATCTGGTCTAAGGTGCTGAGTCTTTCTGTACTCTGAACTGGCCCCCTTAACTTGCTGGGGTCTGTGTGGCTTCTTTAAACAGCTAGGCCTAGCATTACCCCTTTAAATAGCAGGATTTAACATTGCCCCTTTAAATCTGTGAGGCCTGGCATGGGCCTCCCTGTCCGTCAAGCAAGATGCCCCACCTTAGCTCCACCCTCTACCTGTTGCTCTGTGCTAGAGCTAATTTAAATAAATTAAAATATCTGCGCCCGCAGACTGTCCCTTCTCTAAGGGGCCTTGCCTTGCCCCTCTAGGCTGCCCGTCAGGCTGTCCCTGCAAGCGCCAATGACTCAGATTAAACTTCTATTAATTTAAATTAAAGATTTGGCGGTCAGCACCTGCCCTGTGGTGCTGCCGCTGACTCACCACCCGACCGGGAGAAGCTACTGGAGGAGGAGGAGAGCTGGAGGAATGCTGCGGCTGTAGCTACTTAAGCAGGAGGCAGTTGAGAGGGCGGCAAAAGGGGCCTTACGGCTCGGCCCGACGTTCTTCTGGTGCTGCTGGCTGTGCAAGAATGCGGCCCCGCTTGTGGGCGCCGCTGCTGAGGGACCAAATTTACTTTTAAATTTTAAATTTTATTTAACTGGGCTATGCAAGCCTGCGCTGCGGTCGACTGCCGCCATAAGACCCACTGCCACACTGGAGGGACTAGCCGGAGCTCTGAAACTACCGCTCTCTCAGGGAGCTGCTACAGGGATGAGAGGAGGACTGCAGGTACTCTTTTCCATTATATTTACCTCACTGCTTTCTCTCTCTCTCTCTGCTTTGGACTGCAAAAACTCTTTTCTTCTGTGGGGGTGCCTGAGAGCACTCTCGTCCAACCATCTGGCTGCTGGCTCCCCACTAACTATTTTTAAAATGGCCATTACTGGCCACAGAAGCCCTCCCTGGCATTCGGGATGCCGAGTCCCTAGCGACCAGGGAGGCAGGCAGCTGCCAAACGCGAGGATGGCACTCCCTTGCGCTAGGGCTGGATGGCTGCAGGAGAAAGAAAAAAAAAATGTTTTAAACTGCAGCTGCAGTTTACTTGTAGGGGCCTGGGCACATAGGGGACTGGGGGACAACAGGAGAACTGACTGGCTACGGGGGGGGGGGAGTACTGGGTACTAACTGGCTACATGGGCACTGACCTGGGGAAAGCCCTTTAATATTATTGGGGCATTACATATTTCGGCCCTGCTTAAACATACATGTCCCCATGTATGGCCCAAAACCTTTTTCTTAAGTTACTATTAACCTTTTACTATATCTATTTGTTTTTATCTTAAGTGTTTAAGAAAACAATCTTTTATAACTGTACACATTTACATTTATTTCTGACATGCATTACTAACTACTGTTTGTATTTCTCCTTTAGTCAGACTCTTCTATCAAGTGTCTGGGAGGTCGACCTTTATTGCTTTGATTGGACCTTCTGATAGCTACACCATAAGGTTCAGAACAGTTGAGAGATGCATAGGTGCAGAATAAGCAAAGGAAGTGCTGTATATACCAATGCCAGGCATGCCAGGCCATTCTAGAATGGGGTTATCTTTAGGGGTGCCAAAGGAAGCTGTCTCCTGCCTCTCACTTACAGAGTCTTCTTCATCCTCTGACTTACCTAGGTCTGCAGTCTGGAATGTACATGGCTTGTTTTGATTATGGTGCACTACCTTAGAGAAGTGTCCGTCGGTTTCTGACCAGATCCAATATACAAGCAGATCATCATAAGGAATGTCTAGCACTACAAATGGCTCTGATTTCCACCTGGTTGCTAACTTGTGCCCAAGGACATCTTAATTCTTTAACAAGACAAGGTCCCCAATTGACAACGGTCTGGCTCGAGCTCTACGGTCATATTGCTCCTTCTGTCGAGCATGGCTTGTTCCATTCTAGATTGCACTAGGTTGCCTGCTTTTCTAATGCGCCAATGATGTTGTTCTGCCCACTTGTTTGATTCAGAAATGTTTATGTGAGTTTCAACTTCGATATCCATCACCAGGTCATGAGTAATCGCCTGTGTCGACCAAACATCAGAAAAACAAGGTGTAAAACCTGTGGAGCAATGCGCTGTGTTGTTGTATACGCAGCATAGTTCTAGTAATAATAAATCAGGCCACAGAGGTTTTTGGTGTGTAGGCAGTGCTCAAAGCATTTCAATTAAAGTATGATTTGTGCGTTTGCATAATCTATTTGTTTGAGGGTGGTTTGCGGCTGTTCGCATTTTGTGACATCCATACAGAGAGCACAGTTCTTTGAACAACTGGGATTCAAATGCCCCCTCCTTGATCAGTTAGAAATTTAGTGGAGTATCCATACAGCTTGACAAAATATTTCCAGAAGGCTTCAGTGGTGCATCTTGCCGATAACTCTTTCACTGGCACGGCTACCACAAATTTTGAATAATGGTCCACTATCGTTAAAATCTGGTCAAGTCCACTGTGACTGTCCTCAACCTTTAAGTGATCCATTGCTACAATTTATGGTGGAGATGGGTTGCAGAGATGCTCACTGAACATTGCCATCATCTTTCTTTGAGCTACACGCCATACAGTCTGTGCACCAACGCCAATGGCCTCTCATGCCCATCCAGTAGAGCCGCTGTTGAATGGTGCTCTCTGTCTTTTAGTTCCAAAATGTCCAGATGCATTGTGGTAGGCTTTCAACACTGGATCAACTTCCTGACTGATGAGGAACTGGAATTTGTCTACGTTCTTCGTGGCAGGCAGGATCTCGGGTTACTCGGACTAGATGGCCATCCTCAATTTTGAAGTATTCTCGATGTCGTAGCAATTTAACCAACTCTGGGGACATGCTCATTCTAACCTCTTTACTTATCTTTCTTTCAGTCCAGAGAATCTCTTTTAGTTCAATCATAATTGGACTTTGGTCCTGAGTTTGCCCCACATGTCTTCTCGCCCATCAGACATAGGACACCCTGGGAGGTCTGGATTTTGTTTGGGAGCTACTTGGCATTGACAGCAAACTCTGACTTATTTCAGCAGGTACTACTTACGAAGGTGGCATTTCAAGATCTTCCTGTTCTGTCTCACTTCTTTCCGGCTCATCTGTGTTAGGCAGTTGGGATAGGGCGTCAGCATTCCATTTGACCTTCCTGATCGGTACTTTATCGAAGTTGAAATTGGTGAGGCAGGAGGCCCATCGTCGTTCTAATGTTGCTAGCTTGGCGACCCAAGATGAGCGGGGATTATTGTCTGTATAAACCGTGAACTGTGCAGCTGCCAGATAGTGCCTGAACTTTTCTGTTACCCCCATGCTAAGGCCAGGAACTCCAATTTGAATGAGCTGTAGTTCTCGTTATTCCTCTTCAATCCTTTCAGGCTTTGACTGGCATAGGCAATTACCCTCTCGACTCAATTTTGTTCCTGATCCAGGACTGCCCCAAGACCACGATTACTGGCATCCGTGTAGAGATGAAATGGACGAGTATAGTCTGTAGAGGCCAAGATGGGTGCCGCTGTCAATACCTTCTTTAACAGGTCGAATGCTTCTTGACACTGAGGGGACCACCTCACGATATTTGTCTTGGATAGCTTCCTGCCATTAGGATACCACAGTATCTCACGCAGAGGTGAGGCAATCTTCGCAAAGTCTTTCACGAATCTTTGGTAGTACCCTATGAACCCCAGGAAACGTCTCACATCTTGTATGGTTATGGGTCTAAGCCAGTCTCTCACTGCTTCCACCTTACTGGGGTCTGGTGATATTCCTTCTGACGACACTACATGTCCCAGGTAATTTACTTGCTCTTTTAAGAAGTGGCACTTTGATGGCTTGATTTTGAGTCCATACTGTGTCAGACACCCAAAACCATATCTAGATGCTTGAGGTGTACCACGAATGACTTGGAGTACACAATTATGTCATCAAGGTAGAGTAGCACCGTATCGATATTTTCACTTCCCAGACAGTGCTGAATTAGTCTCTGAAAAGTCCCAGGTGCATTGCAGAGGCCAAATGGACTTCTCGTGGACTCATACAGGCCCATCGGGGTAATGAATACAGTTTTCTGTTGATCCTCCTGAGTTATGGGGACCTGCCAATAGCCACTCGCCAAGTCAATGGTGGAAAAGAAGGAATAGGATTTTACAGCAATCAAGTTATCTTCAATTCTGGGTAGATGATATGCATCCTTGTGGGCGATCTGATTTAGCTTGCGGTAGTCCATGCAGAACCTGATCTTGCTGTCTTTTTTTTTTTTTTTTAACAAGCACGATCGGTGCAGCCCAGGGACTATGACTTTCCTTGATGACATCGGCATCCAGCATCTCTTTAATTAGTTGCTTGGTCGGTTGGTATAATGCCGGTGGAATGGGGCAGAATCTTTCTCTGATTGGAGGGTGGTTGTCCGTACTGATGTAGTGTTTGATGTAGTGGCACAACCAAAATCAAGGGTGATGAGAATGCCTGCTGATGGCGTCAATTAGTGCCGTGAGTGGGGCCCTCTGGTCTGCAGTGTTGTTTGCTGTCCCATATCTATCTCTGCACCCACGCTTCGCTTGGACGTCGGTATTATTTTCACTGAGGCTGGCTTGCAGGTTGGAGGGGTGGTTTGTTTCTTCCTTAGTCAGAGTGATAATTTCGTCCAGTCTATTCTGAAAAGTTGTCCACTGCCTGTCGTTTGTACAGCTTCACAGGTTGGGAACCATAGTTTAATAAGCGGACAGGAATTCTCCTTCTTTGACAGTTCACGAGACTCCTGGCTGCCATCACTGGGTCTCCCTCTTGAGTCCAAAGGGTTCCACCATAGCCACATAGTCTTTCCTCCAAGGCCCACTTTTGCCTTCACATCACCAGCGTCTCTGTACCAGGTTCAAGTTGAATGGGATAGCGATGCATCACTCGTCGTTCCTACCTCCCTTGCTCATTGGTGAACTTTTGATACTTTTGGAGGTATTGGGCGTAGTCTGCCAGACTTTCCTTTCATTGGACCTGCATAGATTGAGTTTGCTCCTTCGTCACATCCATCAGTGCATTCTGGCAATGTTGCAGTACGTTCATCCCCACGATGACGGGTGGTACAGAAGGGTCATGGGTGTTGCTTACAAGTATACCATGCTGGCTGTGCTCACTGTCTCCAATCCTCACAGAGGCCTCTGCATATCCGATTATTGTAATTCTCATCCCATTGCTGGCGACTAGATTGATCCAAATTTCAGGGGGTTGCAGTAGCTGATCCCTGGACCAGTGCTCAAAGAATTTCCCACTCTGGATGGTGGTCACCTGGGATCCAGTGTCAGTAAGGGCAGGCAGGGTTACTCCATTTATGTGTATCAAAACAGTTGGCCAGTTACCCACAGATCTCAACCGTTCTGGATATTTTCATGGACCTACTGTCTGACGTCCCGGACTCGGTCCTCTGTTCCGGGAACTCCTGTTTAAACCCTCTCTCTACTGTTGGCTGACTGGGAGCATCTCCATTCCACATGGCCACTGATGCCACACCTTTAACAGATTGGCTGCCCTTGTGAATCAAATTGGTCCATAGGCCTCTGCCCGTATTAGTTTCTGACTGTGTTCTAGGTTGGCCGTCAGTCAAATTACCAGAACAGGTGTATCCCTGGAATTCTAGCACGGAGATCATCTTTCAAGTTTTAGATTTCCCATCTCATCTCGCTCATAATGTAAGCCGTCAAGTCTGATTCAGGATTTTTCAGGTCTCTTGGTCGGTTCAGCCTCTGGCATCTTTCTAGGTTGGCACCAGGGTCCTTTTCATTCTCCTTGTTGCTGCTGGGAATTCACCATGACATGGTGGGTTCGTTCAGACAACAACTAGATTGCCTCTTCTTTAAAGTTCATAAAGATTGCATCTGGGTCTTGTCTAGATAATAGTCACAGTTCTCTGTGGTGCACATCACTTCTGACACCCTCAATAAAATGATCTTTCAAAGCCTGATCTGAGTCCTGTACTTCTTCTGGGTCTGTCCGCTGGATAGCCTTTAATGCCTCCTGTAGACTGAGCGCATAGTCTCAGGATTTCAGTGGGTCCTTGGACACGAGAGAAAAATTTCATTTTTAAATCATAGACAGTTCGGGTGTCGACCATTCGTCACAATCAGGCAAAGATCTGGGCCACTGTACTCTTCTGTCCTTCTGGCCAGGCACTGACCTCTCTGCGTGCTGCTCCTCCCAACTGTCCAATTAGGATTTCCACTTTCTGCTGTTCAGGGACATCATAGAGGCAAAAAATGGCCTGGATCTTATTTTGGAATTCTTCAAGGTTGGTGGATGCGGGGTCTGTCGTATCACAGGTAAATCGTGGTAACCAAGGTGCACCAAAGTAATAGGGCATGGTGAGTGGTGTGCCCAGGTGTGCTTGGGGACCCTCCCCAGATCCCTCGCTGGTTGTGGAACTACTACTTGACTCTCTAGCTTCCATTCTGAATGAGCCACTGCCTGCTTTGGAATCCTTTTAATCCTGTCCGTGACGCCAAAAATTTGCAAAGAGCACAAGTGTATAATTTCGCTGATGGTGTAGCTGTGCTTAGGTAAGGAGAGGCAGGAGACAAACTCGGGGAATAAAAGCAGGTTTACTGGGTGCAAGGGCACCAAGGAGATCAAGCAGTACACGATCAATCTATACTGTAATGTGATATGCTATAACTTTACTGTAGCTTAATGTTCTACAATTCTACTGTAACTCTGTAACTTAGGATCCTACAACTCTATAGGGATTCTTATACTCTATGAATAGCTTATCTCTATAATGTCTTATACTAATGTCTTATTTTCTGAACTCTATGATACCCTTATTGCTCTATTTTGAACTCTATGGTAAACTTACCGTTATGAGCTCTATAATCAACCTTGTACTGTTTTTCATTACATAAATACAACCTGTTGAGCAGTAACCAAATGAACACAGAGTCCTTCATAAGTCCAGCGGTGTACAGTGTGTTCTTTAGCGGCTTTTGAGTCAGATCGGAAAAATGATGGATGAAAGTACTGAAACAAGCAAGAACCCAAGCTATGCAAGCCTCCTGGCTGATTAGGGCCCAGGGAAATCGAACTGTGATGAAGCTAGAGCAAACAATGTGATGCAGGTGTGGGAGCTCCTGGTCAGTGGAAGACCCCAAGGAAACGAGAAATACGTAAACTGCTGAAGAAGAACTCCTAAACCGAAACTGGGCTTCAGGGACATTCGGGATGCAAACAACTGTGCTGGAACTGGACTCCAGGGATCAAGACAGGATACAGACACTGGGCCGAAGCTGTTCTACAGGGAACAAGACAGGATGCAGACACTGGGCCGAAGCTGTTCTATAGGGAACAAGACAGGATTCAGACACTGGGCCGAAGGTGGACACCAGGGAACAAGACAGGATGCAGACACTGGGCCGAAGCTGTTCTACAGGGAACAAGACAGGATGCAGACACTGGGCCAAAGCTGTTCTACAGGGAACAAGACAGGATTCAGACACTGGGCCGAAGGTGGACACCAGGGAACAAGACAGGATGCAAACACTTGACTGGAAGTCTCTGGATTCTTGCGCTCAAGCCCAACCCTTTATTCTGACGGATCCCTGCCTGTGAACAGGCGGTTCCCTGCACTACCTAAACACTGTTAGGAAGGAATGGCCTGATATTCTGGATGTGAGTCAATTGGCTGGGAGATAACTATGCTATACCTATGCTGGTGACCAGACCCAACTTGTAGGAGAGGAAGGTGATATCAGTCTCTAATTGATCACTCGATCAACAGTACATGAGGAGGATGAGAATCAGGTGGCGATGATTAGCATCAGGCTAAAGAGTTCAATTCTTAGGCAAGCAGGCAGTTCGGTAACATGCAAGGCACTTCTTGGGTGGAGACACTAGTGCAGGATTGATCCCATAGTCTCTAAGCATAATCCAGTGGAAGAAAGCAAGCAGAACATTTCAATATAAGCAAAACATATGCAGGGTTAATCCAATAGTTTCTTGCAGCACAACAGCTTAAGCAGGAAAAGGCAGCTATATCATAGGATTGAGGCACAGTCTGTAAAATACAGTCTCAATGTCTCTACTATGCTTCGCCTTTCTTAATAATCCCAGTATCACACAGCAACGATCCAGGCAGGGACTTTAGAAAGGGAGTGCACTGGGGAAAAAAATACCAAAAGCTAAGGGCTAGCAATGTGGGGACCCTGGGTATACATTCTGTACCTTCCCACTGGTAATAAGCTCCAAAGGCACCTAATGGGACAGTTACCCTAAGGCAAAGGTAATCTGATTAGTTTAAGCACTAAGAGTCCTCCCTAACTGCCCTCCCAGACTAGAGGCGACGGGGAAATTACAGGGGTTACTAGCCCTTGGGCACGGAAGTGGCTACTGAACTGGAGGGGATGGCTAACTGCCTTACTCACTCCCCTGTACTCCCTGCTGGCTATCACTAATAACAGAGTGCAGTTCTAAACTGCAGGGAGCACTCATTAAATATTTGCTAAGCTTATGAATTGGTGGCCACTTGGCTAGTGGCCAGTGGACTCCGATCTGGGGCACTGTGCCTTATCTGAGGCTGACGTCCCCTCACTGGCCCATCCAGAACTGGAAAAAACTGCACAGAGTGTAAAGAACACTTTAGAAAACACATTGGCTACCTTGTCTCTTAACTCATTGGTCTACCTGGCTACCATGGCTACTAAAACAACTGGGGCCCTCCTGGCCTTAACTGGCCCTTATGTGCTAGATAAAAATAAATAGTAGCTTTTGGGCTAACTAGCCCTTCTGGTAGCCCACTTGGCCAGCTGGCCTAAGGTGCTGGGGTTTCTGTACTCTGAGCTGGCCCCTCTTAAATTGCTGGGGTCTGTATGGCTTCTTTAAACAGCAGGGCCTAGCATTACCCCTTACTGCCCCGAGGCAGTATAGCACAGTGGTCTAAGGCTCTGAGCTGCAAATTTGGTGACATCCAGCAGACCAGACCTGGGTTTGAATCCCACAGCTTCCACTTGCATACTGTGTGACCCTGAGCAAATCACTTAACCTCCTTGTGCTCCCAGGTCACTCCTGTAAAAAAGCTTTCAGCTTAGTGTGCTATACCTGGTTAAACAACTAAATAAAAAAAAAAAAAAATAGCCAAGCTAACGTTGCCCTTACATCCCGGTGAGGGCCTGGCAGGGCCTCCTGTCCTTCAAGCAAGGCGCCCACCTTAGCTCCACCCCTGAATGTTGCTCTGTGCTAGAGCTAATTTAAATAAATTAAAATATCCCCACCCACAGACTGTCCTTTCTCTAAGGGCCTTGCCTTGCCCCTGTAGGCTGTCCCTCCAAGTGCCCGATGGTGCCGATTAAGCGTTTATTAATCTAAATATAAAGATTTGGTGGTCAGCGCCTGCCCTGTGGTGCTGCCACTGACTCACCACCTGACCGGGGAGAAGCTACTGGAGGAGGGAGGAAGCTGGAGGGACTGCTGCGGCTGTAGCTGGCAGAAATGGGCAGGCGGTCCAGAGGATGGCAAAAGGGGCCTTATGACTTGGCCCGACGTTCTGCTGGTGCTACTGGCTGTGCAGGAATGCGGCCCTGCTTGTGGGTGCCACTGCTGAGGGACTGAATTTACTTTTAAATTTTATTTAACTGGGCTATGCAAGCCCACGCTGTGGTCGGCTGCTGCCGGAAGACCCGCTGCCACACTGGAGGGACTGGCCGGAACTACTGCACTCTCGGGGAGCTGCTACAGGGAGTTGAGGAGGACTGAAAATTAAGAATGCATGGGATAGACATAAAGGAATTCTAGAGGGCAGGGGTAAGGGGAAACAGACTTCTAGGAAAACAAACTGAACTTACAAGCTCAAATGGGCAGACTAGGTGGGCCATAGGCCCTTATCTGCCGACACTGTGTATCTATGTATCTATGCAGGTACTGTTTACCATTACATTTACCTCCTGTCCTCTCTCTCCTGCTTTGGGCCATAAAACTCTTTTCTTCTGTTGGGGTGCCTGAGAGCACTCGCCTGACCATCTGACTGCTGGCCCCTCACTAACTATTTTTAAAATGGCACTCCCTTGCGCTAGGGCTGGGCAGCTTCAGGAGAAAGAGAGAAAAAAAATGTTTTAAATTGCAGCAGCAGTTTACTTGTAGGGGCCTGGGCACATAGGAGACTTGGGGACAACAGGGGAACTGACTGGCTATAGGGCGGGGTTACTGGGAACTAACTGGCTACATGGGCACAGATTAGGGAAAGCCCTATAATATTATTGGGGCACTACAGGATACTAAACATAGAAAACATTGGTACCAAAAGAGAGGCAGAATGCTAAGAGGCACTACAAAATAAAGTATACAAAGTTTATTTTGAATTCAGCATCCTATAATTTCAGTTTCTGCTTTAAAGCCTCTGGGCTTCCAGGTCTGCAGGGACTCCTGTGTGTTACAGGGAAATTGAGCCATTTACAAGAAGAATGTTTCTATAGATGTGCATACCTCTCAACTGTCACACATTATGAGGTATCACTCATTTTATCTCTCGGAAACCCTTTGTCCATCATGGGGTAGGTGATATTCCACATTCCCCACTGAGACTTTAAAGCAGAAATTCGTAATAATCTAGTATGCTTATACAAAAACATTATGAACATTAGTGCACTGTTAGCTATAGTGTTCTGAGCTTCCAGTGCCATGTTAGATGATATGCCACACATTTTGCACATTTGTCACACATCGTGTCACACATTTTGGTGAAGAAAGGTTGAGAGGTATGGACTTGCAGTGGTTATATGGGAAAATACAGCAATATGGCTTCCATAGGAGATAATGTAATCTACAGGAAAAGTTGTGGTGTTGCAGGGAAAATGCAAAATCAATCTGGGAGTGTTGAAGCTTAAATTTATAGAATATTCTCCATGTGGGCAGCACCTTTTCCATGAGGGACAGAGGAATTTTGAGGGGTAAAATGAGGACGCCCTCCTAATCGTGGACAATGGAGAGGTATGCTTTGTAATTTGTCACTTTTGTCAGTAAAAGTAGGAGTTCAAGCATAAAATAAAAGAAACATAGAGGGTGAAAGCAGATAAAGACTGATGATTTATCCGGTTTACCCATATGTAGCCACCCAACCCGAGTTTACTACAATGACCCGTAGTGTTAGGTGGGAACTGGGCACGGGGTATTTTATTTATTTATTTAGTTTTGTTAACGGGTTAGGTGCTTTCCAAAGTTGACTATTTTCAGGTATGACCGGGAGAATACATACATAAAATGAGATAAGATTATACAATACATAGTATATAGTACAGGTACATAGTATATAGTACAGGTAGGTTAGAATACAGATCAAGTCAGTCACTACTTGAGATAATACATATAGCTATGCAGAGATGACAGAAGTGACATTAGTTCATGCAAATAACAAACTGGGCTAAGTGGCAGCTATAAAGACATTTTATAGCAAAGCTTGTTTAGAAGTGCAGCAGTGTCTTGGGTGAAATAGGGTGGGTTGCTGTGAGGCATTAAGTGGGATCAAAGCATGTGCAGGGGTCCTGGGATAGGTGGCGATGTAGTTCTTTTTTGAAGATTGGGTGGGAGTGAGCCTGCCTCAGGGCAGGAGGGAGGGAGTTTCAGGTGGCTGGGGCGGTGCAGTGAACTGCTCCAGAGCCTTTTGAGTAAGACACCTGGAGTGCAGTAAGTAGAAATTTGTTTGCGAGAGTAGTCTGTGGGCAGGTGTCTGTGGTACAAGTAGAGCTGCAAGGGCGGAGGGGTTTGGTTACGAATTACAGAGTCCGTGAGGGTCCCTAGGGAGTATAGTCGGTAGGCAGTTGGGAGAAAGCCAGCCTAGGTTGTTATACAGTGTGCAGTGGTGCTTGAGGCGATGGGAAGAGGAGGCATACCAACATATGTTGTTATCTGCGACATCAATTTATGGAGAGCAGTCTTATGGGCATTAGCAAAAGTGGAGACACCATATGTCAGCGCTGGAAGGTAGAAAGGGAGGAGCCTGGCGGGGAAAGAGGGGAGGGTGGAGTGGAGGGGTAAGATTGAGAGTCCGAGGTGTGAGGGCAGTCGATCTGGGACCAGGGTGGGAATTGCCCCCGAGGAAGGTGAGTCCCTCACCAAGAAAGATGTGTGGGCTGGAGTGATCGGGGGTGCTTCCCCAGCACTGCATGAAGCCCTGGGTCCCGTTGCCACAGAGGGGGAGCCGAGACCTGGCTAGGCGGCCCACCTGTGATCCTCGGCACTGGGTGGGCAGGCATCGGGAGCTGTAACGGATTGGAATTCTAGTGGCTGCCATGTTGGACCACAGGGTGGAGTGTGAGAGGGTGGACTGTGGTGGGTTTGAGGTGGCATCTCGGACTTTTGCTGCGTGATCCATGTCCTCTGGAATATAATGAGCACTGGAAAAGTTTAGAGCCCATTCAAAGAACTCCATGTTGCTGCAGAGAGTGGTATGGGACTGCTGGGTGCAAGGGGCTTTCCTTGCTGGACCTACATCGTGGGGTGCCTGCACTGTCGAGCAACAGGAGGGAAGGAAGGTCTGGAGGGCTGATTTGTGGGAGTGAGACCCTGCAATCCTGTTTGAGGCCGTGTTAGAGGAGTAATTGCTGTTTGGCTGCATAGTGTGGGACTGTGAGTTTCAAAGCAGCCAGTAGTCTTGTCAAGAGTTTCGAGTTGCTGTCATCACCTTGTCTATGGAGCTTGCTTGCTCCATGGGAGAATACCAACAGGGATTGTTCAAGTCCCAGAACCAATAGATGTACCATGGTGCTGGCCACTGAAGTGTGTGACTAATCAAATTTTCTGATGTCCCCACCACGCTCCATGAAGTGGTTTGCTGTTTGATCTTAAACCTTGTGATTAACCTTTCTGCCATATTAAAAATTAAATACAGCTACTTTTTAAATCGTTCAGCCTAGACAATGTACTCATTTTACAAGTTGCAACCTGAGCAAGTGAATGCCTCACTGTGCCTCATTTAACAATTTTGCTCCCCAGAAACTGCTAGCTGTACCCACTGCAGTAATGCACCCCAATGGAGCCGATCCATCACCAGTAACATCCTAGGACTCCAGGTACTGAACTCTTATCTTCTGTTTTCTGGACTGTGATTCTGGCTGTACTGTGCCTCCTTCTCCACAGCATTTACCATCTTATACCCCTAGACAAGGAAGGGGCTGGCAAGTAGGGGCTCATCCAGGATCCAAAGGACTTACCTAGACTAATATTGTGGGTGCATCAGCATGGGGAGATATTGGAGGCCTGGTGAAGTGCTGTGGGAGTTTGCAATCCTGCCACGTGGTTGTGCTCCTCACACCTAGACAAAATGGTGCCAGCTACCTTGTGGCAGTGAATGTGCTTGCATACATAATGGATTGCGCTAGGACTGCTATAGTTGGTGGAGATTGGCCATTGCTGGGGCTGCAAGGGTCCTAGGGCAGAGACCTTTTGGGAGAGAGCACCATTTTGTTCCATCGAGGAGAAAAGAAGGACAGAGAGAGCAAGATGACAAAGCAAGCTAAAGACTGATTTTTTTTTTTACTGAAACAAAGAAAGGGAAAAGGGAAAGTAGTGAAATTTACTTGTGGATCATAGACTGGTCCAAGAACAAGTGAGCTGCTCTGCGAATATGGCAACTACTCCAAGCCAGCCCACTTGAATGGTCACTGTCCTGGAATTTCTGCTAGCCTGGTTATGGGACATGTTAGAGAGGAGCGCTGCCAAGGAAAAGTGTGCTCTTTGTGGCTACGAAGGGAGTGGTGTGGTGTGACAACCTGTTTGTCTTCAGTGCTCCTGAGGCACTGCCCCTTGGTTGATGGCTGTGTTGCCAGCCTATGTACCCCGGGATGGGATCTGTCTCCTGCAGTGGCACCAAATGAAGTCTCCGCCACCGAGCCTTGGAAAGCTGGGAAGACATGAAGGAGAGCTGTAACAGAAATGGAGTCGGTGGGTGAAGGGCACAGTCATCTGCCCAGCCCTTCCCACCTCCTGCCACCCGTGAACCTCCCAGTGGCACAGGGAGGAGCCATGGGTGGATGTCTCGGCTTGCCCTCCCGAGGCTGGATGCCCTGGGGAATGACCTGTGGCTGTGATGGCTGGCACGGCAGCTGGGGATGAAGCATCGGATTCCTGCAAAGTGAAAGAGGCACCCGTGGCTGCCCCACAGCCAGATGCGGAGATTGAGGAACTTCTAGAAGAAGGAGGATCCAGTTCTGAGTCCGAGTTGTTGGTGGACGTGTCCTCAGATCGTGAGGCCACCAGACGGGATACCCGGTTCAGGTACTATGAAGATGTCGTGGTGGAGCAGGACATCCCCCAGCCATACACCATGCCCTTGCTCAGGGTACTATGAACTACCCCCTCTACTGCCTAATAAATGCCCCTGTAACCCCTAGATGGCGCTATCCCAGGGGCTACTACCCCTGCCTGATTTGCCACTAACAGGTTGAGGGGCCTGGATCCAATGGCGGGTGCCTCCACCCAGAGGTCAGGGTTTGCAATAGTTAAACTAACTTGGTCACAGCCTCTGGGACACTGCAACCCCTTCTTCCCACTAGTAGCCCACACAATATCATCAAATTACCTTCACAGTATACACTTACCCCCCCAGGTCTGGTTCCGGCACTGGGACCTCCTGTGAAATGAGATACAGTGCAACAATCACAGTACAGTACTTTAACATAGACAAATACCTCAGGCAGTATAACTTTGCTGAAACAAGCAGCTCTGATTTATTTAGGGGGATATAACAAGGACAGGGGGTAATCAGGTTAACTAGCTTATCACTCTAATAATCTACCTATGGCTCTGTGCACAGGCCTATCCCTATCAGTTACTGTCCCTGGGTACCCAAGCCCTAGTGGCTAGTCCAAACCGTGGCAGCTGGTAGGGGCCCTTTCACACAGAGAAAAGGAGAATTAAACAGTCAGCAGTACAGTAATTCCATTTGATTTAATGTGGCAATTCAACAGGAGCAACCCTGAATTAGTACTCCGACCTCAAATAAGATAGGGTCCTTCAATGTCAACAGGGCTCACTTGAGGTACACAAACCTCTTCACACATCCATATAAAAGAAAGTACTATACCAGGCAGGCTGCATCTGTATCCCGATCGCAATTACTGCACAATACCGGGAGAACACACAGCAGATTCAGTTCCCTACAGACCGAGTGCAATTTTCAGCAATTCTTCCAGTCTTCTACAGGGTGAGCCTGGTTTCTACTCTTCAGAGATCCTTTGATTCTTTTCACAGGACGGATTCAGTCCTAACAAGCTGTTACACAAGCTGCAGACCGGAACTCTGGGCCTTACACTTTTTGACTAAAACTCACACTGAAAAAGCATAGGGCTCCTTCCTTCTTCACTGCAAAGCTCAACTGAAGCTCCAACCGACAAAACTGGGCACTTCCTTTGAGTTCCTCCCAGTTCTTGACTGGATTGGCTGTCACTCACAATAGACTGCTGCTGTTGGTCCAAAAGGCACTGAAGTCTAAACTACATCTCCAGAGTCACTGCCCATACAATCCTCTTGTGGCTGGCTCAGATTATGAGTCAAGTTCTGATTCGTCCAAGGCACCATTTTAGAGCTAGCTTACCCCACACTGATTGGTCCAGTTCAGCAGTTCAAAACTAGAATGGGAACTAGCAGACACAGTTCTGACTGCAAAGAAAGCAGGTTAGACAAACTGTAATTTAATTATTACTCTAAATAATTTCTGGCAAACAGTTACATCTTTCAGATAGGTTCCCTTTGCACTCCTAGTGACTGCAAAATGAAGTGAATTGGCAGCAGCTTGAGTGGTACTCAATCAAAAGAAACACACAGTCCCCATACAAACTAATTATGTCTGCAAGCAGACAGCTCTTAAAGAGACAGTACCAGAGGTTCTAAAAACACTCACTGATAAATGGCTTAAATACCAAAACACCATTCAGGCTTGGAGCATTCAAGCAAGCTCTGGAAGTCTTTTGGGAACCCTCATTTGCAGGGAGTTACACCCTTCCTAGCCTGGGAAAGCTTGGCGTCAGCGTCAAGCAAGTACCCATAAGTTTCAACTGCAACCATATACATTTGCATTAGGCAGCACACATGTAATCATCAGTCAATATATCATTTTACCAAGAACACATTTCTGAAACATTGCGATACGTCACTCTTTACACAGTAATACATACACATTGTACCATAACTCAGTTATTACTTCTTGTACATGAAACCTGAAGAGAGGGCCCTTCCCTATCAGTTACCTTGAGGGCTGGATGGGGCAAGGGCACCATATGAAGAGCAACACAAGTAACTTGGAGTTAGCACTGGATGCTCAGTTTGGGCAATGAGCTACGAGACATACACTCCTTTATGGACAACATTGAGAGGCAAATCCACAGGCCTCCCGAAGGGATCATAACTGAGGTGCTCCAGGCTTTACAGCTCAGACCAGTCTTTCTAGGGGGAACTGTTACAGTCTCTGCACTCTGAGCCTCATTTTCAGCATTGTCCTCACTTGTCAGGGAGTCTCCATGGGGGTAGAGAGGCTAGAACTTGGGGCACTTTCAGCTCCAGGAGTTACAGTTTCTGAGTCCACAACATTTGGCTCGCATGGAGAGCTTTCGGACACTGGCAGTGGACTGTCAGGGCACTCAAAATACTCTTCTTGTTCAGGTGTATCACCAGTCTGCCCCAATCTATCATTTTCCTCCTGAAAACCTCAAACAGTTCAACCATGCACAATGATTCCATTTCATCTGATCGTGATGCTTTGCACTTCACTTCCTGGGAGCATTGGCTCCCAGGATGAAGCTAGGGGCTTAGACAGTCAGAAGGCCCCAGCTTTGTCTCCAGTATTGACTAGGGATTGCCCGAAACAATTGACTCAGTTCAGCAGGAAGGATAGTATTCAAAGTCACTCTCACTTTCTTCCGATATGGACTGACATTCATGCTCAACTGGGACTTGGAGAACACTTTAACTTTTGCTTCTGTAGGTGCAGACTTTCTTGATCTTTTCTTAGCAGCAGCTCTAGTCACTGGTCAGAGGAGGCTCTTCAAGGCTCAGACTCAATTAAGATTTGTCCAATGGGCAGTAAATGATTTCTATGCATTGTTTTTACATCTTTTGGTTATTCTCAGGCCTTGACATTTGTACACTGGCAGATCATCTAGTTTGCCCACTACAATGTAAGAGGGAGATGGTGCCATCTATCAGCAGCAATCTTGGCCTTTTATGCAGTCCCAGATTTCTTAGCAATACCAGTCTCCCTCCTGGAGTTCCTGTGCTTTCACCTTTTATCATACCTTTCTTTGTTGGCCAGATTTCTTTTGGCAGCCATGGTTTGAGCCAGTTGGTACGCATGAGTTAGCTGGGCCTTTAACTTTTTCACATACTGTAAATAGTTGTCAGCTTGAACCCCATCAGGAGACCCCAAAACACATCTACTGGTAGTCAGAGCTTCTCTTCCAAACATCAGGCGGTGGGGGAGATCCAGTGGCATCACTTGGTGCAGTTATAAGCATGTACCAGGGTGCTAATTTGTTGGCTCCATCTAGGCTTGTCCCTTGGGTGCAGGGTGCCTAGCATATCTAGCAAAGTGCGGTTGAAGCGTTCAGGCTGTGGTCCCCCTGGGGGTGGTAAGAGTGGTTCTGGACTTTCGCACTCCCCACAGAGAAAGCATCTCTTTGATCAGACGACTCTCAAAGTCTCTCCCTTGATCAGAATGGATTCTTTGTGGAGCCCCATAGTGAACAAAAAGTTTTCTACAAGTACTTTGGCTACAGTGGATGCTTTCTGGTCTTTGGTGGGAAAGCTTGGGCATATCTGTAGAAATGGTCAGTGACCACCAGCACATTACTGATATTTCTTTGATCTGACTCCAAACTTAGAAAATCAATACAGACCAGCTCCATGAGGTGCACTGGAGTGGTTATGTTAACAGGGGGCAGCCCTCTGGAGCCAAACTTTTCCTCTGTAACCCAGCATTACTAAGTTCAGATGTGTTGCTAGCATCAGCCCCCATCTTAGACAAATAGAATCTGGATCTCACCAAGTCAAGTGTTCTGTCTATACCAAGGTGCCCCATGTGGTTGTGCAAGGACACCTCAATACTGAGTCTCGAAAGGCAGATGGGCAGCACTAGTTGTTGTTTGTCTACTTGTCCCCCTCTGTCTACTGTTTCTCTGTATAACAGTTTATTGATCAGTTTCAACTTGGGACCTTCTTTGTATAACAGTGCAGTTCTCAAATCAGTGGAGCGTAATTTGGACACATCTTTTCCTGCATAGAAGGACTTCTAAGCTGCTTTGATCAGAGGATCGTGAGGATTGAGCCGCCGAATACTGTCATTGTCCAGCTGAGGCGGTGCACCAATGTCTATTGCAGAAAAGTGGCAATAAGCAGCAGGTATGCAATTCTCAGAGCAACCAAGCAATCCACCATACAGTCCACTCGTCCATTGGACATTTGTTCCTCCCTGTCAAACTTCCGGCAGAGTGCCCGAATGTCAGGTTCTGCCAGTCGGACCCAATCATTCTGGGGAACAGGCCTCGGGAGAGAGCATCAGCATCTATGTGGTTCAGACCTGCTGGTATTCGAGAGCATAGTCATATGTAGATAATGCAGAAAGCCACCTATGGCCAGTGGCATCCAACTTAGCTGAGGTCTGCACATAGGTCAAAGGATTTTGTCAGTTTTACTAGTATTTTAGCCCCATACAAGTACTCATGGAATTGGTCAACAATAGCCCACTTCAAAGCTAGGAACTCTAACTTATGTACAGGATAGTTCTTTTCGGATTAGGGGTCAGGCTTCTACTGGCAAAGGCCACTGGTCTCAGGCCATTCTCGTGCTCTTGGTACAACACAGCCCCCAACCCTTGCAAGCTAGCATCAGTGTGCAGGACGTAAGGTTTTCTTGGATCGGCATAGGCCAGCACTGGAGCATGGGTTAAGTTGATATATGATCTCATGAAAGCAGTCTCACAATCAGGAGTCCAGCGGGCCCCCAAATACTTCACTCGGATGAAAATACACTCTTTCAGTCTTGAGGGATGCTGACTTTTGGTATTTTTGTGGGTTGGGGATACCCTTGAGTAAGGTTAAGTAAAGGGCGGATCACTCTTGAATAGTCCTTGATGAAGCGCCGATAATAACCACAGAATCCCAGAGAATCTTTGTAGTTCTTTTAGATTTTTGGGCTGTGGCCAGAGTGATCAAGGCCTCAACTTTACTTGGTCAGTCTCTATTCCTCGGTGGATACTATGTGTCCCACATACTTTACTGATGTTTGAAAAAATTGACACTTATCAATGGACAGTTTAAGGCCAAAGTCCTCCAGTCGGTCCAATACCTTAAATAATCTGTCTCATGTTCCTCCAGTGAGGCTGCCAAACACAATAACATCATCTAGGTATACAAGGCACTCTAGTAAGTTCATGTCCCCCACTGCACACTCCATCAATCGTTGAAAAGTGGCTGGGGCACCTGAAATCCTTAGGGCATCCTCATGAATTCATAGAAGCCAAGCGGACAGATAAAGGCTGTCTTTTCCGCAGTCCTCTGGGGCCGCCGGGATCTGATGGTACCCACTGCGGAGATCCAGCACAGAACCACTTGCTCCCGTTTAGGCAGTCAAAGCATCCTGAATGCGGGGCATTGTGTACTGATCGAGGATAGTCCGCCCGGTTTAAGGTGCGATAATCACACACATCCTTACTGTTCCATTCTTTTCCTCACTACCACAATGGGGGAAGCAAAAGGCTTCTGGATTCTTGTATTACACCAGCAGCTAACATCTCTTGCAGATGCCGTCTCACATCATCTATGTCAGCAGGTGCCAGGCGTCGAGACCTCTCACGAAATGGTCTTTTCCGTCATACGGCTGGATGATTGTGCTCAGCTCCTTGCACGCATCCTACATCCCATTCCTTTAAAGAAAACACCTGGTCTCTCTGGGCAAACTTCTCACTGATCTTCACTTTCCATTCAGCTGGCAGCGGAGTCGCGAAATCAAACAAGTCAGGCGTTACTCTGTCATTCTTCCTTGAACTCTTGCTGCTGGGTAGCACTGCAGTGTCTGCACAATGCACATTAGCCAAGGATGCAACCTCTGTTTACTGAATGTCTCTCAGACACATTATGAACTTGGACCATTACCCTTCTGGCATAAGCATGGGCTCTAGCGGGCAAAATACTAGGCTTGACCAGCAGTCCCTCTGGCAATTTCCATCGCCTGGTGCATCCAACATTAATATTTTATTCTTAACATCCTTTCTGATCACGGACCTCTCCCTGTAAAAGTACACTGGGCATTTAGGCGCCAGGATCAGAGACTCAGGATCCTTCTTCCATACAATTCCGACTGGTTCCTCTGGTTCTGTTTTTCAGCATCTCTGTGCCTCATAGGCCTTCTTAATTAAAAGCAGACTCTTAAAGCTCTACTAGTCTTTGACCCTGTTTTCCATAACACAACATGCCCAGCCTTCGAACATATGAGCATTTGTTCCAATCAACAAAGGACACCATCATACAGTCCAGTGGGGGGACACACTAAGGCTAGGAGTCTCTACTTGTTAACAGCCTCCAGCCTGGAGGTGGGAAAGACAACCAAATTCGGATATACCAGATAAAGGGTGAAGCCTTCTCACTTAACCCCCATACATACAGTCCTTCTAATGGTTGTAAAGTCGTCAATAAATGCTTCTGATACCAATCTTGGAACATAATTGTCACTTAGGAGCCACTATCTAATATAGCTCTTGTAGACACTCCGTTCCTACTGCTGATGTAGATGTCCATGGAGGACCCACTATTCTGGACCAGAGTCTGGAAAGCGATGGTAGGACCCTGGGCAACTAACCTTGCACACAAAGGGCGTGAGTAGCATTTTTGGTGCCCTCAACTGGATCATATGTTGTACCTCTTAACCACTGATTTCTTCTCGAAGCTCTCCTTGTAGCCTATATGCAACTTTGTCAGTGTCTTTTGGGGACTGGCATTCCCTTTTCATGTGCCCATCTTTCCCACAATTATAGCAAAACATACTTTCTGGAGTTTGAGCTGGCCGAGCGCCAGCCACACTGGGAGCCAGCGGGGTATGCACGCTTTTACCTGAAACCTTGGTACCATCTCTGTCTGCGTGATAAGCATTTGGAGACATCTAATCAATTTCTCCACTTCCATAGTCAAGGAATCGAGTTCGGAGCTGTTATCAACGCAGGAGATACATGGGTAGGTACCCCACCCCCATAGCAGATGCAGTCGGATATAGGTCAGGGCCCGTACTTGCAGGCGTGGCCTTCATAAAGGACTGTTTTGAATTCGGATCTCTCTCTCAACAGTTCGCCCCATTGCTGACATATCTTTTCCTTGTCAGAGCACTCATTGACTGCCAACCTCTGCCCCTAGACTTCACTTGATGGGTCGCCTCAGTCACTCGGTCGTGGCAGCTATTAGTGCAGGTCCCTCCGAGGTCGTCTTTCTCTCAACTCCTAGATTTCTCTCATTAACTCATCATAGGAGGTGGGGATTCAGCGATCTGCCAGGTGTAACTTTAGGCAACAGCAGTTCTGAGAAGGGGACAGACTTAAGGATCCTGTCAGCCTGAATTCCGGGTCCAGTTCAATCGCTGTAAACTACACCTTTCTGAGGGCATTCTTGCAACAATTTTTCCAGCCGAGATACATACACAGACAACAACTCCCTTGGTACTGTTGTGCATCTCTTACTCTCCACCATGGGTCCTCATCAGAATCTGGGCTCCCATACACATTCTCCAAGGCCTCAAGATGAGCCTGTGCAGTCGCTTCAGGGTTACTGGCCCGTTTGCATCCGGATGGTAGCCAGGGCAGGACCACCGGAGGCTCTCACTAACCCTCTTTAGCTTTTCACCTTCCGGGCATTGCCATTCTGTAGCGCGGGGGCAACATAGTCTATCCAGGTCCCAGTCATCCTCCCTTGGAGTGGGAGGTGCAGAGAAGATCCTCAACCTTCCGGTGAGAGTAGTGACTAATGGCAGGTGCAGAAATAGGAGTCTGCATTGGTTCAGCCACCATTCGGGCACTGGAGCAGGAGAGGGTGTTGGGGAGGAACACCCCAGGTGGCAAGAATAGTTTCTTCAAGTCCTCCACAGTTTCCCTCTCCAGCAACCATTCAGCAAATTTCTCCTCAAGAAGTTTCCAGATAGTGGTGGGGCTGAGTTCCCCGGTCTTCTGTCATGGTTATCACTCTCCAAGCAGTGGGGCTCCCTCTGGGGTAATGGTCTGGCACTTTGGAGCTATCTATGGGATCCTTAGCTGCTACTAGGGCCAGGAAAGTGTGGGTGAGCAGATTAGCATCCGACCCACCACCACAGGGTTTGTAAACCTTCCACCTTGGAAGATACTCCCATCACAGTGTCCGTATTGATACCCAGAGGGATGTCCAGGATAAGCATAGCATTTTGGGGGTCGATCTCCTCCCCAGTACCACTCCACCAGCCGGTGCCACAGCCACTTCTGTCAGAGGTACCATTTTTTTCTTAACAGTGGTTCATTAAATATGGCCACTAAGGCACACACAATCCCAATGACAGAGCCTCAAGATACTAACCCCTAGATGGCGCTATCCCAGGGCTACCTGCACCTGATTTGCCACTAACAGGTTGAGGGCCTGGATCCAATGAAGGTGCCTCCACCCAGAGGTCAGAGTTTGCAATAGTTAAACTAACTTGGTCACAGCCCTCTAGGACACCAACCCCTTTCTTCCACTAGTAGCCCTACACAATATATCAGAATTACCTTCACAGTATACACTTACCCCAGGTCTGGTTCCGCACTGGGACCTCCTGTGAAAATGAGATACAGTGCAACAATCACAGTACAGTACTTTAACATAGACAAATACCTCCAGGCAGTATAACTTTGCACAGAAACAAAGCAGCTCTGATTTATTGGAGGATATAACAAGGACAGGGGGTAATCAGGTTAACTTATTATCACTCTAATAATCTACCTATGGCTCTGTGCACAGGCCTATCCCTATCGATTACTGTCCCTGAATTTTTAAGCCCTAAAAAGCTAGTCAAACCGTGGCAGCTGGTAGGGCCCTTTCACACAGAAAAAAGGAGAATTAAACAGTCAACAGTACAGTAATTCCATTTGGATTTAATGTGGCAATTCAAGGGCAACCCTGAATTAGTACTCGACCTCAAATAAGATAAGGTCCTTCAATAGTCAGCAGGGCTCACTTGAGGTACACAAACCTCTTCACACATGCATATAAAAAGAAAGTACTGCAGGCAGGCATCTGTATCGATGTGGTGCTGCACAATACCGGGAGAACACACAGCAGGTTCAGTTCCTGACAGACCGAGTGCAATTTTCAGCAATTCTTCAGTCTTCTACAGGGTGAGCCCGGTTTACTCTTCAGAAGATCCTTTGATTCTTTTCACAGGACAGTTCAGTCCTAACAAGCTGTTACACAAGCTGCAGACGGAACTCTGGGCCTTACACACGTTTTTGACTAAAACTGCACACTGAAAAAGCACAGGGCTCCTTCCTTCTTCACTGCCAAAGCTCAACTGAAGCTCCAACCGACAAAACTAGGCACTTCCTTTGAGTTCCTCCCAGATTCTTGACTGGATTGGCTGCTCCTCACAATAGACTGCTGCTGTTGGTCAAAAAGGCACTGAAGTCTAAACTACATCTCCCAGAGTCCTGCCCATACAATCCTCTTGTGGCTGGCTCAGATTATGAGTCAAGTTCTGATTCGTCAAGGCACCATTTTAGAAACTAGCTTACCCCACACTGATTGGTCCAGTTCAAGCAGTTCAAAACTAGAATGGGGAACTAGCAGACACAGTTCTGACTGCAAAGAAAGCAGGTTAGACAAACTGTAATTTAATTATTACCTCTAAATAATTTCTGGCAAACAGTTACATCTTTCAGATAGGTTCCCTTTGCACTCCTAGTGACTGCAAAAATGAAGTGAATTGGCAGCAGCTTGAGTGGTACTCAATCAAAAAGAAACACACAGTCCCCAACACAAACCCAGAGTATGTCTGCAAGCAGAACTGAGCTCTTAAAGAGACAGTACCAGAGGTTCTAAAAACACTCACTGATAAATGGCTTAAATACCCAAACACCATTCAGGCTTGGAGCATTCAAGCAAGCTCCTGGAAGTCTTTTTAGGAACCCCCATTTGCAGAGTTACACCCCCCTTGCTTGGCAGACATGGATGCCTCGCGCCCCACGGACCCAGACTACCTGAGGTACAGAGGAGGGAGCTGGCTACCCAAAGGACAGGTCCCACGGACTAGCATTAGGTCCATACCAGATTAGTCTCAGGTGTAGAGGTGGGTGCACCATAGGATCAAGAAGGGTACCCCAGGAAACTACCCATATGTCAGTGAGAGAATGTGGGACATTATTGAGACCCGACAATCTGACTGGGTTTTCTATGGGGCCATACACAAAATCCATCAGCACAACAAGGTGGGACCTAATGACTTGGCGTATGACAAGCAGAAGGTGAGTACCATCGCAAAGTCGATGTGCACTTCTATAGTCTGGACTGGGGTCACCTCTTCAAGACTTTTGCCCTAGTACAGTACACCACTGGATCACGCGGCAAGTATTATGTCATCAGCCAAGACAGTTTTGGGGCCAATTGTACAAAGCTTGATCCCTGCTTTTATTATGCCTCCAATCCTGCCCAGGATGGCATGAGGAAAAAAATTAACCCCAGACCCTCAGTGCCTTTGTGGCGCTGCCGTTGAATGATGTATGCTCCCCGCCCGGCTGTTGGACATTTGGTGAGATCATTCCTTTTCTTGTTAGAAATGGAACTGTGATCGATGTAACTGTTACTGGGGAAAAAGGCAAAATAAATGTTGAGGTTATAGTTAACTACACTATAATAGTAGTATTAGTAATGCTGTAGGATATGGGGTGCAATATAAGCTTTCTAGCATAATGTTGATGTAGGTAAAAATAAGTGGGAGTAATATAAAGGAGAGCAAGTGAATGGACACTGTAATGGTAATGAACTCCATGATCGGACAATTCAGAGACTGAAAAGACTGTGCACTGTTGCTGCTATTCTCTGTAGTGTACCTTCAGAGTTTAGAGAATTAGTGTAGCTTTAGAATTTACTGGGTAGTAGTTGTGTGAGTATGTGTGAGCTGGCTGCAGCATGTGTGGTGGAGGAATATGCAGTGGCCACTTGGATTGTGTGTGTGAGTGTGTGGAGAGGGGAACAAAGGAGCTATGTATTAGCCTGTATGTGCCAACCTGTTACCTGTCCTGTTTAGTGTTTAATGCCCACTGTTTGTGGAGCCGAATTATTATCAAAACTGTTATAGTAAAGTGTAATATGTTTATCTAGTGCACCCTATTTCTCCAAAGTGCAGTTCAGCCTTTAAGGGTAGAAGTTCTGTGCTTTGCACCATGTGGTGTCAGCAACTCATTGGGTTTAGTTAGTGGGTGTTCTGTGGGGAAGGGGGTGGGACGTCGCTTCTAGTAGTACTGTAGTACTACTGTAGTAATAGCAAGCTGTCTACGGAAACCTAGGGAAGGTCGCCATGGCCAGCCCTGGGGTAGGACACCAGAGAGTAGAGTAAGAGGAAGTAGTGGGTTTGCCCACCAAATGTCAGGAGTCCACTCCCTTGGCAATTAAACCAGTGTTGTTTACGTGGGGGGAGCCTGAGATTGAAAGTGCACATATCCAACTCAGGGTCCACCTGGGGTAGCTGGTAAAATGCCTTAACTGGGAGGTGAAGGTTTCTGTGGGGGAAGCGTGTAAGCTCCCTGTGGGGCTTACTACAACACCCAGCAGGCCTTGATGCAAGGATGGGTTGCTGCACCCGTAGTGATAGTTTCGGACTGGGCACAGGGGTATAAAGGGAGGAGCCTGGTGGGGAAAAAAGGGGGATCGAGTTTGAGTTGAGTGGAGGAGGAGTGAGATTGAGAGTTGGAGATGTAAGGGCAGTCAGCCCGAGCCATGGTGGGGAGATTGCCCCCTGCCCCTCCGGGAATGTGAGTCCCTCGTCACGACAGATGTGTGGCTGGAATGATTGAGGTGCTGCCCACACACTGCATGAATTCCTGGGCCCTGTTGCTGTGGAGGAGGCCAAGGCCTGACTAGGTGGCCTCCCATGATCCTCACCACCAGGCGGGCAGGCTGGCATGGGGAGCTGTAATGGATTGAAATTCTAGCGGCTGCCATGTGGGGCTGCAGGCTGGAGTGTGAGAGGACAGACTGTAGGGGTCAAGGTGGCAGCTTGGACTTTTGCTGCCTGATCCATGTCCTCTAGAATATAGTGAGCCATCAGAAAAGTTTAGAGCCCATTCAGAAAACTCCACGCTGCTGCAGAGTGGTGTGGGACCACCAGGTACAGGGTTTTTCCTTGTTGGACCTGCATTCGAGGTGCCCGCACTGTCACGCAATGGGAGGAAAGGAAGGTTTGGAGAAGCTGATTTGTGAGCATGAGACCCCTCGATCCTGTTTGATTGGTGTTAGAGGAGTAATTGTTTCTTGGCTGCATAGTGTGTGATTGGGAGTTTTAAGCAGCCAGTATGTTGTGAAAGAGTTTGAGTTGCTGCCATCACCTTGTCTATGGAGCTTGCTTGCTCTTTGGAGAACACCAACAAGTCCCCAAACCAATACTGCGGGATGTACCTTGGCCCTGGCCACTGAAGTGTGTGACTAATCACATTTTTGATGCCCGCCACACTCCATGGAGCAGTTTTCTGTTTTGACTTGAGCCTTGTGATTAACTTTTCTGTGATGTTATAAATTAAATCCAGCTACTTTAGAACGTTCAACCTGGACAGTGTATTCATTTTACAAGTTGCAACTAGAACAAATGAATGCCTCACTGTGATCTTTTAACAAGTTTTCCCCAGAAACTGCTAGTTGCACCCCACCCCAAGAACACACCCAATGGAGCCAGTCCATCACTGGTAACATCCTAGGACTACAGGTACTGAGCTATGTTATCTACTATTTTCTGGACTGTGTTTCTGGCTGTAATGTGCACCCTGCCCCACAGCATTTACCATCTTATAAATAATTGGGGGGTCGGTGGGTGTACGAGGGAATAATGGCACTGGTCACTGTGGACCAAGACTGAGGCTGAGTTCAACCTCCACTTGTGCCCAGTGTCAGTATTCTCGAGGACTGACCTGCCAATCCCACCAGATATTACTGTTATACCAAGGTAATTTTTACACAGAAAAAGGGACAAGGTTGCAGTTGCGTTGGATCAGAGACTCTTAAAGCTTGAGTTTAATCCTTCCAGTCATTGACTTTGCGATTGTGGTCTACGATGTCTCCCCTAAATGCCATTACATAGAAACGTAGAATTTGTCGACATAAAGACCACCTGGTCCACCTAGTAATCCATTTTTCCTACCTATAGTATCACTACAGTGCCTACTTGATTTCCAGCCCATTCACCCACTTCCCTTTCCCAAGATTCCCTTATGACTTATCAGTGTAGGTGCTGCATGTGCATTTGGCATGGGCGAGGCGGTGGCTGCCTATAATAGGGTGGTCTCCGAAGCGCTCAATGCCATCACACCAGTCAGTATATGACCCAAATCCTCTCACTTGATATCCCCTTGGTTAGATGGCGATTGAAAGGTAATGAAGATCAGGGGTCAGAAGTTGGAGCATTGCTGGCGGAGGTCCTGGTCAGAGGAGGACAAACTAGCTTTGTATGCTCATTATCATGAGTACCAAGGGGAAATCAACTGTAAGAAGGCAGCATTTCTGTCCAGGGAGATTGCCGCAGGGAAAAACAGACCATCTCAGCTATTTCAGACTGTGGACAGACTTTTACATCTCATCTGTCTACAGCTGAAAAAAGTTTTTTCGACCACTCTGTGTGAGGAGTTTGCTCTGTTTTTCTTTGAGAAGGTGTCCTCCATCTAGTCGGGAATCCCATCAGTGAGGCAAGTATTGTCTTGCAGTGGTCAGCCTGTGATGAGTAGAGGTGCTTCATCTGTCTGGAATGACTTTAAGCCAGTGGAGGTGGCTGAGGTCATTGAGGTGATCTCGAAGTTAAAGCACACTTATTGTGTACTGGACCCGGTCCTGATTCGTTTCTTGATGATATGTGTCAAGTTCTTTGGCCCAGTGTTTGCTGGGATTGTCCGGTGCTAAATGTTGAAGGGGTATTCCCAGATGCCTTGAAAGAGGCCCTGGTGAGACCTCTCCTAAAGCAGCCATATCTCAGCCCTGATGTCCTAGCAAATTACTGTCCTATTTCCAACCTGCCATTTTTGGGCAAGATTGTTGAGAAGTTAGTGGTGCAACAGCTCGAAGAACACCTCATGTCCTTTGATATGTATGAGCCATTCCAGTTGGGTTTCAGGGCTGGGCATAGCACTGAAATGGTGTTAAGTACGTAATGACACTCCTCAGGGCTAGAGATAGAGGAAATGGTTCAGTTCTTGTTCTCCTAAATCTCTCTCGGTGTTTGATACTGTGGATCACATTGTGCTTCTGGATTGCCTTTGAGAATATTGTGGACTCGCTGGCACTGTCATTGACTGGTTTGAGTCCTTTCTTTTGGGCAGGGAGCAGCGGGTAATGATGGGGAATTTCTCCTCCTCCCCAAGGCCCCTGTCTTGTGGAGTTCCTCAGGGTTCAATCCTGTCACCTATGTTATTTGTGGTATACATGCTGCCCTGGGGGAGTTCATTCAACAGTACAGTGTGGGTTTTCAGTATCTGTATCTGTCATTTGCCCCTGAAACACACAGTGCCATGGGAGTGCTTAACAACTGCCTGGCTGAGATCAATGACTGGATGTCCTTCAGCTGGCTGTGACTGAACCCAGATAAGATGGAGGTAATGGTGATTGAGGCAGGTCATGGGCGTGATGGGAGTGCCTCCGGAGAGAGTACAGGATTTTTCTGGGATCTGTTCCATTGATGGCTTCCCCTAGTATGCAAGACCTTGGCGTTATCCTTGATAGCAAATTGACACTTGACGCTTAGGTGTCATCTGTAGTCAAAAGTGGTTTTTGCCACTTGAGGAATATCGCCAGGATCAAGCCACTAGTTCTGCCTGAAGACCTGCCAACACTGGTACATGCCTTTATTATATCGAGGATCGACAACTGGTACAACAGCCCACAAGAGACAGGGTTATTTTAGATCTACTACTGACTAACAGGGAAAGGATCACAGATCTCCAGGTAGATGGTCACCTAGGGGCCAGTGACCATCACATGGTATGGTTTAATTTGGCCACTAGAACTGAATCATCCCATTCCAAGGCAAAAATATGGGACTTCAGAGGAGCCGACTTTGATAAGATGGCCAACAGAGTTAAGCTAGCCCTGGCAAAAAGAAATACAGGTGAGGGGGTGTAGGCAAAGTGGGCAAGCATTAAGGATGCAATACTTGAAGCAACATCCCATTGTGTTAGAGAGAAAAGGAAATGTGAAAGAAAAAGGAAACCACTTTGGTTCTCAAAAACAGTAGCAGAAAAGGTCAGAGCCAAAAGGCTGGCCTTCAGTAAATATAAGGGAATGCAGCAGGATAAAGATAGGGAGGCATACCAAACTTCCCTAAGGGAAGCAGGGAAGGCAGTAAGGCAGGCAAAGGCCCAAACCAAAGAAGCACTAGCACAAACAGTAAAAGAAGGGGACAAGTCTTTCTATAGCTACATTAATGAAAGGAGAAAGTCCAGAGGGGGTATTGCTAAGATCAAAGAGGATAAGTGTGTGTGTGTGTGTGTGTGTGTGTGTGTGGAGGAGGACCATGTAAAAGCATCTATCCTAAATAGATACTTCTGTTCAGTATTTACTGAAGAGAAGGTAGGGCAGGGCCCACAGCTCAGCGCCATGGACACGAGGGAGGGAGGTGTGCACTAGTCCCTTCACAAAAGAAAGGGTCCTACAAGAGCTCGATAAGCTCAGGGTGGACAAGGCAATGGGACTTGATGGCATACATCCCAGGGTACTAAAGGAGCTAAGGGTGGAACTAGTAGAGCCATCATCAGAACTGTTTAGTGAGTCTCTGAGCACAGGAGAGGTCCCAGAAGACTGGAGAAGGGCTCATGTGATCCCGTTCCACAAGAGTGGTAGCAGGGAGGAGGCAGGTAACTACAGACCAGTCAGTCTTACCTCAGTAGTGGGCAAGATTATGGAGGCACTCCTTAAGGAAAGGATAGTGCAACACCTGGAATCCATAGGAGCACAGGATCCAAGACAGCATGGGTTTACAAAAGGAAGATCCTGTCAAACTAATCTCATAGAGTTCTTTGACTGGGTAACCAGAGTGGTGGACCAAGGGGTAGTAGTTGATGTCGCCTACCTTGACTTCAGCAAAGCTTTCGATACTGTTCCACATAGAAGATTGATTATTAAGCTGGGTAGGCTCCGGGTGGGTCAGAAGTTGGTCAACTGGGTGGCAAACTGGTTGACGGGCAGAAAACAGAGAGTGGTGGTAAATGGTATACAGTCAGAAGAGATGCAAGTCACAAATGGGGTACCTTGGATCAGTCCTGGTGCCAGTCCTCTTCAATATCTGCATCAGTGACATTGCAGATGGACTGGAGGGCAATGTTCGTCTGTTTGCAGATGACACCAAGATCTGCAACAGAGTAGATGATCCAGATGGGGTGGGCAGAATGAGAAGAGATCTGGATAAACTGGCAAAATGGTTGGAAGAGTGGCAACTGGGGTTTAGCATAAAAGTGCAAGATCATACACATAGGGAAGAGAAATGCTGAAGCCACCTATAGGCTGGGAGGGGAGTTGCTGGCAGTCACAAGGGAAGAAAGAGACTTGGGCATCATCATCACCAATGACCTGAAATCATCCAAGCAGACCATTAAAGCAGTAGGTAAGGCTAGGGGGATGTTGGGGTGTATTAGTAGGGGTATCACAAGTCGTAGGAGGGAGGTAATAATCCCTCTTTACAAGACACTGGTTAGGCCCCATCTGGAGTACTGCAGTGCAGTACTGGAGGCCACACTTTCACAAGGACATTAACCAAATTGAGGCAGTCCAGAGAAGGGCAACCAAAATGGTGCAGGGACTGCATCAGAAAACATATGAGGACCGATTAACGGAGCTCAATATGTATACCCTAGAGCAAAGGAGGGAGAGATGTGATATGATCGAAACATTCAAACACCTTAAGGGCATTAACAAGGTGAAAGAGTCTAACATATTTCAATATAAGAAAAATAGCAGGACAAGAGGACATAGCATGAGATTAGAGGGAGGCCAATTAAGGGGTAATGTGAGAAAGTTCTTTTTCACAGAAAGGGTGGTGGATGCAATGGAACGGCCTACTGCAGGAAGTGGTGGATATGAATACAGTGCAGGGCTTCAAACAGGCATGGGATAGGCATAAAGGAGCAATACAGATCAGTATGAATAGATCGGCAATTGACAGAGCAAAGGCCGATGGCACATTCATTGGGTAGAAAAAGAAATGGGCAGACTGGAAGGGCCTTGCAGTCCTTATCTGCCATCAACTTCTATGTTTCAATGACTACTGCAATGCTCTTTACTTTGGGTTCACTTGAGGGACACTGCCGGCTGCAGCTTGTGCAGAACGCAGTGGCTCGGTTACTGATGGGCCTGACTAGGTCTAGTCGTATGATCCCAGTCCTCCGGGCTTTGCACTGGGCACCGGTTAGGTGGAGGGTCATCTTCAAGGTAGGCTTGCTCACCTACAATGCCCTATACAGACTGGGCCCAGGCTCCTTACACCTACTACCTAAGTTCATTCCCTCTGATCTTTGACCAGGGGCCTTCTTGATGTTCCCAGGGTCAGGCTGAAAACATCTGGCGACTGCTTTTAGTGTCACCAGGCTGACTCTGTGGAACACCTTTCCAGCTGCTATCGGGGGCCCCATCTGTCAAGGTCTTTAAAAGGCCAAAGGCTCACTTGTTCTCCTGGCCTTTCCTAGTGAAGTTATCTGACCTGTACTGACCGCCAGTGGTCCTATGTATTCTGAATTTAATGACTGTTTTAAATAATTTTGTTTACGTATTGATTTAAAGAATTGTATTGTTCCTGCCTAACCTGTTTTAATGTAAGGCACCCAGAGCCTCCAGGATTGGGCGCTTTAGAAATAAAATTTGCCTTGCCTTGCCTATTTCCTGTATTCTTAAACCCCACCACTGTTTTTCCCTCACTGCCTCTTCTGGAAGACTGTTCCAGAAATCCACCACTCATTTTGTGAAAAGTACTTCATCATATCTTTCCTGAATCTACCGCCCCAGCTTCTTATCATGCCCTCTTGTCCTTGAGCACCTTTTTTTTCTGAGAAGTACTTCCCTCTTGTACCTTGTTTATCCCCATGAGGTATTTAAAGGTCTCTATCATATCCCCCCCATCTCTTCCAAGGTGTACATATTTAGGTCCTTTAATCTCTTCTCATCAGGCTTCTGCAGACCCAGCACCATTTTAGTTGCCCTCCTCCAGACTGCTTCCAGTTTGTCTATGTCCTTTCTGAGATATGGGCTCCAGAACTGGACACAGTACCCTAGGTGGGGTCTTACCAGCGATCTATACAGAAGCAACACCACCCCCCTCCTTCTGCTGCTGATACCCCTGCCTATGCACCCCAGCATCCCACTCTCCCTCCTAACTGCCTTGCTTGGCTACCTTTAGGTCATCTGATATGATCACCCCAGCTCTCTTTCCTGCTTGGTGGTCATCTCTACCACCCACCACTTTGTACTTTGCTTCTGGGTTGCTGTACCACAAGTGCATTATTTTGCACTTTTCCATGACTGAAACCAGCTGCCATGCATACTGACCACTCCTTGAGTTTTCTCAGGTCACTGTTCATCCTTTCCACCCATCCCTCACCGAGTGTCCACCCTATTGCAGAGTTTGGTGTCATCTGCAAAGAAGCAGACCTTCCTTTCCTGCTACTCTGCAGTGTCACTTATAAAGACATTAAAGAGGACTGGTCCCAGCACTGATCCCTGAGGCACCCCACTGGTCACCTTCCCTTCCTCTGAGTGAATTCTATTTACCACCACCCTCTGCTGCCTATCCCTTAACCAGTTTCTTACACAGTTTGCCACCTTTGGACCCACTCTAAGCTACCCAGCTTGTGTACTAGTCTCCAGTGTGGAATGGTGTGGAGCATATACTGGAATCTAGGGAGACTACATCCACCGCTCCACCTGATCTGGTTCCTTGGTCACCCAGTTAAAGAATTATCAGGTTTGTTTAACATGACCCCCACCACCTCGACTCCATGCTACCACGGGTCTTGTAAACCATTGAATTCAAGATGTTCCACAATCCTTTCTTTCAGCAGTGATTCCATTAATCTTCCCACCGTGGAAGCCAGGCTGACTGGCTTATAATTGCCAGCTTCTTTCCTGCTACCACTTCTGTGATTTGGGATGACATCTACCCTCCTCCAGTCCTCTGGGACTACTCCTGTTTCCATTGAGCTGTTAAATAGGACTGTCAGAGGTGTAGTCAGTACTATCCTGAGCTCCCTCAATACCCTTGGGTGGATGCAATCTGGTCCTATTGCTTTGCCGACTTTCAGATTTGTGAGTCCCTTCGGGACTCTGTCCTCCAAAAAAGGACTAGTGTCCACTTCCCTCCCTCCAGTTCTCCTGTTAAATTTTTGTGGCCCCTCCCCATCTCTTTCCTCTGTGAACACTGAGTAAAAGTATTTGTTCAAGATGTCTGCTTTTTCCTGTTCCCCCTCTGCACAGTCTCCCCTTCCCTTCCTAACCTTACAATCCAGCTCCTGGTCTTCTTTTTTTCACTTACATACCTAAAAAATGTATTTTCTCCTTTTGTACTGCCTTGGCTATTCTCTCTTCAGTTTGCACCTTTCTGCTCCTTACTGCTCTTTATGCTTCCCTCTGTTTCCCATGCTACACTTTCCTATCCTCCTCCTCTGCATCTCCTTGGACTTTCTGAATGCTGCCCTCTTAGCTTGTACCTTTTACCTCTCTGCAGCCTCTTTCAAGAATCATAGCAGTCTATTTTTCCTCTTTCTTTTGCTCTCTTGCTTGACACAGGTTTTTTCAGCAAGGCCTTTGACACTGTTGCACATAGAAGGCTGTTAAACAAGCTGGGAGCCTAGGAATAGGTCCTAAGGTGGTAAAATGGGTGGAAAATTGGCTGTGCAATAAGAGTCAGAGAGTGGTGGTAAACATCATCCACTCTGGAGTAGGCAAAGTGATCAGTGGGGTGCCACAGGAATCAGTACTAGAGGCCAGTCCTCTTCAATGTCTTCATTAGTGGCATTGCAGAAGGGCTGGAAGGAAAAATATGCCTGTTCGCAGATGACACAAAGCTCTGCATCAGAGTGGACACACTGGGAGGGGTGGATAAAATGAGAAACAATCTAAAGAAACTGGAAGAATAGTCAAGGGATTGGCAGCTGGGTTTTAACACAAAGAAGTGCAAAATTGTACACATTTATTTATTTTATTTAAAATGTTGGTAGCCAGGAAAGGCACACTGGCCAGGGCTTGTTTCCAGGTGTGACCCAGGGGAAAGGGGAGTGGGATATGTCACAAACACGCTCCGCAGGTCAGGCCCTCTGCTCCCACAGTGCCAACCTCGAAGTGCAGTAGTATGAACAGAAGACAGACTGGGTAACCCTCCTGTCTGTTTTGGGTCTGAATCACCTACCAGCCTTGAGTCCTGGGGGGTCAAATGTGAACCTTATGCTACCGCACCCAGTTAACCAGCTCAGATATGTAACCTCTTCGGGAATGCAGTACAATCCTTCGCCCAGTGGCACCCAGCCAGGTTCCTAAAATGTTCCCTTATGACTCAATATGAGACCTAGGTATGTATATTCTTACCTTTAGCAAGATTAGTAACACATTCAAGCCCTTAACAGCTGTCAGAATTAAACACTGGTTCAGCCTTTACAAGCAAAAGAAAACTGAGAAGACACAGGCAGTATTTCTAGGAAAATATTGTTTACTAAAAATTGTAAAATAAGTAAAATGTCAAACACAGAACAAATATATCAATAACTTACAGTCACATAAAATAAATGGAAAGCTACAGAACACAAAGACGATAACACAAATACTTTAAAGTTCCAGCTGAATTTCTTTCTAAAGTGCCTAGTTACCAGTCCACAGACTGTGACTTTGATTTTCAGAGTCCTTCTGCCACAATTTCTCAGATGTAAGCAATATTCAAAAGTCAGTTTTCTCCTCCTCCTGGTGATGTCACCCATGAGGTCACTGTTAGATCTATGATAAATCTGTAATCTGAGTATGGATATCCACAAGGATGTATGTTATTACTGTGAAAATCAGCCAGTAGCAATTTCTCAAAATATGAGTCTCTTTGATCAAAACATTCCTTTGATGTTTCATAACCCCACAATCTGTCACTAGTTCTCTGCTAGGTGAGAAGACCATAAATGATCAGCCAGATGACTTCCCTTCCTGCTAGGGTCATAAAATTCATAGTTAGTTTCCACCTTCAAAGAGAGCAGGTTATAGGGGTAATAAATTGTCCCTCTGGAAGGAAGGCTTTAATTAGTGGATTCACTGGCCAGTGTCATGACATCCTTGCTGACACTTTGAAGGTCAAAGGTCAAGACTCTCTCACACTGGCTGCTTGTCCTAGGCAGGCAATCACATACACATACCATTTATTTATAATATAAATATCGTACATATAACCATAAGCAGGTGGCAGAGCGTCACAGTCCCCCCCCACCTAGACTGAATTTGGGGGCTCTATCCCTTGCATGGGATGAGCTCCCCAAGTCAGTTCAGTGCTCAAACTGATGCGACAATCCATCTGCATTTTAATGGGCTGCCCCTGCCCTGTGTGAGACCGTCATATCATACCCTTGCAAGGCAAGGCTCCATCTTAGTAGTCTACCATTTGTTTTATCCATTTGTGCCAGCCAAACCAGGGGGTTGTGTTCAGTTTGTACCTCAAAATGCTGCCCGTATAGGTATGGCTGTAACTTCTTTAGGGCCCACACCATGGCAAGACACTCTTTTTCCACAGTAGAGTAAGCCTGCTCCCTGGGAAGTAACTTTTTACTGAGGTACTCTATGGGATGATCTTTCCCTTGGTTGGACTTCTGACTCAGCACTGCCCCAGTATCCACATCTGAGGCATTAGTCTGGCCTACAAAGGGTCTACTATAGTCTGGACTTGCCAAAACAGGAACACTGCACAGTGCCTCCTTTAGTCTTGTAAAGGCTTTTTCACAGTCTGGTTCCCAGGTACCTTTCTTAGGCATCCTTATCTTTAACAAGTCAGATAGGGGAGCAGCCAGGGCACTGTAATTTGGTACAAATTTCCTATAGTACCCTGCTGTCCCTAGAAACTCCTGAGCCAGCCTGGTGGCGCAGAGGGTTGAGGCGTGGGTGCCTTACCTCTCACCACGCCGGTGACTTGGGTCGGGAATGGACTCGGGCACCAGGGTTTGGCAGGGAAAGGGGAAGGATCGAGCATCTGTGGGACTGCTCTCCTCCCCTGGGATGGGTTGGGGATGCATGGTCGCTCTGCAGCGGCACCCGGTGGAGACCGGGAGCATTGCAGTGGGACTGCTACAAGGGGAACACCAGGAAAATGGAAATACCATTCTGAAGACTGGCCGGATGCTGGCTGCCGGCTCAGGACACCTTCAAAGACTTCCAGCGGGCCATGCAAAGCCTCAGCAGTGCCTGGGACTGAAGGAAAGAAATAGTGTGCCAGTTTCCTCACGCCGGTGCCTTCCCCTTCGGAGGAGAGGGACCCACCCGGTACAGGGTTACATCCGGCTATTCTGAAGCTGGCTGCAGATTTGAGGTAAGATGGCTTGTGTGGGAGATAGGAGGAGAAATGTCTGAGGGTCATGGCAGCCCAAAGGAGAGGCAGCTCCTGAGCATGACAGTGTAAAATAGATAACTCAAAAAAAAAAAAAGAAAACTCCTGACCTGCTTCTGTGTTTTGGTCAGGGCCAAGCCTATGATTGCCTCTATTAGTGTTTGGTTAGGATGAAGCTGTCCTCGGCCTGCAGTGTGCCCGGTATGCCACCTCAGCCATGGCCACCTGGCACTTCTCAGCTTTGACAGTGAGCCCAGCCCTCTGTATCCTGCCCAGCACTTCCCTAAGGTGGGACAGGTGTTCCTCCCAGTCGGCAGTAAAGGTGGCAATGTCATCCAGGTACACCACAGCATACTCCTCAGCACCATTTAACACCTGGTTCACCAACCTTTGGAAAGTGGCTGGGGCGTTCTTCATTCTGAAAGGCATTACTTTAAAATCAAATAACCCTATCAGAGTGATAAAGGCCGAACTCTCCATAGCTCTGGCAGTTAACTCTATCTGTCAGTACCCCTTTGTCAGGTCAATAGTCGTAAGGTATGTCACCCCTCCTAACTTGTCTAGGAGTTCATCCGTTCATAGCATTGGGTAGGCGTCTGACTTCGTGACTGCACTGGGTCCACAGTAGTCCACACAAAAACAAGTAGAGCCATCTGGCTTGGGAACCAGGACTATGGGTGAGGCCCAGGGGCTGTGGGATTTCTAAATTACCCCTAAATCCAGCATTTCCTCCACCTCCTTCCTAATGTCCTTTTGGACAGCCTCTGACACCTGATATGCTGTCCGCCATATGGGCGCCTGCGTCCCTGTCTCCACATTGTGCGTAGCAAAGGGGTCTATGATGTAGTTTATGTCATTTGCCTGTCTGACTACCTTGTACAGTCCTGCCCACTCGGCCTGCAGCTTATCTTTCTGGACCAGGATTAGGACCATGACTTCCTGACCCATAGCATACAAGTGAGCTCTGGCTCTGCGGTCGTACCACACTGTTTGTTTTTGTTGGGCAGCTTCCAGGTTGCTCTGGGCTGTCCCCATAAACTCCTTCAGCCTTTCCCTAAACCTAAGGACATAATCCACTATAGGTGTTCCCTGGGTGGCATGCTTGTCTTCCCACTCCTTCCAGATCAAGTCTAGGGGCCTACATACCTGGTGTCCATATGAGAGCTCGAAGGGGGAAAACCCTGTCGACTCTTGGGGCACCTCCCTGTATGCAAACAAAAGGTAGGGAAGATATTTCTCCCAGTCCCTCCCATGCTGTTCAGCAAACGCGTGGAGCATTGACTTATGGGTACCATTAAATCTTTCCACAAGCCCATTGGCTTGTAGGTGATAAGGTGTCATGCGTCTCTGCACCACCCCACACTTCTCCCACAAAACTTTCATCAGGTCCGACATGAAGAAACCCTCTCGATTGGTGATAACCTCCTGTGGAAACCCCAACACGGAAGAAAATCCCTAGTAAGGCATCTACCACTTTGTCTGTCCTCAGTGAGGATAGGGCGACTGCCTCTGGGTACCAGGTGGCATAATCCACCACAGTTAGAATGAACCTATTCCCGGAGGAGCTGGAGGTATTTAAAGGCCCCACAATATCCATTCCCACCCTTTGGAATTAGGGTGGCTTGAGTTTTTCTTACTTGCCTTCCCTATTTCTTGGCACCGGTGACAAGACCTGCAATACTCCTTCTCCTGCTGGGTGAAGTTGGGCCAATAGAAATTCTGGGCCAACTGCTGCATAGTGCATGTGATTCTTAGATGGCCAGACATAGGAATATCATGTGCGATCTTGAACAACTGCTCACGGTATGCCTGGGGAACGACAAGCTACTTGCCCATCACCCCTCCCTCTGTCTTAGCATCCTGCGTATACATCAGTCCATTGTCTCAGTAAACGTTATGTTTCCTGTCACTTCCGTGTGCTCTGTCAGAGTCTGTCCAAGCCCTCAGCTTCTCTAGACTAGGGTCATTTTCTGAGAAGCTGCAAACTCCTTACACATTCCCAAGGCATGGGACAGGTCCCCTTCAGTGTCTATACTAGGGTCCCTAGCTCTAGTGTCAGGGCATTCAGGATCACTGCCATCCCTAACCCTCTGATTATGGGTCACACCTTCCTCCTTGGAGTAACCCTCTGTAGCTATTCTGTTAACTGCTACCTGGGGAATTTCTACCCACCTTTCATTATTCTCCATATCAGGGGACACAGACTAGGGAACCAGTCTCCCAGTGGTTTCCACAGGGGCTTCCATGGGGTTCAGGAAACTACAATTTTATTTGCCACTTGGCTCACGGGTAACTACACACACCATCCTGTTTGAGATTGTTGCCAATAATTGCATCAACAGCCAAAGTCTCTACTACGGCAACCTTTTGCACAGCCCCTGTCTCACCCCAGTTTAGGAGGAGCTAGCGAGTGGCAATGTTTCTCCTCTCCAGTGAATCCCTTACAGTTACATACTGATTGGGTATAAGCTAACAAGCTATACCAAATCCTCTTTTACCAAAGTCAGGGACACCCCCCATGTCCCTTAACCCATGTGTCTGTACACCATTCACTGACTTGGTGCATGTGTTCCCTCATGTTTACTGGCATGCTTTCAGGGACACACAAACAACCCACTTCTTTTCTAGCACCACTTTGTGCACTGCTTGTCTTTTGGGACACTGCCTTGCAATATGTTCAGTTTCTTGAAACCCAACATTCATTTCTTTTCTCAGGTAAATCTTTTCTTTTTAACCTGGGGCTACCTGGATTTGGTGGGCAGGAAGGGTTTTAGCTGCCCTGAGAGCACGCTTTTCCCTTTCTGGGCTACACATCCAATCGCTCTCAGAGCAGGTGTGCTCCTGGCATGGCGGTCTGAGAGTTCAGCAGCCTCTTGCACTGTTTTGGCTCTCGGTCCTCCAGCCAGGTTTTCAGCTCTGCGGGGCATGCCCAAAAAAACTGCACTAACAGTACAGCATTTTCAATTTTCTCTACAGTGTTTGCTTCAATTCCTTTCCACCGTTTTAAAAACTGACGTTGTTTAGTGGCTAGCTCCTCATAGCTCATGTCAGGGCTTTTCCTGAGCTTTCGGAATTTAGCTCTGTATGCCTCTGCTGTTAGCTCACATTTTCTTAAAAGTGCAGCTTTAAGTTTACTGTAATCATTATTGTCCTCATTGTCCATTTGATCCAATGCATCCCAAGCTTTTCCTGTAAGTAGCAGGGATAGCTGGAAGCTCCAGGACCCTCTAGGAATATTTGTCTGAATGCATACTTTTGCATCCATATCTTCCCCCTCTTTAAATTCTGCCATAAGTTTAGAATTTAGTTTGTATCCCAGTCCTGGAGTCCCAGTTAACCCCAGGCCACTTACCTGCTCTGGTGCTGGTGTTTGGAGTCGTAACTTCTCCAGTTCACGTTGCCTCTGGCGCCACGCCTTCTCACTGCTCTTGCCCTCTTCTTCTGGAACTCCAGCTGTATTCTTCGCAACTCTATCTGTAGCCAGATCCTCTGGCTCCAGATTGATAGCGACCTCCCCTGCTGCTGTGACCCTTGGTTTGCACTGGCCCTGCTGTCCTGTTCACTAGATCTGGACACTGCACTGTACGCTGGCCCCTCCACACGTAAGGTTCGGTCCTTTTCGGTCACCGACTGTGACTCAAGGTCTTGGGCATCGGCTGCCACAAGAGCCTCTACGAGGTGCTTTTTGGTTCTGCCCTCATGCTGGACTCCTCTCTCTTGTCACAACTGCCTCAGGTACTCTGCAGTGTGCTTGCTGTAGTTGGAAGCCATCTTCTTCCCTAACTATGGCTACACTAACTTGCATCCAGAAAAAAAAAAATAAAACAGGTAGAGAACTTAGACTGTAAGCACAATGATATAGTTCTGTTTACTTTTTAAAAAATCACTGCCTTATTTTGCATGTGAACTGTACAGCATTAATCTGACACTCTGGACTGTTAAAGCCCATGTTATCAGACACTTTTAAATTGCACCGCTGCCAACCAAATCTGTCACAAATGCACTCTGCAGGACAGGCCCTCTGCTCCCACAGTGCCAACCTCGAAGCGCAGTAATGTGAACAGGAGACAGACAGGGTAACCCTCCTGTCTGTTTTGGGTCTGAATCACCTACCAGCCTCGAGTCCTGGGGGTCAAATGTGAACCTTATGCCAGTACACCCAGTTAACTGGCTCAGATATGTACCCTCTTCGGGAATGCAGTACAATCCTTCGCCCAGTGGCACCCAGCCAGGTTCCCAAAATGTTCCCTTATGACTCAATATGAGACCTAGGTATATTCTTACCTTTAGCAAGATTAGTAACACATTCAAGCCCTTAACAGCTGTCAGAATTCAACACTGGTTCAGCCTTCACATGCAAAAGAAAACTGAGAAGACACGGGCAGTATTTCAAAGAAAATATTGTTTACTAAAAATTGTAAAATAGGTGAAATATCAAACACAGAACAAATATATAAATAACTCACAGTCACATAAAATAAATGGGAAGTTACAGGACACAAAGACGCCTACCATAAATACTTTAAAGTTCCAGCTGAATTTCTTTCTAAAGTGCCTAGTTACCAGTCCACAGACTAAGTGTCTTTGATTTTCAGAGTCCTTCTGCCACAATTTCTCAGTTGCAAGCAGTATTCAAAAGTCAGTTTTCTCCACCTCCTGGTGATGTCACCCATGAGATCACTGTTAGATCTATGATAAATCTGTAATCTGAGTATGGATATTCACAAGGATGTATGTTATTACTGTGAAAATCAGCAAGTAGCAATCTCCCAAAATATGAGTCTCTTTGATCAAAACATTTCCTTTGATGTTTCATAACCCCACAATCTGTCACTAGTTCTCTGCTAGGTGAGAAAACCATAAAGGATCAGCCAAGTGACTTCCCTTCCTGCTAGGGTCATAAAATTCATAGTTTCCAGCTTCAAAAGCAGGAGCAGGTTATAAGGGGTAACAAACTGTCCCTCTGGAAGGAAGGCTTTAATTAGTGGATTCACTGGCCAGTGTCATGACATCTTCACTGACACCTTGAAGATCAATGGTCAAGTCTCTCACACGCTGGCTGCTTGTCCTAGGCAGACAAGTACATACACATACCATTTATTTATAATACAAATATCATACATATAACCATAAGCAGGTGGCAGAGCATCACAGGATATACAAGCTTAGTAGCAATATTGCAACAGTACAATAACACAGCAAAAACATTACTACAGGAGCTCATAGGCAGGAGATGGTAAAGTACAGATATACAAATACACCAGGAAATACAAATATTCAGAACTGATTAGCAGTAAGTGCAACATGCATGTACCATATGGCGATAAGTGCAGTTTGGGGTAAAAAAGACTAGCAGGGTGTCTTGAGCCTGGGGAAAGGTCAGTATGTGAGGTAAGTGGGAACTGTGAAGTTAGGGAGGGAGAGGGTAGGGAGAGGAAAGAGGGAGGGGTGGGGAATGAGGAGTGGAGGGGCGCAGTCTAGGTGGGCCGGGGGAACAGCTGCAGGGGTGGTGGGAGAAGCTTCAGCTAATGTTTTAGTGTGGTCAGAGTTGGTGCAAGGTGGATTGATTGGGAAAGTTGGTTCCACAGAGCTGGTAGTCTGTAGGAGAAGGTGGCCTTGCCAGCTTGGGAGTGCGGAAGAGAGAAGTTGAAGGAGCAACAGTCATGCAGTTTAAGGCCGTAGCCCAAAGAGTGGGAAGGGGAGAGGAGGGTGGAAAGATTTGGGGTAGGGTTGAAAACCAGTACTTGCCAGTAAAGGTGGCACAGTGGGCAAAGTGGTAAGTGGCAAAGGAGGGGAAGCGAGCGTGGAGTACAATGAGCAGTGATGGGTTCGGAAGGAGAAATTGGAGGCAGAGTGACAGAAGGCGTTGTAGAGAGGGTCTAGTTTGAGAGGGTGGATTGAGGGGCAGAGTTATATACAACATCAGTAGTCAAAGGTGGGAAGAATTAGCTTAGTAATTAGGTCTTTTCGGAATGAGGGAAAGAAGCAGTCTTTGATTCTGTGTAAGGCCCCCAACTTGGCCAAAGTTTGGTATGAATGGAATCAATCTGTTCAGAGAGGTCTAACTTGGGATCCAGCCAGACCCCAAGGTGCTTAAAGGACTGGATGGTGTCTGTCCATGTGCCATCAAGGGAGTGGCAAGAAGGGGGGATGATCGTTTGGCCAATCACTGGGAGGATCCGAAGGCCATGGTGACTGTTTCTTCTTTTCGGTCTGTTGTATGTTCCACAGTGCAGACAAAACAATCTCTTTGCAGATATTCAATCTCTGTGTAATGAGTTGTTTTATTTTTTTCCCTATTCTTTCTGTGGGAACACAGCTGTAAATGCATCTGAACAGACAGATAGACTGCCTTCTTGTGGATTCAAATCTAATGGGTATATACTCATCTAGGAGTCCACATACGTCAAAGGCTGTTTGTGTCCTGTCATGTACTTTTTGCAAACAAAGTTTTTTATCCACAGACAGCTAAGGGTTTCTTATCTTATATGATGTGTCTAAATATATCAGTACTGAATTGAGGCTGGGTGCTTAACAAGCCAAACTGCTTATGGTGGTTGGTTTGGTTTTGCTGAATAGCAAAATCTAGTGGTAGCCCTTTAAAGTATATCATTGCCCATATGGGGAATTGAAAATGGTATCAAAGATCCTGAAGGATTATTAATTGCAACGTTGTTTAATTGTTTTGATGCTGTTCTAAATAAAATATCTGTTTTGGAATCTGAGTATATTGCTTGCAAAATGGAGAATGTTGCTTTCAAGCAGAAAATTAATCTGAAACAGACTTCTAATGTTGAAAGAATATATGGATTGCAGTCTGAGCTGGAGTCTCTCTGTCTAGAAAATGAGTCTCTCTTTAATGAGAGAAGCAGCAAAGACCTGCATGCCTTAAGAGATAACGCTGAAAAGGCAAAACTTGTTAGAAAAAAGGTTTTTCAACTGAATGGTGTTCTGGCTAGTAACACTGATTCCTTACATTTTGAAAACAAGGAACTTAGAGATGATAAGTCTGAAGTAATTACTGAAAGAGTTAACGTGCTGGCATTTCACCACCAGATCTTGACTGAACAGCGTGATTCAGTATGTTTCAATTACAGCAGACTTGAAATGAAGGTTTTGAATCTAAACTGTGACACAGCTTCTGTTGATAATAGGCATGTTTTACAAGATGGGAATGTCTTGCAATCTGAAAACAAGGCACTTTACAGTGTGCTAACTCCTGTATCTGGGTTAGAATGTTGGAGTAAAAAGTCAGATAAGGCAAATTTGCACTGTCAGCCAGAGGTATTGGCAGGGCATACTAACTTAATGCCCAAAGACCTTGCCTCTTCTCATGTTGAAGAGTTTGATTTTGAACACTCACAGTACACTGTGGGGTGGACTAGAGCAAGGCTAGCCACTTGTTTTCTGTGATTCACAAAATGAAGAATTGTTAGTGTCTCAAATGGTGGACACACATGTCATCAGGTTGCATCCCATACCATCCCAAGATGGCCACTCATGGTCATGTGATGATGGTCATGACACAGTAACCCATGATGCCCATGAGGTAATCCAAAATGGCATACCACTACACCACAGAGATTCAATCCTGCAGTCACAGGGACCTGTGATTGCTGCCATAACTCAAACAAAACAAACCGGGTCTTTTGGCATGATTAATAATGTTATCAGTAACACCAGTGTTTCTGAGGGACAGAAAATTCTCATTAAAAATGATGTTGACATACTTTTGAATAAGGCTGATACGTAATCTGTCATGAAGTCAGCGTCTGATGCTGCAGAAAAAGCTGATGCTATTAACAATGTTTGCTTAATTAGCATGACCTTGGTTAAGAACACATTGCAGTTAATTACATGAAATGTTTTGATTTCCATGCAATTTAACATCAGCTTTCCATGAGAAGACTGAATGTACTGATTTTCCTATGCAGTGCTAATACCATAAGCTGCAACATTAAAACAATGTTGCTGCCATTCAACAACATTCGGTGGGAAACCCATTTTACATTTGATGAGGAGGGACAACCCTGATTATGAAAGCCCCATGGCAGTGATATTTTCAGCATCTCAGGCCACATTGGAGGGAGGGCATGGGTTTTTTCTGAACCTGAGCTGACAGCTGTCTCAGCACTACTTTCTCCACCCTGATGGCTACTGAACCACAACCATAACTGAGAACTACATGCAACTTGCACACCACTTTTTTCCACTGTGCAGGCACCTCTGATAGTGCCAGCACTGCCTGCAATGATGCAGAACCCCTCCACCAGTGACACCTAGGTCATCCCATACTGTGGCTGCAATAGCATGCACCCCTGATAGTGCCAGCACTGCCTGCATGATGCAGAACCCCTCCACCAGTGACACCTAGATTCATCCCATACTGTGGCTGCAATAGCAGGCACAAGCCAGGAACTGTCTGGGTTATTTCTGGTACACACTATAGCAGGCACCTCTTCCAAGAAGGTACAAAGGTATCCTAATGCTAATATCATTGCCTTTTATTTTGGGATCACTCACCATGATACCAGCATTGGTTAATCCTAACACAGCTTTAGGGTATTATTTTGAAACTGCTACATTTGATATAGCAATCTCAGCAGTTTTAGCCCAAACATACAATGGACACATCAGACCCATTGCTTATGCATCCTAGATGCTTGCCCCAGTGGAGCTGAAATGCAACCTTTGTGAAAGGAATCTTTTGGCTACATACTGGGCAGTGACAAACTTTATGTACATCATTGGATATGCACCCATTGTGCTACATTCCATTCATTTGCCAACTAGCATTCTGTTGTCAGACAGAGTAAAAGATGACTCTGTAGCCAATGCCAGACTTACACACTGGTCTTTCATTTTACAGGATCATGATATCACTGTCCTTCCTATTAAAACTTCATCCTTGTTGGCCTATGGACTACAATTTACAGGAGAGACCCATGATTGTTCACTCCAACCCCTGACCTACCTGTCCCAGAGCCCTTTCTGTCAGAACCCCAGAAAGTGTTAAAAGACACCACTGTGTGTCATGTTTTGACTGAAGACTCAGCCACACATACCAATGAGGGTCAGATAACAGGGTTTGGAATTCTTATTTCACATTCTGATGATGACAGAGTGTGCATGGTTAGTAGTTGCATCATCAGATATACAGTATGCGATTCACAGGCAATGTTAAAGCACGCCTGGCAAATAAAATGAAAAGCAGGAAGGCGAGGAGTCTCCTAATTACTACAAATATTTGTGGATGGTTTAGAGAGCTGGAACATCCTTGCGAAAGACACAGCTTGTGTTAAGAAAGGAATAAAAAGATTTTTTCTTACGTAAAATGATACCAGCACTCCATGAGAGGGTTAAGTGTTGCAGTCTGACAAAATGGCCTTGATCTAAAAGACTGCAGATACTATGTTTTTATTAGTTTCTAATTGGGTCTGTTTCTCTCTAAACTGAATTTCTTTGGAAGAAAAACACATTTCTGTTCCAGTACTCTATAGTATCGCTGTGAAATACAGTGACTTGCTAGTGTACGTCACAACACTAATCAGTTTAAATACTGTACATTCATAAGGTTCAAGCATATTTTAAACATGAACTCTATGCTCCATCAGAAGGACCCTCATTTGAGGGCAGTGTATAGGTTCCTTAATAAAGGAACTGGGGAATAACTTCCCAGAAATAGCTCTTATGGAAAGTGAAAATGACATTCACCTATCCAGTGATGGCCTACTCATTTGGAACATCACTGCTGTAACACTCATGAAAAGTTATGGGTAATTCCTGAACACCTGAGAGTAGATTTTATCTACTGAACCAAATACATGATACTCCAACTGGTGGACACCGGTGAGTCAGTAAAAACCCTAGATAGACTGAAATCCTCTGTCTAATGACCACACACATGAGAAATGATGTAGAACACTGCATCAGTAACTGTTTGATCTGTGAAAAGAACAATCCTATACCAGCTAGAAAAAATACCTTGTTTCCCCAGAGGCAATCAGGCCCCTGGAACAACATCCAGATTAACTACTTTGGCCTTATGCCAACCACTAAGAACAACTAGTTTGCATCAGTGATCACCGACCTATTTTTGAGATTGTTTAAAGCTATCCCAAATCGGAGCAACACAGTCAAAGTGATTGCAAATGTCTTGATAAACCAGCTATTTACCAGGTAGGGCTTACCCCTAAATGTAAATTCTGATTACAGAAATCTGGCTTTATAGCCAAAGTAATGCAGGGAAATGCAGGATTTGTTATGGGTAAAACAAAAGTTTTATATCCCTTATCACCCACAGTCATCAGGACAGGTGGAATGGACTAACAGGCAGATCAAAGTTATGTTATCCAAACTTGTTCAGAAAAACCCAAAAGGACTGGAATTCATTATTGCCTTTACTCCTTATGGCAATAAGAGGGACACCCTCTGCAGGTACTGTACACAGTGTACCCCATTTTTAAAATCATGACCGGACAGTCCATGGGACTCCCAGAACACTTAATTCTGGACCTGTGTACTGCCACTGCTGATGGAGCATCAGTAGATAAAATATGTTAAATATCTCAAACAAGACATCAAAAAAGTACACTTGTTTGCTGCACAATGTGTGGGCAAGTCCCAACAACAGGGCCTATCCCATTGTAAACAAACTCAGTCCAGCAGTCTACCAAGTTTGACTGCCTCACAATAACAGTCATTGATAAATGGCTTCATGCCAACCAGATGAACCTGTTTCAAAGAGATTAAATTACTTTTCCATACCCCAATGGGCGGAATAGTACTAAACTATGTTTTTCTTTTCTTTTTCCTTTTAGGTTCCAGACAGAGAGACACTTGCTTTTATGCATGTTGTTCTTTTATAAGAATGGGTCTTCTTACAAGCCCAAACTGCATATCTTATTGCAGATAAGAACCAGTGACTTAATCCTAAATAGATTGTTGTGGAAGAGTACCTCACAAGCCCACATGATTTAATTGCATCCTGTGGAATTCACACTAAATTCCTAAAATACATGTTCATCATCCAGAAAGGTAGTGAGGCCCTACTGAATATTATGATCATTGCTTTGGATTAATCCTAGAAGCTAGACTTGATCTGAATTCCTGTTTATATTTCATTGATAATCAGGAATTTTGCATCAAAATGTATATGGCATTAAAAGCCATTAGATCTTAAGGTTTTAACCCTATGATGCCCCATAATTTGTGACACTTAACACTGAGTGCCAAAAATTGAACCCTGGCCCACTCAGTGGTCTAACAGCCACTTCTCAGTCAGGTAGCATAGTAAATAATGTAGCTCTACACATCCCAGTGATTTCAAATCTCACCTTTTAAACTTGAAATGATTTGTTTTATGTTTCACAACAAATGTTTCCCACTTTTGTTTTGAGTAATGATGTTATTGGATACCCTGGCAGCATACCAGGTACTCATTAATGACTCCCTATACAGGGACTGATAGCACCAAACATACACACACTTAGGATTTTCACATCCTGATTGCTAGTGGTACATCTTATGACTGCAAACCTATCCAAATGCACTAGGCATTTTGATTTTATTGTATTTTTCTTATTTAAAAAAAAACAAGTTTATACTCAGACCAACTTGGCTCTGACATATCTATTTGAAATAGGGCTGATATAGCCATTATTCATACATATGTTAAAGGTTTATGATAGTATGAAAAATAATATCATCCCCCATTGCATGGTATAAACAATTTTGCTCAATTAAGAGTGATTTACATTTACAATTTTAAGGATATTGTGAAGGGGTATGACCTGACAAATGTTCTTGTTAATTAATTAATTTCTGCTCACATTAAGGAAGCAGTTGAGCATCACATAGCTAGGAAAGTTCTTTGCACTGCCTATGGCTATTATAAGATATATCATTGATCTCATACATGACAGACGTATGGGTCAGTGGCATTACCACATTATGCACTTCTATTGCATGTGTTAACAAATGTTTATTTGAATCTAGCACTATTCCCTTGTCAATAGCAATGGACCCTGGATATGTCACCACACACACCAGTATTGCTACATGTTTTGAAACTAATTCCTGCACAATCCAGGAAGCCATGTTTGTGACTCTCACAGTGTCATTGCCGCATCTTCATCTGGCAACATCCATCTCTGATTATCTGGCAACTGTCCATTCTATTGGTCACCTTGATGGGAACTTTTATCATGAAAGGTCGAAACTAACTCCTTTCCTTGTGTACCATGAGGTCTTGGAATCATGATTGACTCTGAACATTGAATGTTGTACCTGAAAGGAACACCACCTTTTATGCAGATGTGACATCTTCCAACTTGTCTTACCAACTTGTGAATACAGGCCTAATAACTGAAATTAGACTTCCATTTGTGAACTCTTAAATAAACTGTATTCAGTCCAACCAATTAAGATTCTACAATCAAGCTCATTCTTATTAATACTATGAAGCAAGTCTGGGGTGGGGCTATCCCTAACTTCAGCAACAAGACTCTTCTTCATTTGATCTACAATCAAGAAATCCATTTGCTTCACTGCTTGTTTTCCAAGCCTGGCTGGCACCTCATACAAACTGAGTACTGTCATAAACTTTTACACTTTGTGCAGACGTGTGATCATCTTCAACTGAACACTGTTGCTGTTCCATTGTAAAACTCAACGTGCATAGAAACATAGAATTTGATGGCAGATAAGGACCACTTGGCCCACCCAGTCTGCCTATTTCCCTACCGAATGGATAAGCTGCAGATCCTAGTTAACCAGCAGCCTACTTCTTCCTGCCCCACCCCCTATAATTGCCTTATGACTGTCCCATGCATGCTTGAATTCCACCACTGTTTTTGACTCCATAACCTCCTCCTGAAGGCCATTCCATGCATCCACAACCCTCTCTGTGAAAAAATATTTCCTTAAATTATCTCTGAGCCACCCCCCTTCTATCTCCAAATTGTGCCCCCTTGTTCTTGCACACCTCTTTTTTTGAAAGATGCTACCCTCTTGGACTTTGTTGATTCCCTTGAGATACTTGAAAGTTTCTATCATGTCCCCCCTCTCCCTCCTTTCCCAGAGACTATACATATTAAGCTCCTTAAGTCTCTCTTCATATGTCTTTCGGTGCAGATCCTGCACCCTTTTAGTTGCCCTCCTCTGGACAGCTTCCATCCTGTCTATGTCTTTGCAGAGATTGGGTCTCCAGAACTTCACGCAGTACTCCAGAAGGGTCTGGCCAGCTGTCTGTAGAGAGGGATAATAACTTCCTGTTTTCTACTGGTAATGCCTCTTCCTATGCATCCCAGTATCCCCTCAGCCCTCCTTGCTGCCCACTCACATTGCTTGCCCACCTTTAGGTCATCTGATATGACTACCCCCAGGTCCCTTTCCATTTTTGTTGTTGTTAGTATCTCACCCCCCATTGTGTATTCTTCCCCTGGGTTTTTGTTTCCCAGGTGCATTACCTTGCACTTCTTAGCATTGAATCTAAGCTGCCATACATTTGACTATTCCTCTAACCTTGCCAAGTCCCTTCTCATCCTTTCCACCCCACCTTGTGCATCAACTCTGTTGCAGATCTCTGTGTCATCTGCAAAGAGACATACTTTTCCTTCCAGTCCCTCTGCAATGTTGCTTATAAAGACATTGAAGAGGACCGGTCCTAATACTGAACCCTGCGATACCCCACTAGTAACCCCCCTTTCTTCAGAGTGGACTCCATTTTCTATTACTCTCTGTGTCCTATTCTCCAGCCAATTCTTTACCCAGGCTGTCATCTTGGGACCCACTCCCAGGCTGGCTAACTTGTATATTAATCTTTTGTGTGGGACTGTGTCAAATGCCTTGCTAAAGTCTAGGTAGACCATGTCCACAGCCCTTCCCTGATCTACTACTTTGGTCACCCAGTCAAAGAAATCTATCAGATTTGTCTGGCATGACCTTCCGACTGTGAATCCATGCTGCCTTGGGTCCTGTGCCTCTCTGGCCTCTAGATACTTGACAATTCTTTCTTTCAGAAGTGATTCCATCATTTTCCCTACCACTGAGGTTAAACTAACAGGTCTGTAGTTTCCTGCTTCTGCCTTGCTCCCACTTTTGTGAAGGGGAATCACATCTGCCCTCCTCCAGTTCTCAGGTACCACTCCATCCTCCCATGATTTGTTAAAGAGGGTAGTCAGTGGTGTCACTAGTTCTACCCTTAGTTCTTTTAGAATTCTGGGATGAATCCCATCAGGCCCCATTGCTTTGTCCACCTTCAGTTTTAAGAGTTCTTTCAGAACCCTTTCTTCTGTAAATGGGCTGGTACCAACTTCTGTATCCAGAGTGTTTCTACTGTTTTGTTTTAGGTACCTCCCTCTTCCTTTGTAAATACTGAGCAAAAATATTTGTTTAGTATCTCTGCCTTTCACAGTCACCCTCTGCCCACCTCCCTCCCTCCCTTTATTAACCTCACTATCCCTCCTTGGTCTTCCTTTGCTCCCTGATGTACCTATAAAAGGTTTCATCCCCCTTCTTAACTGACTTGGCTATCTTTTCCTCAGTTTGGGCCTTTGCTGTTCTGACTGCCTTCCCAGCTTCCTTTTGCTTTAACTGATACCTTTCTCTGTTCTGCTCCTTCTGTGATTCCTTGTACTTCCTGAATGCTTTCTTTTTCTCTAGAACCTTCACTGCCACTTCCTTTGAGAACCATAGTGGTTTCTTACATTGTTTCATTTTGTTTATTTGCTTCACACAAAGGCTTGTTACCTCTGTGATGGCAGTTTTTATCATTCCCATTGTTCTTCCACCTCCTTCCAGCCCATTTGCTAGTGCATTCCTTAGGCACTCACCCATTTTGGGAAAGTCAGCGCCCTAAAGTCCAGTACTTTTGCCTTTGTATGACTTGACTCTGTTGCTGTGTTTATTGTGAACCATACTGTTTGATGGTCGCTAGTTCCCAGATGGCTACCCACTTCTACATCTGAGATCCTCTCTTCATCTCCATTTGAGAGAACCAGGTCTAAGATTGCTCCTCTCGAGTGAGCTCAATACTAGTTGTCTAAGGCATGCCCCTGTGGGGCATCTAGAATAACCCACTCTTGAGTAGCTGCTGCAACTGCACTCCAGTTAACATCTGGCATATTCAGATCACCCATCAACAATATCTCCCTTTTTCTGCCATTCTAAGTATACTTTCTATCATTTCCTTGTCCATTTCCTCCCCCTGAGAAGGGGGTCTGCATACAACCCCTGTGCAGATTGTGGTTCCATTGCCGGTCTCCAAATTGACCCACAGTGCTTCTCTCCTCCCTGTTTTCCCTTTTGTTCTGTTGCTTTGATTCCTTCCCTTATGTAAAGAGCTACCCCTCCTCCTCTTTTACCCTCCCTGTCCCTCCTGTAGATAGTGTATCCTGGTATGTTTATGTCCCAGTCATGGTTTTGTGTGTACCATGTTTCTGTGACTGCCACGATATCCAGATGTTCCTCCTCCATCAAGGCCACTAATTCAGGAAGCTTGTTACTCAGACTACGGGCATTGGTACTCATTGCGCTCCATTTTTTGATGGCTTTACCTTCTGTTGCAGCATCCCCCACTGACCTTTCTACCTCGGTCTTTTTCTCATTTAGTACCCTGTTTTGTAGGGAGAGGCTGGGATTTTCCTGCTGCTTATCAGTGCCTCCCCCCTTGACTAGTTTAAAAGCTTGCCAATGAAGCATTTAAACCGATTGCTCAAAAGACTTGTTCTCTTCCTGGACAGATGCAGACCATCCTGCCAGTATAGGCTGGTGTCCCTCCAGGTGGAACCCCAGTCCCCAATGAAGCCAAACCCCTGTTCTCCACACCATTTTTTCAACCATTCAATAAACTGCATGGTGCAAAATACCCTCACCTCACTCATGCCATTGACAGGCAGCACCTCAGAGAAGGATACTGTGTGTGCTACTTGTCTTAGGCCCCTTCCCAATTCTACAAAGTCCTTCTGCACTGCTCTAATCTCATGTTGAGCCAAGTCATTTGTCCCTAGGTGTACAATGACATCCAGCTCAGACTCCCATACAGCTGTTCTCATGATCCTGAGGATGCGCTTCCTCTCCCTCCAAGCCATGGCACCAGGCAGGCACCTTACTTCAGTTTTCCTGCTCCCCAGTTCTATCCCTAATAATTGAGTCCCCCACAAGGAGCTGCTTCCTTTCCTTGTAGTGTCATCTGCCTCCTTCCTGTGGGCCTCCCTTGTGATAGTTGTCCTCAGCCTCCTTAGTCTTCTCTGCAGGTGCATCCATAGGGGAGCTATGCTCCCCCAGAATGGTGTATGGATTGTGGAGTGGAACAACCGACTGGGTGTGCCTCTGTTCCACCATCCTCACCCTCCCTGAGCCCACTGTGGTCCAACAGCTGTGCTTTCGCAACCTCTGAGGTAGTGGTGGTGGCTCTGGTGCTCCCTGGATGGGGAGGGTCCTTCCTACCTTTCAGTGTGGCCTGGGGAAGGTTCCTTACTACTGTCCAGTGTGGCCTGAAGATGGGCAACTTCCTCCCTCAGGGCAGAGAGTTGTCTGCAAATAGGGCAGCATCTCAGCCTCCAGAAAGACTCCCAGAAGACTGCTGCCCCACAGCCATTATATTGCACTACTCCCCACATGTTTATCTACTTTTTTGTGTGTGTGTGTGTTTGTGTGTGTGATTGGTTTGTTATACAGAAATATATATATTATACAATGTGTATGCTTATATTGTCAGTGCAGTGTGCTAGGGAGGATATGACAGTGACATGCACCTTGCACTCTTGAGGAAATGATGTCAGAACCCCAGGTATAAAGGAACTATTTCCAGGGGTGGGTGGAGTGAGGGTGGGAAGGGTTGGCCTAAACTGTGCCCTCATAAAACAATCAGCTAAGAGCTCTGACTCACCACTGCAATGAGTGCCTTCCTGTCAGCAAGATACCCTACACAACAATTTGACAGAGAAAATATCCTGTTAATCAAACAGAGAAAATAGAGACATCTAAGTCAGACACAGGTAAAACCTCCCCAGCCCCAAAACAGCCTGGTGGTTTGTGCTCTGAAAGCAGTCAGCCCCAAAATAAGTCAGCTGTGCTTTAAACTCTTCCTGCACTGAAAATCTTAAGAATTGTAACAAAGACTGTCTTTTCCTGAAAATTCTAAGTTCCTTATTTCACCTTTCAGTTAGAAGTAGCCTCCACCTGCAGAATATCTGCTACAAACCAAAGACAATTGTAAGGTTCACCTCCCTCTGTTGTGAGCACAACTCGCTTTCTTGCAAATCCTATGTTCAGTATTGCAGCTTCCAGCCAGAGGTAGTTTGACTTGAAAAATATTAACCTATTGCACCCCCTGCTGAGGCCTTTGAAAATACTGCTCCCTCCTGAACATTTTGATCTACCTTTGCAAAATCTGAATGCATTAAATTTGAACTATGAATCTTCATCTGACACTTGAAGAACCCCTGGATTTATCCCTAGAACTGTTCGTAGTTTATGGCTTGTTGACATTGACATTTTGTGTCCTGTTCAACTTAGCAACTGAAAAATGCCATCTCCAAGGTGGTATATTCTGCTGATGTGGAACATTGTGTGGTGACCAGCTATACATTCTTCTGATATGGACTAAAAGTTATGCAAAGTGAACTTTTCTAACTTCTGTTTTATTCCTTAAACAGGTAATAGGTTATACGGTAATCACACATGTTCCCATCCCGGAACCAGATATTAAGTCTAGTCCTAACTATCTTGATGCTCTATCTCAATTTATTTTTATTATTACTATCCATACAGGCAACTTAAGTTTGTCCCTTCAATTTCTTCCCAACAGGACAGATACACACCTAATATATCAGTATTTACTGATTGTTTTGATATTGGAAACCCCATTGTGAAGTTGTATTCCAAAATGTTTATAGTAATACAAGGTTTACTAACATTTTCCCTTATAATTACATTTTGTTGTTTAAGGAAAACCCTGACACACTACCGTGACCAGTTCATTTCCTTTATCTGGCTCATGCCATGAGCCTGTAGACGAATGGTGCCTAACCACCATTTTTTGTTGTTCAAGTTCAAGTTTATTGCAGGAAAACTCCATTGAGCAAGCTCATTCACAAGGAGGTCCTGGAACATTTACACTGACATACGAACACTACATACAAAGTATTATTACAATAAAGGAAATAAGTGTGAACAAAGTTAATCTCTGTCACCTCATGAATGGGTACAACTTACAAGGCAGAATTCAGACCATAACCTGATTTGGTTATCAGCTAATACAGTTAGGTGCAACCAGAGAGAATGTAAGAGAGTGCAGATGGTGAAAGAGCATCAGAGGACAGATATGGATATGGAGTATGGACAAATGTAAGAGGACAGAAATAGTTAAAGGTTAAAGAAAAGTAGGGGGTTAGGAGTAAAGGAGAAGAAGGGGGGAATGATGTAATTAAGAGATCAGGAGGAAAATGACAGAGTAAGCAAGAACTGGGTATCTACACTATGACAAATTATTTTTATCAGTTGTGTACCCAGTTGGGCCGAGTACAGGCAGACAGTACCCAATAAGGGAAAAGGGGGGGATTAGTGGCAGCTACAAATATCTTTTATTTTGGATGAGGCTAAAGCTTTATAGAGATTAGTTGAGACTGTGCTGGTAAGTTTCAGTATGGATTATAGTTGGTTCCATGATGTGGGAAAGAAAGAAGAAACTGCTCACTGACCAAAGATAGTATGAGTTCGTGGTATGTCAAGCAGGATAAAGTTTGATTTCCTAAGCGAATATGAACTGCAAGATAGGCGAATAAGAGACATCAAGTAATCCGGCAATTTAAGAAGAGGTAACTTGAGAGTCCAGATACCAGCATGGAGCAAGCATCTGTTGACAAGTGAGGACCAGCCAACAGCTGCATACAGGTCACAGTGGTGGATTCTATAAGGGGGAACTGGTGATGAACCTTAGGGCACGATGATAGAGAACGTCCAGCTTACTTAGACTAGAAGTTGCAGAAGAGGCGTATATAAGATCACCATAATCTAGTAGAGGAAGAAATGTGGACAACATAAGCCTGGTATGGACTGTAAGAAGGAAGATGGATCTATTTCTAAAGAAAAACCCTAACCGTGATTTTAGCCTCCTAGATAAGTCTTCAGTGTGGTCATTAAAGGAAAGCTTATTGTCTATCCGGAAGCCGAGATACTTAAATTTAGTAACAACTTTGAGGGGTTCACCCTGGGAGGTAACAGTAAAATTCATCAGAGGCAAAGGGGGGTATAAATGGAAGAACTACATGAAAGGATCATTGCCTTGGTTTTTTTGGCATTTAATAGGAGCTTAGCATTAATAAGATTAGTTTTGAGCTGCGCGCAAAGTCGGCTTGCATAACTTCCCTAACTTCTGCTAGGAAGGTGCCAGAGGTGTACAGGACAGTGTCATCTGCGAAAAAATGAAGATTAGAGTTCGTTATGTGAGAATCAAGGTCATTGATGTAGATAGAGAATAGGATTGGTCCTAAAATGGAGCCTTGAGAAACTCCCCTAGTAATCGGAAGGGAGTCCGAGGAGACCATCCACTTTGACTTTCTGTGTCCTATCAGTGAGGTAGCTTGAAAACCACTGTATGGTAGAGGAAGTGGCATCTAGGTTAGTAAGGCAGTTAAGTAGGAGATACGATCAACAGTGTTGAATGTTTTACTAAGATCCAAAAGACTGCACCGGTAATCTTCTTAGAGTCCACAGCAGAGATCCAATCATTGGTGACCTTAGCCAAAGCTGTAACAGTGCTGTGCTTAGACCTGAAGCCAGACTGTGCAGAGTTTAGGAGAGTGGGATTTAATATGTTGTTTTAACTTGTTATAGATTAGCTTTTCAAAGACTTTTGAAAGGATGGGCAGGATAGAGATGGGTCTATAGTTATTTAGGTCACGGGGTCTCCAGATCTGAAAATAGGAAGAATGTAAGCAGAATTCCTGCAGGCTGGAATGGAGGCAGAAGTAATGGATAGATTGAAAATATGAAGGATAGGGGCGGCGAGATGGGCAGTACCTAGTCTGAGGAAGAGTGGTTCAAGTCCATCATCTCCGGAGCTCTTCCTGTGATCTAGGTTGAGGAGTGAATCTTCAACTTATTTGTAGTTAATAGTACGCAGTTGAAATGGGTAGGCTGGAGCACAGATGACAGGGGTAGTGCTGACACTTTTGTTTGCATGGTTTACATAGGGTGAGGAGTCAAATGCAAGTCCAGTGGTAACAAAGTGTGAATTAAGTTCTTTGAGAATTTCAGAGTTGTTTTCCACCACCCTCCCATTAGTAATTATCTTATCCGGAATAGATGGAGCTGAGGGTCGGCCTTCAATCGATTTTAATGTCCTCCAAATTTTGGGGAATTCCATTGCACGCTCCAAAGTGGACACATAAAGTGTGCCTTTGCAGCATGGATGCTTTTACACATGCGTTCCTAGCAATTTGGAAGGCTTGCCAATCTGCAGGGCTCTTGGTATACCTAGCCTTTGCCCAAAGTTTATCTCTATAGGAGAGCACTGCTTTGAGGTCTGGGGTGAACCAGGGGTTGGAGAAGTTACGCTCCCTGACTTTGACAGTAGGAGCGTGCTTGTCAACCAGGGTAATAAGGTTGTCATTGAAAATTGAAACGGATTCCTCAGCAGTTTTTGCAAGGAATAAATCTTGCCATCTGACCCTGCTCAGGTTAAACAGGAAACTTGCCACATTAAACTTACGAAAGAGACCACTTAGTTCTGAGTTTAGATTTTTGGCAGATTTTAGTGTGGGCTCTTGTATATACCACCACACCATTGTCACTCATATCGTTATGGAACACTGCTGAGTCGGAGATTTTATGGGAGTGGTGAAAGGATAACGCCCAGATAGAGCTGTTAGTAGAGTTGGAGACATTGTTCCTAGTAGGTTCAGTAACTAACTGCACTAGGCCAAGCTCATCACAAAGGGCTTTGAGGCAGTGGGATTTTGAGGTGAGCCAATCCATATTGAAGTCACCCAATACTATTGTTTCAGAATTGGCAGCCAAGGTTAGGGATTTAAGAGTGTCAAGGAATTCTATACCTCCAGACAGAAGCTTATGTGCTCCAATAATAGTAATGCAATCAGAGGATGGCAGGTAAAGCTTCAGTGAAATCATTTCAAATTCTTTAGGCTTGGATTTACAATATATATCACTAACTGTGAACTTGGTTGGAGCATAGATGACCCCCCCCCCCAGTGTCCCTATCAGCCCTAAATAGTTTGTAGCCTGGGAGGGATATTTGTTGGTCAGGATTTGTCTTTTTAAGCCATGATTCTGTAATGATAATGAGGTCGGGTTTGTATGTGCACCCAAGCTTCAAGCTGGTCAAACTTTTGATTAGGCTCAGGATGTTAATTAACATCATTTTTATGCCGGGGCATCAGCAAAGTCCGATGGCGAGAAAAATTGTGCTGGCAGACCAGAGTTTAACTCCACATTGCCCGAGCAAAGAAGGAGTAACAACAACATTTTCTTTAGAGTGTTTAATAAAAATGAAAAGGCTTTTCTTCTTTGAGATCTCATTTGGTAGTTGGCCGTGGTTAAGCATTTAAGGCTGGAGAGTGAGAAGCATGATTGGTGCTTGAAGGAAATGAGGGAAGGGGCACAGATGGTCATGGGTGAAGGACACAGGAGGGTGGGCATTGAATGGGATATATATATGATACAGTGAATCTGCAAGAGAAGATGTACTGTGTGAGGGGCAGTATATGGTGCAGCAGGGAAGACAACGGCTGGGAATGGGATTGCTCCAGACCTGTTATTGAACAGAGTGCATAAGGTACACTATTGCCAAGCATGAGCAAGAAGATAAGAAGGCAGCCCATTTTGGCAATCAATAATCCTCGCGATTAGATCTATATGTCAGTTAAAAGCTAAGTGAGAATTATGAGGCATGAGGCTCTTGCACAAGTGTCTTTAGCACCTGAAAGTGCTCTTATCAGGCCATAACCCACACCTCGGAGAGTCTTACTGCCCTTATAAAATGGGCCCCATGTAATTACTAAAGAAAAAAATAAAAGTCAGAAATATAAAATGGGACTTCATTTGGTGCAATAGTAAAAATAGTCCCACTATTAAAAGGAATGCTTATTAGCAGCACAGGACTTCCTACCGATGCCTTAGGTAGAAAAATAGCACTAAGTGTATGGAAGGTCCCCCATCCTCCAAAAGGCCTAAATATTTAATATTTTTTTTCACATTTATTAGTTAGTCCAGGTGTCTGAGGAGTGAATGAGTGCCCACTTAGTTTCAGTTAGAGTGAGCGGGAGCAAGCATTTTCGACTTCAAGTACTGTGTGATGCATCTTGTGTTAACCACCCCCAACCAACCAACTAGATACACAAATCTTTTTTTCTTCTTCTTTTTTTTAATCTACGTGTCTTTCATTTACTGAGTTGCTTCAGAGTTCTGCTTCACTGTCTGAGCATGTCCCTTTGTGGTTGTGGCATACAGCCATTGGGCTGTGGAAAGTGGAGATCCCTTTCCTCTTTCTACCTAGAAATGCTGGTCGCAGTTTCATTTTTAAATTTTAAAGTTTACGTGTTGCTATGTTTGAGGATGGAAGATTGCAGGGAATGAGATGGGAAGATTGTGGTGAAACTGAAATCTGTCTACAGCTCTTCCAGTATCAGCGGTCCCGGGGTCAGAGGTAGTTCACATCTTTTTAACAAGAGTAAAAAAAGTTGTTACATTTTTAATTGTGTCTATGAAGTTTGAGTTGCAGCACTTGTATCGTGTGAAGGTCTAGAAGTGGTGGGTGTAGTGGCAGTGCAGTCGGGAGAGAAGTAAAAGCATGATCCCATGGAAGCGTGGAAGGAAGCGCCACTCATTTACTGATGCTAGAACTGATGACTGAGAGGTTGGTACAGTGATAGCTATGGTGATGGTGCATTGCCTGGCACAAATAGTGCCGGTTGTCAGGTTATGGCCTGATAAGTACACAGCTGAAAAGGGGTTTCAACCAATCAGGATTCAGAATTTATTTTGTCCATTTTATAACATTAAATATTCTCATCAACCCTAATATTCAGGCACTACGTGCCTCTATTATATATAGACACAGTATATAGTAGGGGCCCTTATAGTAAGGGTTGAGTAGCATGTTTAATGTTAAACCTTAAATTTGCACTTTAATAACTTTGCAACCAATTAATGAATTTACATAAAATTTGGCATGTGATGTCCTGTGGGTAGATCTCTTGACATGACAAGATTATGAGATCTGGATAGTGCAAAAATGTTAAAAGTTGCCACTTTTGCAGTTTTTCCTCATTGCCTTGTGCCCAGACGTTGTGGAATTCTTGGGTGAAATGTTATGGTAGATACAGCTTGGGTCACAGAACTGCCCTGAATTTGTTTAGTGAAAAAATATGATTCTGCTCAAAGTTATTCAATTTTTAAGTTCCCATTATTTCCAATGGGAAGATCACTCTCCAGAATAGAGGTATTAAGTTCGACAAAGGGACCAATCCTTTTTTGCCTGAAAAAAATTCCTTTTACATGAGCCGCCATCTTGTTTTAAATTTTTTTCACAGAACAAACTCTCATAACACTGTCCACAGATGTCTTTTACAGACATTCAAACATGTATTCAAACATGTATCTTGTCCATCGACAGTTGATGAGCTTCACTTTGTATTTTTTTATACCTCCCAAGGCCTCTAAACATTTTTTTGTAACTATTTAAATGCCTTTTAGGCACTCGCTAAGATCCTTTTTCATGAATCCTTTTTCATTCAAATGAAAAAGGATCACAACTCAAAAAAGGATTTGGGACACATAGGAAAAAAGCCTTTTCCAAGCCTTTCCCTGTAATATTCTATTTCTATAGCGTAGTTCCCCCCCCCTCCCCAATCGTGGACCCCATAGAATATATATTTTCCATAGTGTAGTGTCCTTCCCTCTTCCCCAATCACCCACTCCATCAGAAATAAAAGTTTTCCATTGTGTAGTGGTCCCTCCCACCTCCCCTGTCTTAATGGTAGCGATCATGAATGGTGACCCCCCCAAAACCTAGCTGGATCACAATTCCTCATTGCTACCATTAAGACAGATCATGCCTTGTCAATAATTCAGCAGTACAGAAGCTCAATAATGTAGACAAATAAATAAAATTACTAGACCTTAAAGTTAGGCAGGACTATGATACCTACTACAATAAATGGGCTGAAGCTAGATTAAGAAAAAAAAATGAACTTGTAAATAAACAAGTTATTAGTAAAATTAAAAAACTTAAAAGATCATGATATATAGATGGGGAAAAACAGGAAAATTACTGGTTAATCAACTCAAAAAACAAAGAGAGGCAATGATGATAACAGTTCTTGAAAATGACAATGGGGTACAGTATTTAAAAGATGAAGAGATGGGGGTGCTAGTAATAGAAGAATATAAGAAAATATACCAACAAAAATATTGCACTAATGTTGATGACATACATAGAAACATAGACTTTGATGGCAGATAAGGACCACTAGGCCCATCTAGTCTGCCCATTTGAACATAAATAGATATATGACTAATAGTTTCATTTCGAAACTACCATGTGATGCTTCTACCTTTAGCATGCAAGGAGTAATAGATACAATTAAGTCACTTCCTAAAAATAAGAGTCCAGGATTAGACAGTTTAACTATAGAGTTTTATTAGACCTTCAGTATGCAGGTGGCACCATGGCTTCTATCTATATTAAATGAATTAAAGGGGGGGGGCAAATAGATGTACCTATTTCTATGCAGGAATCCAAGACTATTTTATTATTAAAAGAGGGTAAGGAGTCAAACAAAAGTCAATATGTATAATCTGATTTCATTATTAAATACAGACTATAAAATAATAATGAAACTGTTAGTTAATTGGATTAAGAAAACTTACCTACAGTTGTAGATAGTGAGCAATATGGTTTTGTGCAGGAACATACTATCTTCCAAGCAACAAAAACCATCAAAAAGGAAGAGGAACCTTTTCATTTACTAGCTATAGATGCCACAAAGGCTTTTAATGTATTAAATAGAAGTTTCATGTTTGCCTGTTTACAGGCATGGAAGATATCCATGCCCTTAACCAAGACAATACACAAGTTATATAAGAGGGCTACAGTTAGATTTTAATAAATAACTATTTGTCAGACTCCATGAATATGGCAAAAGGTGTTAGACAGGGATGTCCCCTGTCTCCCATACAATATATATTATCACTTGAGCCTTTTCTACATAATATTAAGGCAACTAAGGCTATTGTAGGGCTAGTTTCTCAAGACCCAAATAGAAAAATAAATGTATTTGCGGATGCTATTTTAATGACTGTAAAAAATATTAATCTTGCAATGCCAAGTTTTTTGGAAGAAGTACGTAACTGTACTAAAGTATCAGGATTAATTGTGTACCAGTCCAAATCTGTTATTATGGTGGTAAATAAATCTGGGTATAGATTATCAGAATATATAATTTGAGACTTTCAAATAAGTAATAATCTAAAATATCTAGGTATTACCCCTTGTAGTAAACAAGAAGAAATGATAAGGATAAATTTCAATGTTGTTAAGGATAGAGTGAGGGAATTACTTGGAAACTGGGGAAAACTATCACTATCCTTAACTGAGTGGATAGAAACTATTAAAATGATGACTATGCCTCACACTTTATATGTCATCCAATCTGTTATAGGCTGCCCTCCCATATCTTGGTATGACTCTGTTAAAATGATTTTCAAGACATTTTTGTGGAGAGGTGGGAAACCATGAATATCTTGGAGTCAGTTAAACTCCTATAAATGAATTGAGGGTTGCAGTTGCCCAGACCCTTTTAATTATGAAACAACATTTCAGATAAAGTTATGGTGGGAAAATGATTTGGGGGAACGCAAGTAAGGTTTGGAAGAAGCCCATTTTTGGCTACAAAAAGAAAGGAAAGGAATTTACTCTCTATTGTGGGACAGTAAGAAAAAATGAGATACTCCTCTCCTGTTCACTGCCACTGGGAGTAGAATTAGACAAGAGACTAATAGATTAAGTCAGAATAATATGTTACCCTGGTTACATTTTCAAATTTGTCAGACTGGGGATTTTTGGACCTCTGATGACCGGAAATTAATAGTGTGTTTAAAGGAAGGGGGTATAACCAGATGGTATCTATTAAATGAAGAAGGAACATTTTGTGCTATGAAACCTAAAGCAATGAATACCCTCAAATTATAAATGTAATTTTACACTATTTAAAGCTCAGTAAGAAATTTTCCTTTGTAATTAAATTTATGGCGAAAGATCAAATAAACAACATACCTGGAATATTAGATCAACAAAACAAAATGGTGTTGAACTGGAATGATAAACTCCTTCAAAAATTTTTATCAAATAAGTATTCCAGACCAGGATCTTAGGAATAAAACCAATGCTAAATGGCAGTTGGAAACAGGAGTAATTTACACTAGCCAACAGTGGAAGAATCTGGCGCAAGCTCCATAAGGATCATATTTTTCCAAAAATAATACTATTCAAAAAAAAAAGTCCTTGACAGAGCATGCTATTCTCCTGAGATACTATGCCATTTCATAAAAAATAGCTCAAATGAATGTTGACATTTATGTGGCCAAAAAGTGGATCTTTTTCATTGCTTATGGGATTGCCCTAAAATCAAACACTTGTGGGTAATGAAGGCTAAATGAATAACAGAGATATAAAATATAAAAGCATGTGACTCCAATTACAACTTCCTGTTGCTAGCCTTTTTTTCTTACTAATTGCCCTCCATCCCACCCACCCTAAGCCAGTTCTACTTTTATAGCCACTGGATTTGACTGACAATAGGAACTTCCTGTTTGGCAGTAGGAAGGGAAGGATCATAGAGAAACATTAGTTTTGTCAACCCTAAAGAAAAAAAGTAGCTTGCTTTCCCCCCAGGTGCTGGTGGTCTGACACTGAGCAAGGAAGAAGGAGGCTACTGAAGAATAAAGGAAGTTGCTGTCCCAGAACAGGAAGGGTGAGGGTTGTAAGGAGAGGAGAGGAGAGAGTAAGCATACAGAGAAACAGAAGAGGGACACAAAATAAGACATGATAGGAGTGATGCAGCACAATGGCTGTGGGGCGGCAGTGTTCTGGGAGACATTCTGGAAGCTGCGTGCTGCCCTATTGCAGGCACCTCTGGTCTGAGGCAGGAGGTTGCCCGTCTCCAGGCTGACCTGGCTAGGATTCATGAAACCTCCTCCCCCACCCAGGGACCACCATGGCCAATGCCACTAACTCAGAGGTTGCCAAGAAAGAGGAGAGGCTGGACTAGGGTGGGCTCAGGGATGGATAGGGTGGTGGAACAGAGTTGCATCCCTCCAGCTGTACTGCTCCACAATTCATACACTCTTCTGGTGGACAGTGGTTCCTCTATGGAGGCATCTGCACTGGAGACCAAGGAGGATGCTGGGAACCTTCACTAAGAAGACCCACAGGAGGGTGGCATGGGACCCCACAGGGGAAGGAAACAACTCCTGGTGGGGGACTCAATCATTAGGAGGGTAGAAGTGGGAGAGGAAGGGAAGAGGGAAGTAACCACGGCTTGGAGGGACAGGAAGCGAATCCTCAGGATCGTGGGAGCAGCTGCACAAGGGAGGGAGCTGGATGTCATTGTCCACCTAGGGACAAATGACCTGGCTAGGAATGGGATCAGAGCAGTGTAAGAGGAGATTGTAGAGCTGGGGGATGGGCCTAAGACAAGTAGCGTATACAGTAACCTTCTCGGAGGTGCTGCCTGTCTATGGCAAGGGCGATGCTAGGGTACTCTTCACCACAGAATTCAATGAATGGTTGAAAAACTGGTGTGAAGCTCAGGGTTTTGGCTTCATTAAGGACTGGGGAGCCACCTGGAGGGATGCAGACCTATATTGGCGTGATGGTCTGCATCTGCCCGGTGGGAACCAGGATCCTAGGTGAGTGGTTTAAATGGTTCATTGGTAAGCATTTAAACTAGCAAAGGGGGGGAGGCACTGAAAAGGAGCAGGGAAATCCCAGCCTCCCCTTACAAAACATGGTAATTAGTGAGGTAAACACCAAGGTAGAGAAGTCATTAGGGAGCAGAACAGAGGTAAATGTAAAAAAAGGCAAAGGCAGTAAGGACAGGGATGGGGCTAAAAGGGGTAAGACCATCAAAAAGCGGAGGGTGATGAGTACCAATGCCCGTAGTCTGTGTAACAAGCTCCTTGAACTAGTGGCCTTGATGGAAGAGGGTTGCCTGGATATTGTGGCAGTCACAGAAACATGGTACACAGTGAACCATGACTGGGATGTCAACATACCAGGATACACAATCTACAGGAGGGACAGGGAGGGTAAAAAGAGGAGGAGGAGGAGTAGCTCTCTATTTAAAGGAAGGGATCAAAGCAACAGAACTAAAGAATAAACAGGGAGCAGATGAGGCACTCTGGTTCACCCTGGAGACAGGAAATGGCACCACAATCCACATGGGGGTTGTATACAGACCCCCATCTCAGGGAGAGGGAATGGATAAGGATATGATAGAAGGCATCCTTAGAATGGCAGACAAGGAGGAGATATTGTTGATAGGGGACCTGAATATGCCAGATGTTAACTGGAGCACCTTTGCTGCAGGCACATCCAAGAGCAGGGTCATTCCTGATGCCCTACAAGGGGCATGCCTCAGGCAGCTAGTATTGGAACCCACTTGGGAGGGAGCAATCTTAGACCTGGTAGTCTCAAATGGGGAAGGAGAAAGGATCTCAGATTTAGAAATGGGTAGCCATCTGGGAACAAGCGACCACCAAACAGTGTGGTTCACGATAAACACAGCCATACAATCAAGCCATACAAAAGCAAGAGTAATGGACTTTAGGAGGGCTGACTTTGGGAAAATGAGAGAGTGCCTCAGAAAAGCACTAGCAAACAGGCAAGAAGGAGGGGTGGAGGAACAATGGGGAGTAATCAAAACAGCCATCACAGAGGCAACAAGTCTTTGTGTAAAGCAAATCAACAAAACACTATGAAGGAAAAAAACTGCTATGGTTCTCAAAAGAGGTGGCAGGGAAGTTTAAGGAGAAAAGGATAGCATTCATGAAATATAAGGAAACATGGAAGGAGCAGGACAGAGAACTTTATCAGTTAAAGCAGAAAGAGGCAGGGAAGGCAGTCAGAATGCCAAAGGTCCAAACCGAGGAAAGGATAGCCCAGTCTGTTAAGAAGGGGGACAAGACCTTTTATAGGTACATTAGGGAGTGAAGAAAGGCCAAAGGAGGGATATTAAGGCAGAGGGTGACAGTGAAAAAGCAGGGATACTGAACGAATATTTCTGCTCAGTATTCACAAAGAAAGAGGAGGGGGAGGTACCTAAACCAAACAAAAGAAACACTCTGAAGATGGGGGTCGATACTAGTCCATTTACAGAAGAAAGGGTTCTGAAAGAACTAATAAAATTGAAGGTGGACAAAGCAATGGGGCCCGAGGGGATTCACCCAAGAATTCTAAAAGAACTAAGGGTAGAACTAGTGACACAGCTGACTACACTCTTTAACAAATCATGGGAGGAGGGGGTGGTACCTGAGGACTGGAGGAGGGCAGATGTGATTCCTCTTCACAAAAGTGGGAGCAGAACAGAGGAAGAAAACTACAGACCAGTTAGTTTGACCTCAGTGGCAGGCAAAAATGAGGGAATCACTTCTGAAGGAAAGAATTGTTGAGTACCTAGAGGCCAGTGAGGAACAGGACCCAAGGTAGCATGGATTCACGATGGGAAGGTTGTGTCAGACAAATCTAATAGATTTCTATGACTGGGTGACCAAAGTAGTAGACCAGGGAGGGGCTGTGGACATGGCCTACCTAGATTTTAGCAAGGCGTTTGATACAACCCCACACAAAAGATTAATACACAAGTTAGCCAGCCTTGGAGTGGCTCCCAAGGTGGTAGCCTGGATAAAAATTGGCTGAGACAACAGGACGCAAAGGGTAGTAGTAAAGGTCCACAGTGAAGAATGGAGGGTTACTAGGCGGTACCGTGGGGTTCAGTACTGGGACGGTCCTTTTAATGTCTTTATAAGTGACATTGCAGAGGAAATGGAAGGAAAAGTATGTCTCTTTGCAGGCGACACAAAGTTCTGCAACAGGGTTGATACACAAGATGGAGTGGAAAGGAACTGAAGGGACTTGGCAAGGTTGGAGGAATGGTCAAATGTATGGCAGCTCAGATTCAATGCAAAAGTGCAAGGTAATGCACCTGGGAAACAAAAACCCAGGGAAGAGTACACAGTGGGGGGTGAGATACTGACAACAATAAAATTTGAAAGGGACATGGGGTAATTATATCAGATGACCTAAAAGGTGGGCACGTGATGTGGGGCGGCAGTAAGGAAGGCTGTGGGGAGACTGGAATGCATAGGGAGAGGCATCAATAGCAGAAAACAGGAAGTTCAAGAGGGTAGCATCCTTCAGAAAAAGAGATGTGCAGGAACAAGGAGGCACAATTTGAAGATAATGGGGGATGGCTCAGAGGTAATGTGAGGCAGTATTTTTTCAAGGAGAGGGTTGTGGACGCATGGAACAGCCTCCCTGAGGAGGTTGTGGAGTCAAGAACAGTGGGAGAATTAAAGAATGCATGGGACAGACATGAGGCAGTCCTAGTGGGAGGGTAGAGGAAGTAAGCTGTTGGTTAACTAGGATCTGCAGCTTATCTGTTAGGTAGGAAAATGGGCAGACTAGGTGGGCCAAGCGGTCCTTATCTGCTGTCAAATTCTATGTTTCTATGTTTCTAACTGAGATAAACGTATGTCCTTTCCAACTACGATCTTGAATGATGTTGATGGGTTAGGGCTGTATTACACCCAGAAGAAAATGTTATACGCAGGTACTATGAGAACAAAGAGATACACGCTGGGCAACTGGAACACTCAAATAATAGAATTTTTGCCTAAAAATAAATGGTGGTTTCAAGTGAGGGAGGTAATTCTTTTTGAAAACCTATGGCAGGAGATATCGGGAGATTATGTGAAAGATATTAATAATATAAATATTAGAGTAAGCCTTGACGCCGAGAAGGCATTTGACAGGGTTTCATGGCCCTTTCTCTATAAAGTCTTGGCTAAACTTGGTATCCCAAGAACTCTAATTGAGGTCCTACAAAACATTTATGCGGACCCTCGAGCACGTGTTAAAGTGGGGGGCCATCACTCTGGTTACTTCCCTCTGAGGCGGGGGACGAGGCAGGGATGCCCCCTGTCGCCCCTACTTTTCGCGGCATTTATTGAACCATTAGCTCAGTCAGTAAGAGAAGCAAGAAACATTACTGGGGTGAACATGGGGGGTGTGGAGCACCGCATTCCATGTCATGCCGATGATGATGTGCTGCTATATCATCGAATCCTGAACAGTCCATGCCGACAATCCAGTTACTCTTGGATCGATTTAGTCGGGTTTCTGGCTATAAGTTGAACCTGGCTAAAACAGAAATTCTCGCATTTCATTATACACCCTCATCATATGTTGCTTCCCTCTTTCCATGCAATTGGGGCCTCACCAAACTAAAATATCTGGGAGTATATATCTCTCAGAGATATGAGGACTTCTTTAAAAACAATTATGATCCTTTTACATCACAACTTAAACATGACTTGGGATCATGGGTTATGCTACCCCTCTCGCTGGGGCGCAGGATAGAGGTAGTAAGAATGATCACCCTACCTCGGCCCTACATCTATTCTGGAATGTCCTCTACACATCTCAAAGAAAACCTTCAGGGTTGGAACCGATGCATCTCCAGGTTTATCTGGATTGGGGGCAGACCCGAGTCAGGATGAGGATCTTGACACTTCCTGAAAGACGGGGCTTGCACTACCCGATTACAGTTATACTATCAAGCAGCGATGATGACACATATTATGGCGAGGCAAAATGGGTGGGTCAGCCACACTGGCTGCAGATAGAACAAACATTGGTACCGGATGGGATTATTTTCAAAACATTTATAAAATGGAGAAGGGTGGAACCCCAGTCTCAGGCGATCCCTGGTTGATTACGCGTGATAGGGTTTGGCAGCAAATTAAAAAAAGCCAGGGGTTAGAACCTTTGTTGAGCCTGCTCTGCCCATAGCGAATTTAGCGGACTTCCCACCTAACAGGTTGGATCATGGATTCAGGACCTGGGAGAGATATGGGCTGAATACCTCCCAAATAATGACACAAGGTAGGATGTGGCCTTTCAGTGAAGTCGGAAACAGTTCAACATAGCAAGCAGGGATTTTATCGGTTCCTGCAGCTTCGGCACTACCTTCAGGGGCTTCCAGAGGTGGTCTCTCTGCCTGAGAGATACCCTCCATTGTTAGAGGCCCAACTTCAATTGAATAAAGGTGGGATAGGAACAAGTAGATTACTCTCTCTTTATTACAGGGTCCAAAATACGCAGGGAGAAGCATATACAGAAGGGATCAGAGCACAGTGGCAGAAGGAATTGGGAAACCCCCTCACACAGGAGGACTGGCAGAGAGCCTGTGAGTCTGCGACCGAGTCACATGCTCCCATCAATGGCGAAATATGCATGGAAGAATCTAATTAGATTCTTTAAGACTCAGTAATCACCAGACACCTACTCACCAGAGGCCTCGGCCGAGTGCTGGAAGCAGTGCGAGAACTCAGAGACCCACACACGCATATAATGTGGTTGTGTGGAGCTTTGGACTACATTGGGATCTTTACAAGAGCACCTGAGGAAGATATTTGGCCCGTGGCTCCACCTGACAGGGGAGATGTTTCTGTTCTTAGACACACCGCAGGAGTTAAGGAATCAATAGCAGATACCTGTTACATCTATTGATAATGGCAGCCAAAAAGCTATTACTAGACTGTAGCTGACTGATAAAAACCCACAATATCAGATTGGTGGGATATAACCAAACAGATTTATCGGTTAGAACAAATTACACACAGCCTGAATGAGAAGAAGGAGAAATTTGCTGAAAAGGTGGTCCCGCATTTACTATACTACCGCCCCTGGAGGACGCCTTTGTACCATAGGTGGCTGTAGTAGAAGACAGGGAACAGAGCAGGAGCTGCTTGGAAGATGAGACTGCTTTATGGTGGTTGAGGCAGGCAGGCCTCTGAGGAAGACACAGCCCATGATTAAGGGCAGGCATGACTGATATAGTGAAACTTAAGCTTCATAGAATGCAGTACATTAATGGTTAAATCAAAGGAGGGTGGTTGTCAACACAGGAGGCCAGATGGACAACTGAAAATTAATGCCTAGGAATTGAAGTTCCGTACTCTCTAGTAATTCGATGTACTGTATGAATTATAAAGTAACATTTAATGAGAATACCGTATAATGAATCCAATCAACTCAGAAATTAAGTGATCCCATCACTGCTGTGCACGGTGGATGTGTATGTACCTGTCTGTCAAAAAGGTGAAAATTTTGTGTTTTTGTGTGTTTTTAATAAAAGGAAATTTACAAAAAAATAATATAAATATTAGAGAGGACTTTATACCATTGTGGAATTTAATTAAGGTCCCAAAGTGAGAAGGGTGGTGGAGGAGGATATTTATATTTACATTTATATGTATAGGTTATAACTGCATTGAATGGAAATATTGTAAAGGTGATGTTTATAGGATTTACTATAAGGCCGGATATTCAAACTGCACCAGGCTGTGGGGCAAGCCTGGGCGCAGCTGAACTTGGTTGTGCAGCAGCTTTGAATATCGCACCTGGCCCGCCCACTGTGCATGGCTGGTGGCACTGCCTCAGCGCAAGTGGCCAGAGTGGAGCAAGGAGATGCGCTAGTGCAAGTGCCATTGCGCCATGCACAGCACCTGCGATATTCAAAGGGGACAGCAAATGGGGCCATAATATATGCAAGGTGCACATGGGGCCATTGCATGTCATTATGGTCCCATTTGCATCCCATCAGCATGCAGGTGCGCCGATCCCTCGGACGACGGCGCCTGGTACCTGCCAGGCAGCAGCCACGGAGACCGATGCCCCTGCAGCCCAATCGCGGGCAGTTGTTCAAAAATCCTCCTCTAATATCCCTGGTGGTCCAGTGGACCGCTATATGCCTGATCGTGGGCATTTGTCTAAAGAAATATCCCCTAATATCCCAGGTGATCCAGTGGACCACTATGTGCCCAATCGCGGGCATTTGTCTAAAGAAAAATTCCCTGTAATATCCCTGGTGGTCCAGTGGACCGCTATGTGCCCAATCGCAGGCATCGGTATAATAACCTCGTCCAATATCCCTGGTGGTCCAGTGGACGATCGCTGCCGATCACGGGCATCTGGTTAACTACTCCCCACCAATATCCCTGGTGGTCCAATGGACCGCACTCTGCCCGATTGTGGCATCTGTAAAACATATAAATGACCTATTACCCTGGTGGTCTAGTGTACCTCCTCACCCGCCCACTGGAGCCCCACCGCCCCTCCCCCTGGTCAGCCAGCAGGCAGCAGCACCCCACCCACCTGCCCCGCCGCCCGCCAACTGACAGCTTGGTGGGGCTGCATGCCCATTGGTTCACAGCATGAGCCAAAGGGCAGCCTACCTATTATAATATACATTCCAGATATGTAAATGAATCATTCACATATCTGAATGTGTAGTAGATGGCTGGCACACTTTTGGCTCACGCCAGAACCAATGGGCTGCAGCCCTACCAAGCTGTCAGTCGGAGGGTGGCAGGCATGGTAGTAGCACCACCTGCTGACTGGGGGTGGAGCGGGGTGGTGGGGCTCAGTGGGCAGGTGGAGGGGGGTACACTAGACCACCAGGGTAATAGGTCATTTTATGTTTTACAGATTCCTGCGATCGAGCAGAGTGCAGTCCACTGGACCACGAGGGATATTAGAGGGGGGTTTATGTACATGGATGCCCGCAATGGAGCATGGGGGTGTACCGCCAGGTGCGGCAGGAACTCGGGTGGCCACCCACAGGTGGCAGCTGCCATGTTGCGCCTTGCAATTCGGCAGCTCACCTGTGGGTGGCCATCATTTGTTCCTTTTTCTTTGGGCTTAACTTTGTGCCGGCGCAAATAGGGGTTGCAAGATGCATGGCTCTCACATCCCGGCTGAATATCAGGCTGTGCAGGTTATGCATGGGCACGCCCCCACCTGTGCTCAGACATTACTGATGCACCCCAGCGATCGGGATTTGTGCGGCACACTTTTCTCTTTTGAATATCGTGCTGGGGCACATCAGTGGGTTGTATCATGCGCAACCCTTTTGAATATCTGGGCCTAAGACTTTTAAAGATACGTAACTAGAGGATTATAAATTTTGTTGTTTGATATGTCTTGTTTGCAACAAAATAAAATAATAAAATTGTTGTCAAAAAAAGCTCAATAATGTAGAAATGAAGACTTCAACACTGTCGCTAGTCACCAAACTATGTGCATGTGAATCTGCGAGTGGTGGAAAAATATGTAAGCCAAATGTAAGGGGTTGACTAGATAGAAAATGTATGAAATAAAGTATAAAATGAAAACACAGCATGGGAAAATGCAGTGCTGTACTAAAACTGAATAATAATAAATATTAATCAGCAAAAGTGTGTGTGTGTGTGTGTGTGGGTGTGTGTGAGTGTGTGCGTGTGTGCATGTATGCATCTAAAATGATTTTTTATTTAAAATCCATTTTGGTGGAGTTGCCCTGTTTGTTCCAACAGGCACAAGTGATCAACAGCAAAGGTTAAAAACAGTGTTGGCCAACTAAAAAATTTGAAGAATCCAGCAGAAGAAAGCCACTAAGAGACAGAGAAGTGAGTGTACTACTGCCATACAGTGGGTGGAAATAATGAATGAGACAGCTGCATAATGAGAACTGAATATGTGGCAATGAGTTTAAGTGTTTTTCCCCCAATTACAGAACACATATAAACTAGAATGTTTTTTGAAACTTGTACTCCTCCACCCCAAACGTTCCAGGCCATGGTGCCACAGATACAAAGGGTCACCATGAGAGTGGCTGCAGGGTGCTGCACAGTGGGACAAATTTTTGTTCTTTGTGCTGAGAAGAGAAGTCCCCAGACCTCCTGGTAATCCAGTGCCCAAGCCAGCCGTACCGAGCAGGATAACTTCAAGGACCAATTCGTCATCAGCAGTTTCAGCACTAAACTCAACACAAAACACACACCAGCACAGCCCATACAGTAGTGACTTGTACAACTTGTGGCTCTCTTCCTCCCTTTCAAAGCCAGCAATCAACAACTCGCAGCTCCCGAGCCCCACTGCCACCTGCGCATATAAAGCAGATATTTAAACTGTCACATCAGAGGAAAAGCACATGACTGCCACCATTAAATATGTTACAAATAATTAATGTAGACTGACATTTTTTTTCTTTCTAACTTCTGACATCCCATTTATGTTTGAATTGCTCATGGCATGGGTCTGTAGGAAGATATAAGAATAACAGCCAATGTCATTGCAAGAGTGTTTGTGGATCAGGGTTCTGTTAGAAGAAGGTGTCAAGCAAGACACGGAAGCTTGGGCTGCACTTTCAGCTGCTAGGATGGTGTGTGCCTTGCAAAATCATAGTGATTAAAATTGAAGGTGCATCCTGTAAAGAATAACCCTGGCATATGCCTGGGCATTTTCTGAAATACAGATATCTCTGGTTCATTGTGAGGCAAAGGTTTATGCTGAGTCCTTCAACCACCTTAGTAGTCTGTATATCAGAACACACCTAAACACTTGTTTGGTATTATGCAGCATGTCTGCAGCTTATATATATATTAGGGATAACACACACTGAGGTGTCTGGGCATGCTCTAATGCAAGGATGTCTTTGGTACATTGTGAAGCACAAGTCATGTGCAGAGTTCCTTAAGGCAACTAAAGTGTCCATATATCGGGGCATACTCCAAAATCTTACTGGATGTTACTCACATACAGACTACTTGGTTATGTTGTGATGCACAAGTCATATGCTGAGTGTGAGCAACCACATGAGAAGTCTTTATAACAACAGAGCCAGATACCATACGTGAAGTAATAAGCAGCTATATGGATGCGCTGGGTGCATGCGAGTCATGATGTGTGCACCAAGATCTTTCAGGCGCCTGAGATGTACATATATCAGAGCATGCCCAGACACCCTGTTGGATGTTATTCCTTTTATACAGTGCTCTTGGGGCATTGTGAGACATGAGGTATATGCCAGTGCCATCAGACACTCAAAATATCTGTATATCAGTGCACAGCTGGACAGCCGGTGTGAAGTAAGGAGTAACACCCACTGAGGTGTCCTGACATTCACTGTTATATGTACTTCTCATATGCCTTGTGAGGCACAAAATGTGTGCAGAGTTCCTTCAACCACCCCAGGTGTCTGTATATCAGAGCACACTTGAACACCGTGTTGGATGTTACTCCATACAGTATATATGGATTCTTTGGGTGTATTGTCAGGCATGAAGCATATGCTGAGTGCCTTCAACCACCCAAGAAGCCTGAATATCAGTGCACAGATGGACACCATGTGTGAAACGAGGTGCAATACCCACTGAGGTGTCCGGGAGTGCACTGCTATATGAACACCTTGGGTGCATTCTGTGGCACAAGTTATGTACCACCTTCCTTCAACCACTTGATGTTTCTGCATATTGTAGAATGTCTGAACACATAATTGGATGTTATGTCTTACATAAAATATGCACTGTATTGATTTTTTAAATGCAAACTTGTTTTTAGTTCTAAACTGCCTAGGCATGCTCTGATGAAAAGTCAGTCCTGTGATGCTTTTGGCCAGTCAGATTGATGTAATTTCATTACCTATTTTAATTTAATTTAAAATGTGTTCTTTAATGAGTTGAGAATTGTATACTGAATAACACTGACAAAGGTTTCCAGTTGTGGTCTTAGTGAGGGATGCCGCAGTTGTGTTTTACACACAGGGTATATGACGAGTGCCTTTAACCACTTGAATGGTCATCAGTATACTGGAAAGCAAACAAGTCATGGTACTCCCCACAGAACCAGGAAATAAAAAACTGTAGGCAATAGCTTTGTGCAAAACAAAGCGCCTTTACTCATTGCAGCAAAACTTTTGAAACAGTACAAAACTCAGCAAGATCTACGTTTCACCCAGACATGAGGCTTTTCAAAGATAATACCCTCTAGTTTCAATCCTCTTAAATAGCAGCTATCAGTGATCATATGTGTCAATTTGATTCTTAAAGTGCCAGTGCTTATTAGTTAAAAACAGTGGATTATCAAACACCAGAAAACATATCTCGGTCTAAACACATGAGAAAACATACAATGTAACATACAGTACACAAAAGGTATTGAAACACAGTGCTTGTCATACACTTTATGTCTTAGTCTGATAGCTGCTATTTAAGAGGATTGACACTAGAGGGTATATTATCTTTGAAAAAGCCCATGTCTGGGTGAAACGTAAGATCTTGCTGAGTTTTGTACTATTTCACAAGTTTTTCTGCAACGAGTAAAGGCGCTTTGTTTTGCACAAATCAATTGCCTACAGTTTTTTATTTCCTGGTTCTGTGGTGAGTGCCATGACTCTTTTGCTTTCCAGTTTGTGAGTAGTCACAGAGCACCCTGTACCCATGTGTGGCACTGTCTATTGTTTGGTCATCAGTATATGCCAACCAAGTGGACTGCTTATGAAAAAATGTAAAAGTGATTCATTTGTGCTAAATGCACATACGTTTTTTGTTCTGCCACTATAGACTACTTTTAAAAAAAGAACTTAAAAACACACATATCAGGAAAAGGCATGAAAGTATTAAAGATAAGTTTATATTGTTGCTATGGCCAAGATAAAAAGAAAAGGTTTAATACCTACTTATATGTACCCTTTAGCCACTGAATTTACCTTGCAAAGATTCTAAAGAATATTGTGAAACAAGTGAGGCAGGATGTGTCAACATATAAATTCCAGTGCAACTGTGAGGTAATCACTGGACAAACAGCAAAGGCAATGCACATGAACCCCTGAACCCCTTATCTTCTTTTACTTAAACTCAGAAAGATCAATATGCTTCTAGTTTGGCACACGCAGCCCTATTTGGCTATCCAGGAACAAAATCTGTGGCAAGTCAATGCTAAACTAGCATTTTCATCTAGGGGAATCACAGCTCAGAACAGAGCAAAAATGAAAATGAAAAGTGCAAATGTCAATTTTAAATGCATATTGCCTGAGTTCATAAACTGTTATTATAGTGTGGCATTTAATTTTGGGATGTTGTTGGTGGTGGTGTGTGTGTGTTTGTGTGTGTATGTGTGTGTGTGTGTGTGTGTGTGTGTTGGCAATGTTAAAATCTGCCTTTGGCTACACTCTATACTGCTGAAGATGTATGCCATGCACTACAGCCACCAGTGTGGTCAGTAATGACCTTGTTTCATGGTAAAGTTTTGCAGCAGGAGAACGCTATTAGGACAGCCACCATCACTGTGTCCAGGTGCTCTTTGCAACCTATGTGCTCCATCTGCTGAGCTGTCTGAAGGACCCTGCACTCCCACATTAAAATATGGATAGCATTATACTATCTCAAAAAGTAAGGAAATAAGTTGCAAAAAACTACAGTAATGCTACAGTTAGGGTCAAAATGAAAAAAGTTGGGAAATGAGGTGTTAAGGTTTCCAACCCCACCCTCCTAAACCAGGCAAGAGAGAAGGTGTGGGATGTGACTTGGGCTTCTCAGCGTAACACTCACCCAGTCTCATAAAGTCTACATCTGACTTTATTTACAGATGGAATTTTTATTTATTTTATTGAAATCTAGGATTACAAATACCTTTGAGCAGGAACTGCTCATTTACACAAAGGTTCCACGTCAAGGAATGGGGGAATACATACATACATACAAAGGTCAACATAATAATATATAGTTACACAATAAAAGAAGTAAGAGACTGAGGCTTAGGAAATTCCAGTAATTAAAAATGTGCCAAATGTTAGGTAGCTTGACATACCAGCCAAGGGCAATCTTAGAAATAGGCACTGCAGGTGAGAGGGAAGGGGGTATGCAGGCAGGAAAGCCATTGTCAGAGGGCAGAGGGTGAGGGTAAGAGCTCTAAAGGGGAGGGAGGGGAGGGATAAAAGTCAGAAAATGCCCGGGGGGGAGGAAAGGGAAAGAGGGCAAGGGGGTAGGCAGGTAGAACAGGGCAAGGTGGGGAAAGGTAGCTGTCAAGACTGAAGTGGAGGGCAGTGAGCGTTAGGTTTGAGAAGCCCAAGGCACACCTCACAACTGCTCTCCTGCCTGGTTTGGGAGGATGGAGTGTTAGGGTTGGAAATTCTAATGCCTCTTTTCCTAACTTTTCTTGCTTTGACCCTAACTGGAGCATTATCAATGTGTATGTGTGTGTGTGTGTGTGTGTGTGTGTGTGTGTGTGTGTACAATATATGTAAGGAATCTACTACTTAAATAAATGCATTATTTTCCAAGACTCTAAGCCAAGTGAAAGATAAATAATGTTATTCACCCAATGGGTAAATAACACTGTTTATTTTCACTTGCCTATCTGATCAACTTGACTGATAGCCCATTCTGCCAGTGTATGTCACCGCAGTGACTCTCAACAGTGAAGACCACCACAACAACAGGAATTGGGCAAAATCTACCTGTCACTGTGGTGATCTGTGTGCCAATCAGGACTGCCTCACTGGGTGATTGCCCCCCCCCCAGTCCAACTTCGACTCAGAGTTAGAATCCTAGAGACCAGGAGTGTGGGGGGTTCGGGAGGTGCAGCACCCCGATTGTGAGCGCCAACATCCCCGGGGCTACAATGCTGACAGTCGGCATTGTAGCTGTTGCTGTAGGGGATGTCAGCGCTAGCACTGTGGAAGTGCTATAGGTAAACCCATTCTGCCAGTCCCACAATGAATCTGCCCTTAATTGGCACACATAAGTTCTTGAACAAAGACATTGTATATACAGAAAATACAACAGCCTATGATCAGATATGCCATTAATTTCCATTCGTGAGCTAACAGGATTTTCATAACTCACTCATGGCTCTGCAACTCATGAGTTATGGTTCTGCCCCCACGCTCATGGAAATAAATGCAATGTTTGAACTCAGGCCATTGTATATCTTCAACATATTAGATTCCTCCCCTTACACAAAACAAAGTCTAAAATACGCAGCATTAACATTTCCTGACTTACAGGCTGAAGTAGACTATTCAGTACCCAGGAACAAGTTTGAGGGATTATTTTGCCCCACTGACAGAACTTGCTACTAAGTAACACAACAGGTAGCAAGTCCAGTTGAACAGAGGCACCAGTTCAGTACATGACTTAAAGGTCAAGTCTTTGTGGCGCTCTTAGCTGCCTTACGGGTTATCTTTAGGCTGGAACAGCTGCTGCTGGTGAAACATGAGTTCTGATATTATCTGGCGCAAGCCCTGGTGGAATTTTTTCATGGGGTCATAATGTCACAAAACATTATGCCGCAGCAATAGACAGCACTGCCAATACAGCGTAATATATTGCCAGCGGCATATGTCTTTGTTTTGTGGGGGGGCACCACACCCCCATTACAGGGGGCTGCACCCCCAAACACCCCAACTAAAATAACTAACTCCGGAGGGGGGGTTAGCAGTTAAATTTGCACAAAGTGCAAAAAATAAAAATAAATATATGCATCTGGGACCAGGAATCGAAACCTGGTTTCAAAGGCACTGTCTGCCTCCCTAGTTGCCTGTGGCTCATCCTGTTGAGCCACGACAGCTGCTTGCCAGCCCCCTGTCTCAACAGAGGTCTTATCCTCTGCCTGGGAAGAGTGAGAGAGAGTGCACTACTGTGCATACTCCCTTTTGCGATTTTACACCCTTCTGCTCTTCCCTACCACACTGTTCCTATTGCATGGTTTTGTCATGCGTGATGAAGCATGCAACATAATGACCCGGTAGGTGGAATTTCACAGGCAGGAACAAAGTCCTCCATGTTGCTGTCCTCTGCTGGAGAGATCGTTTGTTGACTGAGCTGGATCCTCTGAATGTAGTAGGTGATCCACACGTACATGAGCAAAGTGTTATCCCACACAAACTCCACAGGTCAGAGGTCCTTATGTTTCACAGGTTCTATGTCATAACATACTAAAATGCCAGCAGAATAGGCCTAACGGTCTTTCGTGTCTGCTCGTTTGGTCAGCCCCCACCCTAGGTGCTGACCTTGCTGTCCCCCTCACCTTCTCTGGCTTCTCCCTTCCCAGTTCCGGATATTCTTGCTGCATTGGATTTTGCTTCCTGAACCTTCCCTTGTACCTGTCCCCCTCTTGAACCCATCCACTGTCTGCCTCCACCAGCCCCCTAGGTAGTGCATTCCATGGCTCCACCACCCTCAGTGAAGTAGCACCTCCTCCTTTCTCCCTGAATCTTCCCCTCCAGCTTCCACCCATGCCTCTAGTGGCCCTTCCTCCTTCCTTGAAGCACCCTGACTGTTCCTCCCCTATTTACCCTCTTCATGTACCTGAAGAGCCTCTATCATGTCCCCCGGTCCTTCTCTCTTCCAATTGTACATATTTAGCTCACTGAGCCTCTCCTCATGGGTTCTGTTCCCCAAGCCCCCAAATCATTTTGGTTGCCCTCCTCTGGACCCTCTCCAGGAGGTTAATGTCCCTCTTTAAGTGTGGCCTCCAAAACTGCACGCAGTACTCAGGTGCGGCCTCACCAAGCAGTTATACAGAGGGAGTATCACTTCCTCTTTCTGGAGGTGATCCCCTAGTGATGCATCCCAGCATCCTGTTGGCCTTGGCTGCTGCCTCCCACAAGTCTCAGAGTTGTTCATCTTGACATCCACCACCACCCCAGGTCCCTCTCAGCCATTGAGACTTGTAGTATTTCCCCCAGGGTGTACACTTGGCCTGGGTTTCTGGCCCCAGGTGAGTACCTTGCATTTCCCTGCATTGAACCTCAGCTTCCACTTTCTAGACCATCTTTCCAGAGCCTCCAGGTCCCCTGCAGGGCCACCTCCCTCCTCCCCATCCACCAACACCCCAGTTTCAAGTCATCTGCAAAGAGACTCATCTCACTCCTGATTCCTGTCCTTATGTCAATCGTGGGCGTTGAACAGAAGGGCCCAGGACTGTCCCTGTGGGACCCCACAATGACCCTCCTTGGGGATGAGACTATCCCACCAACTCGACCCTCTGGGTCCGGGTCCTGGAGCCAATTGCCTATCCATCTGATCATCTGGTTTCCCACCCCCATTTCTCCTAGCTTATCCAACAGGCCCACGTGAGGAACAGAGTCAAATGCCTTGCTGAAGTCTAGAAAGAGGACATCCACTGGTCTACCCAGCATAACAGCAAAAGCCTAAATGTGATCACTGTTATGCAAAAGTCAAGAGTGACGAAAATTTATTTTAGCACTCTAACATCCCAGTGCACAGCAAACGGGCACCGGGGACTTTGTCTTTTAATGTTTTCTGGAGGGGGGTGAAAACATAAAAAAAAAAAGGTTTGGGCCAGGCGCAACAAAAATGCACCAGCGCCTGGACCTAAACCCAGTACCCTGCTGACCAATGCCAGCAACCAACCCACCACACCATGGGGTTGGCTTGGCAACTCACCATAGCACCAATCCTCACATCCCTTGCTGTGCGTGCCTGCTCCCACCCCATATGCATATGTATAGCGACATCCTGTCGCTATTGTCGCCTGCCCCCCCATCCGAACACCCTAACCTCCCATAGCCATCCCTGAAATGCATTGGGGAGTGGATCGCCGTTATTGTAGACACCCATTACCCAGTGCTCTTATCACGGGATACCATTTCATTTAACCACCTCAGAATCCAAAGACTCTTGGGATTCCTGTAGTCTCAAACCATCACACTCTCCCCAGTATGTAAGATCCATACTGGCTTGTTCAACTTATCATGACCCTTCTGCTGTTGCAGTTAATGTTTGCAATAGTATCAGCCAAATCTGGCTTGACCAATGCTAAATGGGTATGTGCTGATGTTTTAGGAACAGTTCAGCAGGTGTCAACTCTGTGACAGTCTGAGGAGTATTTCTGTAAGAAAACGAGAAACAATCCAACCTTTGGGCTGTGGGTATTGACTGAGAACTTTGTTTGGTACAGGCTTTTTAAATGTTGTACAGCTCATTCAGATGCACCATTTCATACTGGATGGAAAAGTGGAGACAATATGGGTTCGCCTTTCATTTATACCTCATAGGGGTCATGTGCTGAGTAGAACCTTTGATCTGTCCCTCATAGGGGTCAATATGCGTAGAACCTAAGTTCCCACTTTCTCATTAGTTTGTTATACTACGTCACCACTAGCAGTCACCCTTGAGATTATTGCTACTGCTCCTGCTTCTGAATAGGCTGACTCATCTTTTAGCCTCCTCTTGCCTGTTGTATGGCCATTTCACTTTCCTGGCTATTCCATTTCTGGTAGTATTACTTGATACTTTCACATTCTGTCCTATCTGGATTTGGATCTGTGACCCTCTGCACCAGAGGTGAGTACCCTGACCACTACACTATCTTGGAGGTACAACTGTATGCTAAGTTCCAGCAATGCTTATCCTAATTCTGGCAACATACAACCCCTTTGCTGCTTCCTGACATAGCCATTCCCCCCTCCACATGGCAAGATACATAGTCGGGGCCCACCCCACATCTAGAACAGACCATGGACACATTTCAGACCACAGTGATCAGGGCTCACCTGGCTGGAAATTATTGCCAAACAACAAAGCCGTAAGCCATACCTGACAGCCCACAATTCCCCAGGGTAGTCCTTTCTCCATCTTAAATTGCCAAGACGCAGACCCCCATAAAAATGCTGCTTTCACTGTATTTCCTTGCCACCTATTTTGGAGCTGTTAGGCACATGTAGAATAAAACCTCACTCCGGCTTCTTCCTATGCACACAGAAGCCCCACCCCCTGCATCAAAACTTCACATCAAGTTGAACATCTACAGTACCATACCAGCCTATTGCATCTAACAACAGCAACAAACCTTTAAAATGCTGACACCACACTATCTCCCAGTAACTGCCCAACTCCACAGTTGCACCCTACCGCCTACCTCTGACTCTAAGCAACCTAAAACAAAGACAAATAGGTAACTTGGTCTCATTTCTTAAAAAAGATGATCCTGATAATGCTACTAATATCAGGAAATGTGAACCCCAATCCAGGACCCCAGTTTGTAAACACACAAACAGAATTTGGCCAACTTAAGATTGTCTCACTAAACATAGACAGCCTCCTGCCTAAGCTGCCTCAATTCCAGAACTGGGTAGAGGTAACCAAACCTGATATTATCACATTAACTGAGACCTGGCTCTCGCCTAAGGTCAGTGATATGACAGTTTCACTGGATGGTTATATCACTTTCCACCAAGAGCAGCTATCCAGACTGGGGGGGTGGGGGCAGTTGCTTGTTTTACCTTAGGAGTACCATCAGAGGACAACTAATAGCAAGCAGCCTGAATACAAAGGAAGCCCAGATACTAACCATTAAGCTCGGCATAGGACGATAAAATAAAGTCCTATTACTCTCTACCATCTATATATCCCCAGACAAATGCACCACCTGACTTGAGTAGTTCATAAGTGAGGGAGCAGATTGCCCATCTTCAGGCCACACTGGAAAGTAGTAAGGGAACCTCCCCCACCCTGGGAGCACCAGAGCCACCACCACTACCTCAGATGTTGTGAAGAAAGCACAACAGTTGGACCACAGTGGGCTCAGGGAGGGTGAGGGTGGTAGAACAGAGGCACACCCAGTCAGTTGTACCACTCCACAATCCATACACCATTCTGATGGAGCATAGTTCCCCTATGGATGCATCCACAGAGGAGACTTAGGAGGTTGTGGACAACTGTCGCAAGGGAGCCCCACAGGAAGGATGCAGAAGACATTACAGGGGAAAGGAAGCAACTCCTGGTGGGGGACTCAATCATTAGGAGAATAGAACTGGGGGGAGCAGAGAAAACTGAAGTAAGGTGCCTGCCTGGTTCCATGGCGTGGAGGGACAGGAAGCGCATCCTCAGGATCATGAGAACAGCAGCACAGGAGACTGAGCTGGATGTTGTCCACCTAGGGACAAATGACTTGACTCAACATGACATTATAGCAGTGCGGGAGGAGTTTGTGGAGTTGGGGAGGGGCCTAAGCCTGTCTATGGCAAGGGTGAGGTAAGGGTACTTCACATATTTCAATTCAATGGATGGTTAAAAAAATGGTGCAGAGCACAGGGGGTTTGACTTCATTTGGGACTGGGGTTCCACCTGGAGGGATACCAGCCTATACTGGCATGATGGTCTGCATCTGTCCAGGAAGAGAACAAGTCCTCTGGGCAATCGGTTTAAATGCTTCATTGGCAAGCTTTTAAACTACTCAAGGGGGGGAGGAACTGATAAGCAGCAGGGAATTTCCAGCCTCCCACTACAAAACAGGGTACTAAATGAGGTAAAGACCAAGGTACAAAGGTCAGTAGGAAGCAGGGCAGGGGTGAATGGAGAAAGCAAAGTCAATGAGGACAGGAATAGTGCTACAAGAGGTAAAACCATCAAAAAATGGAGAGCAATGAGTACTAATGCCCGTAGTCTGGGTAACAAGCTTCCTGAATTAGTGGCCTTGATGGAGGAGGAACATCTGGATATGGTAGCAGTCATATAAACATGGTACACACAGAACCATGACTGGGATGTAAACATACCAAGATACACTATCTACAGGAGGGACAGGGAGGGTAAAAGAGGAGGAGGAGTAGCTCTCTACATAAGGGAAGGAATCAAAGCTAAAGAAAAAAAAGGTAAACAGGGAGGAGAGAAGCACTGTGGGTCAATTTGGAGACAGGCAATGGCACCACAATTCACACAGGGTTGTATACAGATCCCCATCTCAGGGAGGACATGGACAAGGAAATGATAGAGTATCCTTAGAATGGCAGAAAAAGGGAGCATACTGCTGATGGAGGATCTGAATATGCCAGATGTTAATTGGAGTGCATTTGCAGCAGCCACTTCTAAGAGTGGGGTCATTCTAGATGCTCTACAGGGGGCATGCCTTAGACAACTAGTACTGGAACCCACTTGAGAGGGAGAAATCTTAGACCTGGTACTCTCAAATGGAGATGGCAAGAGGATCACAGATTTAGAAGTGGGTAGCAATCTGGGAACTAGTGACCATCGAACAGTATGGTTCACAATAAACACAGCAGTAGAGTCAAGCCATACAAATGCAAAGGTACTGGACTTCAGGAGGGCTGACTCTGCCAAAATGGGTGAGTGCCTAAGGAATAAATTAGCAAAAGGACAGGAAGGAGGGGTGGAAGAACAATGGGGAATAATCAAAACTGACATCACAGAGGCAACAAGCCTTTGTGTGAAGCAAATAAACAAAAAAATGATGTAAGAAATCACTGTGGTTCTCAAAAGAGGTGGCAGGGAAGGTTAGGGATAAAAAAAGCATTCAGAAAGTACAAGGAATCACAGAAAGAGCAGGACAGAGAATTGTATCAATTAAAGCAAAAGGAAAGCAGGGAAGGCAGTCAGAACAGCAAAGGCCCAAACCAGGAAAAGATAGCCAAACTCAGTTAAGAAGGAGATAAAATCTTTTATAGGTGCATCAGGGAGAGAAGGAAGACCAAGGGAGGGATAGTGAGGCTTAATAACAGGGAAGGGGGGTGGACAGAGGGTGACTGTGAACAGGCAGAGATACTAAACAAATATTTTTGCTCAGTATTCACAAATGAAGAGGGGGAGGCACCTAAACCAAACAATAGAAACACTCTAGATATGGGAGTCGATACCAGCCCATTCACAGATGAAAGGGTTCTGAAATAACTCTTAAAACTGAAGGTGGACAAAGCAATGGGGCCTGATGGCATTCATCCCAGAATTCTAAAAGAACTAAGGGTAGAACTAGTGACACCACTGACTAACCTCTTTAACAAGTCATGAGAGGATGGGGTGGTACCCGAGGACTGGAGGAGGGTAGATGTTATTCCACTTCACAAAAGTGGGAGCAGGGCAGAAGCAGGAAACTACAGACCTGTTAGTTTAACTTCAGTGACTGGGAAAATGATGGAATCACTTCTGAAGGAAAGAATTGTTGAGTACCTAGAAGCCAGAGGGCACAGGGACCCAAGGCAGCATGGATTCACAGCGGAAGGTCATGTCAGACAAATCTAATAGATTTCTTTGACTGAGTGACCAAAGTAGTAGATCAAGGAGGGGCGTGGACATGGCCTACCTAGACTTTGGCAAGGCATTTGACACAGTCCCACACAAAATTAATATACAAGTTGGCCAGCCTGGGAGTGGGTCCCAAGTTAGTAGCCTGGGTAAATAATTGGCTGGACAACAGGACACAGAGAGTAATAGTAAACGGAGTCCACTCTGTAGAAAGGGGGTTACTAGTGGGGTGCCGCAAGGTTCAGTACTAGGACCGGTCCTCTATAATGTCTTTATAAGTAACATTGCAGAGGGACTGGAAGGAAAAGTATGTCTCTTTGCAGATGACACAAAGATCTGCAACACAGTTGATACACAAGGTGGGGTGGAAAGGATGAGAAGGGACTTGGCAAGGCTGGAGGAATGGTCAAATGTATGGCAGCTTAGATTCAATGCTAAGAAGTGCAAAGTAATGCATCTTGGAAACAAAAACCCAGGGGAAGAGTACACAGTGGGGGGTGAGATACTAACAACAACAAAAATGGAACGGGACATGGGGTTAGTCATATCAGATGAACTAAAGGTGGGCAAACAATGTGAGAAGGCAGTAGGGAGGGCTGGGGGGATACTGGAATGCATAGGGAGAGGCATCACCAGTAGAAAACAGGAAGTTGTTATCCCTCTGTAAAGACAGCTGGTGAGACCCCATCTGCAGTACTGAGTGCAATTCTGGAGACCCAGTCTCCGCAAAGACATAGACAGGATGGAGGCAGTCCAGAGGAGGGCAACTAAGATGGTGCAGTGTCTGCACCAGAAGACATATGAAGAGAGACTTAAGGAGCTTAGTAGTATAGCCTCGAGGAAAGGAGGGAGAGGGGAGACATGATAGTATCTTTCAATTACCTCAAGGGAATCAACAAAGTCCAAGAGGGTAACATCTTTCAGAAAAAGAGGTGTGCAAGAACAAGGAGGCACAATCTGGAGATTGAGGGGGGACGGTTCAGAGGTAATGTGAGGAAATATTTTTTCACGGAGAGGGTTGTGGATGCATGAAACAGCCTTCCTGAGGAGGCTGTAGAGTCAAAAACAGTGGTGGATTTCAAGAATGCCTGGGACAGTCATAAGGCAATTCTAGTGGGTGAGAGTGTAGGAAAAAGTAGGCTGTTGCTTAACTAGGATCTGCAGCTTATCCATTAGGTAGTGAAATGCGCAGACTGGGTGGGCCAAGTGGTCCTTATCTGCCATCAAATTCTATGTTTCTGTGTATGTTTCTATGTAACCAGGAACAGCTGAAGCATAACTGGGAGCAAGTCATCTAAGGACTTCAATACAAAGTAGCAATCACAGGATGCTGCCATGATCAGGGCGGATATCTGGCCTATATCTGACTCAGATGGTAACACAGACAACAAGATATAACTATATATGGGCACAAGTACACTCATAGATTGGCTCCTCGCCTCATGCCCAGAGCACATCACTGAGGTGTCAGTCCTACCTGACTCGCTCAGTGATCACTCCTCTGTCTTGTGCACCTGGACAAACAAGTTTACAAAGTGTCCTCCAATAATCAAGAGAAATCACAAGCTGAGAGCAGGACAGCTTGATGCCTTCAAACTACATCTGAGGCTCATTGACTGGTCACCACTAGAAACCACTGTGGACAGCAACCAGGCCCTTGAATTCTTCATATAGGCTTTCACTAAGACCTGTGGTATCTGCACCCTTTAGGACTAACAAGGCTAGAGGCTCAGCTAGCCCATGGCTCACAGGCTCCCTCATTGAGCTCATGCACCTGAGGGACAACCTATGGCTCAAGGCAAAGGCTACAAGAGCTCCGGGAGACCAGTCTATAGGGCTGTACATAATAAGTGCACAAGCTTATTAAGCTTGCCAAGCATCCTACTACAAAGATCTCCTGACCAGAAACTGGGGTTGGAGGAAGGATTTTTGGGACTCTGTAAAATCTCTCACTGGAAAGACACCCAGTGCACCACCAGACCTCATTATAACAGGCTCAGAGACCCTCCAGGAGCTGAGGGATGTTGCAGATGTTTTCAACCGAGCATTCACTGACCTAAGCTTTATGCTCCTTTGTGACTACTTCACCCAAGCATCACAAGGTGAACTTCCTGAAGCAAACAAGGAAGCCCCCTGTAGCAATGGAGCCCCTCCTTTCTATTTTCAGCTGGTCACCCAGTCAGAGACCATCAGGTACGTCAAGCATGTTCTGGGAAAGATTAGGATGGAGAACAACCAAGTAGTCATGAAGATGATAGCCCTCACCCTCAATGAACTTGCAGGCCCTTTCTCAAAAATCTTTAATGTCTCAATTAGAACTGGTGTGTTCCATGACACGTGGAAGGCAGCACTTTTCACTCCAGTTTTTAAATCAGGGGACAGAACTAACCCTCCAATTACAGACATATCTCCATTCTCCCCTCCAAAGCTCTGGGTGAGTGGTCACAGACGAACTCACTGAATCCCTCAAAAAATAACCTCTCTGTAACCAACAGCACAGACTACAGAAAAAACACTCAACCCACACTGCAATCTATTGATTACACCTCTCAGATTTATAATGCCCTTGACAATGGTCACGCTGTGAGGTCTATCTTTATAGGCTTCACAAAGGCATTTGATACTGTTAATCATTACCTGCTACCAAACTGCCTCTTATTTACTGGCCTATCCACAGACACTGTGGCCTGGTTTGAAAATTAGTGGCCAGATCGCAGAACATAGGGAAGTGAAACTTGGAGTCCCCAAGGGTCCATCTTTGGGCCACTTCTCTAGCTTATTCATCAACAATTTACCCTCTAAATGCCCAGCACACTCAGTATTATATGCTGATGATGCAGTCATGTCTCAGAATCCAGCAAATAGCTGACTGCAATCACTGCTGAACTGCATGATAACTTCCATGGACTTGAGCAATGGTTCACTAAGAACAAACTGCTGCTCAATTATAAAAAGATGAAGAGCATGCTCTTCACTGCACCCAGAGCAAAAAAAAGTTCAACTCATTCATGATTTGTAGCTCCAGGGGGTACACTTGTTACACCTGGGTTATGCCCCTATCATCCCACATACACCTCACATATACCTCACACTGTATTCCTGGTCTACTGTGCTGTGATACTGCTATTTTGCACTAACATATAGATATGGGCGCAGATCATATAAGCATGAGTGCTAGGAATGTGCTTTGCTGCTAAGATATGCTAATATCGTTCATGCATGATTCATTGTACCTCTCTATAATGCATTTATCTAGACTATTTTATACTAATATTCTCATATATTTATATGTAGTGTGTGTTTTACACTCAGGGAGATATGCCACATGTAATTGAGCCCTGTCAGCATTTCTCTTTGTCTAAGCAAGCTGACAGAGACAGAAAGCCTTTATTATGTCTCTATGTTTTATAATGTACATAAGCAAGAAATGCCACATGTAGTTTGGAACCAGTCAGCATTTCGTTTGTCTAAGTTATGATGTTAATGGAAGCATATTCTGTCTCATATGGTACTTATTAGTAATTCTGTCTCCTAAGTCATTCTCCAATGGAGAATGTCTTGGATCAATACATATTGTTTCTCATATCTGTAACTATGAGGTAAGCTCTGTTGCTATGCTGTTATCTGTAATATTTAGCTGTCTGCAACTACTGTGGCTCATCTAGAAGGGCAGGAGCTGGAGCATGGAGAGAGCAAACAAGATCTTAGACAACCTAAGATCTACAATTCTGGAGATTATGTACATTCTTAGGGAAATTGTAAGAAACCCATCTCCTTAGGATGTTCTTTGTCACATGCTGGCATAAGTAATATAATAAACTTTATTAGTACTCCTTATTTGTTTATGAGTGTTTCTTGGCAGACTCGAGACACAAGAATCTGTATTATTATTATTTACCCTACACACCAAGAGTGCTTAGGCAAATATAAATGGTGACCATGAGTGGAGTCTGGATGTGTGCCAGGTTTCATTTAATTTCTTCTGTAAATTAAAACACTGGACAAGAAATCTCAGTAACAAGTAACTGAAAGTGTCTTCTGTTTTACTTTTCGGTCTGTTGTGTATACACAGTGCAGACAAAACAATCTCTTGGCAGATATTCAATCTCTGTGTAATGAGTTGTTTTATTTTATTTTTTCCCTATTCTTTCTCTGTGGGAACACAGCTGTAAAGGGATCTGAACAGACAGATTGCTTTCTTGTGGATTCAAATCCTAATGGGTATACACTCATCTAGGAGCCCACATATGCCAAAGGCTGTTTGTGTCCTGTCATGAACTTTGGTTGCAAACAAAGTTTTGATCCTGAACAGCTAAGGGTTTCTCATCTTATATGACGTGTCTAAATATATCAGTACTGTACTGAGGCTGGATGCCTTAACAAGCCAAATTGCTTATGGTGGTTGGTTTGGTTTTGCTGAAGTAGCAAAATCTGGTGGTAGCCCTTTAAGGGATATCATTGCCCATTTGGGGAATTGAAAAATGGTACTGTACCAAAGATCCTGAAGGATTATCAATTGCAACTTTGTTTAATTGTTTTGATGCTGTTCTAAATAAAATATCTGTTTTTGAATCTGAGTAAATTGCTTGCAAAATGGAGAATGTTGCTTTCAAGCAAAAAATTAGTCTGAAACAGACGTCTAATATTGAAATAATATATGGATTGCAGTCTGAGCTGTAGTCTCTGTGTCTAGAAAATGAGTCTCTCTTTAATGAGAGAAGAAGCAAAGACCTGCATGCCTTAAGTCAGAGATAACGCTGAAAAGGCAAAACTTGTTAGAAAAAAGGTTTTTCAACTGAATGGTGTTCTGGCTAGTAACACTGATTCTTACATTTTGAAAACAAGGAACTTAGAGATGATAAGTCTGAAGTAATTACTGACAGAGTTAACATGCTGGTATTTCACACCAGACCCTGACTGAACAGCGTGATTCAGTATGTTTCATTACAGCAGACTTGAAATGAGATTTTGAATCTGAACTGTGACACAGCTTCTGTCGATAATAGGCATGTTTTAAAGATAGTAATGTCTTACAATCTGAAAACAAGCACTTTACAGTGCTAACTCCTGTATCTGGGTTAGAATGTTGAGTAAAAGTCGATATGGAAAACTTGCACTGTCAGCCAGAGGTACTGGCAGGGCATACTAACGTAATGCCCAAAGACCTTGCCTCTTCTCATGTTGAAGAGTTTGATTTTGAACACTCACAGTACACTGTGGGGTGGACTAAACCAAAAGGCTAGCCACTTGTTTTCTATGATTCACAAAATGGAGAATTGTTAGTGTCTCAAAATGGTGGACACATGTCATCAGGTTGCATCCCATACCATCCCAAAATGGCCACTTATAGTCATGTGATGGTGGTTTACACAGAAACCCATGATGCCCATGAGGTAATGCAAATGGCCGACCACTACACACGCAGATTCAATTCTGCAGTCACAGGAACCTGTGATTGCTACCATAACCAAACAAAACAAACCAGAGTTTTTGGCATAATTAATCATGTCATCAGTAACACTAGTATTTCTGAGGACAGGAGATTATCATTAAAATGATGTTGATGTACATTTGAATAAGGCTGATATGCAATCTGTCATGAAGTCAGCATCTGATGCTGCAGAAACAACTGATGCCATTAACAATGTTTGCTTCATTAGCATGGCCTTGGTTAAAGAACACATTGCAGTTAATTACATGAAACGTTTTGATTTCCTATGCAATTTAACATCAGCTTTCCATGAGAAGACTGAATGTACTGCTTTTCCTATGCAGTGCATTAATACCTTAAGCTGCAACATTAAAAACAATGTTACTACCATTCAGCAACATTCTGGTGGGGAAACCCATTTTACATTTGATGAGGGAGGGGACAACCCTGATTATGAAAGCCCCATGGCAGTGATATTTTCAGCATCTCAGGCCACATTGGAGGGGAGGGTCACAGGTTTTATTTCTGAACCTGAGCTGACAGCTGTCTCAGCACTACTTTCTCCACCCCTGATGGCTACTGAACCACAATCCATAACTGAGAACTACATGCAACTCACACCACTTTTTCCACTGTGCAGGCACCTCTGATAGTGCCAGCACTGCCTACACATGATGCAGAACCCCCTCCACCAGTGACACCTAGGTCATCCCATACTGTGGCTGCAATAGCAGGCACAAGCCAGGAACTGTCTGCGTTATTTCTGGTACACACTACAGCAGGCACCTCTTCCAAGAAGGTACAAGGTATCCTAATACTAATACCATTGTCTTTTATTTTGGGATCACTCTCCATGATCCCAGCATTGGTTAATCCTAACACAGCTTTAGGGTATTATTTTGAAACTGCTACATTAGATATAGCAATCTCAGCAGTTTTAGCCCAAACATACAATGGACACATCAAGCGCGTGCTTATGCAGCCTAGATGCTTGCCCCAGTGGAGCTGAAATGCAACCTTTGTGAAAGGAATCTTTTGGCTACATACTGAGCAGTGAGATACTTATATACATCATTGGATATGCACCCATTGTGCTACATTCCATTCATTTGCCAACTAGCGTTCTGTTGTCAGACAGAGTAAAGATGACTCTGTATCAATGCCAGACTTAACACTGGTCTCTCATTTTACAGGATCATGATATCACTGTCCTTCTATCAAAACTTCATCCTGTTGGCCCATGCCTACAATTTACAGGAGACCCATGATTGTTCCTCCAACCCCTGACCTACCTGTCCCAGAGCCCTTTCTGGCAGAACCCCAGAAAGTGTTAAAGAACCACTGTGTGTCATGTTTTGACTGATGATTCAGTCACATATACCAACGAGGTCAGATACGAGGGATTGAATTCTTATTTCACATTCTGGGGATGGCAGAGTGTGCATGGCCAATGAATTGCATCATCAGTATATATCACGATTCACAGGCAATGTTAAAACACACCTGGCAAATAAAATGAAAAGCAGGAGGAGGAGTCTCCTAATTACCACAAATATTTGTGGATGGTTGAAGAGCTGGAACATCCTTGAGAAAGACACAGCTTCTGTTAAGAAAGGAATAAAAGATTTTTCTTACGTAAAATGATACCAGCACTCCATGAGAAGGTTAAGTGTTGCAGTCTGACAAAATGGCCTTGATCTAAAAGATTGCAGATGCTATGTTTTTATTAGTTTCTAAGTGGGTCTGTTTCTCTCTAACTGAATTTCTTTGGAAGAAAACAAATTTCTGTACAAGTACTCTGTAGTATAAGCTGTGAATCTACAGTGACTTGCTCGTACATCACAACTAATCAGTTTAAATACTGTACATTTATAAGGTTCAAGCATATTTTAAGCATGAACTCTATGCTCCATAAGAAGGACCCTCATTTGAGTGCAGTGTATAGGTTCCTTAATAAAGGAACTGGAATAACTTCCAGAAATAGCTCTTATAGAAGTGAAAATGACATTCACCTATCCAGTGATGGCCTACCATTTGGAACATCACTGCTGTAACACTCATGAAAAGTGACTGGTAATTCCTGAACACCTGAGGTAGATTTTCTACTGAACCAAATACATGATACTCCAACTGGTGGACACGGTGAGTCAGTAAAACCCTAGATAGACTGAAATCCTGTCTAATAACCACAGACATGAAATGATGATGAACACTGCATCAGTAACGGTTTGATCTGTGAAAAGAACAATCCATACCAGCTAGAAAAAATACCTCCTTACCCCAGAGGCAATCAGGCCCTGGAACAACATCCAGATTAACTACATTGGCTTTGTGCGCAACCACTAAGAACAACTAGTTTGCACTAGTGATCATCGACCTATTTTGAGATAGTTTAAAGCTATCCCAAAATGGACGCAACACAGTCAAAGTGACTGAAATGTCTTGATAAACCAGCTATATTTACCAGGTGGACCTCTACCCCAAATGTAAATTCTGATTACGAGATCTGTGGCTTGATAGCCAATGTCAATGCAGGAAATGCTGGATTTGTTCGGCAATAACAAAGTTTTATATCCTCACTACCCACAGTCATCAGGACAGGTGGAATGGACTAACAGGCAGATCAAAGTTATGTTATCCAAACTTGTTCAGAAAAACCCAAAAGGACTGGAATTCTATTGTCTTTACTCCTTATGGCAATAAGAGGGACACCTCTGCAGGTACTTTACACAGCGCACTCATTTTAAAATCATAACCGGAACTTCCAGAACACTTAATTCTGGACCTGTGTACTGCCACTGCTGATGGAGCATCAGTAGATAAAATATGTTAAATATCTCAAACAAGACATCCAAAAAGTACCCTTGTTTGCTGCACAATGTATGGGCAAGGCCCAACAACAAGGCCTATCCCATTGTAAACAAACCAGTCCACTAGTCTACCAAGTTTGACTGCCTCACAATAACAGTCATTGATAAATGGCTACATGCCAATCAGATGAACCTGTTTAAAGGAGATTAAATTACTTTTTCCATACCCCAATGGGCGGAATAGTACTAAACTAACTATGTATTTCTTTCCTCTTTCCTTTAGGTTCCAGACAGAGAGATGCTTGCTTTTAAAAATTGTTATTCTTTCAAAGAAGGGTCTTCTTACAAGCCCAAACTGCACATTTTATTTCAGATAAGAACCAGTGACCTAATCCTAAATAGATTGTTGTGGAAGAATACCTCCAAAGCCCACATGATTTAATTGCATCCTGTGGAATTCACACTAAATTCCTAAAATACATGTTCATCATCCAGAAAAGTAGTGAAGCCCTAACTGAATATTATGATCATTGTTTTGGATCAATCCTAGAAGCTAGACTTGATCTGAACTCCTGCTTATATTAAAATTGATAATTAGAAATTTTGCATCAAAATGTATATGGCATTAAAAGCCATTGAGACCTTAAGGTTTTTACCCTATGATGCCCCATAATTTGTGACACTTAATACCTAAGTGCCCAAAATTGAACCTCTGTCCCACACAGTGGTCTAACAGCCACTTCTCAGTCAGGTACCATAGTTAATAATGTGTAGCTCATGCACATCCCAGTGATTTCAAATCTCACCTTTAAACTTGAAATGATTTGTGTTATGTTTTGCAACAAACATTTCCCACTTTGTTTTAAGTAATGATGTTATTGGATACTACAGCATACCAGGTACTCAATAATGACTCCCTATACAGGGACTGATAGCACCAAACATACACACACTTAGGATTTTCACATCCTGATTGCTAGTGGTACATCTTACGACTGTAAACCTATCCAAATGCACTAGGTATTTTGGTTTTGTTTTGTGTTTCTTATTTAAAAAAAAAAAATACAGGTTTAGACTCAGGCCTACTTGGCTCTGAAATATCTATTTGAAATAGAGCTGATATAACCATTATTCATACATATGTTAAAGGTTCATGATAGTATGAAAATAATATCACCCCACCGTAGTATACATGATTTTGCTCAATTAAGAGTGATTTACATTTGCAATATTAAAGATATTATGAAGGGGTTTGACCTGGACAAATGTTCATGTTAATCAATTAATTTCTGCTCATATTAAGGAACAGATGAGCATCACTATAGCTAGGAAAGTGCTTGCACTGCCTATAGCTAATTATGTTATTACAACCCTTGGTTATCTCTTCCAGGATCTGGAATTAGGACATATCCTTGATCTCATACATGACAGATGTATGGATCAGTAGCATTGCCATTATGTACTTCTATTGCATGTGTTAACAAATGTTTATTTGAATCTAGCAATATTCCCTTGTCAATGGCAAGGAACCTGGATATGTCGACACACACACAAGTATTGCTACATGTTTTGAAACTAATTTCTGCACAATCCAGGAAGCCATGTTTGTGACTACACAGTGTCATTGCCACATCTTCATCTGGCAACATCCATCTCTGATTGTCTGGCAACTGTCCATTCTATTGGTCATCTTGATGGGAACTTTTATCATAAAAGGTTGAAACTACCTCCTTTTCTTGTTTACCATGAGGTCTTGGAATCGTGACTAACTCTGAACATTGAATGTTGTACCTGAAAGGAACACACACCTTTTATACAGATGTGACATCTTCCAACTTGTCTTACCAACTTGTGAATACAGGCCTAATAACTGAAATTAGGCTTCTATTTATCGAACTCATAAATAAACTGTATAGTCCAACCAATTAAGATTTTACAATCAAGATCATAGTTTATACTATGAAGTAAGTCTGGGTGGGCAATCCCTAACTCAAAGAAGACTCTTCTCATTTGATCTACAATAAAGAAACCATTTTCTTCACTGCTTGTTTTCCAAGCCTGGCTGGTACCTCACACAAACTGAGTACTGTCATAAACTTTTACACTTCGTGAGACGTGGGTGGGTGGGAGGAGTCAGCCTGAAGACCTTCCGCAAGATTTAAAGCGCAAGGAACCTGCCAGTAAGTGTGGATGAACAACATATACCATTCCTAGAACTCCTGTTACAGGTGAGTAACCTGTATTTCTTGGCAATGCTTCTATACTGCTTGCTCGTTTGATTGCTATAGCTTACATGTAATCTTGTTTTGATCTTGTTACTTTAATTCCTAAAAAGGAGACCCCAAGGAAATCAAGAACTACCGTCTCATCGCTATACTCTCTGTACTAAGCAAAATCCTTGAAAAACTAGTTGCCACCCAGTCAATAGAATACCTCCAGAAATATAACCTCCTTTCTAGCTGTCAGCATGGCTTCCATAAAGGTCACAAGCACCACCACCGCCCTACTCAAACTAACAAGTGACATCTATACCTCCATGGACTTGGGCCTCTTGACAGGTGCGGTTTTATCGACCTAACTAAAGCTTTCGACCTGGTCAACCACACACTTCTTCTTGCAAAGCTACACTCCTTTGGTTTCTCCTCCGATACCATTACCTGGTTAAAGCTACCTGTCTGACAGAAAACAGGCTGTGGTTTCAACTCAGCCATATCGGATCTTGCACAATCCACGTTGGAGTACCCCAGGGCTCCATACTTGGCCTGCTGCTTTACTATATTCATTGATGACATCCCATTAACTGCACTGAACTGCTCATCTCTGCTCTACGCTGATGACTTAGTTATCTACCACAGTGCTAAAACTGCTGCTACCTAAACCACCCTATTGCCGTGGACTTGAGTATTCAATCCTGGCTCACTGACAACAAGCTAGTCCTCAACTCTGCAAGTCCTACTCAATGCTCTTTGGCTCGCCTGCTAGACTCAAATCAATCACAATCCCTTACTATCTCAGGTGTGGACGGCTCCCTCTGACTACTGCCAAATCCTTTAAATATCTTGGTGTTACTCTTGATGAATCTCTTGACCTGGACCTCGACATTTCCACTATCTGTAAGTCCATAAATGCTAAGATAGGAAGTACCTATCGCACTAGCTACGCCCTCACACTTAGCCAGACTAGCTGTGGCACAAGGCTTCCTTCTCCTGGCCCTAGCATATGGCTCTGCAATCTACCTATCTGCATCAAAGTCCTCCCTTCATAAATGGGACACCACTCACAATAGCATCTGCTGCTATGCCTCTGCATCACCACATTACAAGCACCATTGCCAGCTCTACATGGACCTAAAATGGCTTTGCCCCTCCCTTATCGTCTCCAGTCCTTTGGCTCATTAATTGACTGTGTTGCCAGAACAGGCCTCCCTTATCCCTTGCCTCTGCTCTGGAATCACAACCTCACCCTATGAGCTCTGATCGATAATGACAAAGCCTTTCTGCACATCCCAAGATGTAGATCAAACATGGATGCACGTGCCTTCTCTTGCTAGCTCCTAAATACTGGAACTCTATGCCCACTTCTATCCATCAAGTGACCACCCATGCTAGTTTCAAGAAACTTCACCGTGAACACCTGCATACCGTGAACCCTGCACTTGCTTTAACCCACCTGAACCTTCACTTCTCCCTGCTTTCTTCATCTCTAGATAATCCACCTTCTTGATACCTCTTCCTCCTCTCTCTTTAGTCCCTATCATGCCCACTCTCTCACCACCTCCCTCTTTTCTCCCTACCATTCTCCCTTCCTCCCCTGGCCACAAACCTCTCAGTTTTGGCACTTATTGTACCGTCTTGCACTGCCTGTCTCCTTTTGATTTATTTTCCTGTGTTACCTTTTCCAATCTGTAATATAATCTGCATAGTCCTGTAACTTTCATTATCATTTTTGTCAATGTGATTGTCTCTCCATTCCAAATATTATTTCCTCTGATTTGTGCTGCTTTCATGTGCTGCATCACATGTATCTTGTATGTCTGTAAACTGCCTTCTCCGGGTCTGCCTGAAAATAGGCATTCTTATGCCTAGTGCACTTACCCGGTTACCAAACAAAATAAATAAATAAATAAAATCTGTTGCTCTGTAAATTTTCAATATGCTGTTCTGTACTGTCCTGGGTCATACCTAAAAATAGGAACATCTATGCCTAGTGTACCACACCCAGTAAACAAAAGCTAATTAACTAATTAAATAACTTCTTTGCTGCTTATGCATGACATAGTCAGTGTCAGTGGCTCAGCAGGTAACACACTCGCCTCTGAGGCCAGGAGATCAGAAGACTGTGGGTTCTATCTCCACAGCAGGCACTTGGTTAATATCCCAATACTGACACTGTAGTGCAGCATGAGGGGTACTGCCTCCTGAGATGCCATCTTCGGATGAGACGTTAAACCAAGGTCACATCTGCCTGTTCTGGTGGTAGTTCAGGTGGATGTTAAAGATCCCATGGCACTTCTCAGAAAGAGTAGGGAATTTCCTCAGTGCCCTGGCCAAAATTTCCTCAGTCACTAAAAATACCACCAACAGCTTAATCTGGTTCAAGGTCAGTTGGCATTCATCTGTATCCCCCTCCCCCAGGTCATGCCTGAAAACAGGCAGAATCTGCCTAGTGCACTTACCGGTCAACAAAACTAACTGAATAAATAAATAAATATTAGTCTAGGAGTAAAAAGTAAAGATCGGGGCCAGATTTTCAAGGGCCTGACATGGTCCAGAGACTAAGTCTCGTGTGTGTTCTCTCTGCAGGGAAAAATGCCACACCTGCGAAAATGGTATTTTCAGCATTTTATATGCACAGGCAGCAGTTTCCTTTTTCTGCATCTGCGTGAAAATGTTATACCTGGTAATACCTCACATAGTTTTTTCCACAGCTGTGCAATGAAATATGCACAAGCTGCCATAAATTGTGGAAAATGTTGAAAAGGCAACCTTTTTAAAATTAGCGCATGGAAAAAAATTACAGTTGCGCAAGAAAACCTCACTTACGTAACTTTTTTCCCTCACGGTGTTTTTCCACGCTTGAAAATCTATCCAGATCTATTGTTGAGTAGTTTCTTTTAAGACCATATTGATATTCTCAGATCAGCTTGTTTCTTGCCACTGACAATTCCAAGCAATCTAATATTAGTCTTGAAAATATTTTAGGCCAATTACAGTAGGGTTATGGGGTGGTAACACCCTGAGTACTTTTGTGAACCTTTTAAAAATAAAGGCAATATAATGCCTGTGTTCCAAGCTCTTAGTAATATTGAACAGTTTAAAATGACTATAAATATGGGATCAGGGAGGAGTGGTAGATGTGGCCTACCTGGATTTCAGTAAGGCCTTTGACACCCTTCCACACAGAAGACTGGTGAGCAAGATGGGCAACCTAGAGTAAGTCCAAAAGTAGTAAAATGGGAAGGAAGCTGACTAAGCAGTAGGAGTCAGAGAGTGGTGGTAACTGGGGTCCACTCTGGAGAAGGCAAGGTGACAAGCGGGGTGCCAGAGGGGTCAGTACTAGGCCAGGTCCTCTTTAATGTCTTTATTAGCTACACTGCAGAAGTGCTGGAGGAAAGAATACCTGTTCACAGATGACACAAAAATCTTCAATGGAGTGGATACACTTGGGGAAGGGGTAGAAAGAATGAGGGAGGTTGAGCAAGGAATGGCAGCTGGGTTTCTTTTTTTTTTTTTTATAAAAGTGCAAAATCATGCACTAGGGGTACAGAAACCCAGGGGCAATATACCAATTGAGTGAGGAGGTATTAGTAACCGCAAACCAGGAAAGGGATTTAGGGGTAATCATTTCTAGTTACCTGAAAGTAGCAAAAGCAGTGTGATAAGGCAGTGAGAGTTAGCAGGATCCTCAGGTGCATAGGGAGGCATCACCAGTAGAAGGAGGGAGGAGGGAGGTATTACTCCTGTGTAAATCACTGGTAAGACCCCACCTGAGTATTGTGTCCAGTTCTGGAGGCTCTACTTCTGGAAGGATATAGATACGGGAGCAGTATAAAGGAGGGCTACCAAAATGGTGCAGGGCCTGCATCAAAAGCCCTATGAGGAAAGGCTCAAGGAACTAAATATGTACTCTCTAGAGGAAAGGAGGGAAAAGGGGATATGATAGAAACTTTCTAACACCTCACAGGTATTAATAAGGTACAGGAAGGTAGCATTTTCCATAGAAAAGATGCTCCAGGACAAGGGGTCTCACGATGAAACTGGAGTGGGGAGGCTCAGAGGAGATGAAGAGGTGGTGGACACCTGGAACAGCCTCTCAGAGGTGGTGGATGCTAAAACTGTAACAGGATTCAAGCATGCATAGGATAGACAGAAGTGGACCTTAGAAGTAAGGCGGGGAGATGACTGCAGATCGAGTAGGGTCTGTGGTTCGCGCATGTGGGGAACATAAGGCAGACTAGGTGGGCCAAGAGGTCCTTACCTGCTGACAACATCTATATTTTTATGTTACTGAAGCAAGAATATTTGCCCAAAAGTCAGCATTATTCTGAAATAATTCTGCTGCTACAACATTAATTCCTGCAGCCTTATTTCCTTTTGTGTACTGCGTAGAAGTGCTGATCTTACTTCATTCAGATTGAACACAGGCCATAGCTCCCCATTTACAATACTTTTATGAAGAGCTGTGAATTCTCTGTCTGTACATTCAGTCTTAGCTCATTCTCCTGGTGGCCATTTTGGGTCAGATTCAGCAATTGATGGTACCAACGCCATATGGCAGCATGGGATCAATTAATAGCATCTGGTATCCTATACACTTTTTAAAATGATCTATCAACTCAGATGCTGTTATTACATATGATAAGTTGTACGGGGGGGCATAGCTGAGCACCCAGCATAAGCAGCTAGTTAATTGTTTAGCTCTCATCTGCGTGGAAACAAAAGTTTTAACTCTCATGCACATCTCCGGATCAGAGGTTTAAATAATGAAGTCCGCTTTTGGAAGCCCAGGAATTACAATATGAGTCCCAAAAGGACCACAGGCACGCTACTCAAAACCTAGATGTCTTTCTTTCTTTCCTTCCTCATCGCAAGCCACGAGAGGACAAGACCGGGGCCATCTTCATCCATAGACGCAAAGAAGAGCGAAGCCCTGAATCCTCAGATTATGGCTTTGCTTCAAAAATACAAGCTACCGGAGAAGAAACAAATAGCTGACTTGCTGCAGTTGAGGCACGGTTTACCAAAATGGATGACAAGATGCATGCATGGGGTGGATATCTCGGAGCTGAAATCGGAGAGAGAGAGAGAGAGAGAGAGCTTCAGCGCCAGGAATGCTAAGTTCATGCAGGACCTTACCTTCTAAGGGCCAAAGTGGAAGTGCTTGAAAACGTTCAGAGGCAATCTAACATCCGATAGTGGGCTTTCCACCAAGGTTTGCCTCTACTGCGGAGATTCTACCAGCTGTTAACAGTCTGATTTTTTCTGACTTAGCTGCTATTGCCTCCAGATTCCGCAATTACTACGATTAAGACCTTTGCCATCCCCATGTGTCTAGAAGAGGACCAGGAACTAGCTTTAACTGCAATTGTTACCCCATCGGATCCTGAGGTCTGTGATAGCCCCTTCTACGTAGCTGTGAGACTTAGGGGTGACACAATCTGGGAAGGTAGCAGGATAAGCTCTTTCCAGACATTTCACGCAGTCCCAAATAAAAAAAAGGCTTTCAGGTTATGAAGAAATCGCCCTTGTTAATGGTATAGAGGCCCAGTTATTGTTTCCTGCGAAGCTCAGGTTAAACTTGTGCAGGCAAACACCTTGTTTTACTGACCCTGGTAGCTTGGGCAAACACTCTGATAGAGGCGAAAAAACAGCAACCAAACAAGCGACTGCTCTGGACTCAGGTTCTGAATCGGAACAAATGACTAATTGGGATGTTCCTATGGTTTTTTTCTCTCTGGGCATGACTTGCAGAGGATAAATGCTGCCTCTGGTTGAGACTTACCATTGAGATTGTTTATCATGCTGTGTTAGCCATGATGGGGCTCTTAAAATTATAGCCTGTTACTGATCCACCTGCCTAGTGAGGGTTACTTTTATCTTTGAGGATTTTACCCACCAGTTTGTGAACTGTCTGAATTCCCTATTGATATCCTGTCTCTCTGTCAGTTAGCTGGGCTAACAATAAGGGCAGGGTAATATGCAACTTAATTGAGCCAAGGCAATCTTTATAATATCAGTTTGAGTTTCCACTCATTAGGATTTTTCAGCCTCCACTATTATTTAGGTATTCTACAAGGGGTAGAAATAGTGGTAAATTGGTGGTGAAATATATATAGGTGAGAGTGTCATAGCCTACATTATTATCTAGCCAGTGAATTAATCCTTTGATAAACTTGATGTTGTGAATCACATGGATTGAATATATAATATGGTACTCCCATGTATAGTATCCTGAACTTAAATGTGAAATGTGATTCACGATAAATGTTTCATACTGTAACGTGTGTTATATGGTACATGCTGTATTATGGGGTCTAGTTTAAGATCACCTGACACTTTAAACATGGCAGAATTAAGATCACAGATTTGGGGTAGGCCTTACAATACACACAGTACATTACTGATTTTCTTCATTGAAATCCAGCCAAAGATATTTTTTTCCATTCAGGATGGAAATTCCTAACCTTTTTTCTCTGTCATACCTTTGATCCTTGGTAAGGCCATCATGAGAACTTTTACGTTCTGAAGCAGAACTAGGTGTTATAGTACTACTAGTACTTGCTCTGCCAGATCGTGAGAAACCAAACTTTAACAAGCTTCACGCTGCTGAGAAACTGCTCTGGATAAGTAGTTTGTAAAGTAGTTGTATTTAGAAAATGATCAGGACCTGAAATAGATACGTGATAGAGCTGCTGCAGTCTAGTGGCCCAGAAATATTTCCTAATTACTAAGGTTAGCAGGGCAGATGGACACGAGACTCAGTGACTGTCACACGTTAGCTGACTCTGGCTGTGGAGGTGACACTGTATATAGCTACTATAATATAATTTATATTTAATTGTATTATCACACACAACAAACTATTAGGGAAGTGCTTGTGCAAATGTGATTGATGGGCTGAATTTGACACAAAAGACTGCAGCACTGGCTTTCTTTGATGATGACTGTTCTGACTTCTGTCAAAATATATGACTGTCAGACACACTGGACAGGCTTGATTCAGCCCTGAAAAGTATTATTTTTCACTGTGCTTCTGACTTCTGTCTCAAATAAAATATATGACTGTCAGACACACTGGACAGGCTTGCTTCAGCCTCCGAAAGTATTATTTTTCACTGTATGTCCGACTTCTGTCTCAAAATATATTGACTGTCAGACACATTGGACAGACTTGCTTCAGCACCCAGAAGTATAATTTTTCACTGTACTTTGACTTCTGTCTCAAATAAAATATATTGACTGGGCAGGCTTGCTTCAGCCTCAAAGTATGATTTTTCACTGTACTTTGACTTCTGTCTCAAATGAAATATATTGCCAAGGCAAAGCAAATTTTATTTAAGAGACGCCCATCCCGAAGGGCACTGTGTGCCTAACATATTAAAATGCATACTACAAATCATAATAAATTCATAACAACATAGTATTAAACATAAACATACAATATTTCAGCAATTAAACACAATTTTATATAAATATTACCTAAACAACAGTAACTACTACTTAAAAGCCAAAGGCTAACCTAAACATAAGGTTCTGAAAATAGGTAAGGACTATAAGACACAGTCTAGGAAGTCCTGATTATACAAGAAGGCCTTGAGCAGGCTTTAAATACCTCCATAGAAGTGGCCTTCCTAACAGCTGGAGAAAGCAAATTCCACAGGGACGAGGGCAGCGACACTAAATGCTGTGTTGCCAGCTGTTTTTAACCTCATCCTGGGAATCGCGAGGAGGCCCCTAGAGGAGGAGCGGAGGAACGGACTGAGACAGCAGGTGTAAAGGGTCCTTCAGGTAACCAGAGCCCAGGCCATGTAGGGCCTTAAACGTGAGCAAACCTGCCTTAAAGAGGACCGTCCACCTAACCGGCAGCCAGTGCAGTTGACGCAGCACCGGTGATATGACAATTAGTAAGCTGTCCTGTCAACAGCTTTGCTGCCACGTTCTGCACCAGCTGCAGTCAGTGCAGAGGCACCCCAGAGACCTGGAGATAGAGTGCATTACAGTCATCAAGCCTGGAGCGTCACGAAGGCATGCACCAAGTTGGGGAGGTCCTGCGGGAGAACTGGGAGCTTTATCTGGCGATATTCCTCAGATGATAAAACTAGTATGGACAACGGACACCTGAAACTCAAGTGTCAATCTGCTGTCAAGAATAATGCCCAGATCCTGCACCTTAGAGGGGCCTTCAATGGTACAGAGCCAAGAAAAGCCCTGTCTCTGCAGAGGCCAGCCCATCACGCCTCTGTTCGACTCCACCACCAGTACCTCCATCTTATCGGGTTCAGTCACAACCAGCTGGAGGCCATCCAGTCATTGATTTGGAGCGAGGCAGCTGTTTAGCACTTCCACTGCACAGGATGTTGCAGGGACAAAGAAAAGATACAGCTGGATATCATCAGCATAGCAATGAAAACCAGACTGCACTCCTAATGAGCTCTCCGGGTACCATATACGGCAAACAACATGGCGACAAGACCGAACCCTGAGGAACTCTGCATGACAGGTGACCATGGGAGGAGGAGAAATTCCCATTACTACCCTCTGCCTCCTGTTAGATAAAAAGACTCAAACCAGCAGATAACAATGCCGGCAAGTCCACAGAATTCCCTTAGGCAGTCAAGTAACACTGGATGGTCCACTGTGTCAGGCGCTGAAGAGAGATTGAAGAGAACAAGAATTGTCCCTCCTCGATCTCTATCCCTAAGAAGGTCATTATGCACGAACTAGCGCAGTTTCTGTGCTATGCCTTGCAGAAACCCAGACTAGAGTGGCTCATATAGATCATGGGCCCAAGATGCTCCTCAAGCTGAAGCGCCACCACTTTCTCCACAATCTTACCCAAAATGGAAGATTGGAGATGGGATGGTAATTTGCCTTGATCACAGGGTCCAATGATGTTTTTTTCAGAAGAGGTCTCACCAATGCCTCCTTCAAGACACCGGAAAGACCTCCTCCAACAGGGACCACCGGACAATCAAGGCAAACACCAGGCCTATGGAGTCAATACATCTCATTAAGAAATGGGTTGGCACGGGTCCAGTTCACAAAAGGTGTGCGAAGCTTGGGCCTTAATCTCAATGACCTCAGCCACCTCCACCAGTCTAAACTCACCCCAGCCAGGTGAAGTGCTCTCCGTTGCCCATGGCAACCACTGTCGGCAAACTCTGGCCCACTGGCAGAACCCCTGCCTGATGGCAGACACCCTGTCCGAGAAGAACCGAGCAAGCTCCTCGCACAATGCATTAGAAAAGGCTACCTTTGGCTGTAGACAGGAAGGATAGAGAAGCCTGTCCACAGATCGAAAAGAGCACAGTTGGTTGGTTCCTCCAGCAGCAATCTCTCTGGACAGGAATTCTGCCTTCTTATGGTTGATTGCCCCTGGTATGCACTGTAGTGCACATGTAGAACCAGTTTGTCTACCTCCAGGCCAGACTTCCACCAGCAGCGCTAATCTCTGACCCAAAGTCTTCATCACCTTGAGCTCCCCATCATACCAAGGGGCCTCAAGTGAGAAGACCTAGGTAAATCGAACTGGTGTGAGGGGTGAGTGCACCAGCCAGCGCCTTATTATAGGCATCCACTGCCATGCACACCTCCCCAATGCATTCACTATCCACACTAGATAGGTCAGTCACCCCAGAAACCCGCAGGGGTCAACCCCTCAAAGGGTGATAGCTGACCATCTTTGCAGGGGAGGGCTATCGGGGGCTCCAAGCGAGAACTTCACTGTGCAATGATCAGACCAAATGACCCTATCAGTCCTGAGACTATTGCTCTCAAGCCCCAGTGAGAACACCAGATCCAACATGTGGCCACCCTGATGGGTTACGGAGGAAACACCCTGTGCAAGGCCCCAAGATGACATCATCTGGAGGAAGTTGAAACCAAGCCGAGAAGATTATTCGTTGGCCCAAATGTTGAAGTCCCCAGCACTAAACATCTGGGGGCCTCCAACACTTTCCCAATGATGAAATCAGCCACCTCCTGCAGAAAGTCTCCACTGCCCCAGAAGGCGGTAAATCAGGAGAATTAGGCAGCCTGTGCCTGGACTCCCACAGATGGCCACACATTCAAATGAATGTGGTGCTCTCACTGGGTGCAGGGTGAAGCCTAGCTCGGATCTAAAACAGATGGCTACCCACCCTGCCCTGCATTCCACTCTGGGGCAATACCAACGGTATATCGGCACGGACACGGCGGCCTCTAAAAACAGGCCCACTCACCAATCAGGTCTCCACAATAAGCCAGATCGGCTGAAATCAAGTCCCTATTACAGTCTGACTGAGATCTGGCATTAACACACCCTGGATTGATGCAGCCTTGTGCCTCAGTCGGTGACCCTGGTGAAAAAGACCAACTACTCTGTCTCTCTCTAGGACCCGTCTAATCACAGGACACCTTCTGCACCACTACCTCGATCCTACCACCAACCACAGTGCATGGGGCACCCCAACCCAATCAAATCCACATGGTTCCTCCCTATTTCAACCTCCCTACAGCACCTTGATGTACTAACAGACACTGGGAGGCTGAAAAGGCCATAGATCATGCAGCTGGGATGCCCCATACACTATCCTAGCCCGCCCCAGGCCCTCCTACCTTCCCAGACACATCCTCCCTAACTCGTAAACCCTAACCAAAAATACATAACCCACAAACACACTCTACACCACACTCCACACACACACTCAGTAACTTAAAACCCAAACTACCCCCTCCCTAAAATAACCCACCCAAATACACTATATTTTAAAGTGCCAAAGCACAGTCCACCCATCCTTAAGTAACTAGAACAAAAAATAAATAAAATAAAAATAAAAGGAGAATCTCAGTAAAGTGCGATATGCTGAGAAAATACTCTCTCTCAAAAGGAAACAATCAAAACATGTAAGATGCAAACCAATACATGAACTACATAAGCTGAATTAAACTAGCAGATAGTCCAAATAAGCGAGCGAAATAACCAGCCCAAAGTCTCAAGATGAAAAAAGAAGGCACTCAGACTGCTAGTTTCCAGCAAAGATCTTAATAGTCACAAGGTCCCAGATCGCAGATTATTCCAAAGCATGAGTTCAGCCAAAAGGTATCTCAACCCTCTCATGAGTGGAAACCAGATTGAAAAATTGGTAAACCCCTCTTACTGGTCACAATCCCCAAGTCAATGCTCTCACGGGCTTCAGATGGAACAAAGTACCGGGTCAGAATGGACACCAAGCCAGCGCACCAGTCCAGGCTAGAGGGCTGAAGAAGGATCCACTTTGATAAAAACAATCTCAGTAATCCCAGGAGAACCCTGCAAGCGACACAAAAAGTCTAGGTCACAGGAAGGCCGTTCCTTACAGCCTCGACACTCGTGCAATCGACTCCAGGACTGAGCAGGACAACAACCGACAATAGTGGGTCGACCCACAAGGCAGCAAAGCTTTCACCTTCGCACTGTGTCGGCTACCCTCGCTGCCTGCTGCCGCCCTTCAGCCAACTCAGTCGCACCGAGTCGCCCTCCTCAGATGTAAAACCAGATAGTTGAAATCACCATTCTCCTGGAAATGCTATAGGATCTTTCAAAAACCAGCTGAACTCCACCTCTGATGCACCCTCTGAACTCCACACAGTCCTTTCAACACCAGCACCATCGACCGGTAGAGAGTTTGAACCCGTGCTTCACCAGTATAGAGCAGTTCACAGCACAGAGCAGACACACTGGACAGACTTGCTTCAGCACCCAAAAGTATCATTTTTCACTGTACTTTGATTTCTGTCTCAAATAAAATATATTGACTGTCAGGCACACTGGACAGGCTTGCTTCAGCCCTAAGTATTAATTTTCACTGTACTTTGACTTCTGTTTCAAATAAAATATATTGACTGTCAGATACACTGGGCAGGTTTGCTTCAGCCCAAAAGTATTATTTAGTGACTATACCTCTGATTTGTCTCAAAATATATTGACTATCTACAGACACACTGGACAGGCTTGCTTCAGCCCCAAATTAATTAGTATTATTAGTGACAGCCCAAAATATTGATGAGACTGTTCTTTTGATTCTACAGTCTCTAATGTGTGATCACTGTCATTACGTGCTGTGGCCTGGACTCACTGACTGACTGACAGGCAGCCTATTAGCCCCAGTCCAAAGATTCAGCTGCCCTGAGTGATTAGCAGGCTTAAAATTGTATACAGCTGCCACAAGAAAAACTATACTAATTCCTTCCTGCTGACACAATTCAGCCTCAAAATATAGAATCATTATTCAGTCAATCAACTGATGTTTAGAAGCTCCAGAGTTCAGCTGCAGCCCCAAGTACTAGTGATCCCAGTCTAGCTCCTGGAGAGGCCACACACTAAGTCACACTGCTGTTGGTTTTGACTCACTAAATATAACTCCCCAAAATATTCATCACACTTGTATGTGTGCAAACAATCCTAATGCACAGAACTGAGCAGGGTATCCAAATAATATATATATTTTGTTGTGCTGCCAAAAGTAAACCATGGTTGTCTGCAGCACACGCCTGCTGTCTCCAACAGCCAGCTCAGTGTCGACGCAGTAGTAAATTGGACATGTGCGCAGATCAGCCACAGACCACCTGGTTCGCTGTTTGTCACACATGTGATCCCTGTGGCTGATCTCGTAATACACTGACTCCCTTGAGACTGGCTGCTATGCATACTGTCAGCCGACTGAAGCTGTTGCCATCCATAGAGGTTCCTGAAGCCCTGCGACCCACCTTTTCTTGGACCCCACCCCACGTTCCAGACATGGGCTGAAAAATAGGCATTCTCCACCTCAGCTCATTTCTGAGGGACTCTGAGAGGTAAGTTGAGGGGGTGCGTGAGTGAGTGCCATGGAGGACTAAAGGAACTGCACATGTGCAGCAGCAGGAACTGCACAGCAAGTAGCAAGTCCACCGGACTTTACGGGGCTGCAGTTCAAGTCCTGCTGCTGATAGGGTGCATCCCAGACCTCAGACTTGAGGATTTTTTAGCCCCAGCAGTGGGCTTACAACTCTGTGAAGTTAAACTCTGAGTAATTCAATACCACCCTCCTGTATTTTCTGGACTTTTTCAAAATTCCATAGCATGCATTTTTTATCTTTAATGTGGAAAGTCATGAAAACTGCCATGTTGCTTCATGCTTCGGTTTCCTCTCCCTGCAATCTTTCAACTTCCATCCCTTGATAGCTCTTCAGTTCACTTCTCTGACACAGCTCCAGCTGTCACTCTGCAGGCTGGCTTTGCCACTTGTGAGGTCAGGCGGTCACTATAGCTCGAAGATATTTCTACTATCTCACTCTATCCCATGTCATATCCTATATTATAGTGGCAATGTAGTGCCATTATAGTTAGGGTTCAATGGTCACTTCTATCCGGACTGAAGGAGGGCGGATGTGATTCCTCTTCACAAAGTGGGAGCAGGGTAGAGGCAGGAAACAACAGACCAGTTAGTTTGACCTCAGTGGTAGGGAAAATGATGGAATCACTTCTGAAGGAAAGATTGTTGAGTACCTAGAGGCCAGTGGGGCACAGGCAAGGCAGCACGGATTCACAATAGGAAAGATCACGATCAGGCAGATCTAATTGATTTCTTTGACTGGGTGACCAAAGTAGTAGACCAGGGAGGGGCTGTGGACATGGCCTGCCTAGATATCTAAGCAAGGCATTTGATACAGTCCCCAACAAAAGATTATACAAGTTAGCCAGCCTTGGAGTGTTCCAAGGTGGTAGCCTGGATAAAAATTGGCTGGACAACAGGAAAGGGTAATAGAAAAATGGAGTCCACAGTGAAGAAAGGGAGGGTTACTAGCTGGGTAATTTAGGCTCAGTATTGGGACGGTCCTTTTTTTTTTATAATCAAAGTTTTTAATTTAGTTTTCATAGGTGTTATAACAGAAATTCACACTCAGTTAGTACATCATATAATTTCATAATCTTAGGCAATAGAATACAGTACATCTCTGTTTAAGATATTGTTATACATAGGTACATCAGCTTAAGAGGCATTGAATAAAATTAATTGGTATATCAAGGCTCTGTAGTAAAATTTACAGTTTGAAACAGATGTCTACTTTTCAGTGTTATAATAAATGTATATTTCTTTAATAATGTAGCATCCTGTCTATTTATTTCAGGTTATCTATAACATTTATATCTGTTATTCTGGTCAGGGCAACCCTTTTCCTATACATATATAAGTGTGAAGAGGCGATGTCCAAAACAGAGGTTTCCTACTCCATTTCCTGTCTATATTCCTTTCCATCCACTGCCTCCCCTGCCCTTCTCTCCTTCCTTAGTCCTTTCCTACCTCACTTTTCATTCAAGGGACAAAATCTTTATAATGTTCTAGTTGGTACATTACCCACTTTCTCCATCTAATCTCAAATTTTGGAACTTTGTCTGAAAGTCTAGCAGACAAATGTTCCAATAAATATATATCTCTGACTATGTCCAGCCACATTTGTTTAGTCGAATTCTGTCAGTATGCCATAACCTGGTAATAGCTTTATGGGCTGCCAGAATCAGGAAGGTAATTTGTTTTAGTGTTGCCTTGTCTATTCAAACTGCTTCTGATTTAACAAAGTAAGCACATATGTGGCAGTAAAAGGTCTGGGCAGCTATAGATTTCAGTCAGTTCTTTTAATATCTGTTGCCAATAAGAGTTTAATTTAGGGCAGTGCCATAGAACATGACTCTGTCCTGCATTATCTGTATTGCAGCCCTCCAGCATTCTCCACTGGCCATTTCTCCATATTTGACTAAGATTGCAGGGGTCTAAAAATCTGGATCTGAGCTTCCAGGATTATTCCCTCCAATAAGGAGATGGAGAAAATTTCAATACCTGGAGTGCAGATCCAAACCACCCACATCCAGGACCTTGCACTCTAACTCCTCGACCAGCTTAGCCTGATGGATTCTGTGGTATTACTATATCTCCCTTGTAAGGCCATATAAATTTGTCTGATTAAATGCTGTGATGAGGAGCCTGAGATATGCATGTGAATCAGAGTGGCCACTGGAGAGGGATCAGTGATTATAGCCAGGAGATCCTCTTCATAGCTACTAAGATATGAATTAATATGTAGATAGTAAATAAAACATTTGTGAGGTATGTGGTATTTTGCTTGTAAGGATACAAATGGAAGAAGTCCATTTGAGCCTATGATATGGGAAGACATATTTTATTTCACATCTCTGCCATGCTTCAAGAATCCTGGAGTTTGCCCTTTATTAATGTCTGTATCATAGGCCAGAGCTGCCAAATACAGTTTTTCCCCATTAGAAAGATATGTATCTCTTAACTGTAACCAGGCTTGAAGTACTTCTGTGGTATAAGTCGGTTGAGCCCTATTGAATGACATCTGGGAGGACGGGACAAAATGTTTTTGTACTTTAAAAGGTCTCCCCACGTTTGTTCTAAGTTTTTCCAATGTGCAGTGTATATTGGATTAATCCAATTCAGCACCACCGAATGTGTTGCCAAGGCATACTTTTTAGATTCTGAAGATTTAAACCACCTTTTGCCCTGGGTGCCTGCAAAATAGAATATCAATTCATAGCGGTTTACCCTGCCATATAAATCAGTAAGTCTGTCCCATGCCTTAAAATAGAAATTAGAGGGTAAATGCAAGGTCTGTAAAAAAAACAAGAACACGGGAAAGACATTTTGATAAATCGACATTTGTTTCTACTAAGAAAGCTCAAGGGAAGGTATGTCCAGCTACAGAGGTCCTCCATCAGTGCTATTGTTAGAGGCTCTAAGTTCAGCAATTCTGAATGGATTGGGTTCTTAGTTTTATCCCTAAATATTGCATCATTTGGCCTGACCATTTAAGCGGATAAGTTTGTTTTAAAGTAGCAGGGGTATATAATTATATGTTAACACCTCAGTTTCTCTCCATTGATCCTATATCCATACAGGTCCCCATAGATCTGGAGCTGCTTCCATATCTCTGGAATAGATATTTCAGGTTGTAATACAGTTAAAAGTATGTCATCAGCAAAAGTAATATTTTATGCTGATGGCCCCCAAGGTATCCCTCTGTTCCCTGCATTATTCATATAGCTATTGCCAAGGGTTCAAGGTATAATACAAATAATAATGGGAGAAGGGCACCCTGTCTGGTACCTCTAATCAGCTCAAAATAGTGGGGGAGAGCACCATCTATCTTGACATTTGCTTTGGGGATGCATACATATTTTGTAGATGTATGAATTGGACAGGAAAACAAAATGAAACAGAGTTTGCCACAAAATGGGCCAAGACACCCTGTTACAAGCCTTTTCAAGGCCAAGTCCTAAAAGAACCATGGGGACCCACCTGAACAGTGCCCAATCAACCAACAAATGAGTCGTCGTATGGCATCATGTGTCTGTCTACCTTTAAAGAGGACCTTCCCTGATGGTCCAAAAAGTTACAGCTTATAGTCATTATATGCAGTACTAGACCTGAAAAGGTATATGCATGTGTTATTTCTGGCCAAGGTTTACTCTGCCTTCCATAATTTGGATTTGTTTTGAGCCCTGCTGCACTTGCCTTTGCTGTTCAGCTTGCTGGGCTGCTAGCTCCTGATGACATCACTGTAGGATACAGGAGTGACTCACACTGTTCAGTACCATGCAGTTGCAACAATGTTGCTAGGAAACCTACCAGTACTCAGTGTACATACTGTGTTCCCCTTCCCACAAGACACCTATTAGCAATGCATTATGCCAAAATCTAAATGCCTCATTTGTATGTTGTTCTTTTCTTGTGTAATTGACTCTGCCCTCCCATGAAGTCAGCATGGGCCACAGCAACACCAGGCTTGATATAGAAGCTCTGGTTAACCCCGCAGTTTTTAGCAGCTCAGAATGCAAAACTAACTGCAGCAGACATTAATGAAATACAATTCCAGAATCAATGCAAGAAGGGTAATTAATGCATGAAAGTCAAAGTGACTGGGAAGGTCCTCTTTAATAAAACCTACTTGATCACTATCAATAAGGAGGGAGTAAATGTTCTATCCTAGAGGCCAAAATTGACATAAATAATTTGTAATCATAATTTAACATTGATATGGGGCAGTAAGATTATGGTTGTTTTGAGTCTTTCTGGGGTTTGGGGATAGCAGCTATCACTGCATATTGCCATGATGGGGAGGAGATCTCCATTTTGAGAGCCTATGTAGAGCTGGGAGAAGGGTTGGGATAAGTAATTCTTTAAATTTCTTATAAAATTCTGATGGGTAGCTGTCTGAGCCCGTACTTTAAGTGTCTTGGCAAACTTTAATTTATGATTTATTTTACCATTGAGATCGGTGCTAATAATTTATTTGCTTGTTCTAAGGGTACCGTGGAAGTGGTAGAGCTGCCAAATAATGCCTCTATCCTGATGGAGAAACTGCCCGATCCTCTCTATATAAATCTTGATAGTATTTCTTTAATATGTCTTTTACCTCAGCTGGTTTAGTGCCCAGCCTTCCAGTTTTAGGGTAGAACATGTTAGTAATACAAGCTTTGGCTTTATGTTCTTGGAGCCTTCTGGCTAAAAGTCTGGCCCCCTAGGTCCTTCATGGTATTTTAATTTGAGGTAGTATAGCTGTTGCTCAATTTTTTGGTCCGTTAATTTCTGCAGTCTCTGTTTAATTATTCTGAATTTTGACTTAACGTTGGGTCCCCCAATTCGGACCACTTTGCCAATGCAGTAATTCATCCTGTAATTCTTGTATTTTAATTCTCTTTCTTTCTTTTTCTTACTTGAGAATTTTACTATATCCCCTTTAATACTACTTTTAACATGTCCCACAGTATTGTAGGAGTTACTTCCGAGGTGAAGTGTCCTGAAGGATTTTAGGAATGGCCTCTTTATCATATTTATAAATTCGGGTCTTTTAGGTGATGACATGGCCAGCCGCCATTGTGTTTGTTTTGTGTAGCTCCCAGATTGATTTTTAAATACAAAGGGCATGATCTGACATGAACCTAGTTCCATGCCAGACATCACACACATTGTCCAGATGTTCTATTGTAGTAAAGAAATAGTCTAAGCGTGCTGAAACTCCAGTATGTAGGGCTAAATGAGTGTATTCTCTCATCTTGGGGAAGCAGTACCTCTAGGTATCCACTATGCCCAACGAGGGAGGGTGTATTTCATGTATTTCTGGAGTGCTGTCACTCTGTGTGGATGTACATTAGATACATCTTGTACAGGATCTATAGTAATGTTTAAATCTCCTCCCATAAGATTTGCCCCTCCAGGATTGATAGTAAATGGTTAAAAAACTGTACTGCTAATGTCTTTGGAGATCCTGGGGAAGTAGACAGATGCCAGCGTAACTGGTCTTGAATAAACAAGCCAGCAACTTTGGCATATCTGCCTCTCTATCAGTTATTTCCATTTTCTTTTCTAATGAAACCCTTGCCAGCAGGATCATTACCACCCTTCTTTTCCTTATGATAAGCAGACTTAGCTGCCAGAGTAAGGCCAAATCATTGGAATTTAATATGTTCCTCTGAGGTCATATGAATCTCCTGAAGTAAAATAATTTCTGGGCAGTCTTTTTAGAAACTGCAGGAGACGAGATCTTTTGAGTGGGTTGCCAATATTTAGAGATATCAATAACGATTGTTTATCCATAAGAGGGAGGGGGTTATCATGTTTGTTTGACATCATCTCCCAATAGTTACCACCTCTATATCTGGTTTTACCACTATAGGCCATGAAGTATCTAATAAATTCTATTTCCATTGCCCTGAACTCCATCATAAAAACATATAATTCACTGAGTCGTCTGTGTCCGTACATTGTAACATATAATGTAAAAACCAAATACGTTTATTAACAAAACTAACCACCAAATCTGGTTAACTTGTGTAACTCTAAGTTCATATATGACTAGGTCATAGTTCAGGTCTGATAATATTAAATGTCCATAAGTTTATATATGAATCGCCAACAAGGTGGTAAAGTTAGGAACCTTATAAAACCAATAGGATTTACAACTATCCTAACACTTTTACATGGTTGAATGACTCCCAAGGAGGGAGGGCAAATATTCTCCTCCTCTATCGAGACTGTTGAAAGAGTTCCACGGGGTATGTCCTGGTGGTACTAGGGTCCTCCAGCAACAGCAGCAGCAGAATAAAATCTAGTGCCGCAGATTGCCACGCCAAGGGTTAGGAGCAACTAGATGAGCCATATAGGCAGCTTCCTCTGGTCCAACATTTCCAGCTGGACATTTTACAGTCAACTGCCTTAGGTTGTAAGTTGTGTCTTCACTAGGCTAGTCAAAGGAACCTAGTATCAAGATCACATTGCTAGCCAAAACTAATGACATCAGTAACATAGCCTCAAATCCCGGGCTAAATTAGTTTAGAAGCTATATTCATGAAGTGTGGGAGGTTTCTAGCCTAACTAAGATGAGGAGGGTAACCAGGACTTCTGGTCAGTCCCCAAGGACTTTGAGGCAGTCGGATCTGTGATCTTATAAGATAATCATTAACATTCTGCGTTGTAATTATATTCTGTCCTCACCCCATAGTTTCCCCTTGAATAGCAGCCAAATCCTAAACCATTAGTAGACTGCAAGGCATTTTTTTTAACAAACGTTTAGCATAGTGTAATTCTGTGTTGGGTTTATCTCACCCTCCTTCAGGATCAGTTCTTGAAAATGCTGCAGTAGCTTCTTCACTTCTTGTAAAGCACGTCCCTGTCCCTGTCTTTTTCTGGATTGGGGTCTTTCACAATATCCCAGGTTTCATCTCTCAGTTCTGTTAGGGATTTTTGGACGTAGTACCCTCTGCCTGTGGGAGAACTAGCTCTTTAGCTTGCAGTGTAGCAATGGCATCCTCTGGGTGTTATATGTTTGGGGTCCATCTACAAACATCACTGTAAGTCGTGCTGGGTATGGGGTTGTAAATGAAGTTGTTGCTTTAAAAGCGGATGATTGGTGCATAAGCTCTTCGTTTTGCAGAGATTAGTGCGGAATAGTCATCAAAATATATTTGTTTGTCTTTATATTTTGTCTCTCTGATTTTCCATGCTCTGGTCAGGATGTGTTGTTTAACAGTGTAACTCAGGAATTTTAGGATAATAGAACATGGTCTCTGGTTTTGTTGTGCTGGTTTTGGCACCAAGGCTCTATATACCCTCTCAATGTCTAGTTTATATCCTGAATCAAGCTGTAAAAGTCACGGAACATATCTTCCACGAATGCAGAAATATCCCTGCCTTCTTCACCTTCTGGGACCTTGTGTATTCTCATGTTGTTCCCACAGGAACGATTCCCAAGGTCCCCGCTTATCTTCAGGGTCTGCAGTTCGTCAAGTAGGTGCACCACTATAAGCTTCAGCCAGTGTCTTCTGCCATCAAGATCCATAGTACATGCCTCCACCTCTATAACCTTGGTCGCTACACTTGCCGAAGCCCGGTAAGTTCCGATTGGAAATGTTCTTACTTCAGTGGAACTCTTGCAGTTCAGAGAGGATAGTCGCATTACTAGGCTGTGGTTTTGCACAGGCCTTTGGTCTACCATGTCTGAAGTTCCAGCGGCTCCGTTCAGCTGACTGATTGTTGTTCCAACAGAATCCGTGACAGAGGGGTTTCAGCTGCTCTTTTTACCTCCCATTCAGGTATGGACTCTCCCTTTAGCTTTAGTTAATGATTTGCTGCATTTTATCGTTGGGAGAAGTCCTTTTAGTCGGGATGGAGAGCACGCTTGTTCAGGCTTGCACTGCTGGCAGTGACTTCACTGGAAGTTGGATTGGTCCTTTTAATGTCTTTACAAGTGACATTGCAGAGGAACTGGAAGGAAAAGTAAGTCTCTTTGCAGATGACACAAAGATCTGCAACAGGGTTGGTACACAAGATGGAGTGGAAAGGATGAGAAGGACTTGGCAAGGTTGGAGGAATGGTCAAATGTATGGCAGCTCCGATTCAATGCAAAGAAGTGCAAGGTAATGCATCTGGGAAACAAAAACCCAGGGAAGAGTACACAATGGGGGTGAGACACTGAGAACAACAAAATTGAAAGGGACCTGGGATAATTATATCAGATGACCCAAAGGTGGGCAAGCAAAGTGAGAAGGCAGTAAGGAGGGCTGGGGGATACTGGGATGCATAGGGAGAGCATCAACAGTAGAAACACGAAGTTGTTATCCTCTGTACAGACAGTTAGTGAGACCCCATCTGAGTACTGTGTGCGGTCTCTGGAGACCCCATCTCCGCAAAGACATAGACAGAGGGAGGCTGTCCAGAGGAGGGCAACTAAAATGGCAGGGTCTGCACCAGAAGACATAATGAAGAGAGACTAAAGGAGCTTAATATGTATACCCTGAGGAAAAAAGGGGGGCATGATAGAAACTTTCAAGTACCTCAAGGAATCAATAAAGTCCAAGAGGGTAGTATATTTCAGAAAAAGATGTGCAAGGACAAGGGGGCACAATTTGAAGATAAAAGTGGGACAGGCTCAGAGATAATGTGAGGAAGTATTTTTCACAGAGAGGGTTGTAGATGCATGGAACAGCCTTCCTAAGGAGGTCGTGGAGTCAAGAACAGTGGGGAATTCAAGAATGCATGGGACAGACATAAGGCAGTTCTAGTGGGGGTAGGAGGAAGTAGGCTGTTGGTTAGCTAGGATGTGCAGCTTATCCATCAGGTAGGAAAATGGGCAGACTAGGTGGGCCAAGTGGTCATATCTGCTGTCAAATTTATGTTTCTATTAAACCCCAACTTTTGCACTTAATTACTTTGCAACTGTTCAACCGATATACCTGAAATTTTGTATGTATCGTCTGGTACCATGCTCTTTGGATGTAGCAAGTTTTGTTCCAGTTGGATGTGCGGTTGCAGAGATGGGAGTATCTAAAATGTGAAAATTACCATTTAGGTGCAAATTCTTTGCCATCCCACATCTCGAAACAGCTTGGTGGTGTGGTCTAAAATTGTTAGGGTATATGGAGTCTGGTGCAGATGTGCCTTTTGAAGATTTGGTGAAAAAATATTAATCTGTTCAAAAGTTATTAAAGTTGTAAGTTTCCATTATAGCCTATGAGAAAAAATATATGTTCCATGTGAAAGCAAGTTTTGCTGCCAAGCACTTTGCTGCCTCAAATGGAAAAGGTAGTGCCGTACTGCTGCCATCATGTTTTCAGTTAGAGACGGGGAAAAACACTGTAATTAAAAATATACCCTTGTGAAACACCAACAGTTGTGTTTACATAATCGGCCTGAGCAACATGATTCTGGCCTTAGTTTTTGTAAATAGTGGCTGAAAATATGTTTTTTTTTACTCAGCCATTGGTAGTGTTGCAAATTTGCAGCACTGTTTTGCAAAACGGCCGTAAGAAATTGTGGCAGTTTTCGCCAAGAACTAAAGGCACTGTTGTTAAAAAATTGTTGCAGTGCATGGAACTGTTTCAAAAACTGTTACATATTTGTGGCACTACTTGAATTAAAAAACAATCGGCTTCTCTAAACAATCTGAATCTTCCTGGCCATTTAAAAACATAAGGCCAGAATCAGACTTCTCAGCACCCGTTTAGGTAAACATCTCTTGGTGTTTACATAAAAAAACATTTTTCCCCATTTTATTGAGTTTAAGGGCAATGGGGAGCCCACTCTGTGTCCCGAAAAATGTTTATTTTGAATTTGCCAACAGTAGGGTGCCCAGTCCTTTGTCGACAATGTAAGCCACCCCTAACAGTGTGGGACATCATGGAGCCTATCCCAGTGTCCTTTAACGTGTATTTTTATGTTTGCTTGCACGCATGTGCAAGAAACATAGTGCCATCATCCCGAGCTTTCCAGAGGTGTGTCAGCCTCTTCCAGTTCAGTCAGTGTGTTTAGTAGGCGCGTCGCAGTGCTCCAATCACTGCTCCAGCTGTCTATGACAGCAGTTGAAAATCTGATGGCATACGTTGAAAGGGAGAGCTCCGCTTCAGTGAGCAGAGCTCCCCTCAACCATAGCATGCGCACACATGTTGCGTGCTCACGCTGTCACCCCCATGCACATACTGTATGCGGGGTGCCCAATGCCCCATCAGCTCCATGCCGCCTCAAAAAGCTTCCAGGTGCCACGCTGTGGAAAGCCCACCCCAGCTGCAGCACACGCCCCAGAGCGGTCGATGGGGTGCCCAATCCCCGTCGGCTCCAGCCCCCAAACAGCTTTCTGGCTGCCACACTGGCGCCACCCCAGCGTAGGCAAACATCCCCGTCGTCTTCCTTAAAGAAAAAAAAACCTGTAAAAAGAAAAACGTTCCTTGGCGTTCTCCCAGCCCACCACTGTGCACCCTGCCTCCCCACCCCCTCACCCCATACTTACCTCCGAGTCCAGTGCAATGATCTTCAGTGGACCGGGAACACGTCTACACTCTTCAAAGCCGACCGTGAACTGAGGAAATGCCGGTAAGCTGTATAATGTAATAGATAGGGTTTTTCAACTTTGCTGCATATCTCGGGCATTTTGGAATTTTGCACCAAATTTTCAACATGGGGTTTTGGGACCCTTCTCATGAATGCTGTCACTGTCATGGAATTAATCGGGTCAAAGGGTGATTTCGCAGTCACTGCGCCGAAATCACCTTTTGGGACCGACAACAAAACAACACTGCCAGTGTTCATAAGGTGGGCTCAAAAGCCTATTTTGAATATTTGTGAAAAATTTAAATGATCTGTTTTACTTGAGCGCAGCAAGCAGTAGTTCCACGCATGCTCGTAGTTCGCAAATTTTCAATATATTCACTCCAGATTTTCAACATTGTCATTTTACCACACCTCCTTATGAGCAGCGCTGTCATTTTTCACATCTTGCCCAAAACGTGTTTCCGCCCATGTAGCGCGACAATGGCGCAGTCAGAGTGCAAATCAATATACAGGACACATTAAGAAAATCACAGTGATGCTGTTCATGAGCAGAGGTCTTAAAATGGCTATGTTGAAAATTTGGTGAAAAAAATTCCCAAAATTACTGTTTTAGAGCACACATTGCACAGTTCCTCACACGCTGGCAAGTTTGCAATTTGTAATATTGCACACCAGATTTTCAACAGTGCCATTTTACCGCACTTCCTTATGAGCAATACAGCTACCATTTTCACATCTCACCCAAAATGTGTTTCTGCACATGGAGCACAATGGTACAGTCGATTGTAAGAGAAACAATGTTTGGGACAGATTAAGAAAATCACAGTGACACTGGTCATGAGCAGAGGTCTTAAAATGGCTATGTTGAAAATTTGGTGACAAACTCATAAAATGACTGTGTTATGAGGAGCATTGCGCAGTTTCCATGCACCGTAAGTTCATGAATTTGTAATATTTTCAGTCCAGATTTTCACCAGTGGCATTTTTCCACACCTCCTTATGCACAGTACAGCTGTCATTTTCCACAACATGGCTGAAATGTGTTTTCTCACTTTCAGCGCAGAAATGCGTGAGTCGCTGTGGGAAATCATTGTTCGGGACAGATAAAGAAAATCACTCTGACACTGTTCATGATCGGAGGTCCCAAAATGCCTGTATTAACAATCTGCTGTAAAAAATCCCCAAACTAGTTACATTACGGTGTCGTTGCACAGTTTCACTACGCTCTGACTTCGCCAGTTTTAAATATTTTCATTAGCAGATTTTCAACATTGCCATTTTTACACCTCCCCATGAACAGTATCGCTGTCATTTTTCACATCCTATTCGAATGTGTTTTGCACCTGTGGTGTCAAATGTCAGAAGTCGCTGTGCAAAAGCAGTTTTCGCTAACAAACTGATATTGCCACTGTTCATGAGGTGGGGGTCACAAAAAGCATGTTGAAAATTTGGAGTGAAAATACCAACGAATGCCTGAGGCGTTAGGGTTTCGACTGTAACGCCCACCCTGTAGAGAATGACAGGCATCAGGGGTGTGACTTGGGATTCTTGCCTGTAATGCTCATACCATTCCACCCCACCCACACCCTGCAGCCAGTGAGAGGCATCAAGGTGTGCCTTGGACTCTTCGGCCCCAAACTTCACCCCATTCTCCCATATACCGCACCCATCTCACTGTATTTCCTGATGGAATGGGGTGCCATAAGGGCCAAAGACCCCAAGGCACACCGTGACATTTGTCAGTGTCTGTGGGTAGGTTGTGAACATGGGTTGTTAAGTGCCTGACTTACCCAAAGGCACACCCCAATGCCTGTCACTCTCTGCAGGGTGGTGGTGGGGTTGGCTTCAGTTCAATACTGCTGCCATTCCTATTATGCAGCTCTGTAACTTCTATACTACCAGTGCCAATGCCAGTAAGCAAACATTCGGCATTGACAAATGCTTGTTCTATATTTGCCGATGGGCATTGTAAGCCCCCGCCCACCAGTCCCACTCCCAGTGTCCCCAGATATAAACTACTGCCCCTCCTCCTAACAGCAGTGGGACACTGAGAGCCCACCTCCAATGTCCCCAAAGATGGTCAAGTTTAACCTTATAAAAAGAAAACAGTCCTCTGACATTTTTTCATCCTGGAATAAAGAAAACAGTCCTCATTTTCTCCCCGACCACCTCCGCATCCTGACCCTCCCACTAAGCACTCACCACCCCACCCCCTTGCTCTATACTTACTAATGGAGGTTGGCGGCTGTCATCTTCTGTGGACTGGGACACGTCTGCACTCTTCAAAGCTGAACCATGAACTGAAGAATCAAGATAAGTTCCGTATAATGGTGGTCAATGGCGTTTTGAACTTATGTTGATATAAGGACCATTTAAGATATTTTTCACCAAATTTTCAGCATGGGCTTTTGGAGCCCACCTCATGAACACTGTCACTGTTGTTTTGTTAATTGGTCCTGGAAGGTGATTTCATGATCGCTGTGCAAAATCACTTTTCAGGACTGAATAACGAAATGAGAGTGCCAGTGTTCATGAGGTTGGGTCCCAAAAAGCCCATGTTGAAAATTTGGAGCAAAATCCTCAAAAGTGTCTGAGTTACGCGTGTTTGTTGCAATTTTTCTACGCACGCATGTAACTTTGCCAATTTTAATACTTTAACTCCAGGTTATCAACATAGCCATTTTTTCTTATTCTTTATACTCCCCATGCACCACAGCTGCCCCTTTCTTTGGGGTCTCAATGCATCCTTGCAATGGGAAGGCTGGAGCTGCAAGCCCAGATGAGTGCCTGCTCTCCTTCTTAAGCCCCTGGCTTACCCCCGGTGAGGTGGAGGAGTCCCTTCCTCTCCTTACCTCGGTGAGAGTGTGCACTTGAGCTGCTTCCTGACTCCTCCTCGATCGCCGACACGAGGCCTGTCTACAGGTGCAACTATGGGATGTTTTTCCTTGTTCAGGTCCCATCCACTTCTGGCATCGGCACTCTAAGGAGGACCAGTGAGACAGGGGCATGCTGAAACGTGCCTCCGCTCAGGTCCCCATCTGAAGCCAACCCCCCCCTACTGTCTGCTTCCACTACTGCACTGTCACTACCGTGGTCACCCAGATGGTGGCAGTATAGTGGTGGGGCATGCAGTCCAACCCTCCCTCGGAGAGGGAGAGCGCCCATCGGGCGCCAATCCTCTCGCCTCAGCCAGCCCCTCCAGCATCCCAGGCTCACTACTGAACTCAGGTCGCTGGTGTCGCAGATGGTAGCTCTACCACTGTGCCAGTGGGCGGTCACAACATAGCCATTTTTTCACAACACCTCATGAACAGTACAGCTGTCATTGCTCACAGCCTGCAAAATATTTCGCGCCTGTGAGTGCGGAATGGCATTACACTGATTAGGAAATGTTTACCTATGAGGTTTATGAGTTGGGGTGATAAGACTATGTTGCAAATTTAGAGTCAAAATAAAAAAGACAAAGTTATGACCATTCATTGCAATTTCACTATGCCCACTCGTAACTTCTGGAAATGTTCAATATTTTGACCACAGATTTACAACATAGCCTTCTTATTACCCCACCTCATGTATGTCACAGTGGTACTTTTCAAATTCTGGACCAAAATGTGTTTCACGCCTGTGGCTTGAATGGTGCCGCAGTTGCGCAAAAAATTATGTTTTGGTAGGATTTGTACATTTTCTGTGCCAGGTACATGTCCTGGGATAATCAGATGGCCATGGTGATAATTTGCTCAGGCATCTATGGAGGGATGGGTGTGCAGGGTCTGAAGGACCCTGCGCTCCACATTAAATAAGGCAAATCACTGCCTATGTTCCAACAGGGAGAGGAAGGGTTTTTTTCTAAATTGTTTAACCAGGAGTGCACACTAGCTGAAAGCTTGTTTACAGGTATGACCTGGGAGCACAGGGAAGTTAAGTGACTTGCTCAGGGTCACACGTTATGCAAGTGGGGCTGTGGGATTCAAACCCAGGTCTCCAGATTTGCAGCTCAGAGCCTTTAACCACTGCGCTATACTGCCTCCTTGTTAATCACAATGGCTCTACACTTACCGATATATGGTAGCGCAGGGCCCTCTGAGCCCTTCAGTCCCATAAACAAATGCAGCTATGGTGATACTTTCACAAAGTAAGAAATTCATTGCAAAAACTCAGTTAATGCATTAGTTAGGGTTCCAATTACAGTGACAAAAGCATGGAAATCTGGTGTTGGGGTTCTCAACCCTAACACCTCATCTACCCACCAACCCTATCAACCATCGGTCACCACACACCAACAGGTCAGGGTGTGTCCCGGGGTCATCGACACTAACACTCATCCCATTCTCCGTGCTGTACCATCTCAGCTTCCTTACATGAAATGGGGTGAGCATTAGGGCTGATGGTCCCAAGACACCCGGCTGCCTGTTGGTGTGTGGAGGTAGGTGAGTGGTGCGGGGTTGGTGGAGGGGAGGTGGATGGGGTGTTAGGTTGGGAACCTAACACCAAATTTCCATACTTTTGTTGCTGTAATAGGAACCTAAACTGATGCATTAACTGAGTTTTGTAATGAATATATATATATATATTTATAAAATGGGTGAAAATTTTCCTTAATCATGATTGGTTGATACTAGTTTCCAGCCATGTCCTTATCAGGACATAACTGTACAACCGCTACTATTTGTGCCAAGAAAAAGGCAGCACATGCTAAATCAGTGCCTGCCACTGCTGTTCCACTGCAGCTCCTCAGGCAGCATCAACGGAACCACAAGAGCTGCACCAGCAGAGCGGTGGCACAGTACTTGTGGTAACGGTTACATCTTTCTCCACCTTACAAAATTGAGAAGCATTGCCTTACTTTGAGTCCAAAAAGCTTATCAGAAGCCGCTGATCTGCAGGTGCCCCACCACGGTCCACCCCGAACTCAGACCAATATAAACAGAACCGATCCCTCTAAAGCACACAGTCACTCCAGATGCACTGAAATCTTCCTTTCCTTGACAGACACGCTGTGAGGGAAAACAGTCTGCACTATGGGGGCTGAAGATGGACACACTCGCTCCCTCACAATCCGTCCTTCTCAGTGGAAAAACATCGTTTAGAACCTCTGCACTGTGTGTGTGTGGGTGACAGAGTGGGGGAGCAAACTGAAGCAGTTCACAGTGTCTATCTGTGAGTGACGGACTGCAAGGACCAAACCTGAGCACAAGCACATATGGTGTGGGTGACAGAGTGGGGTGACCTGACCAACCCTGAGCTGTATATCAGGGGCAGGAGGGCCTCTAGTGGCAACAAGAGAAATACACTGTATTGTACTGCATAAATAGAGGAACTATTTTTAGTGTTATAACTAAAATCTTTTTCCTTATTTTATTTCCATTTGACTTTTTATTTCTACTTGGGGACCCATTTTATAGCGCAATAACACTCCGAGGTGTGGTTATGTCCTGCTAAAGCACACCCAGGTGCATAAGGCACTCAGCACAAGCACCTCATGCCTCATAATGCACCTGAGCATGCTCTTATCAGGGACATAACCCACACTTCATTGTGTGCTTTATTGCATATATATATCGTATATATATATATATATATATATATATATATATACATAATATATAATGCGCACTTACATGAAGTGCACATAAGAGGTACATTAAACATTGCATGAATAGAAAAAAAATTGAGATATGGAAAAACATGTGTATTTAAGTGGGATGTGCACTAATCCGATGTGCATTTAAATGGGCTCCACTGTGTATGTATATATATTTTCTTCCAGCAGGGTTAGACACTGTATGTGAGAGTGAAATTTTATAGTTTACTGTGTGACAAACTGAAGAAATTACTATTGAATTACATTGAGTTCCTGCAGTATTCTTTAAGATATCACAGCAAAACTGTGATACTGCACTGATCCCGGAGAATGGTACTGTGCAGTATATCCCCCAACCCATCCCTGTTCCTCTCTGGCATTCTACCTGCCTTTCTGCAGCAAGTGATTTTTTGTTTTGTTTTTAGTTCCTTGGTAACCAGATAAGGTCCACTAGGCAAAATGCTTGTTTTCAGGGTGACACCAGGAGCACTGGGAGGTTAAGTGACTTGTTCAGAGTCACATATTATGCAAATGGAGGCTGTGAGAATAAAACTCAGGTCTGTTGGATATCTGAGCTCATTCATAGCTTGTCACTCTAACCTAAATGCTATACTGCCAACCCAAAGAAAGGAATTTAAAGAGAGTAGTGCGGGTCAATATAGAAAGATGTTTCTTTCCAGGACCAGACCCTTCTGCAAGATTGTAAAGATGATGAACTTGACAAGGGTCTGTGCACTACTATAGACATAGAATAAGTTAAAAGAAACAGCAAACTAGATTCTTATAGAAGCTTATAATGCAAGTTGCAAAGTTATGCAAATATTAGAGCTGTTTTTTATCCCCAGTTTCTTACCTAATATGTATGTTTAAATAGTGACTTAATACATGGGGCTGGATATTCAAACTGCACTATTTTGTGGCACAAGCCCTGCGCTGCACAAAATAGTTGTGCGAGAGTGTGGCGGGCGATATTCAAAGGAGTTAGCGTGAGCAACTCCCTCGAATATCAGCCTCGCCACAGCCACCGTGAATGGCGCAGTGGAACTTGCGCCACCGCAAGTGGCCAGAGTGGAGCATCCAACTTGCAGTGGCGCTAGTACCATTGGGCGCTCACGCGCAATCTCTGATATTCAAAAGGTGACATGCAAATGGGGCCATAATTCATGCAAGGCGCGGGGGCCATTGCATCTGTTTACTGGCCCCATTTGCATGCCATTGGCATGCGGGTGCGCCCGATCCCGAGGACTTGCGCCTGGCGGCCTGCCAGGCAGCAGCTATCGAGGGACGCGCCCCCCTGCAGCCCGATCGCAGGCAAATGTGTCAGAGCCCCTCCCCGACTGGCCGATTGGGCATAGCTTATCCCCCACCAGCCGATCGCGGAGCAAAGTATCCACCCCGAACATATCCCTGGTGGTCAGTGGACGATAAGCCCGATCGTGGGCTGCAGAGTTGTAACCCCACCCGAACATATCCCTAGTGATTCAGTGGACGATAAGCCCGATCGCGGGCTGCATAATGTGAACCCCGCCCCCAAGACCATATCCCTGGTGATCTAGTGTCCCCACCCCCCACACACAAAGCCCACCACCTCGCTCCCCCACAGCGGCAGGCGGCAGCATCCCTGCCTGCCGCCCCATCCCGCCGACTGACTGCCCGGTAGGGCTGCCGCCGATAGTGCAGAGCAAAAGCAATGAATAGACTTCATTCACATATCTGGACTGCCTTATGCGGTATGGGCTGCACACCATTGGCTCTTGCTCTGCACCAATGGGCGTGCAGCCCTACGGCTGATCAGTCGGCAGCGGCAGGGTGGCAGGGATGCTGCCGCCGCGGGGGAGCGCGGTGGTGGGGCTTCGTGGTGGTGGGGTGGGAGGACACTAGATCACCAGGGATATGGTCTTGGGGCGGGGGTTCACATTATGCAGCCCGATCGGGCTTATCAGTCCACTGGACCACCAGGGATATGTTCAGGGGGTTTTACAACTCAGCAGCCTGCAATCAGGCTTATCGGTCCACTGGACCACCAGGGATATGTTCAGGGGGAACACTTTGCTGCTCGCGATCAGGCTGGTGGGGGATGTAAGTTCATGCCCGATCGGGCCAGTCGGGAGGGGGACTTTTCTGCTTTGCTCACGATCGGGCCAGTCAGGGGTGGGGTGGGGGGATGTTTTACACTTTGCCCATGATCAGGCTGCAGGGGCACAGGGAGTAGGTTGAGGGCCAGCCACAGGTGGCAGCTGCTGTTGCGCCCTGCAATGCGGCAGCTCACCTGTGGGTGGCCCTCGACGTACTCCTTTTTTCGGCTCAAAGTTGTGCAGGCGCAGGTTAGGGGTTGGACCTGCACAACCTGCACAGCCCGCTGAATATCGGCTGTGCAGTTTATGCATGGTTCTCCCATCCAGTTCAGCATGCATTCATTTGCATTGTGCTGTTGCTCAGCATGTTTTCAGTGGCGCAACTGCCTCCTGCTGAATATCGAGAATGCTGCAATTTCGGACTTGCTCAGGCTAACCTTTTGAATATCTGGGCCACTATGTTTTCTACTGCTCTTTGCAGACAATGGTTGGAAAGTCTTGTTAATGGTTCCATGCCTTTTGAGGAGTAGGCTGAAAAGCTTAGTACCATCTCCCTGGCACCTCAGGAGAATGGTAGCTAACAGCAAACAGGAAGGATTATTAAGTTATGTTTTTTTATTTAGAAATTCCACAGTCTGGATAGTCTCATTTACAGTAGGTGCAACACTTATTTTCCTAGAGGGTCCTGGGAGGGCATTACAGCAACAGAGAAACACATTAGAAAATAAAGTCACATAGCTTATCTCAAATATACTGTAAATAAATACATATGTAAACATGCTACACATACGTACATATATTTATGTATGTATGCATGTATGTATTTATTTTTTAGTTCATTTTGTTTACTGGGTAAGTGCACTAGACAAGTGTAAACCCTAGGTGGCACCATTCTAAGGGCTGTTACCCTGCCCTGTATGGCAATACACAGGTTGAGGGGCCTGAGTTCTGTGAACGGTGCCTCCACCGGAGGAATGGTATTGAGGTAGCTTAACTGCTCTGGTATAGCCCTCTGGGATGCTATAACCACCCACCAACCCTTCTAGTGGCCTAAACAGTAACACAATGGTACATTCACATTCAATGACTAGCAGTAATAATATGCTCATGCCCTTTCATTTACCACCAGGGCTGAATCTGCTGCAACTGCCCTGGAGACCTCCTGGAAAATAAGATCAGCAATGCAACACTGCAATATTACCACTGTAACCCAACTAATAATATGCAAACTAGCCAGGTTAAACGTGAAAAAGACAATCTGGTTTATTTAGGGAAGTGAACAAGGAGGCATGAATCTAATAGAATGATTAGCACCTTGATTAACTTCAGGTTGGTTAAACATGCACTGTAAGTCCCTTTTAAACAGTTCTACAACCCTGGGTACCCAGTATGTCATGCAGACTAGCCTGACGTTACCAAGGTGGCAGCGTTGCAGCTGTTGTTGGGGCCCTTAGGAAAAACAGTTAACATGCACACAACCCAAATATTTGTAATCCCGAGCCAGATGGCTCAGTCCTTTACAATAACCCAAAACAGACAATTAGATGGTACACACTGATTTGTTGCTGTTGTTTCAGGGAGCTACCCTGAATTGTTCTCATGCTACCCAGAACCTGGATGCAGGACATGCGAGATGAAAACCTTGTGGTGTTGATCTGGAAGGCCAGGGAAGCAGGGCTCAGTTCCCACATCTGGCACTTGGGTTAATATCCCAGTACTGGACACTGTAGTACAGCATGAGAGGGTGCTGCACTTCTGAGGTGCCATCTTTCGGATGAGGCGTTAAACCGAGGCCCCATCTGCCTGGATTGGTGGTAGTTCAGGTGGATGTTAAAGATCCATGGCACTTATCGAAAAGAGTAGAGAATTTCCCGGTGTCCTGGCCAAATTCCCTCATTCACTAAAAATACCACCAACAGCTTAATCTGGTTCAAAGTCAGTTGACATTCATCTGTATCCCCTCCCGGTCATGCCTGAAAATAGGCAGGATTTGTCTAGTGCACTTACCCGGTCAACAAAAGCTAAATAAATAAAATAAATTTTGAAAGCGCTGTATAAATAAAGTTTATTATTATTATTATTACAGTAGGCGGCTCCCTCCAGGACAGTTTAGGTGCCAACAGTTAAAACCACAAAAACTACAGAATTCCTTCCAACAAGACCCTATGGACAGTCTCCATTTTAGGTCCCCAGTGGTCTCGATTGGTCCACTCCACATACTGGAAGCCCAGAACTTAACATGGTGGCTCCATCCAACTGTTTGAGCTGCAATAAAAGCAGGTTAGACAAACTTCTATCTTTACTATAACAGCAATTTAGCAATAAACAATCACAGTTCCTAAGAGGGCTCCCTCTGTGCAAGTAGCAACTACAGAATGGAACAGAATAACAGACTGTCTGGCTGGCCACAAGCCTTTAATCACTTGGACCAAGCCCAGACTAATTTCTAAACACAGCTTAGCTAAGCTTTTAAAGAGACAGGTGGAAGCTTGCTAGGCACACACACACACACACACACACACACACACACACACACACACACACATAACTACTGAAGACAGGACACCAACCTGACAGTGGGCATTAAGGCCCAGGAATACATTATAGTAAACCCCAATTTGTAGGGGGTTGCACAAGAATTGCCTATTTTCAGGCATGATCCAGGAGGTTACAGCAGGACTATAAAAAAAGCAGGCACTGTACAAAGAAGGCACGTGTAAAACAAGTTATAAGTAGTACAACAAAATAAATAATGTACAAGAGTAAATAGATAAACCAATAATTTTCAATAAAGAACAAAAGTGTAGCATAGTACAAATAAGGTGAAGATTTGATTAAGTCATATATAGTTATTATCAGGCTTAATGACAAGTGCAAGTGAAAGTATTTAATAAACCTCTGTGATACTGTTAGCTGTTTGGAAACCCGTTACAGTAGCAGTCTGTCTCTCCAACAGTATAGTGTTCCAAAGCCTGGGAGCAGAGCTCTAAAATGCAGCATGATCAGGAGTGGTCCTTATTTACAACAGATGTCAATCAATGTGGTAAGAAATAATAAACAAGTGAAAATATACAAAAAGTGGTAGTGCAGAACAGATCATGGATAGAAACGTTCTGAACTGCGCTAACCAGCTACACCACTGAGACAATCGAACGGTATTCTGGGCGGCCTGGGTTCAAGTCCTAGCTGAGGCACTTACTTCTTTCTCACGTGTTTGTATGTGTTCCATAATATGCACAATACACTCCTGTGTGATTGTTACATGGCTAGAAAGCCTGAAGAATAAATCATATCAGTAGTTGCAGGAGTAGAAGATGATTGTACGTAGCCTGCTTGAAGGTGTTGATAGTCCTTGAGTCTTAAAGAGTGTCAGAGACCAAGTTCCAGCCAGCTGGGGTGGCAACTGCAAAGACTGTATCCTCAGTAGATTAATGTGACCTAGGGATAACGAGATGTCTGAAGGAGATCTAAGCTGATATGGAGATGCCTTTATTAGTAGATTGCTGAGGTATTCAGGATGCAGTCCACATTTACACTAGTAGATTAGAGGAGACCCACTTGATTTCCTTCAGCTACTGGGTGGTAGAATGTTTAAACTGTCATATAGCACACAGTGATGAGTAAGTCTGTTACAGTCTAGAACAAATGTGCAGATGCTGTTGAAGGCCACATCTGTCTTATACAGTGATATGGAGCAAGTCAAGCTATTGACTTCACTTCTGTGTTTTGGAGTGGGTAGGAGAGTGATGGAGTACCATCTTTCTGGAAATGAAGTCAAGGCAGTTACAATTGCAGCATAGCAATCCCAGTTTTTGATGTGTACATCGGACAGGCCTTCAATGTGGTTGTAGAAAGATCTATAATTCAACCACCCTCTAAGATATTTGAAACTGGCAACAGTTTCAGAGGGATCCACTTGCAGGTGTGATGTGTAAAGAACTGTTGTGTGCCAGTTTAGTGGTGAGAAACATTGATTTGGTTTTGGCCCCATTCGAGAGAAGGCCATTTGCTTACATCCATTTAGAGTTTCATCAAAAGATTGCCTATAGGGACACAAGCTCATAACAGACTGAGCTTTAGTGTAGATGACCGTGTCATTGGCATACAGGTACATATTGTTGTTAACATTGTTACAAATCTCTTGTAGATCATTGAGACACTGATTTACTGTGACTGAGAAAGGGCAAACTCTGTTTTGCGAATGTAAAAATGGTATAGTCACGGTGTCTACAAAGCCAATATCCATGTTTACACGTGTGTTTTGTTTTGTGAGCTTTGTTTAACATTTTATTTCTTAGCTAATATATTTATCATTAAGAAGTGAATCCAGCACTCACCACCTTCTGTAAAATCATGCTGCTTGATTTTCAGTGTGATTTTCACAAGAGGTGGTGAATACTGATCTTTGCTATTGTGTATTTCATCATCCAAAGACCAATCCAAGTGTGGCTTTTCTTCATAAAAGTACACGTGATTTTACCAATTGCTGTCTAATATTGTGCATCAAGCCTTGTAGTTATTAAAATAGTAAACTCTACGATAAGCTCAACCTGTACCTCACTTTGATTTTGTGTCTTATATGTATACAGTCCTCCCACTATTATCAATGCCTCTTCACTCAAGTGTGCAGATCTTGGAAGCATATGTGTGTGTGTGTGTATGTCTTGTGTGTCTGTGTGTAGCTAACCTCAAGTTTTGTGTCTCCGAATCAACCAGCCCTCATACGTGACAGTAGTAGTACCATTGCCCCATCTGTCAGTGGTTACAGCAGCAGTAACGCTATGGCCCCATCCTTCAGGAGTGACAGCAACAGCAGCAGGAGTAGCACTATGGCTTCCCTCAGTGAGAGATGACAGCAGCAGCAGCACTATGGCTTCCATCCATCGGGGTAACAGCAGCAGCATTATGGCCCCTCACCCCTCGGGGTGATGGCAGCAGCATTATGGTCCCTATCCTCAGGGGTGACAGCAGCAGTAGCACTATGGCCCAACCTCAGGGGTGACAGCGACAACAGCAGAATAGCACTATGGGCTTCCTCACTGAGGGATGACAGCAGTTGCACTATGGCTCCCATCCCTCAGGGGTAATGGCAGCAGCATTATGGCCCTCACCCCTCAGAGGTGATAACAGCAGCATTATAGTCCATATCCTCAGGGGTGACAGCAGCAGTAGCACATGGCCCCAACCTCAGGGGTAACAGCGACAGCAGCAGGAGTAGCACTATGCTTCCCTACTGAGGGATGACAGCGGTTGCACTATGGCTTCCATCCATCAGGGTAATGGCAGAAGCATTAAGGCCCTCAAACCTCAGTGGTGATAACAGCAGCATTATGGTCCCTATCCTCAGGGTGACAGCAGCAGTGGCACTATGGCCCCAACTCTCAGGGTGACAGCGACAGCAGAGTAGCGCCATGGCTTCCCTTACTGAGGGATGACAGCAGTTGCACTATGGCTCCCATCCATCAGGGTAATGGCAGCAGCATTGTGGCCCTCAACCCTCAGGGTGATGGCAGCAGCATCATGGTCCCTATCCCTCAGGGTGACAGCAGCACAATGGTCCCTATCTATGAGGGATGGCAGTGACAGCAGCAGAAGGAGCAACACTGTATGCCCCATCCATCAGAGGAGTTTGCAGCAGCAGCAATATGGCTCCATCCCTCAGGGGTAACAGCAGCACTACAGCCCTCACCCTTTAGGGGTAACCGCAGCAGAACTACGACCTCCATCCTCAGGTGTGATGACAGCGGCACTTCAGCTGACCGCCCTCAGGGATGGCAGCAGCAGCAGCAATATGACCCCATCCCCAGAGGTGACGGCAGCAGCAATAGCACAATGGCCCCCAACCCTTAGGTGTGATGGAAGCAGCACCATGGCCCCTAACTCTCAGATGTAATGGCAGCAGTGCACTGTGGCTACCATCCTCAGGTGTGATGGCAGCAGCAGCACTATGGCCACCAACCCTCAGGTGTGACAGCAGCACTATGGCCCTTATCCCTCAGTCATGATGGCAGCACTACATCTCCTATCCCTCAGTCATGACAGCAGCAACACTACAGACCACATCCCTCTGGATGGCAGCCCCTATGGCCCCTATCCTCAGGGGTGATGGAATCAGCAGTGCAATTACTCCCATCACTTAGGTGTAACAGCAGCAGCAGCAGCACTGGCCCCCAGCCCTCAGTGTGATGGCAGCAGGAGCACTATGGCCCCCATCCCTCAGCTGTGATGGCATCAGCAGCAGCACTATGGCCCCAATCCTCAGGCATGACAGCAGCACTATGGCTTTTATCCCTTGGTCATGATGGCAGCACTACATCTCCTATCCCTCAGTCATGACAGCAGCAACATTACAGGCCACATCCTCAGGATGGCAGCAGCACTATGGCCCCCATCCCTCAGGGGTAACAGAATCAGCAAGGCAATGACTCCCATCACTTAGGTGTAACAGCAACAGCAGGAGCACTATGGCCCCATCCTCAGCTGTGATGGCAGCAGCAGCACTGTGGCCCCCATCCTTCAGAGTGACTGCAGCAGCAGCACTACAACCCCATCCCTCAGCTATGATGGCAGCAGCAGCAGCACTAAGGTCTCAATCCACTAGATGTGACAGAAACAGCAACACTGCAGCCCTCATCCTTCAGGGGTGATGGCAGAAGCACTAAGGCCCCATCTCTCAGGTGTGGTGGCAGTAGCAACAACGCAGCCCCCAGCCCTTAGGGGTGATGGCAGTATGGCATCTACAGTCCTTCCTTCAACAGCCACACTTACAAATTTCTGGGTTGCTTAGCTTGTCAGAACCCAGACGTAAATGAAGTCAAACCACCAGATTCCAAGGTGGATTCCCTCGGTTTGGTTGTATCTAAATTTAACTGCCATATTGGGCTTATTTGAAATAAAGTTTAAGAACTATTTGTGGTACTTGTTAAATATTGTAAGTTTTCTTGTAATGTGTCTTGTTGAGCTATTGTTTGTGCTTCATATGTATTGTTTTTAAATGTTGGATGCAATTGAAAATAAGATAATGTTATCTCAATTTGTTATCCAATAAAGTTGAAGTTGAAGTTGAACGTGCCTCCACCTAAAAAACCACAAGTGATTAGTGGAGAACCTTCTAATGGAAAATCATGCATCTCCCAAACATGTGGATACCTTTTTTACTTGGTCTCCATGAAAAGGGTGTCTCTCAGTTTTCATGTCTGAGCTCAGATGTGAATTGAGAACTGCTCTGTCCATTGGCCTTTACAGTACCTGGGGCCTTACCGTCTATGTTTCCTAGTGTACTTTCTGGCTTGTGTGTGGTTGAAGCACCCACCTCAACCCTGCTGGCATCATAAAGTGGCAGGTAGGATGACAACAAAATTGGACCATATAGCAAATGCAAAGGCACACAGATGCAGAGGCTCACGGACTTCCCTAGGGGGAGCACAACAAGCAACAGCAGCAGCCACACTCTCCCTACTGGCATCGTACAGTATCTGGCATCTTACCTGCTTTGTGCCTCTGAGTGTGCAGTCTGGCTTGGATTCTGTTGCAGGACCCCACCACCTGTGCTGGCATCATACAGTGGCAGGTAGGGTAACAACAGCACCGGGTTATACAGCAAATTCAGGGGCACACAGAAGCTAAAACACCCTCACTCTGGGGCACACAACCAACAACAGCAGCATGAAGAACAGCCAGTGCTTACACCATCAACAGCCAAGTTCACCACCCAGCTTAAAAGACTCCCTTCATTAAAAACAAAAGAATTACACAAGCTGGCGGTCACAGCACTGGCAAGTGGGAGAACTGAGTTTGTAAGCTGAGTCGATCCAAACTCCCTGCCCTGGGCTTGTAGTATTTAGAGCATGATGCAGAGCCATTGCATGCTGACCTGGGGGCATACCTTGGGAAAGTGAGGTTGCCTTGATGATGTGGGTGACCGTACAGTGTTGCAAGGCCCCTCCATATTGGCTGATCCCGCACAAAGACACCTGGATCAGCAAGCATCCCTGAGCCTCCTAAATTAGGAAGACTAACAGTTCAACATCCCAGAGACACACATTTAAATAAATACAATTAACGACACCTGACTGAACCCCCGCCCGCCTGATTCTCCAAGTGTGCTGATACTAAGCTTTGAGGAGCGGGGTTAATCGTCATCGTAAAAATAGCTCAGGCATGTACTTTTTCTACACAAAAACTTTACTGTCCAGATGAAGAGCAGGTATATCAGCTGATCAAAGGGTTAGATGCAGAGCTATTAAACTGTAAACCTGACACCCGCATCTGCTGCCCAGCCCAGTTCCCTGATTGGGCTGACACTAGCTTTTTGGGTGTTGTTTTAAATCATCTAATATGAAAACATTTAGGTTTATACTTTTCTACACAAAAGCATTACTATGAGGTTAGTGAGCAGTCACATCAGCTGATTGAATGAATGGTTCGATGTAGGAACAGTTAAGCTCCGCTGCATAGTCCAATTCCTGACTGTGCCGATACTTAGCTTTTTCTTTTAATATCATTCAGTGTAATATAAATAATAAAAGAAGTTTAGGCACATACTAAATAAAAACTGTGCTTTCAGGATGGAGAGCAGTCCTTAGCTGATCGAAAGGTTAGTGGGAAGCATGGGTGGTTAAGCTGAAGCATGGGTGGTTACAATGGAGCTGCATGGGTGGTTTCCTTACTGATTCTATAAGTAGCAGAGTAGAAAGAATGTGCAGCAAATAGCATGCATTTTAAAATGCTGAAATCTTTGGGAGTCCATACAGTGACATGTGACTTCCATGTGGCAGCAGTGGAAGAATTCAAAATGAGCAAACCAGTCAGGATTCTATGATTCTTACCCATTTTTCCATGAAAACAGAAAACCAGGGTCCTTGAAGCAGAGGCCTTATAATGGAGCCCTGGGGAACTCCAGAGCCAAGCAGTTTAGGAGTTGAGGTAGTGCTAATTTTTACGGCTGCATAGTGATGATAGTTGTGCAATGTATTGCTAACATAAGGAGAGGGAGCAGGCAGACAGGAACAGAAACGTAGGTACACTACCTTCTACTTCCACAGTGGAGCTTCATCACCTCATCAGTATGCATGAGATCACTGCTGTTCTGTGTTTATTTTTGCAGATATACTTTATTTATGAATCTATGGTTGCAGATCCTTTTTGTTGTTTGTTTCTGTGCCACCTCTACAGCTGGAAGAATGATGCTGAGTCCACACAATAGTTAGCACAACAGGCACAAGTGTCAGTGACTGAAGAATAGATCTGACATAGCAGAGACATTTTATTAATATGAGGTACAGCCAAATAGAGAGAATGAGACAACAGAGGCATTCATCCTGATAATTAGTCCAATTTGCATAGGTATACAGAGAGTGGAAATGTAAACTGAAATCAGCAAGGTGATCAGGTATGCAGCAGAGGCTCATCAAACCAGGTGGTACCAATCCAAGACTACTATAATACAAGTAATTACACTGTTCACATCGAATACAGTAGATAGAAAACAACGCATAGTGTGTTACAGGTGGGTGATGCCTTTTGTTGGTCCAATACCATGTATCACCTTCAACATCTTTTTATTTATTTTACATCACAGACAGGACTGGCATTGCTGTCACATTTCTCCATCAGAATAGACCAAGCTATATCCACATTGTAAGTAGTTTTTGGGGAAGTGCACTTCAATACCTTCTTAATAAATGAGAACAAACTCAAGTTTAGCCTGTTACAAAACACTGTACTAATTCCTGATATTTCTTACCTTGCTCTTACACTTAGCTACTGAAGCTTGTGTGGGATAACATGAGATAAGTGGCTCAGATTTGAGACATTTAAACCTGCTTTGTGTGCCATGGAAACTAGTTAGTTTACTGTAATTTATGAATGGTATGGAAGTGTATCACATTTCAAAACCAAAAGAGGAGTTATAATCCAATGAGAGTTGTTCATCTTTAGCAGTCTGAATGCTGTAAATATTGTTACAGGTTCCATAAACTTAAGATTCTGAATCAGGCATTAGTAAATTCTCCCCATTTGGTTTAATCTTTTGTGAGACATCGATATGGAGTTTTTAATCTGTGTGTTATGCTGTGCATGATTATATATAGTATTTTAAAGAACATGTTTTTGTAAATTGTGTTCTGTGTTGTTCCTTTTATTAATATCTTACCTATGCATTATGTAAGCTCTACGTAATATCTTGGAGTTTCTCTTGTCATTTATCTGAAAAACGTTTACAGGATTACCATTTGCATGGATTTTAGTTCCTGATAGCCTGGGTTTATAATTATATATGTCTGCCTGTTAGTTATCTGCTTACTATGATCTGATTACGATGTTCCTTTTCAGATGTCATGGTTTGCCAGTTTAGAAGGATCCACTGAAGTTTGGACTGAAAAATACTGTACTAGTCATAACAGTTTTTGGGCCCAAGAAATGACTTTTTGCATTGCTGATGTGTTGGAATGCCTATGTATGCTTTATGATTTTAATGATGCATTTGCACTTTGGGTATTTCAGAAAGTATATAGTCAGTGAACATTATAATTAAGTGGTGTATAGCTGATTGCATGACCTGAGTATTTTTGTATTTAAACCTAGGATTGTGATTGGCTCTGACACAGTTTCAGCTGTTGGAAGCAAAATTTTAGGTCAGTGGACTCTATGGCATCCTTTGCTTGTATACCTGTACCTGCACCGTATCTACAGTGTGTCTAGCACTTTAATGTCTGCATAAAAGAGGCAATAAAATTGAACACAAGAATGTGGTCTGTCATTACCTGACGGGTGAGTGCTGATCCGTTTCTCAAAATTCTTGTGACTGCTAGTGGAGCCCTAGAGAGAGCCATTTTGTAATGTTTTTATTAATTCTGTATCAAGACTAACATGGCTGCTACATTTCTCCATCAGAATAGACCAAACTAGTTCTACATTGTTATGCACAATGTCTTCTGCAGAAATCAAAGGTGATGGGGCGAAGAAAGAATAAAAAGTAAGTTTAACAGATTTGTGGGAAAGTGCTCTTCAGCACTTGGTTCTTAATAGAAACCTGCTGCATAACACTGTACTAATTCCTGATATCTTGAAACTTGCTCTTACACTTCACTACTGCAGTTTGCTTGGGTTAACAGTGAATAAGTGACTCTGGTGGGATTTCAACCTGAACTTGCTGGTTCTGAAGTCTGTAATCTAATCACTAGACCCCAATAGTCCTGTTTACACTGCCCTCTTTGCAGTGCATCAACCCATGTGCACAGGTTGATGCGTTGCAAAATCTGCTTTGAGCGCTCACCACATCACTTTAAGAATGCTCTAATTCCATTTTGGCTGTGACTAAAAGAGGGATGTCTAATGAATTGAGCGCAGTACCCTGTGGTGTGAACTTATTTATGCACTCAATCCACTGCGGAGCCGTGATTTCCCAGCATTCTTTGCAAATCCTCCAGCAGTCCTATTATCCTTTTCTACCAGAATACAGAAGTATTAGCACACTGGTGCTGTTGCAGTGGGCTCTTGAGCAAACACTTGGTTTGGGATTGTATTCATGCTTGTTGTCTTGAAGAAATGGTGTTCTGTACTTGAAACCGGAGGTCAGTGTATTTAATGTAATAACCTGGCACTTCTTTGGGGGTGGATTGAGGCTGTGATGCTGTGATGCAGCGGCTTCATTTTCACACAAATACTTTATTGGGGGTTAGATTTAAATGTGGCAAGAGTTGCCTTACTCTGATGTCCAGGCTACACTTGCGCCGTTACAAACAACAGAGTCCTTTAGCACCAGCACTTCCTGTCTACCAGCAGGAGCATGTCAGCAATGAGTCACTTCAACGTCAGTTTAGGTAAACATGGCTCTCTGAATGCACAGGCCTTCCTTAGCGCAACCTGTGGACGCATCGTCGATGGGCTGTGTAAACTGTTAAACTGCGGCTTCAACACAAAGCACAGCAGCAAAGCAGCAGAGAGGTATGTGAAGCACTGCTGCTGTGTAAACACAGCAAATATCATCCTCTGTCACATTTTTAAGGCTACTTAGTGAAACTTAAAGCAGACAGCAGTCAACATGGGAGGGAACCTGGGGAACTCAGTTCTGGGTGTGAAATTAAAATCTGACTTGTTTCCAGGAGTAAAATAAGAAAGGACTGGTTTTGTGTAAAATACACATTCCCTAAAGGCATATAACTGACTGAATAAAGTGTAAAAATGCAGCATATAATGAAGAAACATATCCCCAGCTCCCTGTCAGATACTGTATGTTGTTCACTACTGCATGACAGATGATGGGTTCCTATGAATTCTGTCCATTTCCAATACTGAAAGCAGCATCTTGTTAGCATTCTGCTGGGCGTGGCCAAACCAGAAAAAGTGAACTTTGCTGTTTTAACCCCTAGCAGGGAAAAGTCAGCAGTGTGTTGAACACAGCAGAGATGTAATGCAATGCTATAGATTGCATAGGAATATATACCATTGCATATCAGGTGCTTAACCCACCCATTTAAAGTAGTTCCCAGTGGGTATTAGAATCCATGCCCCATAAACGTCTTCCCAGGTGGATAGTAGCAGGCTGCACTGCAACATGCCTTTTGGCACTGGCTCAGCCTCTCACAACTGGAGCTCACAAACTCCCCCGCCCGTCCTCGTGCTGCCTCAAACTGCACTGGCACTGGCCTCAACTGCCTTGAACTAATTACCTGCCATGTTAGTGCTTTCATTTTTAGAAAAAATATCTGATGGTCTAGTTGGGGGAGTGGAGAACTATTTTCTATGACATCCAGTTAATGTACAAGACTGGCTCATAAGGGACCGTGATCTTTGGGTGGACATTTGCTGTTGTCCACTCCCCCACTAGATCACCAGATATTGTTCCTATAAATCACATCAGGAAGTACTGATCAAGGTAGCCAAGAGCCAATGCTGTTTGTGGCGGCATGAGGACAGTGGATCAAGCTCTGGTTTGAAAGCGGCAGCAGCAGCAAAACAGAGATCCAAGTGGGATTGTGATTATTGGTGTATGTATTCATCTCATTTCCTGCCCACCAAACCACCAGGTATGTTGGTTGGTTCCTGACTAAAGGCAAGAGGAGATTAATACACTCAAATCCTGAAAGTAGTCATCTGCAACAACAAGCTTAACGTACAGGAAACACTCTCGATATAGCACTCTGCCAATACAAGTCAATGGCTGAAACCAAGACAAATCACATGACCGATTTTCTGCTGCGGTGGCAGTTGGAAATAGTTCCTACACACCACACCAGAAAATTTGACATACATACTACCTCCATGACAACAGGCTCCAAACTTCATTTGGTGCCTAAAAATGTTTTTGCACAGTAAGTGCAGACTTGGACCACTAGCACTACACTTGGGTGTGGGTGATGGCTCTCAATGCTGACTGTTCCCCTTTTAAGCAGGCTGTGCTTATCACAACACCTGAGCACAATTCCCTAATTCAACCAAAGTAACCACCCCACCTCAGGGAATAATGTGGGATTCAAAAATAAAACGACGAAGGGTGAGGATATGAAATAGTGTGAAATCTCTGGGCTCACTCTCCTTGAGGCAGAGAAGATATTGAGGTCATCCCATTTACCCCACATTGACAGAGATGGGGTGGGGGGGAACTGCTGCGTAACGCATGAGTCTTTCTGTTGATAATAAATTGAATGATTTGTACACAAACACAATGCAATGATTTTGTTTTGCATCATCTAAAAAGTCTGCATTTGTACATACAGAACAAACTTTGCAAAATTATCTACACAGAAAACAAGTAAGTGCCTGGCACATAGCATTGGTAGCTTTACATATCAGGCCACATGCAGTCAAGGGACTTGGCATCAGAAATTGTCTGAAAAATCCATAGGCCACATGGCAGAGTTGAGGGCCTCAGCAAGCATCCCTGCCCCATTAAGTCTAATCTTCTGTGTCTTCAGGTGGTTGTTTAGCTTAGGTCAGGTGGCTGCCCTGAGCTCACACCCCTGCCAATGTCCTGGTTGGAAACGCCTTTAATGGCCCAGCCTGTCAGGAGTGCACTGAGGCATCCCAGCATCACTGGCATCACTCGTAAGTGAGGAAAAATGGCTTCTGTGTCCGTTCGCAGATACAGGACACCAGAGGATAGAGTCATGTTTTTTCAGATGAGGTGATCTGGAAAACTTAACAGTTGGATCCTGAAAATAGTTTTTTCCTCTGCACTTCAACTCCTCGGCTGCCAGTCCATTTCATGGTCAGGTGTCTTTCCTCAACATCATGGTGGTATGCTCTCATGCTGTGACTGCATGTGCAGTTCTCATGCTGTAGCCAGTCAGAGTGACTTGTGGACATCAGCAGCATTTTGACTGGCCAATCATGGCCGTTTGGGGGAATCATGTTGGGGAAAGGAACATGGCAACTGTAATGTACACACACACACCTGTGAGTTTGCTGGCAGCAGGGAATGGGAGATTTAAAGGGACATGACAGTCTAATTTAAACACACAGAAAACAAATGGGGTTAAGGAAGGGGGGATCATTTAACTTTTATTTTTTTTTATTTCAGACTTTAGTAACTGAGTAAGGCCTACTAGGCACAAGTACCTGTTTTCAGGGGTGACCTGGGAGCACTGAGGGGTTAAGTGACTTACTCAGAGTAACACAGTATGCAAGTGGAGGTTGTGGGAATCAAACCCAGCTATGCTGGATGTACCAAGCTCATTCACAGCTTGTTACTCTAACCTCTAGGCTATACTGCCAAACTAAAATAAAATAAAGAATAGCCAGTCACAGTGACTTGTGACATCAACCGCATACTGATTGGCCAGTCATGGCTGTTTGGGGGGTCATGATGGGGAAAGGAACATGGCAACCATAATGTGCTCACACCATTGTGCGTTTGCTGGCAGTGGGTGAAAGGGGATTTAAAGGGACACGACAGTCTAATTTAAACACACAGAAAACAAATGGGGTTAAGGGCGGGGGGTAATTTCAACCTGATGAACCCCTAACTGGCAATGGCCTGAAATTGAACCACTTGAGGGTCTGACCCATGTATATATTAAGCTATGCACCCAGAGCATTTGTCATTAGTCATAGTGCCATTAAATCATGGGCGTGATATGCTCCTGGTGTGCACTTTTAGGTCTGTTGGTCCCTCCAATATTTCCAACTGTATATATGTAACCTATTGTATATATAAACTACTGTATGTATGTACCTGTCTCATGTGCTCAAAAACTTGTAACCCTATCCCCAGGTCGCAACTGAAACTAGCCTTGTCTCAGCGTATCTTTCCTGGTTACCAGTTGTTTAAATGAAAATAAATAAATAGAAAAATAAAATATATATGCCATCCAACAACTGCACCATATAACATGTACAACAACTGAGGTTGTGTAAGTCACTAGTTGTCTAATCTCCACTGTACAGTTGTTATTCACAGAGTTAAAGAATTTTCTGATTTTGCATTTTTCCACACATTGCAATTGCTGCATTTGTTAAACTGCTTAGAGAAAGTTGGCAACCCATTCCTACGTCTATTTGAACTATCCTTAAAATAACTGCCCATCAGGGCATCATCCAAATTCATACCCCTGCAAAGGTGACCCACAGTTTTGTCTCTTCTTGACCAAGAACCAGGTCCGTAAGTAGAATGGGCCAATGTTTACACCATAAGAGAAATATTTATTTTAAGTCACATTAGCGTTTTATACTTACATTTCTTTCTCAGTGCTTCATCTTTGGTAGGGTTTCATGTACATCTTCCCATTCCCCTTCTCTGTTTTCTTTTCTAGCTACAATGTAGTGAAAACTTTTTGGCATTGGCCATGTAATTGACGTGATGCTTTGAATTGTTGTTATCACTTTAAAAGTGGGGATATAAATGAATGTAAAGCAGAAGCAGATCATGTGCCCTGTTGAAGAGCTAGCAAGCCTGAAGTGCTGGTGCATTTGTTAGGCTGCTTTTCCAGTTGCCTGCCTTTGTTTTGGATACTGTCTCTCTTGCCTTCCTAATTTCTGCAAATAAAAGTTGAATACTAGTAACTTTTCCATAGTATCCCTTCTCTTTGGATTCTCTGCAAGTGCTCTGCAATTCCATTTCTGGTATTCCTCCAAGTTTGGAAGCTATAGCAGAGCACCAAGTCATTGCATGAGCATGCATGAATTTGTTAGCTAGAAGTTTATTTTATGCCTGAAATGTTTTATTTTACAACTTATTTGCCCAGGATAGCCCATCTAAGATATAACATCTGTTTTCCAGTGGTGTCCTATGTCTGCCCATTTTCACAGCTGTGTGGTCTGGGGTACTTGGAAGTTAAGTGACTTCTTCAAGGTCACACAGTGAGTACTTGCTCTAATGGGGTTTGAATTTACATAGATACATAGATATTGATGGCAGAAAAGGCTCTTGCACACCCAGTCTGCCTACCCTACCTAACTATTCTGCCTTGTCCTAGTGGCAATCCTCCCTTTGTTACTGTCATGCCTTTTTCTAACTAACGCCACATGTCTACCCCAACCTTGCTTGAAGCTGCTGATTGATTTGGCTGGTACCACTTCTTCTGGTAGCTTATTCCACATGTCTGCCACCTTTTCCATGAAGAAGTGCCGACAGGCGTCCTTCATGAACCTCTCCCTGCCAGCTTTAGTGTTGCTTCTCATCTGTGTGTTTGAACTCAAGGATAAGAGTTCCTTGTCATCCACTCAATCCCATGCAGGTATTTGTATGTCTCAATCATGTCACCCCTTTCCCTTCTCTTCTCAAGGGTGTACATGTTTAAGTCCTGCAACCTCTCCTTGTACACTGTCATTTCCCCAAGGTCATGGAACATCTTAGGTGCCCTCTGCTGCACTGCCTTCATCTTGTTACAGTCTTTCCTCAGGCATGGGCTCCAGTACCTTGCACAGTACTCCCATTGCGGCTGCACCAGCTACCTGTACAATGGGAGGATCCCTCCTGACTTCTACTGCTGATCCCCCACCATGCATCCCTGCATTCTGTTTGCTTTGCTCACCTCCTGTTGCACTGTATAGGCATTTTTAGGGTCTTTGATATCATCACCTCAAAATACTTTTATTCTGTAGTGCTATCCAGCACCACCCATCCATTTCATAAGGCACCCATGGGTTATTTTTCCCATTTCCTAATCTATATTACTTCACATTTTGTAGGGCTGAAGTTTAGCTGCCAGATCATTGTCCAGCTCTCCAACCTGTCCAGATCCTAAGATCTTTGTGTCATCTGTCTCCTTTTTCTCTACTTTTGATTAGTCAAACCTAGACATGTATTGAAATTGTTAAAACAATTGCCCACTGCTAAATGTTCTGGTATTGCAACCTAGAACTGTGCTTCCTAAAGCTAATTGCTACTTATATCCATATCCCACTGACAAAAGTGTTAAATATTTCTTTCTTAACTGGTCAGTTTCCAACCCAATGGAAACATACTGTAATAAAACTAATTCCTAAAGGTGGACCTGCATCAGATTTGGATAGATATCAACCCATATCTCTACTTCCTGTCTTAGGTAAATTACTTGAAAAATAGTTAATGAACAACTGGTAGAGTTCCTCGACTCCAGTGGACTTCGGTCTTCTGAACAGCCGGATTTTGGAAATATCGTAGCACTGGGACAACCTTGACCAGGTTCACAGACCACATCAGTAGGGCAGTGATTATGAGAAACTTACCAATGTTGGTTTGTGGACCCGTCCAAGGTTTTGACCTAGTCGACCATCACCTGCTGCTCGGAGGCTGAGGAGCATTGGACTTGGCGACTCTCCATTAGGACTGGTTTGGTAGCTATCTAACTGGTCACCCCTTAGGTAAGCTACCATAGGGTGGTATCTGGCAGGAATTATGGATGTAGGGATGCCCCAGGGCTCAATTTTGGGGCCCCACCTATTTTCAATTTTCATAGACAAACTTCCATCTTTGTTAACACAAACTAACTACCTAATATACATGGATGGCATCATCCTCTACTGTAGTGTTCCTTCAGATGACGTTATCATTTTCAACTTGAACAGTGATTTTCAAGCAATGGAATCCTGGCTAAAGCTAACAGCCTGTTGCTAAATAGCAAAAACAAAAGTATGCTTTTGGCTCCTGACAATGTTTGGCAAAAGTAAACCCATTGTAGTACAAGATTCCACTGGTGCTTGTTTGGAACAGGTTTCTCAGTTTAAATATTTGGGGCCTTTACTAGATCCCAGTTTATCTCATTCCTTGCATATAAAATCCACTTGCAGGCAAATTAATCAAAGGTTGGGAGTATTGTTTAAATTGCAGAACTTTTCTTACTGAACAAGCCAGATTAGTTGTTGCCAATAATGTACTGTTATCCATAATGAATAACAACTCTTTCTTGTTTCAGGGTTTAGCTAAGACTGAAAAGACCTTTCTTACCACTACTTTTCATGCAATCTGTAGATTTGCTCTGAAATTACCATTCTGGACTCATCATTTTATTTTGTACCATTTATCCTTGGGTTGGCATCCTCCAAACTTATATTGTCTTTACAGACTAAAATGTCTAACCAGAATGTTTTAAAATTAGGGTCTCTTTCTCCTTTATACCCATTGTTTGAAATAAGGAATTCTGATAGGGTTTTACGATCTAATAGTTCACTAAGATTAGTTGTTCCTAAAGTCTCTACTAACTTGGGTATGTCTGCTCTTTTTGTTCTGCTCCGATTCTTTGGAATAATCTACCAGCAACTCCACATCAAAATATTAGTCATGCTACTTTTAAGTTGTTATTAAGACATTATGTTGAGTCTTTGAAATGTGATTGTTCATAACTTTTAACATTTTAAATATTTGTCTATTTCTGTTTTATCTATTAGAGCAGGAGCCAGGTGCATTTATCTGTGTGTCTGGGTTTGATGACTGTTTCTCATGTAAAAGTGTGTAGAATTCAGATTTACAACTCTTATTAGTCCATAGTTATACGTTTTCTTAGAAAATGCACTTTCTTAAGAGTAACTTAAAGTTTTACATTTATGTAATAGACTCGGTTAACTTATGTTTCTAATTTATTTAATAGACTCGGTTTACTTAGTTATTAATGTAATTTATTTTAATGTTTCAGATATGGCTAGCAAGACTTCTCACAAACCACAGAGCGATGCATCCTACACACTGATCCAGGAGTTAGCACAGACCATGGAGACCCGCTGCCTTTTGATGATGCTCATTGGGAGAAAGTAGTTGATGCAAAGGAAAGGCGTTCTAGTCAAACACTGTCAAAGTACAACATGGTGTGTCTTGAATTGCCTGAACGTTACTCCAGCAGCCATGGGTATCATTATATCTGCTACAGAAACTTCACTGCACATAAGAGTTCCAGTAAACTTGCAGCTGATGAAACTTTGAAAAAGACATTGTAAAGAATTCTCCAGCAAAATTGCTTTGCTCCCAAGTTCATAGTGCTCTATCTGAATCTGCAGCATCTACATCAGGCATATTCCCAAATTAATGTATATTTTGCAAATTATACAAGAAAAGGAATCCTAAGGAGTCAAAGGAGACTTTTGAATGTCCTACAACATGTGTAACTTATGGGGCAGCAGACAGTATAAAAAACACAGCAAAAGAAATGGATGATTGACAAATGGATATGATGGTAGGCAGTATTGATCTCATAGCCAAAGAAGTAAAGTACCACAAGAGCTGTAACAGCAAGTATGTAAAAAAGGCAGAACGAATAAAGTTCACAGGTACAAAATGTGAATAGAGTTAGTTGAGGGACAGTCACCAGGTTGCCTTTTCCAGACTTGTTAAGTATGTGCAGTGCATCATTGTTAATGGAATGCAAGAAGAATCATTGCTATCTCTCTCAAAAGGTACATGGGCATTCTTATGGAGTAGTGGGCGTGAAACAAATTACGACCCACAGAGATTGCAGTCAAAACTGGTGGATCACTTCAAAGATGGTATCATATTTGATACCAAAAGTAGAAAAGCAGTACAATCATCAAGTCTGCTAAGAAACAGGCTGACTGGAGGAAGCATAAGCAGCACAAGCAGCTCAACACACAAGAGAACAGTCATTGGAACTCCTAAAGGTACAACCTCATAATAAAACCAAATAAGTTGAAGACTTAATAGAAGAAAATGTAAAACTGCCACCCATTCTTCAGATATTCCTACGTACTGTATTCACGGGTTCATCAGAAATGGGCAGTGAATGACAGGAGAAGGTAGTTCAATCTATTGCCGATGACATAGTGTTTGCAGTGTCAAGGGAATAATCGAACCACAAAAACACCGCTTGTTGGGCATGGTATTAATTCCATGACAGGCAGTAAGAAAGTTTTAACTGTTTTGAACAGGTTTGGTCACTGTGTCTGCTACCATGTTGTGGAGGAACTCAAAACTGCAGTCACAACCAATATCATGGAGAAGAATATGGCTACACCAGATGGATTGTGCATACAGCCAGATTTAGTCACTGCTTTGGCTTTTGACAGTTATGATGAGATGACAGAGACACTTGATGGTCATGACACTTTGCATGACACTGTATGTATAGCATACCAAAACATGCCATCCAGTATTGAGGAGACAGCTGTACCCAAAGAAAGGTCTGAAGAAGCTATGTCAAGAACACACATGGATGACCAAACGCCATCAAGAAATGAAACACACTAATAGAAACAAACACAGATAAGCAAAATCAGAAGTTGATGCCCACGACCAGGCAGGGCCATCTTTAACATCAAAGAGCAAGCGACGCAGAACATCAAAGACAAAGGCTGGAGATTCTGATGAAAACTATTTGCCAAGTATAACAAAGCAGATATGCAGCCAGTGGCACAACAGGAACAAGACACTGTACCCAGGCACATTCAAATGTCTCAGAGAAAACAGCTCTAGATATTGCAGAAAGACATTCGACCATATACATCTAGAAGTATCAGTATAAGGTGACAGAAAGCTCTGAACCAGAAAACATCATGCAAGCTAAGAAGGGATGTTGCCTGGATGATATCTTGTGCAAGTGCAGATGCTACTCCAATGTGGCACGGATGGAATGCCCTTGTTTCTGTAGATGATCTGCCACAGCAGATCATATCATACATGGACCCAATAAGAAAGCCTCCTACAAGACTTGTTGTAGTGCAAGACACCATGAATACTGCTATCAAGGTTATGGATTAATGCCAGGAGGACCATATGCCTATTATGTATGACTTGGCCATAGCAAAACCTGCCTACAAATTCAGTACACAAAGTCCCCAGAACATGACAGACTTTCCATATGTTTTGGACCATTCCATATAAAATTAGCATATTTCAAAGGTCTTGGATACCTCCTGAATGGTTCTGGTGGAGACCACATTCTTGTTGAAAGTGGTGTATTGGCATTGGGATCCCTGAATGGACTTCTTCAAGGAAAATTTTTCAATCAGGCAAAGAGGCTACCCAATGCTATCAGCAGCATTCAGAATTAAACATTTGCAGTGATTTGTACAATATAAAGGTTTGTCAGACTTTCCAATCTCAAATCTACAGCAGCTATAATGGCCCATCGCCTTCCTCAATGGTGGACCTAGAGAATACAGCTGAGTTCAAGACATTCAAGGAAGCATATGAAATGTTCTCAGATTCCACACAGTGTGGTGAGCATGGCACAACTGCCCAATTTGGGCTGCAGTACTGCTGTTTGGTAGAGTTGTACCAACTATTCTGCATTTCCATCAGGACAAATGACTTGCCTCTCTTTGTATATAGCTTGGAAGATGATACCTCTTTACTCGCAACTGGGTACAGTGTTGTATAAGTTACTTTTCTGTACTTTCTATTTCTTTTAGAAACTTGATCCAGGAAGCTCTGTGCAGTCACTAGCAAGGATGGAGAAGTACTAGAAAAAGTAATGCACCTAACAGTTACAGTTACTTATTTCTTTTATACAAAACAATATAAAAATAATAAAAATCTGTAACAGATGACATTTATTTGAAAGTAATAGGTTAGTTACTAGTTACTTTCAAATAAATGTGATCAGTTACAATTATGTATTACTTTGTATAAAAAGACATAAGTAATTGTAACTGTAAGGTGTATTAATTTTCCAGTACTTCTTCATCCTTGCTAGTGACTGCACAGAGCTTTCTGGAACAAGTTTCCAAAAGTAATAGAAAAGTAACTTACCCAACACTAACTGGGTGCCACAGCTATGCCAAGTGGATGACCCAGTGCCTTATGAATTTGCTAAACATGGATGAGACCCACCTGGACTAAGGAAAACATTTGAGAATGGAGCACTAACCATTGCAAGATCAAAGAGAGGGTTTAGCAGAAATGACATAGACTTGACCTTGAAACAGACAAGTAATCCGATGCTGCATCAAGACTAACTAGGATTTCTTCTTTGACACAGAACATCAATGCAAGGAAGAGGTGGAACATTCTGCGGTCAGCTCAAAGTAAAATTGTTGGAAGTCTTATGGAAAAATTGGTTTTGTGAGCCATGAAGAAGACAGCCAAGAGCTGAAGAGTTTTATTTAGAGTTAAATGAGATTCAAAGGATCTAAACAAGCTGTTGAACACAATAGGCTCCTCCATGAATCCATTCCAGGATGCGTTTGAGGACAGCAATCTTTATTCAATAGTAGTGGAAAGCAGTATCACAAGCGGTAGCAAGTGAAGTATTACAGATTACTAAGATAGGTACTCGGATGTATCATGTGTTTAGAGACAAATGTATTACCAAAGGCAGTAGGTTCGAGGAACCCATCAAAAGATACAAGTTGAGGAACTTTGCCCATGATGCAATGAAGGTGAAGATTAAGAACAAGGACAAGAAAATCGTCGAGTTGAAAGGAACTCGATACCTCTTTGGACACTTGCTATGTCTATCTGTGACTTCAACAGTTGAACTTATGATAGTGTTTGCCTACCTGCAACTCGGTACCCCTCTCCTTAGGAAATGTTGATAGATCATCGAACACAACAATGAAGTCAACACTGCTGAAGAAACTTGAGAACAGAGTCCAAAGTAGCCACCCGATGCTGTAAATGCAACTGTGGTTGTTGCCATGTTCTTGATCAGAAGTCTTACAAACCTGCCACCAACGTTCCATGGTGTGGCAAAACCATCCTGTCTCTTGCTTGCTGTACTTCCGCAAATGAAGTCCACCTTGTCAGTGACTGTTACAAGTCACCATCGATCAAAGGCCTTGACCAAGAAAAGAGATGAAAGCACAGCATCGCTCCACTCTCCTGTCTCTTTACTGGTCCTGACCAAAGCCGACCAAGAGACTTTGCTGGATCCTGTCTTCATCTTCATTCAAGACGGCACTCCTAGATTTGCTAGCTACAGCATGGAATTCTGATGTGTACTGTGAAGTTCTAGGTGATAAAAGCTTATGTATGCAGTAGGAGAAACTTGTTACTCATACAAAGTGGAAGGTGGACATATTGCCAGACTAGAGTGCAAGGCCCTAAAAGCAAACACATAGAAGCAGACACAAGAATCATGCAACACATACACTACATTTGCAGTTAAAATGAGAGGTGAAGATGTGTACGTAGTGGTCAGGGCAGATGATACTGATATTCTGGTCATTCTGCTGTATCATGCAAGTCTACATGATAATCTCAATCTGCACATGAATGTTGGCCATTCAGGGAATAACACAAGAAGATTCATAGATGTATCCTGCTTGTCAGCAGAGTTAGGCAGACCTGTGTGTGCAGCCCTACCAGGTCTCCATGCACTGACAAAGTGCGACTATTCACCAGTGTTCAAAGGCAAGGGAAGGTGTGACCTCTAACAATTATGGAAAAGAATACAGAGTACACACAGGCATTTGGAAAACTGGGATGCCTCCACTGGTCTAAAGAAACTGAGGATACAATTGAGAGCTTTGTGTGTACCTTGTATGGACAGAAAGTAAAGAATGTCAACACAGCCCACTGCAGTATGTTCAACCTCAAGTATCGACTGAGTGACAAAGATGCACTTTAGAAAAGATCAAAGAAGCAGGCGCAAGCTCACTGCCACCATGCAAATCAGCTCTGACACAACACATCTGACATGCAAATAACATTTCATTGTTATGGAAAAATGCAGACAAACCAGAAATGACACTACTGAAGCCAGAGAACAATAGCTGGACCTATGAGGATGGCAGATACAAGCCAACATGGTTCACATGTGAAGCTGTACCACCAGGCTTAAGTGAACAATTAAACGAACATGAAAACAATCCAAATGAAGATGGCGACAGTGACTGTGATGCCGATATTGATGAGACAGATTTGCTTAACATGTCAGATAATGAAGACAGTGAACAAGAAAAGTTGATTGTTTTAAGTTAAATATAGAATTAAATAAATAAATAACGTTAATATTAAGCCTTTGATACATATGTTGCTGTTTGTTACAATGTCTGTAGTAGTTCAATAAAAGCTTATAGAATTGAAATTAAAGAAGGAACCATTAATTAAAATATACACGGTTTTTACTGCTAGTTAATTTTTTCATTGGAGAAGTGCATTTTCCAAGAAAACATTCAACTTTGAGTGAATAAGAGTTGTAAAGCTGGATTCTGTGGTAGAACTGTGTCCACCTCCCCAGTTTGAGGGAGAGACTCTTTACTATCTCCTTTATATCCTCCTTTAAGACTGTTTCGCAACAGCACCTTTCTTACTTTTTCTTTTCTGTCATGTAGGCTGGCCACTTACAAATCCCCTTCTTGTTTCCTTTCTGTCTCTCTCTTTGCCACAGGGATCCCTGCCTACCATCTCCCAGTTTGCCTGTTTGTCTGACTGTTATGCCAGTAAAATAAAATTGTTAAACACACTGTTTTAGAATGCTAGAAGCAGAGCCATTCTGTTAAGCCATTCTTGTAATGTGCTAGCACTATCTCGTTCCTGCATGAACGTGCACAGGATCATAGCGCTGTGTAGCTGCTACACTGAAAAGTACAGCTTTTGTGGCTAGAAATAGCACTCAGGTATTTCCCTTTATGTCCATTCCAGTACCTGTGTTGCCTACCGATGTAGGCTGTCAGGAAATCTAAAAAATAGATGTTTGCTTTGGCATGTTTGAAAATAGAGAAAGAACGTGCTCCTGTATTAACAGTGAGAGAAGGTTGGTGTCCACCCTCCTATCTCTCTGTCTTATTGTAGATTAAAATTAAGTGTTTCCCAGATAAGTACCCTTTCTGAGTGTCCTTTCTGTTCAGGTAAACCAGGACTAAATAAAATAGAAGCGGTAATTTAGTGCTCTTGCACTGCTCCTTTCAGTGCTGAACTGCAGTTGTTAGCTCTGTTTTTATGTGCTGTAGCACATACATACAGACACTTGTCTCCTGCAAAGTCAACCTTTTAAAAATTCCCAAAGCTAGTAAAATGCCCTAAAATGTAATCGCTAGCTGCTAAATATTTTTCTCTGTGATTTGCATATTGTAGCAGTTCAGGTTATTTTCCAGAGGTGTTTGCCTGCAAGTGTTCAGTTGGCACCAAAAACACTCAGAGTTACAGAAGCTATCTTGCAAACAACCTGAACTGGTGAATAATATCACAGAGGGTTCTTCTTATAAAACTACGCTGTTTTCTTGAGAAAGCCCCTTCGTGACCAGTCAGCTTGCCTCGTTTCTTTATTTCTGAGTTTTTTTCTTTTTCCTCCTCTTTTATAAACAACAAAAAGCCCTACTTTGCAACAAAAGCCCTGTTTTGAGGTAATAGCCTGTATTGCAGTACAAGTGAAGCCAAGTTAAATAAACTTGATGGGCAAGATATTCAGACTGCACTGGGTAGTGGCACAAGAGGGCCAGCGCAACTGAGATGCGCGGGGCCAGGACAGGCGATATTCAAGGTGATGTGCCAGGGTGCAACACCATTGAATATAACACAGAATGCACCATGCTAAAGTACAATGCACTGGTGCAGTCACCAGACAGGGAGGTCTGGGACTGCTGCAGCCCGCAAATGCAGAGTGCGCTGGGTGCAGCACCAGCGATATTCAAGTGCACATTCAAATGAGGTCATAATGTATGCATGGCGCAAAGGGCCATTTGCATGTCATTATAGCCCCATTTGCATCACGGTCGCCAGAGCTGCCCGGTGCAATGTGCCTGGCACCAGCGTGGCTACGAACATAGTAAGGTGAGTCCCTGGTAGTCCAGTGGACCCCTCTCCCGTGTGCCCAATCACGGGCAGTCGAATAGTAACACCCAACTCAGAGGTCAGCGGTCCCCCTCCCTCCCATTTATAAGCCCGATCAGCGGCATTTGTAATGCAGAACAATACCTTGTGGTCCAGTGGTACCTCCCTCTCCCCTGTCAGCCCGATCCACGGACATCAGTCCCAAAACACGTACACCAGTGGTTTCAGTGGTACCCTCCTCCCACCAACAGAGGACCCTGGCCACCCAGCTCCCCCATCATCGGTGGGTGGCTGCACCACCTGCATACTGCCCAGCCGGCGCCAAATGACAGCTTACAGTATGATCTGTAAGCCTATTGGTACACAGTGTGTACCAATGGACTTCAGAACCATACTGTACTACACGCACAAATATGTGAATGTTTCAGTCATAGATTTGTGCCAGTGTAGTACAGTATGGTCTGCAAGCCCATTGGTACACACTCAGCAGTGCAGCCGCTCGCCAATGACGGGAGCTGGATGGCCAGGGTCCTCTGTGGGTGGGAGGAGGGGTACCACTGGACCACTGGGTGTACGAGTTTGGGACTGATGCCCATGATCAGGCTGACAGAGAGGTTGGAGGGTACCACTGACCACCAGGTATTGTTCAGACATAAATGCCCGTGATCGGGTTACAGATGGGAGGAGGGGGACCGCTAGACCACTGGGTTAGGTGTTACTATTCGACTACCGCGATCGGGCATACGGCAGGGAGGGGGAACTACTAGACCACCAAGTAATACATCTGTATTAGCATTGCCTGTGATCGGGCAGATGGGGGTGGGGACACTGGGCTGCCAGGGAGGGTGTGGGTGTGCCTTTGGCTGGTGTCCCTACTGGCTGGGTTGTCACCCATGGCTGGCGGATGCTGTGTTGTGCCCTGCATTACAGCAGCCCACGTGTGGTGGCCTCGACTTGAGCCTTTTTTTCCAGCTCAACTGTGAGCCCCCATATGCGGCACAACTCAGGGCTGTGCTTGCACATGCACCGCACATCCCGGCTGAGTATCGGATGTGCCGCGATATGTATGGGCATCGCCTTCTGCATTTACGCCGCCATACATTACCTTTGCACCCTGGCGCATCGGGACTTTCGCAGGTCCCCTTGTTCAATATCGCACCGGGCGCATTGCTGGGGTTGCATCAGCGCAACTCGGCTGTGCTAAGTGCAGCTGCTTTGAATATCTGGCCCGCTGTGTTTTTCTTTCTGTGACTGTCTTTTGCTCCAGGAACTAAGCCTAGATAACACTTCTGTTTGGTAACTCACCTAACTGTGCAGTGCAGGCTTTCTCTTAGGGGCCAACGCCTTTGCTCTCCTGTCTTTATTTGGGAACTATTGTCACCGCAGTAGGTGGGTGGGGCTTCAGGAGGAAAAGTGTTTAAAATAGATTGTTTGCCTTCCTTTTATATATATATATATAATGCTCTAATATATAAAATTGATGATGCCTTTTTCTATGTTATGCTTTATACACAGTTTTGTTTAGTTTAGAAGCATTTGTTAGATTAGAAGGTGGAGCCTCTTAAATCAATGATTTATCTGCATCAGAGGAGGAGAAGGACCTCGGAGCGATGATCACTAGTGACCTGAAGCACTCCACGAGTGCAAGAAAGCAGCAGCAAAGGCAAACAAGATGCTGGGATGCATAGCTAGGGGGATCAGTAATAGGAGAGAGGAGGTTATACTGCCCTTGTACAGGTCACTGGTAAGGCAGCATCTAAAGTATGGAGTGCAGTACTGGTGCCCACACCTCAAAGGACATTAACCTGCTGGAGAAGGTACAGAGGAGGGCTACAAAGATGATAGCCGGTCAGCAGGGCAAGGCATATGAGGAGAGGTTGAGGGCACTGAACATTGTACCCCTGGAAGACAGGAGAGGAGAGGGGACATGATTGGGACATTCAAGTACTTGAAAGGGATAGATAAAGTTGATAAGGAGAGTCTCTTTAAGCTGAGTGGCAACCATATCACAAGGGGCACAGTCTTAAGCTGGAGGGTGTAAGGTTTAGGAGGGAGGTCAGGAAGCACTTCTTTGCAGAGAGGGTGGTGGACACTTGGAATGCGCTGCCAGAAGAGGTCACCTCGTTGAATATGGTGGGCAGCTTTAAGAGAGGCTAGGATAGGCATGGGGGACGGTAAGAATCATGGGTAGAGAGGATGGGAGGAGTGGGAGGGAGGAAAGGACATTAGCTCAAGCTGTGGACCCTGCAATATAAGCAGACTTGATAGACAAATGGCCTTCTTCTGCTGGCTTCTTAGTATGTTCGTATGTATAAAAGGGATCCTTTTCTCAGTCTATTCAGATCAGTTCAACCTGGGAATAGGCTAAGGTAACAGAGAGGATGGACTAATGCCAGGTCCATACTCCTTAGGGATCCCCTAATTTCAAAGCAAAATGTCAGTATCATGCTATGCAAACCTGGGCAGTCCTTCGTTATCCAACTGAACATCTCATTGCATTATCAAACTGCCTATGCTTCTCTACTACTATGTTACAGTTACTGCTCCTATGTCTCAGTTACTGCTTGCTCATATGCTTCATGTTGCCTCCTTTTTGGGGATGATACTACATTTTGGAATTCTAAGGTACCTTTAGCCACGGGAACCGCCCATTGTACCTCTAGGGGTGGAGCCTCCCAGGGTTCCTTGCCTTCGCACTTCTACAGGGTGGTATCCTTTGAATAGAGTGCGAACGCCAAAACCAAACTAACACAGTTGCATAAGCATAACACTATACTGGCTGCATAGGTCAGTGAATTGAAAGGCTTGCCTGTAGTTCGGTGGCCAAGCAGCCAGCCACTCCCACTTCCTGAGCTATATAAGCAGTTCCTCTAAGCCTCACTGTGAAGCAGTTTTCTTTGCCCCACCATCCTCCCCTCCTCCTCCAGCAGCAGCACTCTCCTTAGGGGATCCCTAAGGTACCTTTAGCCACAGGAACCATCCCGTTGCACCTCTATGGGTGGAGCCCTCTCCAAGGGTTCCTTGCCTTGTACCCCTACAGGGTGGTAATTCCTCTGGAATAGAGAGTGCGAATGGCCAAAACCAAACTAACACAGTTGCACAAGCAATACACTGTACTAGCTGCGTAGGTCAGTGAAATAAGAACGTCATCAAACCTTTGGACCTAGACACATAGATAAATGGACCTGGCTCCTGGACTATATGTGTATTTTAACTGTTTTGTACGGTCCCGGTCACACTTGAAAAGGGCCTTGGCTCATATTGCTTACCCAGTTAACAAAAGTTGAAATAAATAAAAAATAAAAATATGTAAAGAGGCAGATCTTAGTTTTGATACTGTCACCTATGTCACAGATAAATATTTATTGAAAAGGACAGGTTCCAAGCCCGTCTCAGTAGTGCCGAGCGAAGGGGTTCGCTCGGCACACTGGTGACCTGGGTTTGCTCCCGAGCCGGATACCAGGGCGGAGACTGGAAGGAAAGGGACTCTGGCGTCCATTGGACACTTCCTCCGGGGTGGGAACGAGCCATGGCTCCTGTGAGGTGATTGGTGGATTTGCTTGGAGAATGTTTCTCGGCACGCCCCCTGCACATCCCACCTCAAGGATGCTGTCCCTTCATGGCCAAGACATGGGGAAAAGCAGAAAATACAGGCTCCCTGCTGACCAGATGACAAGCACCCAGCCTGCACCACCACAAAGCCCCGGACTAGCCCAGAACAACCTCGCGGTAGCTTAGCAGGGATATGGAGTTCACCTACAGGCACTTCTCCTTGAAGTAGAGGGACCCTCTCGACACAGAAATAGGTCAGGTTACCCAATGATAAGGCTGCATGGTGGGGTTGGGAGAATGGTGGTGTGGGGTCGAGGGAGGTGTGAGCATTGGTGCTCCAAAGGAGAGGCTGGCAGGGGTGACAAGAGGAGGAGGAGGAGGAGGAAAAATAACTAAAAAAGAAAGGACTGGTCCCAGTACCGACCCTGAGGTATTCTACTTGCCACCTTCCTTACCTGTGAAAATTCCCATTGACTACCACCCTCTGTGTTCTACCCTTCAACCAGGTCTCTACTTTTTTTTCCCCAACTATGTTTATCACTCCTGCCTCTGAACTCTCTCAGGAGAGGTCTCTTGATGCTTTCTGCCTTTATCCCGCCTGCCTGAAGCTTTCTCTCTCGTTCCTCCTGGGCATGGCACTCCATCCTGCTTCCCAGCCTCCTGGCTCTGAGTTCCTCGAGGTGGGACCACCAGTTTACTCCTCCTGGTGCTCTATCTAGAATCTAGATAGGCGACCCGGGCGAAGGAGACGAGAGGAGTCCGACATTGGGCATGGTTGGCTAGCACCCGGACCCTCCATCGCCTATCAGGAGGCAGAGGGTTTTCTACTTTGTGTGGTTATGCCCTCTCCCCTCCCTCCCTGCAGAGCCTGAGCATGCAGTGATGCCAGGGACATCCGTCTCGGCTCTGCGACCCACTTGCTGAGCTCCTGAGCTGCCAGAAAGCCATCGGTCTCCACCGGAGGCTGCTGCAGTGCTGGGCTAACCCTGGATCCCTCCCCTGAGAGAAGAGAGCAGTCCTCCAGATTCTCAATCTCTCTCTCCCTGCCGAACCCTGGTGGCCTGGGCTCGTTCGAACCAGGGTTGCCAGTGCGGCGTGAGGTTCAGCGTCCAGCGCCTCAACCCTAAGTGCCACTGGGCTGGCCTAACCAGGTCTCTACTTAATTTGCCATTTTTCCTCTACCTCAAGGTCCCTCCTGTGGGGACTGAGTCAATAGCCTTTCTGAAACAGGTACAATATATCAATGACCTGCACTTTGTCTACTGCTGGTTACCCAGTTGAAGAACCCAACCAGCTTTGTCTGGCAAGATCTTCCCTTATGAATCCATGTTGTCTGGGGCCCTGCAGTTACTGTAGTACCCTTCTAGAAATCCACCATACCATGCCTTATTTATTTATTTATTTATTTAGTTTTTGTTGACCGGGTAAGTGCACTAGACAAATCCTGCCTATTTTCAGGCATGACCCGGGAGAGGGATACAGATGAATGCCAACTGACCTTGAACCAGATTAAGCTGTTGGTGGTATTTTTAGTGAATGGGGAATTGGCCAGGACACCAGGAAATTCCCCTACTCTGTGGGGTGGGGATCCTTCCATGAGACATCTGGACTCGGTCCAGTATGCCTCAGTCGCCGGAGACAGCAGAAGTGATGGACAACATGGGAATGCTAGATGATACTCTTACCAGCATGGACACTGCTCCTGTCACAGTTATAGCAGTTTCAGAGGTCCACGATGATGTGGACAAAGCAGAACAAATTCCTTAAAGAACAGGTATTGCGGATCGGAGGATGGTTGCTGCGAGGCGGCACCTCAAATGTAATTTCTATACGGAGGAAGAAAGAAAAGGAAGCGACTTGAAACTGGACAGACAATCTCTTCAAGTTCGGTGAAAAAAAGCAGTGCGTACACTATAATGGACCCGATGGAAACGACCAGCGGTGCAATCGAGCTCACCCGTGGAAGACCCTTTCCCTTTTCAGCACGTTTTTCACATGGTCCCCAGAATTGGCTTTGGAGAAGGCAGGGTGGATCAAGACACAAACAACATGGATCCGGACCCAAATCTTCCTCTACCAGGTTCCAAGGCACAAGCGGAGCGTTTGTGTGCAAGAGAGGCGGAGGACCTTTCACTGATGGACGAATATTGCGTTACTTCCGCCTTCATCCTCCGAATCGAGTGTTCAACGCCAATGGAGATGCCATCAGATTCTACTACCTTACAACCTGCTGCAGGACTGAATACCGCTGGAACCCAGTAATGCTTCTGGACTGTTGGGACACATGGAAGGTCAGTACCCAAACCCAGGGAAAGCTAATGTTAAAACTGCTGCTAAAACATTGAATGACTCTGATATTGCCCTGCTATTGCTAGGCCAGCCAGCTATGCTTCCTTGTTCAAATCAACGGAGGTTCCAATGAGGAAACGATTTTTGGCTCAGATCCACTACAAAGGAGGCATGGACCTTCCCCTGACAGGAATTTTGTGGGAAAACTCTTATAATTAACTCACTAGGACTTAGGCCGTCAGAGGTGTATGCTTTAATACATTCCTCCGGAGACTATAATTTTGATGTTTCTTTTCGTTCAGCCACCTTGTTAGATAAATTTTGGTCAGCTTATTATACTGCCCGAACTGACCCTGCATGGAAACATTTTATAGTAGTTCCTATTACTAAGCCAACTGCTAAAATTATTACTGTCCTTTTTAGGAATGAGGTGTTAATGTTCTGGATATTTTATATTGGCTAGAACAACGTTGCACTGTTATGGGCCGCCACATGCAGTAATTGATGATAATGGATTCTGGACGGGGATGGAAATTTAATGTCCAGCTTAAAATTACTGAATCTGAATTCAGCATTTGCCTAATTGTTTTTACTTGGGCAGAGATCGTGGAATATTGTTTTATCCAGGACAACCACGTTCCTGTTATAGATGTGGAGAATTGACTCATTTAAGTTCTGATTGTACTCAGTTGAAATGTACCTCATGTGGCATGCTAAGTCATACCGTTTAACATAATACACCTCCTACTTGTAATCTTTGCGTAGTGACGTCACATGCATTTGTAAATTGCCCATGGGCAGCCCACAATACCCGGATTATGTAGAGCATGATGCTTATATAGCTAAGTCCTCCACCATCAAGACACACTCTTGCCAAAGATTATTGCAGCCTAGCAAAAGTAAAGACAAGTCTTATTCTTTCCCTGATCCCATTAAGAGTTTTAGAACACCTGAACTATCTAAAACTTCTGATCATTTATCTGTTTCAGACCTCTCTGAAATCCCCAATCCCCTAAGACTCTTGAAATCCCTGAGACCACAGAGTCTTTTAAACCCTTCGTTTTTCTGAAATAACGAACCTCCCATGTTTGATGGAATGTCTAAAGTTTCTGATGATTCAAACCAAGCCTTAGTATTGATTACACCTCTCCCAGGAGAACAGGAGGTAGACTTAGGGATACTTTGCAATCCTCTTCCTCAGTAGCACGAAGACTTTGCTCCACTAAGCAAGTCGACTCTGTAGTCTCCCCTTGTTCCAGTGTCTAATCCATCCGAGCCTTTACAGAGTTGGGGAGGCGTTATGGAAGAGGAGGAGGAAGAGTTAGGAAGCTCCTCCTCCACCCCGGCTGCTCCATGTCCCATCCACTGACCGAAATCGTTGGGACTACTTCGAAAAAAAATCCACGAGACTTAAGAAAAGAAATGAGGAGGCTTCTTTGCAATGGTTTGTTTTGCTTTTTTGCTTATGTCAATTATCGTTTAGCTAGTCTAAATGTGAATAGTATCCGTTCTAGATATAAGCGTATTGCCACCTTTTCAGCACTACATAGTTTGGCCTATGATGTATATTTTCTACAGGACATTAGATTATATACAACAGGGAAGCAACATCAGCCTCAGGGAGTGGAGTCTAGGGCCTTCTATTGGTCTTTAGGTCAAGATCTTTGTTCTGGCATTGGTTACTGTTTTAAATCTTCCAATTTTACATTACAAAAGACTGTGGACTTGGTTCCTGGTAGAGTTTTAATATTAGATCTTCTTTGGTATGAGCTACCTTACAGATTTATAAACATCTATGCACAACAGAAAGCTGCTAGGGTTCAGATACTACGACTCATTAGACCCTTTCTGCTTACAAACCGAATTGTTTTGTGGGGTGGGGATTTTAATATATGCTTAGAAGTCCCCATAAATAGGAAAACATATTGTGATACCAATGCATTACGTGCTATTATAACAGATATGAACTTAGTGGACGTTCTAGCTCAATCCTTATTGCCGACCTTTACAAAGGGAAATTAAAATCACGAATAGATTATTGGCTTTGTTCACAAACTATTGGAGTAGTTACAGGTATTACAGTGCCGATGGTGACCTCAGACCACCACCTCATAGGAATACGAATAGTATTAGAAGAAGTTTTGCCACAAGGTCCTGGGGTTTGGAGGTTAATTCATCATTATTATTAATCCCTGATTTTTTCAAAAATTCAAAGAATTAGTTATGGATTGTGTTACAGTTACTGTACTATATGATTCTATGATAGATTGGTGGAATGATACCAAGTCATATATAACGTCATATTTTAAGTTTTATGCAAGATCATTGGCTGACGCTAGACATTGTGCCTCCAGCCTTTATGCTAAAGAATTGCTAACATTATTCACAGAGTCACATTTGCATGGTACTGACTGTACTACTAGTATAAAAGAAGTCAAGACAGCCTTGACTAAAGTACAATATGATCGACAACAATCGGTGCTTTTGAACAGAAGTTTAGGACTACTGGGACTCATCGTCAATTCAATCCCTTTGATGTTTCAAAGGAGAAATTTTGTGGTAAACAAATATTTCAATTATCAAATGATCAAGGTCAGGTCATAAAAGGGCAAGATAAAATTATGGAATATGTCACACAATTTATAAAATACACCTTTGAAACTTCTACTAGCAATCCGACAGATATGTCGTTTTATTACAAATAATAGACGCACCTACATTATCGATGCCTCAAAGACAAGAGCTTATCGGCCCTTTTCTTTAGAAGAAGTACAAAAGGTTATTCTGGGTCTTAAAGATAAAGTGGCTCCTGGCTCTGATGGCCTCTCGCAGAAATTTATAAATCATTATGGAAATTTATACCGTATCAATTGGTAGAGGTATTTAATGCTTTTCGGATGGAAGATCGACTAACAGATCAGATGTATGAGGGACTTATGATATTTCTTTACAAAAAGGTGATAAAACTAATTTGGGGAACTGGAGACCAATCACATTATTGAATACAGAATATAAAATTTTGCCAAATTATTAGGCAATAGGATTTCAAAATATCTACCATCTTTACTTTCACCTTTTCAATATTGTTCAATCTCTGGAAGATCAATTAGAGGCCTTATTGTTATTAAAGAATTATTTTCTCAAGGATCACAGGGCTCACTACATAGCTATTTATTTAATTTTGACCTATCCAAGGCCTTTGATAGCATTTTTCAAGAATTCATTTGGTTAACACTCAAAAGCTATGGTTTCCCATAACTATTTATTAATTGGCTTATCTTATTTTACTCATTAGCCTATGTTAGACCATACATAAGCAGTGAACCTGGTAACCCTTGTTTTATACGTGAGAAGTCTGCAGGGGTTGTCCTTTAAGCCCTCTATTATTTGTTTTGCTCTAGACCCTATTAAAGGTTACTCTACAAATCCCTGATTTTCAGGTATCCATATGCGTAACTCTATTTCACATAAAGTAATTTGCTATGCAGATGATCTTTGTGTTTTAGTACCTAGTGTTACTGAGGGCTGTTTATTAAATAAAGTATTACCGATTTTTTATCGATTATTGGATCCTAGCTAAATTTACAGAAAAGCATGCTTTAATTTAACTTCTACTTTGGAGAATATTACTTCCATAGGGGCATTAGTTAATAGACTCCCACATAAATTATTAGGTGTTTATTTTGGAGTCTCGGATATAGCAAAATATAATTGGGAAATAGTTATAAATAAGGCAGGTAAAAAGTCAGCAACTGGCATAAATGGTCCTTGGGAAAGAAGAAGCGGATTTTTGATTAAGACATGCTTATTACCCTTATTCTTACACATAGCATATCTTTCCAGTCCCTAAATGTCTTTTGTACCTCTCCTACATCTTTTTCTCTTGTTTTGGGAGCCGTTTGATCAATTAGCGGAGCGTTACTGCAACGATACCCCGTAAAGGGGTTCTATGATACACCAATAGTGTTTTTACTCACTTTTTGTTTACTAACTTGAAGCCAGTGGTTCAAGATTTTTGCAACCTTGGGTTCCTTAGTACATACCTCACTTAAAGAAATTCTTCAAGAATGGAGTAGTGGTGATTTTATCCATAAAAATAAGAAGATATATCTTAACAACAGATTGGGAGCAGTATTTGATATGCTGAAAACATGGCATGTTTCAATTGAGATGATTAAAATCTTACTAGAAAGCAACTGTATACTGAAATTATAGAAACCAAATTTAAAGCAGATACATTTCCAGGATGTACACCTATAGAAAAGACACAAATTAGTACATGCTTAATGGACCCTCGGATTCCTAAAGCGATGTGGGATATTGCCTGGCTGGGTACACGGTAGAATAGGTGTAACGGATAATCAAAAACATAAATGGGTAGCAGATAGATATTGCTTTCGAGATTCCTTATAGGTATTACCGAAACAATGGCTCATCTATATTTTCTTGCCCTTTTATTCTACGTTTTGGTTTCTATGGAAACGTCATTTTGGAATAAGAATTGGTGCCAGTGGGATCAAAAGCCTTATTCTTTGGTATATTTCCAAATTCCTGGGTTAATTGTAATTCTAGTACATTGAATATTATAGCTGTTGTAATATTGTACTGGGTTTGGCAGTTCAGATGTTGGTTTCTGTTCCAACAGCGTTATCTCACTCCTGAGGATTTATTTCAGAAGATAAAGACTTATATTGATCATTTCAAAGAAGGAGAAAGGAAAATCCTCAAAAGGAATATATGGAACGATATTGGACTTCCTTCTGATGCTTTACTTTGATGTAGTTCTTTCTTTTTTTCCTTTTTTCTAGATCTGAAATGATTTTCTGAGATACCAGTTTTTGGAAATTGATGTCTAATGTATCCTTTATGTTTTCATTTTTCCTTGATTGTAAGTATCTGTTTTGTTTTTAATAAACATACCCTACTGTTTTTTGATAAGTGTCATGGGATCTTTAACATCCACCTGAACTACCACCAATCCAGGCAGATGGGACCTCGGTTTAACATCTCATCCGAAGGCGGCACCTCAGAAGTGCAGCACCCTCTCATGCTGCACTACAGTGTCAGTACTAGGATATTAACCCAAGTGCCAGATGTGGGAACTGAACCCACAGCCCTCTGATCTCCCGGCCTCAGAGGGTGGTGTGCTACCTACTGACACTGACACCTTAGTAGAGACTTCATAATTTTCCCCACTATAGATGTCAAGATGACTGGCCTATAGTTTCCTGGCTTATCCTCCTCCCATGCTTGTGTAGTGGAACCATATCCACTGTCCTCCAGTCATAGAGGACCACTCCAGTGGCCAGCAAGCATCTAAAGATGTCAGCTAGTGGCTTTGCTATTACTCTTCTACCTATTGTAGCATCCTTGGGTGTAAGCCTTCAGGTACCATAGATAGCCTTCTAACTTGTGTCCCTTTGCCTCTCCCCATGTGGACCGCCAACTCTACTGTCCTGTGATTACTGGAACTAAGTGATTCCAGAACTGCTACTTTCTGAATCCTCTCACTGTTGGTGAGCACCAGATCCAGCAGGGCCTCCTCTCTTGGGTGCTGAACTAATTGCTCTAAGAATGCTTCCTAGCAGGCACCCACCAGAATATACGAACATATGAACATACAAATTTGCCAGCAGATAAAGGCCTTATGGTCTATCGAGTCTTCGAGTGTGCAGCTAGCAACCCTTATACTGCAGCTGCCCCCTCCCTCCCCTACCCTGTCTCTTACCCTATCCTATCCTCTTTTGAAGCTATCCACTGTTCTACAGGAAACCACTTCTGCAGGCAACGATTCCACCTAGACACCACTCTCTTTACCTTCTCCAATCTGAGATCGTGACCTTGAGTGTCCCTACCCCCTTAACTTGAATAGTCTCTCCATGCCTGTCTTGTTTATTCCCTTCATGTACTTGAGGGTTTCAGTCATAGTCCCCTGTCTCCTCTCCTCCAGTGAGTAGATGTTCAACTCCCTCAGCCTGCTCACGTATGGTATGTCTCCTAGGCCCTGGATCATCTTTGTTGCCCTGTGCTGCACCCCTCCAGTAACTTAATGCCCTCTAAGGTATGGGCATCAGTACTGCACACAGTACTCCAGGTGTGGCTTAACCAGCGATCCATACAATGGCAGGATCACCTCCTCTCCTTGAAGATATACCCTGGCAGTACAACCCAGCATTTTGTTGGCATTTGCAGCTGCATTCCTGCATTGTGCTGAGTTGTTCACTGAGCCCGTTATAATCACCCCAGATCCTTCTCATCCTCCGTCATGGCTAGCTGGACCCCTTCCGTCAGCTGTTTTTGCCCGAAATTTAGCACCTTGCACTTTTTGGCATTGAGCCCCAACTGCCAGGTGTTCGACCAGGTCTCCAGTTTTGACAGATTATCCTGCAACCCATGCCACCCTCCTAGGTCATCCACTACTGCTCCCATCTTGGTGTTATCTGCAAACTGATTTTGCTCTTGATGCCCATTGAGATGTCCGATATGAACAACCCAAACAACATCAGTCCCAGCACTGAGCCCTGTGGTACTCCGCTCTCACTGCCCCTAGGAGATGAGAGCTCCCTCCCCGCCACCCTCTGCTGCCTTCCCTGTAACCAGTTCACTAACCATCCCACCATTTTGCCCCTGCACCTGTGCCTTCAATTTACTATCCAGCCTCCCATGAGGCACCGAGTCGAATGCCTTACTGAAGTCCAGAAACAGGACATCCACTGCATGGCCCTTGTCCAACTGTCTAGTTACCAGGTTGGTCTGACAGGATCTGCCCATGACAAACCCATGCTGCCTAACGTCCTGCAGCCCATTGGTCTGCAGAAGGACACAGACTCTCCTTCAGGATTGTCTCCATCAGTTTTCCCACAATGGATGTGAGGCTTACCAGCTTGTAGTTTCCGGTTCATTTGGGGACTGCTGTTATGGAGGGGTACCATGTGAACCATCCTCCAGTCCTGAGGTACACATCCTGAGATCAGAGAGGCATTGAACAGGTCTGCCAAGGGCCCACCAGGATTTCTGCCAACTCTCTCAGTACCCTGAGGTGAATGCCATCTGGCCCTGGTGTCTTGTCCACTCTCAGTGCCCTCAGGCCTTCAGTACCCTGCCTTCTGTGATTCCCCATCTGTCACTTCCTCCCCCAAGCCTGACCTCCCACCCCCTTGGTAGTGCCCCTCCTTTCTCCTTAGTAAACACCGAGCTGAAGTATTCATTAGCGCTTCTGCCTGCTCTGCCCTGTTTCACCACCCCATCCCTCTTAATCCTTACTATTTTGTCCCTACAACTCCTTTTTCTCCCTAGAGTACCTGAAATTCCTTCTCCCACTTCTTGATGCCTTGCGCCAGCCTGGGCTCCTTAGATGCCTAGGCTGCCCTTACTGCCTTTGTCACCTCCTTCAGTTCCTTCAGGTAATCCTCTCTGTTCTCCCCTTGCCCTGTTTTTTTTTTTGAACCTCCTAAAGCGGCTCTTTTATTTCTAACTTTCTCCTTGACCCCTTGCTCAACCAGCTGGGTTTCTTGGCCTAGCTCTCTTACTCTGGACCCTGATGCAGGTTTGGTTACTTTCTCAATGCCCAGTTTATGACCTCCACCTTTGGCTAGTGTCTATATTAGTTTGGATTCTGGCTAGATACCCTTTAACTACCTCTCCGTCCTCCCAAATTTGGCCTTCTGAAGTCCAGCACTCTTGTACCTGTTTCTACTACCTCCTTGCCCATTTTCAGCATGAACCACACTGGTGGTGGGCGCTCCCTACCAGCGGTTCTTCACTGCCAGCTCCCTCACAAACTCTCCATTTGCCTTCCTTTCCAGCCATTAGGTAAGCGGTCCAAGTCACGCCCGTCAGTGAACACCAACTTTACAATTCGTCACATCCTTTCCCCAGATCCACCTCCCAGAGTTAGAATAAATAGGGGCGTGGGGGCACAACCCCATGGGGGTGTTTGGGGCACAGCCCCTGCATAAAAAACGGGGCAAATTAAATTCCCTGGCACCCTAATGGCGGGTGCACTTGGACAGGCGTGTTCCAATAGTGGAACCTTTGCCAGCTGAGGTCTAGGCGTTCATTAACCTGGTTGGCTTGCTGACCATTTGCATTAGGAAGCTATCCTGGAACATGTTCAAGTATCTGCTCCCTTGCTAGTACTGTCACAACTGGAACTTTCAGTCCACATTCAGCATACTGAAATCCCCATACTATCACTTCCCCTAGACTGTCCATCCTCTTAATTGTCTCTCTCCCAATTCTCTGTCTGTCCCTCGATTCTGGCCTGGTGACCTCTAGACCACCCTCATCTGGATTTGTTGCTTCTTCTGTATTGCTGCTAGCACCCACAGGGTTTCCAAATCATCTGACCCTCTCCCACCCTTTAGGCTGAGACTATCTAGTTCTGTTTCTTCAATCCCTTCCTTAACATGCAGTGCTAGCCCTCCTGCCCAGCGCTTTGCCCTGCCCTTTCTGGTTGAGGACAGACAGAGATACAGGTATTGAAGAATCTCTAAATTTAAAGTGATTTTGTCAGATTGGGTAGTATACCCTAGATCCATATAAGTCAGTTCCCAATATGTTCACTATTTAATGCTGTGTGTTTATTTTGCTAAAGGCATCATCATTTCCCCGAGAAACCTTGCCAGACAATTCCTTTATTTCCTTACACCGAACCCATACGCTATGCACTGTTGGGTAAGTTACTTTTCTATTACTTTCTATTTCTTTTAGAAACTTGATCCAGAAGCATTGTGCAGTCACTAGCAAGGATGGAAGTACTAGAAAAAGTAATACACTTCACAGCTACAGTTACTTATTTATTTTATACAAAACAATACAAAACTAATAAAAAACTATAACCGATGACATTTATTTGAAAGTAATATATTGGTTACTAGTTACTTTTCAAATAAATGTAATCAATTACAGTTACATAGTACTTTTGTATGAAAAGACATAAGTAGTTGTAACTGTAGGTGCATTACTTTTTCCAGTACTTCTCCATCCCTGCTGCTTACTGCACAGAGCTTTCTGGAACAAGTTTCCAAAAGTAATAGAAATAATAGAAAAGTAACTTACCCAACACTGACGCTGTGACGTTGAGCAAGGAGAGTGCAGGGACATGCCCCTTGAAATGAACGGGCTCCACTTTGTATCCGATTTAATACCATATGATGGCCAGTTGGAGATTAGTGAAGGATACAGCTTCGACTAACAAGGATTTAATTTACAAGAATACATTCAGCAATTCTGCCAAAGAATTTCTTCAGAAAATCCAAAGGAGTTTGGTACAGTATTGTTAAAAAACTTTATTGCTACAGTTTGGGGACTATTTTGAAAGTCATGTGACATTGATACCAATTAATTTGATGAGAGCTGCCAGGGTAGGGGATGCTGCACCGACTAACCTGGAGACCTGAAGGAATGTGAGACACTGGCTCAGTAAGCAAGGACACTGGCACTTGGATTGGTGAAAAGAAGGTAATTTACCAGTAAATTATTAAGTGATTTTAAACTGTGTAGACTATAGAGTGCATAGTAAAGTAACTGTCTGATAGATACTAGGGTAGGTATCTGGTGTAAGGGTTCAGTGTGCTGACACAGGTAGGATAAGACCTAATATTCACTGCTCACCCTTAAGGCTACAGTATGAACAAACTCATGGATTAAGGCCAGAGAGAGGATGCTTACCCTGGGACTAGCTTGTGTGTTCTGGAGGGCTGGTCAGTGGTGAGTGCCTGCAGTCTCCAGGGTAAAATGAATGTGCTGAAGGGCTGATAGATGGTGAGTGCCTGCAGTCTTCAGGCAAGAAGGTTATTTAATTCAAGCTATATTTGCAGGTAAGGTAGGTCTTTAAGGTCTCCAGGTCAGTCAGGTGCAGCATCCCTACCCTTTGCAGCTCTCGGCCACACCAGTTGGGGAGGTAAGGTACGGTACTCAGGTAGTACCCATCTGGAGAAGTGCTGTCAGAGGAAAGGGACAGAGAATCCTTATTCTCAAGGAATCAGAGCAGAATAGGAGACAAATGCAGGTAGAGGGATGTGTATTATGATCTCCATGTCCAAGCCGTCTTGTAAGGAAAGGATCTGGAGACAACAGAAAAAAAAGTGAAACAGACAAAAGATGAAAGCCAAAAGATTGCATTCAGGCAATACAAAAAGACACAGGCAGAAGGGGATAGGGAGAAGTACCAGGAGAAGCAAAGGGAGGCGGGGAGGTCAGTAAGGGAAGCCAAAGCTCAGACAGAAGAACACATTGCAAAATCAGTGGGTAGAGGGACAAAACCTTTTACAGGTACATAAGTGAAAAAAGAAAGACAAAGGGAGGGATAGTAAGACTGAAGGGGAGGATGGGGCGGCGTGGAGGATGACAACAGTAAAGCTGACATACTGAACAGGTATTTCTGCTCAGTCTTTACTGAGGAAGAGGAGGGTAATGGGTCTGAAGGGAGTACAAGGGTGAGAATGGTGCAGAATGGACACAAGTCCCTTTACACGAGAAAGGGTCTTGAAGGAACTGGAAGTAATAAGAGTTGATAAAGCAATGGGGCCAGATGGGGTGCACCCCAGGTCCTTAAAGAACTAAGAGAGGTGGTGGCTGAACCTCTTGCTATCCGGTTTAGCCGATCACTGGAAACAGGGAGGTACCCAAAGACTGGAGGACAGCAGATGTAGTCCCCTTATACAAAAGTGGGAACAAAGAGGAAGCAGGAACTACAGACACAGTCAGCCTCACCTCGGTAGTGGGGAAGATCATGGAAGCACTACTGAAGGAGAGTTGGTTGAACATCTGGTTGTCAATGGACTACAGGACCCAAGGCAGCATGGTTTCACCAGGGAGGTCATGTCAGACCAACCTCATTGAATTTTTGACTAGATGACTAGGAGGTGGATCGGGAGGGCAGTGGACATGGCCTATCTGGACTTCAGCAAGGCCTTTGACACTGTGCCACATAGAAGACTATTACACAAACTGGGGAATATGGGTGTGGGCAGGACAGTAGTGTGGTGGGTAGGTAACTGGCTGGGTGGCAGGACACAGAGGGTGGTGGTAAATGGCTGTCACTCCACAGAGGGAAGAGTGACCAGTGGGGTACCACAGGGATCAGTGCTGGGACGGTCCTATTCAACATCTTCATCAGTGACATGGCGCAGGACCTAGAAGGCAGAATTTCACTGTTTGCTGATGACACAAAGCTCTGTAACAGAGTAGACACACCAGAGGGTGTAGACAGAATGAGTAGCGACCTGCAGAAACTTGAAGAATGGTCAGGGTTTGGCAGTTGAAATTCAATGCAAAGAAGTGCAAGATAATGCATATATGGGGCACAAAACCCTGGCACAATATATCAGTTGGGGTGAGGATATAGCATGCACCAAGCAGGAAAGGGATCTTGGGTTATCATCTCTGATGACCTCAAGGTAGGAAACAGTGTGACAAGGCAGCAGGTAAAGCAAATAGGATGCTGGGATGTATAGGCAGGGGCATTACCAGCAGGAAAAGGGAGGTCATAATTCCGCTATACAAGACACTAGTGAGGCCCCACCTGGAGTACAGTGTACAGTTCTGGAGACCATACCTATGTAAGGACATAGACAGGGTAGAGAAGGTTCCGAGGAGGGCAACAAAGATGGTGCATGGATTGCATCACAAGTCCTATGAAGTCAGGTTGAAGGAACTGAACATGTACTCCCTGGAGGAGAGGAGGGAGAGGGATATGATAGAGACATACAAGTATCTTACAGGGAGGAACAGGGTGCAGGAAAACACTATTTTTAAGCGAAAAAGATGTTTCAGGACTAGAGGGCATGGGATGAAGTTGGAGGAGGGGCAGATTGAAAACATGAGAAAGAATTTCTTCACAGAACGGGTGGTGGACAAGTGGAACACCGTGCCAGAGAAGTGGTGGGGGCTGAAACAATCACGGATTTAAGAATGCATGGATAGACATAAAGGAATTCTGGAGGTCAGGGTAAGGTGCAACAGACTTCTAGGAAAACAAACTGAACTTACAAGCTCAAATGGGCATACTGGTGGGCTATAGGCCCTTATCTGCTGACACTGTCTATGTATCTATGTATCTAATGAACAGCTCCCACCAGCTTATATATCTTACTTTATTTTTCACAACAAAGGGGTGTAGTTAATCTGAAAAAAAATCCTTCACATCTCTGGGGCTGTGAATCCTGAGATATTTGAAAGTGGATATGGCTGCCTTGATGATGTATAGAAATGATTGGATCTTAGGCTGTCTGATGTTAATTGAGTAAAGAAGCATTGATGCTCACTCCTTTTAGTGCTATCTTCCAAGAAGCAGTATTGTTAATGATTGGCTGCAACTGAGATATGCCATGCCACTGTGCAACACTTGTGAGTCTTTGATAAGTAGCAATATGCAGATTGGTTATCAGGTCAAATGTACTATTTAGGCCATGACAGAAATATGTTGATTCTCAGGATTTTCCTCCTCTTATTTAAAAAAATAAAAACATTTTTTTCACGTCTGTGTTGTGCATGATGGGCTACCTTATTGTAACCATACCTCTGAACCTTTGTTCCTTTCAAAATGGGACAAAATGTCTCCCATCTTCTTTTGTTCTGGATAATTTAATATAACTTTGTCTTGCTTTCTCAAACTCCAAGTAGATCTATTAATCATGTTTTGGAGGCAAGGGCCAAACATTTTTTCCCCTAGTAGGTTTTCCACCTCCAGGCACGATGGGGCAGGACCTTCTTCCCTGCTCACACCGCCTCCGCCTCCCGACTACCCCACCATCCCCGGAGACCCTCATGGATTACCCCCATGGCAGGGCCAGGAAGGAGGAAGCCCCTCCTGGAGCACAATCCAGATCTGGGAGGCCAATGGCAGCGCACAGGGCAGAGCAAAGTTGGGGATCTCATAGAACCCCCATCCTCCGATTTTCCACTTTTCTTACCCTTCCAGCTTGTAGGTGTTGCGCACACATGTGGGGACGCATGCATGCCTCACCAGCCGGATTCTTGCCTCCTAGCTTGTATTGCCCTCCAGCCCCCACTGGAGGGTGAACGACAGGTGGGACAACGTGCCCTTCCTCCCCGAGAGAGGAGAGCAGTCCTCTGGATGCACCATCCTCTTGCCCCTGCCAACCCCGACAACCCCGGCTTGTTCCCGAATCTGGGTCGTGTGGTGTGGCGCGAGATGTGGTGTTTCAGTGCCTCAACCCTCAGCGCCACCAGTCCGCCCAAGGGCCAACATTTTGGGATAAAATTAGGGGTCATGGAATATAAACAATGTTCTTGGCAGCAAATGTATTTTACCATTTCCAGTCTTCAAGGACTCAAGATGCCAGACCTACAGTTATACTTTCTTGCATGTGGGATGCAACAAACTGTTAGATGGTATGGTGGGTCAGATATGGGGACTATATACCCGAGTGACTAACAAGGCCCCCAAGATCCCGGCAAAAATACTCATGACCAGGATCCTAAAAAAGGGTAACTGGATGCACTCAAAGCCCATCTTAGTTACCTAGACAAAGTATTAAACACAGCTGAAGATGTGGATCTGGCACGTGAAGTTTTATCAGCAAATTCAATGAGGCATGCAATTTATATGTCCCCTACACCAAATGCAAAATCAAAGGCTCATGTAACTCCTGGATCACACCTCAACTCATCGACCAAATGAAGCATAGAGGCAACTTGTGGTACAAAGCAAAAACACGGGGTCATTAATAGATATACAAGCATATAAAACAGCCCATAACAAGTGCACCTGGGCTATTCACCAGGCAAAAGCCAGCACTTCAAAGATGAGTTGGCAAACAGCTCGAGCGACAGTCAAAAGTTCTTGGACACTATTAAGACATTGACTGGAAAACCTAATAAGTCCCCTTCTACCACGCTGAATGTCACAGGAACTCCAACCCAGGACCCAAGTACCATCGCCAATACCTTCAACAATGGATTCACCGACCTTAGCAGTGTACTCTCCCAGACTTCCTCACACCACCGGTGACAGCAACCCTATACTGAAGTCAGACACCCAATCGGTCCCGCCTCCTCCCTTCTACATCAAAATCATCACCCAAGCTGAGGCCAAAAAGTACCTCTCACAGGTCCTCGGAAATCAAGAGCTAAAAGTGACTAGCTTAACCTAAAACTAGTTGCGCTCACCCTTGATGTGATTCTCTAACCTCTTACAAGAATTCAAAACTTATCTCTTATCTCCGGCAAATTTTCCTGGCTATGGTAAGTCACGGTGGTGATGCTGGTTTTCAAAGTGGAGATAGGTCTAGTCATATAAATTACAGACCCATCTCAATACTCCCGCCACTCTTTAAAGCTCTAGAGCGCATTGTGTATGACCAAGCATTCGACTATCTGGACAAATATCAACTGCTATGCCTGCAACAGCACAGGTTTAGAAAGCAGCACAGCACCACCACTGCACTGGTTAAATTTACAGGATTTATTCATGATGCTCTAGATTGTTGGCTCTTGGTGAGGGCAACTTAATAGACCTCACCAAGGCCCTCGACACAGTAAACCACAAACTACTTCTGAACCAGCTTTCGCATACAGGACTGTCACCATATCGGTGGCCTGGTTTGAGAGCTACCTCTCTGAAAGAGTACAACAGATCAAAATCCTGGACATCCTCTCAGAAAACGGGCGTGAATACTGGAGTCCCACAAGACTTCATTCTGAGTCCATTACTCTTCAGCCTGTTTCTGAATCATCTCGATTAGCCATGCAAGACAAAGTACTGCTGTTTGCAGATGATGTGCTGCTATATTCCAGCCACGTCTTGAACCCTATAGCACTAGAAAAGCAAATGCAGGCTAACCTCTCAGCTATTGAAGCATGGTTCTCAAAATTAAAACTATTACTAAACTTCAAGAAAACCAAAACAATGTTATTTGCCTCCACCCACAATAAACACAAGTCCTACCACCTGCAAATACTGACCTGCCATAATACTCCCTGGAAATGGTGTAAAATGTCAAGTACTTAGAGTGACACTCGACTGCTCCCTCTCATTCACTCAACATATTGATCTTGTTGCTAAATCAGCTAACGCTAACCTAAGACTATTATACAGAAACAAACAGCGCCTGACAAATGAGGCATTGAAACTAGCAGTGACAAGCTCAGTTCTGTCTGTAATAGACTATGGGCTAGTAGTCTAGAGTCGACAACTGACCCAGCCCTCAAGCTGAATAAAACTACTCTCAACAAGGCTTGTAGGCTTCTCATGGGAGCTCATCACCTTACTCACACTTGTGAGCTCTATGCCAAATCCAGCTGGCTAAACCTGAACTGTCGTATAAAATACCAAACTTGCCTGCTAGCAAAGAAATCCATACTAGGCCTCACTCCACCTTGTGTGGAATCTCCTCTGTAAGTCCAACAATATCAAGAACACCAGAGGAACAAACAGCTAGCCCTAAATGTCCCTTTTAAGCGGACCATCCAAGGCAGCGATCCTATGAATACTGAGCGCCAATCTGGATAAATTCACTCAGTGCCAAATTACTATCCAAAAATAAACTAGACCCATTTAAAACTAAGCTCTGTGCCCTCCTCACCTCCACCAGCAACTGCCACTGCACTACTTAACTAATGCGCTCTTGACTCTTAAGCTGAGTAACCACATCAGCACTCAGTATCACACTTTGGTCACCCAACCTCATTCACCTCATTTCAGGATACCTCCTTCCACCTCCTCCTCTTCACTGGTCATCCTGCTCACCTTGATCCTGCACTCCTGTTCAACCACACCATAATTGTCAGCTTAAACTGCTACCTTGCCCTTATTCTAGAAGAATGTTTACCCTGCTCGGCACAATTTTAAATCATTGCACGTTACCTTGCATGGGTCATAAGCAGAAGATGAGTCAAAAGAGCACTTCCCAGGTAGTAGACCCATTCTCCTTACTACAACATTGTGGTGTTCCTTTGAGACTCACCTAGGACCCACTTGTATCCAGAATGGCTGGCAGTGCTGCATACTTGTTAACCATTCACATAACCAAACTCACAACATGGAACAAATATATATCCATGCTGAGTGCTTGGTCTCCGTCTATAATCACAGAGTTTTGCTCCTCATCTCCCCTCCTGTAACAGTACATACAGAGGTTGGTCACAGCGCATTCAGGATGTCTTGAAGAGGTTGGGAAAATAATCAGCAACTTCTTCCTAATGTGCTCCGTTGTTTGGTATTGTTTCTGTCTGGTTTCTGTGAATACTTGGAGCTAAGCCATGTACACAACTCAGAACTTAATTTAGGCTGCATACAACTTCAATTTGAGTTCATACTGGAGGTTTAAGGAAGTCAAGAAGGCCAAGCCCATATAGACTTCCCCACAATTCAGTGGCGATGACCCAAGTCACCAACTTCTATAGGAACTTATCCAATCTTTTTGAAAATCCACACACTAACAGCATCCACCACATCCTGCAGCAGTCTATTCCACATCCTAAATGCCCTACATTTAAAACCATTTCTTCTCAGTTCAGTTCTTACTGTTTCCTCCCTCAGTTGTTTATTATGTACTCTTAGGTGGTATGGCTTTACCACTGATTCAGACCAATTCAGTTTAAGATCTTCATCCCCCATGATTTTATATAGTCACAGTCTCCCTCACCCTTCTATTCACCAGTGGCCACGATCCCAATTTCTCCTCTCTCCTCATACGATTTACCTTGCCTCCAGCAATTATTCTAGTAAAAGATCTCTGGGGCCTCTTCATTACCCTAACATCCTTAATAAGGAAGGGACAAAAAACTGTGGAACAATAATCAAAGATTGGCCTAACCATTTTCCTATACAGAGGCAATAAAACCTCCCACTCTGTGAGTGAAAACCCCATCTCATACAGTTTATCAACTGCATGGCTTTATTTGATGCTATTTTACTTTGGGCACCACTTTTAAGATAATTTTGTACATACACTACTAGAGCTTTTCACATTCTGACACCTTTAAGACCCTGCATATTATAAGTCTGTTGTACAATTTGCTTTCCAAAATGCATTATAATACATTTCTCCCTGTTAAAGGTCATCCCATTTTATTTGTCCATTCCATTATATAAATCAAGTCCTGACCAAATATTAATCTATCATCGAAGTATCCACTACTCCCCCACCTTGACATCATCAGCAATTTTATTAGCTTATTTTTACTAAATATCTTCAAATCACTAATAAAAATGCTGAACAGCAATGGTCCAAACAGTGAACCTTGGGAACATCGCTCACCACCTTTAATGAATCAGACACATGGCCATGCTGTCTCACCTTCTGAACTCTGTCAGCCACTGTTCAACCCATCTTACTATGGCTGAATCTAACCCCATCCCAATAAGCTTTTCAATAATTTTACAATGAGGAACTGTGTCAAAAGCTCTACTAAAGTTGAGCATTACCATATCTACGTTCCTCCCTTCATCAATAAACTTACTAATAAATTCATAAAAGGCCACCAAATTTGTTTCGCATGATCTATTTACCACAAATTCATGCTGACTTTTATCCACTAAATTTTACCTCTCATATATTCAGTAATAGTTTCACTCAGGATATCTTCAATAATCTTCCCTATGATGGAGGTCAGGCTATAGTTTGCCGATCACTACTTTTACCCTTCTTATGAATAGACACCACGTATGCCAATTTCCACATCTCTGGCACCGCCGCCTCTGTCAGTGATTTTTGTCCCAATCTAGTTATAACTGGCTAATATATCCTCCAACTCCTTTAAAAAGTAGGGATGTATCCGTCAGGTCCTGCTGCCTTTCCAACCTTTAATCTCCTTATCCTACTTCTAACTTTTCTTCAGTTATTATTTTTAGGGATCAATATACTTTTCCCAAATGCCTCATCTCTGCAACTCCATCATGTTTTTATATAATGCTCAAAGCATCTACTAAATTCATCTAACATCTCTTTTGGTTTTGAAGTCATAACCGCTCAATATTTAATGGACTGATCATACTATTTCCCTCCTTTTACAATTTATATATGCAAAAAAGCTTTTGCTATTATCCTTGGCCATTGCCAATCTAAATTCAAATTTTATTTTGCATTTTTATTTCCTTCTTCAATTGTTTCAAAATAGTCTTATGCCTAGTTTGAGCTACTGACGAACTTTGTTTCTTCATTCTTTGGAACAACGCTTTCTTTTCTTACATAATCTAATTATAATTTTGTAAGCCACAGAGTTTTTTGCCTTTATGATTATATAACTCATCTATTATGCCTTAAAATAACTCTCAAGATTCTTCCATGTTGAGATCCTTCATTCCAGCTTCCCAATCAATACTACTCAATTTCTCTTTATAGCTACATAATCCCTCCTATTGTATAAGAACTGTTCAGTTTTTTCCTTCATTATATTGGCTTTCCAAACATTTCAAACAGTACTGAATTGTGGTCACTTGTCCCCAGTTTTGGCTGAATCCTGATTTGCTTAATTACATCAGGAATGTTTGTTAAAATAACATCTAATATATTTTCCCCCTTGTGGCTTCAGTATACATTGTTTCATACCTACCACCATTAGGTCTTCCTGTACTCTGCACTCTAAACTATTTCCTTCCATATATTCACCCCACCTAATGTTTGGCATATTTAAATCCCTATTAGCACTAAGTCAGTGCCTTCTGCCAAGCCAGTGACATATTCAAAGAAAACTTCAGTATTCTCCATTTTTGTATCTGGTGCTCTATAAAAAATGGAGAAACTACATTTCCTCCTTTATACCCAGCAGCTCAACAGTAACCATTTTGATACTCCCCACAATATAATTTTCATCTATAACCCTAACTTCTAATCATCCCTAATGAATAAAGCCACCCCACCCCTTCTCCCATCTCTATTTTTATTTATTAATCTATATCCAGGTATCTGCTGATGCCACAGATTTTCATTTGACCACCAGGTTTCTACTACCCAGCAATGTCTAATTTATCTCTCCTCATTATCGTTTCCAATTCGCCATGCAAATTTTGTTTAAACTTCTAGCCATTACCATACTAGCTGACATATTTTTTATATTTATTTGACTTTGGGTTTATTATCTTCATGTTCCCTAGTCGTCCCTCTCCTTCAGGTTAAACAATTTTTATCTCATTTCTCAGTCTATGCCCCAAGATTCTACTACCTCTATAATTAAGATGCAGCCCATCCTTACTATACAATTTGTCATTGTTTTCAAATGTCCCCAGTGCTTTATAAATTTATAGCCACTTGCCCTGCCCATCTACATAGCCATTTGTTTGTAAAGCAATTCTCTTTTTTTTTTATACACAGATGCCCTAGGTTCTGGAAGTAATTCGAAATCATTATCTCACAACCTTTATTTACCAATTTTGCACTAGCTTGTTATAATCCTTCTGCATTTCTGGTAAAGTTTTCCACATGATATCATTTATACCCACATGAATTACTGCCAGTGGGTCTTCCCCGTACCACTAAAAATGTTGTCAACCATGTCATACAAATCCAGTGCTCCAGCTCCCGAGAAACTACTAACCATTCTATTTGCTTTATCTTTATTGCAAATATATTGATCCTATATTTTATTATAGAATCTCCTATAACGACTTACCTAAGATTTTATTTTCCCCTTCTGTTTCCAAGACATCTTCCTCAGCCATTTTATTTGAATCAATTAAATTCCTCAAGACACTATAACTATTTTCTACTGGAATACCATTAATGTACTTTCCTCAATATCATTGGCTTTTCTCTGTTTATCCTACTCTCCCTGTCTCTATCCATAACCTGTGTGTTTCTACATCAACCCTCCTTAACGATGCTGTGACTGGACCAAGTGGGCTCTCACCCCTCGTTTTTCTTCACCCACCTGAATCACCCCTATTTGCTTGATGACTTCCTTCTCCACACTCTCTTCCTTTCTTCCACCCTGTCCCTGTATTTCCTCCTCACCCTGCCCTGTATTTCACCTTCTGACCCACTTTTTTAGGCTTGACAAGGTCTTTAACCTTGCAGTTAACTCCAGCTGACTGTCTTCCTGAATCTGCAGTCTTTCCATGACCGTAGATGGGTTTGAGCAAAGTTCTTGATTTAACACATTTTCACACTCAAACTTACTATAATCAACCCCAATTCAGCCTCCTTATACATTTACAGTTTTGCAGCTTATCAATAAATCCCTTTCAACGTCAGCAATGAAGCAGGCACGATGCACATATCAGCCTTCCTTGTTTCCATTCTCCTTTAATCAATTATTTACCTACAATCTCCCTTACCTTTGCTTTCCCACGATAATATCCTGTCTCCTTCTCCCACTACCACACCAACATGCATGGGGCGCGTGTCTCCATACGTCTCCAGCACGCCAACCGCACTGCTCGTGAGTGCCAGCTTTATCAGCGAAACCTGGAAGTACCAGGGTATTCGTTGGTGAACAGCTGTGTCCTTTTAATATTTAAAAGTGGCCCCACAGGTATAGGGCTGCACTAAAACACTAACACATAAGCCTACTTTCCATAGTCCCTCTGCCCTCAGCACATAGAGGGTCTACAGTTGTAAGTACTTGAGCTGTCCACGGTAGGCAGCTTGATTTTCTCTCACTTGGGGCTCAAATCTTGAAAATGAGCAGTCTTTGGCTTTCCCACAAAATGTCCCTGGTTTCATGGACTTTAGCTTGTATATGCACTTTATCTAGTTAATTTAGAAGACAGAAAATTATCAGAATTGGGCCTTTTCCCTGGTGCTGGCATGGGACATGAAGCTCTGTGTGTCCATTGTATTACATATGATGGACCATTCGAGGATGGGCCCATGATCTTGTGGCATAATTTTTGCACGAAAATCAGTGTGTCTTAGCCCTTGGAATGCTCTGGTAGACTGGCAGTGTTATTTCACTGGGTTCTGCCTTCTTGATCATCATGGCATTCCTCCAAATGACTGACTTTTTTACCCAGGGCCACCACCTCAAGCTCGATCTGGTCACAGCAATCTTCAGTGGAGTTGACCTGGCATCCAAGTCTCCCATTTGGTGGGTCAGGTCCTCATTGGCCAGTCAGATTGTTTTACCTTGCTGGAGAGATTCAGGATTGTCTTCATGATGTTGTCAAGTTCCTTAAAAAGCCCTCCAGGGTCAGTGCATATGTGAAGTCCCCAGCAGTGATATTGGGGAATAATCTGGCTTCTGTCATTTTGGGCCTTGCTGCCTCTCAGGAGAGGAGGTGGCATGCACAATTGCACATCAAGGCATTTAATTCCTTTTCTGTCTCCCTCTCTGCTGTCATTTCTGATTCTGCTAAGTCCATGGCATCTGCTTGTGGTGGGTAGGTAAGCAAAGAGTTTCACAAGCAGGATCAGATTGATTGTAATCAGGTTCGTGTCTCAGTTATGGTGGAGCTGTTGCAGTGTGCTGCTGCTAACTTAAGCGCATCACGGACCCCAGAAGCTCATTTTTATTGCCAACACCCTCTCCTCCTTCTCCTCCTCCTCCTGTCGGCCTCTCTTACCTTGGGGTTGGGCCTTCTTCCTTAAGGTGACGGTGATCTTGGGGACCTCATCCTTGTGAGACCTTGAGGAGCTGGAACCATTTAATGAGGAGTTCCTGCTTCTTTATGGCACACCAACAGGGTGATAGTACCCATAGCAGAGACCAAGAGAGTATAAGCCAAAATACAGCAAGTTGCACAAGTAGTCCTACACTACTACTCAGCCCTCATGGCAGTTCTAGCACTCCTTCATAGGATCCTGATGACCCTATGAATGACATTGTATGCTCTTTCCTGTTTCCAGAGAACTGTAAAATAACTCAGGCTGTCACTTTTTGTGTAAAGGGATGCTGTTCCCAAAACCCAAGTACAGGCACTGGTGGGCTGAAGGTGAAAACCAGTTGATTGGCATTCTAGAAATGGAGCACCAGTGCTTTCAGCATACTTGTGGTGGCAGGGTACCTGTATGGTACGGCTTTAACTTTCATTTGGGAACTTGTGTGAGTTTCCACTGAACGAGGCAAGGCTCTTATCAGGTTTCAAACTAGCAGAGATCTGGCTGTAAATATCACTGCAAGGATGTTTAGCTGGGACAGGACCGTTGATGTCAGCCAGACCACAGCTAAGACAAACATTCCACAGTAACAGACATCTCAAACTAATAAAGACCGGTTCCCCTAACGGATGCTTGGTGACAAAGGATTTTTGAATCTGTGATGTCAGAGTGACATACTAGATGATGCTTTCTGGGAGGGGTAAATAGGTGTTTTAGCTCTGATCGGAGCTCTGAGATGGGGTTAGGCAGCAGATGGGGCACAAACTACCATCTATAGTTTTCAGCCTGATTCAACTGTCTTGTGGTAAGCTAAACCTTCTAGAGAGAGAGAGTTAGAGTTTTTCTGTGTGAATTCTGAATGAAAAGTTTATTTTCCTTTTTGTAGAATTCCTGTTCCTCATAGTTTGTTATAATATCCTGTAGAATTTGTGTGGTTATCTTGAAATATTGGAAATATTATTTTTATATTTCATGGTCTGTGATTGAATCCTTTGAGGTACAGCTAACCAACTTAAAACTGACAAGAACTGTTTCACTGCCACTGAGAGAAGGCTACAGTTACCATACACTGTTTCCAAAATAAGGTGTTCTCAGCTGTGACAGAGAGGGATGGTGATGTGATCTTGAGCAGGAGCACTGTACTGTGTGAGTAGTACCTCTGAAGGGATGTGAACTTGGAGACTCCCAAAGAATGTCCAAGCTAAGTGTGGCAGCTACCAGAGTACTGAAGCGCTGGTAACAGTGATAGAGGCGAGTCTGGGAAGGACCAGTCTGTCACAAACTGGAGGCAGCATGTGGGATCTGAAACACTTGTCAGTACAAAGGTACCTGTCCAGTCACAGAACAGGATATACAAGGGGTATGGTATATTTTACCTGTTTTGTTTAGCAAGACTAGAAAGATAGAAGGCATTATGCCTAAGTCATATAACAAACACTCACTGGTAGAATTACAGGGAGCTGTGCCAACACAGACAACTGGTCTATGAGAAGTGCCACATGGGCATAACTCTAGCTATTCTCCAAAAATGTGACCAAGAAAACCATGCAAAGGGATCCCAGCGGAGGTATTGGACAATGCAGAGGTGCCAGAATCTGTGACCGGGGCAGCAGTGCAAGCAGACCAGTTACAGATGTTTCAGCTGCAGCTTGCATACTTAAACAACACACAGAGATGGAACTGTGAAAGGCTGAGGAGTGAGAGAAAGTGTCCAGCACCAGATCAAGGAGGAAAAGTGAAAGGTGGAGGAGGAGAAAAGTCCAGCATGAACTCCAGATGGAAATGCTTGAGCATGACAGTCAGATGGAGATCCGCGCCAGAGGACATCACTAGAACCTGTGAGAAATGGCATGAGGGTTCGACCCAGGAAGCCAAAATTAATTCTAAAATGTTTCCTAGATATGAGGAGGAAGGGGTGATATCAATTTATTTTAAAGATATTTTCAGAGAATCTGTGGGCATTTGGAACTGGGACAAGGCTTCTTGGGTGACTCACCTACTGTCACTGCTTACAGGCAGGGCATTAGAAGCTTTTGCCTGAATGTATGATATGACTGTATGGGCTATGGTGCAGTGAAAATGCCTTGCTAAAGTGTTTTGAGTTAACCCCAAGGCCTATAGGTAAACATTTAGAGGGTTAAGAAAGGCACCAGGAGACAGCTATGCTGAAACGTGTGTGCAGCTAAATAACTTGCTAGAATGATGGTTAGAAGGTACAAAAGCTTGCTCTGTGGTGGAGATAAAAGATTTGTTTCAGCTGGAACAGTTTTTAAAAACTGTACCTGAGGATATGAGAAAATGGTTGTTGGACAGAACTTGAGCTCTGCAAAGGAAGCAGCTGAGATGGCTGATCAGTTCATATCTGGCCGACTATCCTCTCACAGAAAGGGAAGCATGGAGGGCCATCAGGAGTTTTTTTTTTTGAATATTCTGTTTATTAACAGTTTCTAAGACAACAGAAACAACAACTTGAGCGTACTACAGACAACAGGAAAAAAAAACAAATACAGTTACAAACATACAAACTTCCCAGTTATTAACTTAATACATCCTATAACTTCCATTTATTAATTCCATTTATTAATTTATTAATGTATTAATTAAAGGTGCAGTCGAGTGTGCAGCAATACCTCTATGTCTTTTATATATTCAGGACTCCTGGATGACTACCATTATTATATGCAGTCCATATAACAAACTCCCTCCTCTCTACCATTTATATTGTACTAGGATATTAGAACCACCACCCAGGGCAACTTACGAACCTGGCGTTCAACTGCTAGCCCTTCCTTCAGCCGTCTCCCCACTGGGATACCTCTATACCTATCTTATGCCCTGATATTTATATGTTCAACCCTGAGCAGAGCATTACATTTTCAGATAGACTCAACGTCCCCATAAAAGGGCCGGTCCTTATAAAACCTCTTCCATGTGAGTCTCTCTAAAGCCAATGTCATTATAACTAATTTTTGCCAGTCACTCAGCAGTGGGCCCATTCCCAGTGACCCAGGTATTCTGAATGCAATGTCTAGCTAATACTAGGAAACCCTTACCCATCTGGGCAATATTTGCCACTCTTCTTCCCTTTCTATTCTTTTCACTCCAAATAGGCAGACTAAAGGGTCACGGGTCAATTGCCCCCCGCCCTTGTTTATCTCCTGTATCCACCCCAGTATCTTTTCAGCACCGGACATGTCCAAAAGCAATGGAAGAAGGTGCCCAATCCCTTCCACACCTTCTACAGTTCAGCGAAACAGCAGGTTGTGCCGTGCACTGCCACCTAGGGGCCAATAAACTCTGTGCAAGAACCATAGAAGGCCTCCTTAAATTTATTACATATCATAATTCCTCTGACATACCCAGCACTAATTCCCAGTTTCTTCCCGATATCTGCAACCCAAGATCCTTTCCCGAGGGTCTGAGGGCCCGCCTGGTCCGGGTAGGCTCTGCCTTATCCTGTCTGACTATTTTCCCAACAAACCCTTTTATATCTTTCCTAGATTGGCATACCATCTGCTCTATTCTATTTAGCTGCAATCCCCCTTCACCCTATGCTCAATGCGTCTATATATGTTTTCAGCTGTAAATACCGAAACATATGAGAGGCTCCACACCAATCTCTCTCTCTGACCTTGTGAAACTCACTCAGCTCCCCTTCTCCAGCAGCATCCCCATACTACTGCTCCTCCTGTCTCCCATTCCTGGAACCCTCTATCCTCCATCCCAGGGATAAAGAAGGGTTCCTCGCAATTGGGAGTGAGACAGTCTCCCTTGGGTCCCCCTTCTGTCGCCATAAGTGGTACCAGGCCTCCAACGCCTCCCTAACTAATGGATTACCACTACCCATTCCCTGTATACCTGCTGCCCTCTGCTATGTAGGTAGGCTGTGAGTCTCCCGGAGTCCCTCCTGTTCCAGACCTATCCAGCTAGCCACCTCAGGTTTGTGAACCCAGTCCGCTATCCCCGGAGTTGGACTGCCTTGTAATATGCCCCTAGGTCTGGGAAGCTGAGGCCACCTCTATTTCTATCCGCTTTAGCCTTAATAAACTTATCCTGGGCTTTTTCCCCTGCCAAATAAAGTCCGTGAACCTCTCTCTAAACGCTTTCACATCCCTCTCTGTTAGCCTCAACTGCAACATTTGCATAGGGTATAAGATACTGGGATAATATTCATTTTATGAGATTTATTCTCAATCCAAGACACTGGTAGTTGCATCCATCTCTTCATGTCTGCCAATATCCGATTTATCAAGGAGTGATAATTCAACTTATAGCTCGTCCACCTCTACCCAAACGCACTCCTAAGATATTTAAAGTCCAACCTGACGACCCTGAATCCTCTGTCGTCACTTCTGGACCTACCTCTGGGAATCCCATAGCTTCAGATTTCTTCACATTAATCTTATACCCGATAACCCTGCAAACTTTTCAATAATGTCCATAAGGCATCCTGTAGAACCACTCATGTCCCCAGAAATAGCAGCATATCATCAGCATAGAGCGCCACCTTATGCTCTCCTAACTCCCCATCCCTCACTCCCACCACACCCTCATGCTGTCGTATCACAGACGCCAGTGGTTCGATCACCAAAGCAAATAGCAGGGGGACAGAGGACATCCTGTTCTTGTGCCTTCCAACCTGAACTTCGCAGACAGACATCGATTCACTAACACCTGTGCACTCGGCTTCTGGTACATAGCCCTAACCCACCCTATGAACGGGTCCCCAGACCAAACCGGTCATAACCTCAAATAAAAATCCCATTCCACCCTATCAAACGCTTTTTCAGCGTCCAATGAGATCACCCCATCTTGGTGTCACCCCTTTCAGCCCACCATATAATGTTTACCAACCTCCGAACGTTGTGATAGGACTGCCGCCCCTTAATGAACCCTGTCTGGTCTGGGTGGACCACCTCTGGGAGAATATTCTCAGCCAGTGGCAAGGACCTTGGCCAGAATTTCATATCCACATTGAGAAGGGAGATTGGTCGATAGGAGGAACATTCGAGCTCATCCTGACCTCCTTTCTGAATTACAGATATTAGCCTCATAACATGAGTCAGGCAATAGCGGGACCTGGTCTTCCTCCCCTTTCAAACACCCTCCCAGTAAGCCTGCCAATTGTCCCCCAACATCTTATAGTATTCGACGGAAAGCCTTCGGCCCACTGGCCTTTCCCTCCTGCAACTTCTGTATGGCTCAGTTTCCTGCCTTGAAATGGGCTGACTCAGCATCTCTCTCTGCTCATCTGTAATCCTTTGCAGAGATGTCCCGCTCAAGAACTCTCGAATCACGCTCTTTCTGCCTATATGCTCCGGCCTATACAGCTTTCATAAAAACTCCCAAAATGCTCTGCTATATCCTTAGAGCTAGTTATGATTTGCCCCCTTAATCCACAGAATCCTAGTTGGACCCTGCCCCTTCATCAGCCTCACCAACATAGGCCCAGGCTTGTTCCCCACTCAAAACCCTCCTCTGACAAAAGAACCACGCCCTCCTGCTTCTTCCCTTAAGAGAATTAAGGCCTCCTTGCCACTGCCAACATCTTGGGGTTTCCCCTTTCCCTCCTCCTACTACTTCTCCAGCTCTTTCACTTGCCTTTCTCGATTCTTTCCTCTTTCCCCTTTTCTGTTTTTGATCTTAGCCACATAGGCTATTATCGCCTCGCATATAAGGCGTTTCCTGCCCGCCTCCCATAACATGGCACTGGACACCTCACCCGTATCATTCTCCTCTTCACATAGCTCTATTGCTCTGTCAAGTATTCCTTGAACGCTTGGTCCTTAGCTACATGTAGGAAATCTCCAGGTTGACGATCTACTCTCAGCCCCTTCCCCGCGATACTCAATACAACCATAGCATGGTCCGAGAGGAAAATGGGCTGTGGCTTATCACTTTATTCGCCCCACCCAGCTTCTAGTTAGGAAAAATAATCTAGTCGGGACCAAATCCTATGGGGTTAGAGAACGATACTCCCGCCCAGTGGGGTTGACCGCCTCCACCCATCCACCAAATCCAGATCTGCAATTCCAATTGTCCACTGCCCCATGGCCTCGGCCGCCTCCCCTTACCCTCAGAATGGTCCATCTGCATCCATTGTCCAATTAAAATTCCCTCCATAATGAGCCCCGGAAATTGCTCTCTAATAAGCAGGCCCAGCAAGAGGAATAACAATCAGGGTCATATACTGCGCATGCGTAGACACAACCAAGGTAAATGTCCCCCGCCAAATTCCAGTGACAAAATATATCTGCCCTCCTTGGGGTCTCGCACAACTCTTTTCACCTCAAGAGCAGATTCTTATGCAAGAGTATTACTACCCTCCCTTTATCGAGGAATAAGAGGTCAGCTAAACATTTCCCGACCCAATTCCGTACCAATTTGGCATGCTTCACATCTGTCGGGTGTGTCTCTTGCAACATTGCCACCTGCGCCCCTTACGTCTAAGTGCAGTCAAAGTGCAGTCCTCTTCACTGGGCTCGCTGTACCTTTAACATTCCAGGATATCACATTTAAATTACCTAAGTCACCCATCTCACTCTATTTTACTTTCCATTTTAAGGTTATTAACATTTGGTATTGCATTACACATATCCACATATTCATAAAACTCACGGTACCTTTCTATACTTTTTTTCAGATGTCTGCACACTGCCTCACACCAACATACCACTGGGCACTACCCTACTAACATAAAACTAAATGAACTATCTATTCTATCATCTATACCTAATCCCCCAAACCCCTCTAACCCCACCGCCTCCCTCCCTCCCCTTCCCTTGTAGCCTCTCCTCTTCACCTTCCCCTACAACACTAATTGCTAACATAGCACAAGTGTAGATTTAAAGATAATGTAGAACAGACACTCAAAACCATAACTTGAGATCTGCGCCCACGCCCCTCAACAGCCAAATTTCCCTCTTCTGGAGTTGTCCCACTCCCGGGACCCATTAATCTCCATCCCGAGCTCGATCAGTATCCCAGTTTCTTTCTCCTATCTCAGCCAGCCCCACCCCCTCAATCCGCCTCCGTGTCTCACCCAGTTGCTTCATTCTTTATCCCTCTTACCCCAACCCTTATCCCTCCCCATCCTGGCTAACCCTTATTATCAGAACCCCTCCCACCCGAGAACCCCTTGCACATGCACAACTCCTTTCTCATTCTCCCTTTGTCACCAGCTCAGCACCAATCCGGTCTCACCCTGCTCCCTTTATCCTACTACCACTAACCTCCTTATCCAGTTTAACCCCCGACCAGACCCACCCAGGTAAGGAGACCTGTAACTCAACCTTTGACCTCTGTACCTTAGCCTTTTCTTCCAATCCCTTGAACACCCTCAACCAAACAATTCCCTAAAGGGCTTCAACCAAATCCTAACACTTTTAAACCCTCGCAATGACTTCCCTGCTCTAGGCTATCATAACTTCCTCCTTCCCTCTAGCTAATCCCCAACCCTCCCCAAACCCACTTCATCCCTTCCAGACAGAAACTGAATCCATGTCTCCTTAGTCCACCCCATAACCATACCCCACCCACCCTAATTTACAGCCTTAAATGGACACATCATGGATCCGATAGTATCAGAGGAAGGCACCAGAGGCTAGGCCGTGCCATCTTAAAAATACTCGCTTAGGCCCTCCTCCGCCTCTACCTCGTCTGCAGCGGAGACTCTCCTCGTATCCACGGCTCTCTGGTTTTCATCTGAGTTCTCACACAGGACCAGTCAATAAAGATAGCCCTCCCCAAGAGCAGAAGGAACGCATCTGATGTCCCAAACTTGCAACTTCTAGGCCTTCTTGCCCATAGTTCTTCCACCACGTCTGGACCAGCAACTGTCGCATCCAGGAACCGGACCTCCTCGAGGCAAAAGTGGCACAACGGCTTCAACCAGGAACAAGGAACACTCTCAACACAATTCAGTCCCAACACTGTAGCCAGAAAACAGTCCTCCATCAGAATGATCAAATCAAATCGAGACCTCTTAAAGCCATCCTTCCAATCTTACATCCCCACCACTGCTCAGCTCACTCTTCTCTTCAAACCCTTCACAAACTCCTCTGCCTTCTAGAGCTCCCAGAAGAGTAGGTCGCTCCTTCATGCTTTATTCTGAGTGTGGCGGGGGTACCAAGAAAATTTTCCACTTTAAAGCTCCTCAGCTGCGCCATCAGCCCATTGAAGGCCTTCCTTTTTTCAACAGGCAAGCCGAGTAGTCCTGCAAAAGGAATAATCTATGGCCCTCATAGCATAAGGTATCTTGGGATCTGTAGGCTTTCAATAGCGCTTCTCGATCCTGAAAGTTATGGAGCCGTAATTATCTGCCAGCAGGGGCTGATCTGCACGAGGCTGTGCATTACCGCCTGATGTGCACTCTAATTTGATCTTACCATTTTCATTTTCAGTCCCAGCAATTTGCAGCACTCTACTGCAAAGTCAAGTGCATCCTTCCCTCCAAACCCTCAGGGAGCCTCTAAGTCATAAATTTAGCTGCGATGATAGTTCTCCTGGTAATCAGTAAGCCTCTTTAAACTCCTCCAGCTCCCTCTGCAATGCACGAACTTGCCCTGGGACTGCCAAGAGTTCGTCTTCCAGCCTGGAGATTCTTTCTTCACCTCCAGCCAGCCGAGTGTTCTGTTGCACTTGCTGCTCTATAACCTCCTGCAATTTCCCATCCAACTTGTCTTCCAGCTTTATAAGCATGGCTCGGGGCTGCAATTACCTGCCTGTTGCTCCTTCCCTAGAGCCGCTACCTCCGCCACCGAAAGTGAAACCAGGCTCAGCATTTTCTCCCTCCAGGGCCCGCCCCCTTTTCCCAGTTTTCCCAGTCGCCTCTGGTTTTTGAAGGCATTGGGGTCAGATGCTCATCCTTTACTCTCCCCACCTGAGACCACTGTTTATAGCCGGGGTGAAAACTCCGTTTATTAATTTATATTAACTGGCTATTTCAATCGGAGCTAGCGGGAAACGTGACTTCTCCGTTAGTGCTCATTAGCGCCCCATCAGGTGGTTTTAATGAAACCTTGGGGGGCAGCCTAAAGGGAGCCAGCTTATACCCAACAAAAGGGAAGCCCCTGGTCCTAAAAGCACAGGGACGGAATGCAGTAAGGCTATTCAGCCAGAAACTGGGGCATTTGTATTATGATTGCCCAGAAAATTTAACAAAGAGTGTGAGTGCAGCTGAAGGAAAGCTTTGGAAGCTCCAAGCAGATAGTAGCATGTACACAGAGTGCAGTGCCTCTAATTCCACTGCATACTTGCACCCTGTGTGTGTAAATTGGAGGATGACACTGGGGCCTCCACTTCTTTGGTGAAGCAGTACTTAATTCAAAGGAACAGATCCTGCCTGGCCAGTTTTCTAGGATTAGACTGGTGATGGATCCAGTGGTCTCCGTGCCACTGGCCCAGATCTTGTGAGCTGGGAAGGTGGCCAGGACATACAGGGATGTGGAAGTTGTACCAGACCTGCCTGTGGATGTACTCCTGGGTAATGGCTTCGATAGTAGGGCCAGAGTTGTTGTGTGTCACTGCCATGGCAAGATGAAGGAACCAGCTCCTGATGACACTGAGGGGGCAGTGCATGAGGAAGCAACCCCTACCTCAGTTGCAGGAAAAGTGTGGCTGAAGAATGAGCTGGGAGCAGCAGTTCTGAGTCACAGCTACTGATGGAGGAGAGCCCATCTGGGGTGGCTGTCCCACAGCAGAGAGTTTTATGGGAAGGTCAGGTGTAGAGCTAGGAGAGAGCTCAGCAAGCTGACCCATTCCTGCAAAAGCTAAGGGAGTTAGCCACCAGTGGGGAAGGTGACTCCTGGGTGTGGGGAAAGGAAGTGTACTGAGACAATGGGCTTCTGTACCTTGGTGGGTTCCTAAGAGGGACTGGAGAAAGAGGTGAATAAAAGTATAGGAAGCAGCTTCTGGCCTTAGCCCATGACATACCCTTTTCAGGACACTTGGGGTAAGTCGTGCAAAAAGGTGGCTGATGAATAATTTTTATCGCCAGTATTTCTAAAGATGTGGCAAAATACTGCTGGATTTGTCCACAGTACCACAGGGTGGGAAAGGTTGGGACAAGGATAAAGTGGCTTTGATTCCCCTACCTGTTATTGAAGAGCTTATTTCTGCAAGTTGCCATGGACATTATGGGGCCCTGAGCACCCCAAATCACAATGGCAAATGGTACATCTTGGTGGTTGTAGATTATGCCAGAAGGTACCCAGAAGCAGTGCCCATGTCCTCCATTGAGGCTGAGAAGGTGGCCACTGCACTGCTGGGAATATTTAGCCAGGTGGGTTTTCCTCAGGAGATTCTGTTGGATTAGGGGACCAACTTCATGTCTGATGGTTAGTCTCTGGAAGAAGTGTGGAGTAAGGCAGCTCAGAGGCTCGCCATACCACCCCAGACTAATGGTCTGGTTGAGCCATTCAGTGTGTCTCTTAAGAAAATGTTAAAGGCATTGGCTTATCAGCATGCCAGAGAGTGGGACAGTACCTACCCCATCTCCTATTTGCATATAGAGAAATCCCACAGGAGTCCACAGGGTTCTCACCCTTCAAGCTCCTGTTTGGCCACAGGTAATGGGCCATCTTGATTTGGAAAGGGATGAATGGAGGGTGAACTTGCTCCCAGGGAATCTGTTGTGGAGTATGTCTTGAATTTCAGGTCATGGCCTAAGGAGCTATGGGGCTTACCAGGGCACCTAACTACTGCACAACAAAAGCAAAAAAATAATACGACTGTGGAACCAGAGCCTGGGAGTATGAAGCTGGACAATGGTTGATAGTGCTCATCCCTGTTCAGCAGAAAAATTGCAGGTGGCTTGGGAGGCCTTACTCCGTGGTCAGTAAGGTGAATGGTGTTAATTATGTGAATGAGCTACCCAACAGAAGGCACAGAGAATGGGTTCTACAGGTAAATATGATGAAACCCTACCATGACTGGAACGAGATGGTCCTGACTGTGTGCAGCTCTCTGGAGGAGGCAAAACAGGCCCACTGGTAGATCTTTGGGAGAGGTCAAGGGAGTATCCTGAGTGGATGCAGACACACTCTTGGCGCAGCTGACATCAGTCCAAGCTGCGAAAATGAGAATGTGTTGAGTACATTTGGCGACTTGTTCAAAGGAAGCCGGGTATACCACACTGACAGAACACCACATGGATACAGGGGTCCAAGCTCCACTTAGACAGCCACCCTACATGGTCCCAGAGGTGTAAGATGTACCATAGAGGAGATCAAAAGATGCTGGCCCTCCAGGTATACAGGAGTCCAGTTGTCCTAGGCTTCCCCAGTGGTACTGATGCCCAAAAGGATGGATATGATGTTCTGCATTGACTTCCATAAGCTCAACAGCTGCACAGAGTCAGATGCATATCCAATCGCCAGGACAGACGAAGTGTTAGAGAGGTTAGGGAGTCCATTTCCTGTCCAGCATAGATCTGACAAAGTGCTATTTGTAGGTGCTCCTGACACCTGAAGCCAGAGAAAAGTCTGCCTTCATCACCCCATATGTACAATTCAAATTCAAGGTAATGCCATTCGGGAGGAAGAATGTGCCAGCCACTTTCAGTGGCTTGTGGACTGCATCCTGCAGGGCAGGAGACTGCACTTGGCGTACATGGATGACATCGCAATCTATAGCCAGACCTGGGAGGATAATGGCCAGCATGTGACTGAGGTGTTCCGCCAACTACAGACTGCTGGGTTGACAGCCAAGGCAGAGAAGTACCAGACAGGAATGGCAGAAGTGTCATACTTTGGGCACAGGATGGAAAGGGGTACATCAGGCCTGATCTGGTGAAAATTGAGGCCATCCAGGGATGGGCCACACCTACAACCAAGAGGTAGTATGTGCCTTCTGGGGACAGCAGTGTACTACCATAAGTTTGTGCCAGATTTCAGCAGTGTGGGCCAAACCCTGTCTGATCTCACTTGGAAGAAAATGACAGAAAAGATTCAGTGGAGGAACCCTGTGATACTGCCTTCCGTCAGCTGAAGGAGGCATTGTGGTGGGTGCTCGCTAGTCCAGACTACTCTTTTAAGTTCATTGTGCATGTAGATGCATCTGATCATGGGTTAGGTGCAGTTCTGAGTCAGGTCATGAACTCGGGGAGGAGCACCCCAGTTTGTGTACCTGGGCAGGAAGCTTCTGCCCAGAGAGCAGGCTTACACCACAATAGAGAAGGAATGTCTGTGAATTGTCTGGCTTTGCAGAAGCTGCAACCATACCTGTATAGAAGGGAGCTCACCTGGTTATGGATCACAGCCCCTTACTTGGTGCACTGGACCAAGAGCCAGAATGCAAAATTGCTAAGATGGAGCTTGGTGCTGCAGACCTATGATATAGTTATCTGGCATCTCTGTGGGTCACAGAACAGCAGTGCAGATGGGTTGTCCAGACGATAGGGCCCTAAGGTTTTTCTTTTTTCCTCTCTTGTTTTATAACGGAGAGATGTAGAAGAAACTAAGTTGGGTGATCCGGGCGGCATGAGCCATGGCCCCTGGAGCCAACCATCTCACAGCACACACAAAAAACAGTGCTGCTAACAAGATTGGTTTTCTTTCTTCAGGGAAAGGAAATGTGATGGCTAGTACCTGCAGTGTGGCTTTAACTTTCATTTGGGAACTTGTATGATAGCAAGAACCTGGTTGTAAATATACTGCAAGGATACAAGTATGTTAGGCTAGGCAGGCCTTTGATATCAGGCAGACCAAAGCTAAGATAAACATTCTACAGTAACAGATATCTCAAACTAGTAAAGATGGATTCCCCTAATGGATGCTTGGAGACAAAGGATTTGTGACTCTGAAGGAACACGAACCTGGGACTCCCCAAAGAGTGTCTAAACTGAGTGGTGGCAGCTGCTGGAGTATTGAAAGCTGGTAACAGTGATGGAAGTTGAGTTTGGGAAGGACCAGTCTGCTACAATACCAGAAGAGTAGCACTCAGTTATTCACCATTCAGACCCTAGTTCAGCATCTCAGAAGGAGGCTACTCTTGTTCAGTGCTCCAGACAGGGAACACAGCAGTTTGGTGTCCCAGAAGAGGCACCCAATGGCCCAGGAAGCAAAAGTGAGGACATTTCCTTCCTGAACTGGTATCATATTATACTAACACTTTGTTTCCCTTTTCACGTTAAGCCTTTGGCAAGGACCAGACTGGTCCATGTTTGGATTCTTTCTGATTGGTCATAGGAGGTAAGACCTCTGTACCTTGGGAACAGCATCCAGCCCAAAGGAAAGTGTACTATGTACCTCTTAAACTTGATGCCTAAGTTATAGTGTACTTGAACTCTGTCGAATGAGCAGTATCCCCCATTTCAATGTCAATGGATTAATGCAACATTTGTATGGAACTTTGTGCTTCCTTCAGGGAAATGAAAATAATGCAAAGTAAATGTGCAGTGCCCTGGACCACTGTGTACAATGCTGATGTTTAATCTGTCATTTGTACGGATGTTACTGATGTAAAAGAAGTTACTAATGCACTGACAATCAGCTTATTTTATCAAAGAGTAATATTACCTATGAAAGATTACAGGAAAATTATATTATTGCAAATATTTCAGGATACAGTATACTTATACAGTCAGGCTGCATTGTGGAAGTGTACGGCTGTTGTTTCAAACTTTGTGAAATTATTCTTGCCTAAATGTTAAACTTATTTTCATTTTCACATTCTGAGTTTTCCATCAGTATCAATATGGCTCAATTAAGCTGACCTGCTGGTGCTGTGGAGCGCTACCACTTCAATGTTGACGAAAAAGGTTTGGGAGTGAGCCCAGTGCATCAGAAGGTTGGTCAGGGAAGGTTGGATGAACATCCCAGGGACAGCTCGCCACCTCCAGGAGGGAGGGTTTGTGGAGGAGCCTGACATTTGGTTGACACCAGCAGAGGCTGGATGCACTACCAGCCAGGGACCACGTACTGAGGGGAAGCCAGTGGTGGACATCTATGGGGCATGTGTGGGAGCACACATGCTCTTGTATTGATATAATTGCACAACCACGCTTAGGAAAAACACCAACACAAGGAAAAGCCTTGTGCAGCAGTGCATTAGGCGCAGCTGACCTCTGTGCCGAATGATGCCACAGCAGCCTCAGGCCACACTTGGTTGATAGTCTCTTCTCGAAGCTCTGCCATAGTGGGTAAGCTATGGGCCTCCAGTCTGAGGTGGTTGTCGGGGATGCAGGCTGTGGAGCAGTGGACTGAGTTGGGGTACTACCCACCTCCAGCAGAGATCATAAAATAGTTTAAAAATATGGTTCGATTATCCAGGTGTTGGTTTAAAGAGCAGGTGTTTACTTCTAATAAATAGACAACTGACTATTTTTATGTATTGTATTTTAATGCATTAGTAATTACATTCTGCTTTTTAAATAAAATATTTTTTGGTGCAGTGAAACAAGTAGGGTTTCACCTTTAGCATCTCACACTGCTAGTAAAAGAATTCAGCACAATTCTGGCATTCGATGTCAGCCACCACCAACTACTTAGTAGCCCAATATACAGTGGTGTGTAGTAGAGCATTGTTCTATATAGAATTCCGTCCCTCTCAAAAGGCTGTTGTACCACAGTTCAAGGTCATGACATTTGACTGTATCCTTCTAATGGTACAGCAGCATTCTGAAACAACACGAACCGCTGCAAGTCAGTTTGATCTGGAAGCAAAAGAACCATCGTGTTCACATTTCACATAATACTATACACTTTAAAAATACAGGATGAACAACTTTATACACAACCAGTGTGTTCTGCCACCTTAGGGTTCTGTTTCCCAAAGACCTCTCAAGCATGGCTTTTTGATGTCAGAGGAATCAGAACCCCTATATCAAAACACACTGGTTGTGCATAGTTGCCCATCAGTGTTCTCGTATGTCAGTGAGAAACTAAATATATTTTTCTGTCTTTTCAAAAGAAATAGATACTTCTTTCAGCAAAATCTTTGCCTTTTATATGTTTACACTACTGTGGTCCATCTGTATGATTTTACAATTTTTAAAACAGTAATTGGCTTCTCTTTTCTTCTGCTCAAGTAAAATCTGGTTATGCCACAAATGTCATCTGCTAAATTATAGCAAAGATCACATTATCAAAAATCACATAGTTCTATAAACTATATAATATTTTGGTGCTAAAAGTTTATTTCTCTATAAAATCTGAAAACAATTTAATTTCCCATTGAAATCTTGCTGCCAGCCTTACCAACTAGCAGTTTCTGACACTGTAATACAAAAATTCCATTGGATTAATTTTTTACTAGTAGTTGGCAAAATACAAATGCAGTGATGAAAAGGTAATTAAAGAAACAAATAAAAGCAAACAGAATGATTAGAGAGGCATACAAAGGCCCCAAACCTTCATTTTTCATGACATACATCCCTATTACAAGCCCTCTCCTTAACATCATATTGTACACAACAAATGACCTTTGTGCAACACAAAGATGAATCAACACGAAAGAGTGAATCACCACTGTAAGTGCAAACACGTATTGAAAAAGTATACCCTGCATCATTATCTCCCCACCCCTAAAAAAGTTCAATGGTTAAGATTGTAAAACTCCTTTTAAGCTCTGGTACGATTTTAGTCAGCCAATGAGAATCATGTGCTTAAAAGGAATACAGTGGGTTGAGATAACTAAGTCATCCATCAGATACAAGTTCCACAAGTCTTGTCATGAGTGAGAAGAAAGAAGTTAAGAGCATTCCTTTTTTGTACTTAACAAAAAGTAAGTTTTGAACCACTCACAATAATTCAGTTGTTGAATTTCTAGATACCTGAACTTATTAAAAGCTGAGTTGCTAGGCTAGCAGAAATAATTCCTTAGATAATTTATTGACTTTTTAACTTGACTTTTGATCATTTGGTTGTTTGCTTGGTTGCTTTGCACTTCAGCAAGCTGCAGGCAATACCCACCAGCTTGTTTTCTGTGCTTTGTATAGGCTGCTTCAGTCTGGTTCATGTCAAACTGGGAAAGCCCCCACCCACCCATGGCAGGCCAAGATACAGGGAGTACACTGCCAGTTCCTGCCTCAGCCTAGATGCTAATCTGACACGAACAGGGAGAAACAAGACAACAGAGCTGAGGGGGTAGTGGACGTGGAGGCCATTGAGGGCATCATCTGCAAATCAGGGCCTTTCCTCCATGTGTTCATCACTCTTCTGCCTTCTCCCTACACTTGTCAGTCACTTTCACAGTGCTTCCATGGTCAACCATGATGTCCAGTGTCATCCCAAGTTCTCCACAACTGCAGCAAGAAGGCTGTAACCCTCCCAGAGGCAGGGGTTAGGCTCATGAGGCAAACAGTGTTGGAGAAGTTATTTTAAAATGGAATATATTACAGATGCAGATGATTTGTCACCACTGCTCACTGTGGACACAGGCACGGTGCACACACACATGGTGGTGTGAGGTGGTCCCTTAATGCCATACCATGGCCTCGGTGGACAGCATGTCCCTTTACACTGAGGAGGCTGGCCTGGGTTCTTTAACATTTGTCAGGGTACAGGAAGACCATAAAGATAATAAGCACAGTGCCTCCCACCTGGGCAGTGTTATTAAGAGTGCCTCAGAACACTTGAGTGCTGAACCCACTGGGCAAGGAGCAATAACTCTGGATGGTGCACAGCCTGGTGTAGATGGTTCCCTGGGAGGTCAGGCAGTGATATGGGGCTAGGGTTCAAAAGTCAGTTAGTAGCAAAACAGTTTGAATACTTTAACCTTTTGTCTCTCTAGGTCCCCTTTCCCTTTCCCTTTCCCCAACAATAACTTGAGGATGCAGGGCACTCACTCTTGAAACAGAAGTTGCTTGAACACCAACAATTTATTTACACATGACTTGTGCACAGTCACACACATTTAGTGGAAGAATTACCTAGTCAAATTCAAAGTCCTACCCCATTTATTAACCCATTCTTACCAATAGTGCCATTTGGCATTGGAACCATCCATTGCTTAACTTGATGCAAAATGGAGGCCCAAATACCTGAGCATTTACATGTCCCAAACCTATAAGCAGTAGGAACCAGATTTCTCAGTAAGCAAACATATATTACAAGTTATTTGTCCCCATGCAGACCATGAAGGAACCGAGGGTTACCACAGGATTTATTGCTCCCCAAATACATATTTACACTGGGAAAAGCACAGCATCTGCCTAACAGATAGGTTAAGGGATCCACCCTCCCATGCTAATCTAGCAACACCGTGGCATGGGCACTGAATGAGGTAGGAACTGTGCTCACTGCATGTTACCCTAACCCTTGGGCCTCAATGTCACAAGCGCCAAGCAGTCCACAGCTACAAGGCTTAAAGGGCTCACTGCATCTTAGCCCTTTCTTGGGTTTCAGTGTTACAGACCACCTCTGCTACTCTCTGCATTTGGTTCTGTTCCTGCACCCTGCTTTGGGAGGCAAAGAAATAACAGGGCAACTGCAGCTCATGCTTGTAAGTCTGGAACACTTGTTGCAATTGCTATCAGGCAGCCCACTTTGAGGAAGACCACCAACAGACCCCACTGTCCCCAGTACTCAGACCCTGGCCAGGATATGAACCTCGTGAAACAGAACTGGAGATGGGCTGTGCCACCGACCGAGGTGCTACCACCCACCTCAGCTAGGTAAGCCCCTCCAGCCAGTCACAGCTGGAGCTTAGATAGTTGGAACACTGTCTCTACGATGTGGAGTCCTTTGCTGAATTCTGACTCCAGCATCTGACTCACTCTGACTCTCCTCCTGGATACTCATATTTATACTTCTGAGGGCAGGCAATCCAGACAGCCTGAAGCCTTGAAGGAGTTAAATGTGCATACTGTAGGATGGCAGGACATTAACCAGTTCCTAGAAAACAGAGGCACTGCAAACTGTAAACAGGAAACATTTAGCTTTCTTACTGCTGAGATGTTGCTTTCGTTTTATTAATGCATGTTTAGGTAAGATACATTTTGTTCTTCTTTTCATAGACTGAAAACATTTAACCCTTACTCTACTGGGACAGCTCTGGACTGGCATAGTCCTAACAAAAGTGTAAACAGCCAAATGCTGGCATGGGGGAGTTACATTTCTAATACATTACAGTTGCTTGCACATTTTTCCAAAAAGTAATAAGTAACTAACAATTGTACGTATTACATGTCATGTTACTTTATATCACTTTTCATGACATGAATTAATATTCCAAACTGAATATTGGCTGTTTAGCTGTTGTCAGTTACTCCTATAGTGGGAGCACCAGTCACAGCAGGTAGTCTTTTATTTCACTCACTTTTCCAGATCAAGTGTCTCCATCTTCACTACACAGCTGGAACTCAAATGACCCACTTAGACTGGATTAGAAAATCAAAGGGAGACCCTGGTGGAAAACAATACACTTACCATAGTCCCTGTAAATAACACATCCCACACAGCAGATATTGTATTTATTTAAACTTTGGTAGCTGGGAAAGGCACACTGAGCCGGAGCTTGTTTCAGGTGCAACCCGGGATCATATAATTTAGGGACAGGCCAAAAAAAGTAAAAGAAATTTAGCTACATTCTGGCACCTCAAGAATATCTCCCTGTGTGATTCCATCGCCTTGAAACCTCCTCCTCCTCCAGGAACTGTCTCTCATTGGTTGGCATCTTGTCCTGTCCTCCACTGAGGTGAACTTTGCCCTTAGTTGCTTTCAGTCTCGTCTGTCTCAAATCCAGGACAAGCTAGCTCCTGTCACCAGGAGAAGGGTTAAAGTGATCCCTACCAGGTGGCTTCACAGGGAACTCTTTGCCCTGTTCAAATCCAGGGTCAAAAGCTGTCTGGCTTTCAAAGTCTCTGACAACCCAACAGACTGGCTTGCCTATCCACATGCAACTTATGGAAGGTCCACTTGCCTTGCCAGGAGCCAGTATTGCCATGAGCAGCTAATTGCCTCTGCTGGGAACCTGTGAGTTTTTTGGGGCACATTAGCATTCTTTTGGCTTCTTGCCCATCAAAGAGCCAAGCAAATGATTTTTTAAGTGATGGGTTACACTGTAATAACCCCATAACCATTGCCAATGCCTTTATCTCCCACTTCATGGAATACCCTTAGTGACAGTCACCCCTCTCAGACTCCCTATCCCCACTCCCTCTGATCACATCCTTTCTCTAAACCTGGTGTTTCCAGGGAGATCTACAAGTTATTAAGTCCCTTCCTAATGAGGGCAGCGTGGGACCTGATGGGATCCTACCAAGACTGTTTTATGCCTGGGTGCCCCATACTTCCTCTCCTATTACGATATTTTGAACTTATCCCTTTCCACTGGTATAGTCCCTGATGAATGGAAAATTGCTCAAATTACTCTGGTTCTCATAGGTGCTGGAACCTATGGGTGAGGGGTGAGGGCAGACCCCACTTTTGCCCAATAGCATTCAAAGTGTCCTGTTAATGCATGCAAGATCAGAAAGGAAACAGTCATGGTCTCTTCTGTTATTACTACAGCCTCCCACTTTTCCCCATGTTCTGGCACACCTGCTGGTTCTAAAAGAAGGGAGATCCATACAAGATGATTTGTCACATTCATATTACTTCAATTCAGCACTGGAGCACAAATGATCAACTTTTTATAAGAACAGAATGATAGATTTTCATCTAATTCATCTAAACACAAACCAGAGGCTGAGTTAGTAAAAACCCTGGAGAGCAAAAAATTAACTCTACAGACTGCTCTAACTGGGAAGTTATTAGATCTTCAGTCAAGCAGGGACTTACACTGCTGAAACAGCTAGCTACTCAATATGATATCATCACTCTTCAAGGTTCAGTCAGAGGGACAGAGACAGCTTGACTGTTTCAAGTTATTTCAGAACAAGTTAAATGCTGAATTAAAAAACTCAAAACCAAATAGCATGACATTTTCAGGAAACACTTTATGACACAGGGACTTGAATTCAGGCTTTTATTAACAATGTGTAAAATGGTTGCCTTTGATCTTTAAGAACAATGCGTGAGCTTCATGAACATTCTATAATGGGTAAAAACAAAAATACTCTGTGACTGGTACTCCTGACCCAATAATGGACTTAGAGAATATCTGGACAGGGGGTTGGAGGATAAGAGTCACGTTACTACAGTACATACAGAAAAGGGGTACAATACCTGCATAAATGTTTTTATCAAGGAAGAGACCAAGGGTAATTTTCTGTATTGATCAACCTAAACATGTTACAGATGTGGTGCATACACACACCTTAGTACTGCTTGTGATGCTATTCGATTGCAATATTTGTAGAGAATTAGGAAATTTTAGCAAACAGTGTTAGAACAAAATGCAGTGTAACCTCTGCAATGAAGAAGGCCACCAATTTAGGACATGCCCTGGGCATTGCATAACAAGGGTGATAAAATTGATCAGATGGAACAGGACTGTTATGTAACATGGAAAAGACCAGAACTGTGGAGGGACAAGAAGAGATTGATTTGACAAAGGATGATGTACTGTAGAGGGCAACGTAGCAGAAGGAGAATGAAGTGGAAAATACACAGGAAGCAGACAACATCTTGGGAGATGCCTCAGCCTAACACCCCATCAACTGAAAGCTTTAAGATGATGGCACAATAGAAAACAGAAATCACAACAGAATGACGGATGCCTAGAAAAGCATCTGTTGATTTAACAAACAGATTTGAGGTGTTCATGGGGAAAACAGACTGGGGATACGGAGGACTCAACAATGTGGCAGCTGTTTCCTCCTCCCGATAAGAACCATCTTCTAGTATGGAAGATCCAGGGCCACAACTGGGTCTAAAAAAAAAAAAAAATACTAGAACTCTGAAAAGCAGAGCGAAAGGAAGAAAACAAGAATAATGTACAACAGTATGTGTAAAGGTTTTCATTTTTGTCATAATGAGCTCTGCTATTATTCAAGGATTTTAGTCACCACATTAAATATTAATAGTATTCTGAATAAAAAAAGGCTTACGACTTTTCTGTATTGCAGCAGCTCAGTGCAGACATCATCTTCCTCCAGGACACAGAATCCACACGTTAGAAGAAATGCATACAGCAAAAAGGCATGGATGAGGGGGCCAGCCTTCTGGTCACTGGGGAGGACCAATGCTCAAGGGTTTGCATCCTGTTTAATTCATGTGAAGTCCAGGTATATAAAATTCTGGATCTTATACCAGGATGACTGTTAATTCTGGATTATTTTGTATAAAGGTTTGGAGCTAAGACTACTTAACGTACTGTATATTGCCCCAGACTAAAATAGATGTATCTAAGGAAATTAGGCCTTATTTGTACACAAAAGGGATAATGTTAGGGGACTTTAATTGCAGGTATTTTGCTCAAAAACACAGATGTGATGCTAAGAAAACATATTGTGACTCAACATTTTTAGCGAATATGATTGCCTCCGGCTTTTGGTGGATGTTGTAGCTGCCTCTAGGTCTCTCCTGGAAAATACTTTTTTTGCTATGATATTTCTTCTGGCATTCCGAGGCACCCTGCCATCAGCTGTCACCCCAGTGCCAACCCCGAAGGTCAGACCCCTCCTTAGCACCCACAACTTACCCTTCATGGTAGGGTTGGTGGGAGTGACTTGACCCACCCTAAGCAGATCATTGTCAGGGAGGTGCCTCTCGGGGTGGCGCCGTGGGGGACAGCTTCATTAATCTGGGGCTATTTTCTGTTCTACTCTCTTGTGGAGGTGGGACGTGCAATGATACCTGTGGAAAGAGCACGCACATGTCCATCTGCCTCTCCCAAGTGTCATCCCCCTCTCTACCCCTTAGCTGCAGCATCATCACACTGCCCCCAGCAGCCACTAGGGGCCAGTGGAGTGCCGCAACTGAAATCGCCCCTCCCCAGAGAAGGAGAGCAGTCCCTCAGATGCTCAATCCTTCTCCCTGCTGACCCTCGACAACCTGTGCTTGTTCCCAAACATGGGTCACCAGCATGGCGTGAGGTAGGAGCATCCGCACTCAGCCCTCAGCACCACCAGGCCAGCTGGAAAATACATTTTTAAAGGGTCGTTAACAACAAGAATTGATTTATTTCATCTTAACTCAATGGCTAACAGTTACAAAATGGTGTTATACCTGTTGAAACATCAGATCACGGGCTGTTAAAATTACAATTGGGTGTGACTCTATTCCCAGAAACAAGGCCTCCAGGTGGAGGATGAATCATTTATGTTTGATGATGACAAAATAAGAGGTTAAGTGAGGATTTCTTAAATGCAAGATTATTAGTAGTTGATATATGATATGTGACAGTTTGATTGATTAGTGGAGGCTGTGAAAACAGAGGTAAACTAAGTATGCATAAAACTAGGGGTTAGAAAAAATAGGGAGAATACCTGAAATTTTTAAATCTGAGGCATCAACTACAGAAATTATTATCAGTGGCTGTGGAAACAAAACAAAATCTGTCAGATCAGATTAGTCAAGTAAAAACTGAAATGAGGTATCAGTATAATAGACTATCATATCTAGTTGCAGAACAGAAATTTGGCACACAAGGGAGGAAAAATCAAACAACCTTTTTAATGACTATACCACACAGGTTTCAAAAGAACTGTGACTCAGCTTAGAGACAAATCAGGCAGAATACATGAGGCACAGGGGACTTAATGAGAATAGTAGATAAGTTTGTTTTAAAACATTAGGAGAAATAAAGGTACAGGGACTGATGATTTGGGATTACTGAAACACTTAAAATACCACAATTAAACAGGAAGTGGAAAGAAACGTGTAGCTGGCATCCAAACATATGAGGTAATGGAAGCCATTAAGTCATTAACACAATACTACACCAGGCAGTAACGGTATATTGGCAGAGTTTTATAAATTATATATGGAAGAACTTGTAAGGCCATTGGTTCAGGTGTTTAATTAATTTTATTGGGACAGCATGCAGGACAGAAAATATTACAAGGTATCTTAATACTGATGCAAAGGAACATAGCAGTATCTGGAGACCCTTAAGTCTGTTAAATGTGGATAGAACATTTTATTAAAAAATTTAGGGAAGAGAGCAGCTGCAGCATCCACAGACATAAAAACAAACCTGTGCAATAGTGGGCAGAAAATCTAGGAGAACTTGGTGTTGTTCTGAGAAATAGTGGAACAAGAAAATAAATCAGGCACAACATATAATACTTGCATCAGGTCAGGAAAAGGCCTTGGATAGGGTAAATCAGGACTAGCTATGGAAGGTTTTAGAACAGTATGGTATCCCAGATTAATTCATTAATTGGCTACAGCTTCTCTGTGCAAGTGGGTTGGTACTCCCAGAGGTAAATGGAGAATTTGGTATCGAACATGCACTATATTCAGGGGTCACACAAGGCTGTCCAATGAGCCCAATATTATATGTGTGTGTTTGTGTTAGATCCAATACTATGAAGTATTGATCAAGACCAACACATACAGGAATTGACACATGACAAGGAAAGTTACAATTTATTTATTTAGGAAATGGAATTACAACCATTTAAGTCTACAGCATATGCAGATCATGTGGTCTTACTGATAAAGGTACAATGGCAGGGGCTAGGGCAATAAAACATTTTGAAAATTTAGGAAAATGATCAGGGTCAAAAATAAACATGGAGAAAAGTGTGGGTAGAGTAATCCGGACACTCACATCTGAAGAGCAGATTAGGTAAAATAAATTAGAATCACTAAGGAGCTGATCAAAATTCTGGAATTTGGTTTGGGGACATGGATATGGACAGATATAATTGGAATATATGGATAAAAAGAGCGAGCGTTAATGTAAGGAAGTAAAATTGTAATTCTTTAGCACCCAGTCCCAGAGGCTCTGTGTACTTTTCATAGATAAGGTGCAATAAACATACAATACAGTCATTTTAAAACACAGTCAGAAAGGTCAAGATATTCTATAATTTAACTCTATAAATAAATAATCATAATAAAACAGTTCAGAGCGAAATAAAACTGTAAAACTGTAGCTGGGTTTCAAAGGCTTTTCTGAAAGATGTGCCTTCAGACCCGCTTGAATACCCTCCCAATGGAACCTCCCTTGGTGATCTCAGAGTGAGTTCCAAAGGGCGAATTAGCTACCTCAGGTGCACGATCATGCTGGTCTCAATGGCCTATGTCAAAGAAAAGAGAGTATATACCAGCTGTTCCTGGATGCAGGTCTGCCAGCCCCTCCATGCAGCCAGTTGAATTACAGCATCAGGACTGAGGGCAGTGCAACAAAAGCCTGCTGAAATTTGAATTGGAGCTCCTGCCTTTAGTATAGGATGTTGGTGGCTCCCTGCTCATTATGGCAACTGGACCAGCATGAAAGAGGTTGTGAGGGTGAGCTGCTGCTTTTGAATGCCACCTTCCCACCACTCCGCCAGCATCACCACTGGAGGACTCTTGGCTGCCAGCTATTCCGGAGGCAGGTCCGTCAGCCCCTCCATGCAGCCAGTTGAACTATAGCATCAGGACTGAAGGCAGTGCAGCAAAAGCTCACTGAAATTTGAATTGGAGCCCCTGTCTTTTGTATAGACTGTTAAGTGGCTCCCTGCTCATTCTGGCAACGCGGACCAGTTTGAAAGAGGTCGAGAGGGTGAGCTGCTGCTTTTGAACACTACCCTTCCTCCACCACTCACCAGCATCACCACCGGAGGACTCTTGGCTGTCAGCTGTTCCTGGAGGCAGGTCCACCAGCCCCTCTGTGTAGTCAATTGAATTACAGCATTGGATATGTCTAACAGTCCTACAAGTGGCCTGTCCATGCAAAGAACCATACCAACTAAGGACAACTCTCTGCCCGAGTCTGCCAGAGTCAGCTGGCAATCAGCTGGTCACCGGCCACTCTGCTCCCTGCTCAACAGGTTGTGTGTCACCATTCTCCATTATTGCAAAGAACACTATCTACGTCTTGCTAAGACTCTGTTTGCCGCCTTTCTGCTTAATGTTATTGCTGCAAATTGTTCTTATTTTGTTTCTCCCTTTTCTAGGTCAGCTAATGCCACAGTTTGGTTGCTAATATACATAAACTGATAGATTATGTGATTGTGTTCATGATGTAGCTGCCTCAGTACCATTGACTTGGTTAGTGTTTGCTATCTATTCCTGAGACTATAGCTAACAGTCTGTTCCTCTTTTATCCGTGCTGCAGAAGTTTATAAATTTGGTATTGTGCCCTACACTTCTAGGCTGCATTTTGCCTCTCCTTAGTACATTTGCTCACTGTGTTGTGCCCTGTGCAATTAGGCTGCACTATACACTCCCTCTTCATTTATTAATCACTGTGTTTAGTCCTCATAGCTCCCTTCTGTAGAGCTATTCCATTATTCTTGTGTTTGCCCTGTTCTCACTTCTCCTCAGCATTGCTGTAGCTCTTCCTCTTTTCCTAAATTCCTGGATGTTACATAGACATCCTACCTAGGGTCCTGTTGTCTTCACTACCTGATCTGCCTCCAAATAGTACTCCTTCTGTATGGGCATACCTATCGCTGCTCTCCTCCCTCTTGGACTACATGCTGCTACAGTCTTTGTCTTATTGCCTGATGTCGAGATTGATCTCATTGCTTAGAGATGCTGCAGCTAATAGGTATCACTACTGCTATTGTATTGCTCTAAGCAGGGGTCCTTAAAATTGGCAGCACTGTAGGAATAAAGCAAATATCCTTTATGGGGTAGGTCTGTTTTGTAATATTATTGGCAACATTGTGTTACAATGTAAGCAGAGGATTTGCTAACTACCAGTTAAACAGGACTTGGCCAAACACCCTTCCAGGAGGTCTGTCTTTGTAAAACTAGTCCCTATACCCAGCACCACTTGTGAGTGGTTGACCATTAAAGTTAAACTGGGCCCAAAAATGTAATGATTTGCTGTGTGTACAACCTGCCCAAGGCAGGACTTGAAGCCTACTAGATTTCATGCAAATGCTTGGTGGTTACTCAAACACTGAATTGATCGTGCTAGGAGACTTTAACTTAAACTGGTGCCCAAAGAACCACAATACAAAGACATACTTAACACCTGCCAACTTACCCAAATCATTACAACATCAGCTAGGCTGAACCTCAGTCAGTCAGGCAACCATTCCTTACTTGACTGGATTTTGATAAAAAGGCAGAAAGAATTTTACTCTCAGGAACATTAAGTGACTTAACTAGTGATCACTTAGCCACATATTGCCTCTGGCCAACAGTGCACCTAAAACTATCCACCTTGGCTGATTACCTACAGGAACTGCACCAACTTCAACAAGGCATCTTTTCTGTGTGACTCATCGCTAATTGACTGGACCTACAGCACCTGTACACAACAAAAGACTCAAATTCTGCCTTGGACTTCTTCATCACAAAATTTACAGCAGTACTGGATAAACAAGCTCCTGCGCGCATGAGCTAAAGCACAAAAATCTGACTGGCTCACATGTGATATTTTCACTTTCATTCACAAAGAGATGACTCCTGGGGCAAGTACAAGCAAACCAAACTTGTATCAGATTGGAACACAGACAGACAACTAAGAAACAGATGCAACAGGCACTACACCAGGCAAAAAGTCAGTATTTAGAAAAACAAACTTTGGTGATCCTAAAAATGCTGGCAGACCATAAACTCTTGCTGAACACCAAAATACAATCCTCATCTATCTCAGGCAACCTGGATGGAGACATCTGTGCAGAACCTCTAAAATAACACACCTCTTCAATGATTTCTTCTATGATCTGAATAAATACAGACCCCTGGACACCCTGAATTTAAATCTACTAAGAGCGGAGAACCTGAATTTTACATCTCAAAAGGGTCACATGTTTGGAAGCTGTTAAATTAATTGCATCCTAAAATAGACAGATCAGCTGGATCAGATGGTTTGCTCCCAAAGTTTCTCAAACTTGCAACCCTCAGATAGCTCCACCCATATCCAAAATCTTCAGTCTCTCTTTGTGACCCACACTGTACCCGACCTCTGGAAAACAGCTATAGGTGTTCCTTTACACAAGAAAGGAAGAAGACTGAAAACTACCGCCCTATTTCTATTTTGTCAGCTCTAGCCAAACTGCAAGAAAATAGTGCACACACAACTGACTGAATATCGTGAACAATACAATCTAATCTGCAAGGAACAGCATGGGTTCAGGAGGTGTCACGGCACTGACACAGCCCTGATTGAATTCATAGATGTAATCTATTGTGCAACAGATAAAGGATTGTTGACGTAAGCTGTGTTCTTGGCTCTGACCAAGGCTTTTGATTTGGTCGACCATGACGATTAACTAACAAATTACTTGAACTTGGCTTCAGATCCCATGCTCTGGCCTGATTCAGTGGTTATCTGAACCATAGAAAACAAAGGGTGAAAATCAGTAACGGGTCTCAAGTACCAATGTAATTCATAGTTGGGTCCCTGAAGGCTCCATATTGGAGCCTCTTCTATTTTCAATCTTCATCATCAATTTTCCAACAATCTGCAAACCTGTACATACTCTTCTCTATGGAGATGACGCAGTTCTATACACGCATAGCAAAGGCATCAACAAAATCAATCATGTACTGGGAAACAATCACAAACTTGCAGGAATGATTCATTCTAGAAAAATGATTCTGAACCTACGAAAAATCCAATCAGTGTTGTTTGGTTCTAACTACTATCTGAAGCATGACTGCCAAGTTTTGCATCAACGTAAATAATAGGAACTTCCTGGAAAAAGTCATGACTTTAAATATCTAGGAGTACACTATAGACTCTACCCTTACCTTGATACCCACATTCAAAACACTACCAACCTGCTTCACCAAAGGCTTGACTCTCTGTACAGAATCTGCAAGTACCTAACGCCTGAACCCAGACATAGAATAGCACAGGCAAATCTGCTCCTATACTGAACTGCGGCTCTTTGGTCACTGATGCTGTTAACAAAACTATGCTACAGAAGAAGCACACTCTGTATCACAAGATTGCCAGATTTGTAACAGATAGTGATAGCAAGGCAGCATCACTGCCTTTCTCTGAACACTTTAAACTGGTTCTCACCAGAGCTCAAATCCAACCTAACACTTGCGGATTTATTAAAATAACTATGGTTAAAAACTCCCCATCTATTTAGCTGAACAACTCAAGTTTGTCGACTTGCTTTCCTCTCGCTCCACCTTGAAAAATAACTTAAAGTTCCTTTTTTGAACAAACACTACTCCTTCAGCTACCGTGCCTCCTCACTATGGAATACAATCCCCCACAGGGTGTAGCTACTGATACTCCAAGTAAGCCACGGTGTACAAAGTTTAGTAACGGGGTAGCAAACAAGCTGGCAGCATTGCTCTGCCCTCTCTAGTCCATAGCATTTAAATTATTTTGTTTGGCTTTGCAGGCTTTTTCTTTTCTCTTTCAACTTTGTTTTGGGAGGAGTGGCAGAGTGGACCACAGACGTTGAAGCTAAAAGTCTCAAATAGGTTCACATGGTCCCCTGCACAGTGATTGGCTGTAGCATCTGGCAGGGGCATGGCAAGTCTAGTGCAATGAGTTTAAATGCCCCAGCAAAGTTAGAAGCCATACTATTAGTTCAACTGTACTGGGAACGAGAGAAGCAGTAGAAGAACTAAGGAGCAGTAGTCGGAAGAACAGATTCAGAACCAGCTAAAAGAATTAAGACATCATGTGTGTGGCAAGTGGAGCGAATCTGCCTATCTGCTGGGGAGAGAGAAGAAATTTATGCCGTGGTCTTAGACTCATGGTGCAGTCAGTGGCATTTACCAGTGGGCAGCGAGCACCACACTAGCAGCACAGACAGACAGACAGCAGGTCTTGTGTGGGAATCATCTCAGAGGAGCCAGGAACCTTGGACTCGAGGTCTTGGGGGCAGGCATGAACAACAGTGGGGAGGGGGTAGCAGTGTGGCAGGTTGGTGTACAAATCTGAAATGCCTGGTTACAAAAACCTGTGTGATTAATTCAGTCTCCGACAGCTCATTACAGAACCCACTGGGCCAAACTGCAGCGACCCTGCAAACAGCTTGCTATTAGACCTGATACTAACAAACAGACCACACAATTCACCCATTCTACAGTGTTTACAATATGCGTAAGTGATCACTGTGTAATTGCGTGTACCAGAGGCACTAAAATCTCACCTACCCAATGTAAATCCACATTCAAAAGGCATTTTCTAGTTCCACCATTGCAAATTTCCTCAACAAACTTGCAGCTATCAACTGGCAAGCATTTTTTCACCCTAAGCTGTACGAGGCAACTGCCATCTTTAATAGGTTACGGCGAAGCTCTAAATAAAACATGCCCCATGGTTAAGCTAAGGGTAAAGAAATTGTCCTGCCTTTGGTTCACCACTGAACTGAAACAGCGCTGAGAAACAGAGACCTACTCTGGGCAACAGCAAGGCACACAAAGCTGGAGGCAGATTGGACTATCTTTAAAGAGAGAAATCATTGCACCAAACTGATACAGAGGCAAAGCTACTTTCTACCTCAGAGGTCACATGCAAAATGATAACACAAAATTCTGGAAGCTCATCAAATCAATAGAAGAAGTCTCCTCTGTCCCACCCTTCCCAGAAATTTCTGTAAATGGAAACCTCATAACCGATAAACAAACTATAGTGGAAGAAATAAAATCCTACTTTGCATCTGCAGGACTTGCTTTGACAAATCACTATCTGCTTCCTACCAGATCCATTGCAACTACAGAGTGCACACTAGGAACAGTGATACTTCTATAAACATACAGCATAGTCCATACACAACAGTTTAGAGCACTCACCAACCCCATAAGAGGAGCTGGAGACCAAAATGATTTCTCACATCACATTTATTGCATACAGATGCAGACACATGTCTGTACCTAACATGTTTCGAACCTCGTAGTTCTTTCTTGGAGGCAACACATTTTTGCCTTTGAGAAAAGAACTATGATTGAAACATAGCTAGGAGCAGCAATCTATCAGAAATAATGATAATGTATCTTTGTTCCAATGTTCTCCTTATGGGTTGGTAGATCTCAAATTGTTGAGCTATAAACTTCCTACAGGATACCTAAACTAGACATGGTGCCCTCAAAACTTCCACTAATACCCATTTTGCTTTCTACCCCATGATCTACAAGCAAGTAGAGCAACTCCTGTTAGGGTTTGACACCAACAAAAGTGCAGGTGCTGCTATTCTAGACCCCACTTTCCTCAGAGCTGGCTACAGGTACCTCACTAGCGCCCATGATGCATCTTTTCAGCTCTCACTTTTGAGTTATGAAATCCCTGCTCTGGAAAATTGTACATATCTCCCTCCATATATGCTGGAACTCTCCAGCCTGTTTACCTATGGAGGTTCACAATATACTACCGAGTTTTTCGACGTGGGTTCAGATTTCAGGCCAAATGCTATCCCTGCCAAAAGAACATACCTTACTCCTCTGGTACATGATACAGTCTCCTACCCAACCTGGGTCGTGGCCTGTCTCAGCACCTGGGAACCCTACCACCTCTGATTCACACACCAGTTAATAGGAACTACAGGTATTCACTCATTCATACACTTACAAGCAACTTACCATCTCCCTCAGCTGAATACTCAAAGTATCTCATATTGAGGTGATCACTTCACCGCTATAAAGGGCACTGACCAAAATCGCAGAGCCTCCTCCAACTTATTACAACTAGTGCTATCCCACCCCAGGGACAGTATCCAAGAGCACATAATAAGTATATCCTGTGCCAGACCCTCAGAGCATATTCCCAGACAACCTAGATTACATTAGAACCAAATGGTCCAGGGACCTGGACCAGAAACTAGACTTGGACCTATGGCAGAATTCTGCTCTTCCTCCTTAAAGTTTCCTCTACCATACACTGGCGTGAACATGCATAGAAGTCCAGGGTCAGATTTTTCTGGACCCTTAAAAATAATGGCCAAATTTTGTGGGCCAGACTGGGAAGATGCTGGAGGAGTGTGGGCACAAAGATGCAGATATTGAGCATATAATATGGTCCTGCTCGGTCCTGCTAAAATACTGGCAAGAGGTGCTTACGAGAATGATAGCATATCTGAGCTCCTGAATTATTTACACCAACTTAATTCCTTACTGCAGTCCCCCCAATGAGACTTAAGGTGACCTGTAAAATAGTGTTGCAGCCCCCTCCCATCCTCATATACCTTACAATACTGTTGCGGGGTCAGGGCTGCATTCAGCATAATTTTACATCCAGGTTTAATTTTAATAAAGCGCCGAACTTTTCATCCGAATCTTGAGTGGAGGGGACCTGACTGGCGGATTGCAAGTGTTCATAGGTATTACACCCATTTAGTGAGATCACTCCACCACTACCCTTATAACAACAGCATTACAGGTGTTGCAGTAAGTAATATTTAGGGTGTCAAGACCCCGGGAATCAATAAAATCAGCATAATAAACAACTGCTAATGCTGCTGTTATAAGGGGTAGTGGTGGGAGCGGCGTCACTAAATGGGTGTAATAGCCATGAACACTTGCACCAGCTTAGCTGGGTCCCCTCTGCACTTTACGTTCAGCCAAAAGTTTGGCGCTTTATTAAATTAAACCTGGATGTAAAAATATATGATTGCAGCCCTGGACTCCCACAACAGTATTGTAAGGTATGTGAGGATGGGAGGGGCTGCAATTCTATTTACAGGTCAACTTTAAGATAAATAAAGTGCAATACAAAGTAATAACACTTTTAATATTAATAGCTTATTAGATTATAACCAGACTCTGGCTATCGACAACCCCTCCTTCTAAAGAGGCCTGGAGGAGGCTGACCTATGAGGTATATAATTTGGAGAGGATGTCAGCTAAATTAAAGAGGCGTATACTTATCTTTAACACCAGATGTGCAAGTGGGTCTTATATCAGTTGGACCACTACAGTGATTTTGTACCCTAGTTTGTAGTAGCTTGGCAGAAGACACCAGGAGGAAGGACTGCTGTGTGACTGGACTTCTCTACTGGGACTAAAGAAGCAGAACTCTTGTACTTGGACCTTTAATTTAGGGTAAAAAAAACAAACTAACAAACAAAACAAAAAAGTGTGTGTCTGAGTTAACCGAACTGAATGGTTATCTGAACAGTTATCTAGGTGTAAATCTCAGGTGATTGAAAGGACTTGATAGCTGTGCAGTTTAAATTACTTGAGAAAAGATCTAGTAAGTAGGGGAGTGAGCAGCTAGAAGGAAGCTAAATTTAAAGACTGCCTTAGAAAGATTCTGCTAGTAGCTTGGCAGAAGACACCAGGAGGAAGGACTGCTGTGTGACTGGACTTCTCTACTGGGACTATATTGCCCTCCTTCCCTCCCCTCAGCCTCCCACCCAAAGTTAATTCTACTTTTATAGGCACAGGATTTGACTGACAGGGAACTTCCTGTTTGGGAGCAGGAAGTGAGTGATCACAGAGCCACCAAAGACCCACCATCCTAGAAGGGCAAGAGTAGCTCTCCGGCCCCCTCTAGCTGCTGGAGGTCTGCCTCTGAGCAAGTAAGGGGTCTACTGAGAAATATAGGATATTCTTGTCTCAGAACAGGACAATCAGGAGCTTAAAGGCACACAGGCAGAAAGTAAGTAGAGAGAGAAAAAAAAAAACAGAGGAAAGAGTAAGGATTCCAAACAGTTAGGGGCCAGAAATAAGACATGATGGGAGTGGTGCAGTGCAGTAGCTGTGGAGCAGCAGTCTTCGGGATCGTTCTGGAGGATGCAGTGTTGTCCCATCTGCAGGCACCTCTCTGGGCTGAGGAGGAGGTTGCTCATCTCCAGGCTGAGTTGGCCAGGATTGTGGGACCTCCTCTTCCATCCAGGGACCACCAGTGTCACTGCCGTTGCCTCAGAGGTTGCCAAGAAAGAGGCGGTTGGACCACAGTGGGCTCAAGGAGGGTGAGGTGGTGGAACAGGCGCATCCCTCCAGTTGTACCTCTCCACAATTCCTATGCCATTCTGGCAAAGTGTGGTTCCTCTATGGAGGCACCCACAGTGGAGACCAAGGAGGATGCTGGGAACCTCCACAAAGGAGACCCACAGGAGGGTGGCAGGGGACCCCACAGGGAAAGGAAACAACGCCTGGTGGGGGACTCCATTGTTAGGAAGGTAGAACTGGGGAGGAAGGGAGAGGGAGGTAGGTGCCTGCCTGGCGCCATGGCTTGGAGGGACAAGGAGCGAATCCTCAGGATTGCTGGAGCAGCTGCACGGGGAGGGAGCTGGATGTAATTGTCCACCTAGGGACAAGTGACCGCTAGAAAGGGATTAGAGAAGTGCAGGAAGAGTTTGTGGAATTGGGGAGGGGCCTTAGTCCAAGTAGCACGCATGCGGTAACCTCCTTATAGGTGCTGCCCATCTATGGCATAGGAGAGCTTGGGTGTTCCGCACCTGGGAATTCAATCAGTGGTTGAAAAACTGGTGCGGAGCTCAGGTTGGCTTCATTGGGGACTGGGGTCCACCTGGAGTGATGCAAGCCTATACTGGAATGATGGGCGCATCTGTCCAGGAGGGACCCAGGATCCCAGGTAATAGGTTTAAATGTTTCATTGGCAAGTATTTAAACTAGCCAAGGGGAGGCACTGGAAAGGAACAGGAAATCTAGCCCCCAAAAATCATGGTAGTAAGTGCGTAAAACACCAACATAGAGGTGTCGATAGGGAGAAGGCAGGGGTAAATGGGGAAGTGACAAAGGCAGGAAGGACAGGGATGGGGGAAAAAAGTAGAGGCCACCAGGAAATGGAGGGTAATGAATACCAATGCCCATAGTCTGGGCAACAAGCTCCCAGAGCTGGTGGCCTTGATGGAAGATGGATGCCTGGATATCTAGCAGTCACAGAAACATGGTACAGAGAACCATGACTTGGATGTTAACATACCAGGGTACATAACCAACAGGAGAGACAGGCAGGGGAGAAGAGGGGAGGTAGCTCTCTATGTAAAGGAAGGGATAAAGCAACTGAACAAAAAGTAAACAGTGAGGAGAGGAGGCACTGTGGGTCACCTTGGAGGCAGGAAGGCACCACAATCCACAGGGGGTTCTGTCTAGGACCCCATGTCAGGAGGGAATGGACAAGGATATGATAGAAGACATTCTTAGGATGGCAGAGAAAGGGAGATACTGTTGATGGGAGACCTGAATATGCCAGATGTTAACTGGAGCACATTTGCTGCAGCCACATCCAAAACAGGGCCATTCTTGATGCCCTACAGGTGGCAGGCCTCAGACAGCTAGTTTGGAACCCACTCATGAGGGAGCAATTTTAGACCTTGTACTCTCAAATGGGGCAGTGAGAGGATCTCAGATCTAGAAATAGGTTGCCATCTGGGAACAAGTGACCATCAAACAGTGTGATTCATGTTAAACTCAGCTACAGAGTCAAGCCATACAAAAGTGAGGGTACTGGACTTCAGGAGGGCTGACTTTGGCAAGATGGGAGAGTGCCTCAGAAAAGCACTAGCAAACAGGCTAGAAGGAGGGGTGGAGCAACAATGGGGAATCATCTAAACTGCCATCACAGAGGCAACAAGCCTTTGTAAACAAACAAACAAATCAAAGCGAAAGAAAAAGCCACTATGGTTCTCAAAGAGGTGGCTGGGAAAGTCAGGAAGAGAAAGATAGCATTCCAGAAGTATAAGGAAACACAGAAGGAGCAGGACAGAGACTGTACCAGTTAAGGCAGAAAAAACAGGGAGGGAATTCAGAATAGCAAAGGCCCAAACTGAGGAAAAGATAGCCAACTCAGTTAAGAAGGAGATAAACCTTTATAGGTACATCAGCGCGTGAAAGACAAAGGAGGGATAGTGAGGCTGAATAGAATGAACAGCGGTGGGCAGAAGGGACAGTGAAAAAGCAGGGATACTGAACGAATATTTCTGCTCAGTATTCACAAAGAGAGGTGGGAAGTGCCTAATCCAATTACAGAAGCACTCTTGATAGGGGGTCGATCCAGTCCTTTCACAGAAGAAAAGGGTCTGCAAGAACTCCTAAAACTGAAGGTGACAAAGCAATGGGGCCTGATGGAATTCACCCCAATTCTAAAAGAATTAATGGGGAACTAGTGAAACCACTGGCTACTTTTTAATAAATCATGGGAGGATGGTGTGGTACCTGAGGACTGAGGAAGGCGGATGTATTCCTCTTCACAAAAGTGGGACCAAGACAGAGGCGAAACTACAGACCTGTCAGTTTGACCTCTGTGGTAGGGAAAGTGATGGAGTCACTTCTGGAAGGAAATAATTGTTGAGTACCTAGAGGCCAGTGGGGCATAGGACCCAAGGCAGCATGGGTTCACAGCGGGAAGGTCATGTCAGGCGAATCTAATAGATTTCTTTGACTGGGTGACCAAAGTAGTAGACCAAGGAGGGCTGTGGACATGGCCTACCTAGACTTTAGCAAGGCATTTGACACAGTCCCATACAAAAGATTAATAGTCAATTAACCAGCCTGGGAGTGGGTCCCAGGGTGGTAGCCTGGGTAAACCATTGGCTAGACAACAGGACACAGAAGGTAATTGTAAATGGAGTCCACTCTGAAGAAAGAGGGTTACTAGTGGGTAACCTGCAGGGTTCAGTGCTGGGTCCAGTGCTTTTAATGTCTTTATAAGTGACATTGCAGAGGGACTGAAGGAAAAGTATGCCTTTGCAGATGACACAAAGATCTGCAACAGGGTTGATACACAAGGAGGTGTGGAAAGGATGAGAAGTGACTTGGCAAGGTTGGAGGAATGGTCTGAAGTATGGCAGCTAGGATTCAATGCAAAGAAGTGCAAAAATGCACCTGGGAAACAAGAACCCAGGGAAGAATACACAATGGAGGTAGTAACAACAACAAAAAAGGAAAGGGGCCTGGGGTAATCATATCAGATGTCCTAAGGTTAGCAAGCAATGTGAGAAGGCAGTAGGGAGGCTGGGGGTATACTGGGATGCATAGGGAGAGGCATCACCAGCAGAAAACAGGAAGTTGTTATTGCACTGTACAGATAGTTGGTGAGACCCCATCTGGAGTACTACGTCCAGTTCTGGACCCCACCTCCGCAAGGACATAGACAGAATAGAGGCAGTCAAGAGGAGGGCAACTAAAATGGTGAGGGTCTGCAAGAGAAGCCGTATGAGGAGAGACTTAGGAGCTTAATATGTATACCCTTGAGGAAAGAAGGGAGAGAGGACATGATGAAACGTTTAAGTACCTCAGTGGAATCAACAAAGTCCAAGAGGGTAGTATCTTTCAGAAAAGAGACGTGCAAGAACAAGGACTCAATTTAAAGGTGGGGGGCGGTTCCAGGGGCAATGTGAGGAAGTATTTTTTCACAGAGGGTAGTGGATGCATGAACAGCCTCCTGAGGAAGTTGTGGTTCCTAAAACTGTGGGAGAATTCAAGAATGCATGGGACAGACATAAGGCAATTCTTGTGGGAGTAGGAAGAAATAGGCTGTTGGTTAACTAGGATCTGCGCCCTATCCTGACTGGTGGGAAATGGGCAGACTAAATGAGCCAAGCGGTCCTTATCTGCCATCAAGGTCTATGTTTCTGTGTTTCTAGGAAGGGCAGCACTGGATCAATGGGTGCTTACATCCTCAGTTTGCGAAACAAGTGCTGGAATGACACACCCCAACCCTTTTCTTACTAAGAGCATTTCTGTGTTGTAATTCTGTTCTTTAACTTCCCTTCTCTATCTACCAGTCCCTACCTGGTCCCTCAGCTCAGTTAAATACCTGTGCAACATCTCCTCACTGTACTTTATAAGATCCAAGCAAATGATTTGATACCTTTAATGGACCAACATAGATATAACAAGAACAAAGTGCTCTAGCTTTGGACAACCAGTCCTTCTTCAGAAGCTCATGGCAGTTGTTTGGAAAATACAATACTTATAACAGCTAGATAATGCAGAAAAACGAAAAAATCCCCATTGGTTTAAAATACTCATTAAAAAACAGATGATGTCAGACAAGTTTAACAGTACAATACTGCCTCAGTCCGAATGAACCTTGGGTTCAGATGTTCCTAAGTGCAAGACACATATAAGAATCCTACTGCACATAATCATGAGCCCTATAACTATCTCAGTCTGTCTTTAAGCTGGGTGGGGTTGCCTTTCAATAACCACATCCTTATACTGACTGTGGCACTCATGGCGATTTGGGGTTATCTGCTTCTGCAGTGTTATCTTATGTCAATTAAATTTATGTGCAGTAGGAGTTCATATGTATGCTTTTCAAAGAACATCTGAACCCAAGGTCATTCAGACTGGGAATATGCTGTTAAACTGTCGACATCATCTGTTTAATAGTATTTTAAGCAATGAGAGATTTCTGTTCTGCGATATCTGCTATTATAATGTGTTTCAAACAACCGCCATGACTTCTGAAAAGAACCGTTAATCTGCAACAAACACTGATATGTTATAGTCCGTAAAAATCAAATCATTGCTCTGGATCTATTCTTCTGAGACCAATACGGCCTACTAAATCTACAGTTGTACTTTACATAAGGTCTTTTGACAGCCTAACTTGTAAGATCAGGAAAATTCAAAGACATGAACTATGTTGCTCAGAGATTGTAAAGAGATAGAATGCATTTGAGTAGAACTACTTAAAGGTATAAACATGTATAAACATGCTATCTGAATGTAATGTCATAAGTGTTGTTCAGTAGAAATGTTCAATTAAAAAAAAAATTGCAGATATCATCCCCTCCTAAAATCAGGTGGTACTACTCAATTTGACAATTACAGACCCATATCAATTCTCCCAGTATTGGCAAAACTTCTAGAAAAACTTATCAATAATCAGATGAGGACTTCCTTGAAACATCAGATATCATAACTCCCCTACAGTCAGGTTTCTGACCAAAACACATGCAGTATCTTCCTAGCTAAGGTCAAAAATGATTGGATCCAAGAAAACACAGAAGAACCACCTGGTTCACTAAACAGGTCAAGATAGTAATTAAAGCCAAATAGAGGCGTATCACAAACATAAAAACAGCCAGAACAACATTGACTGGGACACCTACATTCAGAAAGAAAAAGAGCCCAAAAAGGCCATAAAGGCTAGCAAAGGCGTTGACTAAACTTTGGATTGCTGCAGGTATCAAATCTGGCAACAAACAATTCTTTCAGTACATCCAAGAGAAAAGAAAGAGAGGTGAGGATAGTTAAACTCTCTGAGGGGAAAATCTGGAAAACCTAGGAGGTGGTCCAGGATCTGGCAACTTAGCTTCAATGCCAAGAAATGCAAAGTTATGCATATTGGAGCCAAGAATCTTAGGACAGAGTTCTACCTGGGTGGAGTCCAGTATCTGCATCAGAGGAGGAGAAGGACCTGGGAGTGATGATCACTCATGACCTGAAGCACTCCATGCAGTGTAAGAAAGCAGCAGCAAAACAAACAAGATGCTGGGATGCATATCTAGGGGATCAGTAGTAGGAGGAGAGGAGGTATACTGCCCTTGTACAGGTCACTGGAAAGGCTGCTTCTAGAGTATGGAGTTCAGTACTGGTGCCCACACTCAAAAGACATTAACCTGCTGGAGAAGGTCCAGAGGAGACTACAAAGATGATAGCTGGTCAGTAGAGTAAGGCATATGAGGAGAGGTTGAGGGCACCGAACATGTACTCCCTGGAAGACAAGAGAGAGAGAGAGAGAGAGAGAGGGGACATGACTGGGACCTTCAAGTACTCTGAAAAGGATAAATAAGGCTGATAAGGAGAGTCTCTTTAAGCTGAGTGGCAACCATAACACGGGGCACAGTCTTAAGCTAGAGGGTGGGAGGTTTAGGAGGGAGGTCAGAATCGCTTCTTCACAGAGAGGGTGGTGGACACTTGGAATGCACTGCCAGAAGAGGTCATCTTGTTGAAGACAGTGGGCAGCTTTAAGAAAGACTGGGACAGGTACAGGGGAGGTTAAGGGTCATGGGTAGGGAGGATGTGGGGAGAGGGGGCAGGGCAGTAGCTCAAGCTGTGGACCTTACAACATGATCAGACTTGATAGACCAAATGGCCTTCTTCTGCTGGCTTCTTTATATGTTTGTATGTTCTTATGAAGATCATTGAAGATGAATGACAAAAAGCCATCGTCCTTATGACTTCTGCTCAGTGTTCACAAGGATCACATTGGTCCTTTGCCAGAAGATGGCATTAAGGCAACTGATACAGAAAACCCATGGATGGAGACTCCAAAGAATTCCACCAGCAGAGTAAAAGAAGCACTAATACACCTAAGAACTGACAAAGCACCAGGGCCTGATGGGATGCATCCAAGGGTGCTAAAGGAGCTTGCTGAATAACTAGTGGACCCATTGGTGCATTTGTTTAACCACCGCTTCTAACGGGAGTGGTACCAGAGGACTGGAGAAGAGCAGAGGTGGTACCTCTCCACAAGAGAGGGAGCAGAGAGGAGGCTGGCAACTACAGGTCAGTCAACCTCACATCAGTTGTGGGAAAGTAATGAAAACCTTAAACAGGACATAGTGGAATACCTAGATAAGTACAACAGGATGACAAACAACATGGATTCATGGCTGGCAGGTCATTCCAGATGAACATATCACGTTCTTCGACTGAGTGACCAAGGAATTGGTTACAGGACACAATGGACCTCCTTTACTTGGATTTCAGCAAGGTGTTTTACTCGGTGCCACACAATCGCCTGCTGAAAAGTTGGAAGACCTAGACATTGCTGAAAGCTTGGTCGGGTAGTGGGAACTGGCTTAGGGATGGGAGTCAGAGTGTAGTCTTCAATGGAGTGAGGGAAGAGGTAGTCACTAGTGGTGTGCTCAGGGCTTGGTCTTAGGACCAATCCTGTTTAATATGTTCATTTGCAACATAGGCATAGGCATTCAGGGTAAGCTGGAGCTATTCACGGATGATACCAACTTGGGTGGTAGGGTTGACAACATAGAGGTGATTAGGGAACTTCAGAATGACTTACAAAGGTTAGAAAGATGGTCTAACATCTGGCAACTGAAATTCAACAGAAAAAAGTGCAAGGTGTTGCATCTGGGTAAGAGGAGGGAGAAAATTGCTCAACCAGGAAAGGCACACTAAGCCGGAGCTTATTCACAGGTGCGATCTGGGAGTACATGAAAGTTAAGTGACTTGCTCAGAGTCACACAGTATGAAAGTGGGGCTGGTGGGATTCAAACTCAGGTCTCAGGTTTGCAGTTCGGTGCCCTTAACCACTATGCTAGCCTGCCAAATGGAATCAAGGACGGATTACTGGCTCAAAGGGGTAAAACTGTGCACTTCTCAGGAAGAAAGAGACCTAGGGGTCACCACGTGCAACTCCTTTAAACAGTTGGAGCCAATGCAACAAAGCTTACGGCAAGGCAAACAGAGTGCTGGGATACATAGGAAGAGGGTTTGACAGCAGGAGCAAAGAGGTAATTCTCCCACTTGCAGGTCTCTGGTGAGGCCACACCTTAAAAGGACAGGAATAGGTTAGAGACTGTGCAGAGGAAAGCGACCAAGATGATACAGGGCCTCCATGATCTCTTGTACAAGGAACACCTGAAGGAACTAAACTTACAGTATTCTCACTGGAAACCATGAGGGAAAGGGGATACGACTGAGACCTTCATGTTCTTGAGAGGCATTAATAAGATGCCATACACAGAACTATTCCAAAGGACCAGCAGCTCAACCACCAGGGGGCAAGAATGGAAGCTATGGGAAGGGAGCTTCAGAAAAGTTCTAAGAAAATATTTTTTCATGGAAAGAGTGGTGGAGCACTGGAACAGCCTGCTGGCAGATGTGGTGAGTGCACGACCATGGCAGCTTTCAAACAAGGGTGGGATGAGCAAAGGCTCAAAGGGAATGACAGGATCAGGAAAGGGCTAATACCAAAAGGGGTTAGACCCTGGGACTTATAAAAGGTCTTGGAATCTCTTGACAGACTAGATGGACCATGGTCTCCTTCCTCCATCACTTTTCTATGTTTCCAATTGACAATAAACAAATCACTTTCTAGACCCTAAGCAAGACATTTGACTCTGTAGACCATAATCTGCTGATGCACATTATCCAAACTGAGTTTTGGCTCTGCCCCATTGGCTTGGTTCATCAGCTGTTTAACTGGCTGGGTACAACAGGTCAAAGCAGAGGGCCTCTATTCCACTTGTACCCCCTATACTCAAGTGTCCCTCAAGGTTCGGTACTTGGTCCACTACTTTTTATTTTATATATTAATGACTTTGGAGAAACAGTAACTGAAGCCAAGTTACACTTCTGTGCAGACGAGCACTTCATTATATGTCTCTAGACCTAACATTAGCCAACACGCTTAGATCTCCAAAAGCTTTTAATACACTGCAGTTAAACCTCTACCATTCCAAACTTTTATTAAACACAATCAAAACAAAGGTCATGTTCAATATGTCCCAAAATGCAACCTCACAACACAGGAACATACCCCTACCATCACTACCCTACTAGGTGAGATCTTGGAAGTAGTTAAACATTGCAAGTATCTTGGTGTCTGTATTGATAACAAGCTGTCCTTCATGGCCTTTATAGATGCACTCTGTAAAAAGCTGGGGGTCAGACTAGGCTTCTACTACAGAAATAAGCATTGTTTTCCATATGACACTTGCAAGTGCTTGGTGCAGGCAAGCTGTTTACGGTTCTTGATTGCACTGACCTTATTTACTGTCACTGTCCAGTTGCCTATCTGGCTAAGCTCGATGTGCTCTACCATAGAGCACTTAGGTTCATAACAGACTTAGGACCTAGGACTTACTGATGCAAGTTGTACGAAACCATAGGATGGCCCTTACTAATGTCCAGGAGGCTAATAAATTTATGCATTTGGGCATACAAGATTTTCTAAATGACGTGCTGGACTACTGTATAGCAGAAATATTAGCTTTCAGTTTATTTTAGCTATATTAAGCAACAGACAAAAGCGCTAAAATAAGCTGATCGCTAATATACAGGAAGCATAGTGCTGTAACTGGACATGAAGCTGATGCGCTTAATTTGGGCGTAAATAGTACTGCATCCCACCTCACGCTGAATAAAGAGGCGCCAATATAAGCTGCTATACAGTATATCACTAAGCTATTCTGAATATCCCATGAAAATATGCCCTCCAGATAAACAACTACATACTACTAGACATTACTGCATGTGCCACACAGATAGGGAAGACTGCCATTAGTTGTTCCATTTCCACCCTCTGGAACTCACTACAGTCCACCCTGAAACTTTCAGGATTAGTAAGCTCTAATATCTTTAAGATGCTTGTCAGAAAATTATCGCTAAAACCTGTTTGTGTGGCTAAACCGTTTCCTAGATTGTGTGGTCATCTGGTGAGCTACTCAAACCTTATATTGCATTCAAATTTAGAAAGAGTTTTCATAGGCTGTAGTATTATAAGAACTATATAATATAGTATATATAATCTGTTATCTTCTGTTTCCTATGGGTTGTATAAAATGAACATGATATATAGGCACTGTATGTAACTGTATTCTACTGTGAATTGAACTACGTCTTTATACCACCATGCTCTGTAACTTGTAGTTTTAACCATGTATGCTGCCCTGGACCTCCTTAACGTAGAAACATAGAAACATAGACTTTGACAGCAGATAAGGACCGCTTGGCCCATCTAGTCTGCCCATTTCCCTACCTACAGGATGAGCGCCAGATCCTAGTTAACCAACAGCCAATTTCTTCCTATCCCCACAAGAATTGCATTATGTCTGTCCCATGCATTCTTGAATTCTCCACAGTTTTAGACCCCACAACCTCCTCAGGAAGGCTGTTCCATGCATCCACTACCTCTCTGTGAAATAATACTTCCTCACATTGCCTCTGAACCGCCCCCTTCTATCTTTAAATTGTCCCTTGTTCTTGCACGTCTCTTTTCTGAAAGATGCTACCCTCTTGGACTTTGTTGATTCCACTGAGGTACTAAAAGTTTCTATCATGTCCCCCTCTCCCTTCTTTCCTCAAGGGTATACATATTAAGCTCCTTTAGTCTCTCCTCATACAGCTTCTCTTGCAGACCCTGCACCATTTTAGTTGCCCTCCTCTGGACTGCCTCTATCCTGTCTATGTCCTTGCGGAGATGGGGTCACCAGAACTGGATGCAGTACTCCAGATGGAGTCTCACCAACTGTCTGTACAGAGGATAACAACTTCCTGTTTTCTGCTGCTGATGCCTCTCCTATACATCCCAGTATACCCCCAGCCCTCCCTACTGCCTTCTCACATTGCTTGCTTACCTTAAGATCATCTGATATGATTACCCCCAGGTCCCTTTCCTTTTTGTTGTTGTTACTACCTCCCCACCCATTATGTATTCTTCCTGGTTCTTGTTTCCTGGGTGCATTATTTTGCACTTCTTTGCATTGAATCCTAGCTGCCATACTTCTGACCATCCTTGAAAATTAACTTGCTCCAGGAGCCTTTTCTTGGTGAAATAAAATAATTCTAAATTCTAATTCCCAAACTGTCCCAGTTTCAATATTTCAGTATTTTAATATGTGAGTTTTATCTTTCCACCCCACAAGGAATGGAAGTAGTTTTAGATAGTGTTTTCTTTTGTTTATTATGGGGCAGTAGAATAAATCTAATAAAGAGAGTCATACTCCTAGGGAGTTAAAGGAAGGGTGTGTGGGGATAGTTTAACCCACTGTACTTTTTTTTGTTTAATATAAAACATTGCTCACCTCACCCTTGCCAATAGGGTTAAGCTTATTTAGAATAATGTGTGAACCTTATTTGGAGGCATGATTTACAACAGAATTGAAACAAATTAAAGGAAGGCTTTTCAAATGTGACATATGTACAACACTGCTTTAAGGAAATAAAGATGTAGAAATTATCAGTAGCCCAAGTACTGGAACAAATGGTAAATTCTTAATAAGAAAGCTGTAGAAGAATATTTTCTTTACACCAGTATTTGATCCATCCTTTGGAATAAGGGAAGATATTATAACAAACTGCTAACGGAAGATAGAATACCACAAAATGTGGGATATATCTGGCTGGGAACACATTGGAGAATAAATGTAAAGGTAACGCTAAACACAAGAGCATAGAAGGGAGAAGCTGTGGAAGACCAGAATGTGGCAAAGAACAGAAACAGTAGATGATTTATTCTTTGCATGTACATACATTGCTCCCGTGTGGCCATATTTGGCATTAAGCTGGAGAGCACCACAGTTTCTGAGAATAAAATTATAACTTGGTGCTCAGACACATAGATAACACATGGAAAGAGTGGTGCACAAGTATATTATTAATGATATTTGCAGTATTAAAGTGGAGTATTTGGCAATGTAGGTGCCAATATGTGTTACTGAAGAAGAATGTGGATGTCAATCGAATTGAGAAAATGGTAAAAATAAACTACTGATGATTAGGAAAAGAAACATGCTAACTTATCAAATGCTTTGGAAAAATGTCATGTGGTTAGATTAATGTGAAAGAAGTAGAAGGTGCCTGGGTATGTTTAATTTTGGTGAAGGGTGAGCATGAGAAATGAATAGGCACAGGGTGTTTTGGACTGTATTATGTATAATTTGGTATAGAAGATTTTGTTGAGAATGTACTGTATATTGTATTGATGCTTTATCCCTCCCAATAAAAAATACCTCTACTCTTACAAAAAGTGCCTTGGGTTCTTTTGCTTCCACCTGTACACCATCAGAGATGGGTAAAAGGACTTGAGTTTAATGTCTCATCTGAATGATGGAACACCCTGACAGTACAGCACCCCAGTACTGCACTCAGATGCCAGTGTTTAAGGTATGAGCCCAATCCAAGTGTGTGACTAGAAACATGACTCTGGCTCTGAGGAGCTGTGCTAAAACTGAGCCATGCTGGCACCTGATGATGACAGCATCTGTGTGAGAGCTCAGCTGCTAGAGATCCACCACAGTTCTCCATCCCAGCTACACCCCACCCCTGAGATAATGGTCTTTGATATAGAGCTGATAGCTCTGATTGGTTCTGAAACTAGTTTCTCTGATTTGTTCTGGAGCTTGATGCTCTGATTTGCCATGAAACTGGTGGCACTGATTGACTTTGATTTGTGGTGGAGCTTGACACTCGGGTGTGTGATGGAGCTGACAGTTCTGATTTCTCTTGGCTCGTGCAGCTTTGATTTTTCCTGGAGATGGTGACTCACAACTTTGATTCTCTTGAAGCTGGCGTGATTTGTCCAGGAACTGGTGACTCTGATTTGTCCTGGAGCTGGTGGCTGTGCTCTGTCCTGAGGTCCCTGATTTGTGCTGAAACTGGTGTGGTTACTCTGATTTGTCTTGGAACTGGCATGGTGGCTTTGATTTGTCCTGGAGTGGGTGGGGTGGTTCTTATTTGTACTGAAGCTGTTGGTTCAGATTTGTTCTAGATCTGAATGCTCTGATTTGTCCTGGAGCCAAATGCTCTGATTTCTCCTGGAGCTGGCATATTGACTCCTGTTTGTCCTGGCTGGGATTTATCTTGGAGCTGGCACGGTGGCTCTGATTTGTCCTAGGGCTGATGGCTGTGATTTATCTTGGCTCTTCCAGCTGTGATTTTCCTAGAGCCATATGGCTCTGATTTGTCCTGGCTCTGGCAGCTTTGATGTGTCCTGGAGCTGGTGGTTCTGATTTGTCCTGCCTCTTGCAGCTTTAATTTGTCCTGGAGCTGTATGGCTCTGATTTGTCCTGGAGTCATATGGCTCTGATTTGTCCTGACTGTGGCAGCTTTGATTTATCCTGGATCTGGTAGTTCTGATCTGTTTTGACTCTCTAACTTTGATTTTTCCTGGAGCTAGAGCTCTGATTTGTCCTAGTTCTTACAACATTGATTTTCCTGGAGCTAGTGGCTCTGATTTGTCCTGGTTCTTGCAGCTGTGATTTTTCTGGAGCTGGTGGCTCTGATTTGTCCTGACTCTTGCTGCTTTGACTTTTCCTAGATCTAGTGGCTGTGATGTGTCCTGGCTCTTGTAGCTTTGATTTTTTCCTGGAGCTGGTGGCTTTGATTTGATTTGGAGCTTGCATGTCTGGTTGGTTCAGGGCTGGCTTCACTTTAGTTACAAAAGCTCTGGGAACAGGGAAATTTGCCCCAGAATAATACCTAGTTGAAGAACAAGCACTTTCAATTTTCAGGATACTTATATACGCATTGGACATTTCTGTGAGCATGGTGTCATCTGTTGTTAAATTGAAGTTACAACGTACTGTACTAACTAGATAAAATGACAACATGAGTAAATACTGTGACACAATTACAGTACCTACAACAGCTAATCTAAAGTCATTTCAGAGTCTAGAGTCCCACCTATTGAAACCAATTAAATGGCCAAGCTCAGCACAGTGCCTAGGCAACTCAAGAAGGTATCTGTCTCCGTCTAAGATGCTTACAATTTTCTCCAAATACTAACTCTTCTAATGAGTTCCTAGGCTCCTCCAGGTATTAACACTTTCAAATACTGTAGCTTATTAGAAGATCTTTCAAAAAAATGGAGTATGGCTAACAAGGTTAAACTAGGTTCATCAGGTTTTGGGAAAAACAAAATTGGCCAAAACTTTAAAAGGAGTTGTCATAAAAATATATACAAGGGATAACCTTATAAATATTAGGGCTATAAACTTCATTTATTTTCTGAAAGGAAAGTTTGGAGTCAAGGTCAATATGATTGTAAGAAAAACAACAACAAAAAAAAAAAACAGGTGCTTCGTCAGCATGTGATCTGAAAACAAAAATAAAATGGTGATATTAAATGAATGCTGAAATAGAAAATTGTCTGTTTTCAGCGTATTTAATATTACCATTTTGTTTTGTCAACATGGACATGTAAACATATAAAAAAAAAAGAAAACACAGAAAATGATGGCAGAAAATGACGCAAGGTCCAGTCATTCTGACCTGTATGTTACCTATGCCTATTGACTCATTGTCAAAATAGGGCTCACCCTTGGATTGATCCCTCCGCTTCTCTGCTGACTCTTCTCCCAACTTCCCCTCCCTCCTTTCTCCACCTTTCATTACCAGAAGGCCTCTGAATCTCTCACCTACCCTTGAAACCCTTAATAGTCCCTGGCTCCACCACTTCTTTCACTAATCTATTCCATTTTTACACCACTGTCTCAGTGAAGAAGACTTTCCTAACATCCTTTTAACTTTTACTGCTGACTTGTCTCCACCCATGCCCTCTCATCACCATCTTTCTGTTGCTAGTGAACAGATTCCCACTGCTAGCTTTGTTTATCCACTAGGACCTTGTAAGTTTCAGGTATAAGCATGATTCAGCTGGTAGCACATCCACCTCTGGCCCAGAAGGTAATTCGTTCTTGTCTCACTCTGGGATTGGGCTCATACCATAGGGTGCTTGAGTGCAGTAAAGGGGTGCTATACTGTCAGGATATGCCATTCTTTGGATGAGACATCAAATGAAGGTCCTTTCTACTTATCTCTGGTGCTGTCCTGCTGAGTATCCAGATGGAAATAAAAGAACCCAAGGCACTTTTGCAAGAGTGGAGAATTTTTACTGACAAGAAATCATTCTTCATAACATTCAATAAATAGAATAGAACAAAATTAAACATGAAAATGTACGTTACACTGTTTCAGGAAACCCAAAAATAGAGTTTTCGTTTTCAAGCAGTCAAAACCAAGAACAATGTCTCCAGTACCTAGAAAATAAATGTAATGTGACCATTTTTTTTCAAAGTTGTAGGAGATTGTAAATATGACTTAATTTGTGACAGTACTTATAATGTTGAAATCTCATTTTGTTGCAAAATGAAAGCACATCTAACCTACCAAAGATAGAACCTACATACCATAAATATTAATCTCAACATACTCAGATAAAAGTTTGACAGTCTAGGTGGGTATAAACCTAAAATAAGTATGTCATAAGTTATAGGAAGCAAAAGTTTATCCCCAATTTGTAGAAAATAGAAACCAAAATTACTGTGAAAAAGGACACAAAAGAAAGAAATGTTCCATAGTTTTCAAAATATTTATGCAAGGGGTGAGGGCACATACACTCCTCAGTAGGTTTATGCTTATCTGAATTTCTGACCCCCAATCTACCATGGCAAGATAGCCAGGTCACATCCCAAAATTTCAAATAAATCCTTTTATCTGTTAGCTGTGAAAAAATGTATTTGTAACTCCCTCCACAGACTCAAGCTACGGAGTCTCATAAAAATGGTCCCAATGTATGGCAGAATAAAACTGACCTCTGGTGGTTGAGACTGTAAAGTTAGGTGTAATCTTCCGTATCTATGACAGTTGGTTGATAATTTTGTTGTCAGCCAATGTTACAACTCCTTTATGTCGACTGCATTTGAAGTTGTCATAAAGGAGTTGCATCTAACTGTATTTTCTGCAGGGGTTTGCCCCCACCCTCTGCTGTAAATAATCAACTCTGAGTCAGAGTTGTTTCAGGGAGGGGTGCAATATCCCAGAAAGCAGTGCTGGGTCCTGCACCCGACACTACAGCTTACTCACGCTTTTTTCACTGTAGTGTCGATTGCAGTAAAGTTGTTGAAGAAGCGTTGGTAAATGTAATCTTCCATTGTCTTGACTTTTTAAAACTGTAATTTGAAATTTGGGTAAATTCTGGGATCTGAAACCTTTAGGGATCAGAAAAAGGTCTCATTCCATTTTCACATATGTTCAAAGGCCAATTTTTTCAAAATTTCGTGCCAAGGAAAAGCTGTCTAGCCAATATTGAATAAATATTCCGGTAAATAAACATACCATGGAAAAACTATAGGATGTAACATCCTAACACCCCATAACAGTAATCTTGTTAGGTAGACATTCTTTTATCGAATTTAACTGACTGCCCAGAAATCTTGAAAAATATGTTTATTAATTTTAACTCCCATATTTAAAGGAATGGGGAAATATGAGCAATATGTAAAAATATAGGAAGTACAAAATTTTCAATAAAATACTCTCTTCCATTTAGAAATCACCTTATATTTCCATGATTGAATAATGCCTGCTATTTTAGTAGCCACCATCTCCCAGTTTAAAGCTGCATCATCTGGACTACCAAAACTTAACCTATAATTTTATTGGTGTTGTAGAGATAGATATACTGGCTACCTGCAGGACTTGACAACCCTGGGAGGCAATTGTATACCCTTACTTTTACAGTATATAATTTAGTTTTGATCCAGAAACATTCTCATGGGAGATAAAGCAGAGAGAATTTCTGGACCTGAAGATGCATCTTGAATGCACAGGCAGACATTGTCCACATATGCACAAGCAGAATCACCTGAGTATTTGAGAGTCTTATTCCAGGTATTCTGGACTTATTCAAAATTTTCTTGAGAAGAGGATCTATAAGAAAATATATAAAAGGGGACTTAAAAGGCAACCTTGCTGGACTTCTTTCCTCCCTAAAACACTGAGCATGGGATCCCATTTATATAGAGTAAAATGATGTTATTTTTATGTAACATTTAAATCCATGCAATAAATTTCTGGGAATGTGATAAGTTTTTTTTCCATATAGGTGTTTATCCTACTGTGGCAGGCTGCAGCTGCTTGTCCGTCAAGCCTACAGGACTTCAGGGTCATTCAGGATCTTGAACATGATGCATGTCCTGGTGGACCTCTAGAGCTGGCCCAGAGGTATCGTACTGCTGCGGCCTCCAATTTTCCATATTTTCTCCCCTTCCCCAGATACCTGTGGTCCCAGACAGAGAGCGCAAGTGTGTGGAGGTGCACATGTGCCCTCTTGCTCCAGTGATGGCCCCTTCCTCCCACCCCCATTGGCCTAGCGCCCTGGCTCCCTCAGCTTAGACTGCTCCTGGTCTCTAGCGAGACAGCCAAGAGCTGAGGGAACACAGATCTGCCCTGAAAGGAGAGCTACCTGTCAGCAGCTCAATCCTGCATTGCTCCCTACCCCCCGCTGACCTCCGACAGCCTGTTCTCATTCCAGAACACAGGCTGCCGGTTTGGCAAGAGGTAAGGCATCCAGCACCTCAGCTTCCCACCACCAGGCTGGCAGGAATTTAATAAGCTTTTAAAGTATGAAATAAATAAACTTGATGCACTTGATCAAAGGCTTTTTCCTGATCTAATGAAAGAATGAAACCAGAAACCTTATTCCGCACTCCCCTGAAAAATAAGTCCATTACAAGAGTAAGGTGATGAAATATAGTTCTATGTGGAATTGCATGGGTTTGTACCTGAGAAATTACAGTATCTGCAACTGTCAATCTTTGTAGTAATATAGTGGTTAATATTTTATAATCCACATTTAATAAGCTTATTGACCTCCAGTTAGCCAGGTTTGCTTTATCCACTTTCTTAAATATTGAAATCATAAGAGCTTGTGCCATTAAATCTGGAAGAAATGTAGATCTTAATATATACTGTTATATAGTAGAGTCTAAACCAGAGTTAAGTGTACCAAAAGGTTTCATAAAACTCTGCGGTAGCCCATCCTGGCAGGGAGAATTTTTGTGTAATTTCTGTATAGCTTGGGACACTTCCCATGGTTAATACCTGAAATTAATTTATTTTGTGTATCTATAGATATGTCAGGAATATTTATATCCTGTAAAACAAAATCATCTCACTTGGCGATGAAGGCGTCCCAAACATATTTTAAATAATCTTGAGCCAATTCCAAAATGTTATCCAGTCATTCTATAAATCCCCAGAGCTGAGGTCCAAACTACATATAATTTGGAACTGTTCACCTTTCAGTACAGCTTTTAAAATATCTAACATAGTTTTTCCTTGTTATCATATTTCATCATGAGCTTCCATTTATAAAGATTCAGCCCTTTTATACTGATACTGAAACATTTCAGCCTTAATACTATCAATCTGAGCCATCAGGTTAAATTTTTTGTGTGTGCTAAAGAGATATAGAAAAACAATTTCTGTCTTAATTTTATACAAAATTAGTTGAGCTGCCATATTGGTCCTTATAAGAACAGATCCGAAGCAAATGATTTGATACCTTTTATTGGACCAACATAGATGTTACAAAAACAAAACAGTGCCTAAGCTTTCAGGCCAATCAAGTCCTTCCTTGAAGCGTATGCCAGTTGTTTAGAGAATCACATTCTATTAACACCCAGATCATACATTAAAACAAAAAAAAACAGAAAGAATTCTCATTGGTTTAAAATCCCTTTTAAAAAACAAAAACAACAGACGTTGAAATGAAGGAACCAGAGTCTACCAGTCTGCTACTACTGAAAAACCTTCAAGGTCAAATGTCAGCAGAAGCAGATAACATACATACTCGAAAAGAAAGTCCCATTATCTTAAATAATGAATGAATGAGTGTGTTGTGTGAATACATTCTTAATTAAAAGCAAGACCTTTAGATTTAATACCCACATAAGTGCATGTTAAAATCTGATAATACTGTATGTTAAAAACCTATGGGAATAGGGTGACCCAAAATATCACATCTTTGGGAGCTAATATTGGACATCTGCAATGCTTACTCCTTTATTTTTAAATAAGAGGATAATTGTTTTTACTGTAGGTTTTATCGGGGAATAGGGAAAAAGGTTGCTGTATAGGAGTGTTCTTAGCAAGGGGTATTTACCAGAATTTTCCAGTATATGCACTTGTTTAAAACTGATGTCACACACATATTCACCTCTCACATGTATAAATGCAAATAATTCCTGTGCCAAAATCCGATAATTATGTAAAGACAGTTTCTGGTGCAGTGTTTAAATCCCCATTAAATCTCAGTCTTGACAGCATTTCACCATTGGGCAGGTTCCCCACCTTATTGAACAAGTCCAACATTTAGAATGTGTTTTTGTCAGTTCTCTCCATTTCTGAGTTCTCTGGTTCAAGTCTTCCTTCTGTGTCCTGTACTACTGAATCAGAGCTGGCCAGCTGCTGATAAGCAGGATGTGATCCGGCCTGGTTACTACCTGTATGCTTTGGGATAAACAAAGATTATATTTCAGTACTGTCAATATCAGTACTGCAGTTAGTAGTTATTAAATTCTCTACACCCAAACCTCAGACAACAAGTTCATGATACCTTTTTTCCTTTATGATTTTTATGCCCTGAATGATGTTTTTTTTTAAATGGGTGGGAGAGCTCTGGCTGTAAAATGCTCCCCATCCTGCAAGACTTGTCTCTTTCCCACGATGATGTCCACTGTCCAAAAGGACCCAGAGATGTCCATTCTTTGTCCTCTGAAGATTTTTGCTAGCTCGCAGCTTGTAGGACAGTGTCTGGAGTATAGACAGAAATTCCAGGCTGGTCTTGGTTGTGCACCCTTTCCTGAGTCCCAAAAGCATTTGAGGTAAGGAGCTTCAGTATTGGGCAAATGTTGCCCCAAAACCAAGGAGTTCTATTTCTGTATTTTTGTGACATAATTGAAAGCTGAGATTGTATAGTGTTTAAAGATGTAGCAGGCACAGTTTCCTGCGAGGGTTGTATTGTACCTACGTTCATCTGGTCAGACAATTCTGTATCCTCCTGCAGCAGCTGAAGCAAAAGGATTTATAAATTCTCATAGCTCGCCACAAATAATCTTCTTGTAAGTCCAAAACTGTTGTAGTCTTCATGGTAGACTGAGTAGTAGTGCTCTAAGAGCAGGTGTTCGAATCCAAGTCAGGTCCAATCACAAAACCTTTTCCACTCCACTTATTTTTTCTCTTCTCCAAGTTTATCAGAGGAATTCACCTCCATTTCTTCCAGCACCATTTCAGACTGCTCAGAAGCCACAGCAGTCGACACAGAATCAGGAGAAGGATTCCCCTACCACAACTCCTCCACCAGCATCCTCCGTCTGCCATCTTGGAGATGACAGAGAAGGCTCCCCCCTACCAAAGAGTAGAGGATTTTCCTCAGTGTCCTGGCCAACATGCCTTTTCCCATAAAACCAGTTCATGAAATTGTCCAAGGCTGTGTGTGGCTGTTGATTTGTGAAATGCTGCCACTACACAGTCACTTCACTACCAATCTCTTGTTGTTTGTAAAGCACTTTGGGATACAATGTGTATGAAAAGTGCTATATAAATGCTGATTCTTCTTCTGTCATCTTCAGTCATCTTCTTCTCTCTCCTTGCTGGCCTCCAGTGAGTACATGTCAAGTCTGCCAATCTTTCCTCGTGTATTTGCCCTGATGACCCTGATTTATTTTGGTGTCCCTCTGCTGCACTGTCTCCAGCCTGTCCCTATCCTTTTTAGATGCTTGCTCCAAAATGGAGCACAGTATAGATGCTGGAACCTGTGGGGGTGGGAGGGTGGCAGTACCTTCACTTTGCCCATGAGCATTCAAATTGTCCCTTTAATGCATGCAAGGTCAGAAGGAAAGTAGTTATGCTCTGTTTATAATTACTACAGCCCTACAGCTCCTCACACTTTTCCCATGTTCTGGCACCCATGAGCACAGTACTCCAGTTGGGGCCTCACCAGGGAACTACTGTATATAGTGGTTATAGCACTAGTGTTCCTTGGATAGTGCTTTTGTGGGTCTGACTATCCTGTGTCGGATAGTGCTGGTATCTGAACCTAGGATCCTGCCAATGGATCCAAGGTCAGATCCTTTGGATCAACCTCAAATTGTTGGATCTGGTGGAGTGGATCCATCAGATCCAACCTCGGATAGTAGGATCCAGTGGGTGGATCCATCGGATCCAACCTTGGATAGTTGGATCTGATAGTCAAATCCATTGGATCTAGTTCAGATGCATAGGTACCTCAGATACTACAGTGGATCCTAGGAGGTCAGATGTCTATGCCATTTGAGGCTATCCGATATCAACCAAAATGATGGTATTCAATGGTATCCGACCTGGTAGGATACTATCCGAGCAACACTAAATAGCACCTTCCTCTTCCTGTTATTGACATATATATATATATGTGTGTGTATATATATATATATATATATATATATTTATACAATAGGGGCTAAGGAATAACCATCCAAATAAATAATGTTATTTTCACAGGCGTTGAATATCAGGAGCTAACGTAGACACTGTGATATATTCAGTGACTACATCAGTAGCTGATATTCCAACACTGGTTCGTCAGGCAAGCACCACATAGAACAAGGAACCTCGTGGAACTTCTTTCAACTAATTAGAATCTAAATTAATTTATTGCACCTGTAAAACATCAAGAAAAATCCTGAGAAGCCCGTGTGACAAATTCCAGCAAAGAACAAATAAATGTATCTCAAGTATGCATTCACACAAAATAAAGACGAATGCATACAATGACTTTACTGAATAAATTTCAGAATGATTTCACTTGTATAAAAACAGTATGCACAAGCACACCCCCAAACAAATGAAAATAAATGTGCAACATAAAACATGGATAAATATATCATCATGTGCCACCAAACACACCAGAAAGGTGAAATGACAGATGCCAGAAAAGGCGAAATTACATACCACACACGCTTCCCCAGAAATGGATGACTGCGGTCACCATTGAAGCCCGATATCACAAACACCAAATAAGCTGAATAATAAAGTAAAAGACATCCCCAAAACATAAAAACACTCTGTAAATCTACAAAACTTCATGAAACACTGACTCTTCAGTTCAGGAAGCTCCAACTCTCAGCTCTGATGATGACCCACCCCAAACAGTTCTAGATCAATCATGCCGATGCAAGATGCACAAACAGCAGGACAACCAATAACATGCACACACATCTCATTCCAGAAACAGCAGCACAACTTCATTCATAAAACCACACAACCGAGGAAGCACACGCAACACAAAATAACACCACAACACCATGTAAAATGCTAAAAATAACTCAAAACCAAGACCCTATTGTATAAATCACACACATGATGTGTGACTTGTGGAATATGGCAAATATTAGCACTCATGCAGAGTGAACTGCGATAATATCACACGTGGTTTCACCACTTGCCATATTAGCACAGTTCACTCTGCACTCATGCTAATATTTTCCATATTCCAGTCACCATCATGTATTATATATATATATATATATATACAGGTATATATATATATTTATAAAATAGGTAAGAAAAAAGAATCAGTGCGATCCATAGCATTGGACAAACACCATCACATGACCGTGCGTATATCAGGCGCGACCACACCTGCACTTTACCCCCCTCCAAAACAATTTTGACATTTTATAAGATAGATATATCACTCTGAGGTGTGCGGTGGCGCTCTGATACCATGCGCCTTGGCGGTTGACGACTTGGCCTGCGGCCTCGGTGTACACCAAGGCGTGATATCAGAGCGTGACCACACACCTCAGAGTGGTATATCTATTACATATATATATATATATATAGTTAGGGTTAAGTACCCACTTTAAAGTTAAATCTCAAATTTTGCACCTAATAACATTGCAACTGTACAATGGATTTGCCTGAAATGTTGCATGCGCTGTCTGTGCCATAGATCTTTGGATCTGGCAAGTTGCGTTACAGTCGGATGGACGGTTGTGGAGCTGCAGAGTGCCAAAATCACAAAAAATTACTTTTGTGCATTTCTTTGCTCGCACCTACAGCCCACATGGTTTGCGCGTTCAGTCCAAAACATTAGGGAACATGCAGATGGGGTCACCAATGTGCCTTTCAAAGATTTCATGAAAAATATTAAACAGTTCAAAGTTATTCAAAAACAAGGTTCCTCATTATAGTCAATGAGAAAAGTTAACAAAAATTTGAAAGTTTTGCAAATGGACATTTGTACTGTCGCAAATGAACCTTTTACTTTCATGGGTCAGCCATTTTTCAGTTACAGCTCAGAAAAATGCTTGGCATTTAAAATTGGGACTCTCTAGGAACACAATTAGTGTTGTGTTCACCTAGTGGTCCTGAGGATGCTAGGCATATCTTTTGGGGGTTAAACCCCGGAAATATGTTTTAAAAATATTTGGAAAAGTACTTTTGTAAAATACTTTCACAAATCACGAATGTTTAAGTGATTTGTTTTGAGCAACTTTCATGATTTCAAAAGTAATTTGTGAAAGTATGGCCAAAACAACAGGAAATCTTGCCACCCTCCTGCAAAACAATGGTTTGGTCTGTTGGGCTGAAATTTGCAGACAAAGCCAAGATCCACAAATGTGCCTTTTGGTGGTTTGGTGACAAAATATTACAGGGCTCCAAAATTCACGGCACTCCAATTTGACAATTTTCCCATAGCATAACAAGCCTTTCAGGTCCCATATCTCAAAAGCGGTTTGAGATCTACGGACTTTTCGTCACAAAAGTTTTAGTCCCCAGTGGTGGGCTGAGGTCAAAACTAGCCTGGAAAGTCATAAATAATATGAAATTTTAACTTTTTCTACTAAATGCGGTTCCTGAGATATCAGCAATTTGGTATTCAAGTGCTCATTTCCTGTCCTAAGGCCACTATTATGCCCACATTCTTTGTATTCACTGTGCTTCTTGATGCACCTGTTTTGGACACAATCGTGTGTGTTAGCATTACGTTAGCATTTTGCTTTGCATTTGCATCAGCGTTAGCATTACCGTTTGCATTTACGTTTGTGCTTGCATTTCTGTTACCTTTGCATTAGCGTTTCCATTCACGTCACCTTTGAGTGTTACCGTTACCATTTGTATTTGCATTTACATTTTACGTTAGTGTTACCTTTAGCATCTGCATTTCGTTATCATTACCATTTGCTTTTCGTCACGTTACAATTACGTTGCATTTGCATTACGTTTGTGTTATCATTTGCATTTCTGTTTGTGTTACCGTAACTGTTAGTGGCTGCGTTTGCACTGATGTTTGCATTGGCATTACCGTTACCATTAGCATTTGTGTTTGCGTCACCATTAAGCGGTACCGTTTGTGTTTGTTACCGTTTGCATTACCATTTGCATTTGCGTTACCATAACTGTTGGTGGTTGCATTTGCATTGACATTTGTGTAGCATTACCATTATCATTGCCATTTGTGTTTGCTTCACCGTTATTGTTACTATTTGTGTTGTGTTTCTGCTACCATTGCTGTTAGCATTTGCATTTCTGTTTGTGTATGCACTTGTTTCCATTATCGTTTGCATTAAGCGTTTCCGTTTGCATCAACGTTAGCGTTGCCTTTTGCATTTCTGTTTGAGTTACCATTTGCATTTGCATTTCTGTACCATTGCTTTTGTGTTTGTGTCACCGTTACGTTAGCATTTGCATTTGCGTTTTGTTTGCGTTCCGTTTGCATTACCGTAACGTTAAGCGTATGTGTTGCCGTTACGTTATCATTAGTGTTTGCATCACTGTTAGCATTACCATTTCGCTACCATTACCATTAGTGTTTGCATTTGTGTTTGCGTCACCGTTACCATTACTGTTAGCATTACCGTTAGCGTATCGTTACCATTACCATTACTGTTAGCATTACCATTAGTGTGTGCATTACTTTTAGCATTTGTGTTTGCATTTGCGTTTACGTTTATGTTATTGTTTTGCAACCATTTGCGTTTGCATTACCGTTCTGCTTGCATTTGCGTTTACGTTTGAGTTATCATTTTTGTTACCGTTTGCATTACCGTTTGTGCTTGCATTTACCTTTGCGTTTATGTTACTGTTACCATTAGCATTAATGATAGTGTTACCATTACTGTTTGCATTACCGTTGCGTTTGCCTTTATGTTTGCACTACCGTTACCATTTGCGTTTGTGTTTACATTACCAATAGCATTACCGTTAGCGTTAGCATTACTGTTAGCGTTCTGGTATCATTAACGCTACCGTTAGCATTTCTGTTACCAGTATCATTAGCATTTCCATTTCATTAGTGTTTCTGTTACTGTTCACATTTATGTTTGTGTTTCCATTACGTTCATGTTACCGTTGCGGTTGTGTTTCCATTTCCGTTAGCATTTGCGTTACTGTTACCATTTGCATTTACATTACTGTTTTCTGTTTGCATTACCATTACTGTTAGCATTACCATTGCTGTTAGCGTTACCTTTACTGCTGCCATTGGCGTTAGTGTTACCATTACTGTTACTGTTTGCGTTACAGTTAGCGTTAGATTATCATTACTGTTAGCATTACCGTTACTATTACTGTCACCCTTAGCATGGCAAATCACAGTTACAAAGTTTTCTTACACTACAGGGCTGCACTTGGCTGCCTGCTGTACATGGGATTACGGGGCCCCAAGGCAGCGCTCCCACAAACACATGTGATTACGATGGTATAGGGCAGCTTGGTGGGAGTGCAGGCGCAAAAGGACCACAATCCCACCAAGAAATACCATTCACTATTTATAGTTCACATTCTCAAAAGAGGAAATTCATGGCAAAAATGCATCAGTCAGGGTTGTTACACAGCGACAAAGACAGGGAAATTGATGTTATGGTCAATACCTAACTCCGCATTCCCCCCAGAGACCAAGGCAACACAACCAATCACAGACAACCAGTGGCAGGTAACAGAAATAACAACTCTCTAAACCACAAAACCCCACCCCATGCTGCCATCTTCTATGTAGCAACAGATGTCAGGGTCTCGCATGGGGTCGTCAGTCTAACTCTCATCCCGGAAGTTTCACACTCTGCAAACACATATGATTATGGACAACTGGGCAGCTTGGGTCCCACACTGCCACCAACACACAACACAGACTACACATATGCTTTTGGGGGTTTAGAAGCCCCAAAACAGCATTTTGACATTTCTGAAAATAGTTTAGCAAAACACTGTTGCAAATGTGACAGTTTCGTGCTTTACGTTTGTGAAACTTTCATGTTTGTGAAACTATTTTGCGAAACCACTTTACATACTTTTGCAAATGCGAAAGTGTTGTGCTTTCTGTTTGTGACACTTTTGTGTTTTGCAGTATTTTGCAAAACTATGCTCAAGATAACTGCACATCTTTGCCATCCTCCTGCAAGCAAGCGGTTGGGTCCTTTGAGCTGAAATTTGCAGGGTGGCAAGCCCTCGGCCCACAGATGTGCCTTTTGTTGGTTTGGTGCAAAAATAGTTAAGGCTCACAAAGTTATAGTGTTTCAAAATTGAGCAATTTGCCATAGGCTAACATTGTGGTGCCCATCACCTTTCAGCACCCATATGTCGAAAATGAAGTGAGGTACAGAGTTTTCGATACTGGCAGCTTGCTTCACCTTTAGGTGGACTAACCTGCTGAACAAGTTTGGAAATACTGTATGATGCCTGAAGTTCAGTTTTTCCACTGCTTGCTAAAGTAACAGAGTATACACCTCCTGATGGTTGTCTGTGATTGGTTGTGTTGCCTTGGTCCTTCACTACATGTATGTGTGTGTGTGTGTGTGTGTGTGGTAGTGGTGGGAGTGGGGAGGAATGCGGAGTTAGGGTTTGAACCCTAACACTGAAGTTCCTTCTTTTGTCGCTGTGTAACAACCCTAGCTGATGCATTAATGGAATTTTGCCATGAATATATATATATATATCCCAGCATCTTGGTTGCCTGCTATATACCTTTAATGTACTGACTTGAAGTTTTGAAACTGTTGCTGATGATAACCCATATATTTCTTATTCAGCTGTTCTTCCCAACTGTACCCCTAAATATTGATATACTGATACCCATATAGATAGCTGATATACTGCTGTCACATACTTTTGCTATATTGATATGTAATAACATGTATCAATGTGTGGCTACAGTAGTGATGCTTCAACCATTTGAGTAGATGTCAAACTTTCATTTAAAAATTAAGTACACAAGCTCTAGCAGTTCAGCTATCTCTTTTCATAGAAATTAAAAGAGCTAACTTTGGAACCATTAGGATTTGGAACTACTGCCTGGAATCAGGTTATCATGATTTTGTCATGTCAGCACAGCTGTTATGTGTCATTATAAGGTGAGACAAATGTAGACAATCTGATTGGCTGGCACAATTCTAATAGGGTTACAGTAACCCACATTACCCTACAATCTCCAGCCTTATTATGGATGTCCAGAGATTCAGCCTGTGTAAAACAACAAGTACCAGTAAACACCAGAGACACTAAAAAAAAAATGACTGTCTGCATTCACATCATAACAGTTAGCCACCATTATGGTAACACACAGTACTGTAGCAAAGAAATACTCATCATAGTTCTTGAAATAGGTTTAAAACAGCTGTCAGTACCGCATCATGTTATTGTTAAAAGATAGAGTTAGAGGACAATTCAGCAATTTGAGCATGGCAATGTGACTACTCAAGACCTCACCTGGACATTGTAGTCAAATCACGGCACTCCCAAATACACAGCCTGGGCAAACATATCGGTGCCAGCTATGAGAGGCAAAAATAAAAATAATGACATCAGCAGAATTAATAAACAAAAGTGTTTGTACAGTTCCCAGTTCCCATATTATGGTGTCCCATGGCATTTTCTGACTTTTATTTTCACCCGAAGTCTGTAAGTCACCTTGAACAGCCATACTGTTGATAATAGTAATGTACCATGGCACCGAAAACATTAACTAAGCAGATTTTACTTACAAACTGCAGCCATTCCTGTCAGCATGCCAAAGAGCATCGTGACATGTACAAACATGGGCTCCATACTGACAGCATACCCCCAGAGTCAACATTTCAAGCAGACAAACTGTTTGTATAAATGTTGAAACTTTTCTGACATGGTCCTGCTGCTGACTCAAAGCGAGTGGGGGGCAGTTTGACTGTAAATTTGCAGCTGGATGGGAGAAGTTGGACTCCATCCTGTGAGTGCTGATTTTGAAAGTTCAGTAGACTGTGTCAATACATGCCTTTATTTTGCTGTAATAGTTATAAATGTTGTTTTTAATGTGTGTTTTCTTTCACAGAAATTCGGTTTCTGAGTATGCACAGTAGGTCTTTATCACCTGATGTGCCTGACACGCTGCTCTTGACAATTTTTTTCCACAAATGAATCCTTTTATATGGGAAATTAACATCTGACCAGAGTGCAGCAGAGTTACTTAAAGTACTTATGCTTCATTTAATTAAAATATATTCATTACCAGCGCACATCAGTTGCCGAGCCTGTGACTTGAAATGGGGCAGGACAGCACTAATCTGCATACATTTTAATAAAACTATGCCAAATTTCTTTTAGTAACTCTGCATACCACTCTGTCCAGATGTCAACTTCCCATCATAAAATGATTCACTTGGGAAAAGTGAATTTGACAACAGCCGCGGTGTAAGGCACATCAGGTGTTTCCATCAAGATGCCCACAAACCGAAAGAAAAAAAAATGATGAAAACATTTATATCTATTTGCTACACAAAATAAAGGCATATCTTGACACAGTTTACTAAACTCTTTCAAAATCAGCACTACATAGTGCTGATTCCAACGTCACCTGTTCAGCATAACATAAGTAATTACTGTACAGTGCTGATATTGGAGCAGACTTGCAAACCACAGAATGCTAACCAGCTGTCACCATGGATACTACTGTTTCCAGTAACAACTGACTGGACATGAACAATTCAAAACAGCGTGGAAGGACTGTTTTACGTAAAACAAACTGAACTGGTAAAAAAGGATTTACAGCGAACTCCAAACTAATGTACAAAAACTAACCTTATAATAATAGCAATAACGTATGAGTAGAGGTTAGATTAACAGTCGTTAATCACCCCTTGTGGCAGTATAGCACTTGGCTGTGCCTCGTGCCATATTACACCCCAAGGGGCAATTAACAGACTGTTAATCTAACTCTCTATATCATACCATATTGCTTAAATGTGTGCCCTGTGGATGGGGTATGTATTATCAGACCTGTCTGAAAATGCACTGCACCCAATGATTAAATATGAAGACCAGTTAAACTGCAGGAAAACCTTCAAAATCCCAGCTAATTTTACACACAGTTTATGAACTGTGGAAAAGTGATATCCATGAATTTCACACTTAGATCTATGTCAGTATCATAACATTGATAACTTTTAAAGAGCAACTATCCAGGTGCTCCCCAGAAGCATGACAAAACCTTACCTGCCCTGAAGTAATATACTGCCAATAATTCTTTTATAGTTTCCTAATTAGGAAGGGAAGGGATTGTATTTTTGGCTTTGTGGAGCCACTGATCCCTTCCACTTCCAGTTACCTTCTGCTACGGTGATCTGTCCCGATCCGCCCCATGCTAGCATGTTTTCTGATGTCACTATATGAAGAGCCTGAGGTGCGCTGCATAGACATGAATGAGGCGATTTTGTAAAGTTAATTTTCCGTAGTTTAGATGACCATTCAGAACAAATCATGGCCACCGCTTAACTAACAAGGTCCACAGAGTGAGTTTAAATAAAGAAATCAAAGTGAAATATTGGCAAGGGACATTGCTAGTAGTCACAGTTTTCGGTGAAAGATGACCCAACCCTTGTTCTTGTTAGTTTAGAGAATCTTCCAAGCCCAGAACATTAATAAATGGAAGACTTTCTGAGTGGCATTAAGTAATAAGTGGTGCCAAAAGGATAAGCATTGTATTTATTACCTTTCCGTGGTGAAATATAAAATGTTGTAAAATTCACACACTTTTTTGAAATTGTAACATGTTTATTATCCACTAACATAAGCAATTATTTACCAAAATAGGAGAACACTGTTCCTCAGACTGGTACAAATTGTAAAATGGTCACCAATATTCTGCCTCTGTCACCCTTCTAAAACAAACTCTGGCCAGAGCTGATAGGGCTGCAGTTGAGGAATATGGCAAGCCGTTAGGGACATAATTCAGAATCTCTGATACATAGTTAAATGCATACACTATATACTAAAATACATACATCATATAGTGAAATAAATATATCATATAGTGAAATACATATGTCAAGTAGTGAAACACATACACTATGTCCTGAACAGCATGCACTATATAGTAAAACACATACATCATATATTGAAATGCATCCACTATATACTGAAATGTATATTTCATATAGTGAAACACATACATTGTATGGTGAAATGCTTACATTATATAGTGAAATACATACACCATCTACTGAAATCCACATACTGAGTACTGAAAATACATACACTATATTGAGAAACAAATACACTATTTAGTGAAACATACACTATTGAGATACATACACTGCAGACTGAAAACTAAACATACACTATCTACTGAAACAATTACACTATACATTGTAATACATACACTACATGTTGAAAAGCAATCTGCATACACCATATAGTGAAACAAATACACTACATATTGAAATACATACACTATCTATTGAAATACATATACTGTCTATTGAAATACATACACTAAAGACTGAAAATCCACCTACAGCATGCACTGAAACAAATACACTATATAATGAAACACATACATTACCTATTGAAACAAATACACTATATGTTGAAAAATCTGCATACACTATATACTGAAACAAATACACTACATAGTGAAACACATACACTCTCTATTGAAATACATACTACCACTGAAACACCCACATACACTATCTAGTGAAATATATACACTACGTATTGAAACACATACACTATATATTGAAACACATACACTATCTATTGAAATATACTATATCATAAAAAAAATTCACATACACTACATGCTGAAACAAATACACTATACAGTAAAACATATCCACAATCTATTGAAATACATACATGATACACAGAAAAATCCACATATACTATATACTAAAACATACAGGCCAGATATTCAAACTGTGCCATTTTGTGGCGCAAGCCCCTGTGCCTCAAAATAGTTGTGCAGGGTGTGGCCAGGGGCGATATTCAGCGAGTTGCGCTTATGGAACAACTTCTTTGAATATTGCCCCTCACCACACTCACTGTGCATGGCGCAGTGGTCAGAATGGAGCATTGAGTTGCGGTGGTGCAAGTTCCATTGCGCCATGCACAGCACCCGCGATATTCAAAGGGTGACATGCAAATGGGGCCATAATATATGCAAGGCGCACGGGGTCCATTTGCATCTGATTACGGCCCCATTTGCATGCCATTAGCATGCAGGTGCACCGATCCATGGCGACTTGCGCCTGGTGCCCTGCCAGGCAGCAGCCGCCGGGACCGACGCCTCCTGCAGCCCGATCGATTACGCCCCATAAGGGACAATGTATGTCTACAATCCTCGTGGTCCAGTGGATCGCGAGTAGCCCGATCGTAAACAGAACAGTATTTCCCCACCCTCCCGAGTAGCCTGATCGCAGGCAGAACAGTATTCCCCACCCCGGAAGTAGCCCGATCGCGGGCAGAACAGTATTCCCCCACCCCGGTAGCCCGATCGCGGGCAATTATTCCCCACCCCGGAAATGCGCCCGATTGCGGGCATAAGTATTCCCCATTAGCATTTGTCGTGGGCATGTGTTTCCCCCACCCCCATTAGCCCGATCGTGGGCATCAGAACCCCAAAGTCCAATATCCCTGGTGGTCCAGTGAACTGAAGCAGAACCCGATCGCGGGCGGCATTCCTCACCCCCAAGTATGATATCCCTGGTGATCTAGTGGACCCCCCACCCCACCCACCCACAGAGCCCACTACCCTGCTTCCCTCTGTCAGCGGCGGGCGGCAGCACCCTCCCGCCTGCCACCCGCCGACTGACAGCTCAGTGAGCTGCACGCCCATTGGTTCAGAGCATGAGCCAATGGGCATGCAGCCCATACCGTCTAAATCAGTCCAGATATGTGAATGAACTGGGGGAATACACTTATGCCCTTGATCGGACTGATGGGGTGTTACTATGCCTGCGATGGGCTATGGGGAAGGACAGTTATGCCTGCGACACAATCTCGGTCCACTGGACCACCAGGATATTGGACTTGGGGATACTGATGCCCGCGATCGGGCATGGGGCGCCAGGCAGTAGGAACAGTCAGGGCCACCCACAGGTGTCAGCTGCCGTGTTGCACCCTGCAATGCTGCAGCTCACCTGTGGGTGGCCCTCGACTTGTTCCTTTTTTGGCATAACTTTGTGCAGGCGCAGGTAGGGTTGCGCCTGATAACTCTGCACGGCCCGGCTGAATATCGGGCTGTGCAGTTTATGCATGGTTCCTCCCTTCAGCTGCGCATGCCTTCATTATCATCGCGCTGTTGCTCAGCATGATTTGGGGGCAACTGCCCTGCTGAACATCGCAGAATGGCGATTTGACTTGGCGCAGGTGTGACCCTATTAGCATGGCTCAACTCTTTGAATATTCTGGCCCACTGTATACACTGTATACAGAAACACATACACTGCCTAGCGAAATAGATAGAGTACCTAGTGAAATGTATACACTATGTATTGAAACACATACACTATATATTGAAACACATAGACCATTTATTGAAATATAGTATATCATAAAATCCAAATACACTAAATACTAAAACAAATACACTATATATTAAAAGATATACACTATATACTGAAACACATACTGAAACACATACACTGCCTAGTGAAACAGATATAGTACCTAGTGAAACAAATAAACTATATATTGAAATTGCATGTGACAAGGAAGCTCCTGCCACTCTCAAAGCCAAGATTTAGTTTGGCTTGATCCTTTGAGGAGGTAAGACATGCTATTTGGGCTCTCTGCTGTTAACCCTCATCAGACTTCTAGTATGTCTCTGCCGGGGGTAGAAAGGGGTGATGAATCCATGGAAAGACAGTCTAAAACAAGCGAAGCATAACAGGACTCACATCAATTAAGTCTGTAGTCCAGAGCAATTACAGCTAACTGCAACTGACCTCAATTGCAGCACTCAAATCTGACAGTGGCTTCGGGATCTAGCAAGAAGCAATTACAAGTTCACACATCCGCTATCACTGAGCAAACTTAATAAATAAGCTGTTTAGGTTTGAAATTTGGCTTAAAAAACCTATGCTTTCCCTTGAGAAATGGGGATAGCGAACCAGTGGCAGCTAGCTATACTGCATTATACAATGGCATGAAAGAATCTTAGACTCTAATTGGTCCGTCTGGGACTAGAGCCGTGATGTTATCCTAGCACAACATCACGGCTCTAGTCCCAGTACACAGAAGACCACATTAAAAGTAAAATGAATCCCTGCACTTGCAACATCCAAGCTGCCCACACTTGTCATGGCCACTGTACACTTTGCCAGGACTTCCTCTTTTTTTTTTTTTTTTTTAAATAAACCCTCCCTCACACATTCACAAATACAGCCCCAAATCACAAATTCTGAAGTACTGCATCACACAAGATACTAAAACCCTTATTTGAAGTACTTCCAGGATTCACAATTCAAAAACAGAAAATTAAGCAAAGCCATCATCGCTAACGGCTTCACACACTAGCCGCCAACTATTGCACTTTCAGATTTCCTCTCACCACCCAACTTCAGTGACCCACTTGGCTAGCCAGATCCCTGTTACAAGCTGCTATGACATCTGCACACATCTAAAAATTATCCTTTCGTCCCCTAGCATTTGGAATACTTTATTTCAGTAACGTCTTTAAACTAAACACACAATCGCTTTTGCCAAGCGTCTTCACTATCGCACCTGCAGCTCGAACTCCTCCTCACTCACTGCGCCTCAATGCTTACCCGTTTCTCGGCAAACATCATACCATTACAGGACTGCTCTCCTCACTTTGTTTTAGCCTCACATTCCTTTTTACAAAATCTCAGCATGATTCTTCTCTTAAAAAAATATGTCCTTGCCTACCTCCTTTCCATATGCCTACAGAGACCACGATGAATGTGCGGCTGAAAGTAAATGTCGCGGCAACTCCAAACACTGGCGGCAGCCAGAGGATGGCAGGAGGGTACCCAGCAGCAGCTCTATCCTTTCTATCAATCTCCGCTACATTAAATGGCAAACTGTACGGCAAAACAGCAATCAAAATAAAGTTGGAGGGCACAAACCATATGACATCACACATGGAACATACAGCCAGCACCATCTAGTGGTCAAACTGTGGACCTTTTTGAAAACATATACCTCCACACATGAAAAAATACAAAAACCCCATAAAAACATCATTTTTTTCTATTTTATTGTTTTAAAAACAACGAGCCATTGTATAATAGCAACAATGCACTCCAGGGTGTGTGTTGTGCTGGGATAACGTCACTTCTGGGTGATTAGTCTACTCGGCCTGCGACTATATTTTCATCACCCAGGCGTGATGTTATCCCAGCACAACATACACCTGTCATGCATTATTGCTTAAGTGGTCAGATGAGGTTAACAACAGAGAGCCCAAATAGCATGTCTTACCTCCTCAAAGGATCAAGCCAAACTAAATCTTGGCTTTGGAGGGTGGGAGGAGCTTCCATGTCACATGCAGTTTCAGTATATGGTTTATTTGTTTCACTAGGTACTGTATCTGTTTCATTAGGCAGTGTATGTGTTTCAGTGTATAGTGTATATCTTTTAATATATAGTGTATGTGTTTTAGTATTTAGTGTATGTGGATTTTTATGATATACTATATTTCAATAGATGGTTCATGTGTTTCAATATATAGTGTGCGTTTTAATACATAGTGTATATGTTTCGCTAGGTACTATATCTGTTTCACTAGGCAGTGTATGTATTTCAGTATACAGTGTATATGTTTTAGTATATAGTGTATGTGAGTTTTCTGTGTATCGTGTATGTATTACAATAGATAGTGTATATGTTTTACCGCATAGTGTATTTGTTTCAGTATGTAGTGTATGTGGATTTTTATGATATAGTATATTTATTTCAATAGATAGTGTATGTGTTTCAATATATAGTGTATATGTTTTAATACATAGTGTATATGTTTCAGTAGATAGTGTATGTGGGTGTTTCAATATGTAGTATATAGTTCAATAGACAGTGTATGTGTTTCACTATACAGTATATTTGTTTCAGTATATAGTGTATGCAGATTTTCAACATATAGTGTATTTGTTTCAACAGGTAATGTATGTGTTTCATTATATAGTGTATATGTTTCAGTACATAGTGTATTTGTTTCAGTACATGCTGTAGGTGGATTTTCAGTCTGTAGTGTATGTATTTCAATAGACAGTATATGTATTTCAATAGATAGTGTATGTATTTCAATATGTAGTGTATTTGTTTCACTATATGGTGTATGCAGATTGCTTTTCAATATGTAGTGTATGTATTACAATATATAATGTATTGGTTTCAGTAGATAGTGTATGTCGAGTTTTCAGTCTGCAGTGTATGTATCTCAATAGTGTATGCGTTTCACTAAATAGTGTATTTGTTTCTCAATATAGTGTATGTGTATTTTCAGTACTCAGTATGTGGATTTCAGTAGGTGGTGTATGTATTTCACTATATAATGTAAGCATTTCACCATACAATGTATGTGTTTCACTATATGAAATATACGTTTTAGTATATAGTGGATGCATTCACTATATGATGTATGTGTTTTACTACATAGTGCATGCTGTTCAGGACATAGTGTATGTGTTTCACTACCTGACATATATATTTCACTATATGATGTATTTATTTCACTATATGATATATGTATTTTAGTATATAGTGTAAGCATTTAACTATGTATCAGAGATTCTGAATTATGTCCCTAATGGCTTGCCATAGAGGAATGTGGGGTAAAATATTGAAAATTTGTTTTTAATATTTTACACCAAATTCTAACATAGCCTTATTATGACCCTGCCTCATGAAGAAGGGCACAGAAAATGTTTAGCTCCTGGTCTAAAGGGGCTTTTGTGCAGGACTGCAAAATCAAATTTCAGGACACAGAAACACATTTTAGGCAGGAGTTGAAAAATGATAGCTGTCACATTCTTGAGGTGCTGTAAACAATTTGGCTATGTTGAAAAGCTGGGTGTAAAATTATTGAATATTACCAAAGTTATGAGCCTGCGTTTACAAAATTGAACATACTGTAGCCTCATAACTTTTGTTTCCTTTTACAGCTATTACTTTATATCTGCTGGCTTACATCCAGAGGGCGCCCCCAGCCCCATCCCCGATGTCCACCATCTGGCACTGACCCGGCCCCAGGGCTTGCCCCCCTGAACAGGCCTGTGGGGATCTCCAACCCCCACTGGAGACTGGATTCAATGGGCCAGTGCTGTGGCTGGCCAGGAGTGGAGCCTGCGAGGCACCCTCCATCACACTGCTGCGGCAAGTGATTTCCGTTTCCTTCCCTTGGGGTCGGTCGTGCAATGGCGCCTGCAGAGTGGAGTGCGCTTCCCTTCAAGTGTATGCCCTGACTCCTCCCTTGTCTGCAGCACAGCAGCTGTGTCCCCAGCTTCCACTAGGGGCAACCAGGTGCCGACAGCTGAAACCCCCTCCCGGAGAAGGAGAGCAGTCCTTCAGATGCTCTATCCTTCCCCACCCCTGCCGACCCCTGGCAGTCCGTGTTTGTTCCTGAACATGGATCGCCCGGCGTTACGTGAGGTAAATTGACCAGTGCCTCAGCCCTCAGCACCAATGGGCTGGCCCATAACTTTAAAAAAATATTTTACACCAAATTTAAAAACATAGTGGACCCCCATATTCAAACGTCCCCGGCACACGGCATAAAGTACTGCACCATATCCCAGATGCACTGCCCCAAATATTGCCATATTCAGTGAATGCACCATGAGATGTGCCGGCGCATCCCTGGCTGAATATACCACAGATACACTATAGCGCAATAGCACATGCGCTGTGCATTAGGGCAGGACTGAATATAGCAAGTGGAGCAAGGCTGCCTGAGACACTGGAGCAACATGCAGGACCCAAAGTGGGAGATGAGCAGTGTGTAAGTGCACAAATAGGGGACTCCAGCAGCCATGGCATGGTGAACAGAGTGGCAAGGCAAAACTGCAGGATGTATGCAGCACAACACCCCATGGGCACAGGACAGGGCACCACACACACAGAGGTAGGCAAGGGGTGTAGCAGGCACTGTTGGCATGGTAAAGATGAGGGCATGGATGAAATGCCACAGCACTAGAGGTGCCAATGGACAGCATGGCCCAAACAGGCACAGTGACAACAGTACAGAGTAGCCAAGCTTGCTGGATGTGTGTGCCAGACCGCAGGCACAGTGGGAGACAGGCACAATGGCACACAGACAGTGGTTGTAGGCCACACAGGGTGCACACATCCATGGGCACACAGGATGGCAAACAGCACTGCAATGCAGCATGGCAAACAGTGCAACAGCAGTGGCATGCACAGCACTGGGAGAGGGCTCACTGAAAGTGCCACTGTGGGCAACAGTGAGTGAAAGCCCAGATGCAGCACAGGGATGCCATGGCAAGCACTGTGTGGACATGGCTGGGTGGACAAGGTGGACATCGCGACACGACACAAACACAACCAAGCTGTGCAGCCCAGGAGCAGTGGGCAACATATGCAACAGAACAGCTGACTTCAGTGGAACCACAGGAATAACCACAGACACAGGAGAAGTATAATCTAACAGGATTTAATACAAAAATACCAGAATACAAAAAAATGCAGCAACAACAATAAAGTGCAGACAGGGGTGTGGGGAAGGGCTGATCAGGGAACAGGGAATGCGGGTGGGGGCAACTATTTACAAAATGGGCATCGGGGTGAGGGAAGGATTGAAATTGGGCTAAAACTACAAAACAGTCCAAGGGCCACACAGGCCTAGTGCCTCTGGTGTTTCTCCACAGGAGGTGATGCTCAAGCTTCCACTCTGCAGCACCTCTGTCATGTCCCTTATTGTCCATAGAATGGCCCCTGCCTCCAGTACATGGCCCTTGGCACCTAAAATGGCCAACAGTATATCCTGCATTGCATGTCCCTAGCCCCACTGGATATGTGTCTCTGTGTCCTGACCCTTTCACTGCACCCTCAACTGCCGATCTATGTGGGAAACAGAGGACATGGTACTTGGTGCCACAGAAAATACAGGCCATGTGCACCCCCCAGGAAGGGAGTGATGCACATTCTGGACATTGACAGGACATGTGCACAGGCCCCACAATGCACCATGCACATGACGGACCAGCAGGATGCTGTGCGACAGGGCCACACAGTGACTGGAATGTGGCACAGGCGATGCAATGTCAGCATGCATATAATAGATGTTGCTGAGGACATGATGCCATGTCTCCCCACACCGTATGGAGCCATTAACCATGTGTACCATGTCTGAGGCCCATTGGCATCCCGTGTGTGCAATGCTGGGTTGCCATGGTCCTGATGGGACACACACTATGCAGTAGACACACATGGGCATGGTGCATGGCCGGGACTGCCACACAGTGACAGGACAACATCCACAGTGTGCAGACCAGCACATCTGGGGCATATACAGCTTGTGGGCAGGGGCCGTGGTGGACACTGGACACCCACACCCACCCAAACCATGGAAATCACATACCTGCAACACAACACCACCTTACCTGCCACAGGACGGATGGCACCAAGGAGTCCCTGCAGCCCTGCCTGTGAAGTTCAGGCTCCAGCCTGGTCATGGCCCATGTCTGTCACCTGCTGGTGCTCAGCCCAGCCTGCAAGAGGAACAGAATGGAAGAGCACCATGAGCAGCATGCTGTTACCCACCACATGTGCCCCTGCCCCCACACCCACACACCCTACCCCCAGTACACAGAACCCCACCATGCCCATCCCCGAACCCTGCAGCACCCAAATCCAACCTAGCCTCCACTCCATGACTGCAAGACCAACATGCAGGCAATGTCAGCATGCCCACAAAGTGTACATACCTGGGCTTGGCACTTCCCTTCTGCAGACCTGCTCCTTAAGCTCACGCAGCCTCTCTGGGGCCTGCCCCTGCAGGTCACCATAGCGATGCCTGCACTGCTTGCCAGTGTGAGGCACCTCGTCCGCCAAACAAGGTACTCAGCAAGTCTTGCCCAAACCTGGGCCATGGCCTCCTGTAAGGCCTTAGTGCCAAACGGCTGGCCTCCAGTGGCATGACCAATGCCACCAGGTTGGCCAGTTCAGTATCAGACCAGCTTAGAGCCCTGAGCCCAGCAGCTGTGCACATGCCATTTCTTCCAAGAAATGCTCTGAAGCCAGTGTTGCAGCATGCAGCTTTTGCGCGATACAGGCCTGGCCGCCGCCTGATGCGCAGTGGGCCTGTACGCAATGCCCCACACAGATGTGCAGGGTGATGCGTGATACACATATAATGGTGCAACACCACACATGTGCGGTGCTGCAGTGCTGGCGGGAGGACAGGGTCATGCCCCCACACTAGGGCATGCGCGACCTGGCTGGCAGACATCTTGTTGAGGTTGCAGTATGCCACACATACAGCCAATGGCATTGTGCAATGTACAGCACGTGCGCAATGCACTGACATGTTGCATGTCCTGCACACTGAGGAGATGCATGATGCAGGGAACCCCTGATACGGATGTTCTGCCACGCATGGCATACTGCGCTGCAGCATACCGGCATGCGCGGGGATGCACCATGCTGTGATGCACAATGCATAGCAGGGACAGTCAGGATGTGCTGCCATGCATGGCAGACACATGCCAGGGTATTGCGCATGCATGGAGAAGTGCTCTGCGAAGTGTGTGGCACAAATAGATGCACAGAGCAAATTGAGATGGGTCAAGTGCAAATCTGCTATATTTAGCCAGGATATGCAAATAGCCTCATTGCACAATTACAGTGCAAGTCCTCCCATTGCATCTCATTACAGGCTGCACATGCCCTCATTTGCATGTGCTGAGCTATAAATGAGCTGCTCTGTGCCACCACACACCACTGGTGACTGGCAGGTACTGCAACTTGAAGGTTTGTTTGTTACAGCTACACTGTTGAAGGGTGTATAGCCATGCATTCACCATGCCTGGAACCTGTACATCAGGACTTGGAACTGTGCTGACTCTTGTCACTCTTCCACCCCACAGGCACTAGAATGGCGGAGAAGGAGGAAGTGAAAAGGAGGCGATATCCCAACTTTACCGAGGATGAGTTGAAGGCACTAGTCAAGGCCTATGTCTGTATGGAGGACCTTCTGTCAGAGAACGCAGGCACATGGCAGGAGATGACACAGGGATGAGATGTGGTGGCCCAGGCAGTGAATGCCCATGGAGAGTACAATCGCAGTCCCCAGGAGTGCATGAAAGGATGAACAGTGAGAGAACCAGGGCCAGAGGCACATAGCCACCATGCGGGCAGTCCTGCAGGCCACAGGGGTGGGCCACGCACTGTGCCACCACTGACGGCCCTTGAGGAGCTGCTTGCATCCACCCTTTCCATGCCTGTGTGGAGGATGTCCCTGGTGGAGGGTTCCAGATGAGAAGCCCTTCACAGCACTGTGAGTATGCATGTGTCACGTTGTCTGTATGGCTGCGTGTTGTCCTGGGTGTGCAGGATATGCCACACATGGATGCACACTGTGTCGCCATGTCGCTGTGCAGGGCTACCATCATTGTTCTGGCCTCCCATGGGCATGCAGTGTCCCTGTTGCAGCCCATGGGAGCCCAGTGGCAGACTATGCCACCAGGGATGCAGGCCTGCTGGGATGGGGCCACTGGTGGTCATCCATGCCATGTGTGTACACGTGCCATGTATGCACACCATCATGCCAATGTGGTGAACTGCACTAGGCAGTTACCATTGACAGTGTGCTCACTCTGCTGAATGCAGTGTCTGTGCCTGGGGCATGTACGCATACCTGGCCCCAAGGCTGTACAGACCGCATAACTGTGTTGGCATGGCCCAGTGGTATGCATTGCACACACTATACAGTAGTGTGGGCAACACAGGCCACAGGCAGGACCATGCCATGTGTGGCGGTACCAGCACACCTGTGCTGCATGGCACACGGCCCATGTACACCAGTCAGTGGATCCCCATGGCCATGATACCCTGACCATGCACTCATTTCTGCCTTACAGCACCATCATGCCTCAGGGTGCTGTGGGACCCAGGCCACAGATGGAGGGGCTGGAGGAGGAGGAGGAGGATGAAGAACCCAGGCCATCTACATCAGCCAGGGCCTTGGGAGGTGGAGGCAGGACATCCGTGTTCCAGAACCTCCTGTGGTTTGTGGGCCTGGAGTGCCCTGACCAGACCGAATCTGGACAATCTCATGGTGCTAACGTCTGCCACAGAGGATGGTGATGATGATGATGATGAAGAAGATGCCACACAGATAGGGGTGACAGCACACAGCAGTGTCATTGCCACAGTGCTGGTGCCACATGGACCAGAACGGACAGGGGTGGGACACCTGTCCCACCAGGTCGCTTCTACACTGACTGCACCTGCAGCAGTTGTGGGTGGCCAGGGTGTGGCTGTTGGACTGGGGCTGTCCCCATGGTTCAGCAGGATGCTGTGCATCAGCAATGGCATGCTCGGGCTCATGGCGCACCTGTATCAGGTCCTACTGTGTCTTCCCATGCACAGTCCTCACCCAAATGGTGGCCAACCATGCAGCATCCACAGACCATGGATGTGGCACTGCAGGCTGGAACAACCCCGCCCGTCAGCCACCTGCACAGGACAGGTCCCCTGCTGACAGACTGGACGGCAGCACCACGGCTCCTGCGGGCATCTGTGAGCACCAGGTGCACCCAGGGAGGTGTGTCAGGGCCTGCGTGTGGAGGTGGGCATCCTGGATGACTATGCATCTGCAGGGTGTTCCCAGTTAGTTGGTGAGATATGCCAGCTGTGGGTGGAGGTGGTTGTCGAGCTTCACCAACTGTGGGCGGATATGACTGCAGGCTTCGAGAGGATTGCACAGGCCGTTGAGGTGGGTTGTGCTGCCCTGGCACCCATGGCTGCAGGAGTGCCTACTGTAACCCACGTGGTAACATAAGCACTCCCACCATGGAGTCTCATGACCCCTTGCTTCTGATGCCATTCCTGTCTCAGGTATTCTCAGCACTCATGGGTCTCATCTGGACTTCAGGACTGAGACACCCATGAGCACTGCAGTCATGGTCCTGTGGGTCTCTCCCTGCTAGCATGGTTGGGTTGCCCACTGAGGTGGGTGACACCCACAGGAGTCACCCGTCATGGGCGTGGCTGCCTACATGTCCGTGGCAGCCATGGTGGGACACAGTGATGCCACCTGTATGCAGTTATCATGGCACATTCCCCATCCAGGTGTCGTTGGCCCACACACCCTGCTGGCCATGCCCAGGGCCACATGCAGTGGCACCGCATGGCCGTGGCATGCATGTCCGTGCTGTCTGTGTGGTATTCGGGCATGTGGTGGGGCACTACTGTTGTGTTGTCTGGCATGGGCGTGATGAGTGCAGCCTTGTGTGTCTGCTGTGCATGTGTGCAGGTGGTGTCTGTGACAGGTGGAATAGTACCCTGTCCCAGTTATTACTGGAGTGTTTAAATGCAAGGATCTGTTCTTTCCTGTCTTTTGCCTGTCTGGTTGCTCAACCAAATTTTCCTGTGAGACCTAGAATTTGATCAGCCCAACAGTCTCGCAGTTCTCTGCCTCTTGCTATCTCTCAAGCTTCACTTGCTGTTTCTGCCTTTTCCTCCCTTGCATATCTGCTGATATACAAATATATGCAAATCATTATGTGGAAATGTAACTGATATTGGGATCCCTTTGTTCAGAAATTATATAGTGTTCATTTTTGAAATGTGTATAATTATATTTGATATGACTGCAAAAGCTATTGGAAACTCAAGAGGTTACCTTAGTGCAATTTTAAGCCTTTTGTAAAAGCTGTGGAGAAGGGGCCTCAGCTCTGGGATACTGTATTCCTGCCAGCACCTGCCTGAAATATACTAGAACACTTTAGAAACAACAGGATGCTTGTAAAGAAGGGGTGTTGGAAGGACTTATAAGACAGAGCTGCAATTGCCTACAAAAAGGGACACACAGAGATTGAAGAAAAACTCTGATGGATCTTCTCTGATTATTTGGTCTTTGTAAATAGTTATACTGAACAATTTATTTGTTATGTTACTGCTAATAGAAATAAATACTCTTTTTGCAGATTTTACAACTGCTCTGGTTTTCCTATGCTTCCTGGCATGTGCCTCGATGACAGATGGTGTGAGTGAGAATTGAAATTACGTGCATACTCTAAGCCAGGAGTTTTGTCGTGAGGTACTGGACCTAGTACCAGGGAAGCACAGAGAAAGATATGGATTCTGCAGCAGCAAGTCCAGGAGTGGTTACCAGGAGAATGGCAGCCAAACTAGAAGAGACAGAAGTCCAAGCTGAGATTGTATAACCAGCACAAGTTATGGAAAAGAACAGGCAGTGACAGAACCTAAAAGCCTGATGGACTTTTTCAAATGGTGGACTATACAATAAAAGAGATGGAGAAACAGAGGAGAGAAGAGATGCAGCGACAAGAGCAGCAGAGGAGAGAAGAGATGCAGCAACAGGAGCAGCCATTAGCTGGGTGCCTTGCAAGCTAGCAAAGGCAGAGGATCTGGCACACATCCAGATGAGCAACAAAACACAAGCAACTTAAAAGCCATTAAACTTACAAAGTTGTGTCCCTTGGATGATATTGAGACATACCTGACAACTTTTGAAAGAGTTGCCACAGCCTGCCAATGGCCAAAGCAACAGTGGACAGACTGGTACCCTACCTGACAGGAAAGCCCAGCTTGCCTACAGCAATATGGACACTGCACAGTCAGAAAACTATGACCTGGTGAAAAGTGAAATCCTGAAAAGGTATGTGACATTGCAAGAGAGACCTACGAGCAGAGATTTCGATCTCTGAAGTACAACTCGGCCGACAGTCCTCGAGAAACCTTCACCCAACTCAGAGAACTCCTGATAAAATGGCTCCAACCAGAGGGAAAAACAGTACCACAGATGATCGACACATTTGCAATGGAGCAATTCATCAACATCCTGCCTACAGATGTGCAGCTTTGGGTAAAGGAACACCGACCAGAATGTGGGGAAAAGGCTATTTCTTTGGCTGAGGACTACGAAATGGCCAGACAGACGCCACAGCAGCGAGGTTACAGCCAAGCACAGGTGACACTCTTTTCCATTTAAACTCCAAGCCTGATAAGAACTCTGGTGGGGTAACAAATTTGTGCCCAAAGATGTTATTTGCTATAGCGGTAATAAGCCAGGTCATATTGCAAGAAATTGCCATAAGAAGAGTGGCACTGGAGCAGATTTGTCCTTGGCAAATTGGGGCAAGTACTTAACAGGTGTGAAGGTGGGGATAGACTGTAAATGGGACTCATTGATTCGGGAAGCAGACAGACCCTAGTGCATGTTGAAGTCCTGGGAAAACACTGTGCAGAGGGACCAGGTACTAGTGTCATCTGCATCCACGGGACACTGATACTATCCCACCAACCATGTGACTCTGACCATTAAGGGTGTGTCGCACCAAATGAAAGTGGGGGTAGTGCCTAAGTTACCTGTACTTGTGATTATTGTAAATGACTTTCCAGGATTTACTGAATTAATCTCAGGAACTGAACCCTGCAGTTTCAGCAGCAGTGGTAAAAAGAGCTCAGGCAAAGAAAATCTCAGATGGTGGGGACACATTTCCTTTCAGTGATTTTGATTTGGACTTGTTTGAGCACAGCTCCAAGATCCAGAAATTCAGGAAAGAAAGACAATGTCTGAAGAAACTGTGGCAACAAATGACTTGTGGACATAAAGGATTAACATGAAACTAAATTGATAACTGATTCTGATTTTCTTTCAGAATAAGCTAACGATGTTTCTCTCCAGGGTTATTTTAAGCAGTTGGGGTGAAACCAAAACAGGGTGGACCAATGTTTAAAAATGTAATGGGTTACTATACAGAGTTTGAGTTAAAGAGGACAGGAAATCATTTGTACTTGGCAGCGTTTATAACGTTCCTGTTTTCAGAAATAATATTACTACCCCTAAATGAGGCATGGGTAACTGTACCTGAGTAAAATGTGCTGTGAAAAACTATATTTTGCATTGTTTTGGTTTAATGGGGAGCATTCTGTTACAGTTCCTTTCATGGAACCAGTGAGCTGGAGTTTTAACTGTGTCATGGTTTGTGTATAGAATGCTAAGCATGGTTCTAATAGGACAATAACTCATGCTTAGCATTCTGTACACAAACCGTGACATAGTAAAAACACCAAATTATTGGTTCTATGAAAAGAACAGCTCAGAATGTTGTCCATAAAAGAAAAAGTTGAAAACACAATTTTTCACATTAATGCTTATTCAGGTACAGTTAAACGTGGATCATTTGGATGTATGCATTTCATTTCTGCTAAGAGGACCATTACTAACAGCTGCCAGTTTGCACTCATTTCTTGTCCCTGTAAACCTCAGACACAGGAACAGACAGAACAATTGGTTCTACCACAGAAGTATAGAACAGAGTTGTTACAGATAGCACATGATAGTCCTATGGCTGGTCACTCAGGAAGGGATCGCACCTTGCTAGATTGCTGTATAGATTTTACTGGCCTGGAATTCATGAAGATGTTGCTACCTATTGTAATTCCTGTGCTGAGTGTCAGAAAGTAGCCCCAGTCACTAGAAAAGACAAGGTGCCCCTGCTGCCCCTACCCTTGATAGATGTGCTTTTTGAGAGAATTGCAATGGATGTGGTTGGTCCCTTAGACAAAAGTAAAAGGGTAATTGATTTATCCTGGTAGTATGCGACTATGCTACTCGTACCCAGAAGCAGTTCAATGCATACTGTCACAGCTTCAAAAGTGGCAGCAGAGCTTGCAAACATTTTCAGCAGAGTGGGCATACCTAAAAAATTATTACTATTCAGGGCAGTAATTTTGGTGTTGCATTACTTAAGGAGCTGTACAGACTACTAGGTATCACTGCCAAAAGAACCTCCCTTATCACCCTCAGACAGACAGTCTTGTTGGTTTTTAACCAAACCCTAAAACACATGTTAAAAGGTTTGAAAAAGGGAAGGAAAGATTGGGACCAATACTTGCCTTACCTACTTTTGCCCTACAGAGAAGTGCCACAGGTATCAACAGGGTTTTCACCATTTGAAATGCTGTATGGTAGGCAGCCAAGAGGGCCACTGGATGTGATAAAAGAAATGTGGGAAGATAACCCCACTCAGAAACAATCTCTAACGCCTTATATGTGTGCCCTAAGAAAGAAGCTGGCGAAATATGTTGAAATTTCCCATAATTATCAGGAAGAGGCCCAAAACCAGCAGAAGACATATTATGACCATGGGGTAAAGAAAAGTTTTTGAGCCAGGTGAAAAGGTTTTGCTACTGTTACCCACAACAAAAAATAAACTGTTAATGAAGTGGCAAGGGCCTTATAGAGTGCTTAGGCATACTGGCACCATTAACTATGAGATTGAGACCCTGGCAGAAATAATCCTACTAAGATATACCATGCTAACCTCCTCAAGAAATGGGTTGAAAAATGGCAGAAGCTGCTTTGCTAGTTTTACCAGAAACTGATAAAGAAGATATTGATGTAGCTATGAGAGAATGGAACAAACCGTAACAGCTGATGCTGTAAAGGTGAATGTTCCTTTACCTCAGAACAAACTGCAGACATTCGTAATGTGCTAAAGACATTTAACAGTACTTTACCACAGTACCAGGCCAAGCAAAGGAGTTGAGCATGTTATAGGGACAAGAAATGCTCATCCTATTAGGCAAAAGACATGCAGGTTATCAGAGCGTTAAGAGCTGACGTGGTTAAGGAAATAAAAAATGAAAGAACTGGGTATCATAGAGGAGTTGAGGAGTGCTTGGTCATCTCCAATGGTAATTGTAAATAAAAAAGAAGGGGTGTTAGAATCTGCTTTGATATTAGGAAACTTAATCAAGTGTCAGAATTTGACAGTTATCCTATGCCCAGGTGATTTGGTGGACAGACTGGGGAGTGCAAAGTATATCAGTACTCTCGATCTCGCAAGGGTTACTGGCAAATACCTTTAGCTAAAGAATCCAGAGATAAAACTGCATTTGCCACTCTTGTTGGATTCTATCAGTTCACCACCATGCCATTTGGTTTACATGGTGCACTCGCTACATTCCAGCAGTACATGGATATAGTTTTATCCTCTCACACTGGTTATTGTGGCGTGATTCTGGATGATGTTGTGGTGTACAGTCCAGACTGGAAAAGTCACCTGAACACCTACGAGCAGTTATCCAAGCTATCAAAATGCAGGTCTGACTATTAATCCCACCAAATGTGCATTTGGCACACAAGAAACCAGATATTTGGGCTATGTGTTGGGAAATGGAGAAGTTAAGCCAGAAATTTCTAAAATAGAAGCTGTAGCTAACAGCCCTGTCCCTAAAACAAAGAAACATGTCAGGTCATTTTTTGGGCTGGCTGGTTATTATTGGAGATTTGTTCCCAATTTTGCTGAGTTAGCTTCTCCCTCACTGAACTCATGAAAAACGATGCATAAATAATGCGAAATGGACCCCAGAGTGTGAGGAAGCTTTTAAGTGATTAAGGCTGCATTATGTTCAGCCCCTGTTTTAAGAAGCCCAGATTTTGAGAAAACATTTTGTTACAAACAGACGATCAGAGGTAGGTCTAGGTGCAGTCCTGAGTCAAAATATAGATGGGACGGAATATCCTATTCTGTACATAAGTAGGAAGTTGCATGACAGAGAAAGATACTCCACCATTGAAAAGGAATGTTTAGCAGCAAAGTGGGCCATGGCGTCCCTTAAGTTTTATTTACTATTAACTGACTTTATACTTATAAGAGATCACAATCCTCTCTGTTGGCTTAACAAATGAAAGATAAAATTCCAGAATCACAGGGGTGGTACCTGGCACTACAACCATTTAAATTCACGGTGATACAAATCTGGGAAAGAGAATAGCAATGCTGATTTTCTGTCAAGATATGGATCAGGAATTGAGGTTCTGAAGATTGAAAACAAATGTATGGGTTTAAACTTTACTGTTTGCTGTACTGTTATAGAAAAATTGGATACTGCAAATGTGCTTAATTGCTGAAAGTTAGAAGCTAATATTATTAGAAATTAATAAAGTTTTGGAAACCTGTTTAATAAAACAGGTTCCCTCTTTGGGGTGTATGTGACAGGGTGGAATAGGACCCTGTCCCAGTTGTTATGGAGAGTTTAAATGCAAGGATCTGTTCTTTCCTGTCTTTGTCTGTCTGGTTGTATAAGCAGATTTTCTCGTGAAACCTAGTATTTGATCACCCTGACAGTCTCGCAATTCTCTGCCTCTCGCTATCTCTCAGTCCTCACTTGCTGTTTCTGCCTTTTCCTCCCTTGCATATCTGCTGATATAAAATATATGCAAATCATTATATGAAAATGTAACTGATATTGGGATCCCTTTGTTTAGAAATTATATAGTGTTCATTTTTGAAATGTATATAATTATAGTTTGAGATGACTGCAGAAAGCTATTGGAAACTCAAGAGGTTACCTTACTGCAATTTTTAAGCCTTTTTGCAAAAGTTGTGGAGAAGGGGCCTCAGCTTTGGGACACTGTATTCCTGCCGGGCACCTGCCTGAAATATACTAGAACACTTTAGAAGAAACAGGATGCTTGTTAAGAAGAGGGGTTGAAGGGCCTATAAGACAGAACTGTAATTGCTTACAAAAGGGACACACAGAGATTGAAGAAAACTCTGATGGATCTTCTCTGATTATTTGGCCTTTGTAAATAGTTATACTGAACAATTTTATTTTGTTATGTTACTGCTAGTAGAAATGAATACTCTTGTTGTGAATTTTACAACTGCTTCTGGTTTTTCCTATGCTTCCTGACCTGTGCCTTGGCGACAGTGTCCTCTGATCCATGCAAACCACCACAGTAACCTATGTACCCCGTACATGATGGTACTGCAGTGGCTACACCTACATGGGTGTGTTCTTCCACCATTGTTGTCCTGAAACCATGCTACATCGCCTGACCTGAGCATGTGTTCCCCCAATCCCACCTGATGTTGCACAGCCTCTATGGTCCCTGTCTGGTACTCACCTGCGGTCTCCAAAGTACTCCTCCACAATTGTGTCCCTGTGCTGCTGTGCCCTGGCAGCCAGTTGTGGAGTCCATAGAGTCATGGATTGCCTTCCCACCCCTGGCTGGTGGTCCCTCATCCTCTGTGCTGTCACCCACCTTGACCTGGACATAAATTGCACTGTCCATGGCCATGTTGTGTAGCATATACAGGCCAGGAATATGCCACAGGCCTGCTCTGGGTGTACTGGGGCACCACCCGACCTGTCCAGGCATTTGAAATGCATTTTCACATGCCAAACACATGCTCAATGATGTTGCATGTCACGGCGTGTTTCATTATACCTATCCTCCACCTCAGATGAGGGCTGGCGAATGGGGTGAGCATCCATGGCTGTAAGGGGTATGCACAGTCACCTGGGGGCAGTGTTTAGTGTACAACATGCATTTCCAGGTGTGCAACATCCCTATATCCATGCTAGTCCGCCCCAGCTCTGTGTGGCCCCACCACCATTCCCAGCCCGCCCCTGGCCATGTTCACCATGTCACATCGGTGGATGCACTGCGTGTGTGTTGCATGCAAGCCACCTTCCAGGCATGACATGGCCTTCCACAGCATGCCCTGCTGTACACATGCCCTGCCCCTGCAGCCACACTGCCACTGCCTGTCAGCTGTGGTCCTCTGCACCACCACAACACTTGTATCAGGCCAAGGCCTTGTGCCACTGCATACCTGGACACGTGCGCATGTGGTGTGTATCTCCAGCCCTGCCTCCCAATGCACAGCCCCCTGCTGCCTGTGGTTCACGGTGCAGTGGGCACATGTGAGTCACAGCATGCCATGCCTTTTGGTTGTGGTGACCTCTGTCAGTGTCCCACCATGGCATCTCCGACAGCTGTACTGTGTGCCACGGTGTGCTGTGTGGACACGTTGTCCAGCCCCGCTCAGCCACTAGGTGGCCACTAGGTATCTCCCACTCTTGAACAGGTGGTACAGGGCTGACTGGTGCCAGATTTGACATCGTGGGCACTTCCAGGGTGCATGGCACAGACATTGGTGATGCACCCTGTGGCATTGCACACTGCCTGGCAGTTTACAGAATGGACACCCTTCTTGTTGATGTATGCAACACCCTTAAGGGCCAGGTGGTGCGCGATTGCCACATGGGTGCAGTCTATGGCCCCTAGCATGCCTGGCATGCAAGCCACCCTGTGAAAGTGCAGCATGGTTTCTGTCCACTGTGCCTGTGTGCTTGGGAATTTGATGTACTCTGAAGCCTTTGGCAGAAGGGCAGTGAGGAATTAAGTGAGAAGATGGGATGTGGCGGACTGTGTGATGCCAGTGGTGTCACCCACCGGCATCTGGAAGGTGCCCGTGGTGAGCAGGCACATTGCTGCCGTCACCCCACTGTCATGGCATGAATCATGTGTGTTGGTGCCTGTAGGTCATCATGGAGCAGTTCAGAGCTGTCTTGGCAGTGCCCTGTTGAGTCAGTACCAGCCCATGATCTCTGTGTCACTCTGCTGTTCAAATGTGACACGGGCACAGTACCATCTCTCTTGGACATACCACCTACTGGTCTTTCCAAGGCCATGTTGTTGTTCCTCCCATCTCCTCATTCCCTCATGGCTGTTGCTAGTAGAAATGCAACATGGGGTCATAATGTTGCAAGACATTACAGTGCAGCAATATGCCATGCTGCCAATATAGCGTGGTATATTGCCAACAATTACTGAATGTCTTGTGGGGGGCTATACCTCCGGCATACCTGTTACAGGGCTGTGCCACCCCAACACCTCCGCTAAATAACCAACTTGGGGGTGGGGTTAACACTTAAAATCACACAAAGTGCAAAAAAAAAAAAATGTTATGTATCTAGGACTGAATCGAAACTTGGTCCACAGACAGATTACTCCTTGCTGCCTGTGGCTCATCCCATCGAGCCACGGCAGCTGCTCGCCAGTCCCTCCTCCCAGCAGAGGTCTTATCTTTCCTGAACAGTGAGAGGGTGCACGACCACGCATAACCCCTTTGTAGTTTTGCACCGCTGTCTCGACTGCACCGTTCATGTTGTGCAGTTTTGACCTGTGCAGTAGAGCATGCAGAGACTGACCCAGTAGGTAGAAATGCAGATCATCCATGACTGGTTTGTGGTGCAATGCTGCTCTGTGCCTGTGGGTGGCTTGGACTTAGGCATGCTTTTTATATGCCTGTCTTTGCACAGTGCATCTGCATGATGTGCCGCATGTAGCCCATTTTGGCTGAATATGGGCTGCGCTGCATATTCATTGAGTGCCTCTCCACATGCACTGCATATAATAATTATGCCTCAGGTGCATCCAGTGTTCTGCTGCTTATCCCTGCTTTTTCAGGTGCATCTGCTGGGTTGCACTGGTGCATCTCGTGTTGTGTGGCACATCTTCTTTGAATATCCTGTCCAGCCTTCTTATGATCCCACCTCATGAACAAGTCCAGAGAAAATTTTCAACTCTTGACCGAAAGGTGATTTTGTGTAAGAATTTTAAATCACCTTTTGGGATATAAAAAAACATTTTGGCTCAGGATTTGAAAAATGACAGCTGTCACATTCATGAGGTGCTGTAAATATATGGCTATGTTGTAAATTTGAGTTAAAAAGTCATACATTTCTGTTATATTTTAGAATGTCATTGATTTCCGTAGTTATTGTTACCTTGTTACTAAAGTGTTACACCTTGACTATGTTTACCTGTGTAACTCGGTGTTAGTAACTGATTTTTCTCTAGTCTGTTCAGCACTGATGTTATCTCACTGTTGTTCTGTCGCCAAACTGATGCTCCTGTATAGCTGTACATAATCTGTGCTATCAAATATGTATATAATTGTGCTATTTGCATATGTTCTGTCTTCTTTATGACTTATGTACCTGCATTTACTGTATGTAACTAACTCGGTTGCCCCTGAACTGGGACCTCTGGTCTCAGCGGCTCACCCAGTTACCAAAATGCCATAAATAAATAAAATAAATATTGAAAATGACCAAGGTTATGAGCCTGTTCACAATATTGAATATAGGCTCATAACTTTATTGTTTTTAATATGTTTACACCAAATTTTCAACATAGCCTTCTTATGACCCTGCCTCATGAACAGGCGAGAAAATGTTCCCTCCTGTCTGAAAGGTGATTTTATGCAGGGACTGCAAAATCACCCTTTAGGACGTAAAAAAACACTTTGTCTAAGATTTGAAAAATGACACTGTCACATTCATGAATTGCTGTAAAGATATGGCTGTGTTTTAAATTTGGGGAAAATATTGAAAATTACCAAAGTTACGAGCCTCAGTTGCAAAATTCAATGTGAGGCTCATAACTTTATTGTTTTTAATATTTTACACGATCGAATTTTCAACATAGCCTTCCTATGATCCCACCTCGTGAACAAGGGCAGAGAACATTTTCAACTCCTGATTGAAGGGTGATTTTCATGAGGACCAAAATCACCTTTAAGGACAGCTCTACCTAATCACAGTGCAATTGTTCACTTAGGTAGGGCCCCAAAGAAGGCATGTTGAAAATTTGGGCCACAAATATGCAAACTTCAAGTTATGCCACTAAGTTCAAAATCCCATTGAATACATTAAACCACATACCTGTTTCTTCAGTTCGCAGTCTGGCTTTGAAGAGTGAAGATGTGTCTGCAGTCTTGAGAGGATTACAGTGTTGGACCCCCAATGGGTAAGTAGAGCTTGGGGCATGCGGGGTGGTGGGTGCAGAGTAGGAGGGTTGGGTGGGGGCAGTTACAGCTTCAAAGACATTGATGGATGGTTTTCTTTTGTAGGTTTTTAAAAATGCACAGAAGATTCCTTGTTGGGACACTGGGTTGGGCACCCCTGTGTCAGTTTTATGTTCTGGGGGTGGGGTGGTGGCTGCTGAGAGGGAGGGTCAGGGGATATCAAGACATCAATGGACATTTTATTTTGCAGGGTTTTAAAACAAAACTAAGTGCATGGAGGATTCCTCATCGGGACACTGGGGATTGGGTACCCCAATGTCACTGTTATGTTTCTGGGGTGCTGAGAGGAGGGTTGGATGGGAATGTCAATATAGATATATTTAAAAACAAAGAAGAAATAACCACACATACATGGTTGGGGGTGGTGGTAAAAATTGAGCATTCCACAGATTTGGAACAGCGAGGCTGGGCACCTCCAGAATCATGCTGATGTTTGAGGGTGGGATGGGGTGTGGATGCTGAGTGGGATAACTCTAATTTTAAAGGGAAAAAAAACAAATGGCAGTCATGGCACAAGGCAGACTGTGCTGTGTGCAAGATGGCCTCTATTTGTTTTTCTTTAAAATTAGTTATTCCCCACCCTACCCTCCCTCTCAGCACCACCACCCCACCCCCACAAACATCAGAGTGACACTGGAGGTGCCAAGTCCACCAGTGCTGCGATCAGATCCCTCCAATTTTTTTTCAAGTACAAAATAGTGCAGTGCGAATGCGCCATGGATGCAGAGTGACTAAGGTGTCATATTGACATGTTCGGTCGCAAAGAATGCAAGGAATGCAGGAGTTCTTTTGAAAACAAGAGGTTTGCAGGGCTCTGCCCACTGCCACCCTAAAAGCGCTCTCTCAAACAGAGTGTGAACTCAAAGTCTGACAAGTCTGAAAAGTTTAATGTGAGTTTACGGTTGGATGTAAAATTTAGCCCTTTCACTTATGATTGATTTTAGCAGTTACAAGTGAAAGGGGCACAATTTAAAAGTTAAAAGCCCCCTAACAATCCCCCACTTCAATCACTGTGTTTTTCAATTTCTGAGGGGCCTCCTGGCTGCCTCTGTTGACTGTCTGCTCTAATGGGGAATCCATTCATGTCAGGTCCTCCTCTGGCCCTGTGTTCCCGATCTGATATTGCCTTGTCTGCTATGTCAGATCTTCCATTAACTACTGTACTTCCCTCTGGTTGCCTCTGTACTGTTCCCCTGTCTAGTTACCACTGTACTGTTCACCCATGGCGGGTGTAGCTAGGAAAATAACATTTGTAAGCCAGAACACATTGGTGCCTCTTTGCACCCTCACACTCAATTGTAGGCATGTCTGTATTTGTTACGAGACTCCTTGGAACCCCATATTGTATTTCAGGAACTGCATAAACAGCAGTACTTAGTCTTAGGCATTTGATATTATGTTTAATTCAAATAGAACATAACATTCATATTATAACACCAGTAGGGGTGGATATCAGATAGTAGGAATAACCACAATCGATAACCAGAGACCAGAATGCCATCCCCTCTCCAGTCAACTAGTAAGCCATGGTTTACTTGGCACACGTGTTCCTACACCTGATCACCCTGTACTGTTTCCTCCTGATATAGAGATGAAGTATAGCCTAGTTGTTAGAGCACCAAGCTGTGTACCTGGAGGCTCAGCAGACCTGGGTTTTGAATCCCACAACCACCACCTGCATACTGTGTGATTGTGCTTTGATGGTGTAAGCCACTTACTCAGCCTAATAAAGGTGCTGACGTCAGGTCTAGAGGAACCAGTCTGGATACCATAACAGAAAAAAGAAGAATGACAGTGTACTCACCAGTACTTGAAATAGAGGAAAGATGTTCTTTAAAACTTTCAATTTTATTTTATTTTCCAAAGAGCTTTTTGCTTGCCCACCACCACTGACTCGTGCCATTGGGCCCTGTCTCGAGGGTCCTCCAGTCCTGTTGCCACTATTGCTGTCACACCATCAGGAAAGGGATCAACATTGAGCAGAACCCAGGAGTTCCCCGAGCCGCCACACACGGGCGACAGGGGACATGGGCTTTTTCCCCTTTTTGTTTTCTCTCCTGGCAAATGCACAACGCGCAGTGGCATACTGAGTGAGCCCCACATCCGTGAAGATGTCCTGTAATGCCTGTGATTGGTTGTTGCTTGTGTGCCCAGGCTGTGTTAACACCTGGCACCTCCAGGTGGCAGACAAGCAGCGGGTCACACTGCACCACACCCAGAGAGGAAAGTCATCCATTGGGACACTCGATCCTCCCTCCTCCAGCCAGCCCCTGAATGACCCATGTCCATTTTGAACTTGGGTCTCTGGTGTGACAGGAGGTAAGGCCCTAGGTGCTTCAGCCCTCCACAACACTAGGCCAGCAAACCTCCCATTTTAGCTGGTCCACTGGTGCAACAATAGTGCTATTGTTTCTGATGCAGATGACCTAGGTTGGGAGAAACTTGGTACATCAGAAGGTCAGCCAGGAGGAGGACTGAGTGTCCGGACTGCTTTTGGGAGGTTGCAGAGCCTGGCAAATGTCTGTCTCCTACTGAAGGCTAGGGCAAAGGCAGCTTTGGACCACTAGAATACAGGGATGTGCAGCAGTCATCTATGCATAACCACTGAAGTGTGCAATGACCATTGTATGCCATGCCCCCAGAGGAGAAAAGAGGAACTCTTGGCAAGCAACATGACACTGGACACCCACAGGTCAAGCACCCAACTATTCAGGCCAAGCTAGTGTAACTGGATCGGATTTGACAGTGGGGTTGGGAACCCTACCATTCTCACCAGGGTGTAGGCTCTGGGGAGGAAGCTGGTAGGGAAGTCCTGGAGGATGTTGGGGTAATGGGGCTGTGGTGTCCAAGGAAGGGGACCACTTGGAGGGAGGTGAAAAAGAGATAAACAGAAAACCTCCAATGTTGTTGCACATCATTATGTGGGGATACACAGGAAGATGCACCTGTCTGCAGTGCAGGAAAGGTTTTGTCAGGTGGTGGTGCCTGTTACAGTACCTGTGTGTGGCTATTTATACACAGAATGCTAAATGAATTATAAGTGTTTTACTAGTACCTCACACACAGGAAAGCCATACAAAAATGAAACAATACACACATTTTCAAAGTCCTTTAACATTTTTGTATAATTTATCAAAAATAGACAGCCTGTCAAAATTGCTCCAGTGAATTATTTTTATTTTCTTAATTCTGAATGGAATATTGTAAAATGACCTAATTTGCATAATCATTTAGATAAGATACTACAATTTGACCAAATCTTTTTGTAAATATATTTTTATATACCCTGCCTTACCCCCTTCTCAGCCCCCTCACTTGTCTCCCCCACACTTCTCTGCCCTGCCTATTTGATTATACCATGACAGTGCCTTCTCTGGCTGCTCCAGTTCCTCCTCCTCCTCCCACTTCACCAAGAGACCTCCTCCAACCTTAACACCTGGCACTTACACTTGAGCTGTTCCTCACTGATTAATTGTTGTTTATCACTGCATCCATTAAGTTGTCATCTCTGTATCCATTTGAAATCGTGTGATATTCTCATCTTTGACTACTACTGTGTCCCAGCAATCTTATCTTATTGATGATTATCCTCATACTTGATGAGTAATTATGTATTGTATTATATTGTATTGTACTGTTCTCTCTGACTTGGAACCTTTGTAAAAGCCTTGGCTCAAAGGTGTTAATCGAGAATCTGAAATAAATAAATATAAAAAAAGTAATGCACATCATTACAGATTCATGAGGCAGGGTAACATAATTATGGGAGGGCTTAAGCCCGAGGTTCAATGTGAGGAATAGCACCTCCCACAACCTCTACTTAAACCCTTCTTAACACACCTCCCTTGCTTAGGAGTGTTTTATGTCCTGGAGCTCCTCTCGTGGCTCGTGTGGCTGTGCTGTCTCCTATGCCTTCTGCTGCTCTGTTTGGCTAATTTTCCTCCCATGTTTGTCCCCCTTCCCTCTCATTGCTTGGTTTCTTTATTTGTGTTCCTACCTGTGTCCTGGTGGTTTCCCCTATCTGGGCAGCTCGTCCACCTTCCCTCCTTTCTCGTTCGTCTCCTCCGTTCTCATTCCTGGGTTCTCCCGTTTGTTTTATTTTGGGCTCCTGCCGCATCCAGTCTAACCTCCCCCACCCCGCAGCCAATGCTTCCTAATGTCCCTGAGCTCATTTCTCAATTTTGGGCTTCCTTTATCTCTGTTCCTGCCACTCACCTCCTTCCTGTACGTAACCTTTGCCTTCCCTTCTCCTCCTTGACTGTGGCCTCCATCACGCCATCTGCCACTACCTTCGCCTTGGTTCCTGTTACGTTTCCTGCTATGCAGCGCTGTATACTGTAAGTACCACCTTGGCCTGCTACAGACAGTTACTCAAATCCCTAAGTACTGTCTTCCATATACAGGACTTCTCCTTCCCCAATCACACAGTGCCTTACTAGTTCCACTCCTGGTTGCCTGTTTTCACCTTACCTCCATCTGAGAGCTATAGTGTCAGAGGGTCTCCTGTTTCCTCATACTGTCCTCCCCATGAGTCACATTAGGGTTTCTGCAGCAGTTGCCAACTCTGCATATCCGTCGGCTCCATCAGTGAGTCCACTCCTGCCGATGCTTTATTTGGTGCTGCCTTGGGATGTGGATGAGGTATGACACGATTACCTGCTGCCTTGTGATTACTCCTGTACATTGCAGCTATTGCCTGGTTACTTTCCATCCCTGGACATCCTGACAACTACATGCTGCATCTGGTGTTTGCTCTACAGATTCATACATATTCCTATCTTATTCATTAGCCAACCAACAAATGCTGATGAACTCAGATTCTTGTCAGGTCCATACACTCCGGCATGGAGAAAGTCATTTCTGTTTCTGTACAAAGAGTTTACTTATTCCTCTTAGATCACTGAGCACTGTAAGAACTGCATGTTTCAATTTGATACCTGTCAGCAAGCACACAGCTTGACACAACACTTCTACCACTTACCCATTGCACTCCGTAGCTTCATCTCTCAAATCCATACTCGTGGATTTAGACCCTTCATTTCCGATCCTCCTGCCTACTCCCTTCATGGATGAACGGACTCACCAGCTGCTTCTCCAGCATGCTCCATGATAAGTACCTCTCTCTCCTATAGTAAAGAAGCAGCATCAGTTGTTCTTCTCTAGTGCGCTACTACCTGCTTTACTGGAGCAATGGCTTCTTTAGCCTACTACTCTCGTATCTCCTACCACACAGAACCATTCCACTTATTTGTACCACTTCATTCTTTCTTCTCATTCTCATGTATCTACATGCATGCTCCTGGACTTGTGTTACTGTCCCCATTGCACAATACATTACCTGAATTTCATCTCAGCTACTGGGGGTGGGGTGTGTCGCCACTTCTATATGGAACAAAAGGGGTGGGGATGGGGGTGTTTTCAGAGCCTAATTAGTGGATTACTTTAAGTATGTCTCTCTCTGCCCTGCTCCTGCCACTTACTTCAGTCCCTCTCTGGGTCCTCCTGATGCTCATTACTTTGACTCTGCCAGCGTTTTCCCTCCTGGAAAAGGAATGTTTTATCCCAGTCCTTCAACTACATCACTTACTCCTCATTAGCCCTTTGCTAGTACATCCTCCATTCCATGACCAGACCCCTTTCCTGCTGTCATTTGGCAAGATCCTTCCAACTTATGCCTAAAGCACTTCCCTATCGGTCTCCATGCTTGGTGTTACCATTCATACCTCTTCATATATCTCACTGTCAATTAGTGCTTCTTCATCCTTTTCCTGTCCCAACTCTGCTGTCTCTCTCTCTCTCTCTCTCTCTCTCTCTCTACAGCAGCATTTGGGCTTTGGCCAGCCATACCAGCAGTATTCGGACTCCATCCCTAACTCGCGCCTTCTGAGTTGCTAGCGAAGGTAGGCTTTCCCTGTCTACCAGGGATGGGATTCTATTACAATCACTACCTCCTACTACTTACCAACCTGACATCCTCCATTCCTAATGCTGCTGGACAGCATTGAGTGAAGTTAGCTCTCTCCGACTGCCAGGATGGGAGACATGTATATGATCTACCGAATCATACCATGCCTTCTCTACCTTATACCAGTTGTTGCTTCCCTTTGGAATGGAACTTCTTAAGCCCTATGTGTTCTCATCATCCTACCTATGTCTAGCTACCTCAAGTCAAGATCATTCTGCCTCAACCATCATGGATCGATACCTGACTCTCGTTCCACTGCTTCAGCCTCACACATTCTCAGCCTGCTACCCAGATACTGCATCCTTTCCAGAATGTGACCTTGTCCTACTTGTCTTCTCTGTCCTACCTTGCCTGCGGCCCTGAATCAAGGTCCTCTCACATTGACTTCCATGACTGGGAGCCTGAATCTGCATTTGACTGTTTTCACCTTCTGCATCTTATACCTGATGCAGATTGCTGCTTCCCTTTGGGACCGGGACCTCTATACCTCAGTTGCCTTCCACCTCCACCTCTACCTAATGGCATCATAAAATCATTTCGCACTGACCGCCTGGTTTGCTAGCCTGCTTCTGTGACTCCACTAGTTCAATTCCATCTCTGTCTCAGACCCAGTTACGCTCCCGTCTGGGCGAGAGCTCATCCACTTATTTGCCTCCATCCTCCTCCCTCTGCCTGGTGGTATTGGATACTCATCTTCTTTCCTCGATTACCTGGACTGGAAGCTAGTTTCTGCATTCTTTGCTTCCTCAGATACCTCCAGCGCCCGGCCAGCACCTGGCCGCACTAGGCAGACCATCCTGCTCGCCATCATGGCTGCCGCTGACCTTTGAAGCTCCTGCCCGCCCTCCTGGTTCCCTCTCCCGGACTCCAACTGAAAGATACCTCCCACGCGCGGCACCTGGCGCACTAGGCGGACTCTCCTACTCGCCATCCGCCGCCGCCGCCTGACCCTCGAGCTCCTGCCCGCCTCCAGGTTCCCTCTTCTGGACTCCAGATCAAGGTACGATCGCTGAACATTTTTCGATATGGTGAGCTGTGGCCCTCTCCGATTGAGTGCGGCATTTCACCAGTGGACTGTGATTGGCCCGATCGGCTCAGAGACTCCCGATTGGAGCCCTTTTGTCTATGGGTTTCTGCAACCCTTGGCGTCCAGCTCTGAGGAAAGTGGTTGCCTGTGTCCTTGCCATAGCGATTTTTCTCACACTGTATTAATGTTTGTTTTTACTGCTGGTACTGCAATGCAGTCCCTTTGTAAAATTTCAGTGTAGCCTGCCTGCTTAAGCCTGTGATTGTGTCAGTATCTACTCGTAAATTGCTATTTGCCTAACTAAACTGATACTCCTGCCTAATCACTGTTGCCTGTGACCCAGATTGACACGCTCCCCTGTGTTTTATTTCCTTCCTCATCATCTTTTTTACCTGTACCTCACTGTTTTGTTCCTAGCTAAACACTCTCACCCAGCTCATTTGTAACTTCTATTTTTCACGGCTCATTTTTTCTCTCTTGCTCTCTCCCTAACCCCCCCTCCCCCTCCAATTTTGTCCTAACTTCTCCTGTGACCTCATCCTTTGTCTTCCTATCACCCCCACCCTAACTACTGCCACTTCTCATTCTTTTGTCTAGCATACTAAATCTGTAACACCCGCTCCCCGCAGATGGTGGCCATCTTCCCATTGCCATTTCCAGTCTGCTTGCTTATATCTGCCCTTTCTTTGCTTCCTCAGAGACCTCCCGCACCCGAGCGGCACCTGGTGCACTAGGCAGACCATCCTGCTCGCCATCCGCGCCGCCGCCTGACCAAGATCCTGCCCACCCTCCTGGTTCCCTCTCCGGACTCCAGCTGAAGGTATGACCGCTGAACATTTTCTATATATGGTGAGCTGTGGCCCTCTCCCAATTGGTGTGGCATTTCACCAGTGGACTGTGATTGGCCCGATTGGCTCAGAGAACTCCCTGATTGGGCGTCCTTTTGTCTATGGGTTTCTGCAACCCTTGGCGCTCCAGCTATGAGGAAAGTTGTTGCCTGTGTTCTTGCCATATGCAAATTTTTTCTCACACCACCTCCCCTGCCAGGCCTCCTTTAAATATGCAATTAGCTCCTCCCTGCGCTCGCCTCTCTCCCAATTGGTCAATCCATACCTATCCTGCAGGCAACAAATAACTCATTTCTGTGGATGTCTCACTGTCCCATTTTTTGAACAAATTTTCAGCTCATGGTAACTTAGCTCTTAGTACTACTAGAATCACAACTTGACCTCCTTAGTTCTCCCCTCACATGCTGTTCTCTATCCAGCTTCTTTCAAATCCTCCTGCACAGTAACTCTGGTATACCTTTTGCCTTATATGTTGGCACCTTACTCTTCCACTATTGCCTAATTATTTTATTAAGACATCTCTAAAATGAACCAGCACATGATACTATGTCTCCTTATTACTTACAGTGACCACTACTTTAACTATCTGTGCTTGCAATGCCCCAAGCTACATCTGCTCTCCTAACTACATGCCTCATGATTACTACTACTACTCTAACATCCTTCTACTTCCTTCCTATCACTGTGATACCACTCCAGTGTTACTCGTGGGCATGGATCCACATGATTGCATATGCCCAAAATAAATGTCGCCTGTATCTACACTCCCCATGCCCCTTCTTACGTTGCAAACTCTGGTACCTCCTCCTACTCTCTATCCTGCTCTCTGGTGATGTGCAACCAAATCCAGGACCATCAAATACTATACCTGACTCAATTAGTAATGCCAAGGGTCTTATTATTGCACATCACAATATTGGAACCTCACACACAATCTAGCGGATCTTGAAGTCTGGACCTCCCGCTATAAGCCGGACATCATATGCCACTCTGAAACCTGGCTAAAACAATCACGCCTGACTCTGTGTGCACTCTTCCATCATACAGCCTATTGAGACTCGATAGAAAGGCGACCAAAAGAGGGTGGCACAGCTGTCTATTTTAAAGATCATCTTCACGTTATTCCAGTCAACTCCTATGATCTGGCCCACTGTGAGGCACTTCACGTGCTCCTCACCCTCGGTACAAATAAACTACACATTGTAGCGTCTACAATCCCTGTCCAATGCCATGAATGGACTTGATGAGTTATTGGAGCAAATCTCTAGCCTTGCTGGGAGACATGACATGAGGTACTTATACTAGGGAACCTTAATATAAACTGGCTAGGCAGTGCACAATCAACAACAATGACCAAACTGCAGAGTTATAATCTACATGAGCTGGTATGGGAACCCCAGAAACACTCCTCACCTTAACACAAACACTCTGCTAGACTGGATAATGACAGATCATCCTGAAACATGGTAGCTTCTGGCGTACTACCTGATGTCGTCACTGATCACTCCCCAACCTATTGTATATGGGGCAAAACCAAACACACCCTGGGTGGACCCTACCTAATTACCTTCCGTAACTATGCAAATTTGACCTACAACTTTTTACAAGACATTGCGAACGGATTGGTCTTCACTTCTCTCAACTGCTGATGCTCAGTCTGCTTTTAATATATTCCTGACCCACTTTCTATTGCTCCAAGAAAAACACTGCAAACTTATGATCCTTCATGTAAAAACAGGCAAACATGCTGGCTTAATTCTGTCCTACTATGTAAACCAAAACAGAGGACAAAAGCCATGTCACGTTTCAAAGAACAGGACTTTCATCTGACCTCCACACCTACAGGGCACTGCGTAACTCCTGCAAGAAGGATATCAAAAATGCAAAGAGCTCCTACTGCAAAGATCTATTAACCAATTCCTATGGTGACTCTAAAAATGTTGGTCCCATATAAAGTTCTTTCTTGGCTCAAATCAGGCTCCTACTCCAAATGACATGTCACTCAATGGCGTATTGTAATAATCCTAGAACTATTGCCAACTTTTTCAATAACAAATTCTCTGATTTATCTAGTTATGCCTCTTCTTTCTCTGCCCAACTGAACATATCCTCTCCCCAGAGGTCAAAGGTCCTCATTTCTTTTTAAGGCAGTCTCTAAAATTGATGTGCTTAGGTTACTAAACAAGATCTCTGACCACACATGACAGGCTCAGATAACCTCAAACCCAAGCTCCTAAAGCTAGCTGCCCTACATTGCTGCTCCCCTTGCCAAGATATTCATGCTCTCTTTGTGTCAGAGCTTCATCCCCAATATATGGAAGGTAGCTAGGATTACCCTGTCTTCAAAAGGAGATCATAAAGACCCTCTAACTACCGACCCATAGCCATCCTTTCAGTCCTCAATAAAATCCTGGAGAAACTGATTGCCGTCAAACTATTGACTTCCTCCAGAAACATGAACTACTTACCTCTGCCCAGCATGGCTTTGCAAGGGCCATAGCACTACTCGCTCTTCTCAAATTCACGCCTGATACCCTAGTGGCTATGGACTCTGGGCTTCTCACAGGGCCATTTTCATCGACATGACCAAAGCATTTGACCTAGTTGATCACTCCATTCTTCTGACCTCCCTAAGATCTCTAGGTTTCTCTGCTAATGTCGTAAGATGGTTTGCTAGCTACCTAACTGACAGAACTCAGACTGTGAAATACAATTCTACCTTCTCAGACAAGACCACTATAAACATTGGGGTGCCACAAGGTTCCATTCTTGGTCCTCTACTTTTCTCCATATTCATAAATAACATTACCTCTAACCTCCATAGGACAACCTCGATACTATATGCTGATGACATTGTGCTTTACACTAGCACAAAGAGCCTCAATGACATAAATCTTCAACTCTCTCTTGATTTCCAGAATATCCAACAGTGGCTTTCTAGTCACAAGCTGGTCCTAAGCAGGCCAAAACCAAGCTATGATCTTTGGATCACAGGCAAAACTCAAACATTCCTACCCAAATTTCAAAGTATCCTCCATGAATGGTTCAGCAGTTGAGGTGGTAAACTCTTTTAAATATCTGGGTGTCACACTTGACCCATCACTAAACTTTGACCTCCACATCAAGTAGACCTGTAAGCTGGTTAATTCCGAACTGGGTATAGCCTACCGAGACCAGCTATGCACTCACGCCCTCAGCCAGGCTTGCCATTGCCCGTGGCATACTCCTGCCCACACTTACTTACGGTGTTGTTGCTTTTACATCCCCATGCAAATCTAGTTTTTAAAAGTGGGATGTCACATGTAACAACATATGCCAATATGCATCCTCCTCTCATCGACTGAAACACCTCTAGTTGTGCCAGCAACACACCCATATCTGATTGGCTGACAGACTCAAAGCTGTTATAATTCCATGCCAGGTCTTCCACACAAAGCCAAACCATGGGTTCCAGTTCACTAGAAACTGTGTGATACAAACATTTGATGTGTCATGCTTGAGACTGGAATCACATCTCTTTGTACTGTGATTCCTTGTGGCCCATTCTAGAATGTGCCATAAGAACAGCTAATGAGTTTGGCAGCTATGTAGTATGAAGGTATGGCAGGGACAGTCCTCATTTGGCTTCAGTAGCATCAGCGTTTAAGTTGAACCCTGGGCTGTTTATATATCTTAATATGGTGACCTGCCATCTCCTCCCATCTGCCTCAGGGACAGGAAGGCCATTCTAACTGAATCTACTCTCCTGATTGGGCTCAGTTGGAAGGCATGATAGTGTTCTAAGTCAGCAGCTGGTTGTGAGGATAGTGGACCATAATTAACCTCATATAGTCAATCAAGGGTGAGAAGGAGCTTTATGCCCAGATACTCAATTTCTCTGAGGTTCCATCTGTCTTGCATGATGAAGCCAGTCTGATCAGGATGTATTATTAAAGGCAGTTGGGGTCCAGTCATTGGGCAAGCACTGCCATAAAAGGTAATCTGTAATCAAGTAGTAGTAGTAGAGTTTATTTATTTCGGGCTCTTCCTTATAGGCTCAGGTGCCCTTACAGCAAAATAACCAAACAGCAGTTAGAAACAGTCAACATACAATATATAAAATTTATACATAAACCCCATTAAAAACATAAACAGACTAATTCCCAAGTTGTCTCAAAACTTAGAATAAATTCACCAGGTCCGAAGGCTTGTTCAAACAGTTTTAGGTTTTTTTAAAAGTGTATGGATGGCGCTTCCTGGAGGTACCCTAGTAGTGAATTCAGAGACTGGGTCTGCTACTTCAAATGCCCGATCCCGGAAGATTTTAGCCTAGCCCTGGGGACCTCCAGGAAGACCTCTCTAGCCAATTTAAGAAGCGAGATGGTGTGTAGGGATGTAGAAACTCCTTCAGGTTGCCTGGACCTAATCGTGTCAGGCCTTATAGGTAAAAGACCTACTTTAAAGGTGATGCACCAGTGCACTGGCAGCCAATGCAGTTCAGTAGCACCAGTATAATATGACTGAACCTCAAGTGTCCAGCCAATAACTGGACTGCTGCATTCTGCAGAAGCTGCAGGGACCACATTGTACCTCCTCTGACCTGAGGTAGGGTGCATTGCAGTAGAAGAGCCTTGAGGTGATGAATGCATGTACCACATGGCCAGGTTGTCAGGGGAATAAGGGATTTCATTTGGTAGATGTTCTGGAGATGGTAAAAGCCGGTCTGGACAACATCCAACACCTGAGCATCAAGTGTCAGCTCATTGCCCAGAACAATGCCCAAATTCTTCACTTTTAGGAGACCTCCAGTTTGGTCAGACAAAGAGCCATAACCTATCCCCAGAGGCCCCACTCCTCCCAACTGACCCAGCTCAACCACCAGCACGTCAATCTTCCCAGGTTAAGTCCCAGCCAGTTTGATGACATCAAGCCCAGATCTTGGCCAAGCAATCATTCAGCACATCGACTGTGTCAGATCTCCCAGGTCGAAGGACAGTTAGAGCTGAGTATTATCAGCATAGCAATGAAAACTCAGCTTATACCACCATATGACAACACCCAGGGGCAGGATGTACACTGCAAACAACATGGGGAGAGGACAGAGCTTGAGGAACTCCACAGGATAGGTCCATTGGACCTGAGGAATAATTCCCCAATATCACCCTTTGAGACCTGCCCCTGAGAAAGGACTTGAACCAGCTGATGACCTTGCTGGTGGGTCCTACATACTCCCTCAGCCTATCCAACAACACCCCATGGTCCACAGTGTCAACGCTGATGCGAGATCGGGGAGGATGAGAATCGATTACTCTCCTCTATGCCTCGCCCTCAGCAGGTCTTTCAGCACCCTAACCAATGTGGTCTCTGTGCTGTGCATAGCCCTAAATCCAGACTGGAGCGTTTTGTAAACTTGGAAGTGCGTGAGGGTGACTCTCAGGCTGTTCTGCCACCACCTTCTCAAGAACCTTCCCAGAAAAGGGTTTGAGATAGGCCAGTAGTTGCCAAGATGTTGGGGTCCAGATGTGTTTTTTCAGCAGGGGCTTAACAGAGCCTGTTTAAGGGACTCCGGAAAAAAACAGCCGACAAGGAACTCCTGACAATCTCGACAAAACCGGACCTAGGACCAAAACGCAGCCAACAAGTAATCACATCAGGCCTGGGTCAAGGTCTCAGAAAGTTGGTTTGAGCCCTGAGATCATGCCACAGACCAACACCATCGTCACTGGCGGAACTGTCTCTAATGGCGACTGAATGCTTCTGCCCACTTGTGAGCTGCCACTGTTGGAGAATGCTATTTCATCTGGAAATCCTAGTTCTCACAGAGGACACTCTATCTGAGAAGAACCAAGTGAACTCCTCACAATTGTGAACTGAAAAAGTTCTCATGAGTTCCAGACAGGCTGGATGTAATACCCTGTCTGCAACCCGAAAAAGCTGAGCTGGTCAATTCTTCCCAGCTGCAATCATCCCAGACATAAAAGCTGCCTTTTTGGGTGATTGTATGCTGATACTCATCATAATAAGCAATCTGCACCAGCCTGTCCTCCAGGGACCTGGTTTTCTCAACGTCTCTCAACCTTCACCCCATTTTCAGCGTTCTCAGTGCACCATCAAACCATGACGAGCTGAGGCATGAAACCAGCGGGTGTACATGGATCAGCACCAGGTGATCCAAAGCCTCCGTGACAGCCCTGTTATAGGCCATCATGGCATTCCCGGACCATCAGTGCAAGCCTCAAGCACAGGCGAAATGTCGGTTCTGCCATCAGTCCCTCTGGTTGTAACTGTTTCAAAAGGAGGAACTGAACCTTTTCCACAGGAGAAGGGACATTCAGGGGCTTTGAAGCTGAACCTGATGTGTGCGATCTGACCAAATGACGAATCAATCTCAGTGGTATCAGTTTTGAGCCCCAGGAGAATACAAGGTTGAGCACGTGACCAGAATGGCGGGTCGACCATGGTCTCAAGAGTGAGACCCAAGTCTCCATATTGAAAGGAAGTCTCTGGCCCTTGATGACACCTCGTCATTCACCCAGGTGGTGAAGTCGCTGAGAATAAGCCATCTCAGTGACTCCAACACCTTCTGGCGACAGATATTGGTCTGTATGTAGAACATTCTGAGAGGTTTTGCCTGGCTTGGGAATAACTGATATGGAGGCATATTGCCAAGTGTTAGGGATCTTTCACCAGCCATCACCTCATTGCAGACCTTCAGCAGGGATGGTAACACCAGGTCCTTCTGGGATTTATGAAACTCCATGATGAAGCTGTCCAGCCCTGGTGCTTTCCGTGTCTTTGTAATTATGCAGCACTCCTTGCAGCAGAGTCTGCCTGTTCCTGAATGAGCAGCAGGAGGGAGAAGGGTGCCAAAAGGCATTGGTCACCTCCCTGTTAAATGTGCATTTAGGGGTATATTGAGTGGTATAGAAGGAGAGAAGGCATCCCTATCTTCAACATCTTTCTAAGTAGTTGGTTGGTAACGGCATCTAAGACCAGCCACCATGGCCCTAGTCTTCTGTTTTTGACCTGGTGTGCCAGGGCGTATGTGCCCTAGGGCCTACTCATAATATCTTTGCTGTAAATAAGTTAAGGCAAGTTTTGTCTTCTTCACGGAGAGGTGTGAATGCATGGGACAGTCTCCCAGAGATGGTGGTGGAGGCTGAAATGGTTACAGGATTCAAAATGCATGGGATAGACACAGAGGAATCTTAGAGGTAAGGAGGTGGGTGGAGGAACTGGAGACTGAGTAGGGTCTGCGGTGTCACTATAGGTAGGTAAAATAGAGCAGACTGGGTGGACCAGGAGGTCCTTATCTGGCAGCAGATTCTGTGTTTCTGTTTCTGTGTTTTCTGACAATAGATCTTATCTAGCTCTTGCTTAACCTTATCTAACTGGGGTTTAACCAAGTTAGCTCCTGTTTAGGTGCCATCTGCAAAACATGGAAGGTATCCAGCAGGTCTGTGGGTACTGCTGTCTTTCTCTCTCTTTCTGCTTTCTGACAGTGTATTCAGTAACCTACCCTCGCAATACATTTTTTAAGGTGTCCACAGGACTGCTTCTATGTCTCCTCCTTGATTTAGGTCTATAATTTCAGGGATTTTAATAGCCCAAAACTCCTGGAACTCCTCTGATTGTGGAAGGAAGGCATTCAGGTGCCACTGAGTTTTCAGTCTCTCCTGTTCCAGGGTGAGGTAAGTTAGAACCAGAGCATGGTTGGATAACAACATATCCCCCAGTCAGCAGTCCGCTACACAGTGGAGATATTCCTGCTGAGTGCAGCTGTAGTCTATGTGGGTGTATACCCCATGGACTGCTAAGTAATTGTATAATTATTCATTCTGGAGGCCTCTCCTCCATATATCTATCCACTTTAATTCCATGGCGCGCAAACCTTATTTTTCACCAGCTGTCACAAAGGATGCATATTGGAGGTGTCCCAAATGTTAGAGTGAAGAATGTTAAAATCACTGTCCAGTAATAACATCTCGTTGGCATCTACCAACAAAAGGTTTAAAGGTGCCTGATCTCAGGTTGTTCATCCCTGGTGGAATATATAGGGAGGCCAGTATAACCTCAGCTTAGAACATAGTACCATGTAAGTATTACCAGCCTGCCCTCTCTGTCACGGGCTACCTAGGTCTCCTGAAAAGAGATAGAGTGGTGAATAAGGATAGCTACACCCTGCATTTACTTTTGGCAGGTCAGAGCTATACAGCTGCCTAAACAACATTCTGAAGCTTCCTGTGCTCTGTTGCATTTAAATGTGTCTCCTGGAGATACACAAAATCTGGGCATTCTTTTTAATACGGTGTAATAATTTGGCTCTCTTCACTTATCAAACGCACGTTGATATTCAATGAGCATGACAATGTATTTTGTCCCATATAAATGCTCAATCATAACTTTCCCCTGCCGTCACCTTCCCTAAGCACCCCAAGACCCTCCAGTTCTCCAAATCTTAAAATGGTAAAATGTGCATTATTTCAACATCAGAAATATAATAAACTGTGAACCTTAATATAAGCCAATGTGGCGTGCCAACCTGGCTGTCTCAGTAACAAAATTGCCGAACAGTCCTTGAGGTGTTTTACAACTCAGGCTTAATACCCATAACAGAACTGCAAGGTGCCAACCACGCTTTCTCTGAGTTATCCTAGGGGCACCCAGTCTACCTGGCTCAGACAATCAAGGTAGATTTCCTACCTGTAGTAGACTTAACATCAGTAAAATGTTTACAATAACCAGTCTACATCATAAGTATTGCCTGGTTTTACCATCCACAGTCTCAATTCCCTGGGCTTATGCCAACTGGCACTTCAAAATCCCCTACTGGGTTTAGGGGATATGGTATATAAGAAGGTAAATGTACAGTCTCTGATGTATAGACCGGAAGCAATGCTGCAAAGTTCAGGAATGTTCCAGTCACATCTAGTCTCTGTTCCTTGTAAAAATGATGTTTGGCTGTCTGTCCAGAGCTTAAGGTTTGCTGGGGTAATACTTCCGTTGAATCTCTGGGCCCTGCATTGTGTTAGGCCCTCCATATCCCAGTTTGTGTACAAAGCAAAACACATTCAGGTGTGTGTAAATGGGAGAAGGGGTGGGCGTGGGTGGAGTGGGGTAGGAACTGACCCTCAAGGTCCCTTGCAGGAATGTCTCCAGGGATAGCAGTGAGGCAATGTGACTGTGATGAATGAGGCTCCTGTAAATTCACAGCCCTCCTGATTCAGTTCTATGTCCCAGCCCAGTGTACCCAGTGCTGCTGTTTTGTATGTCGGCTGAAAGACTCCTGAGCTCATCACCTTGCACAGCCATTTCCCCACTCCCAAGCCAAACCCTGACACCCCTTGCCGCAGAACTGACCATCTCCACTCCAGCCCCAGCCTCCATCACACTGCCTTCATTAGCCACATTGTGACCCCCAAGACCCCCAGTTGCCTGAGGTTGTCCAGATTTCCACTAGGATTGATTTTTCAGAGCATTTCATTGCCCTGTGCAGGGCTTAGGAGCTGGGGGAGGGCACCTGCTCCCACCCAGCCATAGGATGAGCAGAAGCAGTGACCACCGCCTCAGAATCCTCAGCTACTGATAGCTAAGTCAAGGCATCCCCACATGGCCCCAGGCCATTCTCCAGTCCTGTGGTACCACGCTGACTCCAGTGAACTACTGAGCAGGCCAGCCAAGGAATCTGTAAGCTCCTCCATCAGTTCCCTCAGCACCCTTTGGTGTATGCCGTCTGGCCCTGGGGATTTATCTACCCTCAATGCTAGCAGCTCTGTCCTCACCCTATCCTCCGCCACCCCTCCTCTCCCTCCCCAGTGGCATCAGTCCTTCTCTTTCTCCTGGGTGAAGATGGAACAGAAGTACTCATTCATTACCTCTGCTTTACCCTCATTCTCCTCCACCCACTTGTCCCCATTCCTGAGCCTAACAATCCCAGCTTTCTTGTCCTTTTTTCACTATGATAGCGAAAGAAGGCCTTTCTTCTTTTATCTCCTCAGCTATCTGCAGTTCCTTCTGAGCTTTAGCCTGCCAGACTACCTTACCTTCTATCCTGGCAATCTTCAGGTAATCATCCCCTGTCTTCCTCCCTCTGGATCTTCCCAAATTTCTTATAGGCTGACCTCTTATCTTGTACTGCCTGGGTGACTGCAGTACTAAACCAGCTGGGTGCTTTGGCCTCGAGTTCTTCCCTTGGAGCCTAATGCACTCCTGTAGGAAGCATTATTCCCTCCCTGATGATGGAGCACCTGTGGTCTCCAGTATCCACTCAAATGCTGGCTAGGTGACTCCTTAGCAGCTCACCCATCTTTCTGAAGTCCACTTTCTAAAATCCAGGACTTTAGTCATAGTGGGGGCCTTTTCCCTACCTATGCTCAACTGGAACCACACTGTGCAATGGTCACTCCCACCCATGGGCTCCCAGACCTTTATTTCCTGGATGTGGTCCCGTTCATCAACACCAGATCAAGGATGGTCCCTCCCTGGTGGGTTCTGTGACTCTCTGAGTCAGGAACCCACTTTGCAGTGCATTTAAGATCACCTGACTCCTGGTGCAGGTCATAGCGGTATCCTGCAATCCACCTTGGGTAGGTTGAAATCTCCCACTATTCCTACTGGTACCCTGTCAATTAAGTGGTACCAGAATAGCACTACATTATATGGTGGTAGTCTGGTAGCACTCACGGGCAGCAACTAGGGATTTACACCATATGCTGTAAGTGCTCCCTGGTTGCTGTCCGTGGTCCTGTGGAAAGGGAAAAAGCACCAGGAGCCAGGGGCTGGCTGAGCTGCTCCCATGGTGTGGAGGGCTGGGGCATTGAACAGCTTGGTGAGACCAGGGTTCTAATCCTGGTCTCTGACCATTTACACACCGCGGACTTTGGCGTTTTTTTAAATGGGGCCGTAATGGCCTGAGCTTTTTAACTTTCCCAGTGATCTGCTCCTCTCGAGTGAGTATCCTAATGACAGAAGGTAAAGAGATAGGCACCCAAATTGTAGTGCTATTGTTGGTGGCGCTGTTGTTGTATGCGCCACCTGATCCAGTGCCATTACTACCACCACCACCTTTCCTTCCTGCAGCAATCAATATTTGTGAGTTTAATTCCTGTCTCTTTCTTCCGCCTTGTTGGGTTGCCTGTAAACCACACCCAACCTCAGCTTCCTCCTTTGTTGGACAGTAACTGAATCCACATTGCTTTGCCCTCCGACTCCCCTTGTAATGACAAACAGTATAGGTTGAACTGTTATGTGGATTGTAGAACCTTATTTGTGTTGGACTTAGTGTGGTGTCAGTGGAATCAAGTGAATGGGGATAAACAGTTCATCACCTCAAAACAGGTCAATAATCAACAATAAGAATGAAAATGCAGTATGTGTGCATTTTAACCTATGCCACCAAGGTAAGCCAGAGAGTTTTCAATTTCTCAGTTTCTGGCCCTGGAATATATACCACCATTACTGGGGAGGCATCAAACAAAATTCCTGGTGCAGAAAAAATCACAATGGATCATGCACCTGAATTAACATGTCACCTATGGGACAAAATGAGGACCTAGAAGTTCACCATTTCTTTAAGCAAGTTAACCCCATTACTGCTACGTACTAAGATGCCAGCAGAGTAGGCCTAATAGTCTATCGAGTCTGCTTGAAAATCAGCACCTGGTAGGTGCACGTTGCTGCCCTCCCACTTCCCTTGTAAATACCCTCAACCCCATCCCCATCTGAGTTACCTCTAGATCTATCATTACTCAATTTACCTTCCCTTATACCTGTCCCAGCCCTCTTGGATCCTCAATGTATTAGCCACACTAGTTCCGCAGAGCAGTGCGTTCAGGGGTCCACCACCCTCTTGGTAAGAAGTCTCCTCAGTCTTCCCCTGCCTCTCACCAACCAGCCTCATGGAGTGCCCCTGATGGCCCCTCTCCGTAGCTGAAACACCCTATTTAGACTGACCCTGTTTACTCCTTTAGATATTTAAAGCCCTCAGTAATATCCCTCTGTCTCTCCTATTCTCCAGGAAGTTCAAGTTGAGCTCCTCAAGTCTCTCCTCATAGGATCTTTCCCTCAGACCCTGTATCATCCTGACTGCCTCCTCTGGACCCACTTGAGAAGTGCAATGTCTTGTTTCAGGTATGGACACCAAAACTACATGCAGTACTCTAGGTGTAGTCTAACCAGGCAGTCATATAGAGGGAGAAGCACCTCCCATCTCCTAGAGGTTATCCACCTGATGATGCACCCAAGCATTTTATTTGCTTTAGCTGCAGCCTTCCTACACTGCTCTGAGTTATTCATTTTGGCATGGTACCCATAAGCTACATAAGTGTTTAAAATCACTGATTAACCAGTGCTTGTTGTTATCATCTTTTTTAGAACAGAATTCCATCATCTCAGTGTTTTGCAAACCACATGCATACTCTCTTCGGGTCCTTTATCGTTTGCAGTCTCCCTGGTCTCAGGGGTCATGTTTCTATCATTTGTGGTGCAGGCTGCCATCTGCTGACTTGATCATATATTACACTAGTGGTAATGTTACTATTTGCAAAGTATTTCTTCAAATCAAATTGGTGTACATGCAAAACACTATATAATCAGTTTGCTGATAGAAACTGACTTTGTTATGTACAAATGAACATGGTCTCATATGCAATCAGTTTGCCTTTTTTGCATTTACTGTTTTTGCAACTGTAACTATTTTTGACTATAGCGATTCAAAATAAAGTTTTAATATACTGGCTGTACCTTTTAGAATGATAACTAAAATGAATTTATAGGATGACTACTTCTTCACACACCCCAAGCCTTCTTTCATAATGCCAGCAACCACAAAATAGAGCTTTTGTAAAAAAAAATTCTGCCCTGCCGCTTGGTCCGAACTCTGATTTAAACTCTGATTAATTTCCAATGCCAGTTAAGACATTCAGGCTGTTATCAGAATTTCTGATTCAGCATCCGACTATGTAGAAAAACCTTCCCATCTGGTATTAGTACAGTAGGCCCACTGGCTAAGGCCTGTAGCTGAGAAAAGACACCTCCTTCCCCACCCTTGTCTCTCGTCCCAGGCTGTCTTGCCCTAAGCTGCTGCATGTGTGCTTGGGTGGGTCCCTCAATTCAGCTGTGCTGCTGCCTGTTGATTCCAGTGGCACTGGTAGACTGCAGAAGGCACAGAGGATCCAGCTTCCCAAATAAGTAACAGTTCATCTGATTCCACACCACAAGACCCCTCCCCAGAAACCCGCTACCCAGTAACTAACCACTATATGCCTGTCACCAGTCCCTCCAGCTAGTAGCTACTAGCTAGGCCAGTCTCGATACCTTCCTGAATCTGACCTAGAGTAATTGATTGGTAATACTGACAGTCCATACTACACAAGATTCCACTTTTCCTTCCATTCCATTGAGCCCATTCACAACCCAGCAGCAATCGTCCATCCGTAGTGATGTAGAATAACTGAGGGTGGTTGACAAGAACAAAAACCCTGAGTTTCAACCATTCTGCCAGATCCTGTACTAAGTAAGGCATCTAGTGGGTAGCCCAGGATTTTGTTCAGGTCAATCACCCCTCAGTTATTTTACCCAGGTCACTTAGGGAGGACTGTGGTGGCTGCTGGCCTGTGTGATGGGCTCATTTGGAACTTGGAATTTATTTACTTATTTCAGTTTGTTAACCGGTAAGCCCACTGGGCCCAAAGGTCCCTTTTTCAGGGGTGACCCGGAATTACTTACATAAAAGTCCTATTGGATATTTAGTATTAAAGAGTAACAAGGCAAGTGCAGGAACAAACATCACTTTTCAAAGTGTATTACGTTTCAGAGGTACATTCCATTTCTGGAGCGGGTAAGACATCTTATTAACACATTAGACTAGACAGGAGGTGACTTCAGACAATGACAGTTTGTTAATACAAGCAACTATGGATTAAGGAAACCAGCATTAGGCCCCAACTGAGCATTTTGACACTATATACCTTACATAGTGGTGCATTTGAGCAGGGGCATTACAGCCCAGGCAGGTTAGTCTGCTTAGGGTCTTTTGTCTATTATCGTGAAACGTGCAGAAGCTGTTTTCCAGCAGGTGCACTTTGGAGCCCATTTCTGAAGGTGTCCAGAGAGCTGGCAGTCTGTAGATGGTCGAGGAGGTCATTTCAGAGTATTGGACCTGTATGGGAGAATGACTTGCTACCTGCTGCTGTCCTTGCTCTAGGAACCTCCAGAAGCTCCTGTTAGAGCTGCAGAGCAATCTGCCTGGGCCCTTGAAACCAGCAGACCAGCAAGGCCTGTCGGGGAGAGTCATTTATGATTTTGTATATGGCACACGAGGGAGTACAGAGCCGATGTTTAAGGGGTGGCCAGTGAAGTGAATCAAGTGCCTCGCAGTGGTGGCACCTCAGGTGGGAGTTGGTTGCAAATCTGGCAACCTTATTGTAAAGAATTTGCATTTGTAGTGACTGCAAGACAGGAGCAGCATACGTGAGGTTGGGCAGGAGTATACTGTTTGCTATTGTTATCCTGGTTTCTCGGATAAGTTGTGCTCTCAGTTTATAAAGCAGGCCTAGTTTTGGTGTGTGGTTCATGTAACCAGGTCAACATGGTGTTTAAAGGTGAACCCTTGGCTGAGGACCAGACCTAGGTACTTAAAAGAGCTTATAACCTCTATGGATGCTCCAGACGAGGAGATGAGGGGAGCAGGAGGCTTCTGTTTGGGCCTAGTGTTTAAGGTCTAGACAAGATGGCTTTTGTTTCTTGGCATTCAACAGCAGCTTGTTAGCCAGTAGTCACCTTTCAAGAGTCATGAAATTCTCCTGGAGATGAGCTCCAAGGTCAGATATGCAAGGGTGCGGATTGAAATTTCCAGGCCCAGGACACACCTATTGCTCTGGGGCCCCCCTTCTATACCCAAAACATATAAATGTGTACATTTGGGCTCCCTGAGCCACCTGGACTTGGGACAGTTGCCCTGGCTGCCCCCCATTGGAAGCCCTGCAGATATGCTTGTAACCTCTATAAATGGGGGTTCCCTAAAGTCTTCCTTGAGCTTGCCTAGATGCTCCTGCCAGGCTGGTGTTTGCATTTTAGCAGTTTAAATGTATTGCCAGAGAGCCTGTATAGCCTCTGTGTACTGTTTCTTTAAGAGTTGCCTGGATTGCAGTCATAATTAATCTGAGAGGGAGCTCTGTTAGAAGATGTACTTGTTGCTGATCATTTGTTAGAGTAGTAATAATATTGCAGTTTGTTCTAACCTGTCTTCTTTGCAGCATGGACAGTTCTGTTTGTTTCCATCATCTTGGTCCCGGACTGCAGAATGGGCTAATCAGTACATTTGGGGCTCTAAATGGAGCCTTCTACAAGGGCTTGTGGGGCCAAACTTGTAGAAATTGTAGTTTTGGGCCTTTGGCACCTAAAATAACCTGGAGGGAGCTCTTGTTGTGACTGACAGACAGATCAACCAACCAAACCTTTTGGATCTTGGAGAAAGTCCACACTGCTTGCAGTTTCAGTTAGATCTAAGTTGGGAAGTGAAGAAGGAACAGCTTGAGATAGTTCGAGCAGCAATCCATAGTGGATTCGTGCAGGAGAACTGTGGAAAGGACTGAGTTTGGGCAGCATCCTTGCCTGCTGTTCTTGAGGTGAACTTGTGCTTTTTGAACTGAATCCAAATTTGGAGAGTGAATTAAGCCACTGAATTGTGACCAGGCTTTAACCTGAAGACCAAGATTTGCTGATCGATCGCCTGTCAGACATCCAGCTACCTCTGAACTCCTGCACAGTAGAGACTTGTAATTGTGACTGGAGAGCCATTTGCCTGGTAGAGTGGAATTTCCTTACATGTGAATGTGCTGTGTGCTTATAGTGGGTCATGATTTGGTTCCCCATTGTATCTGAACTGTGTTTTGCTTGCTGAGGCTGTATCCAGCTCCACGGACTGAATCACGTATCCATTTCCGGTTGCCTGGGCCCTGCTACACTGGCCCAGCCAGAATACCTGCTATGCAGAAAGTCATCGACGTAGACTGGTCTGGGATCAGCCCCTGCTCAACGCCTCTTGAACAGGAACGACGCCGGTGATTCGTGTGGGCCCTACTTCTCCAGGCACCCAGCTCAGCAGCCTGCAGTCTCAATTTCATCCTGCCTGTGTCCAGTACTGGATATCGTGAGTAAACATCAGGGTAGCTCCTGCAACAACAGCTAACTCTAAAAGTGTTGTCATCTGATTGTCTTGTTGCCTTTTCTTTCATGAATTGAGCTCTCCGGCTCCGGATTACAAATCGTGTATGTTGTGCATGTTGCTTTCTTCCATCACAGGGCCCCAACCAGCTGCAACGTTCCTGGCTAGCCCACCATTTTCCTACCTGGGTACCCAGAGTGTGTGACTGTGTAGGGACTCTGAACTGCATGCATAACTGTCTGATTAATATAGCTTTTAAGCAAATCAACCTGATTACGCCCTCCTTGTTCAAGTCCCCTGAATAAATCAGATTTAACTTTGTTTGCATTTAATCTGGCTGTGGTTCCAGTTTGTGCCAATAGTATTGTACTGTTATTTGCTGTGCTTAACCTTGTTTACAGGGGTCCCCAGGGTCAAGCTAGAGGAACCAGCCCTGGTGGTAGTACAAACAGTGTGGGTAATCCTGGTGAATAAGGATCATTGTAAGTAATTGTTGCATATTGTTCAGGCCACTAGAAGGGGGTTACAGTGTCCGGAGGGCTGTGCCCAGGTTAGCTTGACCACTAACAACCCTGACCTCCCGTGGAGGCACCTGCTTTATTACCTAGGCCCCTTACCTGCTACTAGCCAAGCAGGCAGGGGTAGTAGCCATGGGATAGCGCCACCTAGAGGTTACATTTGAGCGCAGACCTCTGGGATTTTGTGCCTTCTAGTGGCCCAAAATTACGAATTATTGTTAAAGATTAATCGCTACCCCAGTAGAAATGGCATCACCAGTTGGTGGAGTTGTGTACTGGGCAGGAGATCGAACCCCAAAATGCTCTGCTTATACTGGATATTCCCTGGGTACCAGTAAGGACACTGTAGAGTGAGCACTCTCCAAAGATGAATGTGTAAAACCCTGTGGTGTTGGGTCAACAGGCTGATTTGATCGCCCAAACTTTCATAGCCTTGGTAGAGTGTAGTGAAATCGTGGACAGCTCTAAAGTGCCACAGACTGTTGCCTCAGAAGGGCTCCTAGCCGCCTGGAGAGTGATAACAAAAGACTGTATGGACCCTGGGTAGGATGAGCTCCTACCATTATCTGAGACTTTTGAGGAGAAATTTGCTAAGTTGTTGCTGGAGGAAGGGAAAACTGTAGAGGATTTTAAGAAACTATTCCTGCCACCTGGGGTGTTCCTTCCCCAACACTCCCTCCCACTCCAGCACCTGTTACTACCCCGCCTTCTGTGCCTGTGCCAATGCTGGCCACATATCTGTACCCACCATTAGTCATGACTCCTACCGAAGGCTGAGAATCTTCTCGGCACCTCCCCACTTTCCAGGGGAGTGATAACTGGGAGACCTGGATCGACTATGTTGCCCCTTGGTACCTGAGTGGCAGTGTGCGGAGGTGGAGGCGGAAAAGAATCATAGAAAGTTTGAGGGCCCCACCCTTGAAGCCATTAAATTTTGAGGTCACGAACCCTGATGCAGCTGCTCAGAAGTACCTATCTGTACTGAAGGCAATTCTGGGAGCACTGAGTCAGGGAGACTTTGATGTGGAAATTCCAAGGTACAAAACAATGGAAGGGGAAAGTTTGTCTGTGTATGTTACTCGCTAGAAATAACTCTGCAGAAAGCTTACTGGAAAGGTGGAAGCCGCCAGTGATTTGAACTGTGTGAGATTGGGGCACATACTGCAACATGCCAAGCATTCAAACTGCAGACCATCCAGTTAAGGCTCCAGGATAGGGCGGTTACCCACCTGACTACTGTGACCTGATAAAGAACTCCGGGAGGTAGAGGTGAAGAGGAGTTGTAATTATGGGGTGAGTGCAGCCCAAGTGATCATGGCACTGGAAGGCCCTTCCGAAATGGAGACCACCTACAGTGTCCCGCCATGGGCTAAGCGGTGTGGGAGGAGTTGCTGAAGGAAGTCAGAAAAGTAAAACCGGGTGCATTAGCTGAGGTATTGCCTGACTGAGAGTCTCTGCCCGCCAGAACATGACTGTTATGGGGTGGGGTGCGGCACCCTCAGGCATTCTCTACTGAGGTGGCTTCTTGGCTGAGCTCAAAGAATCGACTGCCACCCTAAAGGAACTTTTGAGACATGGTACACTATGAGCAGAAGTCAGATCACAATCTCCCATCAATGCTCAGCATCGCCTGCTATGTTTTCCCCAAGGATGCCCCAAGAGCCTGTCATTTGTCACAATTGCGGCAAGGATGGCCATATGAAGAGGGAATGCCAATCTCAGAAGGACTTAGAGAAAGTGGTGAACCGCTTCAAGAAGAGCTTGGAAAATGAGTCAGTGATCAAGGGTGCATGAAATGACCGCAGTGAAGGCTTCGCCATCCTAACTCAAACCTCTCTGTGGCTAAATCATCTGTCCAGGCCCTGCTATTGCCCTCAGACTGGTCCAAAATAGTGGGCCCTTCAATGAAGACTACTGTGGCTGTGAATGGTATTCCTACTCAGGCTGTGCTTGACAGTGGGTCGTAAGTGACCATTGTATTTCAGGACTGGTATGACAAACACCTATCTGATGTGCCATTACAATCCCTGGAAGGCCTACGTGTGTGGGGCTGAGCAACAGGTCTTATCCCTACCTAGGATATGTCCGTCTCTGGTTGTCTTTTCCTGCAACTGTAACTGGTGTAGAGGAGCAAGTAGAGACACTGGCTCAGTGTCCCCCACCGGATTGTATGATGGGGTTCCCCTGTTAATTGGAACAACGCCCGCATGTTTGGGAGACTAGCACAACTCTGCCATGAGAAACAAAGGCAACTGACTGGACGGGCCCTAAGAATTCCAGCCTTAGTAAAAGGGCATATGACTTACAACAGAACGCAATGAAGAGGACCCAGATGAGCCAGTGGGATAGTGTGGAAAAGAACTCGACCTCAGTATTGGCCCAACGCCCAGTGCATAATCCAGAGAAGTCCACCTAAAGAGAAATGTAAAGAACAAAATATTAATGTTGGATGCACCAGGTGATGGAAAGTGCCAAAAGGATTATTGGTTAAATCCAGCATCATGCCTGCCTGTGCCCATGCCTATGCATGGCAGTGGTGGTCAGATTAAATGTGTCAGATCGGGAGGCCCTGGTGAACAGCGGGTGCACTCTAGCTACAATACACTGCTCAGACACTGCAGTATTACCCAATAACAAGTACTCTGGCCAAAAGGAGAAGTGACCATGGACTTATTTGACTTTGGTGATTCCCACTGCCAGCTGAATGGAAGGCTAGGATTAGCAAGAAACTTGCCCAGAGAGACCAAGTGTTTCGTTAAAGAATGGGACATGGGTGTGTCCAGGATGCACAGCATCATATATGGCTGCATGATAACTGGCCCTTTCAGAGCGATCTTGACACCTCGCCCAGTGAGCATAGATGATGTGAGGAGACACCTGCAGGAAATGCTCGCTGCTGGCGTGATACAGGAATCAAGGAGCCCATATGCCTCTCCATTGTGGTTGTGCCTAAGAGGAATGGATCGGTGAGGATGTGTGTTGATTATCGAACCCTGAACGGCGGACTATCCAGATCAATACACCATGCTCACATACAAGTGCCCTGGATTTAGCAGATAGGAGCAAATGGTTCTCAGTATTGGATCTTTAGCAGATAATACCAGATTCCGATGGCCACAGAGGACCATGAAAACCGCCTTCATCTGTCCTTTGGGGTTCTAAGAATTCCTGAGAATGCCACAGGATTTTGGGTGCCCCAGCCACCTTTCAGCGACTGATGGAGCGAATGAGGTGGGATATGAACTTGCTGGAATGCCTAGTGTACCTAGATGATGTCATTGTGTTCAGGCGCACATTAGAGGAGCATGAGACCCAACTGTTTAAAGTCCTAGACCGATTGGAAGACTTGACTCAAGTTGTCCATTGATAAGTGCCAGTTTTTCAAACCTCCGTGAAGTATGTAGGGCATGGTATCTGCAGAAGGATGAGGCCCGATCCCAGTAAGGACGAGTCACTGACTGCTTGGCCTCAGCCCCATAACTTGAAAAACTAAGTTTCCAGGGTTCTGTGGCTACTACTGCAGATTTGTAAAAGACTATTCCAAGGTGATTCGTCCACCCTGAATCTCACCCAAGGTTACCCACCTACCAACCATAAATACATGAAAGGGGCTGTCAAAGAACCTGAGAAAGTATACTTCAAACAGGTGAACCTTTTGGGCCCGCTGGACACCCGAATGTGAAGCAGCTTTCACGAAGTCATATACCAGCTCCCCATGCCCCCATCCTCACGTATGCTGACCCTACCAAGCCCTATGTGCTGCATACGGATGCTAGTCTGTAGGGCCTAGGAGCTGTGCAGTATCAAGACCATGAGGATGGTTTAAGACCAGTGGCTTTTGCCAGCAGGAGCTTGACCCTGTCAGAATGAAACTATCCTGTGCACAAGCTGGAGTTCCTTGCCCTAAATTGGGCCATTGTTGACCAGTTTCGCAGAGTACCTCTATGGGGCAAAGATATTGGTGCAGACCCGACAATAACCCGTTAACCTATGTACAGACTTCAGCTAAGTTGGACAAAACTGGGTACGGTGGCTCTCTACTATCAACCTGTGATTATGCTGTCGAATACAGGCCAGGACTGAACCATATTGATGCTGAGCGTTGTCATGAAGGCCAGTCTCCAAGTATAATTGAGTCAGGTTGTCTGAACCTGACATCCGAGCATTGTCACAAAGTCTGACAGAGATGAACAGATGTCTGCGTACACAGTGGACTGTCTAGTAAATTGCTTGGGCCCTCCTGATGCCTATTGCCATTTCTCTGCTCTAGATATTAGTGCACTACCTGAACTTGTCAATGACAGTATTCAGTGGGCTCAATCCCAAGATCCTATGATTCAACCCAGTACTTGATGCCCTGCGTGCGGGAAAGATGTGTCTAAGTTAAGTTCCCCTGTCTTATGAACTGCCCTGTTGTTTAAAAGAAAGCCCAGGTTGAAGTTACTCAATCAGTTGTTATATAGAGAGACAGTGGATCATAGTGGTGAAGTAGACTAGCAACAATTGGTCCTGTCCACGGCCTTTAAATACTTGGTACTGAGGTCCCTCCGAATCACATGGGGCACCTCAGTATTGACAGGACTCTCGATCTGGTACAATCTCAATTCTACTGGCCCAAAGATGGGGACGATGTTGAGTCCCATGTAAAGACCTGTAGTTGTTGCCCAACAAAAAGCCCTACCTCAGAGGGCTGCCCCTTGTCAATATCACTACCAGTGCCCTCATGGAACTGGTCCATAGATCTTTTGTGTTTAGAACCTGATCAGCGGAATATTGGCAATGTGTTAGTGGTTACGGATCATTTCACACGGTATGCAAGCTTTTACAACTAAAGATCAAAAAGCCTCCACCGTGGCCAAGGTGCTAGTGGAAAATTCTTCGTCCACTATGGTGCCCCCCAGCGGATCCACTCTGACCAAGGCAGAGACTTTGAAAGTAGGCTAATCAAAGAAATGCTCTTTCTATAGGGGGTGCGAAGTCATGAACCACCCTTATCACCCGCAGGGGACCCTCAACTAGAACGTTTAACCTCACCCTTCTAGACATGCTGGGCACCCTCCACCCAAAAGACAAGCATAAGTGGAGCCAGCAGATTAGCACCTTGATACACACATACAATGCACCAAAATGACACTACTGGGTTCTCCCCTACCGCCTCATGTTTGGGAGGAGGCCCGCCTGCCAGTTGATGTTTGTTTTGGAGTCTTTCCAGTTGGGGTCAGCTGAAATCTACCTGCAGTATGTACAGAAACTGAAAGCTCAATTGAACCATGCATATCAGCCGGCCCAGATAATGGCCGCTAAAGAAATCTCGCCAACAAGAGAGGCATGACAAGAAAGTAAAGGCTCAAGAGCCCATATGCAAGGAAACATTTGGCATTGACAAATGCTTGTTTACATACTGTGTTAATTTGTATAGAAATTGGATCCTTGTCCCTTAAAGTTTATTGGCTATAGTCATAATCCTATTTGTGACTTCACAGTGCATTGCTAGGGAAATGATTATGATGTAGCAAACAGAAGGTTGTGACTTTAGCAATGGAAACAGCATGAGTAGGGGAACAAGGATCCTATTTCCACATAAATGAGCTTAGTAATGAAAAATAAAACGATTAGAAATTAGGGGCGAGGGGAAAATTACATTAAAATGGAAGTGGTAGACTTCAGGGGAGCAGACTTTGAGGGTATGGCAGGGATTCTCAAGAGGCATTTGGAGGGGCTCAGACAGGACATGAACACAGAGAGCAGGTGGGAAATTATTAAAGGAGTGCTCCTGGAAGCCACCAAGACCTGCACAAAGATCCGACAAAAGTCTGGTAAGGCCAAAAAGCCAAGCTGGTGGACCAGGGAGGTTCAGGAGGTAGGGAAGGAGAAAAAAGTGGCTTATAGGAAATAGTGCTTGTGGGGGGACATGGAAAGAAGGGAGTACGATAGGATATCCAAAAAGGTAACCAGGGTGGTGAGATCGGCCAGAGCGACGACAGAACAGAGGTTGGCACAGGGGATCAAAAATGGGGACAAAGGGTTCTTTAGGTATATCAGGGAAAGGAGGAAAGTGGAGGGGCAGATTAGCAGACTGAGCCCAGGGAGTGGTTGGGCTGAGGAGGCCAGAGACCAGATGGAGGTATTAAACAAATAATTTGCCTCAGTCTTCACAAGGGATGATGGAGGGCCAACAACATGTGGGGGGAGGCAGACCGGGAAGAGGGGAGCTCTGTGATACTGAAAATTCATGTTGGTAAGATGAGGGAGGCTCTTAAGTCCCTGAGACCGGATAAGGCACCGGGTCTGGATTGCATTCATCCCAGGGTGCTGAAGGATATGGCGGATGTCCTTGCTGCACCTTAGGCTAACCTTTTCAACTTCTCCCTTCAGACAAGATGGGTGCTTCAGGACTGGAAGATGGCTCATGTTGTGACTATCCATAAAGGTGGCTCATGGGAGGAGCTGGGTAACTACAGGCCTGTCAGCCTGACGTTAGTGGTGGGCAAGATGATGGAGGCCTTCTTGAAAGAGAGACTGGAGGTGTTTCTGGGGACACAGGGCCATCTGGATGACCACCAACATGACTTCATTCAGGGCAGATCGTGTAAGACAAACATTGTGGAGTTCTACAATTGGGTGATGAAGGCACTGGACCATGGAAGGCCAGTGGACTTCAGCAAGGCTTTTGACTCAGTGCCACACTCAGGGTTGTTGGACATGCTGGGGGAAAGGATGGTGGGATGGATAGGGAATCTGACTAACTGGGAGATTACAGATGGTGGTGGTTGGGGGGGTATCATCTCCCAGGAGGGTCATTAGCAGGGTCCCACAGGGGTCGGTATTGGACCCACTCCTGTTTAATGCTTACATCTCAGACATCAGGGAAGGTATCAGGAGTGAGATGAGTCTCTTTGCTGATGACTCGAAGCTGGGGGCATGGTAGATGGGGAAGTGGGTAGAAGAGCCCTACAGGGGACCTGGAGACTCTGAAGAGGTGGTCACACACTTGGAAGCTGAACTTTAATGCCAAGAAGTGCAGTGTGTTCTCCACATGGGGCTTAAGAACCCTGATCATGAGTACTTTTTGGGGGGAGGGGAAGGGAGAAACTGCAGGTTCTGGGGGGGTAAAGGATCTTGGGGTGGTTGTGGATGCCAAAATGAATAACTTTGAACAGTGTTAGAGGGCTGCAGCTAAAGCAAATAGAATGCTTGGGTGCATTGCCAGGGGGATAACCTCGAGCAAATGGGAGGTACTTCTTCCACTGTATAACCGCCTGGTTAGACCACACCTTGAGTACTGTGTACAGTTTTGGTGTCCATACTTGAAGAAGGACATTGCACTCCTGGGAGTCCAGAGGAGGGTGACCAGGATGATACAGACTTGAGGAGCTGAACATGTATTCCCTGGAGGAGAGGAGGAACGGGGGGATATGATCAAGGTCTTTAAATATCTAAAGGGAGTGAACAGAGTCAGCCCAAATAGGATGTTCCAGTGAAAGGGAGAAGGGGCCACCAGGGGGCATTCCATGAAGCTGGTTGGTGGGAGGCTCGGGGGGAGAATAGGAGGCATTACTTTACAGAGAGGGTGGTGGATCCATGGAATGCACTACCTGTGGAACTGGTGGCTGTTGATACAGTGGATGAATTCAAGAGGGTCTGGGACAGGTATAAGGGAAGGGTAAAGCTAATGAGTGCCAGAAATGGAAGTGTAACTTTTTTTTTTTAATTGTTTAACCAGGAGTAGCACACTAAGCTGAAAGCTTGTTTACAGGTGCGACCTGGTGGCACAGGGAAGTTAAGTGACTTTCTCAGGATCACACAGTATGCAAGTGGGGGCTGTGGGATTCAAACCCAGGTCTACAGATTTGCAGTTCGGAGTCTTAGACCACTGTGCTATACTGCCTCCCTGCCTAACTCAGATGGGGGATGGGGTTGGGGAGATTTACATGGGAGGTGGGGGGCAGCAATTGTGTCTTGACCAGGTGCTGATTTTTTGAGCAGACTTGATAGGTCTACTCTGCTGGCATCTTAGTATGTTAGAAATACAAAAAATACATTGGCCAAGATATTCAGAGGAGTTGTGCAATGCGCAACCAACTTGTGAAAGTACAACCACAGAAATGTGCCCTGGAGCCATATTCAACCAGTGTGAATGCGCAGCATAATATCCATTGCACCGATGTGCAACAGTAACGTATGCAGCGCAAGTACATTCAGCGTGCCAATGAATATGCTGCACAATGGCATATTCAGCTGAAAAATACGGCGCAAATGAGGAGCAAGTCAGAGAATGCACCACGCAGACTTGAGCATATAAAAGGAGGCTCAAACACACACACAGCAGATGCGCAAGCCAGTGCAGTAGAGAGCCATGGACTCAGGACCATTTCTCATGGAAGAGGTAATGAGGGGTGTGAGGAGGAGGGAGGAATATGCCCAACACAGACAGTACCGTGCCTGCCTCACGTTTGAGGACTATGGGGACACAGAGATAGTGGGCCGGTACTGTCTGAACAGGGCAATTCTGAGGCAGCTATGTGAACTGTGCCATGACGAGCTGCAGGCACCCACCAGGAGTCACGCCATGATGGCGGAGACCAAGGTGACAGCAGTAATGTGCCTGCTCACCACGGGTGCCTTCCAGACACCAGTGGGGGCAACCACTGGCATATCCCAGCTGGCCATGTCCCGCCTCCTCACACAGTTCCTCAATGCTCTACTGCCACGTACTTTGGACTACATAAGATTCTCAAGCACACAGGCAGAGTGTACAGCAAGCATGCAGGAATTCCACAGGGTGGCACGCATGCCCGGCATAATTGGGGCCATTGGCTGCACCCATGTGGCCATACGCACACCACCTGGCCCAGAGGGGATGATTTACATCAACAGAAAGGGCTACCCCTCTGTCAACTGCCAGGTGGTGTGCTATGCCACTGGGCCTATCATCAATGTGTGCACCACACACCCTTGGAGTACACATGACACTTTCATATGGTACCAGTCTATCCTGTGCCAGTGATTTGAGAGTGGGGTGATCCCCATAGGGCACCTGCTAGATGAGCATGACATATGATGGGGTGACAGAATGGCCATGCAGGGGTAGACAGGCCCAAGGCACACATGGACGGGGGTTGGGGGGGGGGGCGTCCGTGTGCAGTATAGGGAGTGGCTATGGGAACAAGCAATACCACATACTAACCAGCTTATATGTTACCCCCATAGGTGACAGTGCATACTCCCTCTGGCCCTGGCTGCTCACTCACACATCGCAACATGCAACATCATCAAGTGAGTCTTTGGCATGCTCAAGATGTGATTCTGTTGCCTAGATAGGTCCGGTGGTGCCCTACAGTACAGCACTGTGAAAGCCTCTGGCATATTCCTGGCCTGCTGCATGCTGCACAACATGGCCATTGACCGTGGGATAGCTGTCCAGGTGGATGAGGGCAACAGCAGTGATAAGGATGGGGGAGGACGAGCCAGATGGGGATGCACAGCCACCCATGGAGAGGAGGGACCCCAGGCTGGCAGCCCGTGCCAGGAGGCACTGAGACACCATCGTAGAAGAGCACTATGGGAACCGCAGGTGAGTTCTATGAATGACAGCCTTGCATGCACAGGACACCACACACACAGACAGAGATGCATGGCCACACAGGGATGCATGCAGAGACACTGGCACACACACAGCATGCACATGTAACACACAGACACACAGCCACATGCCTGCACCACAGTGGACAGGCACAGGTGCACGCACCCACACATGGGCCCTGCACTGGACACACAGGTGGCCGTACCTTGTTCAGCACATGCACCACCATCACCATCACATGTCAAACAGCAGGGCACAGTGGGGCATGTGGGAGACACAGTCAGAAACAGTGAGCGCTGTGGCAACACACACACACACACACACACACACACACCAGTACAGCAGGATGTGTCATGGATCAGAGTGTATGCACCGGCACACAGGCAAGGCCAGTACAGAGCTGCTCTCATCATGCCCACGCCACAAAGTCCAGCAGCACTGCATGCACATATGGTAGACGTGACACACACCACACGTATGTGATGGCACACACACAGGGGAACACTCAGCTAAGTGCGCACCAGCCCACAGCAGCGAATGGCAGGATGGGGCAGCACACCCAGCAGGCCTACCATGCAGTGCCACAGCTTCCACAGCCTTGTGGGCAGCCACACCAGGACTATATGGCAGGCACTGGCTGCTCAACAGCCACAGGGGGTGTTACCAACACACTCATGGGAGTAGAGGCCTGAGAACATGACCGGATCCTCACGGATGTGTAGAGACTGGCAAAGAGACTACCATTGGGTGTGTCTGGGATAGGCATGTTGGAGCATGGCGTCAGCCGTACTGAGGTCACCAGTCACTGTGATCATGGTGTTGACGTTGCACTATGGGGAGTCCTTTGTGCCCTGCCTTGCACAGTGGACGCCAGTGATGGTACTTGCAATGCAGTCCAGTGATGTAGTTGTGGCCTCCCACAGCTGCCAGATCTCACCAAGCAGCTGAGCATGTCCAATGTCCCCTCACTCAGCCAGTTGATGCACCTCCCCCCGCAGTGCATGTATCTCAGCCCCGAGCATTGCCTGGTTGTCCATGGATGCCCGCAGCAGCCGGGTGTGCTTATCCAGCCTGTCGGCACCTGGTGCATTATGGGGCTGCCGCTGACCTGCTGGGGATGTAGCGGCATGCCGTGCAACATCCCTTGCCTGGGAACGCTTCACAGGCAACTGAGCAGGTGGTGGGGATTGTGAGGGTACCCCAACGGCAGCCCCCGTGGTGTGCTGCACGGTGGTCCCTGCAGCCCGCTGCTGTAACCCATCAGCCCGCTGGACCAACCCCACGGCACCGTGACCTCGGACCTCGCCAGCGCTCTGTCCATGGCCGGCACCAGCAGCGGCACCACATGCCACTGTGTGACCATGGGCAGGTGGTGCCTGCACAGGTGCCATACCGTCTGTGCTGGCATCCGCTACCCGTGTACACCTCTGTCCGCTGGGTGGCATATCCAGGCCTGAGCCACCCAGGATCAGTGTAATGTCACCATCATCACTGTCTAAAGATGCCCCCTCCTGTGTTGCTGGTGTAAGCACCGGTAGGGCATCCATGAGCAGGAGGTCTGCCAGTGGGTCATCATCACCCAGTCCCAGGAACTCCAGCAGCCCCACACTGCTACATCACTGATGGTCAGTGTCCTGAATGTCAGATGAGGTAGATGGCACGGCCTCCTCAGGTCCCACGCCATTGGTCATGTCCTGCACCTCACCCTTGAGGCGTGATGGAGCTGGGGGACAGAAAGAGCGGTATCAGTGTGGAAGGTGGCATTGTGTATGCAGTGCAGTGTCCAGTGCGATCGAGACATGCGCGTCACCAACATGCCAGTCCACACCAGGGGACAGTTGTTCAGCACCGCACATCTAGGCAGTCATGCCACAGGCATTGCACAAGGCAGGCCAGCCATGGTGCATAGCTGCAGCACACAGGGTTGCACCACCATACGACTGGCATGCATACATCCACCCCCCCCGGCCCAAACTACATGCAGTGTGTTGTGCAGATGCCAGTGACCACAGTGGCCCTGCCTGCACCACCAGCATGCACTGTACAGGCAGCACTGACAGGCAACTATGCAGCACTGCACACCCTGGATACTGACCCACGGCTCCAGCACAGTGCCTAGGCAGCAGTCCCAATGCACACGGGTGACCATAGCCATGCATGGTGTGCCCATGTGCGACATGCGCCATAGCATGCCACACCAATCACGGGTGCGCATAACTGTTGCAGTCACACTGGCATGCTGGTGGCATGCACACACACCCAACCCACAGCTAATGCCTACATACTCACAGTGCTGTGATGGGCTGCCACCTGTCTGGAATTCATCACCTCGGACACCCTCGATGGCTGCATAGCTGATGGTTTTCATTTCATTTCATTTGTTTATTCAGAAAATACCTTTGAGTCAAGGAATCCTTTTCAAAGGTTCCACGTCAGAAACAGATACAACTTGGAGAACCGTACAGAGTGGTTCAGTAAGAGGACACAAGTAACAATGTAACAATGATGGTACAGGAAATACAGTAAAAGGCTAACATTTGGATACTAGTAAATTCAACGTATTAGTTTCAGGAACCATTACACAAAAGCCATTACACATATAATCTCCACTAAGTAGCATTTCAGGGGTTCAGGTGGAGGGGGGGGTCAAAAACAGCCAGAGGCCTTAGTCAGACAAGAGGAGAACCGGGCTGGGCTAGGTTCCATGGCAGTCACAGGGATTGGAGGACTGAAGATGATTCCTGAGGTATGCTTTGTAGGTGCCAATGCTATTCATGTTTGCGATGGTGACCCCGAGGGACACCAGAGTGGACTGGCAGCCTGCTAGATATGGTAGCGCTAATTTTGACCTGCTGGTAACGGTCCACCAGATAGTCTGAAAACCAGTGGAGGTCATCTTGCGAGAGGCCCACTTTGCAGAGGGTAGCTACTAGGGGGGAGTGATTGACGGTGTCAAATGCCTTGGTGAGGCCAATGAAGATAGCGCCCGAGATATGACCTCCGTCTAGGGCAGTGTGGAGGTGAGTGGTGAGTTCGAGCAGTGCGGTAGTCATACTGTGATCTTTTGTTGCTGCTCACAAAGTATTTTGTGTTTGTTGAGGTGGTCTGTGAGTTGATCAGAGACAATACGCTCAAGTGCCATAGATAGGGGAAGGAGAATAGAGATGGATCGATAGTTGTTGGTGGATGTATGGTCTCCACCTTTAAATATAGGGGTAATGGAAGCAGAGTTTCATCACATGGGGACTTGCCCAAGGCATAAGGAATGGTTTATAATGTGAGTGAGGGGGATAAGCACCTCATGAAGAGTGAGCCGCAGAAGTCTCAGGTCTAAGGAGTCATTGCTGTACTGGGAGTGGCTTAAGGCTTTTTTGAGGTAAGGCTCTGCAGACCTAGGGGAGATGCATCATAAGTGAAATGGAGGGTGAGCTGGGAGGGAGGTGGGATCACTGGCCGGGTGTGGGTCATAGAAGTTTCGAGGGAGGACATGGCTGAGGTTGATGAAGGCATGGTTAAAGGCTGAGGCTTTCCGAGTGGCATCGGAGGTGAGAGCCCCATCAACCAGGATTTGCGTGGGGGCAGGGTTGGTGGTTTTGCCACAGATGTCCTTTATATTATCCCAAAATTTGCACCCAGAGCCTGAGGTAGAGGTTAGTGTGGATTTGTAGTACTTGGCCTTGGCTTTGCGCAAGGACCATGTGCATTTGTTTCGGGCCTCTGTATTTCTGTTTGTCAGTTAACTGACCAGTCTCATTGGTGAGGTGCCATAGGAAATCTCTGGTCCACATCAGGGCCAGGAGGTGGTCAGAGATCCAGGGAGCTGGGTTGCCTTTGACTATCCTTTTGGTAAGAGGGGCGAACATGTCACAGAGGGCATTAAAGAAACACGTGAAGAGATCAAGGGCACTGTCCGGGTCGAGGGTATTGGTTATGAAAGACCAATCCATGGCACTGAGATGAGCTTTTAGAACAACAAGTTTACCAGGACCAAGTTTGCAATGTAGGATCATTTTTGGGGGGGATTTAGGGGCCTTGCCAGACCAGGAGAAAAGGACCAGGGAGTGGTCACTGATTGCATTTGGTAGTACAGTAGTATTTGTGATTTTGAGGGGGCGGTTTGTGAAGACAAGGTCCAATAGGGAGGACCACTAGCTACTCACCCGACAGGACGGGTGCTGTGTCTGGTCCTCTTCCTGTCCTACTGTGTGCCACCCTGATGGCAGCCACCGTCTCCTTTTTTTTTTTCTTATCATGTAACACTTTTTGTTCCTCTGTTGCGGAGCGGGCCACAATGACCACAGGCCGGCGGCACCTGAGCCCCTGGACCAGGTCTGGCATACACTGCATGCACCTGACTCACACAGGCTCGATGAAATTAATGGACCCCCGCGGGGGCTCATGACCTGGAACCAGGTAGTCACACCTCTCGTGTCCGGGGGCTCGGCCATGAGCCACCGCAGTCACCCCGCAATTTTTCTGCCGTTACTGCCCCAGGGAGCCAGACATGCAAGGACGTCTGCTGCAGCTACATGCAGATGTCCACCATGCTTCCCCCCTTAAAATGCCCGCCACTGACAGTGTGCCCAGCCTCCACTAGGTACCACTGCAGCAAGCCACATACCCCTTACCCACCCCATAGGAAGGAGCAGTCATGGGACGCTCAATCCTTGCTCTCCCCTGCCAGCCCCCAGTGCCCCAAGTCCGTTCCCGAACCCAGGTTGCTGGTGTGGCATGAGGTGTGGTGTCCAGCACGTCAATCCTCAGTGCCACCCGGCCGGCAGCCACCTTCTCCTTAATGCACCTCCTATCAGTGCCCATCTTCTTTTCGCACTCCTTGCACTGCGATTGTGTCTGCCATGGGCGTTCACATACATGGCCACCTCCTCCCACCCGGTGGGACTGTCCTCCGGGGTACCAGTGGCCCCACTCAGCAATCCTTCCCTGTCAAGTTAGGCCTCAAAGAGGGCCTGCTGCTGCTCATCTTTTGTGAAGTTGGGCCTGTGCTTCCCTACAGGCCCCTGCTCTTCAGCTCCCTCCATCTCCGACATGTTGCTACCTGTGGAAAGTCAGACGCAGCCCCGGTGAGCAGCACAGTATCACATCATGGAGCAGTGCAGCACTGACAACATGCACAGCAGTAACACTACACAACACAGCGTGGTGGTTCTTATCTCAATGGCTGCAATACCTGTCAGTGACCTGTACTGTGTTGTGGCACTTTTATGGCTCAACCCATGCAAATGAGCCCCTGCGAAACTGGTAACATTGACGTCCAGGTACACATAGAGACTAATGATCTTGCCAGTCAGTTAGTTGTGGAGACCAAGGAACACCTGACCAGGCTGGGTGACAAACTATCATCCATTTCATCCGACATCTCCTTCTCTGAGATCCTGCCAGTCTGGGAGAGGGGAGCATATGGACGAAAGGTCAGAGAAGGGGAGATAGGGGAGCTAAACATGTGGCTCAAGGGCTGGTGCCAGGAAAAATGACACAGATTTGTAGGGAACTGGCAACAGTTCTGGGAGTGAAAGTTCTTTAAATTTGATGGACTGCATCTGACTAAGGAGGGAGTCAGTGCATTAGGGCAGAAGTCTGATATCTTTGCAGAATATTTAGACTAGCAAATGGAGAGGGGTTTGCAGCACCCCATACGTCAAATGGGAAGAACACCCCTCTAGTGGTCAAACAAGGATTCCGCATGTTTGCAGTTCATTTGCATCACCAGGTAAGAAAAAAGGTCCGTCTCCCTATACGACACACAGGGGAAATGCCAAACCTCACCCAACAACTAACACACTGAATCTGGCCAATGGAAAATCATGTACACAAATGCTCAAAGCCTGGGAAATAAGATCCCAGACCTGCAGACAATAATGTCAGAGGCTAAACTGGACACAGTAGCATATAATGAGATGTGGTTTACCAGTAACCACACTTGGGAGACTTCAGTACCTGGCTATGTACTGTTCAGAAGAGACCGAGGTGCAAAAAGGGGGGGTGGAGTGGCCCTGTATGTCAATGAAAATGTAACCCCCCTGCAAATGGGAGTTCCCAGAAGTCTTCCAGGAGCTTGCTTGAATGCTCCAAGTATGGAGGTGTTCAGCGTTTAAGCCGCTTGTGTGTAAGTGCTTTTAGAGCCTCTGGTACTGTCCCTTTAAGAGCTGTCTGCTTGTGACCATAATTAATTGAGGAGGGGGGACTGTGTGTTCTAATGCCCAAATCCCACCGGGGCTGCTGCCAATTCGCTCCATTTTTGCAGTCGCTAAGAGTGCAAAGGGTGCCCATCTGAAAGCTGTAACTGTTTGCCTGTAATCATTTAGCAGCATTTGTGAGATTGCAGTTTATCTAACCTGTTTTATTGCAGCTGGGACTCTGTGTGTGTTTCCCCTCTATGTTGGAATTGAACTGCTGAACTGGACCAATCAGCGTGGGGGACCTTTAAAATGGAGCCTGCTGCTGGCAAATCAGAACTGAGACTCTTAAGTTGAGCCAACCACAATGGGACTGTATGGCAGATGCCTCTGGGAATTGTAGTTTGGACTTCGGCGCCTTTTTGCACCAACAGGAGGAGTCTGATTGTGAGTGTCAGCCAAATCAGCCAACTGAACTGGGAGGAACTCAAAGGAAATGCCCAGCTCTGTCTACTGGAAAGATGAGATGAGTTGAGACAGTGAAGAGAAAAGGAGCTGTGAGCTTCTGCGCTGTATAGTATCACGTGGGAAGCACGTGTAAGGCCCTACGTTTCGGTCTGCAGCTTGTGCAAGCACCTGTTCAGACTGAATCCGACCTGTGAAGAGAATCAAGGAGATCTGAAAAGTAGAAACCAGGCTCACCCTGTAGAAGACTGCAGAAATTGCTGAATCGGGCTCCGTCTGTCAGGAACTGAATCTACTGTGTGTTCTCCCTGGTACTGTGCAGTAATTCGATCGACAGAGAAGCAGCCTGCCTGGTATAGTACTTTTCTTTTACATATAAATGTGTGTAGTGCTTGTGGGGAATCACATTTCAAATCCCCTGTATAGTGAATTGAGTGCATGAAGCTGGAAGTAAACCCCAGCTTAAACCAGACTATATCCATTTTCTCTAAACTGCAGTGGGGTCCAGTCACAAGGACCTTGTCCACAGGGTCTGCTCCTCCTGGTAATCCAGGACAATCTGCCTTCCATCCAGTTCCCAGCATTGAGTTTGTGAGTACAAAGCAGGGTAGCTCCCTGCCATCTGTTTATCGAATTGCAAGTGTGTCATCTAATTGCTGTTTTTTTTTTCATTTCTTCATGAACTGAGCCAACCAGATCCGGATTACAATTTGGGTATTGTGCCAGTGTTCTTCCATCACAGGGCCCCAACCAGCTGTACCAATCTGGCTAGCCCCCATCCTGGGTACCCAGTGAAAGTGACAATTTGGGACTCTGAATATGCGCACAGTACTGTGATTATTAATGTGTTTTACCTAATTAACCTGATTTCCCCGTCTTTGTTACAGTTCCTTAAATAAATAAGATCTGTTTGTTTCAGCAAAATTACACTGACTGAGGTATTCGTTTATGTTAATGTATTGTACTGTGGCTTTTGCACTGTGTCATCTTGTTTTACAGGGGGTCCCCAGAGTCCAGTCGACAGAGCCAGCCCTGGGGGTAAGTGTGCATTGTGAAGATATTCCTGATGCATTGTGTGGGCCACTAGTGGGAAGAAAGGGGGATTAAAGTGTCCCAGAAAGCTGTGACCAAGTTAGTTTAACTACTGCAAACCCTGACCTCTGGGTGGAGGCACCCGCCATTGGACCTAGGCCCCTCAACCTGTTAGTAGTTAAGCAGGCAGGGGTAGTAGCCCTTGGGATAGTGCCACCTAGGGGTTACAAAAATATCAAAGCTACAGAAATTCAGACTACAGATAAGGAGCCAGAAGAACTGTGGGTCACCCTGGAAACAGGAAATGGGACAGCCATAAGAACTGGGGTTGTCTACAGGCCCCCAGACCAGGGAGAGGGCATAGACACATTACAGTTAGATGATATACAAAACATGACAGCTAAAGGGGAGATTCTGATAATGGGAGATTTCAACATGCCGGATACAGATTGGTCAATACCAGCAGGAACATCTGCCAGAACTAGACACATGGTGGATTCCCTGCAGGGGGAGGGCCTCAAACAACTGGTACAACAACCCACAAGAGACAGGGCTATCCTAGATCTAGTACTGACTTACAGGGAAGGGATCACAGATCTCCAGGTAGAAGGTCACCTGGGGGCCAGTGACCATCACATGGTATGGTTCAATTTGGCCACTACATCTAAATCATCCCATTCCAAGGCAAAAATATGGGACTTCAGAAGAGCTGACTTTGATAAGATGGTCAACAGAGTTAAGATAGCCCTGGCAAAAAGAAACACAGATGAGGGGGTACAGGCAAAGTGGGCAAGCATTAAGGATGCAATACTTGAAGCAACATCCCATTGTGTTAGACAGAAAGGAAGTGCAAAGAAGAAGGAAACCACTTTGGTTCTCAAATACAGCAGCAGAAAGGTCAGAGCCAAAAGGCTGGCCTTCAGGAAATATAAGGAACACAGCAGGATGAAGATAGGGAGGCATACCAAACTGCCCTAAGGGAAGCAGAGAAGCAGTAAGGCAGGCAAAATCTCAAACAGAGGAAACACTAGCACAAACAGTAAAAGGAGGTGACAAAACTTTCTGTAGATACATTAGTGAAAGGAGAAAGTCCAGAGAGGGTATTGCTAAGGTCAAAAGAGAAAAGGGGTCATGTGAGGAGGAGGACCCAGTAAAAGCATCTATCCTAAATAGATACTTTTGCTCAGTATTTACTGAAGAGAAGGTAGGGCAGGGCCCACAGCTCAGCACCATGGACACAGGGGGGAGGGAGGTGAGCACTACTCCCTTCGCAAAAGAAAGGGTCCTACAAGAGCTTGCTAAGCTCAGAGTGGACAAGGCAATGGGACCTGATGGCATACATCCCAGGGTACCTTAAGGAGCTAAGGGTGGAACTAGCAGAGCCATTGGCAGAACTGTTTAGTGAGTCTCTGAGCACAGAAGAGGTCCCAGAAGACTGGAGAAGGGTTCATGTGATCCCGCGCCCACAAGAGTGGTAGCAGGAGGAGGCAGGGAACTACAGACCAGTCAGTCTTACCTCAGTAGTGAGCAAGATTATGGAGGCACTCCTTAAGGAAAGGATAGTGCAACACCTGGAATCCATAGGGGCACAGGATCCAAGACAGCATGGGTTTACAAAGGAAGGTCCTGTTAAACTAATCTCATAGATTTCTTTGACTGGGTAACCAGAGTGGTGGACCAAGGGGGAGCAGTTGATGTCGCCTACCTTGACTTCAGCAAAGCTTTCGACACTGTTCCACATAGAAGATTGATAAATAAGCTGGGTAGGCTCAGGGTGGGTCAGAACTTGGTCAACTGGGTGGCAAACTGGTTGACGGGCAGAAAACAGAGAGTGGTGGTAAATGGTATACAGTCAGAAGAGATGCAAGTCACAAGTGGGGTACCTCAGGGATCAGTCCTGGGGCCAGTCCTCTTCAATATCTTCATTAGTGACATTGCAGATGGACTAGAGGTAAGGCTTGTCTGTTTGCAGATGACACCAAGATCTGCAACAGAGTAGATGATCCAGATGGGATGGGCAGAATGAGAAGAGATCTGGATAAACTAGCAAAATGGTCAGAAGAGTGGCAACTGGGATTTAATGCAAAGAAGTGCAAGATCATGCACATAGGGAAGAGAAACCCTGAAGCCACCTATAGGCTGGGAGGGGAGTTGCTGGCAGTCACAAAGGAAGAAAGAGATGTGGGCATCATCATCACCGATGACCTGAAATCATCCAAGCAGACCTCTAAAGCAGTAGGTAAGGCTAGATGGATGTTAGGGTGTATTAGTAGGGGTATCACAAGTCATAAGAGGGAGGTAATAATCCCTCTTTACAACACGCTGGTTAGGCCCCATCTGGAGTACTGCATGCAGTACTGGAGGCCACACCTTCACAAGGACAATAACCAAATTGAGGCAGTCCAGAGAAGGGCAACCAAAATGGTGCAGGGACTGCATCAGAAGACATATGAGGACAGATTAACAGAGCTCAATATGTATACCCTTGAGCAAAGGAGGGAGAGAGGTGATATGATCGAAACATTTAAACACCTTAAGGGCATTAACAAGGTGAAAGAGTCTAACATGTTTAAATATAAGAAAAATAGCAGGACAAGAGGACACAGCATGAGATTAGAGGGAGGCCGATTAAGGGAGAATGTGAGGAAATTCTTTTTCACAGAAAGAGTGGTGGATGCATGGAACGGCCTACCTCAGGAAGTGGTGGCTATGAATACAGTGCAGGGCTTCAGACAGGCATGGGATAGGCATAAGGGAGCAATACAGATGAGTATGAATAGATAGGCCACTGACAGAGCAAAGGCCGATGTCACATTTATAAGGTAGAAAAAGAAATGGGCAGACTGGATGGGCCTTGCGGTCCTTATCTGCCGTCAACCTCTATGTTTCTATGTAATGATATGCCAATGAGCACGACTGCACCTGGCATTAGCTCATGGGCCTATTTGCATATGCTGGCTGAATATTGTGTAATTGCACCTTGCGCAACACAGTTGTACCAGAGCATTTTGCTGGCGCACTTCTGGCATATGTGCACCTGCCATGCACGTCATCAGAAGACCACCATCCTGTGTGGCATATTGCGCAGCTGATTGTGCTGCGCATCAATGTCCTATGGTGCATGCGTCCATGTGAGCATGCTGTGCATGCAGCACTGATGCGCTGTTGTGCCATATTGCACAACCATGTCAGCTGCGCCACGCTGATGACCATGCATGGCCAGCTGATGCACAATTGGCATGCGCATGGTGTGGCACTGTATGACGCTGAGCACACATACACAGGTCACAGCTGTGACCCCATACTCCTACATGCACTTCTGGCATTGTGCATGTGCAGTAATGCATGATAGGTCTCTGTGGTGCATGTTTATCGTGCATCTACATGCTGTGCCATCGTGGCCTGTATATCCCAGTCACGCATGTGGCGCAGTGCAGATCCACATGCTTACATTGCACGCCACATTTCCCTGCAGTTACAGAGAGGTGCACAGATACCATGGCACAGTCGGTAGGTCAACAGTGATGGGCGAGGAACTGGTCAGAAATTTAAATGGCCAACCTGGTGTCCTTGGTGGAGCCCCATGCAGACCAGCTCTTTGGGGTGGTTGATCTTAATGTGCCACAGTCTCAGGTGTGGGACCGTGTGGCTGAGGGCCTGGAGAGATGGACACATGTTGCATGGACTGGGGAGCAGTGTTGCCACTGCTATGGTGACCTGTGGAGGTGTGACCCTGAGCGTCCATGGAAGCTGTAGGACCATGCCCAGTGAGGATCAGTACCATAGCCAGGTAGGTGTCCCCATGTACTGTTCATGTAGCCATTGTCCAGTTTCTGTGCTGTTGGGTGCACTGCCGGTGTGGCTGCACCTGCGGGGGGGGGGACAGCACTGGTGGGTGTTGTGTGTCCAGTGGTGCAGTACTGCATGCCCGTGCAGTGCACGGCACCATAGGCCCAGACACCATACCCTAAATGCGGGACATTGTCCCTGCTCATGTTCTGACAGTGCTGTGCACCATGTCTGGGCTGAGGGGGGGACTGTTCATGGCATGCCACTCGTGTCCCTTTCTGTATCTGTTTCTTCCACAGGGAGGGTGAAGAATAGGAGGGCCAGGGAGGCCGCCACTCAGGACGGACAGCACGGTGATGGAGGTGCTGCTGCAGGACTGGCACAAGGACAGGTGGGTGAGTGTGTGCAGCATGATTCACACAGCATTGCAGGGCCTGGGATTGGTGGTGCCGGTACAGCTCCAGGGCACTGCCGCCATGCGGGGCTACAACATGTGGTGGGGTACTGGCTCCACTGCCTGTGCTGTGTTGCACTGTGTGTAGCAGGGACATGCACATGGCCTCTGTGTGGTGGCATCCTGTCACTGTCACTGGTGGTGTGTGTGTCCCACAGTGCGTAACTGCTGCTGGGTGGCTCCTGTCCTGCCTGTGGGGGCATTGCTCCTGCACCGTGGGGTGCACTGCACAGGTGTGGGTGCATGTCATTCACTGGCATCCAACCAGTATGTCTGTGGGGCATGGCTAGGTCTGCTGTTAGTCTCCACTGTGCGCGTGTCATTGGTAGTTCTGTTCATGGTTGGGCACCGCAGCTGTCCTGTGCACACACACCAGGTGGGGGGAGGACTGCTGATGTTTGGGGCCCGACGCTTAGTGGCTGTTCTGTGTTCCCCTTTCTTAGGTCATCCTGGGTCTCATGGTGGCCAGCGAAGGGTTGGTGTCCTTGGCAGCGGTGTGATCCAGCTACAGTGCCTAATCCTCAGACTTCTCGACAGGACAGCTGTACACATCTGTCTAAGCAGGCGACAACTGGCAGCAACAAGGGTGCTTGTGCTGGAGGTGCACAGGATGCACATTGCACTATGGCGACTATAGCGTTAGCTGATGGATTGACAGAAAAGGAAGTGCAAAAGAAGAAGGAAACCACTTTGGTTCTCAAATACAGTAGCAGAAAAGGTCAGAGCCAAAAGGCTGGCCTTCAGGAAATAAAAGGGAACACAGCGGGATGAAGATAGGGAGGCATACCAAACTGCCCTAAGGGAATCAGGGAAGGCAGTAAGGCTGACAAAGTCCCAAACTGAGGAAACACTAGTACGAACAGTAAAAGAAGGTGACAAGACTTTCTATAGATACATTATGAAGGAGAAAGTCCAGAGGGGTAATTGCTAAGTTTAATGGGGAAAAGGGAGCATGTGAGGAGGAGGACCATGTAAAAGCATCTATCCTAAATAGATACTTTTGCTCAGTATTTACTGAAGAGAAGGTAGGGCAGGGCCCACAGCTCAGCACCATGGACACAGGGGAGGGAGGTGAGCACTACTCCCTTCACAAAAGAAAGGGTCCTACAAGAGCTTGCTAAGCTCAGGGTGGACAAGGCAATGGGACCTGATGGCATACATCCCAGGGTACTTAAGGAGCTAAAGATGGAACTAGCAGAGCCATTAGCAGAACTGTTTAGTGAGTCTCTGAGCACAGGAGAGGTCCCAGAAGACTGGAGAAGGGCTCATGTGATCCCGCTCCACAAGAGTGGTAGCAGGGAGGAGGCAGGGAACTACAGACCAGTCAGTCTTACCTCAGTAGTGGGCAAGATTATGGAGGCACTCCTTAAGGAAAGGATAGTGCAACACCTGGAATCCATAGGGGCACAGGATCCAAGACAGCATGGGTTTACAAAAGGAAGGTCCTGTCAAACTAATCTCATAGATTTCTTTGACTGGGTAACCAGAGTGGTGGACCAAGGGGGAGCAGTTGATGTCGCCTACCTTGACTTCAGCAAAGCTTTTGACATTGTTCTACATAGAAGATTGATAAATAAGCTGGGTAGGCTTGGGGTGGGTCAGAAGTTGGTCAACTGGGTGGTAAACTGGTTGACGGGCAGAAAACAGAGTGATGGTAAATGGTATACAGTCAGAAGAGATGCAAGTCACAAGTGTGGTACCTCAGGGATCAGTCCTGGGGCCAGTCCTCTTCAATATCTTCATTAGTGACCTTGCAGATGGACTAGAGGGTAAGGCTTGTCTGTTTGCAGATGACACCAAGATCTGCAACAGAGTAGATGATCCAGATGGGGTGGGCAGAATGAGAAGAGATCTGGATAAACTAGCAAAATGGTCAGAAGAGTGGCAACTGATTTATCAAAAAGAAGTGCAAGATCATGCACATAGGGAAGAGAAACCCTGAAGCCACCTATAGTCTGGGAGGAGTTGCTAGCAGTCACAAAGGAAGAAAGAGACTTGGGCATCATCATCACTGATGACCTGAAATCATCAAGCAGACCTCTAAAGCAGTAGGTAAGGCTAGGGGGTGTTAGGGTGTATTAGTAAGGGTATCACAAGTCGTAAGAGGGAGGTAATAATCCTCTTTTATAAGACACTGGTTAGGCCCCATCTGGAGTACTGTGTGCAGTATTGGAGGCCACACCTTCACAAGGACATTAACCAAATTGAGGCAGTCCAGAGAAGGGCAACCAAGATGGTGCAGGGACTGCATCAGAAGACACATGAGGACAGATTAACAGAGCTCAATATGTATACCCTTGAGCAAAGGAGAGAGAGAGGTGATATGAACGAGGCATTCAAACACCTTAAGGGCATTAACAAGGTGAAAGAGTCTAACATGTTTAGATATAAGAAAAATAGTAGGACAAGAGGACACAGCATGAGATTAGAGGGGGCCATTAAGGGGGAATGTGAGGAAATTCTTTTTCACAGAAAGGGTGGTGGATGCATGGAATGGCCTACCTCAAGAAGTGGTGGCTATGAATACAGTGCAGGGCTTCAAACAGGCATGGGATAGGCATAAGGGAGCAATACAAATAAGTATGAATAGATAGGCCACTGACAGAGCAAAGACCGATGGCACATTTATAAGGTAGAAAAAGAAATGTGCAGACAAGATGGGCCTTGCGGTCCTTATCTGCTGTCAACTTCTATGTTTCTATTGTCTATTCCTGCTCCTCTTACCATCCCCTGCCCACCATCCATCAGGACTGTTTATCATTTACCCTTCTTCTCCCTGCATTGTCCCCAGCCCATTCCCCTTGTTGCCCTCATTTGGTTCCTTCTTGTGTTGCCCCCTTCCCTGTTGTTTTTGCCCTGTTGGCACCACAGCTGGTTTGTTCTTTTCACTGTTGTGTTTGTTATTAAACTGTTCTGCCTTGCACATCTGTGTCTGTGTCTCCTTCACATGCATGCTGCTGCACTGTGATGCCATTGTTATGTGCTGTTGTTGGGTGTGTCCCTGTCTATCCCCATGCTGTCCCCTCTGTGTGGTTCTGTTGTGTGCACAGTGGCCTGTGTGCCACGTCCCTCTGTGCCACAGGTCCTTGGGTGTTGGCTGTGTGCCTACCCTGTGCATGGCACAGTGCCGTGTGTCCCTGTTTGCCTGTGCTGGTCTGTTCACCTTCAGCCATGGTGCCCTTCCCAGTGCTGGTGTGCTGTGCAGCGCTATGTCCTGTTCCCCTGTGTGTCTGAATGGCATGTGCATCATGCAGCCTGGCATCTGTGTGGCGGTGTGTCCATGGCACACTGTATATGCCTGGTGCCCTCATACTGTGGCTGCAGCGTCGTCCCGTACAGTGTTGCCTGCTGGGATGGTGGTAGTGCGGTGGCCTGGGCCTGCTGCCATTTGTTCCATGTGTGTGGATGGCTTTGTCACATTGGTGACCGGGGTCTGTGTAGGGCACCAGGCATGTCTATGGCCCTCTGACCATGTGCCTGTTCTGTGCCTCCTGCCCACTGTTCCCTTGTGGTTTGCATCTTCCACCCCTGCCTTGGCCCTGTGCACTTGTGCTGCCATGCCTGTGTTCACTTTTGCATGTTGGCCTTGTTCAGCCTGTTAGTTTCAGCATGCTGTCTTGCTCCTGCGCAGTCCATGTTATTCCATGCATGTCTGGTTGCGCAATGATGCATTAATGCTATATTCAGTGTATTTTGTGCCTGCGCATGTCTGTGGCACATCTGCTGAACATGGCGTCAGTTTCCTGTGGTGCACCTGGATTGAGCTGCGCATCCCATTGCGCACACTCAGGGCGCACTTTTGAATATCTTTGCCATAACGTATAACATCAACGTTTTTCCAATACTTTAAGATGATCAAGGAAAGGAGGGTGAGGTAACCACCTGTGTCAAATGCTGAACTCAGATCAAGAAGGGAATTATCAAAAGTGATGAGAAGGTTTCAGATCAAGAAGAGAATTATCAAAAGTGATGAGAAGGTTTCAGAGCAAGAAGGGATTTATCAGTGGTGATGAGAAGTTTTTTTTTTTTGCTACATGAAGAAAGGCATTCTTTCTTAGTGATATAAAAAGGAGTGAAAGCTAGATTGAAAGGTGTTAAGGAAACTGCTGAGTGAGTGGTGATTAGAGAGGTGGGTGAAGACAACATTTCAAGGACTTTATTTGATGAAAGGGAGGCTAGACACAGGAATGTAGATGGAAAAGTATGAGACTTATGGAATTTTTTTAAGGAGGAGTGCATACCTGCAGTCTGAAAGACGTTAGGGACAGTGTCAGTGGAAAAGGAGTGGATAATTATAGCTGGGATGTGGAGTCATATGTTGGAAGGCAGGAGAGAATGAATTAAGAAAGGACAGCGACAAAGGCAGAAGTACTCAGGTTCATAGATTGAAATTATGGATGAGTGTTACAGAGATACACACAGTAGATGGTTAAGGACAGAAAAAAGGTAGAGTCTGTCAAATCTTTCCTGATGTTTTGATAGAAACATAAAATCTGACAGCAGATAAGCACTGCTTGGTCCATCCAGTCTGCCCATTTCTCCGTACCTACATTATTATCACAGACCATGCCTGATTTACGGCTCTTTCTCCCTCCTCCCCCCTTCCCTTCCACTATGATTCCTTTACGTTTATCCCATGCATTCTTGAACCCCACCACTGTTTTCAGCCCCACCGCCTCCATTGGAAGGCTGTTTCAGGAATCCACCACTCTTTCTGTGAAGAAGTACTTCCTCACATCTGTCCAGAATCTACCTCCCTCCAGCTTCATAGCATGTCCCTTTGTTCTTCAGCACCTTTTCTTCTGAAAAATAATCCCCCATTCCTTATTTACCCCCTTGAGGTATGTAAATGTCTCTGTCACATACCTCCTCTGTTCCAGGGTGTACAATATTGAGGTTATTTAGTCTCTCCTCATATGGCTTCTGATGCAGACCCTGTGCCATTTTAGTTGCCCTCCTCTGGACCGCCTCCACTCTGTTTATGTCCTTCCAAAGATGTGGTCTCCAGAACTGGACACAGTACTGTAGGTGGGGTCCTACCAGAAATCTATACAGAGGCAACACCACCTCTCTCTTTCTGCTGATACCCCTACCTATGCACCTCAGCATCCCACTCGCCCTCCCAACTGCCTTGTCATACTGCCTGGCCACCTTTAGGTCATCAGATACGATTACCCCCAGGTCTCTTTCCTGCTTGGCGCTGTCAATACCACTCCACCCATTTTGAACTCTGCCCTTGGCTTTCTGTGCTCTAAGTGCATTATTTTGAACTGTTTTTGCATTGAAACCCACCTGCCATACCCTTGACCATACCTCTAGTTTTTTTCACGTTTCTGCTAATTTTCCATCCCCCCCCCCCGACGGTCCACCCTACTGCAGGTTTTGGTGTCATCCACAAAGAGGCAGACCTTCTCCAAACTCCTTTGCAGTGTCACTTAAAGATATTAAAGGAGACCAGTCCCAACACTGATCCCTGAGGTACCCCTGCAAAGGTCACACCGTGATAATGGGGGACTTCAATCTGTCAGTAGTGGAGTGGATTACCCCTGCTACCTCAAACAACAGGGAGCAGGTCCTCCTAGAATCTTTCCAGGATAGCTTCCTGGTGCAACTGGAAAGGGAACAAACTAGGGAAGGAAATGTACTGGACCTTGTGCTGAAAAATGGGGAGAACATACAGCAGTTGGAGGTGAGGGATCCCCTAGCAGGGAGTGACCACAACATAGTGTGGTTTTCACTTGATATGAGTAAGGAGACAACCAGTACAAGGACAAAGGTATTAGACTTCAGACAGGCAGACTTTGGAAGAATGAGGGACATTCTGGGGGGGACATGTCACCAGAATCCAACCACACATGGATGCCAATGAGAAATAGGGGATTATCAAAACTGGGTTAGAAAAGGCCACAAACTCATGTTCTAAGATTCAAAGCAAGAAGGCCAGATCAAGAAGGCCGAGCTGGTTAAACAGGGAGATATTAAAAGTGTTAAGGAAAGAGGGCAACCTTCAGGAAATACTTGAGATCCAAAAAGCAGAAGACAGGGAGGAGTACATGAAAAATCAAGAGAGGTGAGTAGAATGATCAGGGCAGCCTAGGCAGCAGGGGAGCTTAGGCTGGCAAGGGATAGCTGAAGGCAAGAAAGATTTCTGCAGATACATAGGAGAAAAGAAGCTGTAAGGATCAAATAGTTCAGATTAAGGTGGCCAATGAATGGGCTGAGAATGGGTGGAGCATGCAGAAGCACTCCAGTGACTACTTCTCTCTATATTTACCAGGGAAAAGCAGGGGCAAATGTCACAGGGGAAGGGAACAGTGGGTATGGGAAGCTGAATCAACAGAGATGGAAATAACAGACAGCAGAGTGCTAGAAGGTCTTAGAGCACTGAGGGTGGATAAAACACCAGGTCCAGGTAGCATACACCCCAGGGTACTGAGGGAGACTGCACAGGTCCTAGCAGAACTGCTGGCAGACTTGTTCACAACCTTCCTGATGACTGGATGCATACCCCAAGACTGGAGGATGGCACATGTGGTGCCCATCCATAAAGATGGGCCCAAGGATGAGCCAGAGAACTATAGGTCGGTCAGCCTCACCTCCATTATGGGGAAGCTCATGGAGACTATCCTCAAAGAGAGGCTTGTAACCTTTGTGGAGGAGAATGGTCTCCAGGGCAGCAGGTAGCATGGTTTTGTTGCTGGTAGATCCTGCCAGACAAACTTGGTAGACATCTATGACTGCGTAACAAGGGCTATTGACAGGGGCTGTCCAGTGGATGTCCTGTACTTGGACTTCAGCAAGGCCTTTGATTCAGTTCCACATGGGAGGCTGGTTGGCAGAATTGGGTTGTCTGGGTAGGGGAGAATGGTGGAGCGGGTCAAAAACTGGCTGTGGATAGGCAGCAGAGAGTTGTTGTAAGGAGAACTGTCATCCCCAAGGGCTGTAAGAAGTGGGGTTCCACAGGGATCAGTGCTGAGTCCAGTGCTCTTCAGTATCTTCATTACTGACATTGCAGATGGAGTTAGTAACAAGATCAGCCTGTTTGCAGATGACACAAAGATTGGAGCAGTGGTGGACAGCACAGAGGGGTAGCTAGGGCTGCAGGAGGACTTGGATAAACTAGAACACTGGTTGGACACATGGCAGCTGGGTTTTTGCAAAGTGCAAGGTTTTGTGCATGGGAGACAGATACTGCACATTCTACTACAAACTGAGGGGTACAGTTATCCAATACAGAGGAGGAAAAGGATTTAGGTGTGATAATCACAGGGCAAATAAACCACTCAGCACAGTGTAGGAAGGCAGCAGCTAAGGCCAACAGGATGCTGGGGTGTATAGCCAGGGGCATCACCTCACGGATGAGGAAGGTCATCCTACCACTGTACAGGTCACTGGTCAGACCAAACCTAGAGTGCTGCATGCAGGTCTGGCAGTCCTACTTAAAGAAAGGTGTCAGATTACTGGAGGGGACCTAAGAGCCACCAGGATGATCACGGAATGGAGGACAAATCTTATGAGGACAGACTGAGGGAGCTCAACATGTACTCCTGGAAAAGAGGAGGGATAGAGGGATATGATTAAACCTTCAAATATATGTGGGGCATAAACAAGGTTAGTACAGAGGGATTTTAGATTAAAGGGAGGGATAAACACTAGGGGTCACAGTCTAAAATTGAGGGGGACAGTTCAATAGAGAACTGAGAAGACACTACTTCACGGAAAGCATGGTGATGGGTGGAATGCACTCCTGGGGGAGGTGGTAATGTTAAAGTCGGTGGACAGTTTTAATAGGATCAAGGAGAAGGTCTAGGGAAAGGTACCTACTGGATGGGGGGGGGCAGCTGCAGAGTAACACACTGCTAGCTGCACAATCGAGCAGATTCAATAGACCTTGAGGCCTGTATCTGCCGGCATTTTTCCTATGTTCATATGACCCTGTTCCTGTATTTAATTTATGGTTCCCTGGTGTCTAGTAGCAGCCCCCACCTTCCGATCCCATTCCCATATTAAAATTATATTTCACTGGTGTCTAGTGGCAACCCCCACCCTCTGATGCCGTCCCCGCAATGAATTAATGTTTTTCTTGTGTCTAGAGGCACCCTCTGATCTTGTTCCCATATTTTATTTATTTATTTTCCTGATGTTTAGTGGCACCCCCCACCCTCCGATTCCGTTCCCATATTAAAATTATATTTTCCAGGTGTCTAGTGGCAACCCCACCCTCCAGTCACTGTCCTAACTGTAATAATGAAAACGACCCCTTGATGTCTTTTTTTTTTTTTTAGAAGACCTGTAAACAGATACAGGCCACTCACGATTTGACCCCTCCCCAAGTGAAGGCTGAAAACAGCACAATCATTCCTAGTCCTTCTTTCCCACTTAACAAAAACAAACAAGCAGTTTGTATGAAAAGTACCAAATTCTTTTCTGTTCTAAATTTTAAAAGATACAAGTTCAACCCTTTTAATACAAGTACAGACTATCCATAAAAAGTGACAGGAAAAAGGTCAATTTGTGGAACAAATATGAACTTTTCCCTTCCCTCCACTCCCCTAGCTTAAGTGTAGCCGACCCCCTTCCCGAATGCCTAGGGGTCCCCAATCTTCCAGGGGAGGAGGCCCCACAGCATAGACCCTTACCAGCACTCCACAATATCTCCAGCAAATCAAAATGGAAATAATTCTGGACCTACCTGGAGATGTCTTCTTACTTTGGCTGACTCCCAGGCTACTGCCATTTCTGGAATGTAGAACCATGCCCCAAGGCCCCCGAAATCTAAAGCAGGGACACTGGTGACTTCAGGATTTGCTCCCACTGCTCTGGTCCCCAGACATGAGACTTAGGATCTTCAAGGCCTCCTAAAATTGAACTCAATAGAGGATCACCATCCTTATTTACAAACAAAATTAGCATACTTTATTTCCTTCAAAATCAATCTCTTTATTTCTCCTGGGCCAAAATGATTTAAATGAGCAACAGGGGCTCACTTGTGACTTAACTTGAAACTGCAGATCCATGAAGCTAAACTTTTATACAGTTAAAATGGCAGTAAACTTTTGGCAGAGCAAGGTCTTTAACAGATCTCAAACAGCAGTCCGAATATTTCCTCAGGCTTAGCAACCATCTACCTGAACCGTGAAGCTCCCTGATTCCACTGATTTCCTGGGGGTTCCTCATTTCTTCCTCTAAATGGGGAAAGGTACATCTTTTCCCCACTGTTGGATGGTGTGATACCAGCCAAAACCCACTGCACCAATACCCCCACATCCTCCTTTCTGGTTGTTTTCCTGGTCTGCCCGGTCTCCTGAACACTATAACCTCTCCAAACAGCCCAGTGGCACCTTCCTTTCCAAGTTACCCCACCTAGGCAGAACAATGGCTAACTGGGCCTAAAAGGCCCATTAACTCAATATAGGCCCTGGGATCTGCCCCGCATGCAGACCCACAGTGTACCCAGGCCTTGCTCCACCCTGGCTGCAAACCATTTGGGCTGCCCTGCCACGCAGGGTAAAGGGGCTCTGCCACAACCCCTGAACTGCCAACAGATCAAACACACCTTTCCATCCAGCATGCTGCTCTTTTAAAGGACTGACCCATGATGGACTACTGCCTAATCGTCCCCTCACTAACCTCCTGCTGCCTGACAAATGCAAACCAGCTTCGGGGGATACCTCCAGGGTACTCAGCGGCCCACTCGGCTAAAGACCAGCAGCCCCCAGACCTGTCCCTCCAAACAGGCCCTAATGGGGTTAAAGGATCCCTATAGCCCCCTCCCAAGTGGGACCCTAGGCTGTCTTGCCACACTGGGATGCAGAGGCCCTGCCACTGCCTACTGCAACCCCAACAACCCAGGACCACTACCAGCCTTCTGGGGCCATCCAAACCCTGGGGCTTACCTATACTGCATCTCCCTTTTCCACCTACCACCCCAGAGCCCGGGACCCCCCTGCTGATGATCGCAGCTACCTGCCTCCATCCCTCCCTCGGATGCTCACCCAAGGGACCCGACGCATTGCTGCTATAGAAGTCGGCCGGCCTGCTTAAAGCAGAGGGGGGAGAGGATTGTCTCCCCACTCTACACTGCTCTACAGTGCCTGTCGATCTCCTTCTCTCCTTGCTTTCTCCTCCAAAAGACCTAGAACCTTCCTGTTCCTGCCTATTTATACTCTTACTAGTCTACTCTGCTTCCACTACATGGCAGCTAAGAAATTGCACCCCCAGACCACTGATTTGCCTAACTCTGGGGGCAACTGTAAACAGGAAGGGGGCCCTAAAGGTGGTATAAGTCTCTCTTAAAATGAGAGGGGGCTTACATAAGGTATAATGGGAGTCAACGGGAAAGGAAGGCAATATTATATTTTAAAAGTTTAAAGAACGCTAAGGTTGCCTGCTTGTAAAAAACAGCGAGAATCATAACAACAAAAGAAAGATGTCCAGTCTGAAAAAAACAGATATGAAAGCTTTTCCCTAATATTCATTTCTTGCTGGCAGTTCATAAATCTACATTTAAATGAGAAATACTTTCACAGCAGATACATACAGGGGAGCCTCCATGATAAAAAATTTGAATTTGAGTGTTAAATCCTTCTGTGTTAAATCATACAAACATATGAAACTGCCAGCAGAAGAAGGCCATTGAGGTCTATTGAGAGTAGTTGATGTGGAACTCATGTAATCTGTGTTGTATGGCACTCTGCCACCTCCCTCGACCCTCTTACCCTACCCTTGAATTTATCCCAGCCCCTCTTAAATCCCCTGTTTTCTGACTGACAACTCCTCTTATTTCACCCTAATACCACCGTTTCCATGAAGAAGTGACTCATGGCCTCCTTCTGGAACTGTCCTCCCACTAATTTGCAATGGTGCCCCCTTGTGTTCTTGTTCTCACTGAACCTAAAAAGACCACCAAGATTGGCCCTGTTAATACCTTACTCAGGCAGGGACCTGGCTGTGGGAACTGGCTGGGTGTCAGGTCCACAACTGTTAGCAGACCAGAGCTGGTCTGTGGGATCAAAGCGTCCCTATGCTGTCGTTTGGAGCATGGAGTTCTCAGCTTGTGGTACTGGAGGACTGTGGAGGAGCTGGAGATAGACTGAACGGACATAGAACCTGTGGGCCAGAGGGGGTGACTTGGCTCATTTCTTTAGTATAAGGAAGAGTGGAGTTCTGCTTATACAACTGCACAGTCATTTTTCTGGACTTATTTGTGGTGGGAGCAGAATGCTGTCTGAATGGGGTAGTCTCACCACAATTTCTTGTGGGGGCAGAACTTTGGGTTGGGGAATTTACCCCTTCCCCCACTGACATTGTAACTGCACTGAATTGAACTGAATAGTATTATATTTTGGACTCGGTAGATTATATTCCTTACTTCTATATATTTTAGCAATTTCATTTTAGTTTGGTGTGTGTGTGTAGGTTAGGGTTGATGGTTCAGAGTGTGTTATATTTATTTATTTATTTATTTATTTTATTTTTATTTATTTCAACTTCGGTAACTGGGTAAGTGCACTGGCAATGGAAGCCTTTTTCAGGCACAACCCAGGTGACGAAACACAGGTAGAACTGACAACAGCAGGTTTACAAAATTTACAGAGCATGGGTACAGCAGGTGCAAGTTATTAAAAGTAGTGCATGCATGCTTGCGGTGCAGATGCAGTGCAGGTTACAGAGTTTTGATGCAGATAACTTATGCAAGGGGACCATATAGATATATAATAACTGGTGACCCCATATAATGCCTGCTTGAACATTCCTGATAAAACAGCGTAATAACCCACTGAATTCCATAACTACTTGATAGCTGGTTATTACGGCATTTTCTTCCTCATGCTCTCATTTCATTGTATTTGTGTGAGTACAGTGGCTGCTCAGAGACATGTTCTCTGACACAAATACAGCTAGTTTTTGTTCAAACCTTGCACCAGTTATTATAAAAAATAATGCCTATGCAGGTGTGTGTTAAGAGGATTTTTCACACACCCTCATTCTTGGGGTTTATGGATTATCACACACCTCAGGTGTGTGAAAAATCCTTATAATGCACTCCTGCACAGACATTATTCTCTATTTATTGTATTGGGGTGTGTATGTAAAGTATGAATGCATAGGGTTAGTAGTGTGTTGATGTATGATTCTGAGTAGGTTGAGTGTTGTATGTGAATAATATTTGGGTATTGGGTGTTAGAGGTTTTGGGAAGGTAGTTATCTCATTTGAAGGGTTGGGTGTAGGAGGAGTTTTTAAAGTGTTTTGGGTTTTAGTGTAATTAGTAGCTGTAGAATTGATATTGAGCTATGTTTGGGACCCCTAGGTTTAGGCTACTCCTGAGACCGGCTGCATGATCTGCATCCTTTTCAGGACTTCCCCACCACACCCAGAGTTGCCTATCATCAATGCAGGAAGCTGGGGATTGAGCAGAGGCAGGGTGGTTGGCAGTGTGATGTGGGGGTTGTTAACAAGAGGGCATTATCAAGATGGTTAGGAGCAGGAGACACCCTGTGGGGAAATGGGCTCTAGGGAGAGGAGAGATGTGTTTGGTTCCCATACCCAGGGATGCCACTGGATTGAGTAGGCAGGTAGCCAGTGGGCCAGCTGCCTCACTCATCCTCTTCAGGTGATATTATGTAATGCAAGATCCATGAGGAACAAGACTGCCATTATTGCAGATTTAATTTTGGATTCCTTGGTTGATCTGGCTTACATCACAGAGACCTGGCTGAGTGACGACAGTGGCCCAGTTTTGGAGGTGGCAGTCCCAGATGTATTCTCCATGGTGCACTGCCCTGAGGTACTGTGAGGGTGTGTGCATCTGTTTTAGATCTGAGCTGAACTTCATTGTGAATGCAGTGAGGGAAGCTTCATCATTTGAATGTGTGTCTGTGAGTGGGGGTCCATGTGCAGGTTGCAGGATTCTCCTGGTGTACTGGCCTCCAGGGCATGAGGGGGATTTTCTGCATGACATCACAGGCTTCATTGCCGAGTGGGTTCTTGAGTCATCCAGATGGATTATTCTGAGTGACTTCAATGCCTGGGTTGATAATTAATTCTTGCATTTTGGAAGGGATTTCCTCCAGTTGATGGACTCACTGGACCTTGCACAAGTTACTATGTCTGCAGCTCACCAACAGGAACATGCCCCTAAGGCCCCCCCCCCACTGTTGTCCTCCCCCTGATCCCCCTGTGGAGATGGTTCAGTACTGCTCTGCAAGATGGCTTAGGCCAGAAGGACCATTGGCAGTGCTGGACATCCTGGAGATGGTAGCAGCTTGTGAGACAGGATCAGAGAATGTGGTATTGACCTATAATAGGTTGTTACTGAGGCCTTTGATTCTGTAGCAACTATCTGTGTATGATCCCTGGTGTCATACTTAGGGTACCCATGGTTTATGGGGAACTTAAGGAGTTGAAGATCAGGGGTCAGAGGTTAGAGCACTGTTGCAGGAGGTCTACAGCCCAGGAGGACAAACTGGCTTTGAAGATTCATTGTGATGAATATCAAAGGGCAATCTCCCATAAGAAAGCAGCATTTCTGTCCAGAGAGATTGCAGCTGGGAGGTACTGACTGGCTCAACTCCTCCATACTCTGAACAGGCTATTAAATCCAGCCTGTCTCCAGTGGTGAGAGTGTCTTCAGAAGTTAAGTGTGAAGAGTTCACTTGATATTTCTCAGACAGTGTCCTCGGTTCAGACTGGGATCTCTCCAAGGCAGCTGTCATGGCCCAGCAGAGTTGGACATGGAACTCCTGGAGGGACCCAGCTGTCTTGGGCAGAGTTTCAGCCAGTCCTCTGGAAGAGGTTTGTGAGGTGATTTCAGAGCTGCAGCCCACTTATTATGAACTAGACCCAGACTCCACGTGTTTAGTAGTGAGCTGTGTGGGACTTTGGAGTTGGAGTTCGCTGGGATAGTTTGGTGCTACTTGTCCGAGGGGGCTTCCTGGTGGCATTGAAAAATGCACTGGTTCAGCCCTTTCTGAAGAAGCCAGCTTGGACCTGGATGTTCTAGCGAATTGCTGTCCTGTCTCTAACCTACCATTTCTAAGTAAGGTTATTAAGAAGGCTGTGGTGCTGCAGTTTGAGGCACACTATACACCTCATAACATCCATGAGCATCTCTAGTCTGGTTTAACTCTAGGCACAGCACTGAGATGGCATTGGTCAGGGTACCTAATGACCTTCTCAGGGTGACAGGTAGGGGTGAAGGTCAGTTCTCATTCTCCTTGATCTGTCTTTAGTATTTGACACTGTGAACCATGGGTCAGTGTTGGATCATCTGCAGGAGTACGTTGGACTCACTGGCATTGTCATCTGCTGATTTGAATTATATCTCAGGGATAGGATGCAGAAGGTGGTGATGGAAACTTTCTCATTATCCCTGATGCCTCTGCCCTGAGGTATACCCCAAGGTTCGGTCCTCTCAACTATGCTATTCAAAGTGTACTTGCTGCCCCTGGAAGGATCATTTGATAATACAACCTGAGTTTCTGCTACTATATGGATGACACCTAGTTGTATTTTTCCTTTGCACCTGGGATGCCTGACACTGCTGAGGTGCTTACTCTGTGCCTGTCTGAGATTCAGAACTGGATGGAATCTAGTTGGCTGAAACTTAAACCCAGGCAATACTGAGATACTGGAGAATGAGCCGGGTCAGATGGGTGGAGCAGAAGTAGTCACAAGAAGGACGGGGCTTTGGCTTGGGTCATCCAGACTGTTGACATCTGCAAAGATGAAAAATCTGGTAGTCATTCTGATGAATGGTTGACACTGGTTTCAGGTGTCTGCTGTAGGCACAAATGGATTTTAGCATCTTAGGAACATCAGCCAGATTAAGTCCCTTAACTTTCCTGAAGATCTGATGACACTGGTGCATGTGTTGTGATGTCTAGGCTTGACTTGATACAGGGTCTCATTTGTCAGATTTCTCCCCCTGGATATATTGGATGCAAAATTACTAATCTGGGCTGACACTAGTTCTGAGTTAATATATATTTGACTTGGGAGGCAGTGAGAGGGCCTCATTCTGTTTTCATTTTATTCACCATTTTAAAACAGTAAAACTGTAGTAGTGAGAGTGTTGCAGTGAGTGGGCATTCTTTACGGGTGAGAGTGGTGATGAGATCTCCACCTTCATCATTTGAACTCATTGTGGAGCTTTGGCATGCTTCTTTGACTGATGATGGATTAGTGACTCAATATATTGGTCACTTTGACTACATCTGGACGGTGAACTTTGGTCAGATAGTCACCTGTTTTACTCAGTTTATTGTTTAAGTTTTGTTTTACGTTTGTTTTACATATTTGTTGTTTGTGACTGGGTTTTGTTTTGGGGGTTAAGGGAATTTGTTTGTTTATTTAGTATATTGTTTGTGTATAAACTGTTGTGTCTGATTGCTACTTGTGGGTAATTTTTAGTTATGTATCGGCAGAAGTCTCATGCAGTCAGGCGCAACTCTCCTTTCAGGCTCTGGGACCTCTGCCCTTTTAATTGTCCACCACTATCCACTGAGGTTTATAGGTAGTGTTGTACCTTGAGGTTAGTTGGGAGGAGGCGGAGGGGAGGGGGGCACTGGACCTGGGGGTAGTTTGGAGTGGGGGGGCGAATTGGGGTTGCGGGGACCAGAAGACACCCTGGGGTGAAATAGGGCCAGGAAAGGGGTCCTCCCCTGACTGGTTACCATACTCAAGGGCTCCTCATTGGGTGGGCAGGTAACACAGCCTGCCTCAGTATCCCATCCAACTCGGGTGGTGTTATGCAATGCCAGGTCCATTAAAAACAAGAGAGCAATCAGCCCGTAGGTGCAGCTGTTGGATTTCTGCTTGCAACGCCAGCGACTCGGGTTCAGGAACGGACCAGGGTACTGGAGGGCCAGCCAGGGAGAGAGGGCTTGAGCGTCAGATGACTGCTTGCCTTCTCTCAGGGGGGAGGGCGGGAAAGCGACCCGGCGCTTGCTGACCCCTGGTGGAGGCTGGGGTCACAGCAATGCACAGGGTCCCACTAACTAATGGGGCATGGTGAACGTCGGCATATGCCTGACGTTAGTGGCATGCCACGCCCCTGGGGAGCAAATGGGAAAAGAGCCCCGAGGCTGACCGGATGACAGTCGCCAGCTCCTGCTGCCATGAGACCTCGAGCAGTGCATGGACCATCCCAGCAGCAGCCGGGCCAAGAATTGTGCTGGCCACCCCACTGATGCCTTTCCCTTCGGAGGAAAGTGACCCACCTGATGAAGGGTTACTTCCGGGTTAACGGGGGGCAAGATGGGGTAATGGGTGGCAGCATCAAGGCAGTGTGGCAATGGGGGCATAGGAAGGCGTGAAGGAGAGGCCAGCTCGGAGCTGGGTGGGGAGCAAAAAAAGACAGCAGTGATTGCTTTTCTGAGCTTGTTGGGACTGTTGACCTGGCTTGCATCACCAAGACCTGGCTGGATAATACCAGTCCTGTCTTGAAGTATGCGATTCTGGCCAGGTTCTTGGTGATACATCGCCTAGGGTGGATCGTGAGGTGAGAGATGTAGCCATTTGTTTTAGATTGAACTGGGCCTTGTAGATGTGCCAGTGGGGAGACCAACTCTTTCAATGTATCCTGGTGCAGGTGTAGGTTGCAGATTCTCTTGTCTACCATTCACCCGGGGTGAGAAGCAATTCCTGCGGGAAGTTGTGACTTCATCATTGACATGATGTTAGAGTCCCCCAGACTGATGGTTCTGGGGGACTTCAATTCCTGGGTCGATAACAAACTCTCGCAATTTGGTCAGGACTTCCTCCAACTGATGATTTTGTTGGGCTTTACACAGGTAATCACCTCCACGACCCATAGTCATGGTCATTCATTGGATTTGGTTTTCCTACTGGGGACTGAGGTCTCTGACTTAGTGGTGGAGTCGGTCAGATGGGCTGATCACCACACTATAAGGTTCAGCTTCCAGGCTCCCCCTTATAGACCTGCCCCTATGGAGATGGTCCGGTACCACTCTTTAAGGGGTTTGACCCCAGATGGTCTTGTGGCAGTGCTGGACCTATTGGGTATACCGAGTGCAAGCTCAGAACCAGGTGACCTGTTACTGGCCTATAATAGGGCAGCAACTGTGGCCCTGGATTCCATAGCTCCTGTTCATGTTCACCTCCTCCCTCTTCACCCTCAGTCCCCTTGCTTTGGTGGGTCCTTGAAGGAGCTGAGGTGAGTGAGGTGAAGGCTGGAACAGCACTGGCAGAAATTGGGCCTTGAAGCTAACAGACTCAGACTGATGGCCCATTACATGGACTACCAATTGGCCATCTCCTGTAAGAAGGCAGAGTTCCTGTATAGAGAGATCACCGCTGCATGGAACCAACTGGCTCAGCTCTTCCAAACTGTTGACAGACTGTGCAATCGAGCCTGTCTGCAGTCTCGGGGAGCCTTTTCACAGAATAAGTGTGACGAGTTTGCTTGATTCTTCACAGATAAGATTGATAGCATCAGGTCTGAGATCTGTACAGCATGTTCCAATAGGCATGGTAGCGGTCAGTGGGAGGTTGTAAGCACCCAGTTTTTCTGGTCTGACTTTGACCAGTTGGCAATCATGAACGCGTGAAGATTATCCAGGTATGCGCCGACTTGCTGTAGTCTGGACCCGGCCCAACTCGCCTCCCTTGTGGGTGTGTTGAGGTTATCAGTCCAGTTCTGGCTGAGATAGTCTGGTGTTCTAGAGATAGGTGTATTTCTGGACACCTGAAGGAGGTGGTGGAGACACCTCTCCTTAAGAAATCTTCTCTCAACCCTAACTGCCTTGCAAACTACAGGACTGTCTCTAACCTTCCTATGCGAAAGGTTATTGAGAAGACAGTCACAGGTAACTGAGGCTCATCTTACCATCCATGATGTCTATGATCCTCTCCAATCCAGATTTAGGAAGAGACATAACACTGAGATGGCCCTGGTCCGAGTACTTAATGGTCTCCTGATAGCGAGAGATCGAAAGAGCCATTCCATCTTGGTTCTTCTTGATCTCCCTGTGTCATTTGACACCATGGACCATGGAGTGCTACTGGAGTGCCTGTGTCTGATCTGTGGACTGTTGGGAACAGTCCACAGGTGGTTCCACTCTTTCATAATGGGCAGGACTCAGAGAGTGGTGTCAGGGATTTATTCCGCAGCTCCATTCCACCTGCCCTGTGGGGTGTCGTAGGGCTCTGTGTTGTCACCCATGTTGTTCACGTGTATATGCTGCCATTGGTAGACATTATAAGGTGATACAGTCTGAGTTTTCACTGCTATGCAGATGATACTCAGCTGTACATGTCCTTTTGTGCCTAAACAGGGTGGAACTGTCTCGACTTTTAACAACTGCCTCTCCGAGATCCAAGACTGGATGAGTGCCAACAGGCTGAGGTCAAACCTGGACAAAACTGAGGTGTTGGTAGTGGATCCTGGTCATTGGTTAGAGGGGTTCTGGCTGGTCAGCTTTCTGGGTTTGGCGTTGCAGCCAGTTGGTGACCTCTGATCAGGTGAAAATCTGGACATTATTTTTGATGACGGGTTGACATTTAAATTTTAGGTGACTTCCATCATCAAGACCTCTTTTTACCATCTGAGAAATATCACCTGGATTAAACACCTTGTCCTGCCTGATGACCTGTCGACATTGGTCCACGCCTTTGTGACCTCCCACCTTGACTACTGCAGTGCCCTCTACCTAGGGCTTCCAGCTGGTGCAGAATGTAGCTGCCAGGCTGCTGACTGGTTTACCTCAATCTTGCCATGTCCTGCCTGTGCCCCACAATCTGCACTGGCTGCCTGTTCAGTGATGGATCACCTATAAGGCCCTACACTAACAAGGTCCATGTTATCTGCAAGATCTTCTTCATCCCTACCACCCCCTCCACTCTGCCAATGAGGGACTGCTAGAGGTTCCTAGGGTTCATTTGAAGACCTTGAGTGTTCGGGCATTTGCATTTGTGGCCCCAACCCTGTGGAACTCTCTACCTCATCGGGTACGAGAGTGCCTGACCATAGAGAGCTTTAAATCTGCATTAAAAACCCATTTATTTAAATTGGCATTTCCAGAATTTTGATTGTTTGCTGATTTGTATTTTAAACATGTTTTAGCTGTAATTATTTTAAGCTTGTTTTATTAGATATGTACAAGTGCTTTGGTCCTTGGAAAAGTGTTTTTTAGAAATAAAATATTGATTGATTGATTGATTGATTGACTACTGTAATGCATTGTACTGCAGGATTAGTGGAGGTACCCTACAACATTTGCAGCTGCTGTTGAAGGCTACTGGCCTCTCGAGTTCTAGTCATGTGACCCCAGTCATGCAAGATCTGCAGTAGCTGCCTTTGAAGTGACAAGTTGCCTTTAAGGTTGGTTTACTAACCTACAAAGCTATACATTGGTTGGGTGCTGGCTACTTGGCGAGATCTGGCACTCTGTGCAGTCTGTGCACTCCTTTGCTGTTTCAAGGAGGGCCTCCTTTTAGTCCTGTGCGCCGAGCATAAGTCTTCTGGGGATCGTTCACTTGAAGTGGCCAGACCCCTCTTATGGAGTGCCTTGATGGGAAGATTGAGTGAGACCCCTCTGTGGAGGCCTTTAAAAGGGAGTTAAAAACCTATTTGTTTAGTCAGACCTTCTGGGACTAGTGGTTCTTTTTCAGTCTCCTTGTGTTTGGGCTATTTTTAACAGAATAATGGATCTGATATTTGTCTATTTTAAATTAACTGTCCTATTTATTTACTAATTGTATTGTTTCAATATTGCCTGTCGTTATACATGGCACCCTGAGCCTTTGGGGAAAGGCACCTTATAAATAAAGCTGCTACTACTACTTTTGCAGTACTTGAAGGTCTCTATCAAGTCACCTTGCTCCATTCTTTCCTTGAGCAAGAACGTATTTAGAATAATTAGCCTACAGTGATGCTGGCCACATAAAGGGACTTCAAGCTAATGCATTTTCCATTATTCAGGAAAACATTTTAAAAATAATATTCAGACAGAGTGCAACTTTTATGGCATATTGTTCTGTGTATTTATATCCCATCATTCTTTATTAGTGAAAACATTTACATGAATATATTATCTTTATCCCCAAACACCATCCTTCCTTCTTCTACCCCTCCTTAAGTCATAACCCTTTGTCTGTAAATCATAAACTGTTGTGGAAATCTTGATTCTGTTGGAGGGGGTGGGGGGAGCAAGAGAATTAAATGAAGTATGAGACACAGAGATCCTCTTTTCATTAAATGAAGGGATATGAATACAGACAGTTAATGAAATATACACAAAACGTGTCTGAGTATTATAGTAACATAGTAACTTGAGATTAAAAGGTACTCTAGGTCTATCACCCCCGCACTTCATAAGAAGAGTTGAAATAAGTGTGCTGTAAACATATTTTGTAGGGATTCCTACTAACGCTGTATATTTTTATACATTTTTTCTGTATACTAGAAAATGTTTGAACTGTACTGTTTACTTAGTTAAATTACTCAGCTATTATATACTCCATTGCTCTCCTCAGGCCACAGGTGCATTGTGAGGCACAAGGCAAAGCTGGGTGCTGTCAGCCACCTGAGTAGTGATGCATCCCCATGGTATACCACAGATGGAGTGTTCTATTGTGTTAAAGAATGGCCCCAGTGTTGAAATATATGATGAATCCTGGTAATAACTTCTGACCCAAGATGCTTTATATGGCTGTGGATATGTCTTCCCACCCAGCTTTCAGGATGTCTCCTATCCATTTTGAATGATAGATAATCATGTACATGCTAGTAGTTTATTGTACCAAAGCTTCTGAAACACATCTCTTTCTCAATGTAACCTTCTCCGAGAGTGCTGAAAGACTGGATATGGTTTTCAACAAGTCTGATTATTACTTATCTGCAAACAATGTGCCTTTTCAACAACATCTCCATTCAAAATGAATTGAAAACAAGCGTCTCTTCTGAAGTTTTCAAATATCACATTAACGTTATCCATTTTCATATGCTCTCTAACCTAATTTGACTTTTTCCAAGGGCAGATCCAAGATTTTTGTCAGAGCTGTTACATTTATCCCAGAAAATGTGAAAAGCTCTTTTTTTAATTCAGCTTTAGCTGAAATATTTTCTGTTAGCTGGCCCAAGGGTCAGCAGACAATTTTCTGTTACATAACTGCTTATAAATTCTTTGAAAGACTGATCCTTTTACAATTATCAAAATATCTGGCAAATGAAAATATAGTTTTAATGAAGTGGGTTTAATAACCCCCTACAGCACAGTCACCAATGTCCATACCTCTTAACTGTTATGAATTTCACATAGCACCGTGAATTTTATACTCAAATTTTCCTTTGATCAACAAAGGTTTGCTGATGTTTCTCATAATATTGTAGCTATTTCTGTACACACAAATATTTAAGACATTGAACTATCTTCATATAAAAACTTTCCTTAACACTAGACATATGGGGCCTATTATTATTAGACATATTATTCCTTAAAGAGCCCCTGACACCATTAGAAAAACACAGGAAAAAAAATTGTGAGATTTAGACACAATTCAGTTTATATTTCATATATTTTCTATAATTATTTCTCTTTATTTTATAATACTGAGGACAGCTGAATAAAAGAGATTACTGTCACTTAGACTGTATCTGCTCTTTCTGCTTGCCTACACCGGACATCGTAAGCCCCTGTTTATGGCATCATAATTATCTCCACAGCAAAATAATGTGATGTCATAAACAGAACTGTGATGTCAGGTGTAGGCAAGCAGCTAGAACAGATAGGGCAGTGATCCTGTTTACATGCTAATGTCCTTAGTAATAAAGAAGAAAGGATGGGAACAGAAACAATTATTAAATATAAATCACAATCTGTCTAAATATTAAATTTTTCAAAGCTGTCACAAGTGTCAGGGTCTGTTTAAAATAAGAAACTGCTACACCTCCTGACCATTTGCTCCGAATTTTGAGGGCCACTGCTGTGCATTTTAATGCTGAGAGGCTGAGAGGCATGCTGATGTCACAAGTAAGTGATAAGACCCGACAGGGTGTGGGATGTTGTTGGATACCAGACACTCCAGCGGTATGGCCTAATGTTGCAGGTGGAGGACCTTTGTAGTCCCTGCAAGGGTGGGTATCCTTTAACACCCCACACCCTGAAGGGTCTTATGGCACTTAGAAAATGAGTTGTGTTGGCCTACCACAGCATATTTTCTAAGCATGATATCATTGGAGTGTTGTGTGAAAAAGGCCTCACAAATAGCACAGTGTGAGCAGTGGTGAGCAGAGCAGAGGGGATTGCAGTGCAAATTGCAAGCAGGAAACCGTGATCCACATATGGGCACTTTTTTATCAGGTGATGTTGCCTGACAAAGGTATGGGTAGGGAATGTTGTCAACCAATCAGAGCCCAGCATTTCTCTTACATATTATCTAAAAGTGATCAATGATCTAAGGCCTTAACAAAAAAAAAAAAAAAGCTTTTTGTTTATTGAGTTATAAGTACAAAGCTTAGAGAATTGAATCATGGTAAAGGCACATATCTGTCAAAATACATAAAATACATTACAGCAGGAGAAGAAAATTCCTTTACCAAGGTTGTTACTGCAAGATGACGTATTATGTAGCTTAACAGCACAAATATACAAGAATTCCAAAACAGTTAAGCCCGGATAAAAATAGAATAATAGATAGAAGACTGTGTATTATGAGACTATAACACAATTGAGAGGTTCTGGGGACAATGGAACCTCGAGAGCAAAGCTCAATAGGTTTCCATGTCCTCAAAACCTTGAGATGGTATTATAGCCTTGAAATACACAGTATCCTATTTGTTATTTTTTTGATTTGTGGATCCAAGGAGTTTTCAGTGTTTTGTAGCAATGTGATGCTAAGTTGGCAGGGTGCTGCAGTGTGAATGCATGTCACTTTAAAGAGGACAGGAAATGATTTCTATTAGGCAGCTGTTTATAATGTTCTCATTAACAGAAATTATATCCATAAGCCTAAATGATCCATATACGACATTTTTATTTATTTATTTATTTGCTTTTGTTAACCGAGTAAGCACACTAGACAGCCAAGTGCCTATTTTCAATCACTGCACCCTCTACAAGTCACGTGACATGATGTCACAACAGGAATGGAGACAGGCCCACTGTGCTAGGGTTACAGCTAAATTCTGGGCACAGCCCCTTCCCTCATACCTCGAGTCCGCCCTCTCTGTCCAGCCCCTCTGCGATGCACTCAGGAACACAGACCCAGGCTCCTTTATGTCCCACGATGTCCACCTCTAGCCAAGCTGCCTTCAGCTTCTGTATGCCCAAACTGTGAACCTTGCTTGGCAGACATTAGGCATGCAGGCAGCACTCAGCATCTAAACCATCTCCTCAAGGTGCCTTTCTGCCCCACCTGCTCATGAACCTAGCCTGCTCCAATCTTGCCGCTCCATCCACCTGTTGTTTGGTGTTTCCAGTCGGCACCTCAAACAGGTACTAAATGCAACACAAACGATGCTAGGCATCTTAGTCTCCATTAAGAGTTGTAGCTAATTCACCTGCTTGCTACTGTGATCTCCCATCTACTTTGTAACCAGTTGGCCATCGGCCTGTAGCCTATTGAACGATAGCTGCCTCTGTGTATTTATTTACTGTACTTTTCCTGCTTTGTTTACTGTACTGTATATATTCCTGCTTTCTCCTTCTCCAGGACGCATCTGGAATCGAGTGGTCTTTGCTCAGCATGCCTTCCTGGTAAAACTCTTAAATAAATAAAAATATATACTACTGTGCCCCCATTTACTCTTTAGTATCTGCACCGCTATGCTGCTGCTTTAACACTACATATAATGCCATATGTTGTTTTGTTCTCAAAGCCCCCTATTCTACCCACCACTGTACTCTTTATCAAACATTGGTGTGACCACCTCTACAGGCCTGTTTTGACTATGCCTTGGACTGCCTCATGGACAACGCACTTAGGAGCAAACAGTTGTCCCCTTGTGCTCCACTACTTACTAGTAGGGCATTTTCTAGGACCCTTAGGGCCTCTGCTGTCTCCTGGAGGTCCCTCATGTCACTTCAGTGATGGTTAGTAAGGCCTTCTTTCACTGCCCCTCCCTTTGGAACAAGATCCTCTGTCCATTCACCAATCCACATCCCACGTGTCCTTCAAAGCTAACCTGAAGGCCTGGCTTCTGGTAGAATCTACTTGCAGCTGCTCTCTAGATCTTGCTAGCACATAAACTCTGCCCTAGCACTTTCATGGGTGGTAACTAGGATTTATGACTACAGCCTCACTGACCTCCCCTGCTTCCACTCTCTCTATCTTATATGCATCCATGCATCTATCTCCTGACTTTAACAAATTTTAATCCAGCCTGTCTGACTCTCGAACCACTAACTTTAGGTATCTCAGTCCCATAGCTGCCACTATATGTTAGATCTGGGCCCAACATGCCTTGGCATAGTGACGCTAGTACCAGAACCACTAAACCCAAAGGGTGTGGACACTCTGTTTCCTGTGCACCTTATCCACATGATGCATATATGATGAACGCCTATGCTATGTAATAACTTGACACTGTTGTCTTATACCAATAGCAATGTTTACTTTTATCTGCTCTGTCTGTATGATGAATGTCAGTGCTATGTAACTTTCTTTTGTCACTGATGCCTGTAAACCTGTAGCTATGTTTACTTTGTTTGTTGCCAGTGCCACTATATTGTGGCCTGGGTCATGACTGAAAACAGTCCCTGGATCAGTTCACTTACCCGTTACCAAAGACATAAATAAATAAATAAATAAACAAATAAATATACCTGAATAAAAGCAATGTGAAAATTATTTTTGTATTGTTTTGATTTATAAGGCATTCTGTTACATTCTCTTCACAGGACCAGTGATCTGGAGTTTTAACTATGTCACGGTTTGAGCAAAGAACTCTAAGCATGGTTCTGATAGGACAATAGCTCACGCTTTTGCATTCTGTACTAAACCATGACATAATAAACATTCCAAATTACTGATTCCATGAAAAGAACTGTGCAGAATGTTGATCATAAAAGAAAACAATTGTAAACACAGTTTTCACATCCATGTTTATTAAGTTAAAGTTGTAAACAAAAGCTAAATAAATAAATATAGCTCATTTAGAGGCAAGTATAGCACTTCTCATACTAGGAACATTACTAACTGCTTTCAATTAGCACACATTCCCTGTCCTCTTTAAAGGAGATGCTTGGCAGGTGTTGCTATGGATGCCAGAACAAGATGCCCCTAAAACACCCAGCGTGTGTTTCTCTTGGTTCTGCTTGTGTTTCTTGAATAATTATATTGGAGAAATGGTGGTGTCTCTGTGTGGACAGGCTGTGAGAGCAAGTGGTGCAGTCGTCAGAAGGGCAGGAAGCAGAGTGAACAGCAGAGAAGGTTTAAAGTTTGCCTTTTAGTATATGTGTCTGTAGCTTAGATTGTTTTGGTTTGGGTGAGCAGAGATTCGCTTTCACTGTCTGCAACAGTTGCACTGAAAGCTGTCTCCTGCTCTCCACGAGGCATTCTTGCGCTTGTGTTGTGTGTTTTTTGATAATACTATCGTTCAGAGCACCGAACAATAGTATTACTGGCTCAGAACAATAGTATTATCACTTTTCAATGATGCTATTTTAACTTTTTTTGAGTAAATGGCAATATGGGCATTTTTTTGTATACTTTATTATGGTATTAAAAAGGCTTATCCATATATTAAATTGCCATAATGCTATGAACTGACTCGCAATGTAACACTATAACCAAAAATTCTTAAAGAGCATTAGAGGCTACTAAGGTCCTGCATAACTAGTAAAGATAAACAATATGTTTATTTACATGTTTTACTAAAACTAGTCTCCCCACAACACTAACATGAATAAATTCCTTAAAACAGTTTTTCAAAATTAAACTCCCCATAAAATGGACATTTTTTAAAACATTGAAATTCCTCTAGAAGCAGTGAAAATAAATAAACATCATGCCTCCCAAAATTACCAAACTCAGAGTCATTCAAGTGTGAGAAACAACAACAAAACAAAACAAACTGTGAAACATCATCATATGTTAAAGAATAACATCTTAGACAATGGGATGGATGCTGGGGTCTACGAGACAGAGAGAGAGAGAGAGAGAGAGAGAGAGCATGGCTATGTGGCCTGCTGCATGGAGACTACGTACTATATTGAAACTCCAACATTCAGCCCAAAATGTTGGAAAAGATGCAAGTAAAGATGTATATATTTTTAAACAACTAGAATTACCATCAACCAATGAACCTGACCATTACGACTTTCATCCAACCCATACTTCAAATATTTGATTCTCAAAGAAGAAAATTAAAGAACAGCTGTGCACACTTCTCTCTACTTCTGGCACCATCTCCTTAGTGCTACAGTCTTTCTATATTTTCAAAGCCAATCTCGCGATCCTTGGGTCCCTGAGCAAGTAAACTTTCCCTTATAAATGATTTTAAGCCTGACCAGGTAGGCACTGCTGTCTATGAGACAGTCCCAGACTGCTGAGTGTATTACAAATGGTGTCAAATGCCTTCGGGATCGGGTAGAATTGCTGAGATCCAGAAATATTGACACCCGCTTCTCTCCCTCCAATAAAACTAGTCTAAATTTCATGGCCACCTCCAAGATGTGATCATATTTATAAACTGCCACTGTGATCGCCAGAGAAGTATGAGGATTGTTTGTAAAGTCCTGAGCTTAGGATGTAATCCTATAAACCCACAATACAGATGGGGTTGTGTCCAATGCAGCTAAGCCCGAAATCGTCTCATAAAAAACAGATTCCACCCCCCTCCCGACAGCCTCCAGCAAACTCATGATCCTGAGATGAGCAGAACAGACCTGGCTGTCAAGATTTTCCACTATAATCTTAAAGTTTTGTTCTCTGTAACAATGCTGCTAATGACTGCCATTGACTTGCCCACAAACCATGATGCTTCCTTTGCTTCAGCCACTGCTGAGGATGCATGCATCTCACAGGCCAGCATTCTGGGAGAAATATCCACCACTTTCAATCTAAGTCCATTAGGTGTCAATTCATGACTTTGACGGCCTGAAGAAGGTTGTGCAAGGTTAACTCTGGTGTGTTTGGGTCTGCTGCTGTGGCCTACTGTCCTTTACCACTACTGCTCTCCTCAAACTTCTATTTTGGTGGTCATGTGCATGGATTAAATTTAAACTTCTACTGGCTGTTACACAAAGTAAGTACCTTCAAACTCATCAGAAAGTTTAACTCTAGGGGGCATGGCTAGTGCTTGACAGAGATGGCCACCTAAATCTGATCCCCAGTTCCCATCCCTGCTACCTCATGGCATCCTGCTTCTATCAGACTCCATTCCCCACATATACTACCCTTCACAAGTAGCTCAAATCACCCTCTATCATCCAACACCTGTCTTACTGAATATTGTCTTACCATTCTCAGGTTCTGCTCCACAGTAAGTCGGGCCGGTCTGCTGGTCCTGTTCTGCACGGGTCCAGCAAAATGGCAACCTCCCTGCTGGCTGATCAGGTCGAGGCCTTGTTCTTACAGCTCCTGCAGGAGATTAAAGAAATGAAACAAATTATTATTGGCAACTTGCAGGCAATTTCTAAACTAGATGTTAGAAGACAAGCTACAGAGGCCAAAAAGGTAGTGGCAGAGGTGCACTGTCAGGACCTCCAAGCCAGGTTCTGAGAGTAAGAATGAAAACTGAATGCCCTCATGGACAAGGTCAATGATTTGGAGAAGTGAGTCCAACATAATAATTTATGTTTTTTTGTCTTCCCAGAAGAGTGGAACTACATGATGCCATCGTTTTCCTATGTCATACTCTACCAACCATCCTCAAACTCCCAGGAGACCCCAGGAATAGAGAGATCGAGCTCACCACTTGTTTGCTCCACCATCAAAGCAGGGTGACAAACTGAAGACTATAATAGTTCGGTTCCTCCAATTTCAAGTAAAAGAGGATATCCTTCATCACATGAGAGAATTGGGGAAGCTGTCCTAGCAGGGCCATAGCATCTTGATTTTCTAGGACTACGAGAGAGAGAGAGAGAGAGAGAGAGAGATCACCACTAAACATCAGGCCTTTGCTAAAGCCAGGCAGGCCCACCATCAGGTGGGAAAGCCTTTTATCCTCCAGTATCCAGCCATCCTTTGAATTACTCACAACTGTGTTTCCCTGACTTTCCACATCCCAGCACTGGCCTGCTTCTCTTCATCTTCAGTTCCACCCTCCCAGACCACCACCTCCCTGAGATGCTACTTCCAAATGTATGGACACCAAGGTACCACTCCGGGATGTCTCCAGTTGTCTTCCCAGATGCCCCTAGGATGATGAGAGCTGGCATGAAGCACCTAAGGTAAAATGATGTAACAGCCAATGCAGCAAGACGAAGGATGACTCTCACCAGCGTCTCTGGTCTCACAGTCACAGCAATAGCTGTGCTTCAACAGAGGAAGAGGACAGGGAAGTCAACATCCTGCAGAACAACTGTTTTGCCCCCCTCTGGCCTGCTTCCCTGAAGCCTGTTAAAGTACCCAATCCCAAACACAACCCAAGCAGGCTACAATCCATACTTTGGAGAATCCAGGGTCTTCTCTGGTTCCAACTTCCACAATTTTGGTTTCCTGGGCCTCCGTTGTAGCCAACACAGCTTCAGCCCTCTTACTTGACTCTGATCTGCCCTGTGTCTCTACTCAGGTCATGGCAACTGTGGCCCAGCAGCTGAATCCATCAGTGTCACAGGGTGCTCTAAATGCCCCACCATTAACTGACTGGACATTGCAGGACTAATTTTTGTTTCCTCTAATGATGTGAGTACCTGGGTTTGGGGTAATGGGGCAGGGGTGAGGTGGTTAGCTGGTCCTGGATAGTTGGTCAACTACTCCAATCTCCTTTGCTCAGCAGTTCCATTGAGAGGTGAGCTACTCTCTGTATGCAAATTGCCCCCCAGCTCCTAGCGGATTCTCTCCAGGTGGCTCATACATACATACCCTGTTGGCTGATCCACCAATTCACTGCAATGTAGATGCCACCTACTTTTAATTGAATCCATCTCAATTAGTCCAGTCCTTCAAAAGCAGGGCTTTGTTAATGTTTATCTCCCCAAGGCTTGCAGGCCATATCAACATGATACCTGCCTGGGAGGCACATGAGCAGTACCATTGTATTCAACACACTCTCTGTATAGTCATCCATGACCTCATTATATGGACACACAGCTCCCCTTGGAAGCAGGGGAGGGATTAGGTCCAGCCAATAACCCATCCCCACAATTATCATCAATAATGGATCTATGCAGTATCTCTCAGTTTAGGCTAATGAGCCCTCCTGCTTGATCTGTTAACAGGGTTTGGTGCCAACCTCCCCCACAACCTTCATAGGTAACTAGAGTTTCCTGGATGTTGCTGTCTCTTTGAGGTGGAACTTCCCATCTTGGCTACGCCACTAGGCCTGACTGCTGTACCTCCCCTCCATTTCTTCCAACCTTCCCCCTTCCCTTATTCCTTCTGTCCTTTACTCCCCCCTTCCCTTGGGTGCAGCCTCCTCCCTCCATCTTTTAAGGGTTAGCCCCACTATTCCTGGGTGTAATCAGCCACAAACATTGCCAACTCCTACAAACATACACAGCTTCAGTATTTCAGACCAGTAGCCCTGGAACTAGCTGATACCCCATCAGCACCACTCATTTACCCCATGCCATCAGGCTCAATATGGGTACTACGATTGCAGTAGAAATGCATGGCCCAGATGATGGCTCTAAAGCACAAACCATTTCAGGTGGCCTAATCTAAAAGAAGAACTTCTGTGCCACACTCGCCACTCCCCTCTTTCTGGGGGGGGGGGACATGAGAGCATGACCTCCTGCTACTCCTCTCTAGACTGGCCTCCTGCTCAGACTCAGTGCTCCAAGGGCCGCAGGCAGGTGGGCCATAACAAAGAGCTTTGGGGCAAAACTGATTACTCCATGACACAGCTCACCAGGATGGCCCACAGGGCATTTGCACTGCACTTCTCTAATGTCTATCTTGAAGGACAGCTGCCTCAACCCCCCTTTACCTTCTTTCCCTTCCACCTTACCACTTCGCTCCCCCCACCTCTCTCAGGGTAACATGTGTGGCATACACAAGAATAGGATTGGGGCTTATGTCTCCCTCTCTTCCCACCTAGCCTGTTGAGGCTTAATCCAGTGGAGCTGCATCCTTCTTGTACAGACATTTAGCTCCCATTCACTGGAGATCACAATTCTATGATTCCCCCCATACCAATGCTGAGTGGATTCCCCTGATCTGATAGGGTACTGTGGGATTAACAGGTTTGCACAGAAGCTCACTTGGTTCCACAATTAGATCCAGCAGGAATAGGGCAGACAGTATCTATTTTAAGCCCCCTTTTCCCCCTTGGTCACCATAAGCTGCTTTTTGATGGAACCAAATATAGTGCTAGCCCACGTGACTTAATCTTACCCCTCAAAGGATATCGGGTGAGCTTTGGACTAATTCTGTTTGAGTCCAGCTCATGGTCTGATGGTTCTCAAATGTGTTAAGCTTCTTTCTGTATTTGTGGTTGTTGTTCTAAGGTTTGTTGTGATACTGTATTGCCTACTTTCTTGTGGTGTATAGTTTCAGCCTGTAGTTTCAATGACCAGGGGAACCTCCCCTCCCCTTCCCTTCCCCTTTCTGTCAAGTGCCTCCAGCCTGCTTCACCACACCACTGAACTGCAGAGTTCTGATTCCCCTCACCATTCAGAGTGAGACCCCTGCTTCTTCTAGTTTCATTGGGTCTGAGCCAGAGATTCTGAATCACATTCGCCACCATGACAGACATTAGGTGTCATCGTGAAATGCCCAGGGTCTCAACACTCCAGTGAAGTGGAAGCAGGTGCTGACACACCTTTGCTGCCTCTGCTTTCAGTTGATCCCACTGCAGGAAACAAAGCTGGCGAGGCCAGAGACTCTGAAACTTGCCAGGGGGTGGGTGACCCTTGAAATTCACAGTGCGGCAGTGGTGAAGAAATGAGTTATCAATCTTGGTACACTGAGACCTTCTCAGGAATTTGTGCAAACATCTGGCTGACCCTTATGGATGTTGGGTCCTAGCTCATTGTGACCCCCCCCAGGCCTCATGGTGGTGGGGACCATGTAAGCAACTAATGTTGACTCCCCTTCTTTCTTCCATGAGTTGACAGACAAGCTGGTATCTTTCAAATGACTTCCAAGTGTAATCTGGGTGCCGTGTACCAACGGGCTACTACCCCTGCAGGGACCTGGGCTCTTGTTCTGGTGGTGGGGGTTCTTTCCCACAGTTAACATAAATAGAACAGTGCCTCCACCTAGAGTTAAATATAGTGGGTCTAAACTGTATGCAGTACAACCCCTTGGGATGCTGTACGTACCCACTTCCCCTTACAGTCACCCCACACATGGATTACCATAAACCAAAACCATATTTCAATACATTTGCAATTATTGACTTAAGCTAATAATATGCTCATGAAACATTTGAAAAGGTTAACCTACAATTTATTTACAGGGCATAGGGCTAGGAAAGGAAAAGTGGAGGAGAGGCTAAGCAACATTTGCATTTTTAAACATCAATAAATCACTTGGGTTGAATAAACCCGGAACACTTCTTAGAGCCCGCATCCCACCAGCATATACATCAAAAAGGTAATAGCCCACTTAATCTAACATGTCTACCCCTCCAGCTGGTACCAGTTTAACCCTTAAGAGTCCTATTTGGGTACCAGGGTCTAGTTGCAGGCCTGTACGATGCAGCTGGTTGGCCGGCGTTGGTGCACTTTATTAACAAATTAACTTATTTCAGATTGTGTCAAAAGCCGGGTTTTAAAGCTTGACAACACTTGGTGGCAACAAATAGCTGGTGAACTTGACAACTGGCGCCAGATGGCCAAACACAGAAGCCTTTATGGCAACTATATACAGTTCCCCAGATGCAGGGCAAGCCCTGAGTTATTCACCATTTGACGAAGAACAGTCTTGTGGCCTATCAGACTGGTGACTTTTAGACTGTAAGGCAAGGCAAGTTTTATTTATGTGGCACCCAATCCCGGAGGCTCTGGGTGTCTTACAGAAAAATACAATAAATATACAATACATCAATATAAAGTTTCATTAATGCAATTTAAAATAACCAAGATGTAAAACAATTTAAGACTAATAAAATATCATAAACAGGGATTGAGCAACATGTTATAATTCAGTAGTCATTAAAATCATTAAAAGCCAGGCCAAAGAGGTGTGCCTTCAACCTCCACTCACTTCTACCGAGGGGGCCTCCAGACTGCAGATGGAAGCATATTCCACAGGGACGGCCCAGAAATGCTAAAAACACGATCGCCAGAAGTCTTGGACCAAATCCTGTCTACCCTGTGTAGATCTAGGGTAGCTGAATCAGTAGCACTTTGGTAACTCAGATTGATGAGACAAGCAGCAAACATATTGCAGCTTGGGGCCTCCTCTCTGCAGCAGACTCTTGCAGCTTTGGCAGTCTGGAAACGTCTCAACTTCACTTGCAGCTTGTATCATCTCAGAACTGGAACAGGCCAGTGCTGGGGACCATGGCCAACACGCCTCAACCCCACATCCAGGCGCAAACCCTCAGGGACAGATGAATGGCAATGCCTAGTGGTGACATCTGGCTGACTCTCAGACCATCTTTGGATGGTAGTCATTCTCATTCTGGAAACTTCAGAAGCATCCGACTATAAATGGCTTCAGCCACACTACCAGTCGGCAACGGTGGCTTTCTCTCTTAACTGAAACATAGTCCCTAGGCTTCCCACTGAAGGTTAGTGGGAAACAGTCTCTCAGCTTTAGACATCACAGGCGCAGGCTCGAGGCAGAAGACAGGGACATATCTTCTCACCTCAAAGCCAACACTTGGTCAGAAGAAGAACGAATCTTCTCACCACAGGTGCAGATTTAAACAGAAGAGCAAATCTTCTCACTTCACTTTCCATCCACATGAACACAAAAGCAGGCTTCCCTTGGCTCTGGCAGCAAGCCTCCAAGTAGACCTCCATACTTTCTTCACACATCACAAGTGGGTCTCTCTCTCTCTCTCTCTCTCTCTGGAAACTCCCAGATGATTTCCTTGACTCTGGCCAGCAAGTGACACTTTTATTCTGTCAACACATTCCTTCCAGCCCTTTTAAGGCAACAAGGGCAATGTAGAGCACCTCCTGATCCAGTGGCTGCTTAAGCCTCCAGGTAGGTCTCCTTCCCTTGAAGATCACAGAGACGCTTCCTCCCTTGGGAACCTCTCAACAGCTTTTTCTGTCTCTGGTCAGCAACACAGAACCCCTAGGCTGGTGGCTATACAAGCCCACAGGCAAGCCTTCTTCATACTCTAAAGCAGCATCATGGAGGGGGGCTCCATTAAACTGACTTGAACAGTCTCTGTCTTCAGGATTTCAGGGGCTCAGGACAGCATCCTACTAGTTGAAACAGGCTGTCCATCTAAAAATTTGTATTCATTAGGCTCCTTCGATGCCTGATTGGCTTTCTGTTTGGGCTCCAAACATTTTCCTTCCCTCCTATCGTAAATCCCTTGTGGAAATTATTTTGGGCATCCTGGCTCCCTAGTGGCTACCTGACAGGTTAAAGGTGGCTAATATGGCTACTGACAAACAGTTTTTATTCAAAGTCCCATATTTAAGTCCTTTGTACAGGCAAACAATAGTTTAGATGTCCCAGCATCTTGTAGTAACCCTCTTCCTGGCATCCAGAGGCAGAGTGGGGCAAAGCAGGGGCTTCCCCTGTCTATGGCTGGCACTGAAGCACTCCACCCCATCCCCCACAGCAGCAGATCTTCCATTTTATTCAGCACCCATGGCAGGTCTTAAAGAAACAGCACTCTTTACAGATGTAGTGCTTAAGAACGCTTTTACAAACATTTCTTTCTTTCTCCCCTCAGGTGCCTCAGGACCCCTTTTCAACATTTTCATACCTTTCGGAGTCGGGGCAAAAATAAGCACTCCAGAGGAGCTGCTGGAGTGGCTCTTATGTATTGAGCACCACAGCGCTCACACAGAGAGTCAACTGAAACCGCCAGCTTGCATATTCAAGCAGCGAGCTTGTGGTGACTTCTTGCATACACCACCAAACAGGTGGATTTCACTGTCTATGATCTTCAGTCCCAGACAGCATGGGGGGCACATAACGGGTGAAAGACTGGTTGAACTCTGGGGTTGGGGAGGGGTTACATAGCTCCAGTTGTAATAGGCGGATTTTAACTTACCTTGGACTTGCCCATGAAACACAGTCAAGGGAGACAGGAACTCCATGTCAAGTCCCTTCAAGCGGTGGAAATGTGGTTTAAGGAGTTTAGTGGCTTCACAATCCCAGAGTTTGTGACTACTCCTGTTGCTTGGCAGTCCATGGGACATACAGCCATTTAGGCATGTGGCTGATGTCACAACACCACACCTCTTTAGTCACAGCAGTGAATATTACATAGCCCCCCAAGTGACCAGCATTTCACTGGGCAGACCCACAAAGTAACATTTAAACCCTCAGACCAGCACAAACATTCCAGAACCAGCAAAATGCATAAGCAGAGTGACTTGGGCCAGGCTGGGTAAAATCTGAAAAGGAGGCAAATTGGATCCTCAGGCTACAGTCCCCTCAGAATCTCCGTCTGCACTCAAATGAGATCTGATGTGGGCTGGGATTATGCTGGATGCAATATGACATTCTAAAAAATATTATAAGCAGCTTTCCTAATTACATCTAGTCAAAGTGGCTTGCCTAGTCACTATGGGACCTGACTCACTGCAAAGGAGATCTGGTGTGGGCTGAGTTGAAATCACATTCAGTGTCAAAGAGGCCCGCCTAAGTGACAGTCTTTAAAGACCTGACTGCAAAATAATTTTTCAAAACTTTTTAAGAGGGCTACACCTCTCCATGCACAGCCACATTTGGACCAGCATTCCAGTTGCTGAAACTTGGAACCAATGTATTAACTCTGGTTATATCTGATTATGACCACGCATAACTCAACCTTCTCCTAGAGTCAAGCCCCAAATGCTCCACTGCCTGATAGCTGGATCCCATCCTTTTCCAAGATTCCCACTTTGGCTTGGCTGTGGAAAGCTGAAGAACACTTTTCCCCTAATAACACAGGGCACACTTTGGTGTCCACACCATGGGAGGCATTTAAGGCAGCGTTCTGGGACTGAATTATTGGATATGCATTACGCAGATGTAGAGAGACAAACAGCTGCCTGATCTTGAAGCCTCCCGCTAGCAAAAGGAAACAGCATTTAAATTTGCCCCATAGACCGATGCTACTTCTCAGCTTCACAGGGAAATTGTAAATCTTCACATGGAGATTACGTCCCACACAAACAGACAAGCAGAACTGGCCATTCTCCGCCTCTGCCACAAATATTGGGAAGGAGTGGAAAATACAAGAAGTGCTGTCTTATGGGCTTCAAAAGCAACAAGCAGCGAGACATAGCAGTGCTCTGCAGCCTGCAGGGTACTCTCTGCAATCGAGCTGAGGACATAAATGCCTGTATGAAGGCTTTCTACAAGCAGCTGTATCAATCGACCCTTACTGATCAGGACTCAGCGGCAGCAGAATTCCTCTCCAAAGCTAAACTCCCAAAGATTTCTCTGGAGCAGGTGAATGCCATGGATGCCCCCTTCTCTACTAAGGAGATAGAGATGGTGCTAAGTCTCAACTGTCACAAAGCAACCTGGGGAGGTGGATTTTCTGCCAAGGTCTATCCTCTCCTATTTTCCCTGGTCTCTCCGGTGCTGCAAAGACTCTTTGAGGAGCTTAGAACCTCCAGGGCCTCCCTCCCCCCATAATGGCTACAGACACTATTAGTCTTATCAAAGAAGGGAAAGGATCTGACTTCTCCCACAAAATATTGGCCAATACTGCTGATCACAGTAGACTGCAAAATCTGTGCTAAAGTTTTAGCAAATCACCTCAGTCCCCTTATTCCCTTAGTAGTCACCATTCACAGGTGGGCTTCATCTGCAACCATCTCAGTTCTGACCATATCTGGACCCTGGTTAACCTGATCCACTTGGCTCGGTGAGCACCTTCTCCACAGGCTGTGGTTGCTATTGACTTTGAAAAAGCTTTTGATTCTGTGGAGTGGTGGTACCTCCACAGTACCCTGTGACAGGGTGACCCCAGTCATAGTGGACACCCCTGGGATAAATTGAAACCCCTTCCCCAAGCAGTTTATATGTTTTGTATAATGTCCAACATGCTGGTTAGCTGATTATAAATTAAGTGCTGAAGTGCTTATAATGCTATCTGTGCGTATTAACCTAAAAACAAAACTAGGAGGGTAGTTTTAATAGAAGAAGAACATAATACGTTTGTATCTGCTTTTTCTAGATGTTAGCAGCCCACTTCTAAGATGTTACAGCAGACAGCATGGGATAATATGACCCTGCAAGAGAGTTTAAGAGCACAGAATGTTCTGATCTTGGGTCTGACCTTTAACAATGTTGTAAACAAGTTATATAATGTTCTCGTGCTAAATAACTGTTCTCTGTGGTAAAACAGTGGCCCTTGTGGCTAGTTTTATGTTATGTCTGCTGTTAATCAAAAGGGGAAACTGTTTTCTCCAACTTCTAGTGAGCTTATAAAAAGCCCTACCTCAGTGCTGAGGTAAGATAGATAGGGCGGTCAGTTGGATACTGACTGAGGAAGGTGGAAGACCTCCTGGTAGTGTGTACTTTCACATTGTTTGATTCATGCTAGCCTGAAGAAAAGCCTTGGAAACTGTTGAAGCTAAGCAGTTGTCTGACTTACCATTTTGCTTTCTGTATGTAACCCCCCCGTTACCCAGGGTTACTAGAACCCCAGTTGAATATAGTAGCAGGGGACTTGCAGTTAGTGAAACTCAGTTAAATGGATTTCATTATGTCTTGCTTTGTTTTCAGTCTCTGCTGAGCTGGAGCTATGCCATCATTAGAACTGTCGCAGCTGCATAAGCCACACTGGAATGTTGCAGCTAGGAAAGTTAGGATAGAATGTTGGGGAATTTGAAGTCAGTCTGTAGTAAAGTGTTGAAGAGGGAAGAGGTGTGCTGCCACTGCAGGCCCTCATAGCCCTTAGCTCTAGAGCTATTCTTTTGTTAGAGGTGTGTGTTCTCACCTGAAGAGGAACACAAGAAGAGCCAAGTGAAGTGGTAGAGACCACGTCCAGTGGTTCAGGGCCCCATCCCTGTGGGGATGGGGGGAAGGATTCAGCCTACTTCCAGGAGCAATCCCCTGGTCCAGCTAGGGGAAGAAGAAGCTGCTGAAATCTAAGTTGGTGCTGAGGCACTAGAAGTTTTGGATGGGATTGCTTTGAAGAAGAAAAAGCCTGTGGGGCACCTGCAACCAAGGGGTGAGTCTGCTCTGATAAAAGGCAATGTGTTTTCACCTGAGATGAAATGAAGTTAAGTGACTGTTACTGTGGGGTCAGGAAAAGACAGCCAAGTACAGTTTTTAATGTTGTAGAAATTGGACTGCTTACCTCTGTGGGGGTCTAGAGCAATGGACACAGCCACTATGTAAGTATGTTTCAAGTTCAGCACAAGTGGGATGGAAGAACAGTAGATTAAATGTGACATACATTTAAAGATAATCTACACAGTACAGTGTTTTCAAGTATGAGGTGTTAAAGTCAGAGAAATGGCCAGTTATGAATTATGAGAGTGAGAGGTGGAGACCCCCATCAGTAGTAACCGAATTCACCTCTACAGGTTTGCTTTGGGACACCTGTTGCTTTCTCTCAGATAATTGGCAGTGCCAGAGGAAAGTAGCCAGGCATGGGATTGATGAAGAAGATTCCCTGATGGAGCCAGAAGTGCTCAGAGATGGTTTAGGGAGCCACCGAGAAATGTTCCATGTTATATGGAAAGTGTCCAAGGGCTGGCATGAGAGTCGAGCCATGGGAGGAAGGTAGTCCAGAGGGCTGGCAAGGGAGCCAAGCCAGGGAAACTGAAAAAGAGTTGAGTTAAGGCTGAATGTCTGGAATGTTTCAAAACCTGAGGGTTTCAGTGTGACGAGGATGTGTTCTGATCTCCATAAATCTGCATTACCAGGAGTGTAGCCCCATGGGGGTCCATCTATGCTTTGTTATTCTATTGGATGTGAATAAAAGCCACACTTTAGAATCCAGCTTCTGGTATTGGACATTACAGTTATTGCTTCCTGTGTCCGGAGTTATTTGGGGGCCCCTGTGCAGAGTATCCAAACCTAGCCAACATGCTGAGTGACACCTTTCTCCCCCAAGTTTCAACTTATAAAAATGGAGGCACCGCATCAGAGGACCCAGGCCATTCAACCTGATCACTAGCTACACAGGCAAGGATAGTAGCCCTTTCAGTTTTAGGTGCACTGGGGGGTTACATCTTGGAGGCTACTGCTGGGATTCTGTTGAAATTTGGGAGAAGGAACAAGAAAGGTTGCTCGGGTGATGGCTAGCGTTTTGGCTATCTGGCAGTAGGTAGCCCAAAAAGCTGAAGCAATGTAAACTAAATGTGCCACTGTGTGCTGCTGTCTATGTGCTGTTGTCATATTGCCAACTGTTTACCAAGGAGCAGTAAAGCCCGAGTATGTATGCCCTTGTCCTGCATCAAATTAGAGCGTTTGCCAGCTTTTAAAAGTATTGTTGTGACTGAAAACAAGTATGGAAAATTGGGGGTAGCAAAAGGAAAATTGTGCCCTAGACGTTGGAAATGCTTTCTGTGTGGACTGAGAGACTTGTTGTACTTAATGGCCATGAAAAATGGCTAAAATGGGATCCCGCCGTGGAGTCAGTTGAGAAAAAAAAAGTGTGGATTGCAGTTTAAATTTTGCCTGCTTGATGATCGCCATGAGGAGACGAGCATTTGAGAGGAAAGAGGCTCATTTACAGTGCGTTGAGTGATTAATGAGACTGCAATCAGTCCCGGCCCCAAGCCAGCTCTAGAGTGACTGCACAGCATTCGAGAGGGAGAGTGAGTGGAGCGTGCGAACTGGTTTGTTAGGTGGAGAGTCGCAGTGATTGAAAGCGTTGTAAAAAGTTAAAATCGGACTTTTCCTGTTTAATTTCGGGCTCAACCCGCATCTCGATCAACTGGACTGTGAGTGTGGTGTTCAGAGGGACAAGCAGCAGGACTGCCAGCCTGCTTCTTTCCAGAGGCCTCAAGACTGGCTGCAAGCCATTTTTGTTTGTTTTCATTGCAACAAACAGCTACTGATAAGAGTGAGTACCATCCAAATTAAATAGCTCAAACTGTGTGATTTCACCAAAAGCCAGCTGAATCTGTGTACAGCAGTGTAATTGCTTTGTAAAGAAAGACTGTGCCAGTTTAAGAAGCTAAAACAAGAATTCTGAGCAATAGACTGTGAGCATAATTATAGGTTCAGCAACAGTATAATTTTCAGAGCCATGTGAGAGGCTATGAGTTGTATGAGATATGCAGCAAGAAATACAAGCAATCCTGTGCTATGAAATACTGAGGCTTTAAGGGACTGTAAGCTAGAACAATGTCTTCAGTGAGTAAAAGTCCATAGTAAATCATATAAATGTGCTAGGAAAAAAACTATGCAAGTTTGTGCAGTTTGAGCAAATTTATCAGTAGAGTGTGTAAATCAGATGTGCAGTGGCTTGATTCATTTACAGAATGTTGATGCATAGGGAGGCTGCCACCATTACAGTGTGGGGTAGTATGTAAACACAGCAGCAGAGGAGCCATTTTGAAAAAAAAAGTTAGCAGTGATGTGGGACTTGAAATAACAGTGAGCATTGTTGTTTTTCTCTGTAGTTATTGCTTCGGGACCAGTCCACTACCCAGATCATGCCCGGGCTGATAGCAGTAGAAGTTAACAAGCTAAGGGATGTTGAGAGATGTTACTGTGGAGGACAACTGCCTCCTCATGTGGTGATTCCTGGATATCCAGTGCGAGTATGTGTGATGTGCTTAAATGTAGGAAGGGACATCTTCATGGTACCTCACTGTTCTGGGTGCCTAGAGAAATATGGTTTGTTCAAAGTGCCCAAGATTCGTTTGGCTCCCACATGGACAAAAGTTCAAGAATCTGCAGTTGGCAGCACACAGCACCAGGCAGAGCCTGTTGGAGAAGGCTCCTCAGAGTGTGGCATGAAGCAAGAGGGTGCAGATTTACAGACAGAACAATGTGCTGATGTTTCAGAGTCTGAGTTGCAGACAGACATGTCGAGAAGAGCATCAGTAGACCTTGGAGAAAGGGGCTAGCCCAAGTTCATAGGTGAAGACAAGATGAGGGAGGCCTTTGAATAGGAAGTTTCGCCTCCTCACCCAGTGAAGAGTGGACAGTCTCAGGTGTGAGGATGACTGCTCACTCCTGGGCACAGATTCTCAGTGAGGAAGAAGAAGAGGGGAAACCTATGTAGCCTGAAGAAGAAGGTGTGGGTTCACAGCCTCCAGTTCCTGGCTTAGAGGAATGTATGGAAGAGAGTGGTGACTCTGCAGCTCTGTTCCCACCAGAAAGAGTTAGAAATCCATTCTATGTTGCATTGAGTATGCGTAACTGGCAGAACTAGGACTGGCCACCTCCAATCCAGGCCAGAGGTCGCAGGTTGACCAAAGCTAGTAAAGAGGAAAGACTGGTCCATAGGAAAGCGAATGAAATCCATGGAGAATCATTTTCTACCTTTCCTCGGAGAGTCTGGGAGGAGATTGAGAAAAGCAGGAAATTCTGGATTTGGGAAGTTAGGATGTTTCAAGAAAAATACAGCCAGTGGAAAAGAGGCAGGACACTGTTTATTGACACTGTTCGAATTATGGATGGAGAGAGACATGAAACCTTTCACAGTGTGGATTATGAGCGCTCAGACGGGGTAATAATTTCAAACCCTGTCCCGTTGTGCTATTGGCCACTATGCAAAGACCACCCTGTGAATGTGCCCATGCCTATCATATGGAAACAGAGCAGTGGTAGCCAGTGCTGCCATCCAGCAGTTGCTGTACCTATGTTGTTCCACCAGACTGGCATTCCAGGACTCAGGTGCCCCACATTCATCAGTTTTACAGTGCACTGGCTTTCCAGATTCCATCAACTGGCCCACCAGATGACTTCAGATCCAGAGAGGACACCTGTCCAGCTGTATCCTGACTCATCGCCTGCGTATTGGATGACTTCAGACCAGCTGTTTTCCTTTTTGTTACTGTTTCCAAGGTTCCATCTCCTAGATGACATCAGCCCAGCAGGTTTCAGATGTCATTTTCCGGAAGATGTCCACCCAGCTGTATCAGAAGAATGCTGCCAGGGAGAGTCTTCGGCTGAGAACCAGGTGTGGTACTATTTTCATTCTACAAGGGACTGGTAAGTCCAGACTTTTCTATTCTTATGACATTGCAGTACATACCCTACACTAGCAGACTCCAGATATTTGAACTGTCCTCAAAGACTCTCCCCTTTGGGACTTTGGTCTGCTAGAACTGTGCTTCACCGGGCTCCAGCCCAGGAGATACTCTTCAATGGACTTGCCTTCAGGCACTGTGGTTACTAGATGGGACTTTTAGGGCACTCCATCCCCCAGATATTGTGCTTTCTAAATAGTGTAATTGTTTTCTACAGTTTTCTAATGTTTATGCTGTTTTTTCTACTTTTCTAAAAAATCTTTTTTGGGATTCTCCAGTGTTTGATGGTAGGGGTTTAGATAGACAGTTTATGCAGATTAGGAGTGTGTTGTCTTTATTTTTCTTGCAGGTGTTCCTGAAGAAGATAAGAAGAAAAGACAAGAAGAGGAGGAGGGACTCAGCAGAATTCCTCAGTAGTACTTTAGAGTGTAGTGTTTAAACTACTGTTGTTGTTGGTTACTGTGTGTAACTTTTCCTTCCACAAGTATGGTTGTGGGGAAGTGTGGGAGTAATGCATAGTGTATGGTATTAGCTCCTGGTGTGTGGTTGCATGGTGTCCAGGGTTGGGGGGAGGTCCCCTGTTTGTTTTGTTTTTGGCAATTTTGAGTTAGAGGCAGACAGGTTTTCCCTAGAGGGCTGGAGGGATAGACAGGCTGTGGTTCTGAACTGCCATAGGGATCCCAGCACTGATCTATTAGGGCTATGCTCTGGACAGTTCTTACAGAGCCACTGTGTACCCATAGTCAGTGGGTAGAGTAGAGGCTGATACGTCAACCAATGGCCTCTGGGCCCTTAGTGCCTGCCTGTGCCTAGCACAAGGTAAGAGGGGGCCTGATCACCCCTCTCTGTAGGTAGCACATAGGGTAGGATGGCTTAGGCTGGGTAACCAATGACTGCGGGCAGTTATTTTCCTGGCCCAGGGTGAGTTTAACCCCCAACCGTTACCTGGGGTTACTAGAATCCCAGTTAAATCTAGTGGCAGGCAGGGACAGGTAGCTAGTGAAACCTCCAGTTAAATGGATTTCACTATGTCTTGCTCTGTTTTCAGTCTTTGCTGAGCTGGAGCTATGACATCATTTAGAACTGTCGCAGCTGCATAAGCCACATTGGAATGTTGCAGCTAGGGAAGTTAGGATACAATGTTGGGGAATTTGAAGTCAGTCTGTAGTAGAGTGTTGAAGAGGGAAGAGGGTGCTGCTGCTGCTGCAGGCCTCATAGCCCTTAGCTCTGCCAAAGAGCTATTTTGTTAGAGGTGTGTGTTCTCACCTGAAGAGGAACACAAGAAGAGCCAAGTGAAGTGGTAGAGACTGCCTCCAGTGGTTCAGGCCCCATCTCTGTGGGGATGGGTGGACGATTCAGCCTACTTGCAGGGGCAATCCCCTGGTCCAGCTAGGGGAATAAGAAGCTGCCGAAATCAAGTTGGTGCTGAGGCATTAGAAGTTTTGGATGGGATTGCTTTGAAGAAGAAAAAGCCTGTGGGGCACCTGCAACCAAGGGGTGAGTCTGCTCTGATAAAGGGCCAATGTGTTTTCACCTGAGACAAGATGAAGTTAAGTGACTGTTACTGTGGGGTCAGGAAAAGACAGCCAAGTACAGTTTTTAATGTTGTGGGAATTGAACTGCTTACCTCTGTGGGGGTCTAGAGCAATGGACACAGCCACTATTTAAGTATGTTTCAAGTTCAGCACAAGTGGGATGGAAGAACAGTAGACTAAATATGACATACATTTAAAGATAATCTACACAGTACAGTGTTTTCAAGTATAAGGTGTTAAAGTCCAGAGAAATGGCCGGGTAAGAATTATGGGAGTGAGAGGTGGGAGACCCCCATCAGTAGTAACCAAATTCACCTCTATGGGATTGCTTTGGGACACCTGTTGCTTTCTCTCAGGTACTTGGCCAGTGCCAGAGGAAAGTACCCAGGCATGGGATTGATAAAGAAGATTCCCTGATGGAGCCAGAAGTGCTCAGAGGTGGTTTAGGGAGCCGCCAAGAAATGTTCCATGCTATATGGAAATTGTCCAAGGGCTAGCATGAGAGCTAAGCCATGAAAGGAAGGTAGTCCAGAGGGCTGGCAAGGGAGTCGAGCCAGGGAAACCAAAAAAGAGTTGAGTTAGGGCCGTATGCCCAGAGTGTTTGAAACCTGAGGGTTTCAGTGTAAAGAGGATGTTCTGATCTCCATAAATCTGCATTACCAGGAGTGAAGCCCATGGGGTCCATCTATGCTTTGTTATTCTGTTGAATGTAAATAAAAGCCACACTTTGCAATCCCAATTTCTGGTATTGGACATTACAGTTATTGCTTCCTGTGTCCGGAGTTATTGGGGGCCCCTGTGCAGAGTATCCAAACCTAGCCAACATGCTGAGTGACACCTTTCTCCCCAAGTTTCAACTTATAAAAATGGAGGCACCGCGTCAGAGGACTCAGGCCCCCCAACCTGTTCACTAGCTACACAGGTAGGGGTTGTAGCCCTCTCAGTTAGCGCTGACTGGAGGTTACATGTATATTTTACTTAATGAAAATGAAATGATAAATGCAACCATGTGTTTTTTATGCACCTGACTTGTGGTCTGCCTGAAATTGTGTTATCCTAAATCCACGCTCAGTGACACACCCTTAATTAAATTGGTTTGGGGACAAATTCTTCCACAATATCTGCACTATGTACTCAGGCGCTAAAGCACAGAGCCTGACAAATGACACCCTAACCGCCCCCTTCCACTTTCACAATGGACATGACAGGGATGCCACCAGTCCCTCTTCTTTTATGCTGGTCATACAGCCATTAGTAGCAGAGATACAACAAGCCACAGTTTCAGTTAGGTAGTCCCACTATAAAATCCTGCTTTATGCAGATGACATTTTGGTACTTCTTGACCAGGCCTATACCAGTATTCAGTCTCTTATGACCTGCTGCAAAACTTTGCCAATATGTTTGTATTGTGCATGAACCAATATAAAATGGAGGTTCTTCCTCTGAACAAACTTTGCTCCATCAAGCTTTTAGGCCATTGGCCTGAGATGGGCGTCAGACTGTATTACGTATCTGGGTATGAAGATCTCTCCCTGCATAGCAAAGATGTGTGATCTTAATTTAGTCTTTCCTACAGGACATAAAGGCTGAATTAGAAAACCCATGCTGTTATTTGGGTCAGACTATAGTTTGAGGCACATGCAAGGCACACTGAAAATCAGAACCCTCGACAGCAAGTCTATCAATGTGGTTCACAGTTATAAATATCTAGGGTATGTGGTTGGACTTCCATTTGAAACTGAATATCCACTGCTTCTCTAATGCCCCTTCTACACCTGGAACCCCTAACAGCTCCCTTAGAGTTATGACCACTCCCAACTTCCCCCCTTCTACTTTAGAACAGCCTCAGCCTTGTTAGCCTGGTGGTGCTGAGGGTTGAGGTACTGGGCGCCACACCTCACGCCATGCCAGGGACCCGAGGTTGGGAGCGACCTCGGGCGCTGGAGGGTCTGCCTGGTAGAGGAGGATCGAGAGTCCTCAGGACTGCTGTCCTCCTCTGGGGTGAGTGGGGAAAGAATACCATGGTCGCACTGGCTCCTGGTGGTGGCTGGAGGTGGTGCATGCCACGGTTCAAGAAGTGGGAGGCACGGACAATGTTGGATGTGCCAGGTGTGGATGAGTGCACGGCAGGCATCATTGGCATCATTGCATGCCCATGCTGAGGGGTAGGGGAGATCATGCTGGGAAATAGCCTACGGGTACAATGACAGCTGATCCACAGCACCACGCCGGATGCATCTCAGGTAGCTCCTCTGGTGTCTTTCCCCTGGCCTTCTGCGGTGTGGGGGATAAATCCCCACCATGATGCGGCCGGTCAGGGTGAGGCATAGGGATGAAGAGCTCTGGTTGTGGCCAGGGCAGGGCTGATGATGACACAGTTGGATGGGGGGAGGACCATAGGTACACTCCTCCCCAGCCGAGGAGTAATAAAGAAATAAGCTAGAACAGTCTCAGTCAAAGAGGCAAAAAAGTACCTACTTTGAGTCCTTAACAGATTGCGCTACAGCAGTGATTCCCTTGATCGAAAACTTCTCCACCTTGCCCTAGATACTGTACTGCTACCCCTCACCAATATTTTCAATCTGTTCCTCTGCCAAGGTCAATTCCCTCTGTTGTGGAAGGCTGCCATAGTTACCCCTGTCTACAAGATCGGAGACAAGACCTTGCACTCTAGTTACAATCCCATCTCTATACTCCCCCCCCCCTCCAAAGCACTTGAACGTATCATTTCCGATCAGCTCTCCGATTACCTGTCCAAATGCAACACTCAATGTCTGCAGCAACAGGGGTTTAGAAAAATCATAGCATCACTACCGCACTTCTTGAATATACTACATTTATTCACAGAGCACTCGACCATAGGCCACCTAGTTGGTCCATCTACATTGACCTAACTAAAGCATTCGACACGGGTTAACCATTCCCTTCTTATTGAGTCTCTCCCATCCCGGGTCTTTCACATGCAGTTACCTCCTGGTTTCAGAACTACCTAGCTGGCAGAATGCAACAGGTGAAAATTTGGGGTACCCTCTCCACCTCCCATCCTGTGCTCTCCGGTGTACCACAAGGTTCCATTCTTGGCCCCCTTCTCTTTAGTCTCTTCCTCAATTCCCTCCCCAGGCCTGCCCCAGTCAACTCCTCCTCCTCTACATGGATTACACTGTCTTATTCATCAACCAGCCAGTCCCCTCCCTCCTTACTAGAGATTTGCAGCACAGCTTTGCCCTGGTTGAATCCTGGCTTACAGAACACAAGTTAATCCTGAACTATGAAAAGACTAAGCTGATGTTATTTGAAAATTCTCACAACAAGCATAAGTCAGCTCAACTCACCATCCTTAACAACTGTTGTGATCCTCTGGAGCAAGTACACAACTTCAGATACCTTGGCATTACACTTGACAGCACCTTATCCTTTATTGACCATATAAACATCATTTCTAAAGTTGTTAATACTCAAATAGGGGGCTCCTCTACAGACGCCATCACAGCCTTACCCCTGATGCACTCTGTCTTGCTGTCAACAGCTCTGTCCTCTCTCTTGTACACTATGGACTAGTCATTTATGGAGCAGCTACCAACACTGTACTTAAACATGTTAAGGTTGCCCTCAAAAAGGCCTGCTGATTTGTTTCTGGGGCTCACAGGTACACCCACACCTGAGATCTGTATACTCAAACCTGCTGGCTGAATCTTAGTGGCAGGATCATGTACCAGATCTGCCTACTAGATAAGAAGATCTGTCTGGGTCTAACTCCCCCCCCCCCCCAACAACACAAGACCTCCTTACCCCAGTAACCAGTCCGCGAGGGAAGAGAAGCGCAACTAAACCTACCGAGCAGGCCCCATTCTGTCAAACTAATCAAGTGCGGGCCTTTCTCTAGGCTCCCATCTGGCTATCTGATCTCCTCTTGATGTACAAACTGCCTCCAAGTTAAGGTAGTTTAAATGCAACCTCAGACAGTACCTTCTTTCTCTCAACCACTCGACTGCCCAACTTAAACTACTTCACCCTCACATATCCCTTATTTCCTGGCTAAACAGTTGCCACTCTCCCACCCTCCCTCCTCCCCCGAGTCCCCCCATAGGTACCTCTCTTGACGTGTTTTCTCTCTGCTTCACCTCACTCTGTAGCTCCTGATCCCTGATTTCCACCTATTCCCTCCTCCCTCTTTCCCCTTTTTCACTGCTCCTTTTTATTTGTCTCGGCTGACCCATGTTAACCTAGTGACTTCAACAAAGTCATTCTTGACTGCCTATAATCACATACTGATACATTATTGTAATTTTATCTGAGCTTTTATCCTGGTATCTATTTTTGGTTCTTATTTGCCAACTTTGACAAAGTCTGATATAATGACGGCTCTGATTGCTTTTTGTTTTTTTGTTATATCCATGTTGTGCTTTTGTTACATTGTTATATTTAGCTGATTGTTATGATTTCTTTTGTAGGTGGAACCTTTGTAAATGAGTCTCAGACTCAAAGGTATGTCAAATTCCGAGACTGTAATAGATAAATAAATAAAGGCTGCCTCTCTCCTGCTGTGTAAGAGGAAATTGTCAGATCTGTGCTTATCCACCTATTAGGCCATGAAGACTTCATTTATGGTGCCACCACCACTGTTCACTTAGTCAAATTGGCAATATTAGTTATCACAAGTCTAATGAATGCCCCATAGCCCCTTTAGTGAAGTCACATACAAGGAAAAGGTCCTGTCCTTGGTTTACTAGAAACCTAAAAACAGTGTTATGTGTCAGGGATGCACTGTGGAAGAAGGCTCGGAAATCTAAGCTTGAGCCAGATTGAACAGTGTTCAGGGAGCAAGGAATCATTGCACCAATCTCATAAGGTCTGCCAAAGTAGATTACTTCCAAAGGCATTAAATTCTCCAAAATAATGCCACTAAATTCTGGCAAATCCTTAGGGAGATTGAAGGGCATACCTCATCTCCCTCCCTGCCCACTAAGATCGTCTCACATGGAGACCATTGCACAACTAAGCATCACGTATTAGAACAATTAACCACTTTGCCACTTCAGGGCTTGCATTCGATATGTCTCCAGCTAACCACCTTCATATGCAGCTCCCTCCTACCGAGCTCCCCTTATCCACCCCTGCGAGCTCCCAGCAGCATCACGAGTTCAGCTTCAGCCCCATCTCCTTTAAACAGGTAGAGGAACTTTTAATCTCAATGGATACCAAAGAAAGTGCTGGTGCTGACCAGCTCAAACTTCTTTTTCTTAAACTGGGCTGCCCCTACCTCACAGCACCCATCACTCACCCTATTCAACCTGTCTCTTATGCAAGGAGTCCTTCCTCCTTCTGGAAAATAGTACATAATCCCCTCTTAGTTGGGCAATCCTTGTAACCTTAACAATTATTGACCCATAGCACTCCGCCCATTTTATCTAAATTACTTGAAAAACTAGTTAACACACAGCTAAGGCAGTACCTGGACTACTCCAACCTTCTAAATCTCTACAGTCTGGCTTTAGGCCAAAACACAGCATCATGTCTGCCTTGGCAAAAGTTACCAATGATTGGCAATCAGCACTTGACATTAATCAACATATCAGTGTAGTCTTCCTCGACCTGAGTAAGGCCTTTGATACCGTGGATCACACAATACTTCTCCACAAGTTAAAGGACATTGGCCTAGACATCACTGCCATGCATTGGTTTTCATGTTATCTTACAAACAGACAGCAGCACGTCAAGGCACAAGGTGATCTCTCCCACTCTTAAAACTCTGCTTGGAGGAGTGCCCCATGGGTCTATACTTGGGCCTCTATTGTTTGTAATTTATATCAATAACATTGACACTAACGTCAGGATTGCTAATGTGCATCTCTTTACTGATGACACAGTTTTATATGTTGCTAGGCCCTCCCTTGAGCTTGCATGTGCAGACTTGCAGCATGATTTAGCCTGCTCCCCATAAAATCTCTTCCATCTTAAACTGTTGCAAAATGTAAAAACAAAGGTCATGTACTTTTCCCCCATACCAAAGTAGCAATTACCTCCACCACCTGCCACCCCCTTACAGATATGGACCTCCTTGGAGAAACACTTTAGGTAGTGGATACATTTAAATATCTAGGGTTCTGGCTAGATAGTTGGCTATCATTTGCAGTACATGTTGAGGAACTCTCCAAGAAACTAAAGCACAGGCTAGGCCTCTTTTTTAGAATCAAGAACCTTCTTACCTACAAAGTAAAAGAAAGGCTGATTCAGACCACCTTTCTTCCCCTCAGTGATTATGCAAATTTCATTTATAGTCAATGTTCTAAAACAGCCCTTACCAAACTGGACACACTTTATCACAGAACTCTAAGGTTCATTACTAATGCCCCTTAGGAACCCCCCATTTTTGTGCTTTTTACCATACTTGACTGGCCCTCACTTCAAAACAGAAGGCTAAAACAATGTATCATTATGGTCATACAGGGCTATCTAAATAAACTCCCTCCATATATTACAAATTCATTCGTGTACTCAGGGGCGGCCGTCAGGGCCGCCTTACGGCCATGGCCCACCCACTCTTATTCCTGGGTGGGCCACGATGTATTTTGTCTCCCCAACACTTTTTGACGTCATGTATTTTTTTATTATTGTATACATGGCCTGTGTATATTGCTCTCAATCAATATATACAGCACAGAAACTGAAATTTGAGTTGTGCGGTACTGTCAGCTGCTTATGAACACCAATTGTATACTGCTATAATGACAGTAATACCATCTGTGCAGTTTATCTGCCTGCCAGGTTACTATGTAAGTTTTAATATAGAATTTGTTTATTGCTTTTCCCAGTTTTACTATGGCGACAGGTGCAATCTGCAAGTAATACTAGGGAACCAATAAATGAATTCTTCATTCAAGTCAATGAAATATCAGCACACAGCAGTCAATAGATAGAGCAGGAACATGGCATACTGGTAGTCAAACTGATTGGTTGGCAGATAATAGAAGTGTCAGATCTTGAGTGACTGAGGGAATAAATTCATGGTCAAATCCTGCCTTTTTACACAGAAGTATGATCTGTTCTACATCTGTTGCCTATTAATTAAGAGTGTTATGATTCTGATTTGTGTTTACTGCCTAATATTTTTATTTGTTTGTGGTAATCAAAGTTCCAAATCCTGAGTGACTAAGGTGCTTGTCGAATCCTGCCATTTTCCACAGCAGTATGATTTGTACTGCCATTGTTAACTATTAACTCAGTGATTCAGATTCGCTGTTGCTGGCTGATTGAATTTTTTTTTCACTGTGGGTATTCAAAGTGCCAAATCCTAGGCTGAGTGACTGAGATAAACTGTCAAATCCAGCATTTACTGCTTACTAAATAAGAGAGGTTTGGAATTTTGTTTGCAGCCTAACATCAGTTTTTTTTATTCGTGGCTACATGTAGACAGTGGCTTCATGTGGCCTTGGGACTTACTTTTATTATTTTAAGCCCTCACCCCTTCCACACACTGTTTTTTGTGCTCAGAGCACATTTAGCTGTAACAAGAGCTAATTTGTGTAGCGTAATGATTTTGTGATGTTCGTGAACTATAACCTGTTTGGTCTGGATGTTTTGGTGGGGTTACAGCAGCAAACAATTCCATCTGACCCACTGCTGAAGGACTAAAATGTAGTGATTGTCGGTGGTGCTGGCAGTTGATTATCAAGTGTGTTTGCTAATAGATATATGTTTCAGTGTTGCTCTGGAGTGCGAGGGCTGCCTTCTTCATAATTAAGGAAAACAAATCTGACACGATTCCTGGTTCTGAAGCATCCTCTGTCCTCCATCTTCCTCTTGAGGCACACTATGTTCGTCGATGCTAACTGATGTAATGTTTCTTCCTGTGTGGCAGCAGCCTGTAAATGATGACTGTGGTGGGCATGGGCAGGGTGACCAGGAGTCTAGGAAAGACACCGACAACCCAGTTTTGACATGAGTACTGTCCAGAGTTTTCTGCCATCATTGTACATACATCCTTGAGTTTACTGTTTCCACTGTGGTGTACTTAAAAAAAAATCTGAGATGGAGACAGTTTGCAACTTTTTAACTGTGGCTGCTATATAAATGTTAAAATCTTCTCCTACCCTCTGGCTGTTGTGTGTGGTATCTGGTAGTTTTTTTTTCAAACACTGATGGAGTTAGGAAGCTTCAAATTTATTTATTAATGTCATTGTCCATTTTCTTGTCTCTTCTCTGCCCTTGCGCTCTCCACCCTTTCCCCCTTCCATTGATCAGGTTATGTTGGCCAAGCCCGTTGACAACTCACCCCAATCTGGTCTGTGATCTGGTTTCAGAATTTAGGTATCTTTATGGCAGACTGGATGGGCCTTGCGGTCCTTTTCTGATGTCAACTTATATGTTTCTATGTTATATCTTGAAATTCAACGAGGGGCAGGGTGGGGAGTACATGTTAAAATGCATTGGCTCTGATATGTTATTGAAGCTCGCCAGCTCGTCTTCTGCGCACCTACTATAAAAACACTTAACCTGGCATTGCTGGTCTCACCTGGTAGAAGAGTAATGTGAGCAATATCAGTCAACTGCTGCAGAGGGGATTATGTGAAACAGCATTTGTGCATGCTGGTTACAAGATGGAATGTACTGCACAGTACCATTCAAGGTAATGAGCCTAATTAGATTATTTAAGAATAAATTCTTGACATGACATAGTCTATTTATGTAAAGCAAACATTATGAAAGATCAAAAAAAGACACCAAAACACTTCATAAAGTGTAACATTTTCTGGGGGCCTAGGCGGCCCCTGGTCCTCCTGCCATTTCAGTGAGGATTCTTTGCCCCCCACATTGAACTTAGTTGAACCACTGAGTCCCGTGTATATTTGTTAAGGAGATATTCTCATATTCTACTAGATGTACGTAGGGTATGGTCCCATTACCGTGAAGCAGTGGTTAGCCATGGTCTCCTGGCTTTGTGGAATACTCTCCAGTGTTCTCTGAAACTTTCTAACATTATCTGTCTCCAGATCTTTAAATCCTTATTAGACCAATTTATGAAGGAGAACTGTACATGCTATTCATAAATTGTTACCGCCTTCCAGCTATATTATTGTATAATGATGGACCTTAATGGGGATGCTTGGTCTGTGTATTACCGCCTGTACAGCACTTAGTACTTTGTAACTAATTTGATTGTATATTGCAATGTGCTTATTTGTTCTTGTCAAGTTCTTATGCCATATAGAATATTCCCATATATACCACATTTGTACTGTATCATATGTAAGAAATAACCCACAACAGGGTGTGCTGGTATTAGGGATTAACACACACCTGGGTGCATTGTGAGTCATGAGGCCACAGGCCGAGTGCCCTCACAGCATCCAGGTGTGCATTAATCCCCAATAACAGCACACCCTGTAGTGGGTTATTGTGCTAATAACATGGGGTAATTCAAGAAAGAGAAAAAAATTAAGAGAAACTTCTTAGAAATATTTGGAAGAACAAGAAATCTCATGTATCCTGCTGACCTGTCAAATATTCCCCAATTACAGCAGATTTTAATGATGTCAGCTGCAATACAAGCACTCTCACACATGCTGTTTAAAGCGATACCTACTGCAGCACCTACTTAAGCAGTAACCACTGCAATACAACTACAGCCAGACATTGCATCTCACTGGCAGCAAGTGCCACCTCTCTCTCTCTCCCTCCCGCCAAAGCGCTTGACTGGTTCACCAGCTACCTTGAGGAGACAACACTCCTGTTTTAACCGTGCCCTCTCAGGCCTCTCCCCAGTTAAATGTGGAGTACCCCAGGTCTGTTCTTGGGCCCATTCTGTTCTCCTCTATGTAAACGAACTCCCTCAGTCACGACCTTTGGGTCTACTACTCTATATGCGGATGATCTAGTATTACTATCTAGCACCGAACTCGCTACTGTCAGCTCCCAACTCAATTCTGATTTTGGGCAGATCCAAGGCTGGCTCTAGGGACGAAGTTACCATTAATCTTGACAAGCACACGCTATGGTATTCGGTCGGCAGCTAAAATTGCTTCTTGCCCCTCCCCCCTCACCATAATTGGGGGGAACGGCTCTCTCCTGCCTGTCTTGAATTCCGCCAGGTACCTAGGAGTGACCCTTGACCCCCAGCTTGATTTCACTGAGCATATCCGAAACATTTGCAAGGCGTTAAACTGTAAGCTTGGCCTAGCCTACAGGGCCAAGGACTGCCTCACTCCTGCTGCTCGGCTCGCCATAGCCAGGGGGATCCTCCTACCTACGCTCTGTTATGGGCTTGTCGGGTTCGCGCCTGTCCCGAATGCCTCCCTAGCAAAATGGGACAAGGCATATAACAATGTCTGTCACTTTGCCCTCTCGGCCCATTGCCTTACGCATTGGTGTGCCCTCTATGCCCATCTGTAGTGGCTTCCCCCTGACAAACACCGAGCTTTTGTCTTTGGTAGCATGGTAGACAACATTGTCTGTACTGCTTGCCCCCCTGCACTTGCCCTTCCCTTACTACTCTGCACTCCAGCCTATCGGCTTAGGCCCAGCTCGACTCCCGCCTGCAAAGTCCCCAGGACCCACTCTCTCACCGGGGATCGGGCCTTCTCCGCCTTTGCACCCAGATTTTGGAACTCCATTCCTTCTCCCGTTCGTGCTGCCCCTTCACATTCTGGCTTCAAACATCCTCTGGAAGTTCCTCAAAGGCCTCCACCTGCCCATGTGGAAACGGTAGCTGTTACCTCTGGCTGCCCGACACCTCTTTCACCTCGTAGGGCTCAGCCCCAACCTCCTCTACTCCCTGCACCTATCCGCCTCCCCTGCCCCCTAGCAGTTCCCAGCCCCACTGTTCCCCCCACTATTCTGTCTCAGATCCCCTTCCCTTCTCTTTCTTCCTCCGTCGGGGCTCCTGAGGGGTCCCCTCACCATCTCCAGACCTGCCTACTGGGGCCTGTCCCTGGATTGGTCAGTTCCCCCCTGCTGCCGTGCTCACCTTTGCCTTAGTGGTTCCCCCTGGTTCTATCTCTATACTGCTCACTGCTAATTCTTGCTACCGACCCCTCCCCACCTACCGCTTCAATATGAACTTTTACTTTTTGAGCCTGTAAGTTGCATTCTAGTTTGTTGATCTGTACATGTTTTATTGTCCTTATGTTGTTTCCTGGCCCCATCTGTGTGTGGGTGAGATCGTTTTTTGTCTATTCAATGTGCTGTGTACTGTACTCCATTCTGGCCTACTTTGTAGTTATGGGCCTGTATGTCACCCTGTATATGTACTATTGTTTTCATGTACTGTAACCTCTCGGTCGCACCTGAAAATAGGCACTCATTGTCTAGTGTGCTTACCTGGTTAACAAAAACAAATAAATAATAAATACAATAAATTGCAGCATGGCTCCCTCTCTCAATCTCCTAAACTGTTAAGCAAGCTGTGATGGGGACCTCTGTGTTGCTTCTGCTCTTGCTCCCTGTGTGTGTGTGTCAGTGGCACACAGCAATGGAATAACATGGAAGCAATTGAATAACACAAAAAGGAGGTACAATTCTCTGCTGCATGCTACGATAGATACTTCCCATCCTCCAGACTCTCACACTAGCCTGTGCTGCACTGTGCAGCACTTGTGGAGCTTCTCACTCACTCTTGTTCTGGCCCCTGTTACTCTTTACTTTCTCTGCAAAGCTCACACATTCACAGCAGGATGACCCAGCCTGTTAACGACCAAAAGCAGAGTGGCTGAGCTGCAACAGGGCAGGAAACAGCTGCACTGATTGTGGAAGAGACAGTCATCGCCCAGGGAGCCAACACTTCACTGAGACACCTGACAACAGAGACAGGACACTGCAGCACTTCTAGATGACAAGTCCTGCAGTCTTTGTTGCCTTGTCTTCTCTCTGCCTGTCGCAGCAGGTATCTGGTGGTGCTGGGTAGGGGGGAACGACTGTTGTGTTGGTGACCACTGCAGGGAAGCCAAGATGTGCTGCCTGTCTTCTCTCTGTTAGCAGCATGTCTTGCTGCTTGCACTGTGTGGGGTTGTGAGGGTCAGGGACAACCTGCCACGGAAGTTGCATTTGCACCTGGTAGCTGCCTCCACACAGAGGAGTATGGGGGAGAGAGAGACAGGACATTGCAGCAGTTCGCAATCACATGTCCATCTCTCACGCTTTCTATCCATGTCACTGTGTCTCGGTGAGCTACCCAGGTGAGTCATGGAACAAATCTTCGGGAATGGAGGTGATGGGTAAAAGAGCACCGAACAGCAGGAACAGGATCAGACACAAGGAAAACCCCTGTCGAACCAGTCTCCTGAAAATTATAACTTGGGCATGAAACACTAGCGCACAGGTTGTTACTTGAGAGCAGCACTGTCAGGACAGAACATTGTGAATCAGTGGGGGGAGATGCTGTGCGGGGGAAAAGTATGAGATCCATGGGGCGGGTACATGGGTACTCTTAAAACATGGGGCAGGAAAAGTAAAGTGTACAATGGCTGAACAATGGGGACACTCACTGTAGAAAACCTAATGATGCCACTCTCGCTAGTTGCTGTTAGTAGCAAATTCAATGGCTGCTGCACACTGCTGCTGTACCTTCACAGTGAAGACGCACAGCTGATCAACAGGGAGGAATCTGTTCTAGAAGGAGGGAGGTGATCCTGCTCTGTACAGGCCAATGGTGTCTGAAGAAGGATGTCAAATTACTGGAAGGGGTACAGCGCAGGGCAACAAAGATGATCCAGGGTTTGGAGGACAGACCTTATGAGGATAGGCTGAGGGAGTTGAATATGTACTCACTGGAGGAGAGAAGGGATCGGGGGATATGACTGAGACCTTTAAATGCATGATGGGGATAAACAAGACAGGTACAGAAGGGGTATTTAAGTTGAGAAGGGGGAGGGACACAAGAGGGCATGGTCTCAGTTTGGAGTGGGGAAGATATAGGAGAGAGCTGAGGAGACATTTTTTCACAGAGGGTGGTGGCTAAGTGGAATGCTCTGCCCAAGGAGGTGGTATCCTGTAGGATGGTGGACAGTTTTAAAAGGGGATGGGACAGGGTGAGGGGTAAATGCAGGGGAGGGGCATTTGCAATGTAGGGCTAGCTGCACATTCGTGTTGACTTGATAGACCATGAGGCCTGTTTCTGCTGGCAGATTCATATATTCATGTAACAGGGATCATGCCACCAGGACTTTTCACATTAACTATGCGTTAACAGAGATTAACAAACGGGTTATGTGGTCTTCTTCAGCCAATTGACACTCTCCTTTGCTATCCCATGTTATAAGCTGCTTATTTTGATCTTTCCTGGTAATATGTAATGTTATTTGGATTGTACCAACATATGTATTGTAATGTCTTTCTGTAGTGTCCTTCCAGGACCACCTTGAAAATGAGCTTGCACAATGGTTCTATTCTTGGTAAAATAAAAATGTTTGATTGATTGATTGATTGAAATATGCATGAGCCTTTTGTGGCTCCTGACTGGCTACTGGATTGCTCAATAATATTGTAGAAATGGCTGATCTAGCTGCAAACTGAAGCAGTGTGGCATGCAACGTCTTAAACATAAGACGTTCTTGTGCCACACTGCTAAAACACAAAAAATAAGTAATAAAATTGGAAAATAAAGTAACTATTGTGATTAGACTTATAATCACAGTAGCAACCTTAAAGCTGGTCATTTCTTTAGATTAACGACCGGCTGGAGGGAAGTGGCCCTCGGCTGTGCCTTGAGACACCCATTCCCCCAACTGGTCATTAATCCCTTGGTAATGACTCGCTTGTACACTTTGTTTTTTTGTGCCCCCGGGACACTCACCATTGTGATCTTTAGAGCCAGTTGGGAAGGTTGTCCCTGGCAGATTGTAGGCGACTGTCTGCAGTTGTTGCTGTTTAAAACAGGTGTGTTGCAAACAAAGTACCAAACTACATTCATGGCATTTTATTCACTAGACCACTGTGGCATGGTTTTTGTTCCTCATGTTGCCTGGATTGTTGTCCCTTTTCTCTTCTACCCTGGGAGGAGCCAGCACTGGTCCCAGGGTTTAGAATTTCTCTCATCAACCTGCTACCTCCCAACGGCCCATATATACATCCTTCCCTAAGGTCGCCCTATGGTTTTCTTAACAGGTTACTAACCAATACCCTTTGTACTGCTATCAAATGGATTAATTTTATATAATACTATATTCTAAATGCAGATATTGTACAGTATTTATAATACTGATTTCAATTAGCTTGTTTGCTCTTCTGTTTCCTCTGAACCCTTAAATGCGTGCTATGTTCTTTGCAATAATCTGTTTCTATAATAATGTGAAATTCATTTTACTGTGTAAAACAAGATCATACTTCAGGAGACCATTACATAGATACATAGATACATAGACATTGTCGGCAGATAAGGGCCTATGGCCCACCCAGTCTGCCCATTTGAGCTTGTAAGTTCAGTTTGTTTTCCTAGAAGTCTGTTCCCCCTTAACCCCGACCTCTAGAATTCCTTTATGTCTATCCCATGCATTCTTAAATCCCGTGATTGTTTCAGCCCCCACCACTTCCTCTGGCAGGGTGTTCCACTTGTCCACCACCCGTTCTGTGAAGAAATTCTTTCTCATGTTTCCTCTGAATCGTCCTCCTCCAACTTCATCCCATGCCCTCTAGTCCTGGAACATCTTTTTCGCTTAAAAATAGTGTTTTCCTGCACCCTGTTCCTCCTGTAAGATACTTGTATGTCTCTATCATATCTCCTCTCCCTCCTCTCTCCAGGGAGTACATGTTCAGTTCCTTCAAACTGTCTTCATAGGATTTGTGATGCAATCCATGCACCATCTTTGTTGCCCTCCTCTGAACCTTCTCTACCCTGTCTATGTCCTTACGTAGGTATGGTCTCCAGAACTGTACACTGTACTCCAGGTGGGGGCCTCACTAGTGTCTTGTATAGCGGAATTATGACCTCCTTTTCCTGCTGGTGATGCCCTGCCTATACATCCCAGCATCCCATTTGCTTTACCTGCTGCCTTTATCACACTGTTTCCCCACTCTTGAGGTCATCAGAGATGACAACCCCAAGATCCCTTTCCTGCTTGGTGCATGCTATATCCTCACCCCAACTGATATATTGTGCCAGGGTTTTTGTGCCCCATATGCATTATCTTGCACTTTTGCATTGAATTTCAACTGCCAAACCCCTGACCATTCTTCAAGTTTATGCAGTCGCTTCTCATTCTGTCTACACCCTCTGGTGTGTGTCTACTCTGTTACAGAGCTTTGTGTCATCAGCAACAGTGAAATTCTGCCTTCTAGGTCCCTCGCAATGTCACTGATGAAGATGTTGAATAGGACCGGTCCCAGCACTGATCCCTGTGGTACCCCACTGGTCACTCTTCCTCTGTGGAGTGACAGCCATTTACTACCACCTCTGTGTCCTGCCACCCAGCCAGTTACCTACCCACCACACTACTGTCCTGCCCACACCCATATTCCCAGTTTGTGTAATAGTCTTCTATGTGGCACAGTGTCAAAAGGCCTTGCTAAGTCCAGATAGGCCATGTCCACTGCCCTCTCTGATCCACCTCCCTAGTCACCCAGTCCAAAAAATTCAACCAGGTTGGTCTGACATGACTCCCCCTGGTGAAACCATGCTGCCTTGGGTCCTGTAGTCCATTGACAACCAGATGTTCCACCAATCTCTCCTTCAGTAGTGCTTCCATGATCTTCCCACTACCGAGGTGAGGCTGACTGGTCTGTAGTTCCCTGCCTCTTTGTTCCCACTTTGTATAAAGGGACTACATCTGCTGTCCTCCAGTCTTTGGGTACCTCCCTGTTTCCAGTGATCGGTTAAACAGGATAGCCAGAGGTTCAGCCACCACCTCTCTTAGTTCTTTAAGGACCCTGGGTGCACCCTTCTGGCCCCATTGCTTTATCAACTCTTATTACTTCAGTTCCTTCAGGACCCTTTCTCGTGTAAAGGGACTTGTGTCCATTTCTGCACCATTCTCACCCTGTACTCCCTTCAGACCCATTCCCACTCTTCCTCAGTAAAGACTGAGCAGAAATACCTGTTCAATATGTCAGCTTTACTGTTGTCATCCTCCAAGCGGCTCCCATCCTCCCTTCAGTCTCACTATCCTCCCTTTGTCTTTCTTTTTTTCACTTATGTACCTGTAAAGGTTTGTCCCTTTACCCACTGATTTTGCAATGTGTTCTTCTGTCTGAGCTTTGGCTTCCCTTACTGACCTCCTACCTCCTTTGGCTTCTCCTGGTACTTCTCCCTATCCCCTTCTGCCTGTGTCTTTTTGTATTGCCTGAATGCAATCTTTTTGGCTTTCACTTTCTTTGCTACCTCTTTGGAGAACCATAATGGTCTTCTCTTCCTTTTCCTCTTGCTAACCTGCTTAATGCATAATTCTGTTGTTCTTGTAATCCCCATTTTAAATACTGTCCACTGTTCCTCAACCCCTGATTCCTGTCCCATTCCCCTTAATGCCTCTTTCAAGTATCTCCCCATTTTCCCAAAGTCTGCCCCCCTAAAATCCAGTATACGTGTTTTTGTGTGGTTTGGTTCTGCTCTTTCTGTGATTTCAAACCACAATGACTGGTGGTCACTGTTACCCAGGTGCTCCCCCACTGTTACCCCCATCACACTGTCGCTGTTTGTGAGCACAAGGTCCAATATTGCCTTCTGCCGAGTTGGATCCATGACCAGTTGCTTGAGGAAGGCACCCTGAAGGGAGTCCAGGATAAATCTGCTCCTAGTTGATGCTGCTGCTGGGATGCTCCAGTCCACGTCTGGAATATTGAGTCTCCAACCAGTACTACCACTCTTTGTCTGCCATCCTTTGGATGGCTAGCATCAGCTCCCTATCTGTTTCTTCCTCCTGGGCTGGTGGTCTATAGACCACACCTGTGCGGATGGCTGTTCCCATTAAAAATGAACCTTGGTTCAAGAGCTCTGTACTCTTCCTGTTGCTTTTAATAACTTACTACTGCTACATAACTAGATCCACTAGCATTTTTACGTTCGCTTGCGCGCATGCGCTAGGAACGTTTTGGGAGAGTAGCACACTTGGAGGTGTGCCTCCCCTATCCAATGCACTGCTTCCTTGAGCAGGCATGGCGGTCCTGCACCAATGGTGTAGGAGCTCAGTGCGACAGTGGTGTTCCTCTGCTTCAAAGGAAACACCGCTGCCATACTGAGCGCCACCGCCTCTCTGCCACTAGCCTGCCCGCACGCCACGCCCGCCCCACCCAAGCTTTCCTGCCACGCTGGAAGCCCACCCCACCATGGCAAACATTGTTTGTTTTGCCAACGGGGGTGCCCAATCCTCCGTCGGCTCCACGGCCTCCCCCCAAGCCATCCTGCTGCCATGCTGGGAGCCCACCCCAGCGTGGCAAACCGTTGGTTTGTTTTGCCAATGAGGGTGCCCAATCCCCCGTCGGCTCCTCGGCCCCCCACACATCTTCTGCCATGCTGGAAGCCCACCCCAGCGTGGCAAATCGTCCCACGCCATTCTTTTTTCCTGTAAAACAAAACGTCGCCGCGCGCCTCCCAACCCTCCCACAACCCGCACTCCACCCACTGTGCACCCAGCCTCCCACACCCCCCACCCCATACTTACCTCCGACTCCGGGTGATGATCTTCGGTGGACCGGGAACACGCCTGCACTCTTCAAAGCCAACCGTGAACTGAAGAAATGCTGGTAAGCTGTATAATGGGCTACATAGGGGGTTTCATTATTGTATATTCAAATTTTTGGATTTTGGCTATTTCAACATGGTTTTGGGACCTTCATGATGATGTCACCGTCATCGGCGCTATTCTGTTCGCGGTGATTTCACAGGCACTGTGCAGTCACTGCGCGAAATCACCCTTTGGTCTTGAATAATGCCATGACAGTGACATCATTCATGAGAAGGGGTCTCAAAAACCCCATGTTGAAAATTTGGTGCAAAAATTCCAAAAAATGACTGAGATATGCATTGCGCAGTTCCTACACAGGCTCGTAAGTTCGCGAATTTTCAATATTTTCATTCCAGATTTTCAACATTGCCATTTTATCACACCTTATTATGAGCTGTACAGCTGTCATTTTTCACATCTCACCCAAAACGTCTTTCCGCCCATGTAGCGCAAAATGGCGCAGTCGGTGTGCGAAATCAATGTATGGAACACATTAAGAAAATCACAGTGACACTGTTCATGAGACAGAGGTCTAAAATGGCTATGTTGAAAATTTGTTGAAAAATTCCAAAAATGACTGTTTTACGAGCGCATGCTGCAGTTCCTACTGACGCCGTAGTTCCTCAATTTCCAATATTTTCACTCCACATTTTCAACATTGCCATTTTACCACACCTCCTTATGAGCAGTACAGCTGTCATTTTCACATCCTGCCCAAAACGCCTTTCCCCACATGTAGTGCACAATGGCTTAGCTCTGTGTGCAAATCAATGTATGGGACACAGTAAGAAAATCACAGGACACTGTTCATTAGCAGATGTTTTAAATGGCAATGTTGAAATTTGTGAAAAAATTCCTAAGAATTACTGTTTTACGTGCGTGTGTTGCACATTTACCAAGCATACTTGAGGTTTGCATGATTTTCAATATTTCCACTCCAGATTTTCACATTGGCATTTTACCACTTTTACTATGAGCAGTACAGCGTCATTTTTCACATCCTGCCCAAACGTGTTTCCGCCTATGGCGCAGTACAATGGGGTAACAAAAGATCATGCTGACAATTTATTGTGCAAATACCAGCAATCGCACAGGGCATTAGGATAGCACCATACATGCCAAACACCACTGCAAATACCGTGTTTAACGTTCGCATTGACAAATGCTTGTTTTGCTATAGCACTTTTGCTTCCCAGACTGCCACCTGAACCTTTTTGTTGAGTCTTTGTGCTGGTGACTTCCAGCCCTTTGCTGTTCCCTAGCTGTCGGAGTCAGTGCAGTGAGATTCACACAGTGTAGAGTTGAAGAGTAAGTGGCTGTCATATAGGCAGTATGGGGAGGCATGGATTTTGTTTGGTTTTCTCCCATGTCCCCAGACCCTCCCACCTTCCTGACATTGGGAGTGCTTTATCAGGTCTCACACACGATGCCAGTGATGCCCCTGCAGAGTTTGCTCCTGGCCCACAATAGGGGTCACTGTAGTGGCAGAATCACAGAGCCATCCCCTCCGGATAGAAGTGCTTCTGAGCTGCAGCATCACCCCATCCCCTCAGCCACCTGACCCAGTCCCTGAGTTCACTTCTGAACCCAGGTCGCTGGCACAGGAGTGCAACACGCCACGTTGGGTCATCGGAGGGCCTCACGACTTGTGCTTTTTTTATTACTACTTATTACCCCTGCATTCTAGCTTCCAGATCTGTAAAAGCTACCAAGTATAGTAGCCTTTGCCACAGTACTCCTGAGGAATACATCCTGAATTTGCTCAGAAAACAGAGAAAGAGCAGTACAGCAGTTGAATATAAGGATTGGCACTGTTTATTGTCAAGAACAATGTCTTGGTTGTTCTGTCTACAAGAAGATCCCATTATAAGCCTACCACTTGTACAAACATGAGTTATCAATCTTGACAGTGCTAAGGAAAGACTCTGCAGGATGCTGCCTGGCAGTTCTTAGAAGGCCGTTCTTTTCTGGCTTTTTCAGTCCATGGCAATGAATATCTAAACTAAGCACAGTATAAGTAATGAAAACAATGTACTGACTATACCACACAGGGCCATTGTGGGATTGGTTGATACTTTGAATGGTGCAAAACTGGATAGCTGAACAGTCCTTTTGTTGCTATACAACTAAGATCTACTGTAGAATCAGTTAAAAAGCAGCCGATGTCTCCTGAAGGGCTTTGAAATATACAATATTTGAACACAACTGAGCTTCTATTTCATGTTAGCTCTGCGTTTCTTCTCTTTGCTATTTATTACTGAGGTTATATGCATTAAAACAGGATCTTTCTTCCATGAGATTTCATTGGCTCCTGTTGCTTATTCCCTACCTGAATTCATAATACTCTGCTTGTGACATCATAATTATTCCTGTGGCAACAAACTGTTTTGTCACAACAGAGAATATGACTTCAGGTGGGGAACGAACTGTTTGTACATATAAACTCGAAGAGCTAAAGATCCCATATTCATGCAGATAACCTCAGCAATATATAAGGAAAGAGAAATCTATGGAAGATATAAAAAAATCAAGCTGAATTGAGTCTAAATATTGTAATTTTCTGAAGTTTTCTAAGAGGCATAACCAGCTTTTTAAGCTAATTTTTATTTACATTTTTAGTATTTTTATCTCTTTCTTCTCTGCCAATCCCCTTCTGCCAGTGACCCCAGCTCTATCACTCACCAGATCCAAGACTAACCCCATCTGCTGCTTCTTACTGGTATGAGTGAGCGTGTGCCTCGGTAGATGGTGTGGGACCTGCAGGGTTGCCAGCATCATCCTGTCAGTAGAATGTTTTTCCTCTTTTTCTCCCCACTGGGCTGGGATGTGTGTCATGGCATGTATGTACTATGTAAAGACCCAGCATGCCTTTGCACCTGCTCCCAGCCAGGTACATTACCATTACTCTACCAACTAGCTTCCACTAGGTGGCAGCCAAGCAACAGTATGTGCTGTCTTCCTTCCCAAATAAGGAGAGCTGTCAATTGACATTCGATCCTCCTTCCTCCGGCCAGCCCCAACTGACCCAGGTCCATTCCCAACCCTGGGACACTGATTTATGTGATTCTAAGTTTGTATTTTTTCTCTGTACTTATTTTGTAGAACTAATTACTTGTGAAAATGGGATGTAGCTCATATTGTTCTCCAGCATAAAAAAATAACTAAAATTAAAAGCCCACTTGTGACAGGGTTGCGTCCAACAACCCAGTGCACCATGTTGGGACTGCCACATCCCCTTTTGTGGGATTTTGGAAGTCCCACCATAGACGCAGGAGGTTCTGCCAGTTAGACCAGCCAGGAGGTGGTCTAAGTGGCTTGAGACATGCTGAGGCCATTGAGCAATTGGTAGTAGGGATGCTCCAGGGGCACAGTAGTCAGTAGTATGAGATGGGGAATAGTTGATGAGCCCTTATAGGGTGAGGGATGGGGCAGTGTGCCTCTAGTGCACTGTTCCAGTACTGTCCAGTACTGTCTGGGCACCTGTGTACCACCAGCATGGAAAGCCTACCATGACAGATTGGTGCCAACCCCCTTCAATCCCTCAAACTCACAAGGGGCCCCAATCCTTATCACATAGCGAAAAAAGACGTCTGGTCCCAGTCTGTGTCCCTCCCACACCCATGAAGTGCCATAACACACATACCAGGGTTGTACATGGTGATCTAGTGGCCCCCACCCTCCCTAGCCCAACAAGCAGTGGTCAACCAACTATGCTCCCTGTCCCTGACCAGCTTGTGAGATCGAGTCTTTTCTGCACACCACCATGGTCAGCCACAGAATGTGATCTCACAGATCTCGTGAAGCATACTGTACACTTACACGGTCTGTGTATTGCATTCTACATCTCACCATGGTGGTGTGCAGAGGAAGGGCCAGTTGCAAAAGTGGGCAGAGGACTATAGGGGGGGGTGGTTGACCACTGCCTGTCAGGGTGGGGAGGGTGGGGGCACTGACCACCACCACAAACTTGAATAATTAGAAACACACATTGTTCCCAGAATCTGAGAATGCTTGGAATCCATATAACATTTGACTCTGCTGGTCCTACATTGAGACACCTAGATAAAAACATACTTATGGAAACCTTTCAACTCCCAGAAGAAAATCCTCTAATTATCATTAAATCCTACAAGGTAGCTACTAAGAACAATCCTGCTGACATTAAACCATCAATTCTTGTGCAGTTCACTTTAAAAAAAAAAAAGAGATTTAATTTTCAATCTTGCCCACATATGAAAAAAACTTTTGTTTCAATGATTCAAATATTCTATTTTCTTGGACTTCATTGTGGCAACACAGTGGATAAGATGTTTTTTTAATTTGAGAGAAGATGTGCTTTTAATGGGCAGTACCTTTGCCTTACAATCTCCTGCAAAAGTGAAAATAATATATCAAGGCACAACACATACTTTTTTACCAAGATCAAGTTGTGGAATTTATTCATGCATGACAGGATGATCAGAGACCTAGTAACCCCTCCTCAGTAAACTCTGAAGCAAAGATACTTGCTGCAGTAAAGGTGGTTGAACAAAATTTTGCAGGAAAATAAAATAAACATGAATTTAAAGTTATGGACTTCTAAGTTGCTGTGAGGATGGAAAATACTAAAGGCAATTCACTATGCGTAAAGTCCTCTAAAGTAAACCGATTTACTTTTACTTGCTTCCTTAGCAATCTACTAGATAACGTGTATCTTGAGCCCACTAAATAGTTACAATAGGCTAATACATTAAAAAATTATGAATAATATTCTTCTCTATAGCTCTATGTTCATGATTGTTTGGCATAATATGATTTCTAACTAATAAAATAAACAAGATGGTTTTCTTAATCACATGAGGCTTAAACTGAGTAGCCTATGCTGGTGGTACTCTACAGTTTCATATTTGACTATCCGTTATTCTTTTTTTTTTAGACTGAATTTTTCTATGGTAGTTTACTGATGTGACATCAGTAAGTGTTTTAGTTACCGGAATTAATTTGGCAACTACTAAGTATTCTTTAAAGAAAATATTGAAATATGATTGTTATTGTTGTTGATTCCCTGGGGAGGCAGGAACTATAACTCAAAAAGTGTACAGGTATACTATATGCCTTAGCTTTCTTTTTTTTTTTTACTGTACTGTATAACTTAAATGCAGTTTTTTTTTTATTTTAAGTTTGAGTTTATTTGATTGACTTTTGGTCATTACAAAATGAAGAAGCAGTTAAGACAAGATTCTTTAAAACTGGCATTTTGTACATCAGTATTAAAATATTGTGATTACATATCTAATAAGGCAATTCAATCATTAGAAAAAAATACAATACAATAGTATAAGGAATCCAAACTACATATATTATCATTGGTGCATGCAATACTGTACATAAATCGATTATTCGTTAGGAGGAAACTTGGGATGATACATTAGCTAACTCAGGAATATCCTGAGTGTAAACAGAACCCTGCAAGTTTTGAGTTTGATTACCCATTCTATGTGGAGTACTACAATCTGTAATCCCAACATAAAATAATAATTGGAAAGCTATCCACTGGACCTCAAAAGGTGATCAATGGTTCCTCCTGATATTGTTCCAGAAACAGTTGTATTTTGTATAGTTTCTACAATTCAAAGTTTAACTCGTGAGAATCTGATGATTCTATATATACATTGCTTATCAACAGATTTTCATTATACATTATCTATTGGTTTGTGACATTTCAGGGCAGGTAGAGCCCATGTTAAAAATCCCAGGCATAATAAAAAGCAAAAAGAGCTTGGATTGAAAAGTGCCAAATTGTAATGAACACCTAAGTTAAAGTTATGGCTTTGATAAAGCCTATAACCTTTCCCAAGGCTTTCAAATTAGTGGATGAAAACAGAAAAGTTATTATACCTTTTGTAGGATATTTAATTTTGGCTAGAATTTCACTGAGATATTTCAGTTCAGTTTCAGTTTATTTGTTTGACCAAAGTATTTACAATTAAAAATTAAAATTACAGTTGAAATTTGAATACCAAAAATATGATATAAGATATACAAAGAAAAATACAGTCCTATTGCACTTACATACATACATATTGCACTTCCATAAGTATTGCATCTTCCTTACTGTATTACATCTATGTACATATAATCTTTGTCCTGTTTACTCAATTAACTCATTCAAAATAGAATAGGCTAGATCATACCTTTCCTTTCTTATTGCATGTTCACTTCCTTATTCTTTCTACATTGTGCAGATAATTAGCTAGTGTTTTTAAGACAAAGTTGTCCTGAGTATAGAGTAGAATCACAGTTAACTCATGGAATCCATACCAAGCTGATCTAAGGTATCTGCATTGAACACTGTCTTTAACAAAGTTTGCCTAAGTTTACTGTACCATTCACAGGACCACAGTACATGTATAATGTCTTCTTTTCCCCATCTGACACTTACAACATTCGGTTACAGTAGATTCTTTATTGTATCTTTAAATAAAACATTACTTTAAAAACTTCAAATTTATATCTAATGAAAACAGTTCTCAACTTTGGATCAGTCAAGATAGTACTGTAATTTAACTTCATTGTAATTATTATTTGCAAACCATTGTGAATATCTTGAATTAGCAATCCATGTCTCATCTATAGTAATCCAATAGTTTCTATCCTTTTGTGGGTATATGATCTGTACTGTAGACTTAGAACAATTTATCATTCCACATATCTTTTAACACTTTTAGATTGTATTTTCCAATAGTGTGTCAATATTTCTAAGTCAAGGGTAAGTATAGCATCCCAACGTTAGCCATTTTTCTTTTACTTGTACACACATTTTAGATATCATTTTTTCTGATAACCTTTTCAGTCTAAGCCAAAACATAAGCTTTCTAGTATCAATAACAGTGTGGATATTTTCCAAACCTAATTCAGCTCTAATATATGCACTAGGGAAGGACGGAGGGACAGTCATAGTTTTTCACAAAAGTTTGTAAACTGGTATCATTTTCATTTCTATTTTTTGTATCTCAAATCTCAGTTCTATATACAACTTGAGGGATATATTTGGCTTTAATTACTTCAAGTAAAGATTTTATCGCTAATCCACCATATACATAATTAAATTTCCCTAATGCATTTGCTGTCTTTTTTGCTATTGTAATAACTGTCTCTTTGTGAGGTTTCCAATTGTTATTCTTTGAATAACAAATACCTAAGTAGGTATAGTTATTTGTCTTGATCAGAGATATTTTACTATGTATATTATGCTTCTGACATCTGTGTATCTGCCCTACTTGCTTCAAATTGTACTCTGTGGCCCAGATATTCAAAAGGGTTGCGCATGGCGCAATGGTGTTCGCCATGCACAACCCACTGATGCACCCACGTGCGATATTTAAAAGAGAAAAGTGCGCCGAACAAATCCCGATGTGCCGGGGTGCATCAGTAATGTATGCAGGCACAGGTGGGGGGGCGTGCCCATGCATAACCTGCACAGCCCGATATTCAGCCCGGGCCATGCAGAGTTATGCAGGTGCACAAAGTTATGCCTAAAAAAACAGGAACAAGTCGAGGGCCACCCACAGGTGAGTTGCCGCATTGCAGGGAGCAACACAGGAGCTGCCACCTGTGGGTGGCCATCAGCTGTTCCCGCCGCACCTGGGGCACCCCCATGCCCCGATTGTGGGCATCAGTCATCCCCCCCAAAGTCCAATATCGCTGGTGGTCCAGTGGACCACAATTAGCCCGATCGCAGGCATCACTGTATCCCCCCAAAGTCCAATATCCCTGGTGGTCCAGTGGACCGCATGGAGCCCGATCATGGGCATCAGACATCCCCCCAAAGTCCATTATCCCTGGTGGTCCAGTGGACCGCAGAACCCGATCATGGGCAGCATTCTCACACCCCAAGTCCGATATCCCTGGTGATCTAGTGAACCCCACCCTCCGACACTGAACCCAACACCCCCTCCCCAACTGTCAGCCGTGGCAGCAGCACCCGCACCCACCTGCCACCCCGCCGCCTCAACTGACAGCGCTCGGTAGGGCTGTACACCCATTGGTTCAGAGTATGAGTCATCGGTGTGCAGCCCATATTGTACTAGTCAGTCCAGATATGGAATGAATTCATTCATTTATCTGGACTGACTCGTATATGGTATGGTTGCATGCCCATTGGCTCATGCTCTGAACCAATGGGCGATAACCCTACTGAGCTGTCAGTCGGCGGCCAGCGGGAGGCAGGCAGGTGGGTGCTGTTGCCCGCCAGCTGACGGGGATGGGATGGTGGGGCTCAGTGGGTGGGTGGGGGTCCACTAGATCACCAGGGATATCGGACTTGAGGTGTATCAATGCAGCCCGCGATCGGGTCTGCGGCGGTCCACTGGACCACCAGGATATTGGACTTTGGGGGATGTCTGATACCTGCAATCGGGCTCCGTGTGGTCCACCGGACCACCAGGGATATTGGACTTTGGGGGGGATGTCTGATGCCTGTGATCGGGCTCCGTGCGGTCCACTGGACCACCAGGGATATTGGTCTTTGGGGGGGATACAGTGATGGCCACGATTGGGCTAATCGCAGTCCACTGGACCACCAGGGATAAGAGACGTTATTTATCCCTTACAGGATGTCCCGCGATCGGGCTGCAGGGTGTGTCAGTCCCCGATGGCTGCTGCCTGGCAGGGTGCCAGGTGCAAGTCATGAGGGATCAGTGCACCTGCATTCTAATGGCATGCAAATGGGGATGTAATCAGATGCAAATGGCCCTGTGCTCCTTGCATAAATTATGGCCCCATTTGCATGTCACTCTTTGAATATCACAGGTGCTGTGCATGGCACAATGGCACTTGCGCCACCGCATCTCAAAGCTCCACTCTGACCACTTGCACTGGCGCAGTGCCACTGCACCATGCACAGTGGGGGTGGCCAAGGTGCGATATCAAAACAGTTGCGCCCACAGCACAACTCTGTTGAATATCACCCTGGCCACACCCCAGCACAACAAATTTGAGCTAGGCACAGGCTTGCACCACAGACTGGTGCAGTTTGAATATTTGGGCCTGTATGTTCTTTGATTTTCTGTACTCTCCGGGTCATACCTGAAAATAGGCATGAGTTTGTCTAGTGTACCTACCTGGTTAACAAAAGCTAAATAAAATAAATAAGAGTATCTGTTCCCAATTTCCATTTCCCAGTATCTTTCCCACTTCCAAAAACAGAAATTTTTGTTTTAGTGGCATTAACCTGTAACTTTAATTCTTTTGTTTTTGCTTCTAATATGTCCATCTTTTTTTGCAATCCTTTCTTTGAAAGTGAAAATAATATGACATCATCCGCAAAAGCCGAAAGTGGACAGCTGTTATCCAGGATTTTCAGAGAGTCAGTAGCAGAATCCTCAATTGTTTTTAAAAGAACGTCTAGATATACAGAAAAAAGAGTGGGGTCCAGGACACACCCCTGTCTTAAACCCCTATTTATTTTGATTAAATTTGACAACTTCTCTTGTGATTGAGTCTTACTTTTGCCCAAGTCTGATCATACAGTTTACTGATAATAGCTATCAAATGTCCATTGATGCCCTTTTCTTCTAATATATTCCACATCTTATTTCTATGAACTGTGTCAAATGCTGCTTTGAAATCTACATATAGGACATACAGTTTTTGCCTTCACAGAAGTGTATACTTTTCAAGAAGGTGTGAAAAGATGAAACAATTATCTATTGTGTTGTACCCTGCTTTAAATCCTGCCTGATAAAGGATTAGTCTTCCATATTGGTTTACTTCTACTAATAATTTTTCCAATAGGAGTTTGGAAAATATCTTGAAGCTCACATCTAATAGGCTTATAGTCCTGTACATGGTCGGATCCTTAACACTCCCCTTTTGGTGAATGGGTACTATACTAGCCCCATGCCATGTCTCTGGGATATATCCTTCTTGCAGCACTTTATTATGAAACAAAGTAAGGAATTCAAGCCAAAAGATGTATTAATTGTATAAAAGTCTGCAGTTATAGAGGCAGGGTCAGGGCCTTGTTCTTTTTGTGCTTTTAGGGTGAAGTACACTTCTTGTCTATAGATAGTTAGGGAATTATTTCCTGTAGCATTATATGGAATTTGACAATCATGTTGGTCAAAATAAATTTCTTTAAAATATGTTTCCCATTCTGTGTTCAGCATAAAAGTACCCTGGATATTTTTAGACTGGGAAGTACCTTCTGCCACCATCAGCCAAAACTTTTTCCCATCTTTCATTTAAATAGTTTGCAACATTTCTTGCCATTTTTCATAGTGATATTGGTTCTTTTTCTTTATAAGGAACTATCTATATAATTTTTGTTGCATGTTTAACTGTGCAAACTTCTGTTTTGACTTTGACTATCTAAGTTTCCTGGTAAAAGCTATTAAAATAGACTTTTGTTTTTGACATTCAGAATCAAACCATTGGTGGCTATTTTTCCCCAATTTTGTAATTTTGATTTCCTTGTATAACACTGTTCTTAATACTGCATTAATGTTAGACAGTTCAGTCCATATTTCAGTGGCAGCCAAGCTATACCAGTTCTTTATGTCACTATTATCAGTATATTGTTTTAGCACTGTCCATGTTTGGGTTTCTAATGCCAGATCCCAAGCAAGCCTCTTATTGTATCTTAACTCTATTCTGGCATCTTGACTGTGACTGTCCTGAGGGCTATCAAGAGAATGAAGTATATTTCCTATGAGGGATAAAGGTAAGTGATCACTTTCAACAAGGGATGGGATTTTCAAGTAATTCCATATCCTCGGGTCACCAGACCAGCAGGCCCAGTCCACCACTGATTCACCATTAGGCCTAATATATGTACAACTTCCTGTTAGATCTCCCTGTATCCTACCATTTAAGGGGTATATATTACAGGTATCTAATAAATTGATCATTTTCTGGCTTGCCTCATTTATTTTATGGTCAGTAGTGCTTCTCATACAAGTTTCCAAAAGCAAATGTTCAAAAACAGTATTATTTAACAATCCATCATAGTCCCCTATTCTGGAATTCATGTCACCCAGCAGCAAAATCTGAGTGTCTGGAAGGTTTACAACCATTTCAGCTAGTGCTTTGTCTAGTTGTTCCAGACAGTGTCCCTATAGTGTTTGGAAGATTTTAGAGGAATATGTATTTATATATATTCATTATGATCAGAAAGCCATTTCTGTGAGTCAATTGTACAGGAACAAAGTTTTGTTCTAGATACAAATTTTATGCTTCAAAGAGAGATCTATTTGTATATATATGACCAGCCCGATGGTTACCACACTTACTTATTCTTGTGGCTGGAGAGTGTATATAGTCATATCCTTAATTGCTATACAATCTTCCTTCTCGTGCCATGTTTCTTGACAACAGAATACATCAGATTTCTTAATAAAATCTAACAGTCCTGATCCCTAGTTTAGTTAGTAATCTGCTACATTCCAAGAAAGTATGCTATTTCCCTTTGTCTCCTCCACACTTTGTGATGTAGCTACTATAGACAATTCCTATAAGTTTAGTTGTCACATATCGTGGGTAGCTGGCAGGCTATCTTTACAGCTATTGTAACATGTCTTACTTATATTTATGTTTTTAAATGATGCTCTCTCATCAAATATCTCAAGGGGATCTACTAGGTGTAACCCCAGATTGTCCAGGATACTCACTTTAGCTAGAAGATTTAGAGCTACTGTTTATCTTTAGTATGAATTGTAATGTCTATCTGTGAGGTGCCTTGAGCCCTAGTTACCTCCCTTACTCATTGATAGCCCAGAGGTACTTGAAGTATTTTACTAAATAAGTTACAAATAGTTTCCCTAAGTTTCCAATTTTTTTCGTTCAGTGTCCTATGCATACCATACAAACTCAGTGTTACTGGTACTTCGCTATCAAAGTCAGATACTTTCACATTGAAGTCTAATTTGTTGGGAAGTTCACTGAAATGCCCCTCTCTGCCAATATCTGATTATTATACCATATGTGGTTAGCTGTCTTTGGTGATTTCAGAATTATATCAGTTATATGTGCATCTCCAATTTTGACATTCTTTGTAAGTGCAATTATGTCTTCTAGATTTACATCTACTGTAAGTCATAAAGATATATATTTATAAAATGTTCTATAAGAGCAGCTCCAGTGAGTGAGGGGCATTTCCTTTGGATTACAAATCTTAAAAGTGGGTACGCATACCCATTGTTTATTTTAAGATTCACCAGCTTTTTCTCTAGCATCTGAATACAATCCCTGCAATTCCCATCTGTCTTCAGACAGGTTTGTTTGCAGATTTTCTATTTCATCAATTTTTTCCAATCCCAGGGATAAGCAGCATGCCCTTAGTGCTGTTATTTCTTTTTCAATGCTGCAAGATGTTCATCTAATTGATCATCTAGCAGCATTCTTACCTAGAGCGTTATTCAATTTGCCCTCTATTTCTTGATTTCCTATATTTTTATATCTAAATGGATTTCCTTTACTTGATTGCTAGAATTGCTTGCTTTTTTTGCTTTTTGTTTTCCTAATTTCATTTTTGTGTTCATTTTTTTCTCTTTTTCTTTTCGTGCTTTGATCTTTCCATCTTTCTTTCCTACATTTCTTTCTTTATCTCTTTTATTCTTCCTCTTCTTTTTATCAACACTATTTTTGGGTATATCTGGTATCTCTAGTGTCATAAAATGAGGTCTTATTGTTAGCACTTCATGCTTCCCAGGTTCAAATATTATGGAATCAGAAAGTGGTGTTGGGTGTATACTTTCTAATTTATTTTCAATTGTTACTAGTTTGGCATTGTTAACTGCTATGTCATATCTAGTATTTTCTAACTCCTTTTTAAGTACAATTAATTGTTTCACAAGTAATAGGTTAGATGTATATTGGTGGTTCATATGTGGCACCAACTCATTGCTTAGTGATATGGGCACATACTGAGGTATATTGTCCTGTTGAATCCTTTATTTTGTGTGGTGATTCCTATCCCTTGCATTATTCATTAGATCTCTAGGACTATTGTCAAGTTTTGAAACTAAATATTTCATCCCCTGGATGGTTTTATAGAGAGCTGAATTCATTTCCCTGATGTTTATACTAGGAATCATTAAAACATCTCCCTTTTGTTGTTTGCTGGTATTACTCACAGAAGGGTTTGGTTGTGAGTATTCCTGTGAAACCTGATAAGTATTCATGTCTTTTGAGAAATTATATGTTATTCCATTACTAACATCCTGTTGTATTAAACTCTTTTGCTCCCCTGCAGTAGAAGGACATTCTTCACTTGAATACACTAATCTTGGGGATTTTTCCAGACTGGAGTTGCTACTGATATACATAGCCAAGCTAGGTACTTCTTCCATTAAATGGGGATTAGATGTTGATGTATATTCACTCTCAACTAAATTGTATGATGTATGGTCTGTGATTTTAGTCTGCTTCAGCCTAGGTGAGACTGCTGAATCACTTTTTTATTCCTCTCTTTTACTAGGATTCCCAATGATTGATTCGCTCAGTAATGGTGAACACCTCCATCCATTTTTTTTGCAGCCTAGTACTGCCCATTGTAGAGTCAACTATATAGTCTAACTCTTATATTATAGTAAAGTTCAGGTTTCATCTTTAAAAGTATAGTGCTAGGTAAAATGCAGCAAAACCAATTCTTATATGGAAAGAAGTGCTATAATATTTCTTTCACTTAAGTTAGTACAAGACATTAAGTAACAATTAGATAACAATTAAATAACAATACCCTATGAGTTCACATTAGTCCAAATTAATCCAGCAAGGAAGGTACTTTCGATATAAGGCTGCACAGTGTCCCTCTTCTTCTTTGTTCTTATTGTTATTCAGTGGATCTACTAACAGATGAATTTCCTTCACTTCATTTTCCACCCTTTAATAGGTACCACCGTGTCTGTAGCGATTATACATTTTCAATTTCTCATTGATATTTATCTGTGGTCATGGGCACTTCTGGGTAATTTTTTCTTTAACTTTTTCCTATACAATTGGGGATTCCCCAGCCTTTTTTACTTCTATGATTGATGCTACTGATAACAAAGAACAATGAAGTAAATATTTGCTCTGTAGAAACAAAAAGCCTCTATGTCCCTCAAGAGTACTTTCCTATTGACTTCTTAATTTATTTAATATAAATAGATTATCAAACACCAACACAGTTCCTAGCCCAAACTAAGTTAACCACTCAATTTAATTCAGATCTATAATGCTGCGTCTATTCATAAAAATACGAGCTACAAAAACTTACTCGTGTTAGGTAGTGGGTAGCATGAAATTTCTGGTACTCTGGGGCCTACTCCGTGTTCTTTCCCACCTGCTATCTCCGGGGACAGTCAGGTAGTGCTCTGCGAGATAAATATCTAAATGCTTATCTGCCCATAACAAAATCGTTTATCTACAACATTTTTATTTTATTTTGCTGATCTGTTAGTGATAGCTTGACAAATACTCAACTCGAATATATCCCAAGTCAGCATCTACCTAACTCTGCACTTAATTGTGGTGTAATTGCTGTGTGGTTGCTGAAGTTCTGCCTGATCTGGGGACAATGCCATGCATGCATATTTTTAAGCAATGGGGACATGCGGCTTGTGTGATACAGAATTCAAAATGTTTCCAATAACATTTTACAGATACAGATACAATCTATAAAATCTAAGAAAAAAATAAAAGTAAAATTAGCTTAAATTTTAATTAAATTTAACAAAACTGGAGCTGATCTTCTTAAAAAAGATAGCAATCTTTAGAAATGCCATCTTGCCCAAAAAATACCATCAACAGGTGAAAGCATACTCTACCCAGGGTTCGTATGTCTAAAATTAGGTTAGTAGGATAGTAGGTCAAGGCTGAACCAACGCTACTTAAAATCTTACTTAGAAAGTAAATAATATAATATGAATAATCAATCTATTTTAAAGCACCCATATATGTCAATTAACATTCCTTTTCAGAGTTTCCACGTGGCTCCACAGCTAATCACAGTTTCTGAGTCTAAAGAGTCTGCTATCTGCTGAAAATACTTCATATAATGGCATGGCAAAACTTCCCTGTGGGCGAATCTGGCATTCCAACAGACCGTCTGTCTCTTCCTTCTATTTTTTTTTCCTTTGGCCTGCAAGCTGTGTGGACACAAGTCAATCAATCAATCAAATCTTTATTTATCCAGGTGAACATTGTTGAGCAAGCTCATTTGCAAGATGGACCTGGTTAAGTCCAGATTATATTACAAAACGAGCATCAATATTTACAGTGGGAATAAAAACATAGTGGAAGTACAAATCAGGAAACACACATACATAACATTACAAGTGATTCTAGAGCATCAATAAGACCAGTGAGCTGTAGGGACAGGCAAATCCACAGAGATACAGTTATGGATATTGATACAGTAATTTTCATAGAAAAAAGGACAGGCTAGCCCCAGCTATTGCTATCAAGACTGACAGACAGACAGAAGTAAGTGATACAGCTTTTTCTTGACCAGTTCACAAATGAGTAAAGCAGGTGTAGTTATGCTTGGAGGGAGTGGGATGCAGGAAGCCTGCTAGACACTAATACTGCATCCCCAGTGAGCACTTACATTGGGGCTGTGGGTGGCTGTACTGCAGCATACTGGAGGAAGGTGTGAGCAAGTTACTGGGCACAGGTGAAACAGTACCTACTGCATATTTAATCCAGGGCTAGGTGCTATCGCTAGCTGTCCATGCTCAACATACCGTCGGGCCATGGGACAGCCACAGGACAGGGATGGAATGGATATGCTGAGGCTCCTGTGGCCAGTCACAGTCAATGATTCAAAAGGGGGTTTAAACACTCATACTTCCAATAAAAGCAAGCACTTTAGCAGTGTGGAAGAATTACATTGGACAGGGATGAAGTGGTTACAGCTGTATTAGTGAGTAACGGGCAGACCATTCGATTTTTTTTTTCACAGGCATTGGAAGGATCTCCAAAGAGAACTGCAGGAGACAATCGGGAGCATGGCTGAAGGTGCTCTAATCTGATTGGTTGGCGGTCTTAGCGGCAATTTGTTGGAGAAGAGACCAGGTGAGTGGTCTCGGAAGGTGGCTTGTGAAGGTGCAACCACCCAGGGAGTATAGATTTTACACTTTGGGTTCAGATGTCTCAGAAAGACTTACCTGTAACACGCAAGAGGGGTACAGGGACTGGAAGTAATAAATACATACGGATTAATAAAACATGCACAAAATGACTTGGGGTATGGCTGGTCATATTTAAGGCCAAACTCTGGGGAGCAAGCTAAGAGTAGTTAATAATTAGGAGCCGGGGTGACAGCTGCAGTGTTCACACACAACTTGGGCATATAGTGCCTTGAAAGTGTTAACACTACGGAGGCAACTTAGTTTCAGTAGTTTTTGCATTTTGTTCCACAGGGTCGTCAGTGAGAAGCTAAAGGCCATTCTGCCATAGAGGGTGGAAGCTTTAGGGATGCATAGAGAGATATATGATGAACTCCTTAGGCTGTACGGTCCCAGCTCACTTAGGGAAGACATTCAGTAGTGTAATGAGGGAGTCTTTTTAAGATAGCTCTGTAGGTCCAAAGGACTGCATTTCTTCATACCTGAATGTAGGCGATGACCATCCTACAGCTTTGTACAATAGGCAGTGATGGGTAGAGAGGGGAAGACCGGTAATGTACCTGATGGCTTTGTGAAACAGCGTGTCCAGCTTGATAAGCGAGGCTTTAGAACAGTGGCTGTATAGAAAATCACCATAGTCGATTAGGGAGAGAAAAGTAGATTGGACTAGTCTCCGTTTAGCATCACAAGTGAGGAACTGGCTAATTCTATAAAACAGGCCCAGTCTCTGCCTTAGCTTCTTTGCCAGATCTTCAACATGCTCAGAGAATGTGAAGTTCTGGTCTAGGCACACTCCTAAGTATTTAAACTTGGGGATAAAATCCAATTTCTCTCCTGGAATTGTGGTGATCAGAGGCAGTGTCCTGGAGCTGGCAGGATTAGTCATACAGCTATAAGGTGTGAACAACATTGCCTTCGTCTTTTTCGCATTTAAGAGAAGCTTTTCATGGAGTAGCTGAGTCTGGAGCAGGTCAAATTCTTCCTGTAGGTCTGCACAGGCAGCTTTGGCAGTCGGACACCTTATGTAAACCACTGTGTCATCAGCAAACAGATGTATTTTTGCCTTGTTGATGCCCGCATCGATGTTGTTGATATTGATTGCGAAGAGCAACAAGTAGCTCTTCTATACTCCTGGACTCCAGCTCCAAACTTCAGGCTCCAGGCTCCCACACTGCAATCAGGCCTGCTGACCTGTTGTAAGGCAAAGCACACCAAGGGTAGCGTCCGCACCAACTCTGGATAACGCTAAGTTTTTCTGGTAAGGAGACAAGCTCTACAAAGGCAACAATGGCATACCTTTTATTAAAATAAAACTCACTTTATCTCTCTGCTTCTCTGGTTTACTCCACAAACATGAGAGCACGTAGTTAATCTGAAGTAACCTCTTAGCCTGAGATATTTCTGACTTTTTTTAATTATAAAAACGACAAAATAGCACAGTATGTTATCTAGATCATTCACTTCACCATTTGCACAGTTACAGCAGGACTATGGCACTTCATTTCTGTGTTGTTTATTAAAAATGAAATTGCAACAAAACAGTTAGTCTGTATCTTGAATAAAGACATCATTTGTTTTTATTCAGGAAATACTCTAAAGCAGGTTCTCTTTTAAATGTTTGTTTAAGATATTTATATGAGATATGAATGTTAAAATGTATTGGTGTAAGATCTTTTTGAGCAGCAATATCTTTATATCTTTGTTTTATTAGATCAATAAGAAGAACTCTGGGAATTCTGTAATATCTGTCATTATATTCACAAGGCCAATGGAATAGACCGCTTTCTTTAAGAAGTTCATGAGTGGAAAATGAAATCCATTTTTAGAATGTTCAACTTGCTGTTCATAACATTTTTTCAGAAGCCTGGAATCATTTAGTATTTGAAGATCCATAACAAATATTGCTGCCTTAGTTTTAATCTGGGTATCCAGTGAGTGTTGCCAAAGTTCTGCTCCCAGGATTGTTTCCAGAACACATACTGGGAGATTTAAAAGGTGTCTATGTTATTGATACATAAGTTTTTCCAATGGACTTTTATTAATCGTACCCCAATTTTCCAAGGCATAACTTATTGATCCTTTAACATTAGCATTTATAGTTGTAAGATAACCACTCACTGATGACTCTCTGTAATTTTCCATACATTGTAAGACACCATTTATAGCAGACTGCAATTTGTGTTGTAAATATTTTGTATGGGAATACTATTTGAGATCTTTGCTGTAGTGTATTCCTAAGTAGTCATATGAGGAAAACTGTTCAGAGTTTAATTTTATCTAAAAAGACTATAATAATCTCAACCAGTACTACCAAAAACTAATTTTTTGTTTGTTTATTGTTAGATATGTTTGATGGCATAATGTATTTTTTTATTTAGTATGTTTTTCTGCGTCGCTATTGTGGTAGCTCAGCCTCCACTCAACCCCGGACCCCTCCTCGTCCCTTGGGACTTACCTCCTTCTGGCAATACCCCTGGATTGACCCTCAGTGCAGGGCCACCTCACCTACATGAACCTGCATGACGATGAGAGAAGGATGTCAGCAGGGGCACCTACTGGCATTGCCTCCCTGGCTTGCCATCAAGGGCAGGGTATGGGGGTCAAGCCAGATATAGCAGAAGACTGGATAGGTTGACTTTGGGGGAGTCAAGGTGGGGGATTGGGACCGGGGGAAGCCGGGCATCATATGTGTAGTTGCTATTTTGTTTTTAGTTTATACCCTAGGGGATGTGGCATGCAATGTTGTAAGGACACACATCTGCACCAACATCTGGCATGCCCCACAGCATCTCAGGCACTGATCATAGCTGCCCCCCAGCATCTGCCAGAGATCAGTTGAGTGTTGGATACACAATCCCCCATTTGGAGAAGGATAACATTCTCTAGGATGCTCAATCTTTCTCTCCTCGGCAATCCTCTGATTCCCAGATCTGTTCCTGAACCCAGACCATCAGCATTACATGTGGAAATCCAACGCTGCACCGGCAGGTGGCTAATGGCATAATGTATTAAAATTATTTCATTTCCTGTGTAGACCTAAAAGTGGAGTAAATGTTAACACCATGTCATGTGCATAAGCTAAATATCACAGTGTTTGCCCATAATTTTGAAGAATCATATTTCTGGTTATACAGTATTAATTGTGAAATTATTGTAATTATGTATAAATTTAAATAATAAAGGGACACATATACAGACCTGGCAGACTCCTATATGTGCATTCATTTTATTTGTGAGAAGTCCAAAGTTATTGTATTGTATTTGAAACCATGGGCTCAATTTTCAAAGGTCGATGCAGTGCTTGCATCAAACCCTGCATAAACCCCTTTGTTTGGCGCAACTGTGCCAAACTCCTTTGATGCAACTGCACCCAATTTTAATACATTGGGAGCAGTTGCAACAGTTGTACCAATTATGTGGCACAAGTCCTGTAAAAAGGGTCCCCTAAATGGCACAAGTTAGACAATGGGGGAGCTGGTCTAATGTGTGGCATTTGGTGCACCTGACTGAGAACTGTGATTGGATCCAAAGGAATGCTGCAAGTCCCTGCACCATGTGTTCAGAGCACCAGGGACATGCGACATCTGCAAGTCCTTCTAAAATCGGGCCCCATGTATTCTAGTACATGAGTTTCAATCACTAAATCAGATAAAGTTTTCCATAATGTTTTTCCTACTGATGGAATCAAAGACCATTTTCAGGTCAACAAAACAACAAAAGAGTTTCCATCTCAAGTACAACAAACTTTATATTATGAGAGAGAATCCTACAGTGCTGAATGGTTGAACTGGTCTTCCTGAAGCCATATTGAGCTTCTTCTAAGATATGTGTCTCAATCCACTGATCTAGTCTGGAGAGAACAACATGACAGACATTTTTTTGAGTTGTATCCATAAGTCTGACCAGCTTTTACATTTGCAGATCATTTATTTTGTGAGCTTTTTTTATGTATCAGGTAAATGAAGTTGCCCTTCCAAGAATTAGGAAATGTATGATTTTGAAGAATGTGATTAAATTGTTGATATAATACAGGTATCCATTAGTACAAAAAGTATTTAAATATAACAGAAGCTATTTTATCTAGTCCAGGTGCCTTATTATTTTTCATTTGCAAAACTGCCCCTGGGACTTCAGACTTACAGAAATATAGTGGAAGTGGACAAAATAGCTAAAATGTTGCTTTTTTCAATTAAATGTAAAATATAGAAATGCTTGTTTTCTTCTTTGTTATAATATAACATTTGGAAATGCTTCTCCCATTGGATTGGCTGAATGTTTATGTCCAGAGATGTGGAGTAACCTTGCAACCTTTCGCTGCTAATGTTCACAAGTGTTTGCTATTTTTCGAATTACTGATTGGTATAATTTCTTCCAGAGTTCTTTTGATATGTTTGTCTTTCTTCAGTTAGCAGTTTATTATAATATCTCCTTTTTCTATTTAAATAATTTAGACTATATTTGATCTTATTAAGTCAAGTTTTCCTCACTTGTGTCATTAGTTCACATTTGGCCAAAATACAAATATTGTTAAACCATTAATCCATTTTTTTCTTATTTTCTGTATAACTGTATAATGGAGGCACTGTAAATCTCAAAATTATTTCCAATGATGGGATTCTCTCAGTATGGCATTGTTCATCTAAGACCTGTTTATATATTGTAACTTTTGAAGAGTTTAAGAGTATTTCAATTTGTGTTAAATTTGTGGCCATTTAATTTGTTTTACAGTTTACTGTTTCAATTTCATTTGGGCTACTATTTCAATGATCAGATAAATCATTTTCATACTGTATCTTAAATAAATTTGCAGTGGTAAATGGGGAGATTCCATACATGGTACTACCTCTAGATCTATTACTTTACCAAGAGCTTTGGTGTTTACTAAGAATAAGTCACTCTTAGATGCCCCACTGTCAGAGTGATATGTGTATTCACTATCTCTGTCACTTGTACTTCTGCCATTAAAGGGGAACTGTCAGCAATATGTGCATTTAGACTGTTGTCAGTTGTTATCCTTACAGACAAATCACACATTGTGTGTTATCAAAAATCTCCAAATTCATGCAAAAATCGTGTTTTTATCTGTTGTCATGTCCCTCCTCCATTTTTGGAGTTTCACTTGACAGCACTAACTGGAAGTGACATCAACGAGGGACTTCAGTCTTGTTCTGCCTATGCACAGTAACTTCATACAAACTGTCTAGCAACCTGCTCTGTTATTACCACACTCTTTGGATTACAAGTAGCCCATCTCTTCACAAATCTCCCAGTTTTGTGATGTACAGATCAGTGGATTTGTGCAGTTGGGGGTTGAGCTACACCACACCCTGTCAGAATCTGCAACCGACACTTGCATACTGTGTGACCCTGAGCAAGTGCCCTTCCACAAACAATGCAAATAAATAAAGTTAACAAAAACACATTATTTTTTCCATTTTTCCATGACAATGCAATGACATAACTATCAGCTGTGCTCAGCTAGGTGCTCCCATCTCTGCTTTTGTGGAAGAAGCACATTCATATTTTTATAGTTTGCATAAGCTGATGAACTATTGCAGGTGGTGAAAGGATTGGCATCACTGTGCTGCACCCTCAGGATAATGTCACACAGGGGTGACCTTTGCCTCGATGTCCTAGAAGCACTTTGCAGATGATAAACTGATTGTAGGGGTGTGGGTACAACGGAAGTCAAGAAACTCACTGAGGTACTGTGGATCTGATGATCATTCCATTCTGCTGTAATGATTCATCTGAAATGGACACCTGGTCAGAATCAAATGCTGTATCTACTTTGTGTCTTGCATAGTTCATATTCATTTATTTAGTTGTTTTTCACAAAGACATCCTTTTGGTTAAAAAATATATTTGTATGAGTGTTGTGTGGAGGGGGAGACAAATAGCAGAAGTACATACTTTTTTACATGATGATACACAATATACAGTAAATTCTGTGCAGTCAACGGTAAATAAATAAAGGTAAAACAGACTGTCCCAGCTTTGGCCAGTGGCATAGTGTGTTGGTAACATGCATTGTCATGTGATGGAACCGATGTTGTTACTGTAGTATTATTATGTTGTTTTTTTCAGAATTCATAGTTAAAACTTCCACACGTTATAATATCATGTATCGGTTCTACAGTTTCTGTTGTGCTGCTACTGTATGTACACTAATTGATTCAGAGACCGTATTGCACGCCTCCTGAAGACGTATAAGCTTCAATGGGTCCTGAAATAAAGGAACGATTCTCCAGACCCAAATGCATGGTGACACATGAGATTTATTAAAAAATAACAAGCCACACAGCCTAAGACAAGTATGATTCAACCAAGCGCTCTCCCCAGTGCTTGGTCCCAACTGACCCTTCCTCAGGGAGGCATGGTCTAACGAGCACACATGGTTCTTTTAAATACCCTATGCCAATAAATTTCATTCATTACATTGATTCCAGGTGCCCCATTTATAAAAAAATTTCAATCAGTGACATTCTCATAGAGTTCTTAATATTTAATACAAAACAAATTATTTACATACAAATTCAAAAACATTCCCAATCATGTTTTAGCAACTGTTTCATCTCTGTTACTTTGTATTAATATGTATTTTCCTGATCAGTGGCTGCTTATACTTGGTGCTATATCATTATCAAACATTTATAGAGCATTTGATGATTTGTTGCTTTGCTGTGTCTTCTGACAGAAAGAAAATGAAGGAACAAGCAAAGACATGAAAACAACATGTTTTGTTTTAATACAAATAAACTCATGACCATATAGCTATCGTCTGACCTTCTTTATACTACTCTAAATAGTATATGTGTTTTTCACCATTTAAATTAATTCATTTTCAGATGATGAATTGTAACATCATTGCAACTACATTAGCAATTTGCAATGCCTAGCCTCTGCATGTGTAATGGGATACCCTCAGAGCACGGTAATGCTTACTAAGCAGAGCCAATCCTCAATTCGCTCACTCGCTGTGTACCAGCATTCACTCACTCTCCCTGTACTGGATTCTACATTATAGGAAGTGCTTACTCAGCAGAGTCACTCCTCAGCTTTCTCTCTCTCTCTATACTGGTGCTCGTTGCCGCTTGCTAGCTCCCTCTGCAGAACCATATACTATGAAAAACAAAATCTGTGTGACCATAAACAACTCACCTTGTGTTTCTATGCTGGGGTCGGTATAATAATATGGATCTCTTGAGCTTTGTTATCAAGGTCCATATGCTGTTATTTCAGCCACTCGATGGAAACACAGGCTTATTGTATTTGGTCACACATGCATTATTCCTTATATTATACAATGGCAAGAAAAAATCCTGGTCTCTGATTGGTCAGTCTGGGACTGGACCCGTGATGTTATCCCAGCACAACATCATGGGTCTAGTCTCAGCCTCACTGTGAACCAATGCAGATGAGTTTATGGCAGATGAGTTTGATCTCTCTTTTTTTGCATCTCCTCTTAAGAAACAAAAATATTTTTCCACTCTAATAAAAACATTCTTTAAAACTATTTTTTTATTTTATGTATAACAACAAGCCATTGTATAATAGCAATAATGCCCTCCAGGGTGTGTGTTGTTTGGGATAATGTCACGCCTCAGGTATTGGACACACTCGGCCTACGGCCTTGTGCCCAACCACCTGAGGCGTGACGTCCAGCACGACACAACCTGTTGGGCATTATTGCTTAATTGCTAACTGTCAGGATTGCTCTGGGGTCATTATGTCCCTTTTTGTCTCTAGGCCTTTAAGCTTTAATTGCAGAGGATGAGTATAGTTCAATTGCAATAAATAAATAACCTTTTTTGACATGTAAAGTTTGTTTCATTATCACTCCAGTGAATTCCTTCTATTTGAATATAACTTTTAGACTGAAAAAAAAATAGACTGTTCCGACCATTTTCTTGTGGAAAAATTTAACAATGACGGTTTGAAAATGTCATGTCTATAGCTTCCATACCCTTTCTTCCCCAAATACTGTATAGTCCATAATTTCCTGAGATCCCAAGTACATATGAAGCTCTGTGGGATTATTCAATTTCTAGTCATGTACAGTATAACAATTTCTCTCTCATTTATAAGAAATAAGGCTTGAACTTTATTCATTAATGATTCATGACTCTCATTTACTCCAACAGGAAATCCTGTTATTTTAATCATACCTATTCCTGGATAACTCTCATTTTCTATGTTTATTTACCGCATCAGCCTTAACATTAATGGTATTCTTCATGATTTGTATTGTGAGCAAAGGCATCAGTTGTATTCTCTATGAGAATCAGCAATATTATCTCTTTTCGTTTTTTGAAACTTGCAAGTTTATTAAGAAATGCAAAGGTTACATCTCACATGGCAATACAAGGATGCAAGTGCCTGTTCATACATAATATACATGTATTACTTATTATATCTGGTATTGTGGAAGATCTGAACAAGAAGTCTTTTACGTTTCAGCTATGTAACCAACTTCATACTGTAGCACTAGCTTGCTGTGATCTTAAACAATTACTTAATGTGCCCTTTTTGGGTTTTTTTTGAATATTTTCTGTTCAAAATATACTATCCTGCTGGCATCAGCCATTCTGTCTGTACATAAGATGTGCAAGACCAGACTGCTATATAATACAAGTATAATAACAGTGATAAAATTAAACATTTAATATAACAAACAAAACTGTAGCGCCGTATCATGTCTGTTTCATTATTTGCCCTTAGGTGATGCATTTATATGTGGCTAAGGCATGTTGTATATTCAGCTTAGTAACTACTCCAAGACTGGAATATTTTCCATTGCTTCCCTGAAGTGGTAAAAAGAGAGCCATCTAGAATTAAATTTCTCCTGTTTTAGCTGAAACAATGCTGTGATAGCCTTCATCAAATCGCACCTGAGTGCTCATCTTCGGTCCATAAGTATCTGTGACTGTAAGTGAACCAGTGCCCTGCCCTATACTACTTTTACAATGGCCTCTGGCTGGCCTCTTCCTACATTTCCTAGCCGCCTTCTCAGGGTGTTAAATTCCCACTATCTTCTAACAGCCTCATACTGCACTAGCTCAGAAAGTTAGCCAACTAGTCCTGTTAAAAATTAACTTCCTTATTCTGTAACATTTATTGTATTGTTTGTATGCACTACCTGCATTGTGTATTCTGTTCTATCATGTATGACGTGGAACCTTGTGAAGGAGTCTGTAACGTTTATTATATTGTTTATTCTGCTCTAACTGTTTTGTATCTCTGTAACTATTATACGTGACGTGGAACCTTTGTAAAGGAGTCTTTGATTCAAAGGTATTTCTGATCCCTGAAATAAATAAATAAATGCTTTTGATTCTTTTTTTTTGTGTGAATTCTATTTATGTGCCTACAATGGTCCCTTAGACCTCTCTCTAGTGAAGTCTCTTGGTGTGACTGTGTCCCACCCAACCTGAGGTCCTCCTCAATCTGGTCTCCACTCCCAGGAGTGCCCGCCCACTGCCACTGACCACCCCACCCCTGGCTCTGAGCCCCCTTGGGTGGGACTACCCTAACTCCTCCGGTGCTCTATCTAGAATCTAGAAGGGTGGCCGGGGAGTGGAAAAGACACATGGATACCAGCTGGGATGGACCCAGCTGAGCGCATGGGGGTCAACCACTGGACCCACCTTCACCTGTCCAGGTGCCAGGGTCCTTTTTTTCCTTGTTCCTGGAGGCGTGGATGTGCAGTGATGTCCAGTGTGCAGCGGGTGTACTCCTGCACCCAGCCACAGGACATCCACCACCTCCAAACCCCTCAGTGAGACTCTCACATGATGCAATGCCCCCAGCCTCCACTGGAACCCACAGTAACAGCGGGAGGCACAACCCACCTACCCCCAGGAAAGGATAGCAGTCCTCTGGATGCTCAGTCCTCTACCACCTCTGCTGACCCCTGATGACCTGAGTCCATGCCTGAATCCAGGTCACCAGCATGGCACAAGGCATGGCATCCAGTGCCTCAAACCTCAACGCCAACAGGCAAGCTTATGCTTTTGATTCTAAGTACGTTATGCAGCCACTGACACTTCTGTGGTATAGTAATAGTTAACCAGTGCTGCTTTATTTGCTGCCACTATAGAAATTAAAAATAGATACTTGATTTGTGGGGACTGAGCCCCATACATGAGCAGACTCAGTACAATATTCTCAAATTGAAGGGGTAATGGAAGTGCCAATATTTGTTTTGTATTGTTGCTCCTATTTCTTTCCAAAAAGGCTGGAGTAACTGGCAGGCCCAGAAAATATGGAGGTGTGTGCTAATTCACTGCGCCCCCTTTAGCACTTGTCTGTGGTCCCCATCCCAAAGTGTTTGGAAATGACAGGTGCTGTGAAATATCTTATTACTGTCTTCCACCTAAACTCCCTCCATGAAAGGGAGGTGCTGTGTTGTGTACCCTGTGCCATATCTTTCTCCAGTTGTGCTGCATAAGTCATATGTACACCTCCTCCCATTTGCCTTGAACTTGGTTAATGGCTCTCTGCCTAGCTTCCGTCATAAGAAGTGTATAGGCCTGAGATATGAAACCTGACTGTTCTGGAAGTAGGGATGTGCTCCAAAGGAATTGTAATCCTTGCAGTAGCTCTTTTTTTGTTTCCTCCACTCCTGTTACCTTAAGAAGGTAATCTCTACATTACAGATACCTGTGGAAGCCTCTTTGGCCTAGGTTGTACTCCTGTTTCATTTGCTGGAAACGTTTAATACTGTTGTTCTCTAAAACAAATTATACTAATTTAAGCGGGCCCTTTCTCTTCCATCGAGAAAAAACAACATCACACTGTGGCGGCAAAAAATTGGCTAGTCAGTGTATTGGGATTCTCTGTCACATATGTGCTGGAGCATTCCACTGTTTATTAATCTGCAGTCATTCTTTCATGGTATTTCTGGTCCATACAATCTCGACCAGATCCACTGGGCCCACTATTCACGGTAACCATTTTAGAGGTATATTGTTGTGTGCTTTTTGCTCTAGGTTAATCTATCCATTTTCCTGTGTATCACTACACATTTCTGCACATGGACCAATTGTGCAGCCTCATATTACTGTTGGATGCTGGGTAGGCCCATACTTACTTACTTACTTACTTTCTTTCTTTCTTTCTTTCTCCACCTCCCATTGGAGATGAGGTCTGCCCATCCCTCATGAATTCTGAAATAATTTTCTTTAGTTTCTTCCAGTCCTTCTGCATGCTCAGAAGCGCAGTGTACTAGTATTCAGCACAATATTCACATAAAAGACTTTCTAATGAGCAAAAGGAAAAGAAAAGTACTTCAGAAATAAAGAGTTACAACTAACTACTTCTTAACATTTGTATTATTTTTATCTCAGTTTTAGCTCCTCTAGCTCTTTAAGTCTGCATAAACTTTTGTTAAGAGTGGTGTAATTTATGTGGTATAAGTCATGGGTGTAGGCAGGCATACTCCAAGCACTCCATGGTGTGCAATTTTATTTAAGGGGGTAGCAAATAGGCTCTGAACTGCTTCCTTTTTCCATGAAAACTAACAAAGAAAATCCTGAACCTTTCTGTAATTTTATTCATAGGAGTCGAAACTAGAAGGACCGGTCACTAATACTCTCTTTGCATTCCAAGGATAATACAACTTTACAGGCTCTGGGCTGGTATGTGGGTGTTTTAGGGAACACTGCATGGCATTTGTATTTACCATGCATGGCAACAACCACTGTCATGAGATACAAAAGTTGTATTTATTGTCACATGAGACAACAAACACGGTCCTGGTGTACATTTGTATATTGTCTGGCTACCCCCCGGGGGGGGCTCACCCTAACAAGGGGAGGGGTAGCAGTGAGTCCACTTGGTGTGCGGATCTGAAATCCCTGGCTACACCCCTGGTATAAGTGGGGAGGGACTTTTTAACCTGTTCGGTATTATGCCAGACACTTTTTATATAACTTGGTTGCATTGGGAATTGTCCAAGAATACACACTGGACTGCTGGGAGAAGGCAACACCTTACATCCCTGTATTTTGGGTATCAGAAATGTGTGCAGTCTAATCTAGTGCATAGAAGAATACAGAGCTGCAAACCTAGAGACTTGGGGCTGGATTCACAAAGCAAAATGGGACTAAGTCCTATTCCCCAACTCCAGTTGTGGACTGTAAGTCTCCGCAGCTGTGGAGACTGGTATTCACATCCACTGCAGTTGCAGAAGGATGTTATGGCTGGTCCACTGGCTGTAACATATTTCCACAGCTGTGGGGATTTCTATGAAATGCCACCCACAAGCTGCCATAAATCACTGAGCCAGTCGTAAACTGGCTCCACCTTTGTGTACACTCAGCTGAAGTAAAAACTGTGGCTCTGCAAGTAGCAACCACTTGAGCTGTTTTTTTTCCCACAGCTGTGGGAGTTTTAGGAATTTGTAAATCTGGCCCTTGGTTTTGAATCCCAGCACTGACTTACTCACCATGTGATTTAATTTTGATTCATATCACTAACACTAACTCGCCATATGACTTTCAGCTAGTCAGATATCTTACCTATGCTTAAAGGGACACTGTCAGCTTTTAGCGGGATTTTCCATCAAGTGTCTGTTGATTAGTCCTGTTGCCAGCATTTTTTGTAAACAGAAACACTGGAAAAGGCACAACTTTACCCAGGCACTACAAAAATGTCTGATCAGTGCTTTCAGACAGTAAAAATGTTTTTAAAAAATTAACTCCAAATGCTTTTTAGTGATTTAAACAGTGGCTGTAACTTTCACTTTCTATTGCTGGCAGTACCACTCATGAGTAGCAGTGAGCTTCCTGAGCTTCATCTATGCCATATGTCCTGCCAACTGATAGCACACGTCAAACAGATATATTAGCATAAAGCGAGCTCAGGAAGCTCACTGCTGCTCATGAGATGGTGGCTGCCAGCAACAGAAAGTAGACATTGTGGATAGCTGTTTTAAATCATTAAAAAAGGTTGTTACTGTCTGAAAGCGCTAATTGAGAGTTTCTGTAGTGTCTGAGGAAAGTTGTGTCCTTTCCTGTGTTTTCCCTTAAAGGAAAACACTTGTTACTGGCAAACCCCATCCTTAAAAGACCCTCCCCCCCCCGGATTAGGCTATTTATTTATTTATTTGCTTTTGTTAACCAGGTAAGCACACTAGACAGCAAAGTGCCTATTTTCAGGAGTGACCCGAGAGTTACAGGGTATCCATGAACACAAGGTTACATACAGCAGTACAGTAGAGGTTACATACTGGAGTGACATGCTCCGGCCATTGGGTAATATAGCAGTGATAACATCAAATAACAATTAGGAATTTGCAGCAAGAACAACACAAGCAGGAGCAAAACATCAAAATTGTAAGGAGTAGGCGCCTGTAGTGAGAGAGAGGACTTAGTGCTAGACCAGGTTAGGATAATGGTTAAGAGCAATAGACGCCACTCCACCTGGGGCAGTAAGTGCCTAAGGAGGAGAACAGCAGAGGAGATAGCGCTGGGTAAGCCTGCAAAATAATTTTTCAGTGACTTGCCTGCTGTTATACTTCATTCTGTGTACCGCTCATATGTAAATACTCTGGAACAGCGCCACACCATTTGCAAGCACAACACAGCTCTGCACTGCTACACTGTATAAAGTGATACAGTAGAGTAGCATGGAGTTGCGCTGTGCTTGTGAAATGGTATGGCACTGCCCTGCACTGTTTACATACAGGCTTAAAAGTCTAATCGGGATTTTCTTTTGGGATGGTGGTTTGCCAGGAACAAGTATTTTCCTTTAAAGAATGTTCATTGTGCCTTGATTTTCAAATAAGTGAAAATTTATTAAAAATTAGTCAAATTACCTTTTCTATCATCCTGACCTTAACGCGCCACTGGCAGAAGGTGCATTGCAAAGCGATTTATAGCTCATTGTGGCATAGCGGCACTGGTAAACTTTTGCATGCATGAGTACTTCATTTCTAAGCTATGTGGGATGAATGAATGTTCTGAAGTGGCCAATCACATGAATATAGGAAAGTGACTGAAAAGCCAAAACGTACATTATAACATAGTAAAAACAGACTCTAAAAACTAAAGCCGAGACACAGAGCTTGTACAGTAGCATTAGACTATTGTTTTTGCATATCTGTTAATTTACTATCTATTTTTTTTTCTCCTTTTGTACAATCTTCCATACCCCCACCCCGGATGCATCTGGAAACAAGCTGTAATCAGCTCAGTACATCTTTCCTGGTAATAAATAAATTAAGATGATCACTGCAACTACAGAAACACAGGTCCTAAAGACAGGCAAAAGTGAACATACGTGCTCAGTAAATGCAAATGATCTGCTAATTTTAATATCTAATCCTCAGACATCCCCCCAACTCTTTTGGATAAACAGATGCTTTGTGGCATTTAGCAGGGTACATAGAAAATACTGGATGGGCAACTATGCACAAACAGTGTGTTCTGCTACAGAGGGGTTCTGATTCTCTCCGACCTTGAAAAACGAAGCTCAAGAGGTCCATGGGAATCAGAACCCCAAGGTGGCAGAACAAACTGGCTGTGAATAAAGTTGATCCTCCTGTATTTTTTATAGCATATAGCACTGTGTGAAATGTGTGCATGTTAGTTCTTTTGCTTTCAAAATGAAACTGACTTATGCAGTCTCTAGAGGTTTCAGAATGCTGTTGTACCATAGTGGGGTACAATCACATTCCATGACCTTTGAACTGTGGTACAACAGCATTTTGAAAGGGATGGAATTCTATGCAGAACAACATTCAACCATACACTATATAGAGGATAATGTATGGTCTTTGGTTAATAACCACACTGTACATACTTTGAGAGGTTGCCATGACATCATTGTAAATCTCGAGAGCGCACCTTGAGAGGTTTCATGATGTCATGGCAACCTTGAGAAGTGTTTTCATTGAGGTTGTTAAACCAAAGACCATACATTATTTTGATAGTGTATGGGCTACCAAGAGTGTGTAATCGTGGATTGAATTACTTTACAGAACATTGATTGTTGTGAGCATTCCATTTTATTATACCATTGATACGACATACTCAAGAAGAGTTAACAACAGAGTGACGTCATATTGATGGCATAACAAGGTTGTAACCTGCTTGATTTCAATTAATAATAAGGGCTTCCAATACATTATAAATAGAGATAATAGATAGGCAAGTGTCTAATACAGGAATAATACCATTGAGGAGGTTCTGGGGACAGAGAACCTCGAGTGAAACTCAAAGAGGTTCCCTTGCCCCAGAACCTCGAGATGGCATTATTCCTTTGCGATAGACATGGCTTATTTTTATTTTTTAATATATGGATGCGAGTTTACTTTGCAGTTTGTGAGGTGCTGTGACTCCAGGGCAGGCTGCCATCACAGGGAGGACTCAGACGCTGACTCTCCATCTCCACCCCCCACTCACTCGCACACTCACTCACTCAGTGTCTCTGTTGAGCTACTTATTTTTAAGCAGTCCTACCTTTCATTGATTTCTTGCGTTGCTGTATGCAGGATTATCCAAATAGTTGTCACGACAAAAATTGGCAGTAGAGTGAACAGATCACAGACGCCATTTTTTCGAACTGTTTTGCCCACCCACAGAGACACTGTGTCTAATGAGGAGGCATGATTTGTGGTACGTCACCACGCATTAAGTCTACGGTATTGGAGGGTTTTGAGATTGCGCTGTTCTGGTGATAATACTATCATTCAGAGCTCGAACGATAGTATTATGAGTTCTGAACAATAGTATTATCACTTGGCAATGATAGTATTATCACTTTGGCTGCAGTGTAATACAAGGAATTTTTTGTATGCATTTTGGGAGTATTATTTTCACAATCCATATATTACAAAGTAATTACAGACAAACCAAAAATGTGTACTCTAACTCACAATGCACTGGTCACCAAGTGGAGCAATTTGGTTTGAAATGGGCTCCAAGTCCATCAAATAGCTGTGGAGGCAGTACAGCATACTGGTTAAGAGCAGTGGCTGCAAACCTAGAGTACTAGGTTTGAATCCCACAGCCACCACTTGTATACTCTTTGACCACGTGCAAGTCACATATTTTCCCTGTACTCCCAGAATGTACCTCAAAATAAGTCATGGCTTCATGTGTCTTTCCTGGCCAAAAACTGTAAAATGAAAAAAATAAAAAATTAAAATACAGATATATGAATTCCTAAACTAAACCACCAGCAATTACAGTGAACTACTGTACTATATATAGAACTTTGAAAATTAACATAAAAATGTGCCATGGTACTTCTTTGTTTATGGGGACAAAATTAACCCACTAGTTAGAATAGTTTATTCTATGTAATAAATATTCACTGAAATGCTGGTTCAAGAAAATACACAGGTTGATATCACAATTCCTGTGGGCATACAAAAAAATCACAGTGTGTGTACAAGAAGTTAACCAGATTGCCAAAAAGTGAGACCTTAGTCTCCCAGACAGGCAAGCCTACTATATGGCATTAAAGGGAACACGGATTTCTAATTGAGAACATAGCAACAATTAGTCATTTAAAGTGAGAAACAGTAATTTAATATTGACACAATTCAGCTTATACTTCATAGACTTTCAATATTACTATTTCTTTTATTCTTCATTACTTTTCTCATTTACATGTAAACAGAATCCGTATCTCCACCAGTTGATCTACTTCTGCAGTTAAATCCTTTATTGCAGGCACAGTCCTCTGTCTGTGACATCATTAAAATGTCCACAGCAACAAAAAAACAAAAAAAAAGTTGATGTCACAAAATAGTGACTGTGATTTCAGCAAATGATTAAACAGCAGGATTAGATTAACTCTGAAAAACAAAGAGCATGTTTCCCTGCAAGTTACTTAGTTATGAAGAATAAAGGAAAGAAAATCCAGATAACATAAGAAATATAAACTGAATAGTGCGAAATGTTGTATTTTTCAAAATGTTCTCAAACGTGACAATATCACTTTAAGATCGAAAGGGATGCTAGGCCTGTCATGTTTGTCCTCCTGCGTCATAAGCTGGGATGACTAAGTAAACTGTGCAAACACATACTAATTTATAAGGATTTTCTACCCACCGTACTACCCAGGATACCCTAACTCCCAGTGTTGGGTAAGTTACTTTTTCTATTACTTTTGGAAACTTGTTCCAGAAAGCTCTGTGCAGTCACTAGCAAGGATGGAGAAGTACTAGAAAATGTAATACACCTTACAGTTACAATTACTTATGTCTTTTTATACAAAATAAATATGTAAATGTAACTGATTACATTTATGTGAAAGTAACTAGTAACTAACCTATTACTTTCAAAAAATGTAATCTTTTATAGTTATTTATTATTTTTGTATTGTTTTTGTATAAAAAGAAATAAGTAACTATAATTGTAAGGTGTATTACTTTTTCTAGTACTTATCCATCCTTGCTAGTGACCGCACAGAGCTTCCTGGAACAAGTTTCCAAATGTAATAGAAAGAGTAACTTACCCAACACTGCTAACTCCCTTGGTGATGCCCTCTTAAACTCTGTTTCTTCAAGATGAACATGTTAAGGGCAATCAGCCTCTCCTTATAGCTTTTGTCTTCCATACCCCATATAATTTTGGTGTTTCTATGTTGCACTGTCCTGACTGCCTCTAAGTCTTTTTTGTATAGAGGAGCCCACAGCAGCACACAATAGTCCAGCTGGGACTTGACTTTGGTCTTGTACAGTGGCAACATTACTTCACTTACCCTACTGGCCACCCCCACTTTTGATCGAGGATAGCCCTGCTGAGATGCAACATCTCATTTCCAGGGGGGTCCTTCTGCTAACTATTTCCACAGCTGAGTGGACATGAGCCCTGAGCAGCTAAGTGACTTGCCCAAGAGTACACAGTGAGATCTGATGCATCCCAGCATACTTATGCCCCTCTTAACAGCATCTATGGCCCTGCTGCTGTCTATCTCCCTGGTTAACTGCTCATAGAGGGTGATCAGGTTGGTTTGGTGTGATGTTCCCCTCATAAAGCCTTGCTGAGACAAGAGTAAGAACGTTGTCCTCAACCAAGTGCTCCAGTCTGTCACTGATAACGTCTTGCAGGACTTTGCCTAGCACTGATATTAGGCTGACCAGATGGTAATTGGCTGGGTTCAGTCTGGCCCACTTCTTGAAGATGGATACCTTATTGGCCACTTTTCAATTTTCTGGTAACACACTTGTCTGTAGAAACTCATGAAAGATTATTGCAAGTAGTCCAGACAATTGTTCGCTTAGCTCTACTATGATCCAGGCAGGGGTGCATCCTGTCAGCCCCTTGGGACTTACTTGCCTTAATTTTATGAGGTTGTTAGTTACCGGAGTGAGTGTGATAACTGCAGGCTGCTTCACGGCTACTACTGATACTACAGTCCCTCTTAATGAGCAGTCCTTCCTCTGGGTGCTGTTTGGTGAATACTGAAACAAAGGATTCTTTCAGCATCACAGTCATCACACTTGGCTGCCATGGGTTCCTTCCCCAGTTCCTCTGTTTTCAGATGCCTAGTCCATTCCTTCACCTTTCTCCTTCCATTTATGAACTGGAAGAACACCTTGGTTTTATCTGCTGCTCCTACTGTTATCCTGTCTTCTAACCCCTTTGTAGCTTTCTTAATTTTCTAGTTCCTCAGTGCTGCTCTGCAAACCTCTATGATCAGGAGACAACCTGTCTCTACCCATCAGTCATGGACCTTTTCTTTATTCAGGATCAATTGTCTTCAGTCCCTGTTTGGGGGGGGCACATTTTGGCATTTGTTTTCTGTATTGCTTACCGGCATGTAAACCTCTGCAGCTGCTTTGAGCACCCTCTTCAATGAATCCCACAAGTGCTCTGCATTAACATCTTCATGCACCTGCTGCAGACCTTTGCCTACCAGGTCCTTCATTTTGGCAAAGTCTGCCTTTCTGATGTTCTGGGTCCTGGTGGAAGAGGCCCAGCCTGGAAAAAGATGCCTAACTGTGAACAAGTATTGCCCAGAATGGTTGGATATGCAAAGAGGACTCCATAAGTATCTAGCAGTTGACCAAGCCTCCCTACTATTATCAACCCTTCCTCTCAATCTTAAAAGCACACCGCATCACTTAGTCAAAAATATTACTGATTATAACCAAAACTGTGAAAGCAAAACATAGCCCAACCCATGTGGGGCAATCTAAACCTCAAAATTAGTAAAGAGATAACAAAGCACACACATGGTGGTTCACTGGTGCACTCCGGGTAGAGCACATTATGAGCCCAGAGTGTTTTCAGAACCTTGCCACATTAATGGGCCATTCCGGAATACACCCAAAATAAGCATTTTACTACAAGAAGCTGCAGAACACAATAGCCCATACTTATCAAGGTACACCTGCTACCTCAAAAGGCAATCAAGAAGGCCTGGAAATGCTGAGAAATAGGAAAAAGGATAACTCAACAGCAGCATGGGGTTAATGTATGAATATTATTACTAACTCAAAAGGTGTGGTGGGGAGTGTCATCTGTTGGTGGTCATGAAAGATGGATCCTCTGCAAAATGATTGCAATCATCAAAACTGTGGTGCTTTAACAACAGCCTGTCATCCATAACTAATCATAAGCTCATGTCATTCACAAAATTCTGAATAACCTCCACTAGCACCCGCCAAAAAAATACAAAGGCATAAAATATCTGCTGCTAACTGTGTAAACTGTAGGTGGGCAGAACAGCTGGTTGGTACACTGGCAGCATTGCCACACAAGATGCCAGCAACCTGGGTTCAGGAACAAGCTTGGGACACTGGAGGGACAGAAGTGGAGAGGAGGGTGGAGCATTTCAGATGGGGGTGGCAGCCCATAGTCCACTGCACCAGCAGTTTCTGTGGTTGCATAGGAGGTGCAGGCAACATGACTCATCTGGAAGCTGAGAAGACTTGTGTCTCGCTCTGTGCATGCCTGTTGTGGACGCGGTGAAGCATGTTCATGCCACTGTCCCATGGAAAGGGACAGAGAAAATGGAGGAAAAAGCAGACCACTGGCAGGATGATGCACATCGCACCCAGGCCCTACTTGCCACTAACTAGGCTCCCTCCAGAAGTATTTAATTTGTTCTCCCAAGGGGATTACTGTGCCCTATGACCCTCACTTGGGGATGTAAGGCATGGGAACACAGGAGGAGGAAGATAAGTCCTACAGAAGGTGGGGATGGGGCTGGGTGAGGGGTTGTAACAACCTCCCCCCTTCCACACCCCAACCAGTACCCCTCTTGCAGGCAGGTGGTGCAGGCCTTCACCCATGTTTGCCTCTCCATTGTGTCCTTGTGCCCGCGCCGCCGTCTGCTAAAGTTACACACCCCAGACACCTGGACCCCTACGTTCAGTCAGCAGTCCTCCTGGATCAAGCCAAGGCTGACTGCTAAAACCCCAGGTGAAGTGTAAGTTCTATCTTACCAAACTTCACTTCCACTCCATTCCCTGTATCAGGAAGGGATGTGCCTCTTCAGCATAATGGTTAGCCCAGAAAATCATAAACTGTACCCTTTTATTAAAATGCAATACCAGGTTGTATATTGTAGTAAATAACTACTACTTTATTTACACAATGGCCAAAACAAAACCAAAAATGCTTACAGGGGAAAACTTTGAAAATAATGGGAGTTAAACCATAAAAACGCAAAGTTAGCTTTCCTAGAGTTAGGGCAAACTTACAGGTGAAGATATGGAAATAGTACAGTCTTTTGCCATTGGAAAACTCGAACCACATCAGAGTTCCCTCCGTGCAGTCTCATACCACTGGTCTGCATAATGCGCTATACATTGATTCCCTTTTTCCCCTGCTCACAGCGAGGTTCTCCTTTTATGGAGAAAACTCCATGTGTCTCTGTAATACAGCATACATATGTTTTTTACCTTTCTCAGGACACGTTTCTTTCAGATGAAAACATTTTATTTTTTAGCAGGATTATAAAGGCTTTTCCTGGAAACCAGACCCTCTCTGTGTTCCCATCATTAGGAGAATCTGAGTTCCATTTTTATCAATAAACAAATATGCTCATGTAACCCTCCAATTTGCTCTACTTTTGGCATCAAAGGTTTGTCAACAGTTTCACTATCCCAGGGTAACACACTGACAGTAGATCCCCAGGAACAGATAAAGTTTATTACCCAAATGATCCTCCTTGTAAACCCCGGGATAACCAGCAGAGCCATTTGGCCACATGTGCAAACTTATGCAATTTGACCTGGCTGACCTCCTGATATTTTCTGGGACACTTCAACCAGTCTGCCTGTTGATTGTATTAAAACATTAGCCCACATTTATGCCTCAGTTCCTTCCACATCTGATGCTGGTATTGTGACAACACCTTATTGTGATTGCATCAGCTATGCTATACCATCTTATGGGACAGCCATCTGCACTGGCATTTTGTGAGCCCTTCCTATGTTGCATCTGCATTGTATTCTTGCAGTACTAAGCTCCATTGCAACAGCTACTGTAGGTGTTCTTGCCACTCAGACACTGTTGCCATGTTAGTGGATTATGGTCCATGACCACTGTAAAGTCTCTGCTGTATAAGTATGGTTGCAACTTTTGCAATGCCCAAACTGCTCAGATATTCCTTTTCTATAGTGGCGTATGTCACATCCTCAGGAGGAGGTTTCAGCTCAGGTAAACAGTAGAGTCCTCTTCCCCCTTTGGAACTGACCTAACTTAGAACAGCCTCCTCCTCACAAAAAATCTGATACATCCATGTGCACTATGAATTTTAGACCCTACTCAGGGCTGGCTAGCACTGGAGCCTGACGTGGGGCCTGCTTTAGCTGACAGAAGGTCTTCTCAAAGCATTCTGACCAGTGTATCCTTTCGAGCATTCTCTTTTTGGTCAGATTTACTGCAATGCATTGTGATGGCCTCTGTCCTGTCATGATAAGGTTTCATCATGTTGACATAATAAACTCTGTGTTTGCATCCCCTGTTGGGCAGTTCTACAACATAGTTGACCTCATCCACCTTTTTTACCACTACAAATGGACCCTCCATGCTGCATGCAGTTTGTCCTGTCAAACAGGGATGAGCACCATTACCTTCTGTCTGATGTGATAGGCCCTATCCCTGGCTGTGCGGTCATACCAATTTTTCTGCCTCTGTTGTGTAGCTGCCAGGTTATCCCATGCCAGGCACATGAACTACCTTAACCTCTCCCTGAAGTTAAGCACATATTTTACTACTGATTCTACTGGGGCAGCAAGCTTGTCTTCCCATTGATCTTGCAACTAAATCTAGGGCCCCCTCACTGGGGTACATACAGGAGTTCAAAAAGTGAGAACCCTCATGGACTACTATGGGGCTTCTCAGTGGGCAAATAAGAGATGGGGCAAATGCTTGCCCTAACTCCTCCCATGCTGCTATGCAAAAGCTCAAAGCATGGTTGGGTGCCAATAAAGCATTTCACAAGACCATTAGTTGTGGGTGGTAAGGAGAAGCACATAACAGCTGCACCCCATGTTTTTCCCACAAACTCCTCATTAGAGCTGGCATGAAGTTTGTGCCCTGGTCAGATTATATTTCCTGAGGAAATCCAAGCCAGCTGAAAATCCTCAGCAGTTCATCTGTCACCTTCTCTGACTCTGTGGAGGACAATGCCATAGCTTCGGGGTACTGGGTAGTATAATCCACCACCACCAGAATGTACCTCTTTTCTGAGCTGGATGGCACATTTAGAGGTCCCACAATATCTACAGTTACCTGCAAAAATGGTACCTATATGATGGGGAAAGGAACTAAAGCTGCCTTGTCCCCTTGCTTTCACACTCTCTAACTTGTGAACATGTGTCTCAAATGTGACAGTACTCAACCACATCTTTATAGACACCAAGCCAACAGAAGTTTTGTTTCAACTTCTGCTTGGTCTATTTCACTCCCATGTGTCCCGCAAGTGGAATGTCATGTGCAACACTGAGTAGCTGTTGCCTAAATTCCTTAGGTACTACCAGCTGTTTGCACACCTGCCATTCCTCTGCCCCTTCCTGTGGTACCCACTTGCAATAGAGCAAGCCATGCTCCCATTACACTCTGCTCTGCCTCCCCACCCTGAGGGTCAGCATTGTCTGCATGTTCCCTTATCTCCTTTAAGGATTCATCCCTCAGTAAAGCACCTTTTAGATATGTGCTCTTTATTCCTCTTGGAAAGACTGCCTCTCCTTTGGAGTTTCCTCTGAGCAGCTCCCAGCTGCAACTAAGACTGGACTGTCAGAGGTCTCAGCCTCCTGGTGTGCTACAGTGTCAGCCTGCACTATAGCAGACTTAGAGCAAATTGATGTACTTTCAGTAGCCCCTTTCTCCCTGCTGTCAGTTCTATCAGACTTCGATCTAATGGTCTGACTCTGGATAACTGCACACACAGTTTCACCCTGCATTTCAGGTCATTCCCCAGAAGCATATCTTTTATTTTTTTAACCAGGAAAGACACACTAAGCTGAAGCTTGTTTACAGGTGTGACCTGGAAGCACAAGGAAGTTAAGTGACTTGCTCAGGGTCACACAGTATGCACGTGGAGGCTGTGGGATTCAAACCCAGGTCACCAGGTTTGTAGCTCAGAGCATTAAACCACTGCGTAATACTGCCTCCATATCTACATCAAGGTCTTCACTAAGCCTCACTCTTTCCATCCCTTAGCTCCTTCCCAACTCAGGAAGGCTTGAGTCAATGGAACTGGCACAATTGCTCCCATTGCACACTTTACCATAGCAAACTGATCAAGTAGGACCTGATGTATTCAGGTTTAACTAAATCATGATGCACTATGGAGTGCATAGCTCCTGTGTCTCTCCAAATTTGTGTAAGCTTCCCATTATTTCAACAGGGAGTATGTACTTAGCTAAATGAGGGTTTATTTCCCTCTTACATACTATAACTAACCTTATGAAAACCTGAGATACTAGGGTTTCCTCCTGCTGCCCCTGTTCCCTGGGTCTTCCGTGCTGGGCAGTTATACTTGCTGGTACACAAGACACTTCCATCCCCGCCCCCTGATCCTTTTTCATTTTGGAGAATTGGGTGCACTCCAGACTGGGTTCAGGAACAGCTGTGTTCCATTTAGTCTGCCTCACTGGCTTACCCCTCCCTTTAAACCCAGCTGTCCCTCCCTCAACACTCTTATGGCTAGCACAAGTTCTATTTGCCATATATCTGTTAGCCATCTTGGCTACTTGCCTGGCTGAACCTGGTACTTGGTCAGCCAACCTTACCCTTAGATCTTCTTGACAGCACCTGAGAAACTGTTCCAGTAACACAATCTGTATAATATGCTCGGTAGAGGATGCCTCTGTACCCTTTAAATACCTCCATCCTTTAACTAGCTGTAAACCTAGAGACCTGGGTTTGAATCCTACAGCCCCCACTTGCATAATGTGTGACTCTGAGCAAGTCATTTAACGTTGTGCTTCCAGGTTGCACATGGAAACAAGCTTTGGATTAGTGTGCCTTTCCTGGTTAAACAATTTCCCCTTTCCCTCATAACAGGGATTCCTAAAATACTGTGTTCTGATTCGTCCGAACAGGTTGCCTGACCATTGATTAATCATTGTTATACTTACAGTTCCATGTTCACAGGGCTTTATTTTACTGTTCCTTTAGGTAAACCTCTAACATAACATTGCCCATGTTATAAGAGGATTAACCTACTCAGGTATGGGTTTACTGAGCATTAATCCATGCCTGGGTGGTTGAAGTCACTGGCTTTGTCCTCATGACTCAACCCCCCGGCACATGGATTATTGCTCAGTAAACCCCACCCTGTCATGGGTTAATCCTTCTTAACTACCTCCTGAGCAAACTGGAAAACTACCCACATTTCCATATAACTTTCTTCATTATATTCCTTAAATCTACAAAATTTCACTTTGTGCGCATCAGCAGTCAATTCATAATGTTTTAGCAACACATTTAACAAACTTACACTTAATTATAAAAAAAACCTAAAGTTATGCTGTTTGCCAACACTCACAACAAATACAAAGGTCAGCCCCTACACATTCTGAACGCTCAACAACAAACCCTCGAGCAGGTAAACAGCTTCAAATACTGAGGCATCAAACTCGACTCTACCCTCTCTTTTCAAGACCATATCAATCTAGTGTGCAAAGCTGTGAATGCTAGGATTGGCCTTTTCTACCGCCACCGGAATTGCTTAACTCCCAGTGCTTTCTGCCTAGCCATTACAAGTTCTATCCTGTCCATAGTTGATTATGGCATTGTAATCTACAGCTCTGCAGTCGACACAGCACTTTCATGCATCAAAGTTGCCCTGAACAAAGCCTCCGCTTCAGACTGGTTGCATAGGCTCACCCACACATGTGACTTACACGCACCCCCAGGGCTACCAGAAGCTACTCTAAAACTGCCTTCCAGGTCCCTTTCTGTAGGACATCCATGGGACAAAGGGCCTTCATGTATAGGGCTCCAAACTGGCTAAATAACTAGCCCACTGAAGTCTCCTCCTTACTAAAACTCAGCCCATTTAAAGGGTACCTAAACAAGCAGTTTTTTAAAACCTCAAACTCCAAAATCTGACTTCATAGCAAGGTAAAGTAAAGGCTGCTGTTTATATTTATGCTAAAACTGCATTTATGTAAATAACATAAATGCAGTTTCATAGCTTTTGAAAAATGTAAGCATCAGCCTTACACTTTCAGAAAGCAGCCTTGGTTTCTCCCTAAGATGTTTACCAAGTGTGTTAAGTGATGAGTCATGATGACATCATCAGAGCCAGAGCCAGAGACAGAGATCCACATAGATTCCTATAGTGCTAACTAGGTCTTCTTTCCCTTTTTGTTTTGAATTGTTGTACCAGAATGATCAACACCATGTGTTAACTCGTGGATTATTTTGATCAGTACACATGTTAGGCTATGGTTTTGTTCATTTTGTTTATTTTAACTTGCTGAAAATGTTTTGCAATCCAGCTGACTTTCTCTTTGGCAAACCACAGTACAGTACAGTACTTCAAATATCTGATGATCTAGTGGTTATGTGATGCCCTGAATTATTTTTTAACCAGGAGAGACACACTCAGCTGAAAGCTTGTTTACAGGTGTAGCCTGGGAGCACAAGGAAGCTTAATGACTTGCTCTGGGTCACACAGCAAAGTACTGGTCTGGTTCAATTCCAAAGCTCATGCTCTCTTGTTTATCCACAAATAAGGCTTTCTTTTTCCATGTAACCCTCACACCTAGCTTGTCTTCTGTTAGACACCCACCATCCATACCCCTGTCCTTAGTATGCATGGGGGCGACATGTGTGCTTACGGTCTCATGAAGAGAATTATCACACCTCAGATTGTAATCATTGCCTCAGAGTTGTGCACACCTATACCTATACCGCATCAGCTGGCATCATGACCCACCAGAAAAACTGCTGCTCATGCCCTCATAAGGGCTGCACTTACAATGGCTAACAATATGCCATCACCGCACCACTGGCCACTCTCTTCAATCTCTTCGCTGCTGAAATCCCATCTGACTGGAAGCATGCCAACATCATCCCTCCCTAAAGGCAGAGACTCCTCCTCACCTGGAAACTACTGCCCTATATCCCTACTCCCATCCTAACTAAACTACAGGAGCACCTTGTACTCTCCCAACTTGCCCCCTTTCTTGACTCCTCCTCTTTTTTCACACCATATCAGTCTGGATTTAGGAAGTTGCACTCTACCGTCACCTCATTCCTAAGGCTCACAGATGCCAACCTCACTGGTATGGAACATGGGCACACCACCTCAGCCATCTTTATCGACCTTGCCAAAGCCTTTGATACTGTCTCCCATGTCCTTTTGCTGTCCAAACTCTCCTACCGGTCTTTCAGGAGCAGCCACCAGCTGGTTCCAATCCTATCTGGCAGGCAGGTCACATGTGTAAAAATAGGCTCTTGCACTTCTGTCCCTCTCCCTGTCACCTCCGGGTCCCATAAGGCTCGATCCTTGGCCCATTACTGTTCTCCATTTTTCTAAACAACCTGCCCTCAGCTTGCACACTCATTCATCCACATGTATGCTGATGACATGTTAATGTTTGCATCAGGTCCCTCCACCTCTGTTACAGCAGAAAGACTCCAGGAGGACTTCAGTGCTGTTCTGCTTTGGTTTTGTACAAACCAGCTTTTTCTCAATCCAAAGAAAACTGTCTCACTAATCTTCGGGATGCAGCAACGACTCTCCCATCTCTCCTCAACCCCCACTTTCCACACCACTGATGGGTCCCCCTTGGAGGATTGTGCCTCCTTCAGATACTCTGTGTATGGCTTGACCAGCACCTCTACTTTTCTGTTCATATCGACTCAATGCACAAAAACTTCATCCCAAACTGGGCGAGTATATCCAACAGGGCCTGCCTACCTTCTACCTGCAAAGCAATCATACAGAAAATTATCCTCCCAATTATTGACTATGGGGATGCAGTCTTCAGCACAGCCTCTAAGCCTACCTTAACCAGACTAGATCCCCTCTTCCATTCCTTCTGCCATTTTGCCCTGGACTGCTCACCCACGACACATCACTGCATCCTCTACAAGTCACTTGACCTGACGTCACTACAGGATTGCAGACAGGCCCACTGTGCCAGGGTTACAGCTAAATTCTGGGCACAGTCCCTTCCCTCATACCTCGAGTTGGCCCTCTCTGTCCAGCCCCCCTCTGCGTATGCACTCAGGAACACAGACTCCAGGCTCCTTTATGTTCCACATATGTCCACATCTAAAGGACAAGCTGCCTTCAGCTTCCATATGCCCAAACTGTGGAACTCTTTGCTGGCCAACATTTGGCACGTAGACAGCACCGAGCATCTAAACCTTCTCCTCAAGGTGCATTTCTCCCCCACCTGCTCATGCACCTAGCTCGTTCCCTTCTTACCGCACCCATCCACCTGTTCACATGGGGCTTCCAGCTGCACCTCAAAATAGGTATTATATGTAAAAGTATGCTAGGCACCTTTAGTCTCTATTAAGAGTTGTAGTGCTCACTCACCTGCTTGTTACTCCGATCTCCCATCTACTTGGTAACCATTTGGGATATCAGCTCTGTAGCCCAATGTACTGTAGCTGCCTTGTGTATCTGTTTACTCTATTGTATTTCCTGCATTTTTATTGTAGTGTATATATTCCTGCTTCCCCTTCCCCAGGACGCATCTGGAATTGAGTGGTCTCCACTCAGCATGCCTTCCTGATAAAACTCTTAAATAAATAAATACTTAGCAGGAGAGGCACACTAATACCTTGAGTGAATTCACCCGTCTTCCAGTGTCAGTCTCCTCCTTTACCTGTGATCTGCAGAACCCCACAGGACAGTTCCCAGAAATTCTTCTCTAGTACTTTTCTGTGCTCTACTCCACAATGTGAGTTGGCTGGCTACCACCCTTCCAAATCCTGAATACACCACTCCCTCAATACTGTCCTAACAAATGTCAACATCCCCCTTCCCACCCGAGGATAATCTCACTACACTGAATTCAAGTAACTGTTTAGGTGCAGCCCTGCCACTCTGAGAATTTGTCATCACTGGCTGCTCTCATCTACAGTCAGGTAGTGATCACGATGCTGGCAGGCCCACATTTCAGATCTCACAGTGATCTGCTCAATGTCTTCCTTCCTTCCTGTCTTCAACTAACCTGAATATAGCTGCACCCTGCTGGAATGGCCTCTTCAGTCCCTCTCTGGTATTCATTTTTCTCACCTGTCCCCCACACCAAAAACTGGTGAGCTCACTATGCATCATTAATGTGGTTAGTACAGTCTCCCGTGTTATTTTTACATGTTAATAAAAAACATGATCGTCTGGTAAGCCAGGCTGATAAAAGCATGGCACAAGTGGAAAAATAGGCTTTCCTACCCATATAAGATCTAAGCCACCTATGATTAGGCATTATTAAATAACATGCATAATGATGCACACACCCATTATTTAGTCCTTCTCTTTTGCTGCTATTTCTAGCTGGAACTCTCTTCCTCCACATGTCCTGAACAGCACCTCTCTTCCTCTATTTAAGACCAGCCTACATGCCTCCCTTGCTTCCCGCATCTCCAGCTCCTGCCCTCGCTGATGCACCTCTTCTTCCACAGCCCCACCCCCATCCTTCTCCCTCTCCTTCCCCTAATCTCTATTCCTTAATGCACTTATAGCACTATGCATGTATCCACTTGTCACAGAACTGACTCCATGCATATATGCCTCTGCATAGTTCTGTATGGCTCTATTCCAATTGTACATGGAATTGATGATGTTTTACTGATGACATGCATTATACCTGTCTGTATACTGTACTGCTCTGTGATATTTATTGTACTGTGTGTATCATGTGACCCCGGTTGATCCTGTAAAAAAGACTGCATCTGTCTCAGTGGTCTTACCCGGTCAACAAAATTCAAATAAGTAAATAGTGCCTAACCAAAGATAGCCTAGCTCTTTAAGGATAGGAAAGCCCATCATTCCCCTTGTTCCCTGCTGCTATCAGCCTTACTTACCAGAAAGATAGGTTTATATTTGATATGTCAAAAAAATGGGGTCCGTACTATTTGCATTCATGACGCAGAAGGGTGATGAGCTCACCAGTTTTCAGTGTGAGGAGTAGCGAAGAATGAATAAATACTAAAGGGGAACTGAGAAGGCCCCTCTTGCAAGGTACTGCTATATTCAGGGAAGGGGAAGACAGAAGGAGAGAATATGAGCAGATTACTGTGAGATATAAGATATGGAGCTGTCAGCACCATGATCACTACCTGACCCCATGGTCCTGGTCAACATTCCCCTTCCCATAAAACCAGTTCATGTAATTGTCCAAAGCTGTGTGTGGATATTGATGTATGAAATGTCTGCCACTACACATTCAGTCACTTCACTACCACTCTAGTATTGCTTGTAAAGCACTTTGCGATACAATGTGTATGAAAAGCACTATATAAATGCTGATTATTCTTATTATTCTTATTATTATTTCCCATGGAAAAAGAAGACAAGACAAGCATATATTTGATTTTTGAGAAAGTATGAACTCTAACATTGGACTGCACAAGACCTTTGCTACAAAAAAGTGGTGGATCTAGAGGGTGGTGAAGAGTGTAGCTGCACCCCCCCCCCAACACACACACACATTGTAACATACTTGCTTGTTGCTGTTGCATTTCACTTTGCTGAAGAAGTCTGATTTATTGATTGTACAAATGTTTGCATTCAAACTATGGATTACATTTGTAGGTTCTGTCACAAACATACTAGAAAAGAATAATAGCAGAAAATATATAGGTTTAATAAAAATGTTAAAAAGTGCATATTAAGTATGCACACCACCCCAGCACCCCCATTGTAGCGTGTTGGATCCACCATAACCATTAGACCACCAGGTTATTCAAGATTTGTACTGCACTATGGTTTGCCACAGAGAAAGTTGGTTGGATTAAAACACAATTTCAGCATGTAAAAGTAAACAAAATGAACAGAACCATAGCCTAACATGTGTATTATACAAAATAATGCACATGGTTTTGACCATTTGGGTGAAACAATTCTACACAATGGAAAAAAAGAACTAGTTAGTGTCACAAACCCACTCATCAGGTCAGGCCCTCTACTCCCAAAGTGCCAACCTCCAAGCGCAGTCTTGTGAACAGTTTAACAGAACAAGGTAACCCTCTTGTCTGTTTTGTGAGTTCGGATCAACCTTTGGTCTCAAGTCTTGGAGGGATTCAAACTGTGAACCTCTTGTTAGCGTACCCAGTGCACAGGCTCAGATAATTCTGTCTTCGGGGGGCCAGATATCTTTGCCTACGGGCACCTAACCAGGTATACAGAGATGAACCCTTAAAAACTTTAATAAAGACCTCAGATTTAAAATGCTTCTCTTTCCAGTTTGGTATCACCATTCAAGCTTATGCCTAGTGTCAGCAATAACCATATATACTGTTCTTGCAAATAAAAGAAAATCAAAGACAGACCAAGAGTGCTCTAAAAAGAGGTTTACTAAGATAGATAAAAATATGTAACACATAAAATAGAACTATTATGTCACAAGACATTCAAATCTCTTAAACAAAACAGGTTTTAACAGTGCAATTCCTACTACAGTACTTAGTCTCTAAATACCTGCTTAAAAGTGCTCAATGATGATTCTTGGTCAGAGTCTAGATAAAAGTGTCTCTGTGAAGTCAAACAGAATAATGTTTAAAATCGTTTTTTTCCCACCTACTTGCATGAGGTCACCTAGCTCCTCCCTGTCAGAATATATAAAAAAATATTTATATAAAAAACAGGATGTCTTTTCCAAGTATTAAGTTCTGCAACCTCAGCATGACTCATGTCCTCCAAATGACATTTCTTTGATCTCATGATAAGCTTCCCCCTTCCAGGACATGAAAGCCTTTATGATTTTGCACCATTTTGCTAAACCTGGTTTCCTCCTGAAATGTCATAAAAAGTGATATTTCCTTTCCTGCCAGCTGGCCAGCTAATTAAGCTAGATAAACAGGATATCCCTGATTAAGGCCTGGTCTGTAATTAGCTTCTGGCCTGCCATGTAACGCCTGGTATCTAAAACCTGTGTGCGTGTGTGTGTGTGTGTCTGTGTGTGTGTGTGTGTGTGTGTGTGTGTGTGTGTGTGTGTGTGTGATCTCACATGCTGTTTTAGCATTTCTCATGGGAGACAGTCCATACACATTTTTATTATTACAAAAAATGATCACACAGCACTCAGTACTGGCTGTCCACGTCACAATCCTCCCCACCTAGTCTGAATTTGGGGGCTCTGTCCCCTGCATGGGATGAGCTTCCCAAATCAGTTCAATCCTCATAGACCCTAGACAGCCCATCTGAGTTCTGGTTTTTCGTCCCAGCCCTATGTATGACTGTCAGATCATACCCCTGTAAAGCAAGACTCCATCTTAGCAATCTGCTATGCATCTTTCCCATCTGCATCAGCCAAACCAGGGGGTTGTGGTCAGTCTGCACCACAAAATGATGCCTATACAAGTATGGCTCCAACTTCTTTAGGGCCCACACTATGGAAAGACATTCTTTTTCCACCGTGGAATAGGCTTGCTCCCTGGGAAGTAACTTTTTACTCAGATAGACTACTGGGTGATCCCTCCCTTGGCTGGATGTCTGACTCAGTACTGCCCCAATACCCATGTCTGAGGTGTCCGTCTGAACTATAAAGGTTTTGCTATAGCCAGGACTTGTCAAAACAGGAGCACTGCACAGTGCCTCCTTTAGTTTGGAAAAGGCTTCCTCACAGGCTGGGTCCTAGGTAATTTTCTTGGGTATCCTTTTCTTTGTCAGGTCAGATAGAGGATCAGCTAGGACACTGTAATTGGGTACAAATTCTCTGTAGTACCCTGCTGTCCCTAGAAAACTCCTGACCTGCTTCTGGGTTTCTAGTCTGGGCCATGCCTGGATCACCTCTATCTTTATTCGGTTAGGATGGAGCTGTCCCCGGCCTACTACATGCCCGAGGTATGCCACTTCTCCCATGGCCACCTGGCACTTCTCGGCTTTGACAGTGAGCTCGGCTCTCTGTATCCTGTCCAGCACTTCCCTAAGGTGTGATAGGTGTTCCTCCCAGCTGGTACTAAAGATGACAATGTCATCCAGGTATGTCACGGCGTACTCCTCAGCACCATTTAACACCTGTTCACCAACCTCTGGAAAGTGTCCGGGGCTTTCTTCATTCTGAAAGGCATTACTTTAAACTCAAATAAGCCTTTTGGAGTGATGAAGGCTGAGCTCTCTCTAGCTCTGTCTGTCAACTCTACCTGCCAGTACCCCTTTGTCAGGTCAATGGTCGTAAGGTAGGTCACCCCCCCAACTTGTCCAGGAGTTCATCCATCCGGGGCATCGGGTGGGGGTCTGACTTCATGACTGCATTCAGTCCATGATAGTCCACACAGAAATGAATAAAGCCATCTGCCTTAGGCACAAGGACTACGGGTGAGGCCCAGAGGCTGTGGGATCTCTGGATTACCCCTAAATCCAGCATCTCCTCCACTTCCTTCCTCATGTCCTTTTGGACAGCCTCTGACACCCAATATGCTGTCTGCCATATGGGCGTCTGTGTCCCTGTCTCCACATTGTGCTCCGCTAAGGGGGTTAGTCCAGGCTTGGCACTAAACAAGGGGGCAAATTCTGCCAAAACCTCCCTTGCTTTCTGGATCTGGTCCGGGGCCAGCTGGGGAGACAATTTTACTGCCTCCACAGAGGACTCCTGCTTACTCTCTTCCAGCAAGTCCAGAAGGGGGTCTCCTTTGTCTGTCCCCTCCCCATGACTACACACTGCAAACAGCATGTCAGCCCTATTTGCATATGGTTTCATCATGTTGACATGGTACATCCTTTCTGTCTGTCTTCTGTCAGGTAACTCCACAATGTAGTTCACATCATTTACATTTCTAACCACTTTGTACGGCCCTGCCCACTCAGCTTGCAGCTTGTCTTTCCAGACGGAATAAGGACCATGACTTCCTGACCCACCATGTACGAGCGAGTGGACTCTGTCAGCCCAATCACGGGCATTTGAAAATAAATAAGAATCCAATATCCCTGGTGGTCCAGTGGACCATTGTCAGCCGATCATGGGCTTAAGTAAAACAAAAAGAATCCAATATCCCTGGTGGTCCAGCGGACGCTGTCAACCGATCGCGGGCTTAAGTAAAATAAAGAAGGATCCAATATCCCTGGTGGTCCAGCGGACCCCTCCCCATCTGCCCACTGAACCCCACCCCCCACTCCCCCTGGGTCAGAGGCAGGCTGCAGCACCCCACCCGCCTGCTGCCCCGCCACCCACCGACTGGCACCGTCGATAGGGCTGTACGCCCGTTGGTCCACAGCGTGAGCCAATGGGCATGCAGTGCATACCGTATTACACATTCCAGATATGTGAATGGATCCATTCACATATCTGGAATGTGTAGTATGGTACGGGCTGCACACCCATTGGCTAACGCTGTGGACCAATGGTCATACAGGCCTACCGACGGTGTCAGTTGGCGGGGTGGCAGGCAGGTGGGGTGCTGCCACCTGCCGCTGACCCCAGGGAGAGTGGGGCAGTGGGGCCAGTGGGCGGGTGGGGAGGGGTCCGCTGGACCACCAGGATATTGGATCCTTCTTTATTTCACTTAAGCCCGAGATCGGGCTGACAGCAGTCCACTGGACCACCAGGGATATTGGATTCTTTTTTCCTTTACAAATGCCCACGATCAGGCTGACAGCAGTCCACTGGACCACCAGGGAGTTAGGACATGAGGTTTTTAAACAGATGCCTGTGATTGGGCATGGGGGGGGTGCAACCATGGAGGTGCAGCCAGAGCATGGGTGGCCACCCACAGGTGGCAGCTGCCGTGTCACGCCCTGTAGTACGGCAGCTCACCTGTGGGTGGCCAGCCGTTGATCCTTTTTTGGGGGGATTAACTATGTGTGGTGCAAGTAGGGGTTGCGCATGCATGGCTCAGCACATCCTGGGCTGAATATCAGGATGTGCAGAGTATGCATGGGCACACCCCCCCCACCTGCACTGCATACATTACTGATGCACTCCGGCACATCAGGATTTGTGCCAGGCGCAATTCCCATTTGAATAGCATGCCGGGGCACATCAGTGGGTTGCGCATGGCGCAACACAGTTGCACATGGCGCAACCCTTTTGAATATCTGGACCAGGATGTCTTTTCCAAGTATTAAATTCTGCAACCTAAGCATGACTCATGTCCTCCAAATGACATTTCTCTGATCTCATGATAAGCTTGCCCCTTCTAGGACATGAAAACCTTTATGATTTCGCACCATTTTGCTAAACCTGGTTTCCTCCTGAAACGTCATAAAAAGGGATATTTCCTTTCCTGCCAGTTGGCCAGCTAATTAAGCTAGATCAACAGAATATCCCTGGTTAAGGCCTGGTCTGTAATTAGCTTCTGACCTGCCATGTAACACCTGGTATCTAAAACCTGTGTGTGTGTGTGTGTGTGATCTCACATGCTGTTTTAGCATTTCTCATGGGAGACAGTCCATACACATTTTTATTATTACAAAAAATGATCACACAGCACTCAGAACTGACTGTCTACATCACCGTTAGCACTATAGAGAGCCACATATCTCTCTGAGTTTGGCTGCAATGATGTCATCACTTAACACATTTGGCGGCCATTTTAGGAAGCAGGTAAGACAGTTTTTTTGAAATTGGACGGCTGATTTCAGAATTTTCAAATGCTCTGGGACCACATTTAGGTAAATTATATAAATGTAGTTTTAGCATTAATGAATACAGCAGCCTTTTCTTTAGTCACCTATGGAGTCAGCTTTTGAATAGTTTGTTGTCAAAATGTTGTTTCGGTAGCTTTTAAATTCTCCCTTTGGCAACATCTCCTGGACAGGGATCATTGTGACTGTGTCTAGCCCCACCTCTCCCTTCTCTCTGGTGCCCACTCATCCCCAGTGCTCAAACTAGCCAGGACAAGGTCGCCTCTGACTGCTTCATGTTTTTGTCCACTTCAGTCCCTTGCTCTTACCTCCCCTCCCTTGCTCTGATAAGGTCTCCCTGGACTTGCCTCTGCCTACCCTTTTTCTTTCCAGTTCTCCTATTGGTAGTCCCCCCTCCTTGGGGGCCCAACTAAACTATATATCACTACCTTGTTTGTTCTAGTTACTGCCACAGTACCCTATGGCCGGGATATTCAAACTGTGCCAGGCAGTGGGGCAAGCCTGGGCGCAGTGCAACTGTGATGCACCGGGGCCAGGTCCAGGTGATATTCAACTATGCTGCACCATGGCACAGCACTGTTGACTACGGCACGGGCAGCACACAAACTGCACATGGCACAGTGGCACTGAACCAGTGTGAGCCACATATAGGGAGCAAGGGGATGTGCCAACACAAGTGCAGTGTGCTAGGCGCATCACCCACGATATTCAACAGGGGCATGCAAATGAGGCCATAATTTCTGCAAGGTGCAAATGGGGCAATTTTCATGTCATTATGGCCCCATTTGCATGCCTTGCGCAGGGCAGGCCAGCAACTTGCACCTGGCACCCTGCACAGCATGACGTGTGCTGTGGGGATCCCGGGGAATCCCCTGCTCTGTAGCTGCGATCACATGGTATATGTTTATAATGAAATCCCTGGTAGACTAGTGGCCCCCCCAGTCCCTGATTCTCTGATGTGTTTGAAACATGTCCAGTCCTGGTGGTCCAGTGGTCCCCCTCCCACCTGAGTTCCCAATACATGACAATATGATGTCCCTGGTGGTCTAGTAAACCCCCCCACCCACTGCTGTGAATCATGGTAAAAATCGTATTGAAACACCCTGATCCATGGCACCCCACCCCACCCACCACACAGAACCCTTTGCCCACCCCGTTCCACCATCATGCGGTGGGTGGCTGCATCCACCCACACCAGCAGGCTGCCCACCGAATAACAGGTACAGTATGGGCTGGCCCATTGGTCCCCAGTGTGGACCAATGGGCTTGCAGGGCATACTGTAGCTAGAACGATCCCAAATCTGTGAATGGGTCATTCACAGATTTGGGACTATCTATTACAATATGCCCCTGCAAGCAAATATCCCCACTGAGACCAATGGGCTTACAGCCCATACTGTACCTGTCATTCAGTGGCCAGGTGGGTGCTGTGCTGTCAGGATGCAGCCACCCGCCCGATGACGGGGGTGGGTTGGGCAAGGGGTCCTGTGTGGGTGGGTAGGGTGGCGGATGCCACTGGATCATCAGGGCATTTCAATAATATGGGATTTACCATGATAGTGGGCAAAGGGCCAGGGGGGCAGGGTGGGCAAGGGGTCCTGTGTGGGTGGGTGGGGTATGGGGTGCCACTGGATCACCAGGGCATTTCAATATGGGATTTTACTGTGATTGCGGCAATGGGAGGAGGAGGGAGCAGGGTGGGCAAGGGGTCCTGTGTGGGTGGATGGGTGGGGTGAGGGTGCCACTGGATCACCGGGCATTTCAATATGGGAGTTTACTGTGATCAAGGCAGTGGGCAGGGGTTCTGCTAGACCACCAGGGACATCATATTGTCATGTATTGGGGACTGGGACTCATGTGGGTGGGAGACCACTGGACCACCATGGCTGGACATGTTTCATACACATTGAGGAATCGGGAACTGGGGGCCACTAGACTACCAGGGATTTCATTATAAACATATACCATGCAATCACGGCTATGTGTGGGGTTCCACTAGACCAGCAGGGTGTGGGTGCTTGCAGACAGTGTTCTGGGTGGCTGGGATTTGCTTCTACTCATACACGGGCTCATCTTTGAGCCCCCTATGTCAGCTTAGTGCAGGGGTGCACCAGCATATACGCTGCACATCCTGGGCTGAATATCTGGGATGTGCTGCATATGCATGCGTGCCCCTGCATCTGCACCACATACATTTTCATTGCATCCCAGCGCATCGGGATTTGTGCTGCACCAGGCAGCTGTCTCAATATCCCACCAGGGCACAATGCAGGATTGCACCAAGCGCATTCCTTTGAATATCTGGGCCCATGTTTGCATTTCTATGTTTTACACACCTTGTATCTTGTATTTTTACATTTTTGTGCCTTTTTTATTGTTACATTCTATGTGTCTTAGTATTGTGTTTACCTCTGTATATTTTGTACCCACTGTTAATTGTTCTGCCCCTGACATCGAGCCTTTGTAAAGAAGTCGTTGACTCGAAGGTTACAATTCCAAAAGTTCAATGAATAAAAAATAAAAAAATCACTATCCTGGGGTGACACACTGCCAGTAGACCCCCAGGAACATATCAAGTTTCTTTTATCTATGAGGGGACAGGAACTTGAACAGGCACTTGGTTTTTGTGCTTGAGGAGGCTTAGCCCTCTCAAAGGTTGGAGGCAGTATAGCACAGTGGTTTAAGGCTCTGAGCTGCAAATCTGGTGACATACAGCAGACCAGACCTGGGTTTGAATCCCTCAGCTTCCACATTCATACTGTGTGACCCTGAGCAAGTCACTTAACTTCCTGTGCACCCAGGTCGACTCTGTGAAGAAGCTTTCAGCTTAGTGCGCTACTCCTGGTTAAACAACTAAAATAAAAAAAAATTAAAAAAATAAAATATGCACTGTTTAGCCCTGCAGGGAAGTAGGTTTTGGAGCGAGCATTGCCATAGCAACGGGTGACATGCCTCACTCACTGTATTTAATGCTCGGCTCCAGTGAGCACTGCAGTGAAAGAAAGTGTGAGTAGAATGCCTATGTGCAGACTGGTAATGACTGCTAGGCTCTTGGGAGCCACTTTTAACCTGTGTGAGGTATTGTACCTGTGTGGAGGATTCCTGACCCCTCACCTATGAGGGACAGGAACTTGAACAGGCACTTGGTTTTTGATGCTTCAGGGAGGCTGCTTAAGCCCTCTTGAGTGTTGGTTAGCTGGCTCCTTTTAAGGCAGCTCATATACACTGTTTAGCCCCACAGGGAGGTAGGTTTTGGGCGAGCATTGTCATAGCAATGGGTGACATGCCTCTGCACTGTTTTTAATGCTCAGTTCCAGTGAGTGGAGGCAATGTGGGCAGAGGTCAATGGCATCTGTCGGCTTCAGATGGGAAGCAGGGAAGAGGGTGCAGGTTGCACACAGAACCATGTGAAGGGAAATATATAGTGTGTGAGGATTGTTAGCCATTGTAAGGGTGTAGGAAACATAGGAAGTATAGGGAGCTATATTGTGAATGTAAGTAGTGAGGTCATATTAAAGAAGTAATATATAGATTAGTAGAAAACAAAGAATGGATACCAATGTTGTAAAAATGGAGGATGGTACTTTAGGGTTAAGATGTTTAGAATATAGGATGATTAACACAAGATGTAGCAAATGAACTATTGATATACACATGTGAACAATGTAATAAAATTAAAGCGTTAAAAATAAGTTGAAGGAAGTGAAACAGGATTTATAGTGCAAGCAGGAGTTGCTAACAAATAAAAATGCAAATGTTATACAGATGGATCAGACTTACAAAGACCTAAATGATGGGGAGTCACAAAAGAAGGAGAAAAAGATCAGGATGGGGACTGGGTTGTAGTAAAAGAAAAGCTAAAAGAAAAAAGCTGTAATAAGAAGAAGAGCAATGAATTTCTCAATGGAGTGCTCAAATAATTTTGAGCACTTGATTACATTGATGATGAGAGTAGAAATAGAGACACTGAACACAGTTTAGAAATTAGTAATGAAACAGCAAATAGGATAGGTGATTTGATTGAGGCAGCAAATATATTGGGGAACAGAGATCAGGATCCAAAGAACACATACTCTGGTAAAAAAAGAGTATAGAAGAAAGGTAGGGGGTGATAAAGCACTAACAAATTTTGTGCAAAAAGATAATGAAAGTCAAGGGGGAAATAATATAGAGAGAAAGCAGATTGATGCTGAGCAGAATGAGGGGGAAAGACAAATTGATTCAATTAATGAACAGGTTAATATTAATAATGGTCAGCAAGATTCTAGTAGAGTGAGACAGACAGCTGTGACTGAGCAGTATGGGGAACTAATGGAGCAGGAGCGGAGAGTAAAGAATATTTACATATTGGGCTACCTAATACTGAAATATACAGATAGATATAGATCTAATGGTCATAAACAGATTATAACAACAAGTTATTTCTTGGGGCAGAGATAAGAGATTTGAAGGGATGTTAGAAGATATTATTAAAGAAACAGATGGATCAGCAGTTTTGATTTTGCACTTAGGGATTAATAACATCAGAAATCAAGGATTAGGAGATATGCAGAAAGAATTTAAAGAAATAAAGATGGAAGCAGAGAAGTTGCAATGTAAGATATAATTTTCAGAGGTTGTACCTGTGTCAAAAGAAACTAGTATAAATAATAACAAAATAAAAAAAGTAAATAACTGGCTTAGACAGTGGACATTACATAATAATTTGGGATGCATAAAACATTGGGAGAATTATATTCATGAGCCATCATACTTTTGTAGAGACGGACCACATTTAAGTAAGAAAGGTAGCAGAAAATTAGGGATGGACATTAAAATGGTGGTAGATAATAATTTAAACTAAGGGATAAGGGGAGAGGGAAAATGAATGAGTTTAAGTCAAATAAGAAGAAAGAGAACTCAGATACAAATGCAGAAAAGATAAAAGGGAATGTCTATATGGTTACTTAATGCTAGGAGTTTAAATACAGAAAAGAAGGCTGAATTGGAAGTAAAGTTGGTTAGTGAAAATATAGGCATGTGTATGGTAACTAAAACTTGGTGGGACCCAGAAGTGCAATGGAATGGGGTGTTGAGGGATATAAAGTATATTCTAGAGATAGAAGGAATAGAAAGGGGGGGTAGCTATTTATATTAAAGAAAAAATAAATAGTAGTCTATATAAAGAAAGTGAGAACGGAAAAATAGAATCATTATGGATTCAAGTAATAAGGGGGTAGATAAAAAGATTCTATTTGGATTATATTATAGGCCACCAAATACTAGTAAGGAAACTGATAAAATAATAAATGAGGAAATTGGACAGATAACAGTGGAAGGTGATGTTATTATAGCAGGAGATTTTAACTATCATGATATATGTTGGAAAAATTGTAGCAGTAGGAATGCTAATAGTAGAACATTTGTGCAACGGTTGGAAATGGTGGGATTGGAACAGTTGATATATAAATCAACTAGAGGTGAAACTACCTTGGACTTACTGTTAACAAATAGAACAGATATTTTTAAGGAAACAAAGATAAAGAGAACAGTTGAAACAGTGATCATGTTATGGTGACTTTTAATATTAAATAAAAACTTACATGAATAAGGGGAAAAACAGTAGTGAAAAATTATAATAAGGCAGACTTCCAAAAAATTAAAGGATAGCTAAGAAAATGGAATTGGAAACAGAGCTTAGGTGGTAAAATGGTAGGGCAAATGTGGGAAGAATTAAAAAAAAAACAAGTTATTAAAACTGGAGGAGAGGTATGTCCCAGATAAAAACTTATATAATAAGAGAGGGAAAAAAAACCATTATGGTGTACTAGTAAGGTGATAAAATAATGCATAAAGAAAAAGAAAGAAAGCGTTAAAAGAATGAAGGTATTAGGAACCATGATGCGAGACTGTATTACAAAAGAAGGAAAGAAGAAAATTGAGGCCAAATTGACATATAGAAAGATAATGGGAAAAGTCTTTATACATATGTAAATCAGCAGAGGAGAATAAACAAGGTGTAGGGCCATTAAATATTGATGGTAGGGAAATTAAGGATTCTGGTGAGATGGCAAATACATTGAATGAGTTCTTTGGGTCAGCTTTGAAAGAGGGAATGATGTAGGGAATGTGAAAGTAACACAAACCATCAAAACTGGAAATATTAACAACAAAGGAAGAAGTGGAAAGAATAATAAAGTAAAGTCATAAATCTGCTGGACCTGATTTGTTGCATCCAAGATATATCAAGGAGATGCTAGCTTTAATATCAGAAGCATTAGTATGGATATTTAACTAGTCCTTTAGAATAGGAGAAGTACCTGAGGATTTGAGGCAGGCTTTTGTCGTGCCCTTATTTAAAAAGGAAAGAGATCAGTAGTGTCAACTTATAGGCCAGTAAGCCTTACTGTAATCCTGGGAAAAGTCGCTGAGAGTATATTAAAAATAAAAATGGAGAAAAGCTTGATTTATTGGGGGATATACGGATGAGAAACAGCATGGATTTAAAAAGAATAGAGCATGTGGTACTGACCATTTATGCTTCTATGAAAACATAAATGAGAAATTAAACAATAATACACCTATAGATATAATATTCTTAGATTTTCAGAAAGCCTTTGATAAAGTGCCCCATGATAAGTTGATTGAGAAACTAGCAAAAATAGGATTGGATAGTTGTATTGTCCTATAAGAAAATAAGAAGATAAGAAATTGGCTGTGTGATAGGACTCAAAATGTAAGAATAACAGGTGAATTTATCTAGATCTATTAAAGTAGAAAGCGGGGTCCCTCAGGGATCTGTGTTGGGACCTGTTTTGTTTTCACTATATATCAGTGACTTGCATCAGGGGGTAATCAATCAAAATGTCAGTGTCAGTGGCTCAGTAGGTAGCACACTCGCCTCTGAGGCCGGGAGATCAGAGGGCTGTGGGTTCAGTTCCCACATCTGGCACTTGGGTTAGTATCCCAGTACTGACACTGCAGTGCAGCATGAGAGGGGTGCTGCACTTCTGAGGTGCCGTCTCTCGGATGAGACGTTAAACCGAGGCCCCATCTGACTGGATTGGTGGTAGTTCAGATGGATGTTAAAGATCCCATGGCTCTTATCGAAAAGAGTAGGGGAATTTCCCCGGTGTCCTGGCCAAATTTCCCTCATTCACTAAAAATACCACCAACAGTTTAATCTGGTTCAAGGTCAGTTGGCATTCATCTGTATCCCCCTTCCTCGGGTCGTGCCTGAAAATAGGCAGGATTTGTCTAGTGCACTTACCCAGTCAACAAAAGCTAAATAAAAATAACAATAAAAAGTAGTAAAAGTTGCTGATGATATTAAGGTAGGAGGACCAGTAAAGAACAATAGAGCAGCAGAAAAGGTTAAAAGGGATTTTAAAAAATGAGATCTGGGCCAGAAAGAATAATATGAAATTCACTAGAGAAAATCGGGTAATGTAGTGAGGGAATAGGAGTTAAAATAGGTATATACAGTAGTAGATGGGAAAGAATTGAAGGAAGTCGATGAAGAAAAAGATTGTGGGATAGTAATTGACAACAAATTGAATTATAATAAACAACAAACAGTGGCTATACAAAAAGCAAATAATATGGTGAGAAATATTAAAAGGAGTTTTATGAACAAGTCAGTGGGATGTATGGTACCAGTTTATAGATCTTATGTTAGGCCATATTAAATTTTAGATCCCAATTATGGAGTCCATACACTAAGATGGAGAAGATGGTTGAAGGAGTGCAGAGGAGATATACTAGGATGATTGGGACCTTAGGCAGATATGAATATAGTGAAAGATTAAAAGGACAGGATTATTTTCTAGAACCAAAAGAGAAACGGATTTAATGATGTTGTTTAGAATAATAAATGATAAAGAAATGATAAATGAAATGGGGTTGGAGATGCAGGAGAAGCCAAAAGGGTTTAGAGGACATGAAAAGCAGATTAGGTTAAAACTGTAATAAAGAATGGTGCATATTATTCATTTGTAAATAGAATGTAGAGAGTTTGGAATACTTTACCAGTGGAAATGGTAACTAGTAAAACACTGATGGAATTTAAGGAAAGATTGATAAATATATGCTGGGGAACAGGTCGACATGTACTCACTAAGTGGGGAACAGTTTATATGGACAGATGGTATTCTACTGTTCTAAACCAAGTATGAATACCAAGTATAAATTTATTTATTTATTCATTCATTCTCAGATTACGGTACCTTTGAGCACATAACAGCTCTTTTACAAAGGTTCCAATGTGTCCGGAAGTGTGACAAACATAATGGATGGTATTACGTAAAATTTTGACAAGAAAGTATTTTTTGTGGTTAATAAGTTTTATTGATTTGACTTATTAAGACGCACACAAACATTAAAACACTGGATACATTGCAAAGATCTTACAGACTGTTACATATGTCTGTAGAAGCAGAGAACGGAACATGCTGGCCAAATAGTAACGAACTGAATATACTAGCCAGGTAAGCAGTAGGATAATACTCTGTGCCTGGATGTACAACACCTATCTAGCTGGAGATTAACTTTGAAAGTATTAGCAGTTGGTGCATTGCATTATGGCTAACTCATACAAACATATCTTACCTGCCCTCATCCTGTGAGTTTCTGCAGTATTTGACAAAGCATCAGAAATTATGAGAGGTCCAGGGCTGCTGTCCTCTACTTTACACCTACAAAATACAAGAGATCACTCACACAAGGCAAACAGGTCTTCATTGTCAGAGAAGACACTATCCTTTACTGATAATATACCATGTCATCCGTAGAGCAGGGTCCCTTATAACTCAGTAACAATCTCTCCAGCACTTGCCCCTAAATGCACCATGAGAAGAGACCATTATAGTAGCATGGTTGTGCCTATTCTGCTGATTCCTCCTTAGGTTTCAAAAACAGAAGGAAGGGAGTCCAGAAGGCAGTATATTTAAAGAGGGTATTGGTCACAGTATGCATTATTCTGGCCCAGTTGGCAACTTGAGCCATGAAGGTAAGTACCTCCCCATGGAGGGATTATCTGGGACCACCGTTTACACAGTAGGAGTCTTTTAACCTGCATACTGAGTGTCAGAAGTAGTTTCAACTCAGAGAGACGAAGGTGAGGGGCCGGGGCCGAGTCCTATTACAGCAACTCAGGGACTGAGGCACAGGCTTTCAAGTATTTTGGACCCCATCTCACAGGTAGCCTGCCATAGGGGCTGAATCAACCTGCAGGACCAAAGTATATGGAACAGGTCACCTGGGAGTTCCTGACACCTCCAACACAGGTCAGACCGAGCCAGCTTTGCCTTGACGAGGACTACAGGAGTCCTATACCAGGAGTGAATTATCTTGTTCTGTATTAATTGACTACTGGTGTCAGGATATGCCCCGTGAGCAAGTTTTAGACAAGACTTCCACTCCAGGTTTGTAATAGGGGCATGCAGTGCTTTCTCCCATCTATGCTTGGATTCCTCTGCTTGGGACGGGATGGTGCTCCGAATGGCCGCATATACCCAGCTTGACTGTCCTCTTTCTAGGGCCAGCCATGACTCTACCTGGGAGATTTGTTGCTCTTGGTGCTGCTTATGCCTGTACGTAAGGATGGCACTTCTTATTTGAAGGAATCACTAGAAGTCTTTGGGAGAGATCTCATAAGAGCTCCGCAGGCCCTCAAAGGAATTAAGGGTATCTGTACCAGGAATGAGCATATCTCAAAGCAATGAAATACCACCATGTTCCCATGAGGGCCATGCAATTGGTTGTTTATTGATGGTAATCTCATTATTGCCCCATAGTGGGTAAGTCTTAGGGGGATGGGGCGCCCAACTTCTTATGCACCTTGGCCCAATATTCCAGAGAGGGACCTATAGTAGGATGAGAGCAGTGCCCTTAGGGGATGGTTAAATAACAATAGTATCAAGTGAGCACACTGATATACCTCTCTCTCCATATCCAGCCACTGGGGAGCGTTTTGTTCAGGGAAAAGGAACCATTTTAACATCTGAGCCAGCTGAAAGGCCCATTTATACCCCTCTAACCACGGAAGACCCCAGCTCCCTTCCGACCAATGAGCTCTGAGCTTATTTCTACTGTACCTAGGTTTCTTACCCTCCCACAGAAAGGATCCCAGCAGGAGTCTAACTTAGTAAAACACTAACGAGGTATTTTCAAAGGAATGTGGGAGAGAAGATACATAGTTTCTGGTGCTGTGACCATTTTAATTGCAGATATTTTACGTACAAGAGACAGTCAAAGAGATTTCCATCTGTCCAGTTCTGTATGAATGGACGCAAAAAGTGGTTTCATATTCAGGTCCCATATTTTATGCAGATTAGGAGAAAGATAGTAATGCCCAAGTAGGTAATCTCCTCCGGGGCCCATCGGAGCCCATGCTGAGTAACCATTTGAGAGGTACACTTAGAGTTTAAAGGTAGGACTCCATCTTGGCCTGGTTAATCTTCAGCCCTGAAATGTAGAGAAATCTGACAAGGTGGACAGTAGGAAGGGAGGGAGGTGACAGATATTGGCTATAGGGACAACAGGTCATCCACATACATAAGAGTAGGATATGCCCTTGTTCCCACCTGGACCCCAGAAATTAGAGGATTTTGCCTAATAGCAGCTGCCAGGGGTTCTACTGCCAATACCAAAAGTAGTGGGGAAAGTGGGCAGCCCTGATGGGTACCCTTACCCAGTATGAATGGGGGAGACAGCATTGTATTGGTGAGTGTCCATGCAGCTGGGGATGAATATATTGCCCCAATCCAGGCCCGAAACCCCGCCCCTAAGCCCATAGTGCAAAGTACTTGTTGGACATAGTCCCACTCCAGTGAATCAAAGGCCTTTTCGAAATCTATTGCAATGGCAGCAGTGGGGGAAGATAATGTTTGGGCCTTATGGATTAAATTTACCAACAATCTAATATGGTCTGCGCTAAAGTGGCCCTTAACAAAGCCTACTTGGGATGGGTGGATCAAACTGGGAAGGAGAGGATTAAGTCTATTAGCTAGTATCTTAGCTAGCACCTTGCTATCAGCATTCAGTAATGAAATAGAGCGGTAGCTGGGCGCTTTAAGAGGGTCTTTACCTTTTTGGTAGGATAGTAATAGTCGCCTCCCTAAGGGATGAAGGAGAGACCCTGTTTGCAGTGACTCAGTAAATACTTGTTGCGATCACCAAAGAGATTATGGGATGCAACAGATGCCACACTCAATAGGGAAACCGTCCCTCCTGAGCCTTTCCCATTTGAAAAGAGAGGATGGTGTCTGCCACCTCCTGGGTTGAGATCAGGGCATCTAGGGCATTAGCTTGGGCTTCCGAGATATTGGGGAGATGTAGGGACTCCAGAAATGGGTGGACCCCCTTGGGGTCTGGGGCTCTGGAGGATTTATATAACGAGGAGCAAAAATCCATCATTATTTGATTAATACCTTGCACTGAGGTCTGGGTCCCACCCCTGCATCCTCTAAAGCCACTATATGCCTTTCAGCGTGCTGCTTTTTGAGACTGTATGCCAGCAGCTTACCCCCCTTTTCTCCCCTTTCCCAATATTTATGCTTGAGTCTAATGATCGAAATCTCTGCCTTTCTAGAGACCAGCTCGTTCACTTGCATCTTCAGAGAGGTGACCTTGTGACCTGCCTCTGACCTAAAGGAATGGACACAAAGGGCCTTAAAAGCAAGCTCCACTTCTCGGAGTTGTCGTTCAAGCCTCCTCAAATGTTGTTCCCTCCTCTTTCGGGTGCCGTGTCAGATACCCTATTATCGCCTCTTAGAGTAGCTTTGAATGCCTCCCATGTGGTACCTGCAGAGGTATCTGCTATGAGGTTATGCTGAAAAATTCCATTGCTTCCCTTTGAAGCCAAGGGAAAGTCTGGGTCACTAAGTAGCAATGGGTCCAGCCTCCATGACGGAGACTTAGGGATGGGGCCCATGTGAAGGCAAGATGCACAGGGGCATGATCCGAGATAACTAAGGGATGAATAAGGGTATTAACAGTGTTACTAGTAATAGTAGGAGAGGTGAGCCGAAGTCTGTTCTACTAAGAGAACTATGTACTGGGGAATGAAAGTGTAGTCCTGTTGGGAGGGGTAAAATATTCTCCAGATGTCCGTAAGGGCCAAATCTTGTTGTAATTGAGCCACTGCCATTGCAGCCCTGGAATGGGGCTCAGTATTGGAAGGGGATCTATCCAGGAAAGGGTCCAGAGTAAGATTAAAATTGCCCTCTAGCAAAATGGGGGTGTCTTCCAGAACTAAGGATGCCAGCACCTGGGCTAACTCGTGAAAGAAGGAGGGCGAGTCCTCATTTGGAGCGTATAGATTACCCAGGATCAGAGGGCCCTCCCCAGTATCCATGAGTACCACCACCCATCTACCCTCAGGGTCTCTCACTTGTTTCTGCAATTTCCATTGTAGATGCTAGAAGCAGAATCACCACCTCTCTTTCTAGAGGAGGCCGAGGCATGAATGACCTGACCTACCCACCCCTCTTCAGTCTCTCAGGATCCCCACCGGTAAGTTTGGTCTCCTGCAGGAAGGTGACCCTTGCTTCCTCTTGTTTGGGGTGTTAAGCCCTCTGACACACCACGTCAGACAAGTGAGATCACCTGTTAGTAATAGGGAGCAAATATTTAATTAAAAGATATGTCAAGAACAACCAGCAGATAGGGGGCGAGGGCAGCCCAACCAGAAGAGGCAAATTTCTATACAGCGCCACCAGATATGGAGAGAGTGGGTAAAGCCCATATACCCTGCCCCTACCAGATGACCTTATACTAACAAATAACGAAACATCTGTGTGTGTCTCTTGAGAAACTAACATACATAGACACATTAACAAACTATATACATTGTGCACAGTGTACCATGCAATTTGGGCATATAGAGGTGTCTCTTCGGCTGCAGAGCCCTGCTGTAGGCCAGCCCTATTCCCAGGGCATTATCAGGTGGTATCCATCCTTCCTTAGCACTATGGTGAGTGTGGGAGGGGTTCCTCCCAAGAGAATCGAGCAACCCAATAAGAAGGTTGGACCACGAGCTTATTGCAACCCTGGAGGGTTAAGAGACTGCTCCAGCGTGTAGTTCAGAAGCTGGGGTAAGCAAAGTGGACTACACAATGCTTCCAATGATGGGTTTGCAGGAAAGAAAGTGGGGAACTGCTCACTATTTCGGCAAGCCTAGGGTTATTGCTGATGGGTGCCATGTTCTCACAGCAAAAGCTTGAGGAGGTCAGGCACATCACACCTATGAAGAGTGTACTGTAAGCCACCCAATGCGGGGCTGGAGATTTCCTTGATAGAAAAATAATAAAAAAATACCAGAGGCGACAGGCCTGTGCCATTCACCACTTAGAGCCTCAAGTAAAACACATCCTGGCTACCCATTTGGCATAACAGTTTACTATGCCGACAAATGCTTTCATATTATATGACACAGCTTCCAGCAGACCTCACCCCCACACACACACACACAAGTAAGCGAGTTAGAACCCACAAAAGTTCTGCTGTTTAATCAGATGGTACAAAAAGGCCTTCTTTGCCATCTAGACCTGTCTAGACCTTTGATCAGGACGTCCACTGACAGCTTGTTGGTAGGCCTCGTTGAATCCCTCCCAGAATAGGAGTGAGGCATCTTCTCTGCCACATAGCAGTGCAAGTCGGGGGTCAAGGTTGGGGTGAAAAGGGGCTCTAAAGTTCCCTTACATGGGTAATATGGAAAAAGGGTAGCAGATGGGTCAGCCAAGGAGATTATCCACTGACGATCAATTTAGACATCCCAAACTCGCCCCATACCTACAACTCCTCAGGGGATTCAAAGAACAGGAATAGAAAGAAAATAGAAGGATCTACTTATCTGACCATGCCGGTGAGTTTTCTCTGATCGATTGCCCTGGAGATGTAGAGTGCTCAGGACGGTCCACACTGAAGATGAGATCTCCACTGGTAGAGGAGGCCTCCCTCGTAGCCATTGGTGGACGCTGCCCTTCGCTATCTGTAGCTCCATTCTGCGGCTGGTAAGGAGTTGCTGACAGGGACAGGTAGCTGGGCTGCAACATAGGAGTAGGCCTGCCTTCCACAGTCAAATCCACAATGCCTGGGTGATGATCTGGAGAGCTGGGGCGTAAAGATTCATATTTATTAGCGGTGTGGTAGGCCTGTAATGGATCTGGAGCAACAGTGTCCATGCTTGTGGCCTCCTCTGTGTCGTTTTGCCATCTCTCTCTCCAAAGGATGCTCCCGGCAGGTGTGTTTCTTTGAGGATTGCCTCTTTTGGTGTGCTTTTGGGGGAAGTTCCCAGTGTTGCTCCCTGAGGTCTTGCCAAACTGCAGGCCTGCTCACTGATGGAGAGGAGTGGCAATCCAACCTGTCGGTAGCAGTTTTTGCTGAAGGGGCTCCCGGGGTAGTGGTGGTGAATTCTTGTGGCCAGTTGCACAGTAAAAAATCCATGAGTGCATCAGGAGATTCAAAACTGTTCGGGACCCCATTATGCATAACCCGCATCATGGCTGGGTAACGCAAGGAAAAGGACAGTCCAATACTGTGCATTTTATGCCTTGCCTCAGAGTGTGCGCAACGTTTGTCCGACAGATCCTTAGAGAAGTCCTGAAAGATGTGGATCCTATTCGATCTCCACACTACATGCTGTAACTCACGAGCTCTAGTTAGGACCTTCTCTTTGTCCCTTAAATCAGTAAATCGGGCTATGATAGGTCATGGTCTGTCTTGGGCCTGAGACATGGGGGCTAACGTACGGTGTGCGCATTCCACCTGGAGCGGTATCAGTAGGTCCAACTGCAGCATTTCAGCAATGGCTAATTGTAGAAATCCCTCGGTATGTTTGCCTTCTACACACTCAGGAAAGCCCAGGAAGTGAAGATTATTATGGTGACCTCGATTCCTAGATCATCCATCTTACTGCGCAGCATCTGTATGGTCCGTTGTTGATCTCTTAATTCTGCCCTTAAGTCCTGAACATGCCCCTCCGTCACCGAGACCTGCTGTTCAGTATGCAGCATCCTGGCTTCTAAATTTTGAACCACTTAGATGTTTCGATTCATTGCCACAGTGACTTATGCCATCTGGGCCATAAATTGGCCGAACATCGCCGCAACTGACTGTTGCTCCCAGGTTTGTGGCAAGCGGCCTTCAGCCATATTTTCAGGCCTACCTCGTCCAGGAGGCTCTTCAGTAAAATAGCAGTTTCCACACAGCAAATGAAGGCTTTTTGTGTCAATGAAGCTAAATTAGTGTAGCTTGATTATTACCCCACAAGTTACAGTAGAGTGAGGATATACCAGCTGGTAGAAAAAGGATTTTAAAGGATATTTCCCTCTGGGTTGTGGAGCAGATCTTTAAGCTGCCATCCTATTTAGCACCCCTAGTGGCCACAGAGTCTACAAGAAAGTATTTAAAATGACAATATGACATTGCAACTAAAATTAAAACTATGAATCGGTAGGGAATCAAAAACAGCCTAATAAAAGGATGCAGCCCAAGGTGCTTTGTCACATAGGTATAGGTAGATTTGGGTGAACAAAAGTTCAGGTAAGTGAAGATAAACAGTGGAAAGAAGATGGAGGGTGAGGGGCAAAGTGAAAGAAGAATTGAGGAAGGAGGCAGGAAATAGGGTAGAGCCGTTAGGGTGAAAATGGTCATTCACAGAGAAAGGGGAAGCAGTAGGTACACAAGGATGTGTCAGTACTGCTGAGGTAGTGCCATGTCAGTTAAAACAGTCACAGGAACAGTTAACTGTAAGATGCTGACGAAGAGTGCTTTTAAATGGTCCCAGTTTTGGTAAGGAAGAGATATCACTGGGCAGTGCATTAAACCATAGTGGTGCTCTATATGCAAACGATCATTGCCCTTGTGTTGTCAGGCATCTTGGGACAGAGAAGAGTTGGTTAACTGAGCTACATGTGTGCTGGGAGCTGCAAGATGGGTTAAGTAAGTTTGTAACACCAGAAGGCAAGAGCCGTGACGTGCCTTTCTGATTAGCAAGCAGGTTTGATAGTGAATCCTCCCATTTAGCTGAAGCCAACCTGTTTGCGCATACAGTTCACATGTGGGGGTAAGGCGTACTGCTCCAGTAAGAAGTCGGCATGCTTTATTGAGTGCCACTGATATTCTGCAGAGGGCAGTGGTGGAAGCTGAGCCATAGATAACCAGACCATAGTCAATGGATACGATGGAGCTATAGATAGCTAATATAAGGGCTTCAGATGTTAGATTGTGTTCATGTCTAGGAAGTAACCCTATCTAGATACTGGCAGACCTGGCAACATTCTCAACATGCTGGTTATTTGATAGTTAGCTATCCACGGTTACCCCTAGATACTTGAAATGTTGAATTTGTTCAAGTGGGATGACAGAGGAGTTCCTGATGGTTAGGGCACTGGATCTGTGTTTGTTGAGAACACCGCTGAACAACATGACTTTTGTATTTTTGTAGTTCAGAATCAGCTTGTGTTTCCTGAACCAGTCCTCCACTTCCTCAAAGCTAAGTTGAAGTTGGTGTTCCAGTGGTTCAGGGTCAGTGTTGCTAGTGTACATGACCACGTCATCTGCATAGAGGAGGATCTGCTGGTGATAGGAGTGAGTGAGAGAGATTGTTAAGAAAGATGCTTAAGAGAAGTGGACCCAGTATGGAGCCCTGTGGTACTCCAGAGCAGACATGTTGATGGTCAGAGGTGACATTAGCTGTCTTCACCCATTAGGCGCGGCCTACAAGATAGCTTTTGAACCAGGACACAGTATCTGCCGAGAGACCAATTGAGGACAGTTGCTTGAGAAGTAGAGTGTGGTTCACTCTGTCAAAGGCCTTTGTGAGGTCTATGAAGGCCACACCCACTAATCTACCTTGATTCATAGATTGGTGAATGAAACCAGTGAATTCTAGCAGTGCTGTGGTGGTACTATGTTGCTTTCTGAATCCATGCTGCTGGGGGCACTGGATCGAGTATTTTTCGATATACTCCACCAGCTGACCCGCAACTATGTGCTCAAGTGCATTAGACAGAGGTGGAAGTATAGAGATAGGTCTATAGTTTGTATGTATGGTGCAGTCTCCACTTTTGTGAACGGGGTAACAAGGGCTGACTTCCAGATTTGGGGGAATTGTGCCAGTCTCAGTGAGAGATTTAGAATCTTTGCAATGGGCACCAGTATTTCTTCAGTGGTAAGGGCAACTAATTTGAGGTCTAAGAAATCACCGCCGTGCCTTGACTTCCCGAGTACTTTTACTAGGTATTTCCTGACCATATACAGTGGGACCTCTTCAAAGTAGAAAGGAGGTGGTGCAGAAAGTAAATCATCTACCCGCTGTTCAGCATCTTCAGTGATGTCCTTGAAGAAGTTCAGGGAAGACACTGCCCAGGTCAGTGAATGCGCTGTTAAAAGCATTGGCTATGGTCAATGGGTCAAGTGGTGGGCTTTAATATTTAACATGGTGGGTGCAACCTTAGCATCTTTACCTGTTACATCTTTTATATTGTTCCAAAAATTCTTACTGTCACCCCAAGTATTAGCAAGCTGTTCCCTATGGTATTTGCTTTTTTCGATGCTAATAGCCCTGATACACTTATTCCTGGCAGTTTTATATTCTTGTACATATGCATGCTTGCCAGTAGTCCTTGCACAACACCAGAGGTGATCTCTGTGATTCATCTGACTAATGAGGATGGTGGATAACCAGGGATTGATGGTGCCTCAGATTTTCATCCTTTTTAAGGAGGCATGGATATTGCAAGCTTCATTAAAGTGCTTGATGAAGTGGTTCAGAGCCATATTTATATCCTTTGTGGTATCAAATAATGACCAGTCAATGCTACGGAGGTGTCATTTCAGGGATTCCAGGCATCCCCACTTTAGCACCCTGCTGAAAATTGTTTTGGGGGAGGTTTATTGGATTTATTTGACCAGTTAAAGGTAATAGGGGAGTGGTCACTTACTGCAACAGGGAAAACATTCACATTTGTGATATGATCTGGATGACTGGACAGTATCCAGTTGAGAAGGGTACTCATACCCATCTTATAATTAGCTCTAGTAGGTGACAGAACAAGCTGGGTAAGGTTGAGTGCGGAGATTGCATCCTTAAAGGAACCTACTGTACTTCAGGAGAATGCCAGTTGACATTGAAATCACCCATAATTATCATCTCAGCATTATGAGGCAGGTTTGTACCGTACTCCATCAAGCTGTGGAAGCCTGTGAATTGGTCCTTAGGTGGTATGTAGACAGATACAATTGTTAGAGCTTTATCGTGGGTCCCAAATAGAACATTGATGGCTAACGCCTGGGTGGCATTGCCTAGGCTGTCCATAGGTAGTGTATGTCCCATGAGTGTATCTTTGATGTATATGGCACAGCCACCCCCTCATTTTGTTGGTCTATCCTGTCTAAAGATGGCATAACCAGATATAGCAACAGCCGAGTCAGGGATCTTCAGGGAAAGCCACGTTTCCACTAAAGACAGTATGTCAGGGTTTTCCTGCATGATCCGAGCTTGGAGTTTATCTATCTTACATAACAGGCTGTAGATATTGATAGACGTCAACGTAACTGAACCAGTCTTGTTTGTGTTGCTAGGCACTGGCGGCGCTACACCGGGGCACACCAGGGCACGTGATCTGGTCAAAAAATGTTGTGCCCCAGTTCGTGCCCCGGTGCTCCGAAGTCCGAAAAACTCTTTTTTTCCCTGTTTGATTGCGCTAACATAACGCCGTAGCCTCCTCCTTTTGCAAGCTGCAACTTGCAACGGACCGAAAAGCCTTTTGGAGGCGTGTCTGCATCCAGGGCCACACTAGCCAGACAAATCATGCCCCAGTACTAGTAATCAGTACTGGGAGAGAGTGAGAAGAAGCCCGGCAGAGGGCACAGCAGAAGAAGAGAGCAGTGTAGCTGTGAATTTGATCGAGCCAGGAATGGGAAAAGCTAGACTCAGTGCTCCCAGATTTATGGGGATCCCCGTATTTCACTGGATTTCATGTGCCAAAAAGTGGTACAGGCATAAATGCAGAATCTTGCCATTTCAACAGGGATTCGGCTAGATTGACAGGGAATTTAGCTGGGCTCACAGTGCTGGCATAGGAACGATGGAGGATACCTGGCTAAAAGCAATGCTAAGCTATGCCAGAGAGATGAGATGCTGTTAACTTGTTGCTAAGTGACCTGACTCACAGTACAAGCGTCAGCATTCTTAATCACTGCCCATTCCTGCACTGACTGACACACTGAAAAGCCCAAGCAAACTCTGGATTGGTTCACAGCAGCTATGAGGTGCTTTGATTTTTTTTGGCGGAATGACCATGGTGCCACTAATAAATCATGTGCCAAGCAGGAGTTGGTTCATTTAGTTTGTTCTCCCAGATCAGCTCCTACCGTGTGCAGCATCTCTGTGTCTCAGCGGTGGGAAACCATTTTCCGGTACTGTTAGGGTACAGTTGGGTACTAGTTTAGTTTGTTTAGTCGTTTCCTCATTAAAACCTTCTACATCAATGAACCAGGTCAGTGTCTAAGCTGTGCCCTTTGCCAAGAGGTTTAATGACAGTGGTGGTGGTTGTTGGGATTTGGCTACGGTTTCTTGCGAAACACATGGATGGAGGGTAGCTAGTGCATCTGTAAAGCAGAATAGAAAACCCTGCATTTTAAAACAGTCTATGTGCCTCCGACTCGGGACTCAGTCACTGGACCAGAACTGCAGCTACTCAACTGCAAAGCCTTGCAGTGAATTTTCTGATGTAAGATCTCAGCTGCAAAATCTTTCTGTTAGGTAACATTTCGGAGAGGTAAGGGAGAGGCATGGTCAGTGGTGCTGCTCTCCACAGCTGAGGTGTCACAGAGTTGTAACAGAGCTCTGTTAAACCATTTACTGGAACTTTAAATAAAAGTCTGACTTGCTCCTCAAGCAGTAGGCTTACAGTAGGCCTGTATTGGTGCAGTAACCTAAACTAAGTCATGCCACCGCCTGCCTCCCCACCGCTGCAGCGAGTCAGCCTACCCCCGCCCGCAGCTCGCTCCCAAACAAACAAAAAACTGTGGAAAGCAGAGCAACTTCCCAACCGACCACCACTGCATGCAGATTTCTGTAGCGCTCCCCCTCCATTTGTAATGCCATCCCCCGCACAGCTTGAGTCAAGCGTGACCCCACCCCCAGCTCACTCCATAAATCAACGTTGCAGCGACTTTGGATTGGAAGAGGCAGGCACTTATAAAACAAATAAATACATACAGTCATACAAGCCCCCTCCTGCCACAGATAAGCAAGCCAGCAATACATGTTTTTCTATCACTCGCTCCCCTCCCTCCCGGTTATTTGCAGCCTGCATTTATGGGGCGTCTGGGGCCGGGAGGCTGAGGCTCACTCTAGGGACAGGGTTTGCTGGGTTTTCATTTTGAGTCTGGGACACAGTGGGACTGATCCGGTCATGTTGCGACTAGGCTGCTGCTGCGTGATTGATAGAGGAGTTCGTGAGCCAGGAGTTTGCTTTGCCTTTTTGTGTCCAACCAAGACACAAAAAGGCAAAGCAAAGCTCCTGGCTCCCCGCGGCTCCTCCTATCAATCATGCAGCAGCAGCCTAGTTGCAACACGTACCGGATCACTCAGTCCCACTGTGTCCCAGACTCAAAATGAAAAACCCAGCAAACCCTGTCCCTAGAGCTGAGCCGCCCAGCTCTGGACACCATAAATGCAGGCTGCAAATAACCGGGAGGGAGGGGAGCGAGTGATAGAAACATGTATTGCTGTCTTGCTTATCTGTGGCAGGAGGGGGCTTGTATGACTGTATGTATTTATTTGTTTTATAAGTGCCTCTTCCAAGCCAAAGTTGCTGCAGCATTGATTTATGGAGTGAGCTGGGTGGGGGGGGTCACAACAGAGATGGGCACGCAGGAATTTACGCATATGATTTTACATTCTGGTTCCTATGGGTGCCCTGGCTTCCAACTGTGGTGCCCACCCAGTGCCCTGGTAACCAACAGAAGCTGGAGCCACCACTGTTGCTAGGTGAAGCAGATCTTGCTGGGCCAGGGTTAGGGTGCACATTTACAGACAGTAACAACAACATTAGTGTGAGTCTAAGCATGAAACCTTTCACTATTTTGAAATTCAACTTGTGAGACTGACATGAGTTTGACCTCTTCCTCCTTTTTATGTGCATCACAGTAAGGCTACGTGGCAATGAAGGTGTGAGAGCAGGGCTAAATTCCTGATGGACTGCAGGTGCACCAGGAGCCAAGGAGGAGTCCACAAGACTTTGGAAGTGTATAACAGATTACTGATTACAATGCTGGGGCCACAGTGGATGTTGTGCAGGAAGGTCATTCCTTGATGTTGTTGTTGCGTAGGTTCTTGTGGTATACCTTGACTGAACACAACAATTAAGAGAAGTATTTCTAATGTGATGTGGAGAAAATCCATTGTTTTTGGTAGCATGATAGGGTTGTGAGGTATTACAATCCCACAGCACTTGAAAGTGATGCTAGCAAGGGAAGAGAGGCATGGACTACAGTAAAAAAAAGAGACCCTCTAGTGATAGGCGCATATAATTTACCATTGGAAAACTAGACAAAAAAAAAAAAACTGGGGTTAGCAGAGGAGGGCAATCAAATGTGCAACTAGGTAGAATAGGCGGGAATGGGGGTGGGCTAGCAGGGGGAGAGCAAAGAGAGCTTAGAGAAGGCAGAGGTAGAAAGAGAGAATATTAACAACACGTTTTTGGTTTAAACAGCAATTACTAAACATTTTTTGTATCCATAAAATGCAGTTTAACACTATACAAAGTCCAAAAGAGCTGTAACACTTGAGTAAAGTAGAGCAAAGAAAACAGAGAGGGCTAGTGAAACTAGTCAGTCAGTGGCCGCTGCCCCAGTAAAGTACCCAAATGGGTAAAAGTCTTATTTGGGTGCCAGCAGTTGAGATGCAGCAGGGGATCAGATTACTGTACCTTGCTCAGGTTGTCTAGGGATCCCTGGGGAACCGGGTTAAAGCAGCCTCCAGCAGAAGCGTTGCTTCTTGTGTCCAGTGAGGCAGGCAGTGGCTCAAAATCACAAGCCAAAATGCCAGTGGCGTTGAATACCTGATCAGGGGCCTCACACTGGGGAGGGAGAAAGAAAAACACAAATTATTATAGCTGAGGGGAATTGGTGGCATAGGAGACAGAGAGGAGACTGGAGATAAGTAGGAGGGCCAGGGACAAATAGGAGAGCTAAGTGGGGGTGTTAGCAGAGGAGGGCAATCAAATGTGCAATTAGGTAGAATAGGTGGGAATGGGGGGGGGATAGCAGGGGAGAGCAAAGAAAGCTTACAGAAGGCAGAGGTAGAAAGAGAGAATCCTAACGACACCTTTTGGTTTAAACAGCAATTATTAAACAGTTTTTGTATCCATAAAATGCAGTTTAACACTATACAAAGTCCAAAGATGCTGTAACACTTGAGTAAAGTAGAGCAAAGAAAACAGAGAGGGCTAGTGAAACTAGCCAATCAGTGGCCACTGCCCCAGTAAAGTACCCAAATGGGTAAAAGTCTTATTTGGGTGCCAGCAGTTGAGATGCAGCAGGGGATCAGATTACTGTACCTTGCTCAGGTTGTCTAGGGATCCCTTGGGAACTGGGTAAAAGCAGGCTCCAGCAGTGGAGTTGCTTCTTGTGTCTGGTGAGGCAGGCAGTGGCTTAAAGTCACAAGCCACAATGCCAGTGGTGTTGAGTTGAGTACCTGATCAGGGGCCTCACACTGTGGAGGGAGGAAGAAAAACACAAATTATTATAGCTGAGGGGAGTCAGGGGTGTAGGAGACAGAAAGGAGACTGGAGATAAGCAAGATAACCAAGTTTATTACCCAAATAACCCTTCTTGAAAACCCTGAGGTAAACAGCAGGGCCATTTGGCCACATGAAAAGACTTACAAAATTTTACCTAGGTGAACTCCTGGTATTTTGTGGGACACCTAACCAGTCTGCTAATTCATTGTATTTCAACATTAGTATACATTTATGCCACAGGGGTGCTGAAGGGAGAATGAGCTGTCTAGTAGAGAGGAAAAAGAGTAATTAAAAAAAATGTTAGTAGGCAGAGGGCATAGCTCTGCACCCAATTTGTGAAAGCTTAATAATAAAAAAAAATATTGGCTGATAACAGTGAATAAGCTGGACTGGTGGGTGTATTATGGGGCAGTTTTTCCTCTTAAAAAGTAGTTATAAATTTGCTCATGGAAATCCTGTCCCCTCATTGATTGAAGCATGTCAGATGATTACTAATCATTTTCTGACAACCACACACCTCACTTGAGCCACATATTTTTTAAAACAATTAAAAACCCATTTATTAGTGGGATAACACAGTAAAGGGTGTGCAGTCATAAAGGAATAATACATTTCTTGGGTGGTTGCATCACTCGGCTATGCCTTGTGCTTAACAACCATCCAAGGTGTGCATTTTTCCCTTATAGCTGTACAGCTTGTCATGTGTTTTTACTTGCTAGTAGTACTGCTAACATTAGTCAGTAAAAAGATGATATGGAGGAAATGATCAGAACCCCAACATCCACCTTACAAAGAATGCTTCTCTGAGACAAAGTTCTAAACCTAAAAAACGTTTGGTATCAGACACGCCACAAAGGTGTTTGCAAGGAAATGGGGCTTGTTGGAAACCTCACTGAGCTTACAAAATTGAACATGAATTAAAAATTGTTCAGTATGTACTCTGCCATATCACACTTAAGTGGTCTAGGTGAGACTGGCGTGGACTTGGTCAAGTAGGTCAATAGGAGCTCTGAATATAGGTATCCATGAATCACTGTGTATTAAGCAGATGTACATTTTGCACTTTATGGTGAATGAGTTCAAATGTTGTATCTTGTTTTTTCCATGAGAAAACTAAGAAAAATCAAAGTGATCAAAACAGTGCCATATGAGACCGAATTCTACAGTTCTGGAGGCCACATCTTCACAAGGACGTAGACAGAGTGCAGGCGGTCCAGAAGAAGGCAACTAAACTGTTTCAAGGTCTACATCAAAAGCCCAAGAAGGAGAGATTAAAGGAGCTCAATATGTACACTCTGGAAGAGAAGGGAGAGGGAGACTATGATAGACCTTTAAATACCTCACACTGGTAAATAAGGTGCAAGAGGAAAGTATTTTTCAAAGAAAAAGGTGCTGAAGAACAAGGGGACGTGCTATGAAGTTGGAGGGTGGTAGATTCCGAAGAGATATGAGAAAGTACTTCTTCTCAGAAAGCATGGAGGATTCCTGGAACAGCCTGACAGCCGATGTGGTGGGGCAAAAACAGTGGTGGGGTTCAAGAAGGCGTTGGGTAGACATAAGAGAATCTTAGTGGAAAGGAACTGGGTGGAGAAGGAGCTGGAGATCAAGTAGGATCTGTGGTGGTACTGTAGGCAGGGAAAAATGGCCAGACTGGGTGGCCAAGTGATCCTTATCTGCAGACAAATTCTATAGTTCTGTTACAGCCTCAGAACTGATATAATTATTAGAAATCTTGCCCCCTTGTGGCCTGCTTTGGAAATATTTTTCAAGAACACTAATAAAATCAAAGTACTGTACCAATGGTACTAAAGGTGCCAGTGACTGTCTGTAAAGCCTTCACCAGACATTGTTGGGGGGGCACAAAACGGTTAAAGGGATTGTATAAGATTGCTAAAAATGGGTGTTACTTAAAATCCCTAATTTCCTTACCTTTCTGAAAGTCTTTCTAGCTACAATGAGAATGTATTTGTTAAGCTCCATTCAGGAGGGAAGGGATCCTATTCTGGCACCAAGGAGGTAGCCAACTGATCCCTTCCACTTTCATGTGTGCTGTGTCAGTCCTTGCTCCATGCACAGATATTTTATGGTGTCTAACTAGGAAGAATGCAGGGGCATGCTGCATTAAAGTGAATGGGGTGATTTTCTCTGCTATTTCATGTGTTCATGAAGATTTTAACATTACTTAAAGCCACTGTTTAACTAAACAATCTCTAGCCAGAGCCCACATGGCTGCAGCTGGGCTTTATGAGTGCTCGCTGAGCTCAAAGTGGAACAGTCCACCATGCCCAAGATGGCTGCCTGAGCTCAGTGCGCATGCACGAGCAGTTACGCATGCGCGAATTAGTTCTGGTGGCCATCTTGGACACATTAAAGTAGCACGCCCATGGAGGGGGGGCCTCCTAAGCTAATGACATATGAATAGAGTGCTTCAACTTATGCTGGCAGAGGGACTGTAATGAAATTCCAAATTTGTTCTTTGGTAAGTCCTTTTTAGACCTGATCACAAGACTGCTGCTGGTTCTTCCCCTGCAGCCATAATGAGCTCTAGCCAGAGCCGATACAGCTGTGGTGAGCTTGTAAAGTTTCGGAGAACAAGCACCACTGAATACCATCCCCAAGATGGCAGCAATGACGCAACTGCACATGCACAGCAGTCACGCATGAGTAGGTGCAGTGAATGGCATTATGCCATTCTGAAGATGGCAACACTGGTGGAACTGCACATGCGTGCGAGGTGTGCATGCACAGTTCTTGTCCCGGAATGCAGAAGTAACAGCCAAAACAGTATGGCTGTTATTCCATAGCGATCGATCAAAGCAGTGTGTTCTAAGCTCTGCTGGACTTTCAGAACGCAGTCTTCCAAAGTCCAACGGAAGTGCCATGATAAGCCATTTTTTAAGCTATGAAAGCAAAGCGACTGTAGGATCTGCCCATAGCCATAAACAGGCCCTTGTTAATTGAGTACTGGGTTTGATTATTGTTAAAATTATTGCAGCTAGTGCAAATTTTGTGTATCTGGTCAGAAAAGTCTACTTTTACTACTGTGAATGCTTTGAAATGCTTTGGCTTAAGTAGTTTTTGAATTGCAGTACTCAGGGCATGACTTATCTACTATCTTGCCACCTGTGAGTATTCAGTCTTTTATGCTGGCAAAATTTTGTGATGCTTTAAACTCAGGATTGGTGAACACCTTAGGGCAATCGCCAAGATGTATACTACAGATGCCTTAGACATATTCTCCAGTCTGGTGGCTGTAGTGGCCAGAAACTCAAATTGTTTGTGCCATTAAAAGGGTTCAGTTGGGGAGGTGGGGAAGAGGTGAGTTTATTTATTGCTAAGAAGGGAATCTGCCTGGATTTTTACACTGAGTCCTTCTGATACCCATGGCTAAAAGAAAATATAGAATTGGCTACTTTTCTTAAAAAATAAGGACATTTTATTTCTGCCATTTTGTCTTAATTTGGAGTGTACTCAGTAAATTAACTCTTTTGGCTTTATATTTACATATGAGACCTGTCACCTCTTTTGTATTTGGATATCTTTAATCAATTTGATTCTGATATAACGCTGAGTGCAAAGCTATTAATTGCAATATTGTAGATGACAATTGTGATCAAATCTTTAGCCATATTTTAAAGATGCACAATAACTGTATTGATAATAATAACTGGTAGGATCCAATACCAACCAGAAATCAGACCCTGTATTCTCTATATCAGCCTGGTATTACATCATAGCAGGCTGATACAAAGAAATTCCTAGCTGATCAACCACCTGCATGGGACTCCATTACTCTGTCACACTAACTGAAAACAGCTGTAACAGCATATGTCAACTTACTCTCTCTCTCTCTCTCTCTCTCTCTCTCTCGCTCTCTCGCTCTCTCTCTCTTTCTCTCCCTCTCCCTCGCTTGCATGCTCTATTTTATACACACCCCCTTGCTCAGTCCTACTTCTGGTTAATATAAGACCCTAAAAGATACTATAAAAGATAATATATGTCTGACAGTGTGTCACATCTTGGTGTGTTTTGCCTTTATAAACCCCTTGAGCTTTGCTGTCGTGATTTATGTGGCAACACACACCTCTCTCTCTCTTCTTTTCCTCTCTTGCATGCTCTTTTTATACACACACCCCTGCTCAATCCTTGTTCTGGTTAATATCAGACCCTAAAGGATATTATAAAAGATAAAATATGGGTGACAGTGTGCATCATGTCTTGGTGTGTTTTGCCTTTATAAACCACTTGAGCTTTGCTGTCGTGGTTTATGTGGCAAAATACACCTCAAGAATGTAAACAAACTCAGATCACACAGAAATACTTTTTTATCACTTTGGGCTCTGCCTTTACTTTGGCACTGCTCTTTTCACTTTGTCACTTTAAACAATTGCCATTATAAAAGTAACCACTGCCCTCAAGTTGCCTAGCAGCAAAAATGAGCGGCTAGGACAGTTTCCCATTTTCTGTAAGCAGAGCCTGAAACTGTACCAGCAGGCCATTTTGTTCTATTTATGTGCACATTCCGCTGTTCCCAGCAAGCTACACTGCAGGGCAGGATGGTGCAAAGTTGTCCTCGGGTCCTCATTGACTTCAGTGGGACCCACAGATGATCCTACGTCATCCTGTTAATTTTGTACACCCCTCCAATCTGTTATTACGTAGAAGGAGAATACTATTCCTGCAAATATTCATGCTGTCTCTGAACATTCTGTTTTATCTCAAACAGCAGAGGAGTTCCAGATCAGATTACAGCTGCACCGTGAGGGAGTCTGTAACAAGATTCTGACACAGGCAAAACAGTGCCTCAGCATGATTACACTAGAAGAAGGTGTGCAACTGTGCTGTATGAAACATTCTGTAACCACAGTGTTCTACTTCTCCATATATTGGAAATAAATTAATCAAGAACAACTTAAGACCACCCAATGGCCCCTACTGTGCAGATGACCTGGGTTCAGAAGTGAATCCCGAGCGATCACATAAGGAGGCAGACCAGGCTGAGGTAGCTGGGCCTCAGCCAGGGGAGTGGGTCCAGAGATCTTAGCCAGGAAGTTTGCTCCAGCAGTAGGGGACATGCAGCATACTCACAAGGCTGACAGAGACTGTGCTCATGTTGAGGGAGGTGGGAGGGACCAGAAAAGGGGGGGGGACATGATTTTCTGAATGACAGTCTGGGCTTCTGGCTCCACTGGGTCCCAGTTCCTGCTGGCACTGGATCCTGATCCACATTGCGGACAAGTCTCTGGGGGAAGGATGGCCCTCCCCCAGAGCCCCTGCCATGGAGATCAGAGCTGTGGGGGTAACTGGTGGGCTACCTAGCCCAGGGGCCAGGAGACACAGCTGAATAGGAAACATCCCTGGGACTAGGTACGTCCATGATTGATGGACATAGCTGCGATAGAAAATCTTTATATAAAAAAAGAAAAACAACTCTGAAACATCTACATTGAATTCCTTAAGATTTCACTGAGTAATAACTACTCTTTGTCTAAAGGTGTGATGAATAAATCTTGATCTGTTTCAGAAAAATAGACATTAACATAGATAATACATTTGGAAAAAATAGGTAAATTGAACACCCAGCCTTAATTTAAGCAAAATACATTATATATAACAGCCACTACTCGATCATGATGAGCAGGTAGTGGTTACCTTCCTCATTGTTTACCATGACATCATAATTCATTTAAGATTGTAGATGTCAGGCAAATAACTTGGAACTCATCATGACTGGGTAGTGATTATCATCTGTGTCCATTTTAAAGAAATGAAAATAACCTTTTTGTTGCAGTTGACCTCATGCCTTTCAAGTCACCCTAGATATGCATTAATTCTCTAGAAACCCATGCTTGGTCGTGGGTTATGGCTTACTTATGTTGTTTTCTCACATTTTACAAGCACTCTACACCCCTCTTGGCAGTGGTAAAAAAGACCTGGGCAAATTTCCCCACAGTAGTATGGGACTGGGGTGATTTGGGGGGGCTTTAAAAGTGGTTGACAGGAGTTAAGATATAATTATTTTAATACGTGGGAGAACTGGTGCAGGGTGTTTCAGCAGATGACTGATGTGGTGAAGTGAACGTGGAGTTAGCCCTGACTAGCTGTCTGGGGGCTTTAAAACTGTATTTTGTGGCAGATTTGCTGCAAAATACAGTTCTGGACAGAATATTAACCAACAAATATTTTGGGGTCCTGAATATGAATATTCACCAGAAAATATTTGCACGCCCCTAACAGATAGTGACAGTTACTGAACTTTCAGAAACTGGGCAGCTTGTAGTCACACAAACCTAGTTGAAGCAACATAAGCGTTCACTGAAAATGTCATAATAGCAAGGAAATGTAAGGTTTTAAAGACTTGTGCTCCCCAATTACAGCATTGCTTATGAAGCTTAGAGTTAGGTTTGTAAGCAATGGTGCAAAATTTGATCACAAACCTTTAAACCCTGACTTCAAATTCACTTGGTTTTGTAACATTCACTGTGATCCCCCAACACCACACACACACACACATATACATACACAGGACGCAGACACAAATACATACATACATACATACTGAACATATAACAATATTGTTATTGATATATAGCATATCATAAGAAACCACTAGATGGAGCAATTTGCCAATTCTAGCAACACGTAATTAGAGCTGTTGATGTGAAATTAAATATATTTATTTGTACTGAGAAAGCAGCCACCAGGGGTTAGTACTTTAACTGCTGGTGAAGAAAGTAATTAATAAAGGTAGTAAGTATCCTTGCCACTGGAGGAAATTACCTTGGGAGTTACAACTCTTCCTTGACCATGAAGAAACTGCCCTCCTCCTGTGGTGCCCACACTCCGCCTACTAAGGAGAATAAACCTGTGGAAAAGCTAGTCTTCTTGCCACTTAGAAAGAGCAGCCCTAGGGGTTAAACAACCCCCCAACACCATAAAACATGATGTTATATGCCACTGGGATAAGTAAACACCTGAGGTCTCATAAAACAGTAACAAAGATGGTTGATGGGAGGAACCAGGCAGCAGACATCATTTTCTTGACTTTGCAAGGCCATCAACTCGTGACTCACAGATGACAGCCAACATATATGAGAAGTGGGCAAACTGTCTACCTGGCAGGATTCAAACACTGTAGTTATGCTAAATAGTACATATTCAGATGTTGGGAAAGTTACAAAAGGGGTACCCCAGGGATCAGTTGTGGGGCCAGCGTGGTGAAATAAGTTCATTAGTGACATAGAGGTCAGACAGAACAGCAAAGTGAATCTGTTTATGAATAATACAAAACAATGTGATAGGACAGACACAGATAAAGGGATCAGTAACAGGAAGAAAGGTTTAGATAAAACTGAACTGTGGTCGGGTACCAGGCAGTTAAAATTCAGTATCAGAAAATGCAAAGTGATGCCTGAATCCATAGATAAAATATAGCAGTAATGGAGATCACTTTCAGCCCAGTCTAGTCACAGTCAGAGAGACTGTACTGCTGTTCTTTCTCCCTTCTCTCTGGACCCCGCTCCTCTGTCTACTGCCTCCTCCTCATATAGTTCTTCTGGGGGAAGGCAGGACCACGACTATTCATGCCCTAGTTTCCTGCTCCTAGCTGAGTGGGGCCACACAACACAAATACTCATACATCCTGTCTCTAGGTGAACAACTCTCAGGATCTGGTTTAATATACACTGAGTGCTCTCTAGTAACCTGCCTTGAGCAGACAGAAGAGACAGAGAGTGAGAGAGACTGGTTACACTATTATTTTATTTTTATTCTTTCTTGGTAACCAGGTAAGGCCTACTAGGCACAAGTGCCTGTTTTCAGGGGTGACCTGGGAGCATTGGGGTGGTTAAGTGACTTGCTCAGAGTCACACAGTATGCAAGTGGAGGTTGTGGGAATCAAACTCAGGTCTGCTAGATGTACAGTACCAAGCTCATTCACAGCTCGTTACTCTAACCTCTAGGCTATACTGCCAGCCCTGACCAAAATCCTTGTGTCCCTGCAAGGATGACCCAAAACTGGTGCCATTTTCTATACTGGATGGTCCTGCCTGCCTGGCACCCTGATGAGGAAGGTTGCACTAGGTTCCCCTCTATCTGTGGCCAGTGCAGGCTAGAACACACATGAGGGCTCACAACTGTACCATGTGGGTCTACAGCCACCCAGTTGCTCCATGTAGCTTTGGGATTTATTAAATCCCTTATCGGGTCAGAATAGCATGGATAAAACTGCACACAGCAAAACCGCGCAGTGAAGAGCACGAATGGCTTATGAGCGACAGGGGAATTACAGTGATAGGAAAGTATCGCTACCCCCTGTCACTCACCCAAAAGAAGGATGTGTATGTGAACACTGTGGGTTGGGTTCTCAGTCGAGCCACTCCTATGGTGGAGTGGTCAGAGCACCCGACCCTGCAGTGAATGGGTTGGGGGAAAGCAGTTTGATTCCCTGTAAAGGAATCTTTTTTTTTACTATTGTAACCCCCCTGCAAATGGGGGTTCCCAAAAGACTTCCAGGAGCTTGCTTGAATGCTCCAAGCCTGAATGGTGTTTCATGCTTAAGCCATTTATCAGTGAGTGTTTTTAGAACCTCTGGTACTGTCTTTAAGAGCTGTCTGCTTGCAGACATAATTAGTTTGTATGGGGACTGTGTGTTTCTTGATTGAGTACCACTCAAGCTGCTGCCAATTCACTCCATTTTGCAGTCACTAGGAGTGCAAAGGAACCTATCTGAAAGATGTAACTGTTTGCCAGAAATTATTTAGAGTAATAATGAAATTACAGTTTGTCTAACCTGCTTTCTTTGCAGTCAGAACTGTGTCTGCTAGTTCCCCATTCTAGTTTTGAACTGCTGAACTGACCAATCAGTGTGGGGTAAGCTAGCTCTAAAATGGTGCTCTGATGAATCAGAACTTGACTCATAATCTGAGCCAGCCACAAGAGGATTGTATGGGCAGTGACTCTGGAGATGTAGTTTAGACTTCAGTGCCTTTTGGACCAACAGCAGCAGTCTATTGTGAGTGACAGCCAATCCAGTCAAGAACTGGGAGGAACTCAAAGGAAGTGCCCGGTTTTGTCGGTTGGAGTTTCAGTTGAGCTTTGGCAGTGAAGAAGGAAGGAGCCCTGTGCTTTTTCAGTGTGCAGTTTTAGTCAAAAACGTGTAAGGCCCAAGTTCGGTCTGCAGCTTGTGTAACAGCTTGTTAGGACTGAATCCGGTCCTGTGAAAAGAATCAAAGGATCTCTGAAGAGTAGAAACCAGGCTCACCCTGTAGAAGACTGGAGGAATTGCTGAAAATTGCACTCTGTCTGTCAGGAACTGAATCTGCTGTGTGTTCTCCAGGTATTGTGCAGTAATTGCGATCAGGATACAGATGCAGCCTGCCTGGTATAGTGCTTTCTTTATATGGATGTGTGAAGAGGTTTGTGTACCTCAAGTGAGCCCTGCTGACATTGAAGGACCCTATCTTATTTGGAGGTCGTGAGTACTAATTCAGGGTCGCTCCCTGTTGAATTGCCACATTAAATCCAAATGGAATTACTGTACTGCTGACTGTTTAATTCTCCTTTTCTCTGTGTGAAAGGGCCCCACCAGCTGCCACGGTTTGGACTAGCCACTAGGGCTTGGGTACCCAGGGACAGTAACTGATAGGATAGGCCTGTGCACAGAGCCATAGGTAGATTATTAGAGTGATAAGCTAATTAACCTGATTTCCCCTGTCCTTGTTATATCCCCTAAATAAATCAGAGCTGCTTGTTTCAGCAAGTTATACTGCCTGAGGTATTTGTCTATGTTAAAGTACTGTACTGTGATTGTTGCACTGTATCTCATTTCACAGGAGGTCCCAGTGCCGGAACCAGACCTGGGGGTAAGTGTATACTGTGAAGGTAATTCTGATATATTGTGTGGGCCACTAGTGGGAAGAAAGGGGTTGCAGTGTCCCAGAGGGCTGTGACCAAGTTAGTTTAACTATTGCAACCCTGACCTCTGGGTGGAGGCACCACTATTGATCCAGGCCTCAACCTGTTAGTGGCAAATCAGGCAGGGGTAGTAGTCCCTGGGATAGCGCCATCTAGGGTTACACTATTTTTTCATGCCTGTGTCTACCCTCCTCAGAGTTGGTTATTGTAGTTCTGAGGGGCGAGGGGCAAAGCCCCACATTGGGGTACGGGGGGCAAAGCCCACTCACATTGGGGTACGGGGCAAAGCCCACCATAAAACAAAAGTAGTTACAGATGTTGCTTTATGCTGTTTATAACACCGTGGTATTGCTGTTATGACCCCGTGCCATTAAATCCACCCAACCTGTTTTGTTAGAGCAGAATTAGGATTTACTAGTTTACAAGTCCTGATGGACACCAGGATTACTAATTATTGATCAGACTAAATACAGTAAATGACCACAACATATACTAGCAAAACAGTGTATGGAAGAAAAGATTCTTTGGGAACACCTGGTCTGTAAACAATCTTCCTAGTTATGTCATCTTAAAAAGTTATTAAAGACATATGGACTGGAGGACTTGCCTAGATACACCAGCAGGAATATTGCTATTAGTGATAAACATAAATGTTATATTTCTAAAAAGATCTCAGCTCATTTTAAGGCTAGGGATCTGGACCTTGTTCGATCCCCCAGATATGCCAGGTGGTATAGCATACATGATTGCAGACACATGATCAGATACTACTTGGACATCCTGGAGGACCCAGTTAGCCAAAGGACATTTGCTAAATACAAAATGGAATTTTTTGAATCAAATATTCTGTCTGCCAGGTTTGGCAAGTCCTCTTATCCACAAGATCTTTACTGTTATTGTAACAAAAGGGATAAAGAAGACCTACCTCACGTTATACTGTATCGTATATGGTATCAAAAAGCAAGAAAAAAGTGGACTCATCCAGTAGCGTAGCAAATTCCCAGAGGGCCTGGGTGCAAGACGATGTTACAGGGCCCCTCCCCAGTTTTAAATAAACATCAGAATTATGATTGAGCCCTCAAACTCATGGGCCTGGGTACCACTGCACCCCTGCATCCACTCATCCCATAATTGAATCTTTACAACAACCCAACAAAAATGCTATTCTTAGCATTTTATTTACTGCTGAAGATGATTTCATCATCTTGAGGATACATTTTTAGTTACCATACAGAAAGTTAAGAAAAGGCTGATAAGAAAAACCTTTCTGTCCTGATACATAACTTACTGTTTTTCTTGAATGCTGCTTCATTTTGTATGTCATTTTAACTTGAATGTAATTTTTAAATTTTGTAATGTGCGTTTGTACCGATCAAACAATAAAATTTCTACCTACATACCATGCAGGTCTACGTACAATAAGTCCTAACTGTAGGAGTGGCAGGGCATATACTAAACTAAACACACTCTTTGTCACTATATTACTTCAACTGTTCTTACACACTAGTACACTTAAAAGCAGCAGTTAAGTGTCTAAGAGCTGGAATGTACCCAGGCACCCTACAGCAGTCTTCACTTTCATGACGTCTTCAGCCTCTCTTCCTCCTGCCTGTCTTTCTTCATTTCTTCCATTGCTTACAGGGACACGATGGTGATCTCCAGCTCCACCAGCAAAAAAACAGAAAACCAAACACACCAATGTCTTCCGCAAATGCAACACCATTGTTTTTAAACTGGCTACACAAGGAAGTCCACTACTTGTCACAGTTTTTTATGACAGCAGCAACTGACTTCAGGGCAGAACTCTTATGAGATATCAATGAATGCTTCAACTTGGTACAACATGAGGTAGTTTAAAGGCAACCTTCTGCTGCAGTGTCTTTTGGTGCACCAGGCAGCTTAGCCTCAGGAACTGAAGGCCACAAACCATTCCCAATTAGAGCGGGTAGATTCTTTCTCCTTTTGAAGGGAAGAAGGCACAAGTGGTGAACTTTGAAAATTTGCAAATACGATGCTCGATCCTCAGGCAGAAACTAATACCCTCCAACCTTGGCTGACCTTACTTCATAGACCAGTGTCTTTTTTCACAAAGTCAATTGTATGCAGAATACAGTGGATGGAGCTGTTCTCTATCAAGTCTGACTACCCAGAAAAAGTAGCCAGTTTGCTGTTCATCCATATTAGTATAGATCACCTCACACAGTCTGATGCACCTCCCTGTAGCCCATGTGGAAACTCTGGCCTGATATGCAATCTAATTCTCCTTGTGCTGTAGGTAATACATGTGATCTCCTCAAGCAGTGTCTTTCTTGGCTATAGTCAGGAGGATTCTTTCATGGTCGGCTTTCACTATATCCCAGATCCAGGCAGGCATATAGGGAAAACAATAGTTATATTTTATTTCAACCCATTTTTTGTTGGCTCTGTCAGTTTGAAAAATCTTCCCAGTCCTCTGAACATCTCTGCACTCTGGTGGCAACGGTCCCTCACTACCATTTTTATGTTTGCTTGCATGCATGTGCAAGAAACACAGTGCCACCATACAAGTTTTTGTAGGTGTGCCTCCCCACTTCCAATGCCCTGCTCCTATTTGCAGGTGTGGCTGCACCGGCACCAATGATGTCGAGCTGTCAATGACAGCTGTTCAGATCTGATGGCATGCAGTTCTGAGAAAAACAAGCGTTACAATCAGCGGTGGTAGCGTGTGAGCAGTTGCATACTACCATCGGCAGTATGCAAATTGCCGACACGTCAGCACTGCATCTAAACTGTCACAGACAGTTCCGACCACCCCCCCACAAACACCCACGTAGCACGCTTGGGAGCTCTTACCCAGCGTGCTCATGCACTTCCTCCACCCCCATACACTGTATGAATGACAGGGGTGCCCAACCCCATCGACTCCACTGCCCCCAAAAGCAAACTTCCTGTACTACTCTGGAGCTCACCCCAGCGTGGCAAAAGTCCCACATCCTGTACACGCTGGGAGCCCACCCCAGCATGCTCATGCACTCCCCTCCACCCCTCACACTGTGTGACCAATGGGGTTCCCAATCACCCGTCGGCTCCACTGCTCCCCCAAAAGCAAACTTCCTGGTGCCACACTAGGAGCCCACCCCAGCATGGCTGAAGTCTGTACAACAGGGTGCCCAATCCCCCATCGGCTTTACTGCCCCCACCCCAACAAACTTGCAGGTGCCATGCTGGGAGGCCACCGCGAGCGCAGGCAAAAGTCCCACGTCATCTTAAAAACAACCAAAATAAAAAAACTAGAACAAAAGAAACTGGTCCCTCGTTGATTCTCTTGCCCCCTCAACCCAACCCACGCCCACCCTCTGTGTACCCCACTTCTCCACACATCCCCCACACCCCATACTTACCTCCGGAGGCCGGCGTGACAATCTTCGGTGGACCGGGAACATGTCTGCACTCTTCAAACTTGACCGCGAACTGAAGAAATGCCGGTAAGCTGTATAATGACATAAATGTTTTTTTTTTTTCAACTTTGGTGTACTGTATATCTCGGTCATTGGGGAAATTTTTTCACCAAATTTTCAATGTGGGGTTCTTGGGACCCTACATCATGGACTCAGCCACTGCCACTTTGTTATTCGGTCCTGAAAGGTGATTTCGCGGTCACTGCGTGGAACCACCTTTCGGGACCAAGTAACAAAATGACAGTGTCACATTTTATGAGGTAGGCCCCCAAAACCCTATGTTGAAAATTTGGTGAAGAAATTCCCAAACATGACTGTTTTACGAGTGTGCATTGCATAGTTCCTACGCACTCTCATAACTTCAAGAATTTTTACTATTTTCACTCTAGATTTATAACACTGCCATTTTACCACACCTCCTTATGAGCAGTATAGCTGTCATTTTTCACATCTTGCCCAAAATGTGTTTTCACACATGTAGCACACAATGGCGCAGTCGGTGTGCGAAATCAATGTTTGGGACAGAGTAAGAAAATTACAGTGAAACTGTGCGTGAGCAGAGGTCTTAAAATGGCTATGTTGAAAATTTTGTTGCAAAAGTCCATAAAATGACTGTGTTACTAGCGTGCATTGCACAGTTTCCATGCACCCTCATAAGTTCACGAATCTGTAATACTTTCAGTCCTTTCAACACTGGCATTTTTCCACAGCTCCTTATGAAAATTACAGCTGTCATTTTTCACACCCTGGCCGAAAAGTGTTTTCTCATTTCTGGTGCAGAAATGCGTGGTCACTGTGGGAAATCAGTGTTTGGGACAGATTAAGAAAATCATAGTGACACTGTTCATGAGCAGAGGTCCCAAAATGCCTGTTTTGACAATCTGCTGTAAAAAATCCCCAAACGAATTACCTTACGGGTGCGCGTTGTGTAGTTTCTAAGCACACTTGTGACTTCACCAGTTTTTTATATTTTCACTCCAGATTTTCAACATTGCCATTTTTTTACACCTCCTCATGAACAGTACAGCTGTCATTTTTCACATCCTGTTCGAAATGTGTTTTCGCACCTGCAGTGCCAAATGGCGTAGTTGCTGTGCAAAATCAGCTTTTGGCTAATGAAGTGATATTGCCACTGTTCATGAGGTGAGGGTCACAAAAAACCCATGTTGAAAATTTGGAGTGAAAATACCAACGAACGCCTGGGGCGTTAGGGTTTCCAACCATAATGCCCCACCCTGCAGAGAATGACAGGCATCAGGGGTGTGACTTGGGATTGTCGCCTGTAATGCTCATGCCATTCCACCCCCACCACACCCTGCAGCCAGTGACAGGCATCAAGGTGTACCTTGGACTCTTCGTCCCCAAAGTTCACCCCATTCTCCTATACTGCACCCATCTCACCATATTTCCTTATGGAATGGGGTGAGCATAAGGCCCAAAGACCCCAAGGCATACCGTGACACTTGTCAATGTCTGCAGGAAAGGGTGTGGTGAAATGGTGTGGGCGTTATGCCTGACAACCCAAAGACACACGCCAATGCCTGTCGGTCTCTGCACGGTGGTGGTGGGATTGGCTTCAGTTCAGTACTTTACTGCCATTCCTATTATGCATCTCTCTAACTCCTACACTATCAATGCCAGCAGGCAAACATTCGGCATTGGCAAATGCTTGTTTCATTTCCTCCTTAATCGTTAACTGCTTCTCGTTTTTGTCCTCTATCTGTGATTCTGGTTGCATAACTTTTGAGATAGGCACAGGCAATGTCTTGTAGGCCTCTGGTGTAACAGTACCTAGTAAAGGAAAGTGAGAGAACATAGGTGCTCTTAGTGGAGGATTAGTATTGACTGGCTTGGATTCTTCCTCCTTGATTTTTGCTTCCACAGTAACATCTGGTTCTGGCATGACAGCCTAGCTGCTGTCCTTCTTCTCGAGTGCCAACAGGGCTGACTGGCAGTACCTCTGTAATGGTCACAGGGTGGTAACATCAAACCTGGGCAGATCCATGAAATCAGAGGGCATCATCAGGCCTGGTGTGCAGCTGTGCTGTTCTGGATTGCTGGCCAGTCACCCTCTGACCATAACACACACTCACACAGGCAGTCTCACTGCACTCCAGTTCCAGTGCAGAATTAGCCAGGGATGATACTCCAGACCTCCTTCGGGACTGCACCTGGTCACCAGTGGGCTTGATGAGCTTCACCCTCTGTATCCCAGTGGTCACCTCTGACACCCTGGGTGTTCCTGTCAGATGGGCATCTCTCCCAGGGTGCTAGTCTTTGGTTAAGGCACATTTGACTTCTTTAAGGTCCTCGGCTATGGCCTTGGTATCCACTGGTTTCAGTTCTGTGGATACTGGGGTTTGAGTGGCTGCAGTGCTCTAATCACATATTCCTGCCATCCACAGTCCAAGTGTTCCTCCAGGGGAACAAAGCACAGTAGCTACATTTGTTCCCAGGATGGTAACGTCATAGGAAATGTCATACACTTTCACTGTTCATACTTTGCAGGCAAGACCAAACAATGGTCACAGTCCCTGATAGCAACGCATTTGCCAGTGACCCTCAACGCTTGTTGTCTGACTTTCCTGAGAATGCTACAGGGCCTCCCTCCTTCTGAATGCTGAGGACCTCATGTGCTGGTGACACAGTCACTCAGCCATTCTGTCATCCAGTCCTAATGGTTCCTTTTGCCAGTCACCACTCCCTGACATACTGACTTCTTTTTTCTTTTGCACAGTTCAATAAAAGTTCTTAGTCAATTATACTACGTGCACACCAGAGACAAAGTTGCTTTTAATGGTTTCCCACCTATGTCCCTGCTCTAGCTCCCTTTACTATTTTTTCTGAAGGCACCTGTTCTGAGTCTCAGGAGAGTGGATTTGATGTGGGAGTCCTTTGTCATGGCTGCGCTACAAAAGTGGGCAGGGGTCCTCGAATGGGCTTCCTTTTCTGGGCTAGTGGCAATGAGGGTAGAAATTATCCAGGTTGCCAATGACTCTGGGGGCTGGTGCTGCAGCCACAGCCGATGGTAGATTTTCAGTGTCAACAGGGATCATTTGGATGGGTTGGAGGTGTTGTTGCTGTTCAGGATCCACGAAGAACCAGCACAAGCTGAATGAAACTCATTGTAATTTATTGCATGCAAACATGACAATGCTTCTACGCCGAGGCACATTACCTCTTCATAAGGAAGCTACAAGTACAAGACAAAGAACTGAGTTACATACCCATTACCAAAGCCCATTATTGATGTCATAAGTCAGTGTCAATAATTTCATTAATTAAATAAGTGTCAATAACTTTATTAATTAAATACTCAATAAATACATGTAACCATATTAAATAAAATTCAAATAGAACAATGTTGGATAGTAGAGGGATAAGATTTCTACATTAACTACAAGGAACACTTATACATAAATGTTTGGGGTGTTAAAACGGAATCAGAAATCAGACAAAATATCACGTGTATGTGTGCCAAGTATTATTAATATGAATCTCAAAACAGAGTGAGTCAAGAACCCACATGTTAAACTTATACAGCAAACAGTGCAAATACTGCTACAAGAAAATACCAACGTCACTCTTGAAAGTGCTGGAAGTCAATTCAGACCAATAATAAGGTTTTTAAAAGAAAAGCAAGATCAGCCAATATAGTGATCTCCCATAGTATGTATGTAACCTCTAGGTGGTGCTATCCCAAGGGCTACTACCCCTGCCTGCTTGGCTAATAACAGGTTAAGGGGCCTAGGTACTGTAATGGGTGCCTCCACCCAAAGATCAGGGTTGGTAGTGGTCAAACTAGCCTGGGCACAGCCCTTCGGGACACTGTAACCCCCTTGTTCCCCACTAGTGGCCAAAACAGTACACAGTAATCGCTTTCAACGATACCCCAACACACTTTGCAAGTACCCACACTGGTTGTACTTACCGCCAGGGCTGGCTCCTCTGGTTCGACCCTGGGGACCCCCTGTAAAACAAGGTTAAACAGAGCAGACAACAACAGTACAGTACTTTTAACACAAACTGGAACCACAGTCAGTTTAAATGCTGAAAAAGTAAGATCTGATTTATTCAGGGGACGTGAACAAGGAAGGGGCATAACCAGGATGATTGGCTTACAAGCTACATTAATCAAACAGTTATGCATGCAGTTCAGACCCCCCCCCACTCAGTCACACACTCTGGGTACCCAGGTAGTAGGCAGATGGATTAGCCAGGATCATTGCCCAGGGTAGGCCGGCGTCGCAGCTGGTTGGGGTCCCGTGATGGAAAAACAACATGCACAACACACTATTTGTAATCCGGAGCCTGATGGCTCAGTTCGTGAATAAAGAGAAATAACCAAGAAATCAGATGACATATTTAGAATATATTGTGGCAGGGAGCTACCCTGATAGTTACTCACGGTACCCAAGACTGGACACAGGATGGACGAAATTCAAGACAGCTGGTGGTTGTCTTGATTGCCAGGAGAAGCAGGGCCCACACGAATTCACCAAGGCATCGTTTCCATTCAAGCGTGGAGCAGGGGGCTGATCCCCAGGCAGGTCTCTCGTCGATGGCTTTTCTCAGTGCAGTAGGGTAGTCTGGCAGGGCCCTCGTGGCAAGGCCCAGCCACATGGAGTTAACCGCAGATTCAGTCCGTTTGAGCTGGATACAGCTACCAGCAAGCAAGACACAGTTCACACAGTGGGGAAACAAATCACGACCCACTTTCAATACACAGCACATTTATATGCAAAGGATTCTACAGTACCATGCAATTCTTCTTCGTACCAATTGTATCTGTTCTCTGCACAAGTCAGAAGTTCTGAAGTGAATGGGATTTCTGGCAGGCCGATCGCAATCAGCACAATCTTCGGTCCTCCTCAGGTTGAGCCTGGTCCCACTTCAGTAGCTTATTTTAATCATACACACTTGGATGCAGTTGGAAAATAATTCTTTCTCCCTCTCAGAGCAGTAGGCAGACATGCAGGCCAGGAATCAGGCCTTTCCACTGTTCTCCCACGCGAAAACTACGCAGATGACTGCTCAAGAATCTACTGAGCTGTTGCTCCTACAGGTTTCAACTTAGAACTGGCTTGCCAGCAGACAGCCGGGCTTTCCCTCAGATCCACAAGTTTCGCTTATTGATTCTGCTGTCAGTCAAAGCAAGAGCTCCCTTCAGTTACAAAAAGGCACCAAAAGCCCCAAACTACAATTTCTACAGATTTTGACTCCAGGCAGCTCCTGCAGTCTGGCTTCATTTTAGGTCCCACCAGTACTGATTGGTCAATTTACAGTCCCAGCCAAATGGTGGGGATGAACAAGACAGTCCTTGCTGCAAAGAAGGAAGGTTAGACAAACTACTTTATCATTATCACTCTAATGGATTTTCAGCAAATAGTTACATCTTTCAACAGAGCTCCCTCTCGGATTACTTATGACTGCAATCCAAGCAGCTCTTAAAGAGACAGTGCACAGAGCCTATACAGGCACTCTCTGGCAATCACATTTAAACTGCTAAAGCGCGGTACACCAACTGGCAGTGAACATTTAGGCAAGCCCAAGGAAGACTTTTCGGGAACCCCCATTTGTTGGGGGGTTACATATAGTTTTCATAAACAACTGGTGGTCTGAATGAAGTGCAACACCCAGGTCACAAAACAGTTACTAATTCATAACAAAGTAACAGAGCTGAATACGATAAATGCCCTGGTCAAGGTATGTCCAATTACCAATGTTAAATCAGGCATGCAAACACAAGTTCGATGTGCTGTTGTAACTGAACATGATAACATGAGATAATGCTTGTGTAACTTGAGTTTTCTTTGTGGCTTTCCACCTCTCTGTCCATGGAATATACCACCCTGTAGGAGTACGATGCAAGGAACCCTAGAAGAGGGCTCCCCTCCTACAGGTGCTGGGAATGAATATGTCGGCTAAAGGTAGGTTAAGAAGAAGCCCACAGGTAGGAGAGACGCACTGCTGGAGGAGGAGGGGAGGATGGTGGGCAATGAAAGAATCTGGCAAGGCCCAGGATGTTGTGACCTTTAAACTCGATGGGGATTGACGTTGTTGCTCTGCCCATCAACCACAGGTTAAAAGCCCTCCATCTGGCTGTGCTGGTGCAACTGAATGTGATAATATGAGATAATGCTTATGTAACTTGAGTTTTCTTTGTGGCTTTCCACCTCTCTATCCATGGGATATACCACCCTGTAGGAGTACGACGCAAGGAACCCTGAAAGAGGGCTCCCCCCCACAGGTGCCAGGAATGAATGCATCTGCTAAAGGTAGGTTAGGAAGAAGCCGCAAAAGAATACTCAATGATGTCAATCATTGAAGAGGCGAGGATGATGAATGAATTGTGTGAGAAGAAGGGCTAACTTCCTGAGGAGACAGGGGAAAGCCGGGCCACCCTCTGCCTCCATCCAACAGTGGAACCTAACTAACTAACGAGAAGAAATCACTAACGCTAACTAATATTATGACCATTGGCATGGAGGAGAGGAAAACCCCTTTGAGGAGGAAACCTCTGAGGATCCAAGGCCCAGGTAGCCTTCCCTCAGGCTGACGACGCTTGGTTTGAGGATGTACATCGTTAAAAGAAGGGTTCAGTAACCAGAGGGATATGAGTAAGGAGGATGATGATGGAATAGGAAATCTTCAAAAGAAAGCACGGGTTGAAGAGGGAACATGAGGCTGTGCATGAATCGAATAGGAACATGAGGCAACAATGAATACTGATGGTGATAATCACCGCAGGAGGTAGACAGATCGATGAGGTAGCATGAGATCCGATGAGAGGTATGATCGATTGAGTGAGGAATTAGATATTTGAGGTCGATAAGGCATGATTATATGATGTGAACAATTAGATCCTGATGTTGTGGTTGATGAATAACGTCGGAGTCAATGATGGACTGCTCAAGAAACGACGTAACTAGATAAACTCTTGCTGGACCCAAGGAGGATATGCTTGAGTAGTTGATGAGAGAAGTAGATCAGGGAGCAAGGATGGAAGGAGTAGATCCATGGAGAGTCAGAGGAGCTAGGGGTAGCCAGATGTGCTCACGAGGACATTCCAGATGTGCTGATGAGGAGATAAATAGTACTGCAAACTGGCTTGATTGAGTGATGCACTCAACTGAGTGATGCGAGTGAGTAGATAGACATTGAAGTTGATAAGGCATGATTATGCAATGTGAACAATTAGATCCTGATGTTGTGGTCTATGGGTAGCATCAGAGTCAATGATGGAATGCTCGAGGGGACGATGTAACTAGATAAACCTTGCTTGACTCAAGGAGGGTATGCTCGAGTAGTCAATGAGAGATAGTAGGTCAGAAGAGCAAGGATGGGAGGGACTAAATCCATGTATGAGTTAGAGGAGCAAGGGGTATCCAGATGTGCTCACGAGGATATTCCAAGTGTGCTCATGAGGAGATAAATACTGTAGACTGGCTTGACTGAGCGATGCGAGCAAGCAGACACTGAGGTTGAAGAGGCATGCTTAATTATGCAATGTAAACGAATAGACCCCGAACGATTAGACCCTATGGTTGTAGTCGATGAGGTAGTATGGCATTTAATGATAGGAATCTTGGCGTAAGCATTGTAAATAGATATGCTTTGAGGTAATGCTGAGTGAATGATGACTGGATTTAGAAACTCGATATGACTGGAGTTATGAACTATATGCATAAGGCAGAATGGCCGAGGTTGATAGGTGGCCTAGGAGTTATGGTAGGTATGCCCAAAATGAAATATCGACAGTAGGCCACAAGTGGAGTGAATCCTGAAGAGCTGGTACGGAATCAGAAGAAGAGGAGACAGGAATGAACAGGAAGATAACTAGAACGAAGGTAACGTGCTCTATGGAGCGACACGAACGATGATGCTCCCCGGAAGGAGGCAGACTCCGAGGTCAAGAAGGCGTGACAGGAACCAGAGGGCATGCAAATCAGAAGGGAAGCACAGGGCCGCGATCGGGGGAGAAAAATCAGGTGATGCACGATGAGGAGGGAAACCATGAGCAGAAGGAATCCACGATAGTCAGAACTAGAAGAAGCGATAGGCTGAGGAAGGGAAAAGAAATGGATGAGGGATGATGAGGAATTGACACCAGGAAGGCAGGTACTGGAAAACTAGGTGTGAAAGGACGAAAGACGGTAGGGAGGTCAATAGGGTAGCACAGGACCCAGCTGGTACGGGATGAGAACTGCAATGGGCAAGTCGGATTAGGCAGTATATGATCCATGATTGGAATGGCCAGACGGAGCAAGGAAAAAGTGCAGACAAGGCAGCGAACCATGCCATAGCATACTGAGAGAGGGAATGAATTAGATGAGCAGGTCGAGGCCAGGCATCATGAGCTAAGGAGGCTAAAGAGTTGAAGGATCTCTCATGAAGGGATCAGTGACAGACGACATGGAACAAGTAGACTCCGTGAAGGAGAAAGGCTCCACAGGGGGGTAGGAGGGTGAGCTGGATTAGGTGGCGCTTAGGCCCAGGATGATGGAAGGTTGGATGGAGCCAGCCATGGATGGCCCATGAGAGATCGTATGAATCGATGGAGTGATGCAAGTAATGAGTCTCCTCGAAAGGAGATATACTCCGTGGCCAAGAAGACATATCTGGAACCAGAAGGTATGCAAACTAGAGGGGTTATGAGCCTGATAGAGCAATGTGACTAAGTAGACTCCTCGAAAGGAGGTAGATTCGAAAATGAACAGAGCGATGTGAGTAAGTAGGCTCCTCGAAAGGAGGTAGATTCGGAAAGGAATGTGAAAGGAACTTGAATGATGGTGGAGAGCCTCCAGCCAACTCTTAGCAAAGGGCGACTGACAGGAAGGCATGACTCTTGAGTGGAGGTAGAATCAATTGGGGTAGCATGGATGTATGAGGAGGAAGCACAAGTTGAGTGACCTCCAATGGCTGGCATGAAGTGGCTAATGATGCCCAGAGTCTTGAATCCAATACAGGCGCCGAGAGCCACTGGGTTGATGAGGTGGCGATGAGTAATGATAGGTATGCTGAAAAGAATTATTGAATGCATGCCAAGGGAGGCAGCAGAGACATACAAGGCAGCTGGAGGTATACTAGGAGCGAGTGAAATATGAGTAGGAAGAGAGGCATCGTGGACCTCATGCGTAGCAAGGCAGCAGATGCAGGAGTAAGTGATCAGAAAATGAAACCCAAGGCCAAGGGAAACTATGACTGGATGGAGCCGTGAAGGCCGATGATAGAATGAAGCTATGAAGTGCGATTCAATGAGGTAAGAAATGGCAAAGAGGACCAGATAGAGAAACCGAGACATGTGGCAGGAAGGCAGTGGAGTGACGAGGTGCAATAAGAGTCGGGATCGGTACGACCAAAAAAAATCCATTGTAGATCGGACAGAGTTGGGTGGACGAGAAAAGGCACCAGGATGAGGAAGGCAAGATAGGGAATAGGTGAGGTACATCAATGGAGTGGAGCTATGGAGGCTGGCACATGAAAACGAGGTAGGAAGGACGAAGGATGGTAGGGGGAGCACTGGGTAGCATAGGACCCAGCTAGTGCAAGGAGATCAAGGCAGTTTGGTGTGGCACAGGACATACGTGCAAGGAGCAGAACATTCAGAACGAACGAAGAAGAGAGACATGGCGGGCGGGAAGGGCATGTAGGGGAAGGAGCTCAGCAACTGGCACTGCACAAGAAACATAATGCAGTGGAAATTAAATATGGAGTTGATGTACCCATTTAGTGGCAGGAAGTGAAAAGAAGAATCTCAGTGCTGTTGTTCTGCTTATTTACACTAGCCCTTGGTATGGCCCTAAGACAAATGAAGAAAGGAGCACTGGTCCCGGCACAGCCTGCGCTGGGAGAGGAATATAGTGAATTGTAGGAGGAAGAGGCCGGTGTAGTCAAGTTCCCATGTACCCCTGGAAGGCCAGACAGATTTGGAAGAGGAGGAGACGGGAATTAGGAGGAGACAGGAATGAACTTGAAATGAACTGGTATGAAGGCAATATGAGTAAGTAGGCCCCTCAAAATTAAAGCACAAGAGTAGGGGAGCTAGACGGAGTCAGCCGAGGCAAGCTGAATGGTCAGCCAAGACAGACAGAATGAACTATGGAAATAGAGGAGCAGGTCGGAGAGCCTGCACGGAGAAAGGATAGGGATGGTCAAATAATATCAAGCGCAGACCAGACGGTGACTGAGGAGGAGGAAGCAAGGGAATCGATGAGGTAGACACCCTGATGCAGTGTAGAAAGGCATCAAGAAGTAAATAGAGGAACCACGAGGGAAGGCATAGAGCCATGATAGGTATGCCCCAACTAAATATCTAATACAGGTCACGAAATGCCTGGAAGCAGATCAGAGATGGCATACGGTGCCACCTACTGGCCAGGAAGAGAAGGAGCCTGAGAAAAGCATGAATCTCTATGATAATATAGAAGGCATTGCGCCAGACTGGCAAACCGAAGAGCCAGGTAGGGCTGAGCAAGTGGACAAATGAGGAAAGGTCAAGACATCAAGCAATAAGCCATGCAAATTAAAATAATTGCAGACCATAGGGCATACAGAGCCTTGGCAGTGGCTGCTAAAGCACAACATGGTCCATCCCATGCTCCAAGGAAAGAAACAAGTACCTTGGAAGCCATGTTCCTTTTTTTTTTTTTTTTTCATCCTTTCTCTTGTTTAACACTCTACCCAGAGGTTAAACTGGAAATGTTTAGGTGAACTGCAAGCACTGCCGGTAGCAGCTGGGAGGTGAAACTGTCGCTCCCAGGAGGTGAAACTCTCCATAACATGTAATCCAGAAATATGTAGAGGAGAAGCCCCAACTGCACCATAATGATGAACTTACATTTCAAACGGCATGCTGCAATCTTCTGACCACAGACCGCTCACCTGGGTTGAGGTGCTCTAGAGGGCAAGCAATGCCAACAACTGCACGCCCCACACTGCATGAAAGACGCCATCCCTCATGGGTAATATGGTTCATGGGGTGGTTAGGGTGATGGTAGTCGTGAGGCAGTCCATGAGCGGGGCGATCCCCATAACTATGGATGCACAAGCCTTGTGGGAGATAGTAACGACGGTCCTTTGCACTCAAGTGACTATAAGGATGGGGTGGGGGCTGACAGGGCAGGTGGGATGAGCAGGAGGAAAGGGTTTTGGAGGCAGTGGCTGCTCAATGATGTCATTTTACTCAGAGTTTTGCTAGAAGGCGGCCACCACATTCGCAGGATAGCAAGAGAGAGCATGCTTTCTGTAGAACTATTCTCCGCTGCTCAGGAGGAGGAAGCAGGGAGGGAGGGAGGGAGGAGGAGGAGATGGTCAGCAATGGACGGAAGGGGGAGTTTGACAAGCCCAACGGCGGTTTCCAGAGGCAGCAGTAAAGCATCGCTACAAGATTATCCAAGCTGCTCAGACAAAAGACTCCCCGAGTAGCAAGAGAGTGGTATCAGATGGAAAACGGAGGCGCTCCCAGTCTCATCAATGCACCAACTCACACATCCGTAATGATCTCCAGTGCAGCACAGAAAGATGGCAAGTGAGTTGAGAACAAAGAAGGGACAGGACTGGGAAATGGAGATGGAGGGTGAGACATGCACTGGCAGCCTGAGGCAGCAGCCCAAACAAGGGGAAAAGCGGGCAGGAGAAAGCGAGGAAAGAACAGCAGCAAAAAAACAGAGTGATGGGATGTAGATCAGCACCTCCGGCTGCAACAAAAAAGAATCCTGGTAAGGCCCAGGATGTTGTGACCTTTAAACTCGATGGGGGAGTGATGTTGTTGCTCCGCCCATCAAACCACGGGCTAAAAGCCCTCCCATAACAAACTAAGACAGAATAGGTGATTAAACATTACAGTATGCTAAATCTTACACAATTAATAAATCAAATCACAGTGTACATAAATAATATGATAGAGGGGACAAGATGTAACAGAGGAAAAGAAATAGAAGAGGAGGGAGTGAGAAAAGGGATGATGAAGAGGTGGAGAGACAAAAGGGTTGAGGGGAGGGAAAAAAGAAGCAATGAAGAATGAAAAATAAATCAAAATATAAAAACATTAAAAAAGGGGCAAGGAGAAATGGAAAAACAGAAACTAAATGAAGAGCAATTACTGTTCAGTGGACTTGCTGCTTGATCCAGTTGCTACTTCTGTTTCACGGGGATTGTCCTCCTCGATGTTTGTGTCGCTGTCAGAATCTTCGTGCTGCATCTCCGATGTACGAGCTGCTCCTCATGCACATGACCAGAGTGCAGGCCCTCTTCTAACCCTGCTCATTTGCATAGTAGGGCAGGCCTTCAGACTTGAGCACCAATCACACAACACCATACAAGTGCATATGCAGGTGCCAGCTGCTTCCCCTTCAGGCAGTTTACATGCAGTCAATCAGCCAAGAGAGTAAACTGCAAACAGTAACACTTTCATTAGGCAGCAAACTTTCAGGGGGTCTACATCCAAAAAGTCCAGGCTTCCTTCACTTCTATCAAAAATGACAATAGTCTTTGTCTTGGGTCATTCACTTGACAAAATCATAGCACTTCGGGAATATCAGGATGAACACCACTCACATACATCAGTTTTTGTATTTTCTTTATTATTCCATACAATACATTCGTGGGCAACATTTCATAACTCCAATGCTACTTCTTCAGGCCCCTCTACATGCTGTGTCTATAGTAACTAGATTTTCTCCTTATTTTTATTAAGTTCTTTCAGTATCAGTAATACCTTTTTTCCTGAGGAGATGGTTCAAGGGCAGTGAGAGTTCCTGCGGATGCATGTATAAGCCAAGCGCTAGTGAGAGCACAGAGTGATGTGGCCCCTCTATCAGGAATGGATCAATTCCATGTAAAGTATTGACACTGAAAGAACTTGATATGAATAAGGAGAAAAATCTAGTTGCTAGAAACACTCTATATAGTGGGAGCTGAAGAAGTAGCGCTGCTGTTATGAAACATTGCCCAGAAATGTGTTGTGTTATGGAATAATATAGAGGATTGTGTATGATCGCTCATACACAACAAGGGTATGTTTCACTCGAGAGGTTTTCACGGTAACTGGAGACCTCAAGAGCGTAGCTCAAGAGGTCTCGTTACCATGGAAACCTCGAGAGTTGAAAAATACTTTTGTTGTGTATGAGCGATCATACAGTCTTTATAGTGTATGGTCCTCATACATAGAGTGCACTTAATTTCTTCCCTACATCTGTGTGCAGTTTTTTCTGCCTTCTGGCATGTTTCACTGCATAGCAGTTCCAGTCGCCGCTGGTGCATACAGTACACACCCAGCTCTCACGCATGCGCACCACCTGCTAGGTGTTATGCTGCATTAGCTATAGCTAGCGCAGCACACAGCTACGATGATGTAGCTAGTGCAAACAACAGCGGGGCTGTTGTGAGCATGGATTTGGATGTCAACAGCGAAGTTTCTACCATACACTATAAAGAGAATACAAGAACAGATGCATGAGTGGTGTTCATCCCATTATTCCTGAAGAGCAAACTTTTGGGGCCTACAGCTTAGTGGTTTCTGAACTGATTTGTTTCAAATAATCTTTAACCGGTGTTAGAGGTCTCAGGGTACCCAATGCATGGCACACCCTAGTTCTACCATCTCCCAAATCCTAGCAGATGAGCCCAAACATGTAAGGGCTGGGTCACCCTCCTGCATCTAGAGATATATGATGGCATCTCATCCAGGAGAGCACCTGCCTTACACCATGAACACCAGTTCTTTACCATTACCAGTTACCTTGCCATCTCGGGTCAGGGCAATAGGGGCTAGGGCAACTTAACCATACTCTGGGCACCGCTAACATGAGACCACACGTAAACTACGCTATTCATACTGGAGCTGGGACAAGCATGGTATAGTTTATTAGCTACTGAGGTGGCACACAGCTCTCTGGGCATTTTCCTGGCCACACACTTTCAAGATATTCCAGTGCACACTACATCCAATTATTCTATTGGGCCATGCCCTAAATGACCACTCCCCAAATACTCTAGGCTTCTATCTAGCCCCCACTCTAGTGTTGTATCCCTCCGACTGCTATTTCTCCATCACTGGTCTGGTGATCTCCAGTGTTTTAGTGGGGTCTGTCGCTCACTGTATTACCATAATTGTTACTAGATTCTCCCTGAAACTAAAAGGGCATACTAACATATTGGTTTTAGTAATGGGTCTTTTCAACCCTATAAATCCTTAACCTCCCCCTTTCAGGGTCTCTGGTGCCCCAAGACTGACTGTGCAGTGGCACTTCCAGGCAGGGCAAGCACTACCCTGAGGGCAAGTTGTGTCAGCACATGTCTTTTAGATGCCCATAAAAGGATGATAAATTTATTTATTTATTATTTATTTATTTAGTTTTGTTAACTGGTAGGTGCACTAGTCATAAATGACTATTTTCAGGCATGGCCGGGAGAGTACAACAAAAGGAGAACAGTTGAACAACAGCAACATGGGTACAATAATACAAATAGAGGAACAGTACAGCAGTGCTACAAAAATACAATGGGTAGCAACAACAAAAAATAATGGCAAGCATTATACAGATAATGGCAGTAAGACATATAATAAGTGCAGAAACCATGGACCCGACCTGTGGAGTGAAAGGGTTAATAAGATAGTAAGGTTATATAGAGAGAAATGTGAGGAATGTTCAAACATAACAAGAAAGACTGACAAAAGGAAGGTCAGGGGTGGTAATTGGCAAAACAACAGTGGATGGTCAGCAACAAGGTTCAAGAAGGAAGAGAGCTAGTATTCAAGAAGTTATTTACAAAGAGAAGGAAAAATATGGGGAGGGGAAGAGGAGACAGTCTTGGAGCTGGATTAGAGCAGGGGTGACATTACTGGTAAGTCTCAGGAGCTTCAGGTTGGGTCAAAGCATGTACAAGTATCAGCTAAGGATAGATAACGACGATATTCACTTTTAAATCCAAAGTGAGACTGAGACAGCCGGAGGTTGAGTGGAAGAGCATTCCATAGCCTGGGAGCAGAGAATTGGAAGGCCCCTGTGCCTTTAGTCGTCCGACATCTCAGAATATAGAGCAAGGATTTGTCAGCTGATCGCAGGCCATGGGAGGATGGTTGAGGGACCAGCAACACCGCCAGCTGGGATGTTTTTTTTCCCGGATGATCGAGTCCATTAGTGATCCTAGGTAGTATTGTCTACTAGCAGAGGGTGAGAGCCAATTCAGATCCTTATAAAGAAGGCAGTGATGTTTGAGTCGAGGCGACGAAGAGGCAAGTCGGCATATATTGTTATAAGTTACATCCCATTTTAGTAGGGAGGTTTTATGGGCAGAGGTAAGAATAGAGGCACCATAAGTAAGGGTTGGGAGAAGAATACCAATGGCAATTGCTAATTTGGCCAAGGGTGTAAGCATATAGGTCGTTTTGTAAGCTACTACTAATTTCAAGTTTACAGCTTTGCACGAGGACTGAATGTGAAGATTAAAATCCAGGGACTGGTCCAGCGGGATCCCAAGGTACTTGAAGGAAGTAACATTTTCAAGTGGAAATCCTTCTGGGTGAAGAACCTCCAGTAAACTAGAACAGGTCTTAATCTTTCTGCAGAACCTAGAGTATGGCTTTTATTTTCTTTCATTTAGTACAAGCTTACGGTCTAGTAGCCAGTCTAAGACCTTATTGAAGTCTGAAGTAAGTGATGTGTTTATGCAGGCAATACTAGAAGACTAGTGTAGATGATCAGGTCATCAGCGTGAGAGAATAGCTGAGTAGGATTCCAGGACCTCAGCTGCATTGTTGATAAAAATTGAGAATAGAAGGGGCCAAGGATAGAGCCCTTGGGGACCCCAAGGTTGATAGTAGACGTGTTGGACAGGGAGGAGTTAAATTTGACAGCTTGTGACCTGTTTGACAGGTAGCTACAGAACCAGTCCACAACAGGGGTAGAGAAATGGAATTTATGGAGAGTGGAGAGAAGCAGGGGATGGTCTACAAGGTCAAAGGCCTTAGTGAGGTCAATGAAGATGGCACCTGTGAGTTTTACAGAGTCCATGTTGGACAGAATATCAGTAGTTAGTTGAAGAAGAGCCGTGGTGGTGCTATGACCTTTTCTAAAACCATGCTGGGTGTCTGAGAGGAGATTGTAGCGTGTAAGGTAGTCAATGGTCTGTGATGCAACTATTTTCTCTAGGATCTTGTTAAGGACAGAGAGAATTGCTATAGGTCTGTAATTGGCCATGTCCTTTGGGTCACCTTTTTTAAAGACAGGTGTTACTCTTATGGATTTCCATAGGTCTGGCACAGTGCTATGGATAATGGATAAAGTGTAGACTCTGGCAATCGGAGAGGCAATGAGTGTAGCAGCCAGCTTAAGAAGATGAGGTTCCGGTGAGTCAGAACCAGAGATGGTATTGGCAGATATGGATCTCAGTAATTTCAGAACTTCCGCTCTTGATATAGCCTTGAAATAGAATGGTGGCACTGGAGGAGCATCATATGATAGGGCAGTATGGTTGTCTGCTGGTTGTGTGGTAGATGGATTGGAGTGTGATCCACTAGGTTGTAAAGCCAAGGTATAGTATGACAGATCAGAGAAAAGATTGTTAAAACTGAGATGGTCCTAGGGTCATTACAGTGTGCCCCATTGATGTTTATTTCATCAGGAGTGACCGACTCAGGTACCGAGAAATGTTTTGACATGGGCAGAGAATTTCAGGTCGCAGGCTGAGCTTTGTAGAAGGTCCTTGCAGTATCTGCTTTAGCAGCTCTAACTTGTCTCTTACATCTGTTCTTTAGTTCACGATAGACAATAAGATCTGACTGTAGGCCAGTTTGTTTGTAGCGGATCCAAAGCTTGTCCCTCTGGCACAGATTATCAAGGAGGTCTTTATGCAGCCACCTCGTCTGTTTTCCTCTGACCCTCCTAGTAGTCTTGGGGGCATGTTTATATTGAATGGTAAGAAATTCATTTATGAATATCTGTAGAGCAACCTCCACATCCTTTGTTTGATAGATACCTGCCCAGTCGATATTGGAGACATCATAGAGAAATGCATCCTGGTCAATATGAGCTAGATTTGAAAACGTGATTAGTCTTGATGGAGGAGATGGAGGCGCAACCATAGATAGGATACAAAAAGTGAGTGAGTGGTCTGTTAGTGCATCTGCAAGGATTCCTGCTTTTGACACATGTTCCATATGGTTAACCGTCACCCAGTCTAGGAGTGTACCCGTTTGATGGGATGACGTGGCTCTAGTTGCTTCAGAGATCAACTGGTGAAAATTATAACTAAGCGTGAGTGATTGCAAGGATATTTGAGTTGACCCTAACCAACTGAGGTTAAGATCACCTAGGATGACAGCCTCATTATGATTTACAGTCTGGGAGGTGATGTCAAGGAGTTCTTGAAGACCTACTATTCCCCAGCAGGGGGATTATAGGCACAGATAATATGAAGCTTCTTCTCCCCCAATACAATAGTTGCCTGTATGAATTCACACACTGCGGGAGAGGCAGATGCCGGGACAATAGAGATGTTGAGGTGGTTTTTGAAGAATAGGGCAACTCCACCTCCACGCTTGGATGAGGAGCTATCCCGCCAGAACAGGGAATAGTTAGGCAAGGAGCATATGTCATCAGGTATTCCGGGTTTTAGCCAAGTTTCTGTGAGACAGAGTACATCAGGATTGTAGAGTTTCACCCAGGCCTTGAGTTCTGCATGGTGACAGGTAAGACTTCTGATATTGATATGGGCAATTAATAATCCTTTGTTGGACATGCCAGATAACTCATTTGGGGAAAAGAAACAGGTAGGTGGACCTGGATTTAGTCTGACATCCCCAGATAGCAGAATAATGATCATGGCTAGGAACCAAAGCCTTGCACAGTGGCAGGTTAGGGTGAAAGCACATCTCCATGGCAGCTTCCTCCTGGCATGTAGAGGGTAACAGATGCTGCCTCTAACAAGGAGGGAAGGGTTAGGTTGCAGATATGAAAGTACATCAGCTTAAGACATTACTGCTAAATGCTTTAAAGCTATAGTTGGTCCGTCCACATGTGCCTCTCTTCCAACATCACACTGAGAATCCTAGTGGCCCAAAGAACAGGCTTCCATGCCTGGCACCAGGCCAGGGACATACACACCCCGACTCTTGCCAGGCCTCCTCCCACCTGATGACTAAACTTCAGCTACACTGCCAGGGGGTCACTATTCAGTCTACCTAGGACTTTTTTAACACACACACACACGTTAGAGCATTTTTTTCTGAGCAAAGTTCACTCACAGTTTGCTCTATATTCTGGAACTCCCTCCTCTCCTCCTATTGGGAGTGAACCCACAAGGGTTCTGGTGACCTCCCTTGAGGGTTGGCCCACCACTTCTCCTAATGTTCCTGTTGGCTCCTGATGGTCTCTGCTTTTCTCGAGGCAAGCTCTCTGGGTTTACACATCACCCAGCTGCTCGAGTTGCTCACCTCTGGAGACTGGGCATGAGGCGACCAGTGCCATCTCATCACAGGGACCCTGCCACTGTCCCTGGGACCATAGGCCTCCTCAGCCCAGTTGCAGCCAAAGAGCCAGCTCCTCTGCCCCTTTGCCTCCCCCTCTAATAGCTCTTCTGGGGAATGGCAGGACCGTGACTATTCATGCCCTAGTTTCCTCGCTCCTTGCTGAGTCAGGACACTCACAACACAAATACTCAGACATCCTGTCTCAAGGGCAAACCCTCTGAAGAACAACTCTCAGTGTCTGGATTAGCCCTTCAGGTGCTCTCTAGAGACATGCCTTGAGCTGCTAAAAGAGAGAGACTGGTTACATTTGAAATACATACACAGCTAATACAGTAGGGAAAGACATCTGAAAAATGTGAGTGGACCATTTTCCTTACCTATGTTGCATGGGATGGGTCTTGGTACTGTAGTGCTGGCATATGCTTCTGAAGAAGAGCAAAACTTTCCAACGGAAGATTTCTGCTGTGTAATAAAGTTGTGGAACGCATTACCAAAGGAAGTGATAAGTGATCAGAGTTTAAAGTAATCAGAGTTTCGATACTAGGCTTGACACACACCTGAAAGGAAAAGGCATTTCAGGTTATTGCTGTTCAGCTATCAGGAAGGTGGAATAGATTGGCGGGATGGTCTTACTACAGCTCACTCCACCTATTTACCCACAGTATGTACCTACAGTATTGTACCTATGCAGCTCCAGTTACATACATAACATTTTGTGGGTGTGTCACCTGCTTCTACGTGTGGATCTTGTAACACCACTTTGATACATCAAGGCTTGACTGTGATCTATGTTGGCCTGCTTGTAAAACATGCAGAATTCCTAAGCAGTGGTACTTACCTTTGTGTTTTCTTGTGGAATATTACCTGACCTCTGTCGGATCTACATTGGCTGTAAGTTCTGATTCAAGATTTAAAGTTCTTCTGTTAGTATTTAAGCTCATTAATGGGTTTGGGCCCTCGTATGTCAGGGGTGATCTTGTGCAAACATGCCTTCCAAACCCAGAGGCCCACTGTGAGAAGATGCTTATCGCTGCACCTCTCCATCTCAACATCTACACATTTATTTATTCAAAATGTTTTACCAGGAAAGACATACTGAGCTGGTAACAGCTCATTTCCAGATGTGTCTGGGGAGGGAAGTAAAGTAAACAAATCCAATAGGTGCTAGAGGAAATACATAAATTGAGTGTTTACAATATCTGTGCCAGGTAAAAACAGTGCAAATCAAAATAATATGCAAAGTACAATACATTAATTAATGTGCAACACCAACATTCAGTGAAAAGTAAATCCATTGTCCAATATGCCTAAGGTTGATAAAACTGCACAAAATCTGTAGCAGTAAGCAATCCAATAACCAGGCAGAAGTGGGGACTCCTAGAGCATAGCAGCACAAATAAATACTCACACCATAGGTGGAGGGCAGACCAGGTCAGAGGTCAGGAACAGTAGCAGGAGGGAGATGTAAAGTCATAAAGAAGAGATCGAATGGAGAAAGCAGAAGAGGCTGAGTGGACAGAAATGGGAAGAGAGACCCAGAGCATGGTTGGATTCCCTACATTTACAGTGTACAGTAAACTTGCAAGTAACAGAATGTGTCTCCATCATTTGAAACAAAAGCATCTAAAGTTTCCCATATTGTTAAAGCCTTTGAAATTCAGCTACAACATGGTTGAAACTCAATAATGCCAGCACTGCTAGCTGGTGATATGACAGTATGTAGTGCCTCAAAGTATGGGGGCACTACAGAAAAAGGGGATATACAGTGTGCCCTGGGGTGTCTTGTTGTCCGTGTGGGCTTTGGGGCAGTAAATGGGGCCTCTGTGTGTGTATTCTTCCCCCTCACAATGACCGGGCAGGGCCAAAAAGAATAAAAAGAGAAAAAGGTTTTTTTTTTTTATTCTCTCGGCTGCCCGTTCTGCTGCATTCGATTCCCCTCCCTTTCCAGAGCAGGCAGCACGAGAGTGGGACCGATGTCCCTGGCTGGCACGCAGTGCCCGTTTGAAAATTTGCCATTTGATTTGGCCACGGGCTCAGGGTTCTAGAACTGGAACCCCGAGTGCCTTTTGAGAGGAGAAACAGCCATTTTTTTAGAGAGATCCAGTTGGCCTGTGGAGTGGAGAGGGTGACAGGAGTGCAACTAGGACGGTGGCTTACCTGAGGTGTTGGTAACTGGTCCTGTTGACTCCCTGGTGTTTCCCCCTCCTCCAGCCAGTGAAGACCCTGATGTCTACTGCTCTGGTGGTGCTTTCTGGTGTGCAGTTGAGTCCAGCGGTCGATGCCGCCGAAAAGTTCAGCACTCAGTTCCCTGCAGCAGTGTGGGCTCAGTTCAGCCTCATTTTTTTAATTTTATAATAAAAATAAAGTGTACAGTCCCTTGCCGATGGCATAGGAAGAGCCATATTGTTACAGAGAGTCGTCGGGTATCCTTAATTCCTACAAGGCCCCCTGCTGCCTTAGTCATCAGCCTCCCTGCCTGCCTGTTTGAAGCCCTCCCTCTGCCTGAAACACTTCCCGCCTGTGTTGTCTTCTGGGATTCAGCTTGATCTTGGTGGTCCTCCGGTGGATCCTTCACCAAAGAAGCTCAATGTACCTTCGTTCTTGGCAATCCTTGCAAGTGGATTCTACTCCAAGTCTTGGTTCCCTCATCCTTGGTAGCCCTGGTTGAGGGTTTGCAGGGAACTTCAGCCAGTCTTTGTTCCTTCATTCTTGGCAGCCCTGGTCAAGGGTTTGTGCAGGAGAACTTCAACCAGTCTTTGTTCCTTCATCCTTGGCAGCCCTGGTCAGAGGTTTGTGCTGGGGAAGAGTTCAGCAGAGTTCACTTCTCTTCTACTAGAGTATTCCGGCAACCTTAGAGAGTGGGTTGGCCAAAGAATCAGGGTCTGTTTAAGAATCTCTCCTACCCCCTCCAACCTTTCCTAGGTTTTCACACAGGTGTAACTTGGCTCCAAGCAGGAACCCCCTTTTTCCCTTTTACCCTATTGCTACTCCATTCTTCAGCTGTGCACACGAAGACGGCAGAAAAAGTTTGGACTTCCTTTAACACCATGAACTCTTAGAGGTGGTTATGCCACCCGATCCTTCGGGATCTGCACTGGTACCCATTATTCACTGTAGTGATTGTCTCACCTCATTATAGAGTAATAGATGTTTGAATAGTTCATTAGATTGTTTAGAGAAATCTTAGCATAGAATGCAATAGATAGTGACCTTAGGCCGAGATGCACCCCTTAGTGACAGTAGAGAATGTTGGTTACTGTTATTGTATAGTTTGGTTCCCCTCTTCCATTGTGACTGTGTCTACCTTTCCCTGTGGTATGAATAAAGCCCGTTGGGCATCAAACTTATAGATTGTCTCCTGCTTTTCCTTACCGGGTGCCTCCATCCACCCAACCCCATTAGAACCACAGCATTGTCTCGCCAGTCCACCTGCTTGTGGCAATGCTGGTGGTGCAGCTGAGACAGGCGATCCTCAAGGTCAGCACTCAGATCACCACAAGTAAACCCTGTTTTACTACAGTATATGGAGCAGAAGTAGGGTTGTCAGAACCCTCTGAAGTTCTCGGTTCTAGTTCTAGTCTAGAACTTTGAAAAGTTCTAGTGTTCTAATCTTTTAGAACTTTTAGAACTCGAACCCTATTTTTTATTGTGCTGCCAGTAACGAAGATAGTAATAAAATACATGTAAAGGAAAACTGTTCAAAATAAGGGGAGAGAAATTATCTTGTGTGACATTGATAGGAATACAACTAGGTTTATCTATAGTTTCTTCTGTTTGCTAAAGTCAGCAACTTAACACCTAAACAGGCCCACGCACCCACCCATATGTTAAAAGTTTTCCTGCTGCAGCTGCATCATAGTTCCTTAGTGAAAGAAAGAGGCACATTAGCCATTTATGTACTCAGCTATATATACTAATCGTCATGAATCAGAGAAAAATAACTGATATTACCTAATTTCAGCTATTTGCTGCTTCTGTTTTAAATGAGTGAATCAAACGTTGCTATGTTTAAAAGAAAGCTTTTATAACAAAGTCAAGCTAAGTACTACAGCAGCAACATGTGGAACTGTTACAAAACATATTATGTCATAACATATTCAGTCAAGACATTGGAATAAAAAATATTTGCAGAAACCACAAGAAGGCTGCCCAACCTAAGTTGTGCCTGTGTAAAATTGAGCATCAAGAATAGTTTCAATATATTAGTATGACCAGATCATAGTATAGAATGCTAGGATAAACATTTAAACAGACAAAAGGTCCTTGTCTGTTTAAACTGTTTTGTCCTGCATGGGCGCTTCTGTACTGTGATGCTATCAGTTAAAAACGCATAATACAGTATATTTTTGGAAGTGTTGGTGCTGTGTCTTTGTTCTTAATAAAAAAATATGCCAGTCATTGTTGCTGGCAAAATGCATGCAATTTTCTAAGGTAATGCATATATATACCAACATTTTGTTGGCAAATTGAAGTAATACATACAAAAATTCTAAGATGATGCATTTTGCAGCTGATACTTCAATAAAATCTGTATTTCAGTACATAAATAAAACAGTGGTTTCTCACCACATACTAAGGAACATTTATGTAGCTGCAGCAGTTGGCATGTGATGTTTAAGGACAGCGCTGTCAACCCCATTATGTATCAAATTATCACTACTTATAAAGCAAAACACTATGATACGTCACATTCTGTGAAAACTGCTGATGCAGATTTTCTTTATTTCTGATTCCTTTATTCTTTTTTAAAGGGGACAGGACAATTGTGCTAGGTGGCAGCAGTTTGCAATGTATTTAATAAGATATATATTATGTGTACAGTAGGTTCGGTCTGTCATCATTTTTTTCCTCACCATCCCCAGCTGATCACGAATCTGTAAATGAAAGAACTAAAACAACACCCACCTTTCACCCCATCACCCATTCCACTTTTCTTCCACCACCCTCATCTGTGCAGTAGCATCCATGCCACCCTTACACCCATGTTAAAACCAACCCACAACCCTCACCCATGTACTAGCATCCATTTTTCGTTTATGGCTAACATTTCTGTAATTGAAAAAATAATAAACAGCTACCAATTAGAACTCATTGTTTTGTCCTCTTTAAAATTGAAAAATAGACCGTTGCCTGTCCCAGCCCATGCTGATGCACCACAAAGTCACAGAAGGTAAATCCAAAATATATGTTTGCACTTTAACTATAAATAATATGATACAGAAAGGATTGACGTGACAGTGTCCCTTTTATGCCAAATTTGGGCCTGTTCCCACTGATGTTAAAATTGCCCTGTATATAAAACTTGTTGACTTTAGTTTAGACCCTAGCTACAAAGCAGTTTGCCATGAAATGGTGAAAGTTTTGGGGGTATATAGTCCAAGGTAGTAGATCGAGAAAGGAGAGAGATGACAACCAAAGTCATCACAGTCTGTAAAAGTTTCCTTTTTGGTGCAGAGAGACTCCGTCCCACACAGTATTTTTACCAGCCACCACCATCTGAGTTGTCATCATCACCATCAACATCCACAACATCAATCACTTCAGGATCAGTTTGTATACTCTTGTAGGGATACGAAAATCTTGACTTATTAACTTTAATAAAAGTTAACGTGTGTACATTTTCTGGCAGCAACCTATTTCTGGTGTCTGTCACAATATTGCCAGCTGTACTAAACATGCTTCTGAAGAGACACTTGTTGCAGGACAACCAAGATATTTACAGGCTTCATCATACAGCTCTGTCCAAATTGACTTTTTGATCTCCAGTATTCAAAAGGGCATGCATCAATAGGAATAGGCAGTTCTTGCAGGTAACTGTCTACCATGTTGGACAGAGACCGCTCAGAAGAGGAATCAGCAGAAGCAGCTGGTATGGCAGCAATTTGGGAAAGGTTTTGCCACAGATTTAGCTTGCTACTAAGGGCTGAAGAAGTGGCAGTTGTGGAACAACTATTGTTAATGTTTGGTGACTTTTCCAGTTCTGTATCCCTTTGTGAAGATGAACCTGCATGTTGTGGTGATGACAACCTGATGGTACTGTGCGTGTCTGTGTTTGACTCCTGTGAGTGCTGCAGCTCATCTAGCAACATACATTTGTACTGCTCTATATCATCTGTTTTTGGAAGATGTATAGCCTTGAACCTGGGATCTAAGAGAGTTGCAAGGATGTAGTGTCTTGATTTCGCTATTGCAACTAATTTGTCATTGGTTTTGAAGCGCTTGCTCATTCTCTTTATGAGATTCCCATGATATAGGCGAATGTTGTCTGCGCTCAGATCTGTCTTTTCTATTTGTAGATTTAGAACACTAAGATGATGCGAAATGAGCATTATGAGTAGGATAACCTGACTCACAGATGTACCTTCAGAAGACATGTCCCTTGTAGCTGTCTCAAAAGGAGCTAGGATACAGCACACTGTCTCCATTAATTTCCACTGCAGCACAGACAGCATAATGCCATCTCCAATAATGTAACTGGAGCAGTACTCATGTACAGCTTGCTTTTGCTCCAAGAGGCGCTGCAGCATATAAAGCATTGAGTTCCAACGAGTGGAAACATTTTGAATCAGCTTTTGCTGGGGCAGCTTGTGTTTTTTTTGCAGTTCGGACAATGTCCGTATAGCCTTGGTTGAATGTGAAAAGTGAGTCACAATTTTTTTGCAAACAGCAATCATACCATCCACTTGTGTTTCGTTGCTGAGAAATCCCGCGACAATTAAGGTAAGCAATGTGCAAAGCAAGAAGCATGCAGAAATACTCCATCCTGTATTGCTTTTTAAGATGTTGGCTCCATTGTCACTTACTATGAAGCCACATTTTAGACCATGAGAATAAACCCATTCGCTCAAGGAGGTCATTTAGTTCCTGCAAGATGTTTGTAGCAGTATGACTTTGCCTAAACTTCTTATATGCAGCAGCTCATCTTTGGGGTGTCTTTGTTTTTGAAGAAGCACAAGAAAACGTGACCCAATGAGCGTAAGGGACATGTAATCTATGTTTTGAGTGCTGGTCCACATATCTGTTGTGACATGAATAACCCCACCCTCTGCAGTTTTAAGTGCAAGCATCACTGTCGCTTTTAAAGCCTGATAAATGTTTGGTATTTCAACATAGGAAAAGTACCTTCGATGAGGAACATTGTAACGAGGTTCTGCTAATGTCATGAGCTCACTAAAATCCTCATGATCTACCAAAGAGTATGGGAGAAGGGCTCGCTAACAGTTCACCAATTCGGTGATTAAGATGAAGGGTCTTTGGATGATTTCTAGTAAAGGTATTCTTCCTTTCAAATGCCTGAGACAGTGTTAGCTGTTTGCAACATGTCCCTGCTGGTTTATTATACACCGTGCTTCGATGGGCAGATGGATGCAGAGATGGTGGACTAGGACTTATACATTCAGTGCCATCACTGGATGTGCAACTGGTACTAATGGTGCTGGCATTGGTGGTAACAGTGATCCTAGGGCTGGCAGTGGTTCTGCCGCATCAAGTTCAGACAATTCAGTATCCATTTCAGATTCCTGATCCTGACCCTTCTCACTGCGGTCTGGAAGATGGAGGACATGGGTTTTGGTTTGGATGATCAAGCAAAACCGAATGCTTTTTCAGATGCATGCTAAGAGCTGTAGTGCCAAGGCGCATGACACAACTTTACCACGGCTTACACTCTGTTTACACAGGAACAAATTGCTCTACATGGATCAGTTTTACTGACTGAGAAATAATTCCACACCTCAGATGTGACAGATTTTGTTCGAGTGCTAGGAAGATAGCTAAAGACTGTTTGTGTCTTTTCACCTGTCCTAACAGAACCTGGGACATGCTCCTTGGTGCTGGAAGAGTGGACAGAAGACTCTGATGGATTTTCATTGCTGGCCAACACAGAAGTGGTGGATTCAATGGATATGTCCTTTTCATTGCCAACAGTGCTGGATGTATTTGCAAGTGCACTACCTGATTCATTGTCAGCAGACTTGCTCATTTCACTTTGTTGAGGAAGTAATGATTTGTCACGAGACACAACAGTGTGGGACTGAGACAAAGAGCTACTGTCTGAGTCAGAGAGGGACTCACTGTCACTTGCATTATTGCTGCTAGTCACAGGGATCTTAACGGCATGAATGGCATACCTTATGGTGCCTCTCCGTGTGACCCCAGCAGCTGTACAGGTTTTCTTAAAAGGTCCCCCCTTTACCACACTTCACTGTTGCTCTTTTTGCTGTTTGTTGAATTTTTATCACGTGAAACATTTTGGTTATTTCTGTTAGCACCAGGATTACCACTACCACCAACACCTGCTCCAACACCAGCACTAAATGCTTCATCTATGTTGGTGTCAGCCATAACAGACAGTAAGTACCAGTACTACCAGTCCAGTATACTGCAGTGAACACACCAACACCCAAACAATTCCTGTGTAACAAAGCAATGTGATCTGTAATCGCTGGCTACAACTCCAAAATTTTATTTTGGTTGTGTGACACTGTGATACGTGGACTGAAAGTAATTGAAGAATATGACAGTTTTCAACTAAAGGATCCCAGGTTCAAGGCTTACAGAATGATTGGGCTGCTGGGCATAGGCATACACATAGCAATCAAAGGGCACACAGCAGCAGGGTGATGGGCTGACCACAGGAGATCGAGTCACACACGTAACCAGGGAATGAGAATTATATTTCTACATTTCTGTCATGTAAGGTTAATGCCACCACACAACTGGCCACTGGGCTTCTCTCTGTAACACACACTGGTAGGTATCAGTGCAGTCAAAGGCACAGCAGCAGGGTGATGGGCTGACCACAGGAGACGGAGTCACATACGCAACCCAGGGAATGAGAATTATATTTCTACGTTTCTGTCATGTAAGGTTAATGCCACCACACAACTGGCCACTGGGCTTCTCTCTGTAACACACACACTGGGTAGGGTACAGTGCAGTCAAAGGGCACACAGCAGCAGGGTGATGGGCTGACCACAGGAGACGGAGTCACATACAAACCAGGGAATGAGAATTATATTTCTAGCTTCTGTCATGTAGGTTAATGCCACCACAACTGGCCACTGGGCTTCTCTCTGTAACACACACACTGGGTAGGGTACAGTGCAGTCAAAGGGCACACAGCAGCAGGGTGATGGGCTGACCACAGGAGACGGAGTCACATCCGCAACCCAGGGAATGAGAATTATATTTCTACATTTCTGTCATGTAAGGTTAATGCCACCACACAACTGGCCACTGGGCTTCTCTCTGTAACACACACACTGGGTAGGGTACAGTGCAGTCAAGGGCACACAGCAGCAGGGTGATGGGCTGATCACAGGAGACGGAGTCACATACGCAAACCAGGGAATGAGAATTATATTTCTACGTTTCTGTCATGTAAGGTTAATGCCACCACACAACTGGCCACTGGGCTTCTCTCTGTAACACACACACACTGGGTAGGGTACAGTGCAGTCAAGGGCACACAGCAGCAGGGTGATGGGCTGACCACAGGAGATGGAGTACATCACGTAAACCAGGGAATGAGAATTATATTTCTACATTTCTGTCAAGGTTAATGCCACCACACAACTGGCCACTGGGCTTCTCTGTAACACACACACTGGGTAGGGTACAGTGCAGTCAAAGGGCGCACAGCAGCAGGGTGATGGGCTGACCACAGGAGACGGAGTCACATACGCAAACCAGGGAATGAGAATTATATTTCACGCTTCTGTCATGTAAGGTTAATGCCACCACACAACTGGCCACTGGGCTTCTCTCGTAACACACACTGGGTAGGGTACAGTACAGTGCAGTCAAGGGGCACACACTGGGCTTCTCTCTGTGACACACACACTAGGGTTACTTCAGAAAGATTTATTTGCCTTTTTTTGCCCCCCTACGTTTCTGTCATGTAAGGTTAATGCCACCACACAACTGGCCACTGGGCTTCTCTCTGTAACACACACTGGGTAGGGTACAGTACAGTGCAGTCAAGGGGCACACACTGGGCTTCTCTCTGTGACACACACACTAGGGTTCAGAAAGATTTATTTGCCTTTTTTTGGCCCCCTTGTATGCTTGTTGCTGGCAGCTGCTGAGTGTACAGTGTGCTGCAGTTTCAAATAATCACATTTCACATTCACAAAGGTTCTTATAATCTTCAGTCTTCTTATTTTATTTTTAGTCTCTCTCCGGTCCTCCTCCAGTCCTCCTGATATTGGTCTCATCAATCCCTCCCTATTCCCCAGTCCCTTCCCCAATCTTGATTAATCCTCCGATTCCCTCCTTCTGTCCTGAACCGCCCCTAGTCCCACTCCCAGTCTCCCGGATTTTTGCTTTTTCTTGTTCTCGGTCTCATAGAGAAGAAGTGGCCACGACTGGACAAGAGTAGCGGACGCGCTAACCGCTTTTGCTACAGTTTGCTGGTGCTGCCTGCTGCTGCTGCCTCTGTCTGCGATGATCCTCAGTCAAATGGCGCTCCTCCTCATGGCGCATCTCTTTAAATACCCCCACAGATCCCGCTGCTCGCGTTGCTTACTCGACCCCATGTCGTCTCGTGGTGATTCGAACCCTTTTGCGAACCGTTTAGTGTTCGAGTTCTAGTTAGAACTCAACACCGAAAGGTCTGAGGAGGGTTCGAACCTTGCCAACCTGTTCTGACAACCCTAGCAGAAGTGTGGGGGCAAATTTCAACTCCATATGTGAAAACCACTGTTATACAGAGGATAAAGTGTGGTCAGCGGTGTGTAACCACACTATGCTTATCTTCGAGTGGTTCCCTTGGCATCTCTGTTAAACCTCGAAAGCGAAGCTCGAGAGGTTGATAGAGTTGCCAAGGGAACCACAAGAAGGCAAGCATAGTGTGGTTAGACACCACTGACCATAAGTTGTCTTTTACAATGTATGGTCAGTGGAAAAAAATGATAGAAAAGACAAGTTTTTATGCTGACTTTGCAATTAGACACTACTATGAGACAGGCTGCTGGCTTACCTTGTGATGAAGGAAGATATACTCATTCCTGGATTTGAATACAAGTAGGTTTAATTAGAGACATAAATTTAATTACATGCTATGAAACTTTACAGAAATAATTAAATTAAATAGTAGAAACACTACTTTGACTGTCAGAAACCATGCAGTCTTTGAAAATAAATTATAACTGTCTGTTGTTTTGATCACATGGTTAGTTGTGCCAATCAGGAGTGCCCTGAAGCATGGTATGTGTTGCAAACTCAGCCCAATCATCACGCAGATCCGAAATGAGAGAGAAGAACACAACAACAGCATTTTTATTTACCATCAAGGTATGTTCACATATTTATCTTTAGTTACATCTGTGGGCTGTTTCAAAGAGGGAGGGGGCTTTAGGGTGGCAAACACACACAAATGTTTTTGTTTTTCTATGGAAATTCACAGTTCAAACTAACCTGCTATGAGTCATCTTCTGACGAGGAGTCCAGTATAACTGCAGCATGTTTCTTCTTCTGAGGACAGTAGTAGTTGTTGTTGGTCACATTCAGAGTAATCCCATGGTGAAATATGCAATTGTCCCCACACAGGTTGAAATTTGTTAACTCCGATAATGGGAACAGTGGCCTTTATTGGATCCCTGTCTGGATGTTCACAGTTCGCATACATTCTCGGCTTACAGTCCTTCTGTCCCTAGGGTTTTCACCAGAACACATTTTTGTCTGACACTCTGTATACTCCAGAAATTGCTGCCCATCTGTGTCCTGCAATTAGACTAAGGTCACCCCATCTTAAGGCATACTGCTGTGCTGTACAGAGGGCATAGTAAAGCCCATTGTTGGAAAACAACATGTTTAGAAGGCCCACAGGACTATATATGCCAAGAGTGCCAATGGTGTATAGTTTATCAATGTCTACTGGCATTAGGGCTTCTGACCTGTTAGGTTTACTACCTTTCCCCATTTTTTTTATTTTTGTTTAGCTGACAAGGTAGCTAGGGTGTCAGTGAAGTCTTCTGTATTGCCGTGAAAGATAAAGTGCCCATAATCCTTCTATTGTAAATATCTATCTAGGCTGCCCAGTATCCTTCTTAATGTTAAGGGCTCATATTCAGTGCTGTCATGCCTTTTTATTTTATAGATGAACTCCACATTCAGATTATCCAGTTCTTTTACAGGAATGGCAGAGATATTACGTAGCTCCCCCACATCTGGCGAGACACAACCTGAACAACTGCACATCAGATTTCATTTTCCTTAAGGGACATTTGTTTTGCTGCTCTTCAATAAATGCTTGTCGGTCACTGAAATCAGGCTTGGAATAGATAGCTGACGCCATTGTTTATTACACCATGATTATACCATGTACTTGTTCTTGCCTGTTGTTCTTCTTGAATGTACCTTTGTAATCTCCCAGGTCGCACCTGAAATAGGCACTTGGGCCCAGATATTCAAAAGGGTTGCGTCATGCACAATAGGGTTGCTCAAGCGAAGTCTGAAAATGTGCCATTCTCGATATTCAGCGGGGGCAGATCGCCCCAATCACACTGTGCAAGAGCATGATAATAAGTGCATGTGCAACTGAAGGGGGAGGAACCATGCATAAATGGCGCAGTGCGATATTCAACAACATGCGCCATGCACAGTATGGAAGCAAGCGGAAGTTGCGCGATAGCGGAAATGAGCCAAAATAAAAAGGAACAAGGGAGAGGTGCAAGAACGCTACAGGGAAGGCACATGTTGCTGAACTATAGCCAGACACACAGGGCAGAAGAGACACACAAGGCAGGCCAGAGAAAGGGCACCCTGAACCCACAGGCACAGGGAAGGTGTGGGGAGCCACAGCCAAACCACAGTACAGAAGGGGGAAGTGCCACACAGCACTGAGGCCACCAGGGGAAGGTGTTCCCAGTGCAGGGGAAGTAGCAGCCAGGACAGCGGGGGTAATACAGGAACAGATGCCGGGGGGGGAACACAAGCCAGGGACATGGCCAGTGCCACCATCCAGATAGAGGCAGTAATGAGGGGAGTGAGAAGGAAGGCAGGCAGCAGGGGGGCACAGCTGTTGAAGGGCCCGTCGGTGGTATGCCCCCAACAAGCAGTACTGAGCCACACCAGCTTTGAGCTGTACACTGATACCGAGATCGTGGGCCGGTACCGCCTGAATCAGGCAATTCTGAGGCGCTCTGTGAGCCGTGCAGTGATGTGATGCAGGCACCCACACGACAGAGCCATGCTCTGTCAGTGGAGACAAAAGTGACAGCTTGCATGTGCCTGCTCACCACGGGTACCTTCCAGAGACCAACAGGGGACACCACAGGCATAACCCAATCAGCCGCATCACGCCACCTCACCCAATTCCTCAGCGCACTGCTGCCACATGCTGTGGAGTATATCCATTTCCCCAGCACACCGGCGGAGTGCACAGCAAACATACAGGAGTTCCACAGGGTAGCACATATGCCTGGCATGCTAGGGGCAATAGACTGCACCCATGTGGCCATCTGCACACCACCTGGCCCCGAAGGTGCTACATATATCAATCAGAAGGGCTATGCAAGCATCAACTGCCAGCTGGTGTGCGATTCCAGGGTGCACATAATCAATGTCTGTGCCACGCACCCTGGGGGAGCACATGATGCCTTCATCTGGCACCAGTCGGCACTGTGCCACAGATTCAAGAGTGGGGCCATCCCCACTGGCCACTTAGTGGGTGAGTATGTAAACCATGTGGAAAAAACATAGAGCTTGAGAGGGGCATGGTCAGAGGTGACATGGGTATTGGCCTAGATGGCCCAAGGCAGGGCGATGCTGATCACCAAACTAACCTCCACCCTCTACACACAGGTGACAGTGGATACCCACTCCATCCCTGGCTGCTCACACCATACTGGCGGCCCGTGACCCCATCGCAGCAATGCTACAATAAGGCACATGCCACCACATGCAATATCATCGAGCAGGTGTTTGGGATGCTGAAGGCACGTTTCTGTTGCCTGGACACATCTGGCGGTGCCTACAGTACAGCCTCTCAAAGGCCTGTGGGCTATTCCTGGCCTGTTGCATCCTGCACAACATAGCCAACGAATGTGGGATAGCCATACAGGTCGAAGAGGGGGAAAGCGATGGGGACGATGAGGATGCTGGTGAAGATGGTGATGGGCAGCCCCCCCTTGGGCGACGGGACCCCTGACTGATCCGGCTGACACAGCTGCACTGGGACACCATCACAGAGGAGCACTTCATCTAACCCAGGTAAGTCATGGGGCCATGTGCAACCACCGGTGGCAAAGGCACAATGCACAAACACACATGGACAAACACCAGGGGTGCATGCTGTCAAGGGAAGTGGCCGAGCATGGAACCGCACACACTGCCAGGGATGGGCAAGGTCTAACATGGCACGCGGTCATACACACACACACACACACACCTCACAAGACATGCACAAAGGGTAGGAGGCACGCCGACCCAGACCACCACCCCTAGCCACACACATGTCCACAGACCACCACGCCCACTGCCTGTCATTGTGCATGTGTCAGACGCTGGGCACCATTGCACAGTGGTGTACAGTGCAACACAGGCATCATCATGCACACGCCACAGCGGACAGCAGCTGGGAGGGTGTGCAGATGGAACATTAGTGTGCCTGCAGGGCCGGGTACCCACCTGTGCATTGCAGGTTGAATGACACATGCACACAGGGCAGCATCAGACAGTAGCCATGCTGGGAGACAGGTCAACACGGCACACAGTGCCATGGCCACCATGGATGCGTGGTGGCCCCTGCCGAGACCCGCCAGCAGTGACAGGCTGACCAATGGCCTCATGGGGTGGCACCAACAGTCCCCCAGTGGTTCCACTGTGTGAACGCGATCCTGCTCGCGCAGGGGACTGCAGCACACCGAACATGCCTGTGCTAGGCGTGCTCCAGATGCCCATAGCTGAATCTGGTGTCAACAAAGAGGGTCTCGCACAATGCCAGGAATGGGGGGGTGGCCATTGCATTGCGCGGTGTCTGTGACGCACGGGCAAATAACTGTGTGCCCATTGTGGCCCTGACAGCTGTGAATGCCTGTGTCTGCCTGTCAATGGCAGCGGTCACATCCTCCCGCAACCAGTCCATCCCTGCCAGGAGCAGAGCGGTGTCTCTGCTGCATTGCTCCCCTGCCTGGTGCAGAGCGGCACTCAGTGCATCTACCGCCGTCACAAGCCGCATCTGCTAATTGACTGATGCTTGCAGTATGCGGATGTGCTCATCTAAGAGGTCATCTGCCTGATCGGCATGCTGTCCCTCATGGTGTTCGCGGCCCTGATGATCATCACCCCTTGAGGGTGGGCGCTGCACACCAGGGCCAGGCCTGGGCATGTCCGCAGGTGGTACACTGATGCCGCCTCTGACACTGTACCCCATGGCCATTGGCCGACTGCTGATACTGCCCTCTGGCTGCCGCTCTCCAGGGCTCAATGGTGCTGCCGCAGTGGCCACAACAGCCCCACTGTCCTGAACACACACCAGTGCTGCCCCACTGGTGCAGACAAGCACAGGCTGGGACTTGGATGTCACACAGGCCTCCACGGCAGCACCACCCACAGCCATGGCCGTGATGTCAACCGCTGTGTGGCCATCCTGCGGCCCACATGTCTCACTGCCCATTATGTTAGCTCCATCATCATCGGTGACGAATCCGGCACCAGCCCGAGTCTCAGCATGCCGGCATCCATGGATGCTGGCACGCTGGGACACGGGCAGGGCCTCCTCCACAGCTGCTCCACCAACATTAGTCCAGATGTCCAGGCGGGCCCACCATCGCCCTGACCCCCATATGCCTGTGGAGGTGGACGGGCCATCCTCCATCTCCATGCTACTGCCCTCAGTGGAGAAGACCACCACTGCTGACCCATGTAGATGCTTAGGAGCTGTAAGGGAAAAACAGTAGCATTAATGTATGTGACCTACCCTGTCTCCCCCCCATTGACAGACCAGGACCTACCATGCAGTGATGGGCTACCACCTGTCTGGAATCCACCACCCGGAACACCCTCGATGGCGCAACGCTGCATGCTGCCAGCAACCCGCTCTTTTTGTGGGGTCAGGCGTTGCACCTCCAGCTGTCCCCCACCGGTTGCAGACCATGCTGCCCTGATGGCAGCCACCTACTCTTTCATTCTCCCCCTGTCCATGCCCATCTTCTTTTTGCACTCCTGCACGGCACGCTGGTGGCTGCCATGCAGGTTGACAGCACGCGCCACCCCCTCCCATGCAGCAGCACGGGCGTGTGGTGTTCCTTGGCATCCATTGAGCAGCGGCTCCTGGTTGAGGTAGGCCTCAAACAGGGCATCTGTCTCTGCCTTTGTACAGTTTGGCCTCCTCTTCCTCCCACATCTCTGTTCCTCTTCCTCCACCTCACGATCAATCATGATTCCTCCTGTGAGAATAACAGGTGTTACTTGTGACTGTGCAGTCCCATGCATGTCCCAAACACCACAATCCACACTCCCAAACAGCATGCAACTCACCGCAATAGACTGCAGTAATCTACTATGGCCAGTGCAACCCAATGTCGCATTTTTATAGCGCAACCCATGCAAATGAGGTGAAGTGCATTTTTAAATGGATGCAAATGCAGTGACTGCACCATTGAATGGCTGATTAGATGATTTGCATATGCTGGCTGAATATCGCACTGTTGCGCTTTGCGTAATTGTGTTGAACGTGCTGAGCCAAGAGTGCAGTTCTGTGACATGCACAGTACACACCTAACTGCACATGCCCGGGTTGATGATGCAGGCGCCTGCCACGCTGCTGATGTGCTGTGCATGGGAGGCAATGCAGGCCACGCCACCATTGTGCCAGTGGTGCTACAGCGCTGTTCACATATGTGGCGCCTGGCACTGGGACGCATAGGCGCACTGGGGCAACAGCGCCTAGGCCACTACAGGAGGTGGCACACAGGCACCAGTAGTGCTACACGCATTGGGTTCCAATCACGCTGTGGCTGTCCATGCGCCAGAGACCCTTGACCCTGTGCCCCACTTTGCCCCCTAGGCGCATGCATCAGGCATGGGTGCACCACTATCACGCAGGTTCGGTGACAGCACAATAGGGAATGGCAGCGCTGTACTGTGCAGCATCTGCACGTGGCAGGACCGCGCTGCTGAGTGCCATTTTGAATCCACCACATTGATGAGATGGCGTGGAGAAGAGCAGTCATGTGGAGCCAGGTGGAGCTTGCCAACCTGGTGGCAATTGTAGAGCCTCATGCTGGGGCTTTGTATGGAGATGCACCCCTGGACAGGGCCTGGAGTGCAGTGTGGCAGGAGGTGGCCAACGCCCTCGAGGAGGCCACTGGTATGGGGTGCACGGTGGAGCAGTGTTATGGGGACCTCAGGTGCAGGGACCTGGACCTGCTTACCTGCCTGCGGACACGTGCCAGGAGGGGCACGGTGCCACGGCCAGGTAGGTGCCACATCCATACACCTATTATCATCCATACGAGTATCACGGTTGCATGTGTCTGGCACATGGGGTGGCCATCCAATGTTGACTGTAGTGGTGGTATCGGGGTATGGGGTGGATGGGGACTTTGCTACAGGATTGTACTGATGTTCCTCTCTCCATGTGAGCACCTTAGGGCCCGAGGAACGCAGACAGGCGAGGGAGCAGAGGCACCGCCTGGAGGAGCAGCAGGGCAGGAGGGCTAAAGGTGTTCAGCGGCACGTGGACCAGCCTGATGATGGTGAGTGCCTTACATCCATGATTACTATTGCATGCTGTATAACTGGGTGGTCAGCGGGGCATGGCCACCATCCATTGACACCACTGCCATGCATGCAACTTGTTACAGTCAGCATTATCCAGTGGCACTGCATGTCTGGGAGTGCATCAACAGTGGTTCATGCGTGCAACGAGCACATGGCTGTGGCACTGCCTTCACACCACATAGCCAAGTCACTGTATGGCCATGGTGGTGCTGTGCAGGACATGGGTGGTGGGTGTGTGCAGTGGTCCACATGGCTGTGGCTGCCTGGGTAGGCAGGTCTTGTGGACAAGGTCACTGTGGGTGGTCGCATGCCATCACAGCGGAGGTGGCACATGGCTGTATACCATGCACAATGGGTGGGCTGCAGAGGGCTGGACAGTCACACTATTGACTCTGCTCCCTCGTCCTCGTGGACGGTGACTTCCGCACTGGAGGAGGTGTGCGGGAGCTGTTCCAGGTGGCAAGGGCAACCCTGGAGCTCTTGCAGAGAATCGACCGCCACGGAGTGAAGAGGAGGAGGAGAAGATATAGGCACCATGTGGAGGAGAACCGGGGCACCCGTTGAAGACTCCATGCCTCTACTAACACCTTCCCCCCTTCACCCACCCTCACACCCCTTCTTTCCTCTCCCATATGTTCACCCCTGCCCCTTACCCGCCCCCACCTGTTATGTGGCCCTTCCCCCCTTGTAAATACTTGTAAATAGTTTTTGTTACTTTTTAAATATATGTATTTTCTTATGACAACTGTGGTGGTCTCTGATTTGCAGTGGGCTACAGGTGCTCAGTTGCAGTGGTGTGCATGGCATCAGAGGTGGTGCATGCATGGGTGTGTGTGTGTGTGTGTGTGTGTGTGTGTGTGTGTGTGTGCAGAGGTGAACCGCCTATGGTGTGGGCAAAGGGATCAGTCACTGTCTGTGGTTTGTGTGTTGTACTCTGTGCACTGGATGCCTGTAGTGGTCCACAAGGCCTGCACTGTGTGCATGGCACCCCTGTCAGACCGGCCATGGCCTGTGCAGCTGACACCCTTGCATGTCTGTGATATGCACGGTCTGCTGGCGTGTCAGTGGTGGCTGTCCATGCTGGATAACAACTGTACCCGGCACAATGCCAGGTTGCCTTCCATCACCAGTATGGTGCATGTCTGCCTCCGGTGGCACTGTGACCTCCACTGTTGCTGTACCCCCTCTATGCTGTCACTTGTGTCTGTTGCAGGGGATGTGCTCCAGTGTCTGTCACCTGTGCTTCAGCAGCATGCTGGTGGCATACAGCTTCATGGTGTCTGTGCAGGGTGGCTGGCACACCTGTGCAATGTAGGGGTGCTGGCCGTGAGTACACATCAGCCATAGCCACACACCATTGTCTTGGTTGACCTGCTACTGTGTCCCTGTGTTAGTGTGCCCTTTGGTATGGGTGGGTGTTTGTCCATGCACTATGTTGCATCCTGTGTGGTGCATGCTTCCATGCTACACTGTGCGTGTCTGTGCTGGCTGTTGTGGCCAGTGCTGGGATGGGATGTGTCCTTGGGAGGGTGTGCAGGGTGCTGTACCGCTGGTGGTGGGGGCCAGGGCATGCCCTGTCACATGTAGGGTACCTCGTGTGGCAACACATGGTCATTCTCTCAGCTGTACCTTGGGGGGGAACATGCAGGGTGGCACTGTGTATGCTGTTATTGCATTGCTGTCTGCTGCTGCCCGCAGCAGGGTGCACATGGTGGGGATGCCTTGCATGGCTCCATGGTGCACAGGGCTGCATTGTCACAGTGGGGGTGGTGGCATGCATAGGGTGCCCTGCACTGTTGGGTGCTACTCCTGGGAAGGGTGTATGCTGATTGTGGTGCAGGATGTGCTCTGCATTGGTGGGATGGTGTAGCATGGGGTGGTCGGCCCTCCTTGTGTGCTGGTCACAGCTTGACAGGGGCTTTTCTGGGCACTATGGCCCAGCTGTGGGTTGGTTGCTGGTATCCATGGGCCAGTGGTTATTCCAGCTCATCCCCAGTTGTGCAGTGCAAGGGGTGTGGGGATGATGTCTGTTCTGCTGTGTGCTTCTCTACCCATCTGTGGCATGGGTGGTGGGCCCCTGCATCCCTAGTTGTGCTGTTGCATTGCTGCCCTGCTGCTGTGGGGCATCCCTGGTTACACTATGGCACATCTGGACTGCTCCGCTGAGCATCCCTTGTTGCGCTATGGCACACTAGATATGCTCAGCTTCACATCCCTGGTTACACTATGGTGCAGGTGGTGCAATATTCAGTCATCTGCTGTAGGCGCATCTTGGACCGTGCAGTTTTTAAATATCGCACTTCCTGCATTTGGGCGCAGTGGACTTGCACTTGCTCCTGCTGTTGCGCACTTTTTGGGGCACAGTTTGAATATCTGGGCCCTGGTGTCTAGCATGCTTACCTGGTAAACAAAAGCAAATAAATAAATTGTATGTGTAACTTTTACTTACTTTACTTTGCTGCACTGAAATTTCATGTCAGTTTTTTTCTTTTTTAAAACATATTAAAATTTGGTGTTATGGGTGTCATGGCAACAACAATGCGTGGTGTTTCTATTTTGTTACACTAACAATGTGACTGATGCAGTAGTATAAAGGTCATGACATCACATCGATGGTGTAACAACGAGTAAAAGATAATTTTTGAGTGTTAACTGCATTCTACCATACATTATATTATTATGACACCTATAAAGAGTTCCATTGTCCGCTGCTACTTGTTGTTAGAGCTGAACTTGATAACATTAATCTTCATGTGCAAGTCGAATTGCATCTCCTGTTGTATTAACAATACTTGCAATAAACATTCTCTTTCTTGTCTACAGGAAAAAAATAACATTGAGAAATTTAGATTCTCCATCACCATGGTTAAAGTTATTATCACGTAATTTAAAAGAGTTTTATTTACTTATTTAGTTTTTGTTTACTGGGTAAGTGCACTAGAGAAACCATATTGCCTATTTTCAGGCACGACCCAGGAAGGTTACAACACAAGAATGAACAGCAATAACAGTTGAGTACAGTGAATAACACATCAGTACGGTGTACAAAATACATGAGTAACAAGTAACACTACACAGCACAAAGAGATAACAGAGCAAAACCATTTAAAGTATCAGATCAAAACATTTTTTTTGCGCCTCCCAGACCCCTGACCAACCACTCCTTTGGCAAAACTGTCAATGGGTAAGCCTGTGAAACTTGAGTGAACAAGTTGGCCAGTACTGCTGGTGAACCAGTTCTAATAATATTATCTGCCTGGTACATTCAATCGGAGGTACAGTAGGGGAGAGCCACCCAATGCTCCAATAGAGGATGCAGTGATGGGTATACCTGGGCACGGATAAGCCAAATGACAGATATTATTATAACACATGTTCCATTTACTTCAGACCCCTTTATTTGCTTTTGAAAAAGATAAATTTAAATATCTTTCAATAGGCTTCACAAAAAAACAGTACAATTTCTCATACATATAGAATGGCTATAAAAAGTACAATTTAGTATTTAGCACAGAATGAGAACACAGACAATTTAAAGCTCTTATAAAGTGCCTCTTGGTTCAGGGAAAACAAGATTTCTCATGGTCTAGAAGATTATTTAATATTGCTAATTAATCTGAACTCAAGACAAGCAATTGCAACACAGATTTGAACTATTCTCAGTTAAATATACAGCAAACAATAAAAAAACTCTCCTGATACTCATGATCAAGAGAATCTGTTGATATGCACATGTAAGGTGGGCTTTAAAGAATCATTATACCATGTATTAGTACAATGCCTCTTTTGAAAATTGGAAAAGGTAATATATTAGTGCCCATTTAAAGATACATTGTAACAATCTATACAATATACTGTACTGTTCAGTTTATTTCATCCTCGACATCTGATGATGTGGAGATGGTAGCTAGTTTTTTCAAAGCAACCATAAAAAAAATTGAGAGATCACCGTTTTATTTTTTAATTAAATCTGCTTTACTGTTTTAATACAGTACACAACAAATGACAAACGTACACAGACGTGAGCATACAAACATTTAACCCCTACACAGCCTCCCCACCTCTAACCCACCCACAGATCCTCCCTATGGCATCAGCAAGGAAACACTAGAGAATGTGGAATTAGATCTAGTCCTTTTGTATGGCATATAGAGCTTGCAGTTTGCCTCATGTCTTATAAAACCTTGAGAGGCAATTACAAATACTCGGAATTAATTTCCCAGTGCTCAAGTTGAAGAGAAGTTCCTGCAACCACTCAGTGTACGTAAGAGCATGAGTGTCTAGCCAATGGCGTAAAACTAACTTCTTAATGGACATAGCCATTAAAGCCAGATAATATCTGTGCTCACCAGCCTTCACTTTGGTGTAGTGTCCCACCAAACAAATCTCCCGTGTAAAAAAGTCACCAGTTCCCAACAGAGGATCCGAGTTTTGTCTAATGAGGGACCACAAGGGGGCTACTTTGGGACATTCCCAGAAAATATGTAAAAAGATCCCTCTGCCAGATTGCAAGGAAATCACTGTTTATCTCAGAGGAACGTAGTTATGGCATTTTATTCTTTTGAAAGCTTCTTCCTATGTAGAGATTATCCCTTTCATCTAAAATTCACGGTGATAGTAGCCCAGGCTCTGAGACTTTGGTGAACAGATTTAAATGCTCTCATAGTAGATAGTTATCTGCCAATGTTCCTCACTCCAATCTTCCCTGAGCACAACAAATAACTATAAAACAATGTTAATACTAGGTACTGCAGGGAATTGTTTACCTCCTATATGTTCTAATATGTGCAATCTACTTTACTTGACTATTTCCTAAGTCACTGCCATGATGTAATATACAGTGTATTTTACCTTGTGCTTTGATATGATATGCAATTCTTTTTAATGTTGTTGTAAAGACGTATGTTTTTTTACATGGTCAAACAATAAAGTCTACTACTACATTTACAGTGACAGATTTTGTCTTTCCTGCTCAATTCTTTTCCCTTGATAATCAGCTGTGTTCCCCCAGATCTATCCTTTCAGCTGGCACTAAAATGCTTTTATTGGAAGGAGAACTGTAGTGCAGTGATTTAAGCTTAGAAAGGGACTCTAGGCTCATCATGCCCCCCCCCAGCATGCTTCACAAGCAGGAGTGAAATAAGAGTGGCACCAAGATAATCTGTGCTTGTATATTTTTTGATCATGTATAGTTTGTAGCCATTATTGCTTTCATAATATGACATGGTATGTTCTATAAATGAGACTTGTTTCTCATTAAACTTGTCCTGCAAATTGTAACATTTAATAAATAAATAAAGAATGCTGTGCAAAACCCAGACCAGTGTTTTCAGGCTTACCTCACCCTCCACAGGTAAAGCAGTTTTCTAGAAATCTGTTAAATAGCTTCACCACCCTCTGGGAGAAAAAGTCTGCTAGTGTTTCCCCAAATTGGCCTACCCTGAGCTTCAGGGCATGTCCCCATGTCCTGCTATAGTACACCAGATCAAACATCCCCGACTGTTGGAGCTTGTAGATACCCTTGAGCATGTGGACAACTGAAATCATATCTCCTCTCAGCTTCCTTTTCTTCAGGGTGAACATGTTAAGGGCCTCCAGCCTCTCTGGATTTGGTACTTGATGAGAGGGTGTATACAGTTATGAATATGTCCTTTTTTATTGCATATGCCATTGCTAGGAGATGACGATTATATGTTCCACTGTTACTCTGATGCAACTTGAGTGATCCTGGTCAGGAGGGCACAGATTTCCTCGCAGCTCTGATGCCCTAAATTATGTGGCAAGGTTTTACCACTTCTGAGGTAGAAATTATGCACTTTGTGGGAGAATACAATCCATGGAAACAGAAAAAAGGCCACACTCTCACCCTTTAGATTTAGGGCTCAATCCATTTAAAGGATTGGGAACTGTTTGATTCGAACTTATCTGCCTGTAGCACTCTACATCCCAATGTCTGTTCACACTGGAGAGCATCCACAGCCTCTGCTAACTTCAGTTCAGTATGTGGAAGTGCACATGGTTGGTGGCGGACGGGTGCCAGACTACAGGCATGCAGTCAGAGATTCCATGTGATAATGGTGATCGTGGAAAGGCAATCGTCATTAGGGCGAGTGCACATTGCCAAAAATCAGTTTTGGCAATGTACGCTCCCATCACAGCCCCCTACTAAAGGATTCTGAACTCCAGGAGTGTGCATGTCGGGGGTGCAAAAGTGGAAAAAAATAAACAACAGCCAGGTGCAACAAAATTAATGCATGCCCAGAACCGAACCTGGCACCCTCGTGACCCTAGCCTGCCACCCATCCACCATGCCACAGGGCCAGTTTGGCAGCCCACTGCCACACTACACCTCACAAACCCTTCCTCTCCTTCTGCCCTCACACAGCATGCTCCTCCCCTCCCCATGCATGTACATATAGCGACATCCTGTAGCTATGTTCGCGAACCTCCATCGGTCGTCCTCCCTGCCTGGCAGTCCTGTGAACAGGCATCGCAACTGAGTCACCCTTTTGAAAGTGTCTCAATCACGTCGCCATTGTCACGGGCTACCCAGTCAGATGCCTGTACCAGGCCACCTCCAAATCCTTGATTCTGCATCGAACATATGATAGCGAGATACAGCAGCCCACCTAGGACTGCCATATCCCTGCTGGAATGTTCTAATACTTTCAAATATTACTGGCCGGTGCCATTATTGCCCCAACCCACCATGGAGACTCCAAGGGAGGGGACGGGGGAAGGGATGTCAATAGAGCCACTACATGGTTGTGATCATGCAGAAATTGTTTTGGGGATGGTGGGCATGCCTGCCCCTGTCCTGTCTTGCTTGCCCATGTAGCCATTCATGTGGCTTGGGATTAAGTGCAAAGTGGGCCAGCTGCCAGGGCTATGAATGCATGGAGGTCCTTGCATGTGCAGAACAGGACTTCTTTTTTTTAAATCTATTTCTGCACTGACCCGGTGAACTCTCTCGGGCATCCCGCAGCACTCTCCACTGTATCTCCATGCCTGAGAGGCCTCCAGTTCCTGGCACCAGCCTGGCTATCCCTCTGGCTCTAAGCCCCCTGAGGTAGGGCCACCCTATCCTCCCAGAGTGCTCTATCTTGAATTCAGGCTAGGCTGGGCTTAGCCCAGGAGAGGAGGGCAACCGGCGGTGGCGTGTGGCTGAGTGGGTTGAGCTGCCATCGCCAATCCCCGAGTCAGGAATTTTCTGTATATATGTTTCCCCCGGGAGTGCAGCATGCAATGACATCCATGCAAGGCTGCCTGCTGATGTCTGCCGCACTCCTGCTCCCTTGTTCTGGCTGGTGATCCCGCTATGCCTCTAATCTCCATCGGGAGTTGCGAGGGCACAGAGCAGCCCCAGGATTCCTCTCCAGAGAGAGGAGAGCTGTCTTCCGGATACTCAATCTTCTCCCTCCCCTGCCGACCCCCAGCTCCCCGAGTCCATCCCCTAACCCGTGTCACCAGCATGGCGTGAGGTGTGGCGCCCAGCACCTCAACTCTCAGCACCACTGGGCCAGCCAGAGCAGGACTTCTATGCACAACAACTACCACTACACTGAACTATAAAGAAATTGAAGATTCACTTCTTAACCTGGATACCTAAAAAGTGCAGGGACGATGGTCTTGAACCTTTCTTCCTAAGACTAGGCCATGCCCATCTCACTGTCCCCATTCTTCACATCTTCAGTCTCTGCATCACTTCTGCTACAGTTCTGTCCTGTTGGAAATCTGCCCATTTCCTTCCCCTATTCAAATCAGGGGACCCATGTGATTTGAATAATTATAGGCCTATCACCATCTTGCTCATCCTCTTTAAAGTTTTCGGAAAACTGATCTATAACCAATTAAAAATTCATATTGAAACCTTTTATCTCCTTAACCCAGCACAATCTGGTTTCTGGGCTAATCACAGAACTATCACTGCAGTGGCTAAAGTAACTAATGACTGGGTCTGTGCTGTGGATACTAACAAAATTATTGTTGCGGTCTTCTTGGATCTTAGTAAAGCATTTGACACTTTTGATCACAACCTTTTAGTCACTTGCCTTACTAACTTAGGTGCCACTTCCTCCACTACTCAATGGTTCACCAGTTATCTAACAGAGAGAACACAGAAAGTCAAAGCTGATGGTCTATTCTCTGCCTCTCTGCCGATTGTCAGAGGAGTCCCCCAAGGCTCCATTCTAGGCCCAATTCTGTTCTTTCAGTACATTAATGACCTTCATTCTAACATAACTAGCTCCAACCTGCACTTCTTTGTGGACTGACACTGTACTGTACACACCTCTAGTTCAACTATATCTGAAGTCAAGGATGTGCTACAAGGTGACTTTGCTCAGCTTGAAAATAATGTAATAAAAGCCAAGCTTCTCCTTAATGCTAAGAAAACCAAAGCAATGATTTTCTCTCATAGTACCTCCTCTGGCACCTCCCTGTCCTACTAAAGGCTTTATTTGTTACCTCTCTAAGTGAACCATTGGAAGTCTTGCCAAATTGAAATAACTGGGTATCTAGATAGATAATAAGCTCTCTTTTAATGACCACATTGAGGACTTATCCAGGAGGCTGAAAGCCAGGCTAGATTCTTCTTTAGAAATAGGTCTCTTTTCCCCCCTTGAGATTCGAACCAGGCTCGTCCAGGCCACATTCCTTCCCTTACTTGATTACAGTGATTTAATTTACTATTCCATCACAATCTCAAGCCTAAACAAGCTGGACGCCCTCTATCACCACATGTTACAGTTCATCACAAACTCCCCCTACCATAGTCACCATCATGATCTGTATGCAGCTGTTGGCTGGACATCTCTCACCACCAGACACCTGCTCCAGGCTGGTCTCTGGACCCTTAAGTTGCTTCTGCATAAACTACCGAGTTACCTAACATCTCTTATCTGCATTTCCCACAGTGCATATTCTCTCAGGAAATCAGACTTCATCTTGCTTGACGTACCCAGGACTCGTACCTCCTTTGGTAAATGAGCTATCCCGCATGCTCTTCCTACTGTATGGAACCAACTCCAATCAGTACTCAAATTAACTAGCATTGTCTCAGTTAACCTCTATAAAGTGCTAATTGCATCTAAAATAAAAGATATTTGTAACTGTTATTAAGCCCTTCTCCTACCCCTATATGTGGCCCGTGCTTATTGTCTTCACTGGTACTAATCCTTGTCTGAACTGAGACATCTTAGCTTGCAAAATGCATTCCGTGACTAAAACTACATGTTTCCTTACCTGCTCCTCTACCCTTTCCCCCTTTTGGCCTCCTATCTATGTATTACTCCCCTTACTCTTGCTAACCATCCCCTTTCCCTCAACCCTGCCTTCCCCCATGTATCCTATCCTTCCTGTCTTTGACCTTTACATTAAGCTTATTTATTGCATATACCAGTGTTAAGTTTTTAAACCATACCTTGTACTGCTTGCACACTATGTACCAAATGTTCCTCCACTGTACACTTTTGTACAATTATGTACCTCTCTATGTAACACCTTTCTTGAACTATCTGTGCACTTTGAATACTTGTAATCAATGTTACCTTATTAAGTAATGTCTCCTTCACTGTGTACATGCTTCAGGACCTCCTTGTGAATGAGCTCGGTCAACGGAGTCTTCCTGCAATAAACTTGAACTTGAACTATCCACCTCTCTGCAGGTGTGGAAGTGGTCAGAATTTAATGATCAGGTCCTTCATCAAATGTAGCTTTTATTTATATAATAATATTAGTTTGAGAGGACACCGGTTAAACATGGACCTGACATTTTGTAGCTCCAGACCCCTTCATTATATTGTTCCTCTAATCTTTCTCATTCTTTTTTTTTTTTTTTAATGTCCCTCAGGTTTACTTAAATGGGAATGTTTACACCCCCTAAGCTACAATAATGTACTGAGACCCTGAGGTACTGCTGCCTACATTATATATGCTGTACTGTATGACATAAAAGTTTAAAAATAAAATTTTTTTTTAAAGAAAGCTTTTCAGAAGACAATGGTATTGGAGCAGATCTTAAAAAAACAGTTTGAGAGATTCTGCTGAAATGTACAGTAAGAGTTTTAACAAATGTCCTTCTGAGCAACAGGCATTGCCTATAATATGTCCCAATCACTTTGTTTCATTTCTGTTTGGCAAAATCACATGTTCATTTTTCACATTTTCTTTTTATTAGAGTTCAGACATTTTCCTTAATAAAAAATTAACCGAAATACATCAGAACTAGTCCTAGCCTTTAAATACTTTTTAAAATTATGTATTTAAAAGTTTCACCGGGGGTGCTGGAGCAGCATCACATGGCGACAACATTTGAGATAAGCTCAGATCGTCAACTTTATCTAAACTAATTAAAGTGATTTCTTGTGAGCTAAGAAGCGTGAAAATGACTACTGCCCATAGGAAACTCTGCTGACTAACATGGCGCCAAAAAGGATGGCAAACATCATGGACAGAACCTAGATCGCTATCTTTCTCCGTGGGCTCTCGAAAGTGTTGGGGACTGCAGCACCTGCTAGTCTGGTGGTACCTGACCTGCCTTCTGCCCAAATTATGGTGATGTTGTCCAAGATACAAACCACTGGGGAGGACACTAATAAGCGACTTGCTCGGTGGAAATGAAGTTGCTAAAGCAGAACAACAAACCAAGGAGAACTCGATGGCTATTAAAGACCTCACCGACGTGCAAGCATTTTGAACTGAATGTAATGCTACCATAGTGCGTGATGTCTCCTACCTGAGAGCAAAAATTGAATCCCTGGAGAATGCATAACGGCAGGATCGTGGGTTTCCCACCACGATTCACTGGACAGTTAACAATTCTGGACACCATTATAAAAATTATATTTAATAATCTGCAACTTCTGTCTCAAGACTCCGGAACCAGAGTCTTGAAAGTCTTTGCAATCGAGCAGTGACTGCACTCCTGTGGAGACCCAACATAGAGGCCTCTGACTGCAATTGCCACCTTATCACCTCATGAAGCATGAATCACTCTTCTGCAGGCTGCACAAACTAGGGGAGAAATCATCTGGAAGGCAGCCATGTTGCTTTCTTTCCCAACCTAGCAGCCAGTACTCAGAGTCAGAAAAAGGAGCTTCAAGCAGTCAAACAAGGCTTTCTTAAACATGGCATCCAGGCACAGCTGAACTACCTGGTGAGGCTTCAAGTGCACCATGAATACAGGACACAATTATTTACTGACCTGACTGCAGCGGCTGCCTTTGCAGAGAAGCTGCTCATCAAGCTGAATCCACCTGAACACTCATCAGGCAAGGAAGGGTGATAAGAACTGTACTTTCTCCCCTAATCTTTAAATAACTCTAACCAACTCACTTTATGGGGTTGTTTTTTTCCCTCATTGGGAAGGGTGGGCACTGTGTGTAGCTGCACAGGATATTTAATACCTATGGGCTAGTACTCCTTTTCTGTTGATTTAACTAGCTGCCCACAGAGAGTTACTGTCAGTTCTTGAATGTTGACCTCAAATGTTAAATGCTGCTCCAAGTACAGTTCTAAAGATGTTTTTTCTTAAGTGGAGCTATTTTTATTTAGGTAAATAATAAAGGGAATCTATGTATGCCGCTCAGTTTGTGAACTTGAATCAGAACCTATTAAAATATGCTGAACTCCCACAAGGTAGGTCACCTTGCCTTACCCAGAAATGTGATACTGAATGAATAGCTTAACTGAGACCAGGACATCATATGATCGTTTTCTCTATAAGTTAATAGTTAATCAGCCCCTCCACAGCCTTGAAGTTCTGCATGGACTTTGTTATGTTGGTGTTTTTTGATCTATTTTACTTTCAGGTGGTGGGAGCATCAATGATCTACATCATACTCAAACGAGACTTTACTCCATTATATTAATTAATCAATGGCAGTGCCTGCACTGCATGGACTTATAGGGGGTTATAACCAAATGGGTATTTCGATAACACAACTACCCTGTACATACAATGTGGAGACCTGCGAGCCCCAATGCCTGTATTTTTATGTATTACAGTCTTGGCTGGTATATTCATAAAGTCAATAAATAAAAATTTTAAATAAAAGTTTCACCATTAAAGCATACTAAGCAGAGGTGCTCATTTCCAGATGCATCCTGGGGAAAGGGGAGAGGGGACAAGCAAGTAGCGCACAAAAGCTATTGTAGCAATACATGATTCAATAGTGCATGAAATACAGGAGTGCAAGTGCTAAGCAGGTAGCAGGGTTACAAGGGCAGAGTGACATAATCTAGGTTACAGTACATGATACAGCATGGAAAAACTGATGATACAGCATGGAAAAATTGATGTAAATACAGTGCACTCAGGATATACATTTGACAAGCAAATCTATACAGTCACGATCTAGAATATGAAAACAGTTGGGTGCCATGATTAGGTAGAGAATAGGGACATACAGTGTGGAAAGTAGGAACAGTACATGTGATAAATTCAGGACGTGATCAGAGGGTGCACACAGGAAAGCATGTGGGATGAGGGATTTCGGAAAGCAGAGGGGATTAGGACATCAACTGGAGGGGGAGAGGGGTTTACGGAGAGATAGGGAGGAGAGGGCAGACAGGATTAGGACATGAATAAAAATATTAGTATTAGACAATTACCATCTTTTATATACAGTATTAAATTGTTAGATTTTAGGAGAACAGACTATGGAAAGATGGGGGAAATCTGGAAGGACACCTCACTTGAATGAGGAAAGAAATGGGAATAGACCAGAAAAGGGCCATCATTAAGGAAGGGCTGTAGGCAGCCAGTAATGCATGTGCCAAGATGAAGAGCAAAAAATCCAGAGCCAAGAAGCCCAGCTGGTTCGACAGGGAGGTAGCCCAGGCAGTAAAGTACAAGAGGGCAGCCTTCAGAAAGTATAAGTGTACCCAGAGAGATGAAGACAGGGAGAGGTACAGCAATAATGCAGGGGAGGTAAGCTAAGTGGTACAATTGACCAAGGCCAAGAAGGACCTGCAACTGGCGGGGAGGGGGGTGAAAATTGGAGAGAAGGCCTTCTTCTAGTACATCAAGGAGAACAGGTATATCAAGGATGGGATAGTCAGGTTAATCAAGGAAGATGGGGTGGGTGGAGGGTAGTGTGGAAAAGGCGGAGGTACTTAACATGTACTTCTGTTCAGTCTTCATGAAGGAGAAGGACAGCCCAGTACCCCAGGGGAGAAAAGTGGAGGAAATGGGGGGAGGGGAAGAGTCACAGATGAGGAGATGGAAATTAATAGGGTGAGGGCATCATTAAAGACCCTGAGAGTGGATAAGTTCACAGGACCAGATGGCATATACGTGAGGGTTCTGAAGGAGTTAGCAGATGTGCTGGTGGGTCTCCTGGCTGACTTGTTTAACATGTCTCTTGAAAACAGAGTCTTACCACCGGAAAGCAGCAGCTGCAGGTTGGGCCTGCCAGTAGTGGAGGGGAGCATTCTCTGGGCATCGCAACAGTCCCCTGGTAGCCAGCGCCCCCCCATGTTGTGTCAGGCTGCCTCCCACCTAAAGGGTTGGGGATTGTGGCGCCTATGGGGCAGGGGCCAGGCCATGGTTTGTCCCTGCTAATCCCTCACTAAGCAGTCCAATCAGCTATCTGCCATTTTGTATGGAACCTCCACCATGTGCCATCTCACCACCCTGACATTGCTGATGTATCCCCTATAGCCCCTAGGGCACCCCCCCCACTCCTTCTGCCCCCAGCCCCTACTTGCAGTTCCCAACCCAATTGCTAGTGTCTGGCAGTGTTCTGACTTGGTGAGTAAAATACTAGCTGCAAGACAGAAAACAGAAGGTGGTGCTCAAGGGAATTCCCAGATGCTAGACTAGTCACTCATGGGGTGCCACAGGCCTGGCACTCAGCCCAATGTTATTCAACATCCTCATCAGTGATGTTGCAGATGGGGTAAAGCAAACTATGCCTCTTTGTAGGGGCACAAAGCTTTGTTGGAAAATGGGCACAGAAGAAGGGAGAAAGGACATTAGGGAGGACCTGGCTAAACTAGAGAGACAGTCAGGTATTTAGCAGCTGGGATTCAATGCCAAAAAGTGTAAAGTAATTCACTTGGGGACAAAGAAACCACAGACCATATACTGGCTGGGATGGTGCAAGTCACCAAGTCAGAGAAGGAGAAAGACTTGGGAGTGATCATTACAAGTGACCCAAAACGCTCAGCACACTGCACGAGAGAAGCAGCAAAAGCAAATTGAATGTTGGGATGTTTAACCAGGGGTATAACCAGTAGGAAAGCAGAGGTCATCCTGCAACTGGACAGGTCACTGGTTCAGACGCATCTGGAGAACAGTGTGCAGTATTGGAGCCATTACCTAAAGAAAGACATCGGCTTACTGGAGGCAAGACAGAGAGGAGCAACCAAGATGATCCAAGGACAGCAAGGCAGGAATTACCAAAAAAGACTCCGAGATCTCAACAAGTACGCCCTGTAAGATAGAAGGAAGAGGGCTGACATTATCAAGACTTTTAAATACCTTAAGGGTTTCAACAACGTGAACTCGGGGTCTCTTTTACCTTAGTTGGAATGGGACCACTAGGGCGCACTGTTTCAAACTGGTGGTTGGACCCTTCAAGAAGTAAATAAGGAGACACTTTTTCACTGAGAGGGTGATGAAAAAATCATGGAAAGAGTTGCCAGATGAAATTGTCTCCCTGAAGACTCTAGACAGCTTCAACAGAGGCTGGGGAGGGTTAAGGGAAAAACTGCATGTAGGGGGGAAGGAGGGCAGGCGTTGAAAAGAAGGGAGAAGTGGACAGCGGGGGAGTGGGGCAGATCCCTCAGTAGTTACTGGGGGGGGTCTGCAAACTTGAGTAGACCAGATAGACCATATGCCTTTTATCTGCTGACTGTTTTTGTATATTCATATGTTCATAAACAGAAAAACAAATACAGGCAGAAATGTAGAGGTTACAGAGCCTTCATAAATTAATTCATTGAATACATGTAGTGTCAATAAACAGAAAAAGAAGCAACATGGTTTACAAATACCATTACTTGTGTTGGCAGCATTTCAATAAACATAGTTAAGACACCAAAAGAAAAGGGAAGCTAACTGTGATAGCTAGAAGTTAATTATAAACACAGAGCTTATTTACAGTCACACAGTCATACAGTCATATTTGTTGACTCAGAGTGCAGAGACATTGATATGCTATACAATCCGTTACCCATTCTCAGCTACATTTAAACGGCTAGTGGAGCCAAAACAGGCAGACATGAAAATAATACAAAATTTAAGAAGTAGTCAATTGTAACTTTTATTTCTGAAGTATTTTTCTTTTCCTTTTGGTCATTAGAAAGTTTTATATATGATACTATTGTGCTGGATGTGTGGAATAGCTCTTAGCCTGGCAACTGACATATCTATTTCTACCCCCCACCATCACCACATCATCAGCATTGTGAGCTCACTGACAATGACATCACAGGTGACTGACATGGCAGCTATTGAGTGGATAAGCAGCAGTGATGTCACAGTCAATGAGGTCATACTGTTTATGATGTAATAGGGGGAATAGAGCTGGATATGTCAGATACCAGGCAGAGTGCTGTTGCACACATTACCCCTACTAACATCAGGTAAACAATCTTCTAATTAACCAAAGGGAACAGAAAAAGTACTTCAGATATAAAAGGTAATGGTTGACGGCTTTAAAAACTAGTAATTGTTTTAGGCAATATACTAGCTCTTTAAAGCTTTTTTCATTACTGTTTCCATAGCAGAATGATTAACTACATTCTCTGGATCTGATAAATAGACTTTCCTCCCTAACATGAGTCTGCATGAAAAAGGAAGATTTTGTCAGGTAAGGTCCACTAGGTACAAGGCCTATTTTCAGCAGTAACCCAGGAGCACTGGGGAGGTAAGTGACTTGTTCAGAGTCACATAGTATTCAAGTGGAAGTGGTGGGAATCAAACACGTCTGCTGAATGTACCAAACTCATTCACAGCTTGTTACCCCTAACCACTAGGCTATACTGCCAACCCTTGTGAGGAACTGGTTGGGGTCAGCATCTAGTTGATTCTTTACATGTAATTTTAATTTTTGTAGGTTCCGTTAGTTAAGAACAGCTGCCCAGCCCTCATCTCAAATCAGAATCACCGTCTGCATTGCAGTGTGGGGAACAATAAATCTGGATAAATTAAGTTACAGATCTTACTTCAGTGGGTGCTCTTGCAGCAAATAACTCCTAAGGACTGAAGCCAGCAGAAACCAGGACCACACAGAAAACATTTAGCTAGCAGTATACAGCGGGAACCACCCCAATGCCAGCCACTTCCAACATCACGTATATATAGCGGGGGTTGTCCCAGCCCATCCCATTCTTTTCCTGCCGTTAACGACACAAGTGGGACCTCCACGGATGCCTTCAGCTAGTCGATTGCCATTTTGCATTTCATTTACTCGTGTTTTGTTATTTTCTTTGAAGATTCATCTTGCATACCTTCTCCATCTTCCTCAGTCAAGGGGCGGTGATTGAAGTGTGTGTGCAGCATGCAGATCCCTCAAAAGGATGGTCATTCAGCCTGCCTTTTCTGCCTAGGCCTGGAACATGACATTGAGGCCTGCCAGCATTGTCAAGATTTTAATCAGTGCACTCGGCTCTGCCACCAGAAGACCCTCAAAGCCTTCTTGCTTACCAAAATCTATCCAAGATGGAGACGAAACTTCACCAACAAAGTTCTCCAGGTCTCTGGGGCCTCTTCCTCCTCTTCTTCCCATAAGGAGAGGAAATCAAGTGGCAAACATAAGCACTGGGAGAAGCATAAGGAGAAACCCCGATTGGACTCCCGCTCGCATTCCCCGATCAAGTAGGCAACCTCTGTTGGGTCTTCCCCCCATGGGGGGGTTGGCTCCTTCCACCGCAGCCTCCAGGCTCCTGGTGACAAAACCTCCCTCCCTTATCACTATTACAGGAGAAGATTCTTCAGGGTGCAGGACCTCTTCCCCCACCTCTCAAACTCTCAAGCTTAAGCCCATAGTCCCAGCGGCTCTAAGCCAAGTGGCTTGGCCGGTGGGTCTTTGGGCGGCAAGTTTTTGCCTGTCGCTCTCTTGGTCAGGGTGTCTGCCAAGTCCTCCATGACATCAAAGGCTGACTCCAATAGGCAATGTCTGGGACCAATGCCCTCCTCCTCCAGGAAAGAGGGGCCTCCATCCCACTTGGGAGCCAGCTCCCCTATCCAGGTGACTCCTCTTAGGTGGCTGCCAGCCAGATCGCCAGCCTGGCCTCAGCATACACTGGTGCCTTCAATGCTGGCTTCCCCAACATCACCTCAGGACAATCTGTCACCACCTAATCCTCTGAAGTTGCCAGTTGGGCCTGACCCTCCCCTCCTCCCCCGCTGACACCAGCAGGCCCGATGCCCAATAGCTAGTCATTGGGTCCAAACCGTCTGACACTAGATGGTTCTATTCCTCTGGGTGTGATGCCCAGTAACCTGGATTGGCCTACCCCAACGTCTGAGTTACCCCAGCCTGATGACCAGAAGCCTGTTACTACTGATGTTCCCCAAGGCTCAATCTTGGGCTCCCTACTGCTTAGTCAGTTTCTAAACAATCTCCCTCAGGCCTTTTGCGGCAATGTCCTTCTGTATGGAGATGACTGTGCTCTTTTCTAATCACGCTAACCCTCTAGCACTAGAAAAACAAATGCAAGACAACTTCTCTGAAACTGAAGCATGTTTCATTCACGCAAGCTCCTTCTAAATTACAAAAAGACTAAGACTAAGACAATGCTGTTCACCTCTACACAGAACAAGCACAGGTCTTACTGCCTTAACATTCTTAACAACCAGAATGATGCACTTGAGATGCTCGACCACTTTAAATATCTCGGTGTCACTCTCGACAGCTCCATCTGATTTACCCAGCACATAAATATAAATCCAGAAAACCTTAAGGCTCGCTTCCCCATCATGTTCTCCCTCTTCAAATCCTTGTTCCTGAAGACCTTCTCTGAGGCCTGTCATTGCTTCAAGTTAAGGTCTTAACATCACAATTTGTTACTGCTTTAAATTTTGGACTTAAACCTCATCCATTGCCTGAGATGTCATTTGAGTCCTCCCTTCTGTCATTGTCCAAATCAAGGTCCCAACATCACAATCTGTCTTTGCTTGAAATATTGGACTTAAACCCCAACCATTGCCTGTGGCATCTGTCGTGTTCTCCCTTCAAACAGTCCTTCCTCCCTTGGACATCATGTCCAACCCTCTCCTATCTCGTCTGACCTTCTCTTCCCACTGCCTATACCCCCCTTCCCTTCCCACCCCACTTGCAAGGACATGCCTACAGTACTTGTCAAAGGACTCTTACATCTCAATCTTATTCGCACTTTGACACCAGAGGAACTGCCACTCCTGCTCACTATGACTCCTCCAATGATGTTTACTGTATAAACTTTAGCTTATTATCTTACGTCCAAATATCTGTACCCATGCAATTGTATTTAAATTGCACTACCTCCTGTTGAACCTATTGCTATGTTCTGGTGCAAGTATCTTGTCACATGTGATAGTTATATGTTATTATGTTATTATTACTATGTAATTGTTAAGCATGTTCACTCAACCTGTTATGTCTTAACTCTGTTGGCAATTGTTTTGAACCAGGTCCATCTTGTAAATGAACTTGTCTCAATGATGTTCCACCTGGCAAAATAAAGATTTGGATTGTTTTGTGATTGATAAATCAGGTAGTTGAGACTGCTAACTTGTGGATTGGCCAATTATACAGGCACAGTCATTGCCTTAGCGATGAAGTCCTTAAGCTCGCCTTCACTAGTTCCATCCTGTTGTTATTGATTATGGGCCAGTAGTCTACGGAGCAGGTACAAGCGTGGCCCTGAAGAGGATCAAGATGGCCTTAAACAAAGCTTGTAGGCTTGTTCTAGGAGCACATTGATTAACCCATACCTGTGAGCTCTATGCCCATTCAGGATGGCTTAATCTGGAAAACAGGATCCAATACCAGGTCTACCTACTTGGAAAGAAGACCATCCTTGGCCTTACTCCACCAGGGATACAGAACCTCCTCCAGTTATCCTCTCGCCACAGGCAAACTGGGGGAATCTGCGATAACATGCTTCTAGTCCCCTTCCACTGAACATCACTAGGACAATGGTCGTTAGCCTTTAGGGCCCCTAAGTGTCTTAACTCTCTAAATGCTGACCTGCAATCTGTACCAAAACTTGGCCCCTTCAGATCTCAACTTCATGCACATCTATCCACTACCAGTATGTGTGACTGTAACACCTAACACCTCCAATCCCTTTCTTGGGGCTACTATTCCACAGCAGCACCTAGTCATAGTCTCCTTCTCCTATCCCCCTACTGTCGCTGCCTCCTCCCTACTTACCCCTTCCTTTCCTGCCAACCAACTACCCCCCCAGCCAGTCTTTCCATACCCACCCCTATTTACCTTCCTACCTACCCTTGAGCTACCCTTAATGTTCTATTCTCTGACAAGGCCCCCCGGGTTGCTCCCCCGTTCCCTCCTCCCACCGCTTATGTTTCTGATTTCTTCTGCAGCTATCTTACCCCCTTATTACCTCCCACCTTATAATCCACATCTCCCCACCCCCTCTTACCCTATTAATGGTTGCAGTTTAGCTTAGTTTTACCTGATCTGTAAACTATACGAATTTGCAATTTATAATCCTTCTGTGTTGAATACTGTAATGTTGTTTAACTCTACACTGTTTGTATTTGTCCTCTGATGACATGAAACCTCTGTAAATGAGCTTTTAGCTCAAAGGTCTTTATCTGAGATGTTAATAAATACATAATTAATTAATTAATTAAATAAATAAAGCCTAATCCCTGATGCCAGACACATGAGCTCTGCCCAATGCTCCTCAGGTTTTGAATGAGCTTTTGTGGCCTGGTGGGCTTATTTAAAGATAAAGAGGCCCCTGAGGAACCTTCCAAGCCTACCCCTCAGGGGCCACCTCCTGACAAGCCTCTGATTCACCCATACACCCCTCCTCCAAGGGGGGGCACTCCAACACCGGATGGAGGTATACCCTCATTTCTAAAGAATGGCAGTGTAAGAATTCCCATTCTCTCTCCCCCTCAATGGATTCAGGGGGCTCAGATGGTTACTGCTCCTCCTCTTCAGGAGGCGAGGACTCGGACCTTCCTTCAGAGCCTGATAGCAGCAAGGACACCCCTTGCTTCCACAGGCTACGACCCATCCACCATGGATGTAATGCGGCACATCCAGCAGCTAAATGGCTGGGACACAGAGGAGCTGGATCCAGAGTGTGGTCAGTTGGCCACCTTCCTTAGGAGGAAAGACACCCAATCCAGGGTGGTCCCTCCACTGGTTGAATCCTATAAGGACATCAACAGAGCGGCCTGGAGGTGCCACTTCTCTATGCCAGCCATCTCAAAAAGTCAGACTGGCTTTATTGCACTCCACAGAGGATCCCTTCTATGGGGAACACCCAGAGGCAGACTCTGTCATTATCAGTGCTGCCATGCCTGCTCCAGGCAACCCAGGCATCTGAGTACACAACCCATTGACAAAGACTCCAAGCAGTTTGACCACCTGGCTAGAAAGGTTTATTCCTCGGCCTTCTGTGCCCTAAGGTCTCAGAACTTTCTTGCCCACATGGTGCAATACCAGAACACCCTATGGGACAAGGCAGTGGAGGTGGCTCAAGCCATACCGGATTGCCCAGGCAAGGCAGAGCTGATTGCCATTTTGAAGTCAGGCTCGGACATAGGCAATCACACTCTCTGAGCCTCTTATGATACAGTGGACTCTGCGGCAGAGCAGCGGCCTCTACTGTCTGTATCTGGTGTTATTTTTGGTTGCACGCCTTCGGCTTTGCTCCAGACACGCAATCTAAAATCATGGATGTGCCATTCGGGGCCCAGTTCTTTTTGGAGAGGATTTGCAGAATATCATCTCATCTTCAAGAATTAGGGAAGGCCATCTGATCTTTACACACTATGTACAAATCCCAACCCAAGCAGCATCCTAAGCAGTCCTTTCGGAGGAATGCAAGACAGCAACCCAGAGGACAGCAGCAGCAAAGAGAGGGTTTTAAGTATAAAGCTTCTACTCCTGCTTCTGGAGGCTCTGCCCCTCAGGCCCCAAGAATTTCACAGGCCATGCTGCCCCTCCCTTTCTCCTCAGCCTGACTTGTTGCCTGACCCCCTGACCCCGGCTAAAGCCTTAGGGGTGGTGGTGGTGGGGGGGGTCACTTTTCCTTGTACATCAAAGGATGGCATCAGATAACCACAGATCAGTTGGTCCTGCAACTCACTGAAAAGGGCATACTTGGAGTTCACTGAGATACCACCAGACAACCCACCAGTCCCCTCCCATTACTCTTAGGCTCACAGTGCTCTCATCCCAGAGGAGATCCAGGCTCTCATGCAAAAGCAGGCTATTGAACCAGCTCCTCCAGCACAACAGGAGAAAGGGTTTTACTCCCACTTTTCCTGGTGCCAAAGAAAACTGAGGACCTCCTCACTTCCCATCCCTCAACCTCAGCCACCTGAATCAGTACATCGAAAGTATAAAAGATTCCAGATGGTAACTCTGCTTGGTCTCCTCCCCTCTCCTCCACCTCCACATTCTGATTTTCAAACCCCACAGGAGGTTCCTTTGCTTCTGCTTCCAGGGAAGTCACTACCAGTTCAGGGCTCTGCCTTTTTGCCTTTCCTCGACCCCCAGGGTCTTCACTAAATGTCTCACAGTTGTGGCCGCAGTCCTAAGGAGATGGGGTCATTATGTCTTCCTTTACCTGGATGACTGGCTGCTGACTGCTCCCACCCAGGACCAGATTCTTCACACCATGCAGGCCACTTTCTCCTGTTTCAGGCCTAGGGGTTACCTTAAACCACCCCAAGTCCTCTCCTTGGTCAAGCCAATGGCTGAAATACATAGGGCATCCTGGGCATGGCCTAAGGCAAAGCCTTTTCTCCTCAAGACAGAGCAGAGCAACTTCAGATGCATGCTCATCAGATATCCTCCTTGCCTCAAGTCCCAGTCAGGTCTGTCCTAACTCATTGCCTCCAGAGGCTCACTCTGAGATTACACCACTTGTCTCCTGAATCTCTTGTACACTTTTAACAGTGAATTCTGGGCCTTTCTAAGCAAATCAAGCCCAGTCAGCATGTCACAAACAAATGCTAATAGCTCAATAACCGTACATGCTAGACACAAAGTATGAGTGGCAGAGTTATTCAGCTCAAAATTGCCTTTCCAATGGTGGTATGCATGTAATAATAAGTAATTTAGTTTTTTTCTATGCTGGTCGAAACTGTAAAAAAAATATTTTTTTCACTAAAAAAAGGCAACATAAGCCATTTTTTATTGGAAAATATGTCAAATATCAACACCAAATTAAGCATACAGACATTAGATGGTATTTTACTATTATGTTTGTTAAAAAAAGATATATTTTTACTATGAAACATAATTTTTCCCCATTATAGTCAAGGTGCTTTGGTGAGATTTGAGGGATGAATCTCAACCACACACACCATATCATAAACAATTGCATATAACTCCAAAAGTATACATGATACACACAAAGTATCAACATGAAAGATGATCAGCACAAAATTGCCTTTCTAACAATGCTATGTGATCAATTGTAATCAATACGTTTTTTTTTTATGCCTGCTGAAGTTTCAAAAAAGTGCATTTTATTCAAGCTGCTTAGGTGAGTCGATGGAAAAAATGACAGCTATACACACCATACCATAAACAAATGCATATAACTCCTAAAGTATATATGACACACACAACGTATCAGTGGCACAGTTGTTCCACACAAAATTGCCTTTCCAACGGTTCTATGCAATCAGCTGTACTCAATTTGTTTTTTGTTTTATACTGGCTAAGATACCCAGAATGTGTGTTTTTTCACAGTGCTTAGGTGGTTCTAGATTGACAAAATGTCATAAACAAATATGAATAACTCCTAAAGTGAACATGATACACACAAAGTGTCAGTGGCAAGGTTGTTCAGCACAACATTACCTTTCTAATGGTACTATGCAGTCAATTCTAATCAATTCTGTCTGGCAAGTAATATTAAAATATGTGAGTGACTTCTCCAGACATTTCTAGGGCACACAGAAGTCTGTAGGTGACTTCTGTAGGCGTTCTGGGACACACTGTAATTAGATTTGCTGGCGTACACAGAAGTTTCTAGGAGGCAATGAGCTAAGACTCCTGGGACACATGGTGACCACCATTGCCATAGTTCCTCTGGCCCAGCCATACGATGGTGACTCAGTGGAACCTGAGAGCTCATTGAGACCAGCGTTTAGATGACCTCAAGCAACCCATCTTAGTGTCAGAACCCTGTGCATCAGGCATTAGTATGGTGGTTGAATTCCTCCAACTTTTCAAAGGGGTTTGCCTGCAGAAGGAATCTCCCATTCAGATCCTAACCACAGATGCATCGAGCCAAGGCTGGGGCACCCAACAGGAAACTGTCAAGCACAAGGGACCTGGTCTCAGCAAGAGCTCCACCTACACTCAATGTCCTGGAGATGAGAGCAATTCTGTATGCCCTTCAGACCTTTCAGACAGTCTTGCTATCTGGCCCCTGTTGATTCAGACAAGCAAAATGTCAGTGGCCCTTTACATCAACAAGCGGGGGTCTCATTCTTATCCCTCTGCGGGAGGCCATCCGAATCTGGTCATGGGCTATGGACCATCAACTGGACTTGACAGCAGTCCATATTCCTGGCATGCAAAATACACTGGTCAACAGTCTAAGCTAATCTCGGTCCACTGCACATGAGTGGGAACTTTACCCTGCAGTGGCAGAAGACCTCTTTGACAGATGGGGACATCCAGAACTGGATCTATTTGCCTCCCCATACAACACAAAACTGCCCAGTTTTTGCTTGTTAGATCCAGGCCCTGGTGTTTTCTGGCAAGAACCGTTGTCCCTCCCCCGGACAGGGAGGTTTCTTTATGCATTCCTTCCCTTCCCCCTACTGTAACGAGTTCTTCTCAAACTGAAGTTGGAAGGAGCAGTGATGATTCTGGTGGCACCCTTCTGGCTATGCCAGATTTGGTTCCCGCTTCTCCAGCAACTGCAGTGGAACCTCCCAATTTCCCTGCTCCTATGAGAAGACTTGCTCTCCCAAGAGCAGGGAACTCTGGTCCTTCTGGATCGCAAATCCCTGCATCTCCATGCATGGCTCCTGCAGACCTCGCTGTCTCCAGATATGGGATATCCCCCATGGTAGCGGATGTCCTGGTGGCCGCTAGGAAGCCTTCCACTAGGGCCACCTACACTATGAGATAGAAGCAGTTCTTCATCTGGGCCACTGCTAAGCATTTAGACCCCTTCACCTGTCTGATGAATTCATCACTGTTGTTGTGGCGCTCTTCTTTGCTGTTGCCCCCCCCCCGACAGCGCTGTTGTTGTGGCACTCTTCTTGATGCTACTGTTCTGGAGTACCTCCTCTCCCTGTCAGATTCAGGACTAAACTACTCCTCGCTCAAAGTGCATCTCTCTGCCATTTCTGCCTATCATGCACTTATTGAGGGGAAAAACTTGCCTAGCTGGATCTTCCCCATACATTCTTATAGAGCATTTTGCATATGAAACCTCCCATCCGGGACCCTGTCCCACCACAGGATCATTTGTTTGTTTTAGAAAACTCCCTTTGAACCTGCTGCAAATTGTGAGCTGTGACTTCTGTCATGGAAAGCATTATTTTTAGTTGCCATTACCTTCACTTAAAGGATTTCTGAGCTTTGGGCTCTGATGTGCAAGGAGCCTTTTTTGGTTTTCCGCCAGGACAGGGTGTCCTTGTGGACTAATCCTAGGTTTCTTCCCAAGGTGGTGTCAGAGTTTTCTTTGAATCAAGGCATTCACCTTCCTGTCTACTATCCAGAGTACTACTTCATACTCTGAATGTTCACAGAGTGCTTCGTTATTATTTAGAGTGCTCCCGAGCAACTAGAAAGTCTGACCAGTTGTTTGTATCTTTTGCCACCAGAATGGTAGGGACTCCTGTTTCTAAGCAGTGTTTATCCAAATAGTTGGTTAATTGCATTCTTTTCTGCTACACTAAGTATGACAAACCCTTACAAGACTTGGTAACAGGTCACTTTACCAGGGGCATGGAAGCTTCCTTTGCCTCCTTAAAAAATGTGTCAGCCGCAGACATTTGTGCAGCTGCTAACTGGATTTCTGTCCACACTTTTGTTAAGCATGACAGTTTGGACATTGTATCTCGACATGAGACAGGCTTCTTACTAGCTGTCCACCAGGGCCTTCTCTCCTAATCCTCTTTGGGAGAATTCTACCTCCACCCAGCTGACCGGGGTCTCTCCTTACTGCCTGAGACTCAGTCCTAAAGGTGTTACCTGCTGCAAGAGCCCCCTCCCAGTAGATATAGTACAGTTACGTAAGCACACTGTAACAGTAGATCTTCAAGAGGAGCTTCTGCAACAGGTACAATTTCCCACCTTCCCCTAGTAGCTGCTTCTCCATCAAGGATACCTTTTTTCCTCATTTAGAGGAACATCCTCGGTTCTCCATTTTTACTTTCATGCTGGGCTCTCCGGTGGGAGAACTGGGGATGGGCTGGGGGACTGCCCCTTTTATACCATACGTGACGTTGCGAGTGGGCTGATGTTGGGGGGGCGGTCCCCCGCTGTATACTGCTAGCTAGAAGTTTTCCATAGGGTCCTGGTGCCTGCCGACTTCTGTCCTAAAGATGTTACCTGCTGCAAGAGCTCCTCTCGAAGATCTACTGTTATGGTAAGTTCTTACATAACTTTGCTTTTTATCTGAAAGTTGTTCACGCTTCCTTGTCAGGTGTATCATGATGTCTCTGTTTCAAATGCCAGTTACACTAAAAATGTTGGTTTTTCATATTAATCTGCTGTTAGCAAGTCCTTCATGTGCCCCAGTTTTTTGATTTTGAATATCTCTGTGGTGTGGCAACCCTCGATGGCACTGGGTGGCTAGCATCCAAGATGTACTGGGAACTTAATTAACAGTTTTTTTTTTTTATTATTTGTTTGTTTTTTGGTTTTGTTTACATAGAATTCTAAAAGCTTTTACAATGAGCAGTGTTCTTTCAAGGAAAATTAAATGCTTCCGGGTTATCTCTTGGACATTTTTTTGTTAACAAATGTAATTCCTCCTCCAGGGCCCCTCAAAACAGAGACTTTCGTATTTTATCTGGTTTTCCAGAAGTGTAATTCTGCCATTTTCTACCTCAAGTTTCTAAGCTCTGTTGAGGGGAGTGCTGCCAGTGTCTGTCTATAAAGAGCAACTCTCTACTGAAATGGCAAGAACTGTGATATTGATGACAGTTATATTTAACTGTAGTCTTCTCTCGCTGGCACCCCCCACTCTGCGAATTTCCAACACTCATTAAAATTTCAAACTTAACCTAAAATCATAGCTTCTGGACAAGGGTCAATGCAGCTGCCATGCTCGCTAACACCCCACCCACTCTCCTGTCTTCCCCATTTCCAGTTCTGCTTCCTTTCTCCTATCTTTCCAGCTCTCGTTTGGGCCTTGCTGGTCTCATTTGTAAAGCTTCAAATGAAGTGGGGTTTCCCTAACTTAATCTACCGAAGAACATTGGCTTCCCCTGTACTAAACTTCCTGAAATACCTCATCTTGTAAATAAGGTAAGTCTTGTATATACTCTACATATTGTCAGATTGCCTTGTACCTAACTATTGTGCAATCATTGGTTATGCACTATTTCTCAAATGTAACCTTGTAATTGATTTACTATCCGTACTGTTCCTACTCATGCCTTGTGGCCCAGGTCGTGCCTGTAAATAGTCCACTGGATCAGTGCACCTACCCGGTTATCAAAGTCATAAATAAATAAATACATTTTTTTGGCTCTTTTTCACTTTATCCAGTTTTTATTCTATAAAATATATTAGATAATACATCACTTACGTTATTCACTGAGCCTTTCAAAAAGACTGGCTGTCCTCCAACTGACCTCCTGCGTTAGACATGGAAAGAATTCACTGGGCGAACTCATCACCTTTGATGCAGGATTGATCATACTTGGCAGCGGACTGGAGAGCACATTTCTTAATTATATGTTGCTGTTTTACACTTTACAGTATGTAGCCTGTTTTATGCCTTTAGGGACTACACTTTACACAGGAGCAGTTGATCCCTTTTGCTTCTGGAATGGAGTTAGACTTTAAATTTCACTCCTGGAACTGAGTTCCACTACAGCTGGTACCTCCAACTAACTGCATCACAACTATATCAGCACACCTTTTGTTCTGGAGCTCATTTTTCACTCTTATTTACTATTCTAACTCCATGCCACTCTGGATCACCACAGAAAATTACTTGTTACCTGGTGGGCTATGGATGCAAAATGTACACGTGTGGCGATGGGAATGGAGACCCAGTTGTGCTCTCCTTGGAACCCATGGGATGCAGGTGGCAGTGCTCATTGAGCCAATGGATACTTTTTTCCTTTAGCGAAGACTAATGTCCATGACAGTACAGGGAGTGATGTAGCTGTAAAGCGTTTGTGACGTGTTTGATTGCCAAAACCAGCCACTATCTTCCACGGTGACCTTACAACCGCTGTTTGTGATGTTACAGTCTGTTATCTTGGCAAGCACTATGAGGTAATAAACAAAGGCCATGTGAAGTCCACTGAAGAGAATGAAATGCTTTTTAAGTGTACTTCTTAGGATAGAAAGGCATGTTATAAACCCTGAGAACAAAAACTAAAAATCGACCAGGTCCTGATTAGAGCTACTATATGTACTTTGTTTTCTGTTCCTCTGATGCAAACAACTGAAGGGCAGTGTTCTCTGGTTTTTAAACTTCCTAAATGTTTCAGTTCTCTGCTTCAGCCAGATGCCTGTGCTAAATCATCAGCTAAATCTGACTGTGGCTGTTCTTGATATGTGTTGTATGTTGTATACTATTACTGTTTTGTATATGCTTTGTGTATCTTGATATGTGTTGTATGTTGTATACTATTACTGTTTTGTATATGCTTTGTGTATCTTGATATGTGCTGTATGTTGTATACTATTACTGTTTTGTATATGCTTTGTGTATCTTGATATGTGCTGTATGTTGTACACTATTACTGTTTTGTATATGCTCTGTGTATCTGGTTAACCATGTAAATGAGCTACGCAGCCCATGTACTTACCAGTGAATAAACATAGACACATAGACTCTGATGACAGCCAAGGGTCACTTGGCCCATCTAGTCTGCCCAGTTTCTACCTTCATTTTCTCTGCAGACATAGAAACATAGAAGTTGATGGCAGATAAGGACCGCAAGGCCCATCCAGTCTGCCCTGCTTGATCTGTACCATGTCATAATAGCGATCGCAAAAAGGGCGATCTCTAGTTTGGCGAGTGTATATCGCCAAAAAGCAAATTGGCGATATACACTTTAAGGTGACCCGACATTCAGATATTAAAAAAGTGTTTTTGCTGGGGGCTGTGCCCCCCCCCCAGCACCTCCCTGAATTAGGAGTCTCAACTCCAGGGGGGTGCATGTCGGGGAGGGGGCAAAATCCAGATGTTGCAGCTGCGGCAAAATATAAACCGCTCCCAGTCCCAAACCCAGTACCTGCTGTGCCAGAGCTAGCCTCCCACACCACCATGCCACACTGCTAGCTCAGCAGCAGCAGGTACTCCAGTCCCTGATGATCCCTTCCCTGTTCCTCCCCTTCCCCTTGTTATTCCCCCCTTCCATTCGCCCTTCCCCATAGTCTCTGTCCCATACCCTTGCTATTCTGCAGGGTAGCCCAGAATAATAGCGCCCAAAATAAGTCGCTATTTTTGTAGTCGCTCATTTTGTGTCACTATTATTACATGATACCACTTGATCTATGTCACTGTCCCCCCCCCCCCTTCCTTAACCCTACAATTCTCTTGGGCCTATCCCAGGCATTTTGAATCCTTCCACTGTTTTCGCCTCAACTACCTCTCTGCTGGAAGGCTGTTCCAGGAATCCACTATTCTTTCTGTAAGAAAGTGCTTCCTCATATCTCTCCTGTATCTACCACCTCTAGCTTCATAGCATGTCCCCTTGTTCTAGAGCACCTTTAAAAAAATCCCCTCCTGTACCTTATTAATCCCTGTGAGGTATTTAAAGGTCTCGATCATTTTCCCCAGCTTCCTCCGCTCCTCCAGGGTGTACATATTGAGGTCCTTTAGTCTCTCTCTTTTCATAGGGCTTTTGATGCAGACCCTGCACCATTTGATAGCTCTCTTCTGGACCATCTCCAATCTGTCTATGTCCTTCCTATCACGGTCTCCAGAACTGAACACAGCACTCAAGGTGGGGTCTTACCAGCAATCCTATAAAGGGGCAACATCACCTCCCTCTTTTTGCTGGTGATGCTTCTTCCTATGACCCCAGTGTCCCTCTGAGCCCTCCCGACTGTCTTGTCATACTGGCTGGCTACTTTTACGTCATCCGATACGATTACCCCGAAGTCTCTTTCCTGCTTGGTTATCATCAGTATCACTCCACCCATTCTGTACTTTGCCCCCAGATTTCTATGGCCCAAATACATTATTTTGCATTTTTTTGCCTCAAAACGCAACTGCCATGCCCTTGACCACTCCTCCAGTTTTTGCAGTTCTCTACACATATCACCCCCCCCCCAGAGTGTCCACCCTGTTGCAGATCTTGGTGTCATCCACAAAGTGGCATACCTTCTCTTCCAGATCCTCTGCTATGTCACTTATAAAGAGATTAAAGAGGACTGGTCCCAACACAGAACCCTGAGGTACCCACTGGTCACCCTCTCTTCCTTATATCACACTCTGTTTACCACTTCCTTTGTCTCCTAGCTCTAACCAGTTTCCTACCCAGGTTTCACCTTGTTGCCCACCCAGGGGGCATAGGCAGGAGGTGTTTAGGGTGTTCAAACACGCCCAAATGACCTCAAAACATAAACAAAATGTATTTGAAAAAGCGCCTGGCCTTTAAATCTGCTTTGGCATCCAACCAGTGTTGCTAAGGTGTCAGTGTCTAAGTAGTCTGCTGGCTGTTGCTGCTGTGGTGGGGGGGCAGGTGGGCTTAGAAGCTCTTGCACTGTTTGGCTGCTGTCTTTTGGGTAGATTCGTCCTCGTGCTCCTGCTCGGCTCCTCCTCTCAACCAATCAAGCTGCACGACATGCATCTGGTGGCTTGGCACTCCACAGCATGCCACACAGTACATCTTTTTGTTGAGCCTGACAGAGGATACGAGAAGGAGCCGAGTCATCGGAGTGAAGAGAGAAACAGCAGGACCTGGAGCTGTGCAAGGAAGGAGGAGCCACTCATCATTGCTGCCGGTTGGTAGTTGACTGCACTGCAGAGCTGACTGTCTGCCTGCCACCCATTTTACAGACTAGATGACCAGTGTATTGCTCTGCTGCCTAGTCCTAGTCTGAGCCTTGCCCCTCGGTAATCCATTTATCCCTGTAGAAAGTAGCCATCGTAGTCGTAGCCAAAGTGACGCGATCATGAGTAGCAGCCAGGAGAAGAGAGAGCGAGAGAGAGCATCCCTGAGTGAGCCGCCTGGCCTGTCACTGCCTGATCCTGTCGGTCTCCCCTCTGGCCTCTTGGGTGGTCATCCCCCCTGCTCCATCCACAGACTTTTTATCATTCTGAAGTTTTCAGAGAGTCTGATCTCAGACAGGAGTGTGGAGCTGGACTGGAGGTAAGGAATTTGTAACTTTGAGGAGGAGAGGGTGTGGTGGGGCGATGACTGGGCAAAATGGATTTCACTGCCACTGCTTCCCAGGTGGATGTGACAGTAGTAGTTAAGTTAGCCCAACTTGCCAACTTAGCCAAGGTGTGAGACTGTGTAATTTTGCATTATCTTGACAAGAATAGAACTGAATAATATAGACTCTTCTGGTTTTCATGTATCCCAAAGTGCTTTACAAGATTGTGAGTGTCAGTGAGGTACTTAGTGCTGCTCAGTAAAGTTATGATGTGACGCCAGGGAGAGTGCGTAGACGAGCTCCATTTTAGTCTATATGGGGGTGGGGTAACTTTCGGGTAGTTTTCTATATTGTGTGATGGGCAGTTTGTGATGAAACGTGGGCACCGGTTGTCTAACAAGACCCATAGACTAAGTCCCGTGCTCTCCTTGGCATCACATCATAACTTTGCTGATTGCAGGGGTGGAGTGTGGATGGCTAAAAATATGGAAAGTAGGAGAGTCCCGGTGGTCAGAGCCAGGCTTGCTGCAGAGGAGAGAGAGCATCCAGTGAGCCAGCTGCCTGATCTACCAGCCTGTCTCTGCCTGACCCTGTTGGACCTTCCTTGGGCTTCTCGGACCCCCCCCCCAAGAGACTGCTTACCGGGTGGATGTCTGAACATTGTTGAACAGAGCAGAAGTCTCACGTTGGCTAAGTTGTAAGTTGGGCTAACTAACTACTACTGTGACAGTAGAAGTTAAGTTAGCCTACTTGCCAACTTAGCCAAGGTGTGAGATTGTGTAATTTGCACTATCTTGAATACAATAGAATTGAATAATTATAGAATCTTCTGGTTTTCATGTATCCCAAAGTGCTTTCAAGATTGTGAATGAGGTACTTGGTGCTGCACTCAGTGTAGTGTAGCCTTATCACCATTAAAGAAGATCTACCAAGTAAACTAACTTTGGATTTGAACCTGCCTGATCGTTGCCTTACCCATCTGAAATGATCCTGCTTCTATTTCCAAAATACTCAAACAGGTTTTATGTTGTATGCTTATTGAAATTACCCCCACCAATCAGGCAGGTGCAAATGCTGACACTGGTAAGACTCTTTAAGAGTGTGACTTGATTGCTTCCAGAATAATGTCCATATTATATAACACTAATTGTGACTAAATGGCTTCTTTTCCTTTTGCAACAGAATGTTGTCCAAAAGAATGGTATGCAGTCAGGAAACTCTGTTAAAAGAATAAATATAGAGAATACTGTCTGGCCACTGTGCTACGCCAAACAGTCTGTGCTGCCACCGAGGATTGTGATTTTTGACCCGAAGGCGATTACAAAGCTCAAGAGGTCCTACAGAATCAGAATCCTGAGGTGGCAGCACTGGCTGGTTTTACAAAGTAGCCCAGCCAGCATTTAATATGGTGTATGGAGACATGCTATTATTGTCTGTTGGTGTGTACTGCAATGTTTTTGTTCTACACCATTATTTCTGAACTGGAGTATCAGCATTATTTCTGAACTGGAGTATCAGTAGTAGGTGTACATACACCAAAGGAATTCAGGGCAAAACAGATACATTCTAATATTTGTACCAGGGTACACAATCTACAGGACGGACAGGGAGGGAAGAAGAAGAGGAGGAGGAGTAGCTGTCTATGTAAGGGAAGGGATCAAAGCAACAGAACTAAATGGTAAACAGGAAGGAGAGGAGGCACTGTGGGTCACCCTGGAGACTGGAAATGGCTCCACAGTCTGCACAGGGGTTGTATTTAGACCCCCGTCTCAGGGGGAGGAAATGGACAAGGAAATGATAGAAGGCATCCTTGGGATGGCAGAGAAAGGAGAGATATTGCTGATGGGAGACCTGAATATGCCAGATGTTAACTGGTGCACCTTTGCTGCAGCCATTCAAAAGCAGGGCCATTCTCGATGCCCTGCATGCCTCAGACAGCTAGTTTTGGAACCCACTCGGAGGGAGCAGCCTTAGACCTGGTACTCTCAAATGGGGATGGAGAGAAGATCTCTGATCTTGAAGTGGGTAGCCATCTAGGAACAAGTGACCACCAAACAGTGTGGTTCACAATAAACTAGCTGTAGAGTCAAGTCACATAAAAGTGAAGGTACTGGACTTCAGGAGGCTGATTTTGTCAAAATGGGAGAGTACCTCAGAAAAGCACTAGCAAACAGGCAAGAAGGTGGGGTGGAGCAACAATGGGGAAACATCAAAACTGCCATCACAGAGGCAACAAGCCTTTGTGTGAAGCAAATAAATCAAAACGAAAGAAAAAAACACTATGGTTCTCAAAAGAAGTGGTGGGGAAGGTAAGGGAGAAAAAGATAGCATTCAGGAAGTATAAGGAAACACAGAAGGAGCAGGACAGAGAATTGTACTAGTTAAAGCAGAAGGAAGCGGGGAAGGCAGTCAGAATAGCAAAGGCCCAAACCGAGGAAAAGATAGCCAACTAGGTTAAGAAGGGGGATAAAACCTTTTATAGGTACATTAGGGAGCAAAGAAAGATGAAGACAGGGATACTGAGACTGAATAAAGAGGAAGGTGGTTGGGCAGAGAGCGACAGTGAAAAAGCAGAGATACTGAAAGAATATTTCTGCTCAGTATTCACAATGGAAAAGCAGGGGGAGATACCTAATCCAGTCAATAGAAGTACTCTGGCTAGGGGGGTTGATATTAGTCGTTTCACAGAGGAAAGGGTTCTGAAAGAACTCTTAAAACTAAAGGTGGATAAAGCAATGGGGCCTGATGGAATTCACCCCAGAATTCTAAAAGAACTAAGAGAAGAACTAGTAACACCACTGACTACCCTTTTTTGATAAATCATGGGAGGATGGTGTGGTACCTGAGGCCTGGAGAAGGGCGGATGTGATTCCCCTTCACAAAAAGTGGGAGCAAGACAGAGGCAGGAAACTACAGACAAGTCAGTTTGACCTCAGTGGTAGGGAAAATGATGGAATCACTTCTGAAGGAAATAATTGTTGAGTACCTAGAGGCAAGTGGGGCAAAGGACCCAAGGCAGCATGGATTCACAGCAGGAAGGTCATATCAAACAAATCTAATTGATTTCTTTGACTGGGTGACCAAAGTAGTAGACCAGGGAGGGGCTGTGGACATGGCCTACCTAGACTTTAGCAAGGCATTTGACACAGTCCCACACAAAAGATTAATAGTCAAATTAACCAGCCTGGGAGTGGGTCCCAGGGTGGTAGCCTGGGTAAAACATTGGCAGCACAACAGGACACAGAAGGTAATTGTAAATGGAGTCCACTCTGAAGAAAGAGGGGTTACTAGTGGGATACCGCAGGGTCAGTACCAGGGCTGGTTTTTTTTAATGTCTTCATAAGTGACATTGCAGAGGGACTGGAAGGGAAAGTATGTTTCTTTGCAGATGACACAAAGATCTGCAACAGGGTTGATACGCAAGGTGGGGTGGAAAGGATGAAAAGGGACTTGGCAGGGTTGGAGAAATGGTCAAATGTATGGCAGCTTAGATTCAACGCAAAGAAGTGCAAAGTAATGTACCTGGGAAACAAAAACCCAGGGGAAGAGTACACAATGGGGGGTGAGATACTGACAACAACAAAAATGGAAAGGGACCTGGGGGTAGTCATATCAGATGACCTATAGGTGGGCCAGCAATGTGAGAAGGCAGTAAGGAGGTCTGGGGGGATACTGGGATGCATAGGGAGAGGCATCACCAGTAGAAAACAGGAAGTTGTTGGCCCTCTGTGCAGACAGTTGGTAAGACCACATCTGGAGTACTACGTACAGTTCTGGAGACCCCATCTCCGCAAAGACATAGGCAGGGTGGAGGCTGTCCAGAGGAAGACAACCAAAATGGTGCAGGGTCTGCATCAGAAGACATATGAAGAAAGACTAAAGGAGCTTAAGATGTATAGCCTCGAGGAAAGGAGGGAGAGGGGGACATGATAGAAACTTTCAAATACCTCAAGGGAATCAACAAAGTCCAAGAGGGTAGCATCTTTCAGAAAAAGAGATGTGCAAGAACAAGGGGGCACAATTTGAAGATAGAGAGGATGGCTCAGAGGTAATGTGAGGAAGTATTTCTTCACAGAGAGGGTTGTGGATGCATGGAACAGCCTTCATGAGGAGATTGTAGAGTCAAAAGCAGTGGGGGAATTCAAGAAAGCATGGGACAGACATAAGGCAATTCTAGTTGGGGGGGTAGGAGGAAGTAGGCTGTTGGTTAACTAGGATCTGCAGCTTATCAGTTTGGTAGGGAAATGGGCAGACTAGGTGGGCCAAGTGGTTCTTATCTGCTGTCAAATTCTATGTTTCTATGTAAGTCCATGTCCCTGTGTGTAATTTGAACCCTTGACCTCCAATGTTGGAACTTGGTTAGATGGGACTGGGAAGTCATGTCAGTCAGCTAGGCAAAACTGGCCAAACACCAACACAATCTATCTTATGTTAGATCTGAGCTCTGAGGCCACTAGGCCAGCAAGATAAAACTGTCCACACATCCAACATATATGGTCATGTTTGCTAGATAGGGGTAACCTAACTGCTGAATTTGAGTATTTTGCCCCCACATTCCTTGAGTACATATCAGGAAAGCTTTACCAACAGTAGCAGACTGCTACTGTCGGCACAGCTTTCCTGACATACACTGAAGGAATTCAGGGCAAAACAGATACATTCTAATACTTGTACCAGATATGTTTGGGAGAACAGTTATTCTTGAGGAAAGGGAAACCAGATAGGCAAAACTGTGCCATGAAAAGACCACTACAATGTACAACTTTTTTATTTTTTAATTTATTGTACTTTTTGCCGCCGGTTGCCTCTCCTTCTGCTCGTTGCCCACCACCTGCCTTGCTCCCTATCGCCATACCCCAACCAATACCTCCTGACATGACCCTCAGTATGGGGCCACTGCTCTGATCCAGCCTGTCTACTACAAGAGAAGGTGCTGGTAGCTACCAATATTACCCCCCTGGATTCCCCCCCCAGGGTGGGGTTCAGGGCTGGTCGGTGGAGCCGAGCAGTGTTTGGTCAGTGGAGAGATGGGGAGCCATTAAGGCCAGGCACCTGGCGTGCTTCATCTAGGTGGCCAATGGGATTTTTCGAGCTGCCCCAGGGTTGGGGGTGTGCAATGACTTCCAGCATCCACCTGCCCCTCCTATTTCAAGGCGCCGGTTGCCTATGCTTTCCCTGGCCTCCATCAGGAGTCCGTCGAGCACTGGGCACACTAACCTCCTTCCCCGAAGGAAAGCAGTCCATGGGATGCTCATCCCATCTTCCACGCGGCTCTCGGGTTCCACGAGTCCATTCCCAAACCCAGGTCACCTGCGTCGCTAGTGGAAACCCAGTCGCTGTGCTGGTGGGCCGACTTAAAATACAGGCTTTAATGGGATACCAAAAAGGCCTGGCTTCACCCAGGATCAGCAGGCAGGGAAATGTATGTCTGTTTTGCTGAGTATGTCACATTGTTTGTGAAGACAGTGACTGTACATGTTTTTTTGAATAGAGGGCAAGTTGTGTGCACGGGCCAGTCTGAATGGGCGCAGGTAAAAGCACACCACTTTCCCTCTGTTCAAGAAAATTGGTTCGGTGTCACTGTATTGCAATATGTCTTCTGTTCCCCCTGAGGCAGGTAGTAAAAAGCTGCTATGCAGGGCTCATGGAACAGTATGATTCTGGATTGTATCCCATGACATGTAACCCCATGTCCTTATCTACTTTTCAGCATTGGAAAGAGAGGTGGGACTAGCGTGGGGACCCCAGCCCTACTTCTCTCATTTCAAAGCAGCAAACTAGATACAGACGTAAGAAATCAAGTTGGGAAGAGTCTAAGTGCCCAGGATGTGGGTGATTCCAGTCTATAAATCCTTAATGACTGGTGGGTGACGGTGTATAAGAAAGGGGGTTCAGGTCAGAGGAATGGGCCTGATCATTCAGTCCTATTCTGCCAACTTGAAACTCCGTTCTTATCCCCCTCACAGTAATTACAGATTTATAGCTACTGGGAATGGCATCACCCACATCCTGGGCACTATTCATTTTGCAGTAGTGTCTCTGTGTATAAAGAGTCAACCCTCCCCTTACAAGTGGTTAGCCTCCTCTTCTACCTGCTGTGTTAGTAATGCCACCTGGTAACAAGGCATTGTACCACTATGTAATGTACATGGACATGCCACCAGCACCAGGTCACCCTCCATAACTCACCCATGTTTTCTGTCATGGTGTCCTAGATTGCCCCCCATCATGTTACTAATGTGCAAGTGTGTGCCCTTTTGTATATTTGAATGACAAAATGAGCAGTTACATGTACTCTGGAGTTCCTGCACATTAGTAACACGGGGCAACTAGACACAACAGCAGAAATCATGGGTGAGTTATGGATGGTGATCTGGTGCTGGTGGCATGACATTCCACCACAATCCATGTACATAGTGGTACAATGGGTGGTTGATTGCACTGTTAGATAACTAGTTGTCCACAACCATTGGAGGTTCTGTAGACTGTTATGACAGCCAGAGTCTCCCACAACCCTGATTTCATGTGAAAAAAAATGTTTCCCATGAAATTAGGGGGTGAACATGTAGCAAAAGTGTGTGTTTTCTTCAAGAAACCCCCAAAAACTCACCACAGAACATGTATACCCCCAGAGCTTCTGGGGCCCCACGACCCCTGGCTTTTATTGGTCCCTTTTCAAAATGCCATATTTAAACACCCTCAAACAAAATTCTACACCAGCTCCTTCACTCCCCAAGTTAACCAGCTTGCTTACCAGTCTCCTATGTGGAACAATGTGGATTGGATCTGGATGACTAACCTACCTGTAGATATCTCATCGGAATTGAAACTAGGCCCCTTCAAATCCAAACATAGAGAGCTACTCATCTCCTGTGTCAGCGATTGCTTATAACCTTCCACTCCTCCCACTGCACTCCTTACACCCCCTACTTTTTCCCCATAAGCTTTCATGGACAAAGTATTTTCTGACGGCAACCCCCCACCACCCCCCTTTCCTCCTATTCCACCCCCTCAGTCGCCACTTCTGTGAAGAAATGCTTTCTGACATCCCTCTTAAAAGAGATTTATAAAGAAGGTTGGGGGTCAGCCTGCTGGTGCAGTGGTAGCACTACCACCTGTGTGCCAGCGACCAGCGTTCAAGAGGAAATCCAAGACTGTCCGAGGACTGGCTGGCGGGAGTAGGCTAAGCATCCGGTGGACAGCTCACCTTCTCTAGGGAGGAGGGATCTGGTGCTCGACAACATACCAATCCTTAGTGATGGATAGGTGAACCTGCGACCAGTGCTGTGGCGCAAGGCTTGGCGAGCCGAGGTGCTAGGGGCTCGCACAAAGTGGATCAATAATACAATAATAGTTTAAATTTTGCTGTTTTGTGGTTATTTCATGCGGTTTCATAAGAGTGCTGCTTATCTTTGAATTGTTTACTTATTTTTTGGGTTGCCGCCCGTTTGCAGCACACTCCTCGCACATTAAATGCAGTTTGAATTTCCCCTTTTTGTTTCTCTTGGTGAAGGTGAGCTGGGCTTGGTGAAGGTGGTCTCTCACCCCCTCCTTCTAAATAACCTCTCTACTTCAGGCCTGTCGAACTCTGCAGTAAATTGATTCAGTGCCTACCTAGCGGGCAGGTCCGGGCAGTCAAAACTGCAGATTCTATCCCCCACGACTCCTATAAATACTGGTGTGCCTCAAGGTTTTAGTGTTAGGCCCTATACTTTTCTTCATCTTCCTAAATGACGTCCCTAAGGTATGCAACTCTTCCTCTATCTATATGTACACCGATGACACTGTCCTGTTTACTTCAGGGCAGTCCCCCATAGATGTAACTACCAGACTTCAAGCTGATTTTGACAATGTTCAGCACTGCTTTAGAGCACATCAGCTCTTTCTCAATGCCAAGAAGACATTCTCTATGACCTTTGGCACTAGGCAGAGACTCTCAAGGCTCCCCTTCCTACCCCGTTTCTACACCCTTGATGGGACTACACTAGAGGATTCTACCTCTTTTTGCTATCTTGGTGTATGGCTAGACCAGTACCTTAACAATTCTGTTCATGTGGATACTATCCTGAAAAAACTGCAACCTAAGTTAGATGCCTTATACAGGAACCATAACTGTCTATTACTTCCGGTAAGGCATGAATTTGTGCAGAAAATGATTCTCCCCATTTTTGACTACTGCGATGTAGTCTATAGTGCCTCTCCCAAGTCCTGCCTGACCAGATTGGACATCCTCTTTAATTCTTTCTGTCGCCTTATCCTGGAGTCTCCTCTTAACACTCACCACTGCACCTTATATCATGCTCTAGACTTCCTGTCTCTTGACAATCGGCACCTCTCCCACAGTGCTAAATTCATTTCCAAATATTGGCTCGGTTCTATCCACACCTATCTTGGATCCTCTATTAGCTTTCCTCTCCCCCAACCCTCCCCTTAGAACATAGGACACTCGTTATCCTGACCATCCCTTGCCATTCTATGTTAGCTGGCCAATCTGCATTCGTACCCATTCCCAAAACTCTGGAACCCTACCTCTTCAAATTAGACACTCCTCTAGTCCTCATTCTCTTTCTTCCGCCCTACATAACTGCCTCTTTCCCAACTGTATCTGCTTTGACCTCTGCCACCTCCCCTCCTCTATCCTTTCCACCTAAATTGATTGTGCTCCCTGCTTCGTCTTCTCTCCCAACTGTTTCCCCTCCTTGCACTGTCTCACCTTTCTTTCATCTTTCACCTAACATTGTCTGCTCCTCAGCTGTTCTACCACTTTATTAGAATTAGCACATTATTGTTGTATGCACTAGGGCATTCTTTGCTAAACACCTTCATTGTACTCCTTGCATTTTTGTTGTTTAATCCCATAATGTATATATTTGTATTGCTCTACTATGTACTGCTATATAGATTTCCTTCTCATACTACCCTCTCCCCAAGGGCCTTGCTGGGGAGACGAGCAATTTATTGCTCAGAGTACCCTTCCTGGTGAAACTTTTCAATAAATAAATAAATAAATCTGCAGGTTGGGGGTGGGAGCACACCTGACCATGCACTGAAGTCATTGCACATCTGCCTGTACCAGGGATGTAACCACAAGACCAAAAAACTACTTGGACGAGCAGCACCTCCAATGACTTATGAACAGCCAAAACCACCAGTCTTGACCCCTTTGGGATGTTGTGGGGGAGCCCCATCATGGGGGACAAGTCACAGTCTCTCCAGGGCCAGGTGAGTTTCAGTAGAGTCAGCTGAGGGAGGTGAACCTGAAAGGGACCTAGCAGACAGATGTGGGATATATCCCCCCAGCTGACACAAGCAGCAAAAATAGAATTAAAACAAGCATTTGCCAATGCAGAATGTTTGCTTGCTGGTATTAGCATTGGAAATGCAGGAGTTAGACAGATGCAGAATAGGAATGGCAGTGAAGTATTGAACTTCACGAATCTCACCTCCATCCTGTAGAGATGGACAGGCATTAGGGTAAGTGTTTGGGTTGTCTCCCATGATGGCCATGCCATGTCATCTCACCCTATTCTGCAGACACCGACACGTGTTGAGGTGTGCCTTGGGGTGTTTGGTTTACAGTCACCCCATTCCATAAGGACATATGCTGAAATGGGTGCACCATAGAAGAATGGAGTGAAGTCTGGGGCCAAAGAGTCCAAGGCACACCTCGATGCCCATGCCCACCCTCTGCACACCTGCCTCCCACACCTCCTCACCCTATACTTACCTCTTGAACATGGCATCATGATCTTTGGTGGACCAGGAACATGTCTGCACTCTTCAAAACCGACTGCGAACTGAAGAAATGCTGGTAAGCTATATAATGGCATAAGTAGGGTTTTCAACTTTGGTGCATATCTCAGGCATTTTTGGGAATTTTGGCTACCACATTTCCAACATGGGGTTATTGGGACCCCTCCTCATGAATTCAGGCACTGTCATGGCATTATTCGGTCCCAAAGGTGATATTGTGGTCACTGCATGGAATCACCTTTCAGGACCGATTAAGGAAACGACAGTGCCAGTGTTCATGAGGTGGGGCCACCGGACTCAACGAGGGACCATTTTCTGGTTTGCAGGTAAATTAAAATAAAAAAAAAATCACGGGATGGTTTTTTGTTTTCACAGGGGCATTTGGCACACTGGGGTGGGCTCCCAGTGTGTCACCTGACTGTTTTGTTTTGGGGAAGGCTGTAGCAGACGGGGGATTGTGCACCCCCGTTGTCACATACCGAGGGGGGCCACAAGAGCTGAGGGGGATTGGGCACCCCCCTCGGCAGAAAGCAACTGTTTTTTTTGGGGGGGACATTATGCCGACGAGGAGTGGGCTCCCCCATCGGCAAATTAAACTGGGCAGGGAGGGGACTGAAGCCGACGAGGATTGGGGCCCCATCAGCAAACAAAGACAGCTTTGGAGGGTGCATGATGCCAAGAGGATTCACACCCCTCAGCATTGGGGTGTAATATTGTTCATGAACATGGCGGCAGCTTGCTGCCACGCTCATAAACAATATTGCACTAGACAACATTCCACCCTGTAATGACAGATTGCTCCCTCATTGCAGAGGACTGGCTGATGCTGCAATGATGGGGTGGCCCCTGATTGCTGTGGCAAAGCGTTACAAGTTGGTGTCACTTTTGGAAGCCAGTGTCATCAGCACCTCTGCCTCCATTGGTGCACCACTGTCAAGCCCCAAATGCTGTGCCTCCGTTGGCTGCCACAGTGCCATGCCTCCACAAGCCTGCTTCTCTCTAAGCTGCCCTTAATGTTTCAGCACATAGGTACAAGCCAACATAAAAAGAGGGTGGGCACTTAGGACTAGGGATAGGCTAATTACACTTTGTGGATTGGGAATTGGTTAACAGCTAGGACTCAGAGAGTGATCCTGAGTAGGAGATTCTCTGATGCCAGAGGAGTCACAGTTGGAGTGCCACTGGGGTCTGTCCTGGAGCTGATACTGATACTATTCAACATGTATATAAGTGACATTAAGGTGGGGTTACAGTGTAAACACTTTGCAAGAGAGTGGGTACTGATTATTAGCATGGTTTAGCAGCATGAAAAGCCTTTAGCAGTTGAAGTTCAGTGCCAAAATGTAGTGATACACACTGGAACAAAAATCTACAGATGGGATATTGCATCAATGGGATCACAGTACAGCTCTCAAAGGAGGAACGGGACGTAGGGGTGATAATTCTCTTCCAAATTTAGCACGGCATATGGGAAAGCTATTAGGCTGTCAGCATACATCAGATGGGGATCACTAGTCCCGGCAAAGAGATGATGTTGCTGCTTTACAGATCACTGGTCAAACGACACCTGGAGTATTGTGGGCACTTTTGGAACCTGTATCTGAAAAAGGACAGGGAGATGTTAAAGACTATCCAGTGGAGGGCTACAAAAATGATCCAAAGACAGCAAGTTAGATCCTTCCCGCCTAACTTGCCTCACTCATCTCCCCATCCCCTCCTCTTACTTTCTCCACTCTGGGGGTTCCTGCACCTCCTCCATTCCCTGCCCTCACTCCTCTGCCAGACAAGCTGCCTTCTCCTACTGAAACTCTTCCCTCTATAACCTGCTCTCATCTCCCCTCCACCTCTCCCCCTCACTCCATACCTTTAGATGTCACCTAAGGCATCTTCCTGCACACTCCTGTCCCTGTCAGCCCTCCTCTTGACTATTTGTACTTTCTTCTGACCCTCCCTCTTTCTCAAAACCTCCCTTGAGTTGAGGCCATTTATGCTTCTGCCCAAAGTCTGTTGTTGGACCCCACTGGCACTGTAACTTACCCCAACAGACACTGCACATGTTATTGTACTCTCTCACGATTGCCCACATATCATTATATTAATCCATTGTAGTGCCCCAGAGTCCTGGTGCCCTCCAAAAATGGGAATCCTGGTACTTCTTAGGCTGGTTAGGCAGAGAGGTGCCCAGTTTAGGGAGGTGCCCCATTTTTGTGTCCCTGGTTAGGTGCCCTTGGGTTGGGCAGATACCCCCCCCAAACGTAGAGCCCCAGCTGGGCTCCGTTTAAAAAAAAAAAGATTTTCCTGCTCATTTTTCCCCACCTGCAGCTCCTTGGAACCCTTCCCCAGGTTACCTCACACGGGCACCTGCACACGTGAGCACAGTCCTGCCGAGGATGCCAGCAGGATGGGCTTGTGAGTTCCAGGACAGAATCTCTAGCCCATTTGAATGGCAGTGGCCATTCATTCCAGTCCAGGTTGAGCAAGAAAAGCAGCAGCAAGTGTGAGGGGCGCTAGGCTGGGCGAGGCTTGGCAAGGGAGGGACTCATCTGATGTCCTGAGGTCCTCCAATGCCCCAGCCATCCATCACTGATCACTCCCTCTTCTCTGGTGGTGGCAGTAGTCCATTGGGTCTCCTGGTATCGTGCCACTGGCAAGTCTCACTGGGAGGGGCAGCGGTAGCAACCTCAGGCCAGCCCCTCCATCCAGCATCCCGGCAGCAAAGTGATCATTGGGAGAGGCAGCGGGTCCAGGCTGGCTCCTCCATAGCAGCAGTCTAGTTGTGAGGGGCAGCAGTAGCAGATGAGAGCTGTCCCCTCCACCAAAGAGGCCCAGGAGTCCAATTGGGAGGGGTAGTAAGTCCAGGCCATCCCCGCCATCATTCAGCACCCAGCGGCTGTTTTTCAGGGGGAGCAGCAGGTCCAGGTTGTTCCCTCAATAGCCCAAAAGTGGGAGATGTTCCAGGAGGGGCGACAGCAACAGCAGAAGGCCATTCCCTCCCTCCAGCAGCTAAGGGTCCATGGGAGGAGACAGGTCCAGGCCTCCCCAGCACTAGCAGCCAATGTCCCGGCCCAGGAGCAGATGGAGGGTGGCAGGGTGAATGGCAGCAGCACCAGGTTTGGGTGCTGGCTGTCACAACCCCACTCAGCAGGTCGGGCCCTCTGCTCCCACAGTGCCAACCTCCGAGCACATTATTGTGAACAGTTAACAGAACAGGGTAACCCTCCTGTCTGTTTAGTGGGTCCGAATCACCTTTGGTCTCAAGTTCTGGGGGATTCAAACTGTGAACCTTATGCTAGTGTACCCAACTGTACAGACTCAGATAATTCTGCTTTCGGGGAATGCCAGATATCTTTCGCCAAGGGCACCTAACCAGGTATACAAAATGAACCCTTAAAACTCTATGAAAGACCTTAGGAAAATTCTTACCTTTTCCCAGTTTGGTATTACCATTAAGCTTATGAATAGTCTCAACTTTAACCATATATGCTTCACATGCAAAAGAAAGAATTTCGAAGGCACACCAGGTAATCTCTTTAAAATAAGAGGTTCACTAAGAAAATGGATAAAAATATGTAAAATGTAAACACAGAACAATATATCACAAAGCATACAATCACTTAAAAGAAAACAAGGAAAAACTGTGCAAACTCCTACCACAATACAATTAGACTTGTCTATTAATGTATTATTCCCTTCTTACAGTGCTTATAATTAGATGTTCTTGTTTCAGAGTCCAACAGGAATGTGTCTCAGAAGAAACACAGAATACAATTTAAATGCTGTGTTTCAACCCCTTCCATGATGTCATCTAGCTCTTCCTTTCAGAATATAAAAATATATACAAAACAGGATGTCCTATCAAGAGGTATATTAAATACTGTGACTTCAGCAAAACTCATTTCCCAAATTATGACACTCTTTAAATCACATCCCCTCTTTGATCTTGAGTGGTTTCCTGCTCCTCTGTGATCTTTGAGCAGTTTCTATTTCCCCATTTCAAAGGCAGGAGGTCAATAAATTGCAACTCCTCCGAAACGTCATAAAAGTTTACGATCCCTATCCTTGCAGCTGGTCAGCTACAATTAAGTCAGATAAGCAGGAGACCATTAATTATGTCTCTCTAGTCTTTAATTAGCTCCTTGCTTTCAGGTTAACATCCTCTAGCTGAAACCATGGGGGGGATGGGTCATCCCAGGGCACAGGATGTCTCATGACAGACAATCACATACCACATTCTATATTACAAAAATCATAGAACAATCATAACCAGCTGGCCAAGTGTCACACTGGCTGCCAGAAGAAAAACAAATAAACTTCTTTTTTTTTTTTAAATAAAATCTTGGGTGCTCCAGGTGCCAGAAGTAACTGTGGGGCAAGGTCAAGGCCCCAAATATAGGACCACCCACGGGGCGGGTCATAAAAGGCTCAGAGGAGCCAGGGAAATGTGGGGGCGGGCAAGGCCCCAGCAAAGACTGTCCAAGGGGCGGAGCTATGAGAGAGCCCCATTGACAATGGGAGAAGGGACTGTGATAATGTAAGCTTGATTGACTGCCTATACAGTGGTCTTAAAGGGGCAATGACAGACTCCCCAGAGTTAAGGGTGCAGCGACAGGCCTCCAGTCTAAGCGGCAGGAACTGTATAATGACTGAATGCTTATTACTACTTACAAAAGTGGCTTAAAGGGGACAGAATAAATGAAAGGCTCCATAGAGCAAGGATCTCTAAGTAAAGAACTGTATACCTTAGTGTGGATCAATGCCTGACATCTGAATTCAAGTGGACTGCACCAGAGGCCAGGTTTAAAAGGGCAACATACTCTCAAAAGTGAACTTGTAAATAAATGTACATAATTGTTTTATTGCATTACTTTTGGGCCCCTGTGATGACATTGTCCCTATGCCAGCATCGGTGTGCCAGCTGAAGATGGCCACAAGGTGACAGTGTCCCTCGATTTTATGTGTTTTATCTGTCTATAAAGTTCCCTAAGTAGTAATGTTTGCTAGAAATAAAGACACAGACACAGGGTTTTAATAGAAATGTTTATTGTGCCACCCCCTTAGCCTGACGTGTGATCCCAGGTGCCCCAACCCTGTTTTCCACGACCAGCTGTCATGTTCTTGTTTGTCCTTGTGTCTTGGCAAGCCACGTAGGGGCTGTGGCTGGGTGACCTTGTGTCCCGGCAGTCCACATAGGGGCTGTGGCTGGGTGGAGTTGGTAGACTTTTTCCTGGAGGGGTGTCATTTCCAGTGGTCTATAGAGACCTTTGTGCCGATGACACACACCGCCTCGGAATAGTCCTGGCCTGTGTCCTGTTCTATGTTTTCCCCTGCCCCGGGCAGTTGGTTCTCCGTCTTGCTTTTCCCTTCCCCATTTGGACATGCGAAGGGTGGCTGGCTTAGAATGTTTACAGCTGATTTTTGAGTAGGGTACAATATAATTGTAGCTATCTTATCTTTTAGAGTTTTGAATCTAGAAATGCCATGCATTACTTTTGTAATGTTCTAGTTCTTCAGAGTTTTAGAGTTTGGAGTTTAGATATTTAGTGTAATGTTATTGTAGAGTTATGTTTAATAAACTTTTACATTGTTCTTTGCATTTGAGTCAGCTTCATGCCTCTCCTTGTGTCCCAGTTGATAGCAATTGAACTTGGGCCCCCTTCCTCAAACTTTCCCCTGACATCTGCTGGCCAGGTGTCACACAGGAATCCACCTCTGGGTGGTTGGCGTGGTGGATTACCTTGTATTTTTCCCTTGCAAGTTGTAGCTGGGGTGGACCTGTGCCCTGACCTGACCAGGCCATTTTGAGAGCGGTCGGCGTCAGTGGCAAACCCTTGCCTATTACACCATGCTATTTAATACATTTGGTCACCACACTGCTACTACATCTGTAATGTTACCTATGTAACCACATTATGTTTTGTAGATATGTTCCTTCTGTACTCCCTTCCCCTGGGTTGGGTAGCACTCCACAACAATGACAATTTCACAGCGAACACCACCACAGCAACAAATCTCGCCAGGTCACTGTGGTGGTCCGCTGTACAGCAGTGCTGCGATTATCACTGTTTCACCCCAACCCCAAACCAACTCCCACTCGGAGTTGGTTATTTAGAGATGGGGGGCGCCCCCCACAAAAAAACACTTTGTCTCAACAGGAACAATGCCAATGGCCAATGCCATTGTTCGCTGTCAGGGATGTCGACAACATTGTTGTCGATATTTTGATGTGGAACCCCTGGATTGCACCTGAAATAAGTCTCAGCTCAGTGTGCCTTTCCTGGTAACCAGTTTTAAATAAATAAATAAAACCTATGAGGAAAAACTGGACAGTCAAAGCGTATTCTCTGGAGGACAGATGGGAAGGGGATATGATTGAAATGTACAAATGTATTTATTTAGTTTTTGTTGACTGTGAAAGGAAGGCTAGGAAGTACTTCTTGTTTTTATCCTTGTCCTGTGAGAAGTATATAGATGCAATCTGACTGATACTGAGCCAGGTTAAACTGCTGGTAGTTTTAAGGGTGGACTTCAGGGAGTTGTTTAGGAGCAATACAACTAGGTGTGTCAAAGGCACTTCTTCACACAGCTGGTGGAGGATAGGTGTAAGTGCAGAAAGAAACCTGCATCTGCAACCAGTAGTCATAACCCTAAACCTTCCTCCCTCACACTACACACCAAATAATTACCTTGACCTCAGATATATTTGCAGTACACAGATAAGTATAAATTTGTTAACAGACATCTAGTGGATGTGCAGTATATCTAATGGAATCATTGCTGAAAGAAAGGATTGTGGAATATCTTGAATCCTTTGGAAGTATATGTAATGGAATCATTGCTGAAAGAAAAGTTGTGGAATATCTTGAATCCAGTGGGTTACAAGACCGAGGCAGCATGGATTGACAAGGGAGGTCATGTCAAACAAATCTGATAGATTTCTTTGACTATGTGACCAAGGCATTAGATCAGGGTAAAGCGGTGGATGTGGTCTACCTAGATTTTAGTACAGCCTTGACACCATTCCACATATGAGGCTAGTAAGCAAGCTGAGTAGCTTAGAGTGGGTCCAATGGTGGTAAACTGGGTAAGAAATTGATTAAGAAATGGGTGGCAGAGGGTGTTGGTAAGCAGATTTCACTCAGAAGAAGGAGGCTAACCAACAGGGTGCCTCAGGAATCAGTGCTGGGACTGGTCCTCTTTAATGTCTTTATAAGTGACATTGCAGAGGAGCTGGAAGAGAAGGTCTGCCTCTTTCAGATGACACTAAACTCTGCAATACAGTGGACACTCCAGGAGGGTGGAAAAGATGAGCAGTGGCCTGAGAAAACTCTAGGAGTGGTAAGGGGTATGACAGCTGGGTTTCAGTGTGAAAAAGTGCAAAATAATTTCCTTAGGGCACAGAAAACTAGGGACAGGGTGCAAATTTGGGGCAGTGGTACTGTCAGCCAGCAGGTAGGAAAAAGACTTTGGGGTGATCATATTGGATGACCTAAAGGTGGCCAGGCAGTGTGGCAAGTCAACTGGGAGGGCAAAAGGGATACTGAGGTGCATAGGGAGGGGTATCACCGACATAAAGAGGAAGGTGGTGTTTCCTCTGTATAGATTGCTGATAAGACCCCACCTAGAGTACAGTATCCAATTCTGGAGATCACATCTCCAGAAGGACATTAATACAGTGGAAGTGGTACAGAGGAGGTCAACTAAAATGGTGCAGGGTCTGTATCAGAAGCCCTACAAGGAGGTATTAAAGGACTTAAATATGTACAGCCTGAAGAGAGGAAGGGGGAGATATGATAGAGACCTAAAAATACCTCACAGGGGTAAACAAGGTACAAGAAGTGAGTATTTTTCAGAAAAAAAAAGTGCTCATGGACAAAGGGGCATGATAAGATGCTGGAGAGGTGTAGATTCAGGAGAGAAATGTAAGGAAGTACTTCTTCACAGAAAGAGTGGTGGATTCCTGAAACAGTATTCCAGTGGAAGTGGTGGGGGTGAAAACAGTGGTTTGGCTCAAGAATGCGTGGGACAGGCATAAGGGAATCTTAGAGAAAGGGAAGGGGGGGGTGAAAGAGCTGGAGTCTTCAAGTATCTCAAGGGAATAAATAGGGTAAGCCTTGAGGGGGTCTTTCAGCTGAGAGAGCCGGGGACCACCAGGGGACACCCAATGAAGCTGGATGGCGGGCAGGCTGAGGGGGGAAACACAGAGGAGCTACTTCACTGAGAGAGTGGTGGAGCCCTGGAATGCGCTGCCCAGGGAACTGGTGGCTGCTACTACTGTGGAGGAGTTCAAGAAGGGCTGGGATATGTGTAGGGGGAGGGTATATCCAGGAGGTCTTCTGGGAAATAGGAGTTCTTGTTGGGAGGGAGGGGTGGCTACAATCGGTGCCCTGCATAGGCACTGACCATCAAGCAGACTCAATAGACCATAGGGCCTATTCTGCTGGCTTCATAGTATGTTAGTATGTTAGATCAAGCAGGATCTACAGTGATACCATAGGCAGGGAAAAATGGGCAGATTAGGTGGCCAAGCGGTCCTTATCTGCCACCAAATTCTATGTTAACAGTAACTAGAAACATAGAAACAGAATTTGTCAACGAAAAGGACTGTCAGACCCATCCAATCTGCCCTGTTTTCTCTCTGCCTATTCTGACATTGTGGATCCTATTTGTTCAAAGCATCCCTGCTGCCTTTCTTTCCTCTACTTAATATGCTCATGGCCCCCATGCATGCTGAAGCTTCCACTGTTTGTGTCCCTCCACCTCTTCTGGCAGGCTGTTTCAGGTATCTGCCACCCTTTTGTGAAGAAGTATTTTCTCACATCCTCTTAAACTCCCCAGATTCATTGCATGCCCCATGTTGTGGTGCTTTTCCTCCTGTGAAAGAAGACTCCCTATCTGCACCTTGTTTACCCCTTTGAGGTACATAGGTCTCAATCATGCCCCTCTTGCTCTCCTCTTCTCCAGGGAGTACATGTTGAGCTCCTACAGCCTGTCCTCAGATAGCTTCCCGTGTAACCCCTACACTATTTTGGTAGCTGTCCTCTGGACCACTTCTGCTCTGTCAATGTCCTTGCAGAGGTTCAGCCATCAGAAACAGACACAGTACTGTAGGTGTGGTCCTCACCACTGTAGTGAATGATACAGTGGCAACATCACCTCCCTTCTACTGCTATACTCTCCCTACTCACCCCAGCATCCCACTAGCCTTGCCTACTGCCTTGTCACACTGAACTCCCACTTTGAGAAGATCAAATATGATTACTCCAAAGTCCCTTTCTTGCTTGGTGACTGAAAGTACCTCCCCCCTCCCCATATTACACACAGTTCCTGGGTTTGCCTGCCCCAAGAGCATGACTTTGCACTTTTTAGCATTAAAACCTATCTGATACACCCTAGATCACTCCTCTAGTTTCCCTAGACACCTTTACCTTCTCTCCACTCCTTCCTGGGTGCCTATTCTGTTGCAGTTTTGTGTCATCTGCAGAGACACACCTTCCTCTCCGGTTCCTCAGCAATGTCATTTATGAAGACTTTAAAGAGGACCAGTCCCAGTAAAGATCTCTGTGGCACCCTGCTAGTTACTCTCCTATCCTCAGTGCCTGACTACAATCACCCTCTGCTTCCTATTCTTCAACTGGTTTGATACCCAGCTTACCACTTTCTGCCCAACACCCAGGTTGTTTGGTTTCTTAACTAGCCTCCTGTGAGGCACAGTGTCAAAGCCTTACTGAAGTCCAGATAGGCCACATCTACTGCCCTCCCAATCCACCTCTCTAGTCACCCAGTCAAAGAAATCTGTGAGATTTGTTTGGCATGACCTCCCCCCTGTGAAGCCACGCTGCAGGTGGCCTTGCAGCCCATTTGCCTGCAGGTACTCCATCAGCCACTCCTTCAGCAGGGTCTCCACTAATTTTGCCACCACTGATAAGAGATGGACTGGCCTGTAGTTGCTAGTCTCCTCCCTGCTGCTGCTCTTGTGCTGAGGGATGACATTAGCCCTCCTCCAGTCCTCTGGAACTACACCTCATCTTCAATGAGTGCTGAATATTGTTGCCAGAGGGGCAGCTAGCACTGTGCTTAGTTCATTTGGAAACCTTGAGTAAATCCCATCTGGTCCCATCATCTTGTTCTCCTTTAGGGCTTCTAATCCCTTTCAGACTCTATCCTCCAAAAATGGACTCTTGTCCACTTCTACCTCCCCCCGGTGCCTGCTGATACATGTTGGTCCATCCCTCCTTCTACTGTGATGACAGAGCGGACGTAGTCATTTCAAATTTTAGCATTTTCCTGATCTTCTTCTGCACAGTCCCCCCACCCTCATGATTCTCACTATCCCATCCCTTGCTTTCCTCTTTTCACTCACCTACCTGAAGAAAGTTTTATCCTCTTTTTTTAACCTCCATGGTGATCCTCTCCTCTGTTTGTCCGTTAGTTGCTCTCACTTTCTTTCCTGCCTCCCTTTGTTTTTCCAGGTATGCCTCCCTGTCCACCTCTGTCTGGATCTCCTTGCAGTTCCTAAATGCTGTTTTTTTCTCCTTTACTGCCTTTGAGAACCGTAGTGACCTCTTATTCCTTCTTCCCTTGCTTACTTCCTTCAACACAGCATGCTGTTGCCTTAGCTAATGCCTCCTTGATCTTTTTCCATTGGGTCTCCTCTCCCCCAGCCATACCCCTAAGGTATTTACAGAGGCAGTCTCCCATTTCTCTGCCCTTCTGAAGTCCAGGACACTTGTCTTAGTGTGTTTTTTCTCACCTAATCCATATATAAACTGCACAATACAGTGATTGCTTGTGCTCAGGCAACTACCCACTGTGATGTCTGCAATGTTCTCCCTGTTCATAAATACCAGGTCCAGCAGTGCCATGTCTCTAGTAGGTTCTGTAACCAGCTGCCTAAGAAATGCCCCCTGTAGGGAGTCAAGGATGGCCCTGCTTCTTGTCGTAGCTTTGGCCACAATGCTCCTGTCTACATCTGGCAGATTAAAGTATCCTATAATTAATATTTCCCATTTGCTTGTCATTATGCCAGTGGCCTCTCTGAAAACCTTGTCTAACTCCTCCTCCTGTGCTGATGCTCTGTACACCACCCCCATGCTGGTAAAGGCCATGAATCCTGTGTCTAAGCTGACACATAGCACTTCCAGCCCTTCCATATCCCCTAGATGTCCCTGTATCTCTGTGGCCTTCATACTTTCCCTCAAACATAAAGCAACACCCCCCACCTTTCCTCCTTGTCCTGTTGGTCCATACTGTATGAAAATATAATCATTTCTCAAGAGAGATTAGTGTATGTTTGAGCAACAATACCATCAAGATGGTATTGCCAACATCTAATGCCATCAAGATCTGGTATTTCCTGACATCTAATGCCATCAACTATATTGTTTTGAACATCTAGCACCATCAAGATAGTATTCTCAACATCTGATACATCATCACATCTTCTACAGCAACAAGTCTATCTGCAGCAATTCAGAGTTACGGCACTTCAAGAGAAAGACAACAGCATATAAAATCCTGTGCCATCTTTCATGCCTCAAAACTACAGTGTGACAAGCCATTCATGAACAAGACTCCTACCAGCTCCAAACATCTACACCAGATTGGACCTTTGAAGGAGAGAATGCCATCAAGCATCACAGTCTCTCCCCATGGACCAGACAAAAAACAAGTGTTGTGCAATAACTGTAAGCCCATTGCCAAATAAACTCCCTCGCTAAAGAGACTATTAGGGTTGGGAGTGAGATTTTAGCTGGGGCTGTGGGTTTATCATGTGGCTAATGTGTGTCTGCATACTTTCCTTAGGTCTGATAGGAGAGACTTACCAAATAAGTTGTCCTGACAAGAGGATATTAGATCTTCCATCTCAGGGCTATGAAAGGGGTGTCAATGATAAGTTTGAAATGTCACCATATTTGTGATCATTGGCAATTATTTACTTTTCAGTGGTTTAGCATTAGGGACCTTCATTTATATCAGCAATTTGTGTTTATAAATATTCCCCTTTCTTCCTCTTTTCCCCCCATATCACCATAATACATAAGAATAACTTCCCCAACAACTCCATCCTGATTTGCTTTGTTTGGCTCCTTGATTCCCGTATCCCGTACTTGGGCATTTAATAAATTATGGGGACATACAGTTGTTCATTCCACACATAATGATTTTGTAACCCACTTTTAATTGGCTTTATAAACATGTTTTATGCTTTTGTTTCCATCATGTTATTAACCAGTTGGCAATTTCTATTTGCACTTATGGCCCCTGTTATTACATGTTGGCATGAACAGATGAGGTCCTTCTGGCATTGGGATTCTTTTACATGCTTTTTTGTGTAACCGATGTATGGCTGTCTAGTGTGATTGTTGTATGTATTCAAACAACAAGAAGTCTTGCTGTATTCTGACATATGTAGTTAGCCCCAGCACTTGAACTGCCCCAGAGAGGAAAGAGTTAACTTTATGCAGAAGCATAAGTTGAGCGTGAGCTCGGTTTTCAAACCTCTGTCTGTGGTGCTTCAGAGTGTAACCACCAGATTCTTATGAGCACTAATTAACTACACTTCCAGTGTGGAAATTGTGAAAATATATACCAACAGGCAACTACTTGGGTCCCAAAAGACTCAAGTCGAGAACCCAAGATGAAAAAAAAAACAGATAGTGAACAAGAGATACAATACATAAATCTAAAACATAACAACAACCACCCCACCCTGAAGAGGAGGGGCGCAAGGTACACCCCTGAGGTGCAACTCTGTATCTGCCCACTTCCCAAAAACTAGGTTCTGAGATGGGAGGCGGGGGGTCAGAATACAACAAGACTCCATTAGAAGAAATGCAATTACTAAGGTGAGTAATTTTTGGTTCAAACAACATGAAGTCTTGCTGTGTTCTGACATATGCAGACTACCAAAACGTACCTCCATGGAGGAGGGAACCGAACCTATTTTGGGAATAGGCTCTGCAGCACTGCTGTACCAAACCTAGCATCACTCCTAGCCTGGATATCCAGAGATTAATGCTTAGTGAATGTATGGACTGTTTTCCTGGTTGCTGCCTTACAGATGTCTAGTAAAGGTATATCTCTGGCAGCAGCCAGAAAGCAGCTTATCCCTAGTTGAGTGGGCCCTCAGGCCTGAGGGAGGTGTTTTACCTAGCTTGGTATAGCAGAATTTTATGCAAGCTACAATCCCCTGGCAATAGTTATTTTAGTAGCAAGCCTACCTTTTTCCACCTCACCATAAGTGAGAAACAATTGAAAACAATCATTCCTTATGTGCCTTAATATACTCTATGTAATAGCTAAGTGCCCTTTAACATCCAAACTGTGTAACCTTTCTTATGAAGAAGAAGAAGAATGATCAGTGAAAACACAAGAAGAGACATGGACTGGTTTAGATGCAAGTCTGAGACCACTTTGGGTAAGAACCTCCTATTAGTTCTGAGGACCACCTTATCTCTGTGGAATGAGATAAGATTAGGTTCAACTGACAGGGCCTGTAATTCACTAATTTGCCTGGCAGAAGTGATAGCTACCAGAAACACAGTTTTCCAGGTCAAGTACTTAGGCTCAGCTGAAGCCAAAGGTTCAAAGGGTGGTTGCATAAGCTGAGCAATGCAGATATTGAGGTCCCAAGCCGGAGTAGGCTCTCTAAAAGAAGGGTTGATATGAACCAGACCTTTAAATAACTTACCAAAGACAGGGTGAGATGCCAGAGAAGTGCCCTTCCCTGCTGACAGAAATGCAAAGACTGCTGCTAGATGAACTTTTAAAGTAGCTGGCCTAAGGCCTAAGCCATTAAGGTGAACCAGGTAATCTAAGACTGTGGCAATACCTGCAGCACCTGGCGGAATATCCCTGTGTGAAAACCAAATGCTTAATCTTTTCCATTTGGAGTTATTAGTTTCCCTGGTAGAAGGCTTCTGAGAAACCTTAAGGATGTCCAAAACTCCCTGAGAAAGATGCAGGCCTGCATATTCTAACACTTCAAGAGCCAGGCCTTGAGATTGAGAGACTGGAGATTGGAGTACCAGATCCTCTCCTGAGAGGAGGTTAGGAGCTTGTATCTCTTCGGAAGAGACAGGGAGAGTGAGACTACTAAGGACAACAACAGAGGATACCAAGGTTGCCTGGCCCAGTCTGGAGCAACTAGAATCACTGTGCAGGGTTGTGACCCTGATCTTGAATAGAACCCTGAACAACAGGGGAAAGGGAGGAAAGGCATAAAGGAACTTGCCTAAATATTATTAATTTTTAGAACAAGTATTATGCCTCAAAAGCAGTACTGAGAAATTCAAGATTTGTTAATGGGTCTTATTTTTACCAGCTATGTGCATGATATGTACTATTGTTGGTGTTTTAAATGTCTTAACTGTGTTTGTGTTATGCCATCATGGCTTAATTTATTACACCTGGTGTCATTAATTATCTACACTAACGGGCATATATTGTGTAGCACTTTAGCTTCTTGTAAAACATTGGAGCTTCTGTGGCGGGGCACTGCTGTTTTCTGGGCATGTGTTTTGCAAAATAAAAAGTATGAGAATGGCAATTTTGGAGTCAGTGTGGCTTTCTTGTTTTATACATAGTTTGGTCATTGATACTATGTACCTTGACTATTGGAGCTGCCCTGGTCATTTCACTTCAGTCAACTGTATAAACTGCCATCAGCTGGACTGGTTATATGCAAAGCTGGAATTGGGACTGTCATACTGAGAGTATCAGCTAAAAGGAATTGTTCAAATAACATTCTGTATTTTCCAGCACCCCACCCTTTTCAAGGGAAGCAAAAGACTATCAGTAATGTCATGTTCTTCTCACCAGAGTGCACTGGTACAATTGTATTTGAAAGAGACTGTTGCTTAGTTATCTGCTAATTGTTCATATACCATCTATTTTCTTTTCCAATCTGTCTATTGAATTGTTTAATATGGGTCTTTTTGTTATCTGCTTATCCTTTGAAACTCACAACATTGAGATTTATGAGATCCATCATACTGGGATTAAGATTTGCTCTTGGAGCACAGTATAAAGTAAATCAGGTGCCTCACACATTTGACTTTGAAGTTTGGGTTGGGTAACTAAAATCAGGTCATAACATTCATGTGGCACCCTATGGGCGATGCCAATCATGTAGTGGAATGACCTGTTTTTGTTACCCCAACTCAATCTTGGAAGCTTAATGTGTCGAGGTAAATTTATTTCTTATATACTAGCTCAAGAGAAAACCTTAATCCCAGTTACAGGAGTCTACTATGAATCCTCACAATGTTGTGTTTCATTGGACAAGTAAGGCATGTTCACGTATTCATTTGGCATTTATTAAAGCAACATGGGTTAGAAAAGGAAAAAAGAACTATATAAGCAATTAAGTAATTATTCAAAGTAGACTGATACCCATCTGTATATATTAGTACAGTCTTCCTCGATAGTAACAGTCGAGGAGGGTCTGCTGATTTCATCTCTTGTACTTTGCAGCACTGTGTAAAACAGTTACGTGAAGCTATTCTTGAAAATCACAGCATCAATCAAAGCTGGTATGAGGTGATATACTGGTGGTAAACTGGCCTCTGTAATGGATGAAACTTGGCAACAGGCAGAGTGCAGATAGTAATATTTTAACAATTCTTAGCAAGAGCTATGTGCACCTTTCTGCCATTGAAGCCTTCTGTCCCCAGGCAACACTTATTTCCAGTCCCTTTCATTTGTCAACATCAAGGCATTACATAGGCTATTAGCTTTAGGGAGTGCTGTTTGGCAAGGGCTCCAGTCTTAAAGCAGTTATGCTACATGGTTTCAGCTCTGGACTCAGCGTCTTCAGGCAAACATGAGGTGAACTTCTCCTGGTGATACTTCACTGTGAGTGGGCTCCTGCTTTTAGGTACATGGGAAGATGGATGAAAACTGGAAGTTATTTTCTTCCTTACATCAGTTGTGGTTTCGTGTTAGGACATCATGGTTTTGTAAACACTTGAGATGGTAGCAAGATGTTCAGAAATGCAACACACATACGCACATACCCTGGTCTCTCCTATTCAGAAAATGTTCAAATCTTTATACACTAAAATGTTCATGAGGCAGCATCCCTTCTCCTATGGCACCAGACCTAGGGGTGACCACATGTAAATTTGTTGACATTCCACCAAGAAACATTTGATACAGATGTTTTTATCAAGGGTCTGAACTTTGCTCTAGTTTGGCTTTCAGCACTTTCAGTTAGGCAGTTAGTGATATACATATAGCATGACCATCATACCAATATAATATTAACACAGCTTTGAAGTGGCACAGTTGTACAAAACACACCTTAGTTATTTAACAAGGTGTGAATAATACATTATATAAAATTAATGTTTTAACATTTTTCACATTGACTTCATGATATGACCACTAGGGAATTCATGTAACATTTGTGATGCACTTGTTTATGCACAAATCAGCACTGCTTCTCAGTTTATTCCTAAACAATGAACAAGGACTGCAGATTAGGTTCCATTGTAGACACTAACGTAACTTGTATACTGCATAAACAAAAATACGGTTGTATCCTTTGCAAAGATAAGAACTGGAACAGTACAAGGGCAGAGAAAAAAATAGCATGTTATCATTTACTTAGCAGTTTAAATTAAGCATTAATTGGCCTGTATGAAAAGTAATAATTTAGGTTTGAACAGGGCCAGTGCACCAAAAATAAAAGACAAAAAAGACAGTGCCATCCACTATTATCTGGAAAAGTGATTTACTGTTAAAACAAATTCTGGCAGAGCCACTATAGCTGCAAATGCATTAACTTGATAAGAGTATTTCATTGGCTTAAACATAAACATAAACATGAATTGCATTTGGTAAGGCCGACGATACCGTTCCACATATGACTTGTGAACAAACTGGGCAGCCTGGGAGTGGGTCACAAGGTGGCAAACTGGGTTCGGAACTGGCTGAATGATAGAAGATGCTCCATCTAAGGAAAGGAGTGTGACCAGCAGGGTGCCACAGGAATCAGTCCTAGGCTTAGTCCTATTTAATGTCTTCACAAATGAAACTGTGGAGGAGCTGGGGGAAAGTGTGCCTCTTTGCGAATAACTCTGAGATCTGCAACAGGGTGGACACTCTGGGAAGGGTGGAAAAATGAAGAAGGACCTAGGAAAACTGGAGGAATGGTCTGAAGTGTTGCAGCTGAGATTTGATGCAAAAAGTACAAAATCATGCATTTGGGTTGCAGGAACCCAGAGGAGGATTATGGGGGTGGGATGGAAACTGATGGTTACCAAACAGGTAAGGGATTTTGGGGTAATCATACTGGATGACCTAAAAGTGGCTAAACAATGTACCAAGGCTGTGGGAGAGCCAGTGGGATGCTGGGGTGCATAGGAAGAGGTACACCAACAGAAGGAAGGCAGTGGTGAGGCCTTATTTGGAATAGTGTCCAGTTCTGGAGCGCATTTCCATAATGTAACCTAAACTCACAAAGGGTTAAACTGTTCTATTTTAGATTTGTATCCCTCTACTTCTGCTCCACTGGTTAGGCTTACTGACGCTAACCTGGAAATAGCTTGGCTAGCATGATGATTCACCTGCACAAGTTGCTTCTCAGTCCACATCACTGTCTTTTCAAAATTTTAATTTCATGTTGAAAATAGCAGCATGCCACAGTAATACATAATCTAAAGTGATGTCACCTGCCAGCAGTTGTAATATATACTGTAGCTAACTTGGCTTGAGGAAGGGTGAACATGGTCAGGACCCCCATAGCAATTGAGATGCATATACAGCAAATAAGTCCAAATGCACTAACTTACCCTACAACTGTTAAGTATCATAGTCTGCATAATACATAAGACTTACAGTGATGAATCTTCATATGGTTTGGCTGGTTTGGGTTCTAATGTTTATAATAACAGGGATGAATAGCTAGTGAGGACATTGTTTCAATGACTGCTATAAAATGTGATACAGTGGTAGATGTTTTGCAAAGGTATAACAGAAATTATGTCTATGAGGCATTGTTATCCAAGAATTGTGTCACTTTTTCATAGAGACAGTTTACATTTAGGGTACATGATTGTCCCTTTGTGAATCACTGCTGCTGTCTGTACTGTTAGACATGTGGCTAACTTAAATCTTTAAGTAGTGATTCTAGAATTTTACCTGGTACCTGTATTTATTAATTAAAAAAATATATATTTTGAGGGGGTGCCTGGTTATGGATTATCTCAATATTTAATTTCAGCATTTTAGTGGAAACGTTGGTCTCTGATTTTCTTATTCTGAATTTTTTTGTAGTATGTTGTATTTTTTTATTGTTCCCCCTTTAATATTAATATTACTTATATACATATTTTTGTTTTAGGCTATTGAAGTAACTGCACAATTGCTTGCTGTTGCTTTTGTCTGCATCTGTTGCATTTGAGTTCCATTTTCTTTTTGAAATGGTTACTTTTGTGTTTATGTTTCTTTTAAAATGTTTAATAGTCTGACCATGTGGTTATGTCATGGCTTTTGTTTTCAGATATTTTATTGCATGCTTAGCTTTTGTTGTTGAGTAACTTTCTTCTTATCCTCATTGAGTCATTTGCTTGTCATCATTTGTTGTTATATTCCTTGATCCTTTTAAAGTAACTATTTCAAATGATAATATGTTGCCCTTTATAATCTGCCAAATATAATTTACTGTTTCATAGTTTTAAATTTTATGACAGTCAGTTTCTTTGATTTTTTGCTGTTGTTGTTGTTTTGTTCTTTTCTACTGCATCTAGGACCCTTTCCCTTCCTATTTATCCTTTTCAACTGTTTTTTTATATTTAGGACCTATATTTTACTTGATGCTTTCATCCTTTCTGAAGTATAACGAAAATGCATTTCAATGCTGCTCACTTGCTTTATACATATCATACCCCACACACACACACACACACACACACACACACACACACACACTTTGGCTTATTTTATGCACACTTTGTCTTCTGTGTTTCTTTTTTTTTTTTCTCTCTCTCTCTCTCTTTCTTTATGGTCCTGACTGCTACATAGATGCATATTTTTGATTTAAATTGACAATAGGTGGATTCTGTGTATTTTGAATATTTGAGCAGTACTTGTTTATGGCATTGTGTTACTAGTGCCATAGGCTTTTATATTTAACATCTTAAAATTGATGTCAACATGAATGTATAATGCTCATGTGCCAGCTATTGACTATCATAGAATCATAAAGCTGTTGGCAGAAAAAGGACCTCCCAGCCGCCCTAATCGCCTTAAGGTCCCCTCTGTGCTGCTTATACTGCAGCTAAAAGGGAGGTGCTTCCTGAAGACAGAGTACGACTGCAGTTTGTATAGAAACAAATGAAAGTGCTTATGTACACCTTTATCTATATGTTTAAAAGGATTATATGGTCCAAAGAAAGTATATTTGACATGTTAAAAGGAATTGTTTCGAAGTGGACAAAAATGGGTGGAGTTAAGTAATCACATGACCCCAACTGTGTATATCTGCACTACAGGTAGCGTAAGGATTTCAGTCAGTAGGAGGGTGTGAAGCTGATAACACCTTGCCTAGTTAGCCATTTCTAGCCATGTCTTCTGTTTAATTTCTGCTTCTCTTTTATTTTGCTGCATTTCAGTGCACTTATGTTATAGTTCTGTTTTAAAGAATACATTTTTATTTGCTTGGTCACTACCATTTTTGTCTCCTTGGTCCATCAATACCCACAGCCTTTTACAGCATCCATGGACCATAACTGATCTCAGCCTTAACCCCCCATGCTCCAGACATGTTACCAAGATCCCCTTTATGTATCCCATGCGTGTTTTAAACTTGTTATCATTTTGGTATCTATTACCTCTGCTGGCAGACTGTTCTAGGTGTCCACCGCACTCTCTGTAAAGACGCATTTTCTCATATCCCCTCTAAGTCTTCCCCCATTCTAGTTACATATCATACCCCCTTGTCCTTGAACATCTCTTTCTCAGCAGATATGAACCTTCTTGTACCTTGTTAATATCTTTGAGGTGTTTGAATGCTTCTGTCATGTCTCCTTTTCCCCTCCTTTCCTCTAGAGAATACATATTTAACTCCCTGAGTCTTTCCCCTAGGCAGAAGTTCCATCACCCTCTCATCTTGAGTACAAGTTTAAAATTCCTTGCTACACCCCTACTTACATGCATGATGTATCTTACAGCTGGGGTCTTAAGAGCTAGTGCCAAGTGAATTACTCCATACAGGTAAAGGGATACAGCTTCATCCCCAAGAGATGCAAACTGGACATGCCACTTTATCAATCATTTAAAATAACACTAGTTTAGTTTGCATTCTTACTATGAGGGAAGCAAGTAAGATCAACCAGCATGGTTAGCAAACAAATTAATTGACACCTCTGGATGAGTGGGAAGGGATACTAGCAAAACAAGTCTCTCAGTTTGCAAATGGTTGTAAATTAAGCACTGAAACTTAAAGAAAGAAAAGGCCCATAAGACACTTTGGAGGAGGTTTCAGGATTGCATGGTTGCAGGTGCCTTGCCCAAAGGGAACAACTGTGAAAATTTCATGGGGCTGTATTGTGAGCTGTGGAAGTACAGGGCCCTGTGTTTCCTGCACTTCCATGTGGCCACAGATACAGATGCACAGGGCAAAGACTGCATGTGTCAGCCAATGCACAAGGCACTCTGCCACCCATAGGTGGAGAGGTGCAGGGCCCTATGCCAAGAGGACAGTGGTCTTCACTATATTGTGCCCAGACCCATGCAGACAACCCTGTACCTTTCATCTCCTGGCTGGGGGTGTGTTGCATGACAGCACCATTCCCCCACCCTCCCCCATCGAGCTGGGTTGCTGAGCTCACCCCCAAACTTAGCTCACAGGGACAAGATCACAAAGCATGGCTGCTGGGGTGAAGACTGGCACTACACACAAAAGTTGTTAAACAATTATAATTTTTTTATTTGACTCCAACTTTTCAAGATATTTATCTTATGATTTTCATTATTTATTTATTTAAAATTTGGTAACCAGGAAAGGCACACTGAGCCGAGGCTCATTTCTAGGTGTTACCCGGGGGAAGGGTACAAAACTGGGAGATTGCAAACATGGTGCAATTAGTAATCATTTAGAGAGAGAAATGCAAAACTTGACATGTACCATTTATAGTATATTGGCCGAAATGCCATTTTGCACCAGTGGTGTGAAAATACATCTCATCCAGGATTTAAAAAATGACACATCACATTTAGGAGGAAGTATGGAAAAATGGCTATGTTGAAAATATGGAGTCAAAATATTAAAATTAGCAAAGTTATGGAGTGAACGTTGAAATAGTGTTATGTTCAGTCATTACCTAGGCATTTTACCATATTTGTACACAGATTTTCAGCATAGCCTTCTTATTACCCCATCACATGAACCCAGCAGGTGAAAATTTTGGTTCCTGGCCAGCGTCATTCCATGCCACTGAACATCATTCTGTGCCACAGGTATGAAAACACATTTTGGCCAGAATTTGAAAAATGACAGCTATCACATTCATGAGGTGGAGTGAAAAAATGGCTATGTTGAAATTTCAAGTCAAAATATTTAAAGTTACCAAAGTTATAAGACAGCATAGAAAAATTTCAATGCATGCAAATAACTTTGCCATTTCACATTTGACCTAAATTTTAAACATAGCCTTCTTATGATCCCACCTTATGAACACAGGTGGTGAAAATGCCCAAATCTTGCCCAAAGGTAATTTTGCAAGCGTGACCGCAAATTCACCCTTTGAGCCTGAGTTGCATAATTCAACCACCATTGGTCATGGGTGGTGTTCAAAAAGGACATGTTGAAAATTTCTATGTAAAATATAATATAGCCATACCAGGCTACACTCTGTTCAAGATGGACAGGGGAGGTAAGAAGGAGGGAGGAGGAGGGCTCTTTACATGAGGATAGCATCACAGCAAAGAGATACAGGGAACACAGGGAGGGCAGAGTGACTGTGGGTCACCCTAGAGATGGAGAATGGGTGGCTATTCACACTGGCATGGTCTACAGACCTCTTGCATAGAGGTGGATAAGATTCTGGTGGAAGCCATGCAAAGATGACAAATAAGGGGGCAGTGTTGCTGGTGGAGGACTTTAATCTGCCAGATATAGACTGGAGCATCACAGCTACAGCTTCAGCTGGGAGTAGGGACATTATTGACTCCTGTGGAAGCATTCCTCAGGCAACTAGTAGGAGAGCCTACTAGTGTGAGGTATGTTGGGCCTTGTACTCACTAATGGGACAGTGCTGCAGACATCATGGTGGGTGGCCACCTGAGGACCAGTGATCAGCATACAGTGTGGTTCAATATAAGAATAGTGACAGAATTGAACTGCACAAAGGCAAGGGTCCTGAACTTGGAGGTATGACTTTACAAAGAGGAGGAATGCCTCAGGGATGCCTAGTGGGGGTGGGGTGGGGTGAAGGATCTGGGTGGAGTGGAGAAACAGCTGGTGAAACTAAAAGGGGTCATAGTGAGACAACAAAATGATGCATCAAGTAAGATAGCAAAACCAAGAGGAAAAGGAAACCACTGTGGTTCTCAAATCAGGTTGCTGGAAAGATAAGGAAAAAAAAGTTAGCATTTAGGCAGTATAAGGAGACACAGAGGAAGGAGGATGGGGAGGTATATCAGAAGAAGCAGAAGAAGGCAGGGAAAAATCCCCAGGCAGTAAAGAAAGTGGACAAGACATTTCTTAGGTATGTAAGTGAAAGAAGTAAGAAAAGGGGAAGGATTGTAATATAAAGGAGGGAAGGGGGAGTGTGTGGAAGGGGATTAGGATAAAGCAGACATCCTGAAGAAATACTTTTGTTCAGTGTTCACAGAGGGAAGGGAAGGCAAAGGATCACAAATAAGGGACAGGAGCATTGAAGGAAGAGAGGTGGACACAAGTCCATTTACAGAGGAAAGAGTCCTGAAGAAACTCACAAATCTGAAGGTGGAAAAGGTAATGGGGCCAGTTGGGATACATCCAAGGATATTGAAGAAGTTCAGAGAGATGCTAGCTGCATGACAGTTCTATTCAACCACTCACTGGAGATGGGAGTGGTTCCAGAGGACTGGAGAAGGGCAGATGTTGTTCCACTTTACAAAATTGGTAGCAGGGAGGAGAATGGAAATTACAGACCAGCCAGCCTGACCTTGGTGGTGGAGAAATTAATGGAATCACTACTGTAGGAAAGGATTGTGAAGTATCCTGATTCCAGTGGCTTACAGGATCAGAGGCAGCATAGATTCACAACAGGGAGATCATGTCAAACAAATCTGATATAATTCATTGACTAGGTGACCAGGGAATTAGATCAGGGTGGAACCAAGGATGTGGCCTACCTAAATTTCAGTAAGGCCTTTGACATTGGTCCACATAGGAAACTCATAAACAAGCTGGGCAGATGGGGAGTGTTCCAAAGGTGATAAACTGGGTAAGAAATTGGTTGAGGATAAGAGGCAGAAAGTGGTAGTAAATGGAGTTCACTCCAAGGAAGGAGAGTAACCAGTGGGGTGCCACAAGGCTCAGTACTGGAACCAGTCCTCTTTAATGTTTTTATTAGCAACATTGTAGAGGAGTTAGAAGGGAAGGTATGTAATATGTATACCCTTGAGGAAAGAAGGGAGAGGGGGGACATGATAGAAACTTTCAAGTACCTCAAGGGAATCAACAAAGTCCAAGAGGGTAGCATCTTTCAGAAAAAGAGACTTGCAAGAACAAGGGGACACACTTTAAAGATAGAAGGAGGGTGGTTCAGGGACAATGTGAGGAAGTATTATTTCACAGAGAGGGTAGTGGATGCATGGAACAGCCTTCCTGAGGAAGTTGTGGGGTCTAAAACTGTGGGAGAATTCAAGAATGCATGGGACAGACATAAGGCAATTCTTGTGGGGGGCAGGAAGATATAGGCTGTTGGTTAACTAGGATCTGCGGCCTATCCTGTAGGTAGGGAAATGGGCAGACTAGATGGGCCTAGCGGTCCTTATCTGCCGTCAAAGTCTATATTTCTATGTTTCTATGTATGTCTTTTTGCAGATGACACAAAGATCTGCAATAGGGTAGACACTCCGGGGGTGTGTGTAAAAAATTAATAGAGACCTAAGAAAGCTTGAGGAGTGGTCAGAAGTGAGGCAGCTAAGATTCAATGTGAAGAAGTGCAAAATCATGCACTTGGGACACAAAAATGCAGGGGCTGGGTACAAGATGGGGGGAGTGGTACTGATGACCACAGAGCAAGAGAGAGAGACCTGGGGTAATCATATCTGATGACCTAAAGGTAGCCAGTGTGACAAGGTGGTAGGGAGAGCTAGTGAGATGCTAAGGTGCATAGAAAAGGATATCAGCAGCAGAAGGAGGGAACTAGTGATACCGCTGTATAAATTATTGGTGAAACCTCACCTAGAGTACTGTGTCCAGTTCTGGAGACCACATCTCCAGAAAGACACAGACAGAGTAGAAGTGATCCAGAGGAGGGCAACTAAAATGGTGCAGTGCCTGCATCAAAAGCACTATGAGGAGAGCCTAAAGTACCTCAATATGTATGCTCTGGAGGAAAGGAGGAAGAGAGATATGATAGAGACTTTCAAATACCTCACAAGTATAAATAGGGTACAACAGGAAGCATTTTCAGAAAAAAGTTGCTTAAGAACAAAGGTAATACTATGAAGCTAAAGAGGGGTAGATTCAGGAGAAACGTGAGGATACTATGAAGCTAAAGAGGGTAGATTCAGGAAAAACATGAGGAAATACTTTTCACTGAAGAAGCACAAAAATTAAGATCTCTGTTATGAGACAAACATATGTGGATGTTGACCACAACAATCATAACTTAGCCTGCTCATTTCAAAAAGAATTGCATTCACTGAAAGAGTGGTGGATGCCTGGAACAGCCTTCCAGTGGAGGTGGCTGGGGAAAAAACTGTAACAGGATTCAAGAATGCATGGGATAGGTATATGGGAACCTTACCAGTTGGGAAGGGAGGATAATGCCGGAGACTAAGTAGAGTCTGCAGTATTATAGTAGGTAGGAAAAATGGGCAGACTAGGTGGGTTCAAGCAGTCCTTATCTGCTATCAGTTTCTATGTTTCTATGTATATGCAAAAATGATAAAGTTATGCATCAAAGTTCAAAACCCCATTGAAATATATTAAAATACATTTACCTTAGTTTCTCATATTGCAGTCGGTGGTTCCAACAGTAAGACATGTCTTCATTTGAGGTGGATCTTCACCCTGGGAGATGTTTAGGTGAGGTGTGTGTGTGTGTGTGTGTGTGTGTGTGTGTGTGTGTTTTGGGTGTGGGGTGTTGACTGCTGAGTGGGAGGTCAGGGTGGGGTGGGTGGGTTGGTGTGGGTGTGTTGGGGCAGATCTACAAGGGATGGCTTTCTGTTTACAGGAAAAAACATTGAGAGGATGTTTTCTTTTTGAGGTATATTTCAACACTGGGATTGGGCATCCCAGTGTCAGGGTTGTTGAGAACTGGAGGAGCAACCTGGAGGGAAGTGAGGTCAAGAAAAGTGGTACCAGGGATGGGCTCCCTGGTCTGCTTATATTTTTATAAAATATTTACAAAGATTGGGAAGGACGGGCAGATGAGCAACTTGGAGGGTATGGGGAGAAAGAAGCAGTAGTGGTGGTGGGCACCCTACTCTGCATAATAGATAGATAGATAGATAGATAGATAGATAGATAGATAGATAGATAGACGGATGGATAATGCATATCACTCAGGCTCCTGATGCTGAAAGCCAATCAGCTGCTTGCTGACCAGATTCATGTAAATGAAAGGACCAAAGCCCCCTCTAATTGGAGCAGCTTCAGCCCTTTCAGTTTCATAAAGTTTCACCCAACAAGCAAATGGCATCACAACTACAATGCATGGTCATTGGTCTAGACTGCCAAGCCCCTTCCAGTTTGAGCTGCAATGGGCTCAGCAGTGACACACCTCTGAAATGCCATTAAGTGTAACAAAATGTTTCTTGCAGATAAGTAAGCAAATGTAAAAATGGCCTGACTCAAAAAACTCAACTCAACTCATGTTTATTTATAAAACGCAATTCAAAATATCAAAGCGCTTGTACAATTATTAAAAACAAATACAGTAGTTAAAATCTCAATAAATAGAAAATAAATAGAATAAATAAATAACCAGGAGAGAGTGCTGGACTAGGGGTCCTTTTTTCGGGCTTGGCCTGGGTAGAAACTGCAATAACAATACAAAGAAATAGAAACACAGTACAATAAAACAAAAAATACAATTAAACAAAATTACAATAACAATTACATTGACTATATAAATACTGCAAAAAATATTCTTAAAAGAATAATAAGAAAAGGCGGATTATAATGAATCTGGTAGACTATTCCAAAATTGAGGTGCTGCAACAGAAAAGGCAATAAACCAACTTTAGATTTACATAACCTTTCAACTAAAGCAACCCCTTTCACTGACCTCAATCTAGCAAGCATTGATCTTCAAGTTACTAACTCTGAGAGGCCGAGGCACGGGAAAAACACTTTTAAAACCAAACAACCAAAAAAATACTTAACACATAAAGTAGGAGAAAGCCAATCAAGTTGAGAGTACAAAGTGCAATGATGAGTGTGCATTGGAGCAAAAACAAAACAACAAATATTATTTTACATAACAGAGAGATTTTGGAATTCCTTGACCTACAACCCAAAGAAGAGATCAGCAACATAGTCAAAGAAAACAGACAGCAATAATTTTACATGTTTCCAATGAAAGAACATTTTTCAATTTATATACTGTAGTACAGTATATCAATTTCTAGATTTATTGTCCTGCCACCATTTTTACATGTTCAGAAAAAGATAACCAGCAATAGCCCCAGATACTTGAACTGTGACACCTGCTCAACTGAATTGCCAGAACTATCTTTTAAATAAAATGGTGGAGCATCATTAACCAACTCTCGAGAACAAAAAGCATAGAAGCTTATTTTTCTTGAGTTGAAGATCACTGAATTTTCTAAAAAGTGGGTGCAAGCAGAAAGAAAATCAAGCTCCAAATAATAACAGTTGACATATCCCTACCAGAAAAATAAATAAGATCATCAGGATACAAATTATAACAAAGATTCACAATATTTAACACAAGAAGGCAACAAATTAATAAACAAGGTAAACATGAAGGGACCCCTTACTTATACACAATGAAAAGAACAAATATAATCAATATCCACAGCGGAGACCTATTAGATAATCAGGTATCAAGAAACAACATTAGGAGAGATACAGAGATAATAATTTAAAACAAACCATTTTATGATCAATAAGACCAAATGCCTTCAAATATCCCTCATTATCTCTCTCTCTCTCTCTCTCTGAGCAAATCATGTCTATCCATACCAGTAACTTCATCTCTAGCATGTTTTAATGATGGCTGCCTATAGCTCCTTGCTCTAAATCGAGTCATCATTTCATCAGGAAGTTTCTGGAAATCAGAATCCTGGCTACAATTCCTCCTAAGCCTCATAAACTGAGACTTAGGGATGTTCCTGATGGTATTGGCTTGGGTGACAGCTGGATGCATGGCATAATGGTGCTGTGGTCTGTGACCTTTTGAAACAGATCAGTGTGGCTCTGAATGTACAGTAAATTCTCAGTTCTTGGTGGGATGCAAAAAAAAAATCCACAAACTGTTCCAGTTCTCCAGCTGTACCCCACAACAACATCAGGAAATTGTCAATATAATGGCATCAGAGTTCTATTTTCTGGAAAAAAGAGCTAGCAGCATGATCATGTATGACTTTCCTTTCCCATTGTCCCAGATAAAGGTTTGCACAATTAGGAAACAAATGTAGCCCCTATGGCTGTACCTTTAGGCTTGTGATAATATTTCCCTTGAAAGACAAATGAGTTGCATTTAAGCATAAATTCAGACAACCCCACAAAAATCTACAGTAAATGCTGGCTACTAAGATTTGTAGAAAAATCAAACCATGTATGCAATGCCAACAGGCCCTTCATCATGTAGAATGTTTGTAAAAGTTGTTCAATATCCATAGAAACAAGCAGCCAATCACTTTCAAGGTGGACATACCCCAGGATCCATAGCACCTCAGTGGAGTCCCTCACATAGGATGGTAGTGTGACTACAATTTCCTTATTAGAAAATGATAAGAATGGATTCTCCATTCTAATTGGCTGAAAAAGCTCCAACCTGGGCATCTATTTTTCTGTAGATGGCCAGGTAAAATAAGTACCAGTCCAAGTGCCACTTCAGCGGTAACCTTGTATACTGGTGCCCAGCCTGCTTTCTCATTGGCTGAAATCACCTGATTAAATTTCAAATCCCCACCATTTTTTATCTCACTAAGTGAAAGCTACTGGTCCCCCACAACACTCCTTACCTCAGTGCCAGTAGAAAAGAAAGCGAAAACACTCCAGATATTTTGCAGTCAGGAAAAGTGATAAAATAGCAATTTCTCCACAGCTGTGTTCTTTTACAATGGCACCACTCTCCTGAATGCACTCTCACACTACCATGCTGAACGAAAGGAAAAGGAAGCCACCAGTCCAATCAGCTTCATGGTGGGAAGTGCGTTTTTCAAAACAGCAGCAAGCTACTCCCTCATAGCACAATTTTCCCACAGTTAATCAAGCAGCTGCTTTAAATTTTAAATAATTTAATCATTTAGCTTGGGGCTCTCCCTTATCGCAGATGCAGGTATCCATTTCCTTTGGGGTCCTGCAAGGTTGTGCACTTAGCAGACGCATCTTCTGACCACTACCAAATAAAAACAAACAAACAGTCTTGCAGAAAGGAGACAGATGATATCCAGAGACTGCTGGGGTGAATGCTTTCTAGGCACTTCTTGTTGAGGTGGCAGTGTGTGTGTGTGTGTGTGTGTGTGTATGTGTATGGGGGGTCAATAGAGCAGAATGGCTCTGTGTGGAGGAGCAACAGGAGCTGGAACAGCCTTCAAACATATGGACTACTTTTTCAATAAAAAGTTTTTTTACTACTACTTCTATTCATTTTTAAACTCATTTCCTCTCTTATTTTACCACTTAATTAAAATTTACTAAGATGCCCATTTTCTAAGCTCAATAATACCCTCCAGGGTGGGCATTATTGGGAAAAACTGGACCTTCCAGGGGCTATAAGGCCCTCCACCTACGGTGTTGGGCCTCATTATACCCCCGGGCAGTCCAGTATTTCCCAATAATGCCCACCCTGAGGGCATTATTGCTTACATATGCACAGCTACGTGTTGAGAAAGTGGCCCTGTGAGGGACCCGATGCCTGCAACTGTCAGGTATCCTAGGGACATTCCAAACTTTATGTACCTTAGGCAGTACATACATGGTAGCTCCAGTGGGGTGACTCACTGTAAGAAACTCTAGGATGGTATGAAAATAATTCTGTTTTCTGCAGCACTTTTCAAAAATAAGTCCACTTTTCTTTTTTATTCTGGAATATGATCAGAGTGCAATAATTCATAGAAAGCAATGTTGCTCAGTTAGCGATTGAGTTCAGCAACATAGTCCGTAGTGTTAAGTATCACCGCTGACCCACCCTTATCAGCTGATTGAATAGTTAATGCTGAATTCTGTTCAAGTTCTCGCAGGGTATTCTTCTCCTCAGTGCGGATGTTAATGAATGGAGTTGATTGAATTTCCTCAAAAACAATCTGAAAGTCTTTCAAGCATGCCCTCTTGAAAACAGTTACTGTCATGTTGTGCGAATTCCTTTGGTTTGTTATCTGTGTATGGTAAATTTTGTGAAACAGTTTCAATGTTGGTGTTAGGTTCACTCTGGAGTGAGCTGTATCTGCACATATTGGACTTACTAAAGAAGGTCTTTATAGTCAGCTTTCTAACAAACTTTTCTAAGTCCAGAAACGGCATTTTGCATATTCCAAACTGGAATGGATCAAGAAATAAAATAAGAGTTAATATCAACTTAAAGGCAGTACAACTGCAAGTGTAGTAATGATAAATATCAACTGAAAGTTAATATGATTGCAAGTCTAATAGTAGTGAATAAAGGCGGGGGAGGGGGAGGAGAGGAGAGTGCGAGACTAAAAAGGAAAAAGTATGAGGATGGAGCAAAAATGAACATACACTGAAAGAGTGAGAATGTACACACAATAATAAATTATGGGAATTTGTGGGGGAAGGGATGAAGGTGGTGAAAGGGCAAGAAAAATTTGGATCTCAGAGATAATAATAATAATAAATTTATTTATATGGCGCCTTATCTATTGCCAAGACGCCTAACAATATAAAAACAAAAAACAAAATCATACAAACATCAGACATCAATTTAAATTCAGTTAAAAATCACATAACAGTAAATCAGTAACAAACTTTCAATTAACTAAAAAAGCTTGTTGCCACAAAAAAGGTTTTTAGCCCTGCTTAAATCCCTCCATAGTTGCGCACTCCCATAACCGATGGAGTAGAGAATTCCAAACGGTGTTGGCTGCATAAGCAAAAGCTCTTGTACCTGATGATTTCAAATTCACCCTTGGAATCTCTAACAACCCCTCGTTGGCTGAGTGGAGTGATCGACCAGGGCACTAGGGGACCAGAAGCTCTTTCAGATAGTCCGGGCCCTGTCCATGTAGGGCTTTAAAAGTCAGTAAACCGACTTTAAAGGTGATCCACCACTGTACTGGCAGCCAGTGCAGTTTGTGCAGCACTGGAGTAATATGACAGGATCGGGCAGATCCTGTCAAAAGCCAGGCTGCTGCGTTCTGCACCAGCTGCAAGCAATGGATTTCAACCCCAGAAAGCCCTAGATAAAGGGAGTTGCAGTAATCCTAGCGCAAGGACGCAAAGGCGTGGACCAAGGTAGGGAGGTCATCAGACAGAACCAGATGCCTAATCCTGGTGATATTCCTAAGATGATAAAAGGATGTTTTGATGACAGCTGACACCTAAGAATGTAGGGTCAGTCCATCATCAAAAACTACCCCCAAGTTACGCACCTGTTCAGAGGTCAGGAGTGATACGCTGCCAAGAAAATTCCAGAGCGTGCACCAACACCCGGCCCCCCTATCCGATGACCCGTGTCCACAACTAACACCTCAGTTTTTCCCCGAATTCAACTTCAGCCAACTGGAATCCATCTAGTCCTGGATTTCTTTCAGGCAGTTATTAAAGACCGAGATAACTCCATTCTGGTAGGGTGCAAAAGAAAGGTAGATCTGGGTATTATCTGCATAGCAGTGAAACCTCAGCCCATACCTTCTTACAATGTCTCTGAGGGGTAGCATATACACCGTGAACAACATGGGTGATAGCACTGAGCCCTGAGGCACCCCACAAGACAGAGAAATTGGGCCTGAAGAATGAGCCCCAGACACAACTCTCTGTGTTCTACCCATGAGAAAAGATGTAAACCATCTGAAGACTGTCCCTGACAGTCCACAGATATGCCTCAGGTGCCCTATCAACACCATGTGGTCCACAGTGTCAAAAGCTGAAGAGAGATCCAGAAGGACCAAGATGGCACGGTTCTTCTGATCTCTTGCCATCAGGAGATCATTGAGCACCTGAACCAGCGCTGTCTCGGTACTATGTCTCTTACAAAAACCAGACTAAGGTGGTTCATAGATGTCATGGATGGTCAAATGGTCCTCCAGTTGAGCTGCCACTACTTTCTCAATCACCTTCCCTACAAAGGGAAGGTAAGAGATGGGTCTGTAGTTTGTGTGGCAGTCGGGGTTCAAGGTAGCTTTCTTCAAGAGTGGTGTTACCACAGCCTCTTTCAGAGAGCTGGGAAACTCTCAAGATTCCAAGGAGCACCACACTATCTGCACAAGGACTGGATCAATGACATCAATACAACCCAAAATTAGGGAAGTCGATCCAGGGTCCAAACTACAGCCCGTAGGGCGCATATTCTGGATAATCCTCATGACATCCATGAACTCCAGTTGACCGAAGGTACTCCAGGAGAACTGAGGTACAGTGACCTAGTACTGATCAGAAACAACCCCCACAGGGTTTGCTGGCTGAAGTACCACTCTGATGTCGGCCACCTTATTTGCAAAGAATTGAGCAAGCTCATCGCACTCTAATTGTGAAAAGGCTTTCCGAACATGTGGACAGGCTGGGTTGCACAGTCTGTCCACAGTTCAAAAAAGCTGAGCTGGTCAATTCTGAGCAGTCGCAATCTCCCCGGACAGGAACTCTGCCTTCTTATGGGTGATTGCAGATTGATTGACTTGGTAATGGTCCATCAATCTAAGGTGGTCGGCATCAAGGGCGGACTTTCACCAGCAACACTCTAACCTTCACCCTAGTCTCCAGAACTCCCTCGAAGACCCATCAAACCAAGGAAACCTGGGGCAAGGGAGAGGTTGAATATGGACTGGAGCAATGGAGTCCAGAGCAGCTGAGACAGCTGAATTATAAGCCGACACGAGGGTCTCTGGATCATTGCTTGCCAACGAGAGGGACGAGAGGTCAAGTGCCGCCGCTAGGCCATGGGAACTTATATCCCATAATGGATGGTACTTAACCATCTCCACAGTGGTAGGCCTATGAAGGGAGGTGCTAAAACTAAACCCCACGGTGTAGTGATCAGACCACCCAACTGGTTCCACCCCCAAGTCAGATGTTTCAATCCCTAGGAGAAAGATTAAGTCAAGAGAGTGTCCGTGTTTATGAGTAGTAGTGGAAACCATCTGTGTAAGGCCCAGAGATGTTATTAACTGGAGGAAGTGTTGACCAAATTGCAAGAGTTCATTGTTGACCCAGGCAATGAAGTCACCCAGAACCATCAATCTGGGTGACTCAAATGCCATGTCGACGACGGAGTCTGCCACTTCCTGAAGGAATCGCTTCTCATCACTGGGTGGATGGTAGATGAGGGTAATTCGATAGCCTACACCTGCTACAATGGCACAGTCAAAAGACTCAAGCTCCTCAATTAGTACCCTCGTGAGGTTAAGTCTGATCTTGAAACAAACCGCAACTCCCCCCCTCCAGTGATCCAATCTCGGGTGGTGTATCACCGAGTACCCAGCTGGAGTCATAGCCTTCAAAATGGGGCCAGAATTTTAATCCAGCCAGGTCTCAGTAATGCATGCCGGGTCCACTGTTTCAACAAGATCAGCAATAATTGCAGCCTTATTCTTAACGGACCTGGCATTGCACAACACCGCCCGAGTTGTACTAACCTCCCAGGCTGCCCGGCCCATCTGCCTCCACAATCAGTAGTGCCCTTGGGTATGGGCACCAGACATGGCAAATCACGATCTGGATTCCATTTCGCCCCAGGGGGTCTTCTGGATCCTACCACCCCGATTCAGTGACCCCTCTCTTTCATCCTCCACTGTTCATAACCCCCCAACCCCTCCTTCTCCTATGCATAATACCCAGCGCACTACAGCACTGATAGGTCACAAACTGAAGAGGAGGAGTGGAGAAAGGGCAGAGGGCACAGAGAGCAGAGGATGAGTAGCGCACAACTGTGGGGGCTGGCATCCAACACATTTCTACAGCAGAAAATAAACTAAACTTAAAAAACTAGTAGATTCCCCTAATCCAACCCCAACTAAAACAATTATCCCAAAATCTGAACTATAAATCACAATAACAAATGAATAAATAAGCTAAAAACAAACCCAAAATAACTCAAATAACCCATCCTAACACAATAAAAACACCACTTAAAAATATATATATTATCCTATCCAACATATGCTGATTCAGTCGATCCTGCACTCAATTTTATATGAACATTGCAATCCTCCCTCATAAATAACATTTGTGACAATTCCCCCCCTTCCCCAAGTCCTCTCATGTCCCGGAAGATAGGGGAGTTTAGGCACTCTCACTGCCCTTGAAATCCAAATCCATGCAAGGAGTTCAGAAATTGTTTCAGTCCCCTCTTATAGCTGATAAAATAATATTCTAAATAATAAAATAAAGGAAAGAAAATCAGACACTCTTGATGTCCAAAAAAGTCCAGGTCCACAGAAAGAAAATTCTGGAAAAGTTCCAATCCCTTCTTATGGCTGCATCTCCTCCTCCCCTCAAGTCCTCTCACGACCAGGAGGGCAGGTAAATTCAGGCACTCTCACTGCCTAAATTAGAGATCAGATTCCAAAAGAAAACAAAATACAGTACACAGAAGCAAAGAATCAAAATAAAACAAAGAAAAATGTGGACACCCAGTCCTCTCACCACCAGAGATCCATCATCCACCAAAAATATTTGTAAACCACAGAGGGGATGCAGTCAGTTCTTAGTAACATCATCCAAAAGGTGCAGTCAATCCATGTTCCAGCATAGGGGAAAGTCAATACATATCCAAACAGAGGTCTTTAAAAGACAAAGTTTCCTCACGGCTCGCTCACTCCATCAGGCCACAGCATTCAGTCTCTCCCTGAGCAGACGTCTCTGGCCCCAAAGTCAAAATCCAGCTCACACCAGGACACAAGCGTAAATTCAGATATGTGAATCAGGTGCAGAACGAAAAACAGGGGATGCCCCCCGCCACGCCACAAACAGGCCCTGATCACTCCCTAGACCAGCAGCTACAGAAGCCCCAAAACCAGGCCGTCGGAACCAGTCTCGAGGCCTCTTAGAAATGGTCGTCGATAATGACGCCCTGGAGCAAAATCAAGCCAGCTCCCGCTCAGTCCCTAAGATCGGGTATAGCCCTGGAGTCAGTGGGAATTCAGGGACCTTTCTCCCCTCCCCGTAAATTACAGCTCTCAATCTCAGAGCACAGCTCTAAATCTCACAGCAGCTGTCCTGAGTCAAATCTTCCGTATATTGGTCCACTTACAAACGTTCCAGGATATCAATAACAGTGTCAGTCCAGGCAATGGAACCAGCAATAACACAATAGCAACTGCAGGTTAGAGAAGCTCGGATGCACTAAGGTGGCTCTGCTCCCCAAATGCCTTCCGCATGTTACAATAGTCTGAGCAATGATAGCAACAAACTGTTGGTATTCCAGTTCTCAACGAAAACTACACGGCTGCCCGGCTTTTTGCTCTGTGACTTCTTTTTATAATTTCACTCAACATTCCACAAGAAAATAAATTAAATTAAACTAAAACAAAATGCAAAACAAACGTTAAAACTCTACTGCACAGGCGCTATTGTAAAGGCTGTCCCAGCTTGGCCGCCATCTTTTCATGAGGCAAACATAAGTAAATATTGACCACAGCAATCAAAATTTAGCTGGTTCATTTCAAAAAAAGGACCACATTAAATACATTATTAAGGCCAAGTGGGGTGTGCGCATTCAGCTAGTACATCAGTGTGCTGCTTGTAGGATTTTATTTTCTAGATCGTTCCCCGTGTCACCCTCTCGATTCCTACAAAGTTGAATTTGTGTTCAGTTCCAGGATCACTATCCTGAATATGCTTGAACAATGCATTGTTGGAATCTTTACACCTGATATTACTTAGGTGTTCTCCCAAGTGAGTCTTGAGTGCTTGCTTGGTTTTGCCAACATAGAATGCTTGGCAGCTACAAGTGGCCAAATAAATGACTGCTGTGATAGATTTATATTTATACACTGTTTGATCACAAAAGGTTTTATAGTAGGAGTAGAACAAATCAATGTTTTCTTCACTACAGCACAGTACCCGCAGTGGTCAGGGGTAACAGACTTTGGGCTGTGCTGATAGCCACATTCTTTGGGGTTTCTGAAAGGACTGAAAAGAATGAACGGAGCTGTCTGAAAGTTTTGTGTCCTTTTAAACACTATCATAGGTGAAGAAAAGAAAAGTTTCAGCACTCACAGCCACAGAACACTCATAGACTTCATGTCACTTCATTCTCATTTGTTAAATAAGGCAGATGAGGTAGAGAAATCAAACCAGTGTAGCCCTGGGAGGCCACCATAAACCAACATAACATTTCACACTCAACCAGAGTGCTTTGTCAAGTGAAACGTTACGTTGGTTTGTGGTGGTCTCCCAAGGCTACACTGGTTTGATTTCTCTGTGGATGTGAGTGCTGAGTCCTTACTTTTCTTCTAGTTAATAACTGGAACTTGCAAGCACCATCATAGAAACATAGAATTTGACGGCAGATAAGGACCGCTTGGCCCACCCAGTCTGCCCATTTCCCTACCTACTGGATAAGCTGCAGATCCTAGTTAACCAGCAGCCTACTTCTTCCTACCCCCAACCCCCAGAACTGCCTTATGACTATCCCATGCATGCTTGAATTCCACCACTGATTTTGACTCCACAACCTCCTCCAGAAGGCCGTTCCATGCATCCACAACCCTCTCTGTGAAAAAATACTTCCAAATTACCTCTGAGCCGCCCCCATCTTCAAATTGTGCCCTCTTGTTCTTGCACACCTCTTTTTGAAAGATGCTAACCTCTTGGACTTTGTTGATTCCCTTGAGGTACTTGAAAGTTTCTATCATGTCCCCTCTCCTCCTTTCCTCGAGGCTATACATATTAAGCTCCTAAGTCTTCTCTTCATATGTCTTCCGTGCATACCCTGCACCATTTTAGTTGCCCTCCTCTGGACAGCTTCCATCCTGTCTATGTCTTTGTGGAGATTGGGTCTCCAGAACTGCACACAGTACCCAGATGGGGTCTCATCAGCTGTCTGTACAGAGGATAATAACTTCCTGTTTTCTACTGGTGATGCTCTCCCTATGCATCCCAGTATCCCCCAGCCCTCCTTGCTGCCTCTCTCACATTGCTTGCCCATCTTTAGGTCATCTGATATGACTACCCCAGGTCCCTCTCCATTTTTGTTGTTGTTAGTATCTCACCCCCATTGTGTACTCTTCCCTGGGTTTTGTTTCCAGGTGCATTACCTTGCACTTCTTAGCATTGAATCTAAGCTGCCATACATTTGACCATTCCTCTAACCTTGCCAAGTCCCTTCTCATCCTTTCCACCCCACCCTGTGCATCAACTCTGTTGCAGATCTTAGTGTCATCTGCAAAGAGACATACTTTTCCTTCCAGTCCTTCTGCAATGTTGCTTATAAAGACATTGAAGAGGACCGGTCCTAATACCTCTGTGAGCGACCCTTATTGTAGTGAATATTATAGGTGATATATGTATTTCCTTTTTTTTTTTTTGAGCAAGGTTTGGCATTCCTGTTTGGTACTGTGAATATATATATATTTTTTATATTAAAAGACTTTTGCAGCTAACAGTGGATGATGCTGTCTTTTTTGGTACATTGTACTTTTGGCTTAGCCATTGCAAATCATCACAATGGATTGACTGTTTTTCACCTTGAGACAGTTAGAATTGGTCCAACCTGTACCCATAGGTCCCACATGACCCTCTTCTGGAATGTGGTAGATGTTAAAATCATCTTTCATGGTTCCGCCACGAACAAAGAAAACAAAAAACACAAAGTTGATAGACATATACATATAGTCATAAAAGTCACTAACAGCAAAACAATGAGAAAAAGATAATGAATGAACAATGGCAGCATCATGAGTTTATAAAACTATTTTTCTTTCTTTTACAAAACATTTCTGTCCAACCTAGCTTTCCCATTAGGATCCCACCTTTGGGTGAAACAAAATTCTTCCTGTTCTTATGACACTCCTGTCTCTGGAGAATGAACACGGAGGCTTTGTGTTTGGTGGTATTACACATAAGGAAAATCAAAGATGGGGTCAGAACAATAAAGGGCAGCAGGGATGTCCCCACAGCAGTAAGAATATGATAATCTACCTCCATCACGGGATGGATACTTGCCCCAAAGTTATTTATTTAGCTTTTGTTGACCGGGTAAGTGCACTAGACAAATCCTGCCTATTTTCAGGCACGACCCGGGGGAGGGGGATACAGATGAATGCCAACTGACCTTGAACCAGATTAAGCTGTTGGTGGTATTTTTAGTGAATGAGGGAAATTTGGCCAGGACACGGGAAATTCCCTACTCTTTTCGATAAGTGCCATGGGATCTTTAACATCCACCTGAACTACCACCAATCCAGGCAGATGGGACCTCGGTTTAACGCTCTCATCCGAAAGACGGCACCTCAGAAATGCAGCACCCTCTCATGCTGCATTACAGTGTCAGTACTGGATATTAACCCAAGTGCCAGATGTGGGAACTGAACCCACAGCCCTCTGATCTCCCGGCCTCAGAGGCGAGTGTGCTATCTACTGAGCCACTGACACTGATGGTTTGCAACTCCAAGGTGACCAGAGCCCACAGACAGGTGGATAGATTTTGTGCCTTAAGTATTGTAACTCATCATTAACAGGTACATCCTGACCCTGGAAACCATCCAGGATCTCATCATCTGCCATATGCAGCTTCTGATCGAGATAATAGAGAGCTACATCACCAATTTGTACATAGGCACCAGCAGGTATCTGGCTCTAAGTGACATTACTGGTGAGCATCATTTTAGCTACAGTACCATGATGGTGATAGGCTATTATTATCTCCCTAAGTGGTGTACTAACTAACCGGTGAGCATCTGAAATGACAGCTCCTGTTTCCAGAGGTTCGCTAGGCTTGGTCAAGGTAACCTTACAAGCCTCGTGTAATGTACCTGGTGTTAGGCCACATACAGTTTCAGAACTATCTTTTAGAAAGGATTTAGCATGACATACTTAGTGGACATCTTTCACATACTGGCACAAATCCAACTGAAGAGCAAGATAATGATCAGGACAGTGACCTTGATATGTACTGACTGGGGGCATTTCCATTCTTGTGAATACATTATCCTTCCAATTCCCAAACATTCAAGACTGAATGAAGCCTGTAAATGTTAATTATTTCCATAAAGGGCAGATTTAACAAGAAAGCTATTTTTTTTTTTTTTTTTGCAGTTCAATAGACTTTATTGATGTTTAATACAACAAAACAATAAGTGGTATATAGCCAATCAAAACACAAGAACAATAACACAGAAAATAATAAGGAAAGAAAGGAACAAAAGACAAGGACCACCTGAACCACTCCCCATCCCAGACCTCCCCTACCCCTCTGGGTCTCACCTGAACCACTGTAACCCACCCTGCAATGGCTAGAAATCCTATAAGCATGAGCCAACAAATGTTATGCAAGTTTTTAAAACCTAGTAAATTAGAGTAAAAAATAAAAAGCAAGTAGATACTTATATAGGGAGGGGACTTCAATTATCAAGGAAAGCTAATAAGTCAGCCCAGCAGGTCTGAAATCTGGTTGAGTTACTGTAGAAGCTAGCAATCGCTTTTTCTGCATAGAGGGCACCAAGGCATCCCTGCTCCCATTCCAAGTAACAGGGTGTCCAGTCCCCCAGTCAGTGGCTGGTAATAAGCAATTTTGTCACCCGAGAGATTAGGGCTATGTAATATTTATGTTTAGTGATGGAAATCTTCGAGTAGTCAACTAATAAACAAATCTCTGGTGTAAAATAGTTAGCATTATTGTCTGTTAAGAGTCTTAGCTAAAGTGAAATTCCATAATTTATGATATAAGGTGCCCCTTTCCCCTGGACAGTGATCACAGTCTGGCGAGGAAAGTTTTTTCATTTTATGCAGTTTGTTAGGTGTGAGGTGCAGGTCGTGCAAAATGTTAAACTGCACCTTAAATGATCTTGCTTAACATATTTGTAAATGTTATTCCACAGGATAGTCCAGTCAAAGTTTGACCAATCACTGTCTAAGGTATTCTGCCAATAAAGCACCGTCGAATGGGCCAGACTGCAGGCCTGCTTAGTGAGCTCTTTATAGATAACAGAAATAGCTTTTCCTGGGAAGTCCCCACTATCAGGGGTTGGAAAAGGATGTTGCCGAGTGGGGCCAAGGGGAGAACCTAATAAGGTTTTGGTGCAGTGGGTAACCTGCATGTATTTAAAATGGGATAGGGATGGAGCTGCATACTTTTCTTTAAACATGGGGAAGGAAGAAGCCTATCCCTAGCAACAAAATCCTCTGAGAGCCTATTAGTGCGGGCCAATATGTCACCAAGAGCAGTTTTCCAGCAATGTGGAGATTCAAGTTGTGGAGTAAAGGTTGCCCCAAATCCCTATGGCAAGATAATTTAAAATGCCTGCACAATTGTGTATGGGCCTTATACTCCAACCAATTGGAGTGTTTCACAACTGTAAAGGTAATACTGAAAAGGGCAAATACAGTAGAGAAAACAGAGAAATATTAAATTTCTTAACCAGAGAGTGTTCTATGTTTAGCCAGTCTGGCCTAAAGCCTTCTGACTCTTCTGTGAATCCCCATTTAAAATACTTGGCACCATGAAGTGCTAGGTAAAAAATAAAAAAAATCTGGGAGCTGTAGGCCACCCAAGTTATATGGCCTGCAGAGCTTCGCATAAGCTCTGTGCAGAGATTTGTCAAGCCATAAAAAGGAAGAACAGAGAAAATGCAATTTGGTGAACCAACTTTTGGGTAAGAAAATATTTAGCACCCCAGGAGGTATGAAAGGTTGGGTAAGACAGACATTTTAAGCAAGTTCGCTCTGCCCCGCAAGGATAGTGGGAGGCGTCGCCATTTTTGTGAGGTCTTTGCTAACCTGTTTTAGTATAGGGTCCAAATTTAGGGCCTTTAGTTCGGTGATGTCCCTTGTTAGTTTAATACCAATGTAGGGTAAGGCTGATGTCTCCCATTGCAGGCCTAGATTAAGGCATAGTTCTTTGGAGCTTGGGGAGGATGGGAAAAAGTGTAGATTTATTTGTGTTCAATTTATAGCCAGAAAGTTCACTGAATTCCTTGATGATTGATTGACTGCTGGTAGAGAACGAGACCAATCTGCCAGGAGGAATAAAGTGGCATCCGAAAAAGCAGAAAGTTTATAAGAGGTAGCCCCCCCCATAATACCTTTGATGGATGCTGTTATATTTATCTTCCTTGCTAGGGGCTCCAGGTATAAATTAAATAAATATGAAGACAAACGACAGCATTGTCTGGTTCCACCGGACATTCCCCTGGACAGTGAAAAGGTATTTGATAACACGTTGTTGCAAAGGACTCTGGCTGTTGGACAGATATACAGAACTTTGATTCTGTCTATAAACTCACTAGGAAAACCAAAGGCCTCCAGAACTGCAAATAGAAAGGGCCAAGCAATCCTATAAAAGGCTTTTGCTGCGTCTAGGAAGACCAACACTGAATCAGAGTTGACCTTCCCAGATGCAGAGAAGAGATGGAAAATCTTCCTTAAATGGTCCCCAGAACATCTACCTGCCATAAAACCTGCCTGCTCAAAGCCCAAAAGAGAGGTCCAGACAGATGCCAAATGGGACACCAGAATTTTGGTATACAGCTTGACGTCATTGTTAATCAAAGATATAGGATGATAGTTTTCAGGCTTCAAGGGGTCCTTCCCCTGTTTGGGTAGAAGAATAACCCAGGCTTTGAATAAGTTTACATCTTTAGGGGTGTGGGAAAGCCAAGAGTTAAAGAGCTTGGTAGGTAAGGGGATCAAAACATTAGTATATGTTTTGTAAAAGGTGGAAGAAAATCCGTCAGGCCCAGGAGCCTTATTCAAGGGCAGTGAAGCTATAGCTACACTAACCTCTGCTTCGGTAATAGGGCCTAGTAAGGAACATCGCTGGTCAATGGTAAGTTGAGGAAGTTTTAGAGTTTGAAGAAAGGTATTCTGAGATGCCAGGATCTCTGCAGGCATCTCTGGTGCAGTGTATAGAGAACAGCAGTAGTCTAAAAATATTGAGGTCATAATGTTGGGATCCATGGTTGGCTTATTGGTGTCTGGGTTTAAAAGAGATGGGATCCACCTCTCAGCATTTCACTGCTTAATCTGGAGGGCCAACATCTTGCCCGCCTTGTTACCCTGTTTTATGTAGGTTGCTCTGATTCAGGAAGCCAATTTGTTGACTAAACTAAGTAGGTATTCGGAGTATTTGGATCACAACTGACTCAATTCTAAATGAACGTTTTCTGGGGATGATACAAAGAGATTCTTCTCTAAAGTTCTAATCAGGGAGATCCATTCTTCAATTTGGGCCTGCTGTTTCCGCTTACATATGGTGGCTAAATGTTTAAGTTCACCCGGCCAAGCAGCTCTGAGTCCCCCCAAATAAATTCAACATGCACCAGGGAATCCAGATTGTGTTGCACTGAGTAGGGCATATAATTATTAAGGGTCCAGGTATGTGAATGGGGAGGAAAATAAGGGGAAATCAATGCACATCTGCACCGGAGAGTGATCGGAAAGAACTCGGCCCTGAATTTGGCAATTTTTTAACCAAGGGAGTAGATGTTTACTAATTATAAAGTAATCAATCCTGGACAATACTCTATAGGGTATCGAATAGAAAGTATAGTCTTGAGTAGTGGGATACAGAGTTCTCTAAGGGTCTACCAGACCTAAATGATCTGTAAACTCAGTAAGAATTCTTTGATCTGGGGAAAGGCCTACCTTCATACTATACATCCCATCTAAAGTATTGACCTGTACTAAATTCCAATCACCACCCAGTAGGAGTGGTAAGTAACTGAATGGTGCTAGTTCATCAAGTAGTGATGTAAAAAAGGATGGAGTGTCTTGATTGGGGCCATATATGGATTCCAATACTAGTTCCAAGCTTCCCATATTCCCATGCAACAACACATATCTACTTTCTGCGTCCCTTATATATCAATTAAGGTAAATGGGGTTCCCTTAGCAATTAACACTGCTACCCCTCTTTGGCATAAACTGTTACCCACCCCATAGGCTTGAGCCACACATAATTTCCGTAAGAAGCTCACCTGAGTTGAGTCCAAGTGGGTCTCCTGGAGAAATGCTATGTGGGGCTGAAGTTTATATAAGTGGCTTAAATTGTATATTTTTTCCTGTTGTCCCTACCCCTTTTTTACATTCCATGTAACAAATGTTAGCTCATTATTCATATATATATATATAAGGAAAACATTGTATGTAGTAGCCCAGAACCAGGAATGATGTGCAGAGCCCCCCCCCGAATCCTACACCTTAAGAAATAGCAATATGAAAGGGAAAAAATTCCAAGAAACATAGAACTATATACACAAATACCTCCTAATTCCCAGGCCTAATGCCCACTCCTACAACTAGTAGGACTGTGTGCAGTGTTGCATGGACTCTAGCTCAAGTAGCTGTATTACATATTGCATCAACTCTAACTCACCCCTTATATCCCCCTGGTAATCCCCCCATTAGCTCCAGAAAAAACACAACATAGAGCTGATTTACTAGTTGTATAATAGCACCCAGGTGGGTGTAAAGATATTTAAGTAAGCACCATAACTTTGGCGGTTAACATGTCAGCATTCTCTGGGCTAACTCCATAACGCAAGTTATACAAATAATTGATACCCCAGAAGTTCGAAGGATTAGCTTAATCAATGCACTCTACTTTGAAAGCTGTTGGAATCACAGCCCCCTACAATGGCTTTTGTATATGTTGGCAACTGTTATATAATCCAGGATTCAGGATGCCCTGCCAACCAGGTTGAAACTACTAGTAGTAAGGGAGCACAAAAAAAAAAAGAGAGCAAAATGAGGCCATCAGTAGTATAACATGTCCTAGAGAATTTGACCTAAATGCTTAATAAAAATGCAAAAGTTCAGTTCTGAGTGCATCTTAAAAAGAAAAAATATTCAGATTTAAAATTCATAAAGAAAGTCATTAGGACTGAGCAACAAGGCACACACACACAAATAGTTCTCTGCAGAAAAGAAAGGTTGAAGTGCTCAGCTAACACACGGTCTGCAGGTTTAGTCTGTTGGTCTCAAATTGAAAGCAGAAGAAATGGGGAAAAGAAAAAAAGAAATAAAAAACTCTGCACTAGGAGGCGTTGGAAGCCAAGCGTTTCAGTTAACAAAATTTTTCCATCTGTCGAGAAGGTTCCGGTATTAAAGGAGAATTCCAACAAGAAAAGTAGATCACTCTGGGGAAATATACCCCTGGTCAAACTCCATGGAGCTTTTATGCTGTAAATCCAATCACATAGGTCTGTCCAATATCGGCAAGAGAAAATATTCATCAGCCTCTATCTATTGCAATAGTAGGTCACTCTCTCAAAGGAAAGCAAGAGACTCCAAGAGCAATAGCAAACGTTGGCCACATATCAGTTCACATCAGTTCCAAACTATCTGACAAATGGTACGAAAATCAGCATAATATAGCACAGCACAGTATTACCAGGTCAACTGTGAAATCTGACTGTAGAACTTCCTACCTTGCAGCTCAGCTGGAGGTGGGCTTAAATAGACTGGGGAATATATTATTCAGCTCCTTGCTAGCCAAACCTGCTATGTTGAATCTTTGGTGGCCAGCATCTGTAGTAATCTCAAGCCTCACTGGATAAAGGAGTCTGTGTTTTATTTGGGCAGCCCACAGTTTTTTCAGGATAGGTCAGTACTCCGCTCTGGCCTGCCTAGTTTTAGCTGTCATACCCGGGACTATTTGGAGCTTGCCCCCAGACCATTGTATGGCTTCTAATTTTCTTGATTCCTTCAAAATGTGCTCCCGATCTAAAAAGTTAAGGAGTTTGAAGATGATTGGGTGGGGGACTCCCCCGGTGATGGCTTATCTCGTAGTGCCCGATGAGCCCTCTCAATAGCGTAACTAGGCCTGTTGGGTGAGGGGCCCACTACTTTAGCACAAAAACGTTGCATAAAATATGGAGTATTGGGCCCCTTTTCACCCTCAGAAAGTCCCAGCAGTACCAGATTATTCCATCTGTTTCGAACCTCAAGGTCATCCAACTTATGCTCAAGGCTTGTGACATTGTGCTTTAGAGGAACCATTTCAGGCTCAATCCATCCATTGTGGTCCTCTAGGGAAGAAATATGGGACTCCGCATCAGAGATCCTCCTCAAAATGTCTACCAGAGTTGGCTTGATCTCCTTCATCTCTGCCACCAGATTAATAACAGCCTCTTTAATAACCGCAAGAGCCATACAGATTTGGGTCGGCGATAGATCCTCCTGTACTGATTTTCGTAGCTCTGCCAGGAATGTGCTCCTACACGGTCACTTGGCCTCCATGGTAATCAGTCGGTCATCTTCTCCTGCTGGCATCTCCACCGAATTTGGATCAGGTAAGGCACTAACTTCCAAGTTTTCCCCAGCCATAGTGCTCGGTTGTAATGTCTGCTCAATAGTATAAGTATTCAACAGAAGCTTGAGGCAGTTTATGGGGTAAAAGTTAAATTTATTTTCCCAACTTGAGCAGAGCTCACTGAATTAGCAGCCTACCACAACACCGGCATCACGTGACTCCAACAAGAAAGCTACTTTTAATTGTTCCACATCTGTATACATGCTGTAGGAATGGCATTACCCAGGTTTTATATGCTAGGTGTATTTGAAAAAGACTGTGTTGGTGTAGATGTTACTTTACCCAGCATATCTCTAACTAGATCTTCTGGGCCAAAATACAAAGTAATCTTCCGAGTGATTAAATCACTATCACGGGCACTGGCTTTCCTGACTATCTCCTGGTATAAGAACTCTGTAGCCTGCAGATCTGTTCTTTCCAAGTGTTTTGACTGGATAAGATCCACTACCCTCTGTTCAGTGGCACTGAACAATTCAGACTGTATCCTCACTAGCACTACAGCATCCTGCAAGGTTTTTCCATACTCTACAAGGTCCATTTCTGTCTCATAACCTGTTCTTGAATAGCCACCTGTCCTGCTGGAGGATTTCCAGACTGGACTTTAAAGTGGATGTAGCACTAAGAATGGCAACAGGAGTACCAGCCCTGAAAAGGGCAATGAGTCTCTTGACTATCGTCATGACAACAGGTTGAGCCAATTCTTTTTTTTTTGTGGTTGGAATATTATCCTTGATTTAAATAATTTGGAATTTTTACTAACTGAGCCAAAATGTTTGAAATCTCTGACCGAACATTTTCAGTACATTCAGCAAACCACTTGACAAACTGGGTTTGTGCTAGGCATTTTAGCTTCTTCTGGGCCACAGCCTCAGGACTGAGAGACAAAAATATCCTCTGGCTTACAGTCCTGGTGTCAATGACCAAAAACCCAAGTGTATCACAGAACATCATGCCAGATTCGAGGCCTGGTACAGGGATTTCTTGTGCAGACTTCTGGGTGGCATGGCTGCCTGCAATCAAAACAACCACAGCACAGAGTAGATACATCTGCCAAAAGGAATAAAAACAAACTAACTTACTGCAAATCATTGTGCCTAGTTCTACCCTGTAGTCTCTATATTAAATCTTTGCCAGATCAACCGCACAAATGTCACCTCTTGCAGTGGTGACTAACATAATATACTGTAGAACAGCTTTTTATCTGACAAGTTACCCAGCTTGATTCTTTTTCCCAGATGGGTTGGATCGCAATTTAAACAGATGAAAAGGCCATAATTGTTCAATGTAGACCCACTTACTGAGTTTCTACCACCTTTTGGAATTTTGATTTCATAGACCACAGGAAAGGGTTTCCAATTACCAGAAAAGTGCCACACCACCTCAGAAGGAACTTCCGTGCCCCTTTGTTAAGATGCCTGTAGTTGTCACCCACCTGATATTCCTCAGGGGAAGCTTTCCTGTCATAGTATGCTTTATGACCTTGAGCACTCTTTTCCAAGTTTTGTTGGGTAAATTGGAAGACACTCCGTGGGAGTATTTTCGGATCAGTGCTATACCGATGTTAGTCAACAGCAGCAGACATATTTGCAGTGGGAGTTTGATACAACGCCCAGATATTCAAACTCACTGCTTTTTGTGGTGCAAGCCTTCGCCTACTCAAAATAGTTGTGCAGCGGTGGCCAGGGGGATATTCATCGGAGTTGCTATGGCACAACTTCTTTGAATATCGCCCCCTGGCTACATCCACTGTGCATGTCGCAGTGGAACTGCGCCAGCACAAGTGTCAAGTGGTCAGAGTGGAGCATTGAGATGCGGTGGCTCAAGTTCCATTGTGCCATGCACAGCACCTGCAATATTCAAAGGGTGACATGCAAATGGGGCCATAATTTATGCAAGGCGCATGGGGGGCCATTTGCATCTGATTATGGCCCCATTTGCATGCCATTAGCATGCAGGTGCACCTATCCCCGATGACTTGCACCTGGCTCCCCTGCCAGGCAGCAGCCATCGGGGATCAACGCCCCCTGCAGCTCGATTGCGGCATAACAGTATTCTCCCTAAAGCAGCCCGATTGCGGGCATAACAGTATTCTTCCCCAGCAGCCCAATCGCAGGCATAACAGTATTCTTCCCCCAGCAGCCCGATCGTGGGCAGAATAGTATTCTTCCCCTCGAGCAGCCTAATCATGGGCATAATGGTATTCTTCCCCCGAGCAGCCCGATGTGGGCATAATATTATTCTCCCCATTAGCCCGATCGGGCATAGCAATGTCCCCCACCCCCAAGTAGCCCGACTCCACAGGGCATCAGACCTCCCCACCAAAGTCCAATATCCCTGTGGTCCAGTGGACCGCGTAGCCTGATCATGGGCGGTATCCTCACCCCCATGTCCGAAATCCTGGTGATCTAGTGGCCTCACCTCACCCATGGAGCCCCACCACCCCGCCCCCATCAGCCGAGGCGGTGGCAGAACCCCACCCGCCTGCCCCGCCGCCGCCAACTGACAGGCTGGTAGTAGGCTGCAGCCATTGGTTCAGAGCATGAGCCAATGGTGTGCAGCCCATGCCATACAAGTCAGTCCAGATATGTGAATGAATTCATTCACATAAAGTGTCCAGATATGTGAATGAATTCATTCACATATCGACTGATTTAGCTGTAGAGTTGCACGCCCATTGGCTCGCGTTTGAACCACCGGGCGACAGCCCTACCGAGCTGTCAGTTGGCGGGCGGCGGGCGGCAGGCGGATGGGGTCCTGCCGCCACCAGCTGACGGGGAGCGGGTGGTGGGCTCTGTGGTGGTGGGGTGGGGACCACTAGATCACCAGGGATTTAGGATGTGGGGTGAGGATACTGCCCAATCAGGCTACTCGCGTCCACTGGACCACCAGGATATTGGACTTTGGGAGGTCTGATGCCCGCAATCGGGCTACTCGGGGACATTTCAGTTATGCCCGCGGATCGGTCTAATGGGGAAGAATATCATTATGCCCGCGATCTGGCTGCTCGGGGGAGAATACTGTTCTGCCTGTGATCGGGCTACTGGGTGACACTCAGCCCACGATCAGGGCATGGGGGTGCTGCCAGGGGCGGAACAGGAGGCCACCACAGGTGGCAGCTGCTGTGTTGCACCCTGCAATGTGGCAGCTCACCTGTGGGTGGCCCTCAACTTGTTCCTTTTTTTTTTGGCTCAGCTTTGTGCAGGCGCAGGTAGGGGTTGCACCTGCATAACTCTGCACGGCCTGGACTGAATATCGGGCTGTGCAGTTTATGCATGTGCACGCCCCCCCCACCTGTGCCTGTATACATTTGATGCGCCCCGATGCATCGGGATTTATGCAGGTGCACTTTTCCCTTTAAATATCGCACCTGCACATTAGTGGTTGTGCATGATGCAACACTGTTGCGCCATGCACAACCCTTTTGAATATCTGGGCCAACAGGTATAAAGGCAGTATCTGCCTATCGGTTATCATCTCAAATGAGTGATACCAGTTAAGTGGCTTGGAGTAAAGCAGTTTGCAAGGAGAATCAGAGGCAGTTTGAGATCCCAATCTTTGGAATTGTTGATGAAATACTGCTTAAGCATGCTGGTCCTTATCTGACTCATGTGTTCCACCTGACCTAAAAACTGAGGCTGGTAGGCTACATGAAGTTTCCTCTGAACTCCTATGGTCTCATAGAGGTTGGCAATCACCTCAGCGGTAAAATGAGAGCCTTGTCATGATTCTATCCTGAAGAGTAGACCCCAACAACTAAACACATCTTTTACCAAAATGGCAGACATTGTTGTAGCCTTATCCTTCGGTGCAGGCATGCACTCAACCCATTTGGTGAAACAATAAGTCACCGTGAGCAATACCTGTTTTTCATGGAGGATTGTGGAACTTGACCTATTGAGTCAGTATGGATATCTGACCATGGGAAAGCTATCCTTTTGGTTTGCAGGAGAGCTCTGAACATGGGTTTGGATGGCTGAAACATGTGACAGGTATGGCAAACTTTGGTATAATTAGATACATCCTTATATATTCCAGGCCAATAAGAAACTTGTTTCAGGACATCAAAGGCAGGTTGGTCACCTGGATGTCCTCCGCCCATCTCGTCATAGTTATGATGCAACATTATTCTCCTGTAACTGGTAGGAACCACCCACCTGGGATGATCATCTTTCATGTGGGTGTGAGACAGCACCTTCTGGTGCAGATGGAACATACCCCTTTGATCATGCATGATTTTTAGATGTTTATTTTGGGCTATGTCCTCATCTCAAATTGGACAATTTACTGGAAACTTCTATGTAGTGGTACATTTTGGACACAGTTTTGTCCTGCAGCTGGGCTTGCACTAGGTCAGAATCAGGCTCATCCTTACTAACAAATAAGTAGCCTTCAAGGAAACTTAGTGGTAGTATGATCCTTATCTTGATCCTTCTGTCTGGCCTCCTCTTCCTTAGCTTGTTGCTGAGTTCTGACTGTAAGGTTGTCACTGGGGTCCAGTGGGAAGCTCCATGGCTGTCCATTCAAGGCTCCTTCTCTGGCTAGTGTGTCAGCCATATCAATTCCAGATTGATCAGGACCCATGATCTGTGAGAGAACCTTGATTTCTTCCAGTAAATGGTCATTTCATGGGTATGGACCATAGTGTCAATTGTAATTAAATCATTATGCCTGATGTCTTTATCCTTGGCAGTATTGAATCCACCTTCCTTCCAGATAGAAAGGTAGGACAAAATACTTTGTCTCCCATAATTAGAATCTGTGCAGATCACTAACTCAGTGATGAGGCTATCCAGGGCAGCTTGAATTGCTAGTAAAATACCAACTATCTCATCAGAATGACTAGACTCTGGGCCTAAGCTGAACCTCTAGGGAGGAGGAGGAGGTAGGTAGGTCTTACTGGCCTTGGTCCCAGTACACCCCAGCTCCTTTAGGAAGGAACAACCATCAATATAGATTCAGGGCAGCATCTCACACAGGCCTGCCTCAAACGGGTGATACCTGCCAACCCATAGGGATACTGGAGGACTTTTCTGTTCATACGTCAAGCTCTGAGGGCAGTCCTCTGCATGCTGGTGCAGGTCTGCTTGGTCTTGAGCCAGTTTGCCTTTCTTGTTTTTGGCATACCAGACCTCAGTGTCATGCCCCCATAAAGCCTATGTAACACTTTTAAGGTAAGCTAGAGATAAGTAGCAAGTCTCCACAATGACTTTCTCCCCATTGATCATATGAGAATAGTGTTGAAAGGCCCACATGGTGGCAAAAAGAGCCTTTTCACACTCTGAATATTTATTTTCTACCTCATTCAGAGCTGTGCTTGCATATGCAATAACTCTGTATGTGTGTAAGCCCCCTCTCTTTTGAGAGGGGCTTATGCCCCTTTAGGGACCCCTTCTTTTAGTTGCCCCAGGGTTTAGGAATTTTTAGTGCTCTGGGGCACAATTTCTGTCACACCATGTGGTGGTAGCAAGAGTAGGTTTCAAGGCATAAAAGGCAGTTTTTACAGGGTTTATAGGGAGATGGTACTGGAGTAGGAGAGGGATACTGGCAGGCACTGCAGGGCAGTGCAGGGTGTTGGACACACACCACCCCTGCTTCAGGCAGGACAGCTTGGTCTGTAGCGATGAGTCGGGTCCCTGGGTAGCATTCATGGGAGGGAACAAAAGAGGCAGTATGAGACCATTTGATCAGGGTCCTGGGCCTTGGGCTCTGGGGTGTTGGAGGGGGAACACTTGCCAACAAGAAGGAGGTGCAGGACAGGTAGGCCTCAGGGTTTTTGGGTCTGGGCCCCGGTGGAAAGTGTCTGTGTAGGTGGCCCCGGGACACTGTTGAGGGGGCCAGGGAGAGCCTCTATCCAGTTAAGGGGCTGTTTGGAGGGACAGGCTTCGGGGCTGCCAGACTTTGTTGAGTGGGCCGCAGAGTGATCTACAGGTTTGTCCCCCTGTTTCTGATTGCTCAGATCAGGCAGCAGTTTAGAGTCAAAGGTATGGTCCCATAGTGGCTGCAGGTCTTGTGCCGAGCTCGCTAAAAGACTTAATGCAGGTGCAGGGTAGTATTGAGGGGGACTTGAGCAGACTAGGAGAATGACTAGGAGAACAGTCAGGGGTGAAAGGATTAATGGGAAATGGTGTTAGTGGGTAATGCTGGTACCACACCATCCATGTCCCTTGGGGCTGGAAGTGAGGGCCAGGGAACAGGTTTAGGGACAAGCTATATGCTTTCCTTAGAAGAGGAAAATTGAAAAAGGGACCCTTTTGTTACAGTAGGAAGCTCAGTAGCTACTCTCCAGTGGCAGTCAAAAATCAAGGTGGGAGCTTCATGTTCCAGGTGAAATAAAAAGGCAGTGGTTCATTCTGGGGGAAAATATTACCATGGTGGTAAAAGCTGAGTAAAGACCTAGCGCTGCCTTTATGTACTGCCAAAATTTGTACAGTATGTACAAAGGTTGAGCCCCATGGAGCTGAACATTCACATTTCAAACAATGATGGGCCCCTGCAGCCCTTTTAATCATTTGGGCTCAGGAGAAATAAAAGTGATTTTTCTTAGTAAACGAGTTTATGAGTCTCGATTAGCTTTGTTCTTAAGCATAGGAATGAAATGATACTCCTTGGGTTTTTAAAATACCAATTAGTTTATTTTCCAGGGGTTAAAATCTTGAGAGACATATCCTGCCCTCTGCTTGTTCAGGGCCATGGAGACCTTCAGGGCACAAGAGTAAGTAATCTGAACTGGGATTCCTCATTTCAGAAGGTTGGGGAGCAGCCAGTTCCTGCAGTGGCCAGATACGTGGGTCCAGCCATATATATTTTTGAAGACATATCCAGGTAGGACACCAATTTTATTTCTACCTTGGAGTCTGTGATATGTTCTAGTGAAGTTCTCTATGCTGTGGGCCCCCCTCCATGGGAACATCGTGCATTAACTTCTAGACATAGGGGAGGGGGGGTTGATACATGTGGTTATACCTTTGATACAGAACTGCACAAACACACTGGTCAATATGACTTGTTTCAAGTTAAACTCCTTACCCATCTGGTGGTAAACAAGGCAAGATGCTTTTCCCAGCCTTGTCTGTAGGCACTTCATGGCAGTATTGGTCTGGGCCCCACCGTCAGGGTTTCTCTTTCTTCAAGAGTTTGGTTAAGGGATGGGACACCTGTATATAGTTCTCTATAAACTGGCATGAATAGTCGCAGATGCCAAGATGGCTGTGCAACTCAGTCAAATTAGAAGGTGTTTTTAGATTCTAGAGTGTCAGAATCCATCCTGCTTGAGAGCGGATACCCTCTGGACCTATTTCAAATCCTAAGTAGTTCACCCTCTCTGGGTACCACTGACCTTTCATCAGGGGTAACTGTGCCCCTGCGTCTTGTAACTTGGATAGCATGCAACATAATGCTTCCTTGTGCTCTGCCATGTACGAGAGGTGATTAGTATGTCATTGACATATATGTTAATAACATTCTGGTCTGCCTTAGGCATTCCCTTGTGCAGAAAGATATTAAACTCTGCAGGTCAATTAATGTAGCCAAATGGCACCTATTCCAAATATACGGGTGCCTCCCAGAGGAGAAGGCCAACTTGTGTTGATCCCTGGGAGCTACTGTCATAGTCCAGAAGTCATTTGAAACATCGAGGGCTGTGAAGAACTTAGTTCCTGTCAACTTGACCAGACTCTGGTTGATGCAGGCCATTGGCCGTCCAGATGGAGGAACCTGTTTGTTCAACTGCCTAAAGTCTACAGTCAACCTCCATGCACCTGTAGGTTTGGGAGCAGACCAAGTGGGAGAGTTGTAGGTGGAGTTACACTCTCTGATTACTCCCCTTTTCATGAGAGAGTCCAGGACTTCTTGTATTGACTCATAAGCAGACAAGGGAACACCGAACACGATATTGTCACACATAGACTAGCTTTGAATCAGGGTAGGTTTTAAGCTTAACCTCATAATTTCCTTATTCAACACAGCCCAGGTTGTCTTTAAACAACACATTGAAATGTTCTCTAAAAATATCAGCCAAATCTCCATGCTGTCCATCTTGCAGTACTCCACCCAATCAGGTCTGTAATTCTACCTGAGTCTGAAACTCAGGATATGGGTCTGGCCTACCTATTTCCACCCTTTCCTTTATGGTGTCTGACACACCTCACTGGTTCATCGGGGAGACCCCAAAGACCTGTGATGGATATTGAGGGAGACTTGTGTGCTTGACTTCATCTGACCACCACAGTCATCAGTCCCGTTGAACATAGACTGATCAGAATCATGTCACTTGGTAAGGTAGTGAACACCCATGGTTACCCTGCCGCCTTTGGAAGGGTTCCAGATAGTGAACTCACCACTGGAATACTGAGGACAAACTCAGAAAAAGTGATATCTACTGCTGCTCCTAAATGTATCCCAGTCTTCAGGATAATGGGCCTTGTGCTAGGGTTATCCAATTGGATAAAGGAGGTTGCTCCTTTAAACATCAGTGGATGACATACGTTTTCATGATTAATTATCAGTCCCAACTTGGGGTAGGAACCGGTGGGATGAAAGAAGGCCTTTGATCCATGCAGAACAGTCCCTCTTTTCACATGGATCCTTGGGGGGAAATCCACAACTTTACCTGGGATTTTAACAGCATGGTCATTAACCACCTGGCATACCTTGGGTAATGTCTGTTCTGCCCTCATCTGGTTATAACAGGAAGGAAATAATGAGAGAGAAAAAAGGTATATTGGGGGAACCTAGCACAGTGATACAAAGCATACTGAAGAGGGTTACTAGTGATAGGGGACATTGTTAGAACAGACAGAGAAGATACAAGGAGTGGTGCAGTGTAGTGGGTGCGGGGCCGCAGTGTTCAGGAGAACCTTCTGGATCATGTGGTGCACTCCATCTGCAGACACCTCTCTGGATTGAGGAAGGAGGTTGCCTGTCTCAAGCTGAGTTGGCCAGTATACAGGGGACCTTCACCCCCACCCAGAGGCCACCATGCCTAGAATCACAAAGGATGCCCTGGAAGAAGGATAGTTTAACCATGGTGGGCTCAGGGAGAGTGCAAGAGAGGGGGTCTGAAGCACATCCCCCAACCAGTTCAGCTAAGTAACTCCTATGCTGTCTTGGAGGAACGGAAAATCCCCACAAGGGCACCCACAGCTGAGATCAAGGAGGATGGGTGGGGCCTCTATGATGGAGCCTCAGGGAAGGGGGGGTAGAATATCCCAGAGGAAGAGGAAGCTACTCCTGGTGGGGGACTCGATTGTCTGGGGAGTGAAGTTAGGGGCACCTAGCAGTGGGGAAAGTGAGGTCAAGTGCCTCCCAGGAGGCACTGCATGGAGGGATATGAAACAGATCCAGCGATAGTCTGGTTGTCATTGTCTACCTGGGGACAAATGACCTGGCAGGGGGACAAGGTGGAGATAGCCAGAATCCAGGAGGCTTTCAGAAAGTTTGGGGATGCCTAAAGCAGATTGCATGCTCCATCTCCTTCTCGGAGGTACTACCTGTCCATGGCATGGGGGAGGCTAGGTCACTTCACATTTGGAAATTCAAAAGTTTGTTGAAAGAATGGTGTGGAAAGAAGGGTTTTAGCTTCATGGAGACTGGGGCCCCATCTGGAAGGATGTGAACCTGTATAAGGATGATGGCTTGCATCCATCCAGGAAGGGGACCTTAGTCCTAAGTGAGAAGTTTGAATGCTTCTGCAGCAAACATGGCCAAGGAGGGAAGGTTGGGAGGCTTAGTATCCCTCCTCGTGAGCACATGCTCCACACAAGTACCCAAGGAGTGGATAGAAAAACAGAGGGCAGAATTCAGCATAAGGGTGGAAGGAGGGAGCCAGGAAAAAGGAACACCCAGGAAGTGTGATGGGGGGGATTAGGGCAACAAAACAAGGAAGGGAGGTCACATCCTTGAGAGCCATGTGTGTCAATGCCCAGAGCTTTAGTAACAAGATGGAGGTCCTGGAGGCAGCCATGGCACAGTTGGACCTGGACATTGTGGCCATCACACAGACCTGGTATAATGATAACCATGATTGGGAAAATGGCGATACCAGGCTACAATCAATTCAGGAAGGACAGGACAGGCAGGAAGTGGGAAGGAGTGGCACATTATGTGAAAGATAACATAAAGGCCACAGAGACTCAAGGGGAACAAGGGTGGGGGGATACTGTGGGCTACGCTGATAGAAAACAGGGTCAGCCACCCGAACAGGGGTAATTTACAGACCACCATCACAGGGGGAGGAGCTGGATAGGGAAATGATGCAGGCTATCCAAAGGATGGCGCAAAAGGGGGAGGTAGCACTGGTTGACAACTTTAATATTCCAGCCATGGACTGGAGCCTCCCAGCAGCATCGTCTTCCAGGAGCAGGTTTATCCTGGACTCCCTTCAGGGAGTCTTCCTTTAACAACTGGTCATGGAACCCACACAGCAGGAGGCACTGCTGGTCCTGGTGCTCACAATGTGGACAGTGTGATGGGGATCGCAGTGGTGGAGTACCTGGAGAACAGTGACCATGGGTCAGTGTGGTTTAGCATAACTGAAGGGGCAGAACCCAGCCATGCAAAAACACAAATCCTAGACTTTAGGAGGGCAGATTTTTGGGAAAACGGGGAAATGCTTGGAAGAAGCACTAACAGGAATAGGAAGGAAATTGGGGTGGAGGAACATGAGGCAATATTCAAAACAGAGATACCAAGGGCAACACAATTATGTGTAAAATAGGTTAGCAAGGGGAAAAGGAAGAGCAGACCATTATGGTACTCCAATGAGGTACAGTAGCAGAGAAAGTGAAAGCCAAAAAAATTGCATTCAAACAAATCAAAAAGACACTGGCAGAAGGGGACAGAGAGAGGTACCAGGAGAAATGAAGGGAGACGGGGAGGGTAGTAAGGGAACCAAAGCACAAACAGAGGAGTGCATTGCAAAATTGGTGGTTAGAGGGGACAAAACCTTTGCAGGAAAAGGGAGGACATAATTCCACTATACAAGACACTAGTGAGGCCTCACCTAGAGTACAGTGTCCAATTCTGCAGACCTTACCTACGTAAGGACATAGACAGGGTGGCAAGGATTATATCATGAAACCTATGAAGACAGGCTAAAAGACTTAAATATAAACTCCCGGGGGTGGGGGGATATGACTGAGACATATAAATATCTCACAGTGAGGAACATAGTGCAGGAAAACACAATTTTTCATAAAAAAAGATGTTCCAGGACTAGGGGACATGGGATGAAACTGGAGGGAGGTTCAGAAGGAACATGAGGACGAATTTCTTCATGGGGACGGTGGTGGGCAAATGGAACGCCCTGCCGGAGGAGGTGGTGGGGGCTGAAATAATTACGGGATTTAAAAATGTATGGGATAGGCATAAGGGGATCCTGGTTGTCGGGGGAAGGGGACAACCTAGTATTAGAAAAGCTTGAAGAAGCAAAGTATGTGCACACACGAGCAGACTAGGTGGGCCATAGACCCTTATCTGCCATCAACATCTATGTATCTACTGTATGTATTTATATTTGTACAAGTTAGAGGAGTGATATCACCATTCACGTCTGTATACAGACCTCCCATGTGCATATTCACTGAGGCATTCAGCCTTAACAGGATGTCAGCACCAAGACAGAGAGGGTGTTTCAGTCCCTCAACAATGAATGCATAGCAAATCATTCTTTTGCTGCAATGGCAAACTAGAGAGCTGCAATACCTCTTGCTTCCAGAGGTGCCTTTGCTTCAGGTACCTCTTTGAGGAGTATGTTTTTTGTAACCATCACAATGTCTGGGTATTAACTTTCAAACTTTGGGTACAATTGTCCACTTACCAAAGTTTTACTATAACCTATCAGCAAATGTGCTTCTGGAAATGTATTGCCCTGCACTCATGCAAGAATATATTTCATCCCCTCTTTATTCACCACCAATCTGCAAAGTCACTGTGTAGGAAACAAAAGAGCCACACCAAGGTAGAATGTGGTGCTCATTGACATAAGAAACCAACAGGACAACAAATCACAGCACTCACCAGGCACACAAAGAGTTCAAGTTCCACACAAGTGTTCAGACTTGTAAAAATCCATTTTATTTCAAGCAGCAAGTACGAATTGACCCTAATGGGTCATGGAGACAAGCAAACAAAAAACTTTGATGTTTCACCTGGTCACAGGCTTTTTCTTTTTTCCGAAAGTCGCTGTGTAGCAGGACCTACAGGACTTACCCCTTTTTTGCCTGGGTGGTGTCAGTAAAGAGGTAGGCTTTAGATCTAGACTTCATTTTACTGACACACTTTATTGAACTATTTCCTGTTTTTCCAGGAAGCTGGCTTGCTCCTTTTTTATTTTGCAACTTCTTCCTGGGTAGGGCAAAACCCTCACATCCTTGGGAACCTTGTCCACAGCACTAGCCTGTAAATTTAAGGCATTTCTGTGTGGGATCCCATCTGTGGATAGAGAAGTGCTCAAACACCCCTCCTTAGGTTGACCTCCAGATGGCATCTCACCAGTGGGAGGTAGGAAGGGGGTGCACCTATCCTCAGGGAAGCCTACAGGCCCGATGTTCAAATAACCCAGCTTAATCCCAGAATATGGTAAGGGGTGTCTTATTTCTAACCTCAAGGCTTGGGTTTGAAGGCCAGGTCATGGCAAGCTTTAAATCTAAGATATCAACTCCAACTAGAAGCAATTTTTTTTACTGTTTTCAAATAAATGAATTGGATGGGAATCTGATCTTGGCAACACTCAACAACAGGTTACAATACCCAACTGATTTAAACAGTGATTTGTTACAACTGGGCAAAACTATTTCATGGGGTACCACTTCAACCTTCTGATGAGTATTCTGGATCTATTTGTTTAGCTCCTTTACTGTTACTGTAGACATCAGGGACACTTCAGCATCAGTATCCACCAGACCTGACATGGTACAAGTATCTTGGAGAATCACATCGATCATCCTTCTGCTGAGGAACAGACTGAGCCTGCCTCTGACCCTTCCCATGTGAGGGAGTTCTGGAAGGGCTAGGCTGTCTTTGCTTGGGCTCCTTATGAGTAACTGCATATACCTCAGGGTCCATGCTCTTCCGAGAAAGATGTGTCTCTTTCATCTGAAGGGATTCCCACAGGGCTTCACTTTTGTTTAAAAGTACCTGTATGGGTGTGACAAGGGTCATAACTGGCCACAATCTGGTGACTGATTTCATGCAGTAAACCCTGGAAAGTGCCATCTGAAAAAAAAGGAACTTCCATATTCTCTGTTCTTCTTGAAAAATAAGTTTGCCTCATCAACCTGTAATAGTCTTTAACACTTTGGTTTGGATTCTGTACCATATTCAAAGCTGTTTTAGTTGAACTGATACATTCCTTATAGTTACCAAATTATTTCCATATAGCTTGGTAAAGTATTTCAAAATGTTCCTATCCTGCAGTATCAATGTATTCTGTAACCACTGAACTACCTGCTCTGTGCATGAAGATTTTATTAACATGATTTGTT